>OY037008.1:19778250-21041688 GCA_955831195.1 Pilophorus perplexus
TCGATGTACTGGTATTAATTTAGCTCTTATTAGGCTGTTGGAGAGGGGACAGCTGGAAATCGTTACGGGTGGCTGGGTGATGGCCGACGAAGCAAACACCCATTTCTACTCTGTCGTGGAGCAGTTGACGCATGGGCACCAGTGGCTTCTGGACAACTTGAATTATCGTCCCAGGTAACCATTTTAAAAATGCCCGCAGTAAGCGTTGGGCAACAACTGCTGTTGGCTGCACCATTCTTAGGGGTCTCTGGCACTGTTGGCCACAATCCTCCTTTAACGAATGTGTTTGCAGGCATAGCTGGTCAATAGACCCTTTTGGCGTCTCCCCTTCGTTCCCGATGATCCTTAAAAATGCCGGATTCGACGCTCTGGCCATCCAAAGAACGCACTATTCAGTCAAGAAGTATCTGGCCAAGAAAAAACAACTCGAGTTTCGTTGGAGGCAACTTTGGGGTGAGTATTTTTACTTGCATTCTCTTCAATTCATAAACACCCTTCTGATTCGTTTTCCGTGTTGCAGATGGAAACGGCTACACCGACCTGCTCACCCACATGATGCCTTTTTATTCGTACGACGTCCCTCACACGTGCGGCCCCGATCCGAAAATTTGTTGCCAATTCGACTTCAAACGGCTTCGAAGCGTCTCCGGCTATGGGTTCTCCTGCCCTTGGAAGATATCCCCCGTTGTCATCACCGAAGGCAACGTTCAAGCCAGGTGAGCCACCATTTTGTTCTAAATTGACAAATGTCATTGAATAAACAAATGTCAATTCAGATTCTAATTAATAACGTATACGGCTGATGCTAAATTGAAAAATTGGAAGAACATATCGTTTCTTTAGACAAAAAGATCGACCTTTGCTCTGGTATATTGGTATATTGGAAATGCTCCAACGAAACCTGAAGGACGTGAGCAACAAGGTTGAGCTGGTTAGGCGCAGGATCAACGAGGGAAAGTTTGGGAGGTCATTGGATGAGGATAGTGCACCACCTGCCGCAATGGGAAGGATACAATTTGAACCCTCTGCAGAGAAAGTGACCACCACTGACTGGGAGCCTAACTTGGGCCATTCTGCTGACTGTGGAAAGGGCTCAAGAAGTCTCAAAAAGAAAGAAAGGCTGCAAAGGTAAGGGTTGACAGATTAAATGTGGACGGGGTTATTGTTCGTACGAAGGCTAACACGCCAAGAATCGAGCAGTCAACCATCGTTCGTCTTCCCAAGGAGGCCACCACCAGCAATCTACCAGGACCACCTCTGTAGGGATACTTTGATGTCATCCTCTCCGACAATCAAGCAACAGATGAAAGCAGTGATTGAACCGAGAAGCGTGGTATTAAATTTTAATCCCATCTACATTTAATGTAGACGCTGTGGTACCAGCAGGGAAGACAGGATTTGTCACTGCAGCCGATAAACAGCAAGTCACGACGATAGCTAATAACCTGACAAAGGCTTCGCAGTAACGAAGGAGAGGATTCCTAACCGCCGATTCTGGTTCAGATTCACAGGGTTGACCAGCAGATACCCCTAAAGGAAGATGCCATGCAAGTGAAGGATCTGGGTACGTGGCAAAGAATGTTTGAGCCTGAGTTCATCGTTGGCAGAAAAAAACTAGCCGATGCTAAGACCCCAATAGACAACCGTATATGGGTGGTCAAGATCAGGGAGAACCTCCGTCAAGAACTGCTCAGGCGGGATTTGTGCACATTGGTATGGAGGGTCTTGGACTTTATTGAGGTACATGCTGCTACTCCTGCCAAGGTTGTGGACATTTGAGACCTAGTGTGCTAACTGCAAGCCACTCAGTAAAAGGCAAGGACTGCCCAACGTATCAGCGAGCGCTTAAGCGCTACCTGGCCGGAATCAACCCTAATGCCGAGTGGCTTGCTACATCAAGGACGGATGCCACAAATCTTCTCCACAAATTTTTTATTTTTTTAAATTGCAGTTATTTCTCAGATAATGATGCGGTTATAATTTGTATTTCGGAATCATGGTTAATTATGATAAAACAAGGCTTGTATCGCCGAAGGCTTGTTTACACGAATAAATCTTTTCATTTCAAATTGAAACAATTTCCGTGGTTTGGAAAATGCAGATCAAAATGTGTTTCCTCGTTCGTTGGACAATATCTATGCGGCATCTGTCTAAACTGTCTTTTGCGTTCGACGATGAAATTCACAACAGTACATTAAATTAAATGTAGGTTTACTTAATTCTAATGTAGAGTCGCTCATTTCATCATTAAATTTTATCCCGCCGTTTGCGGGCTGGCCCGTTGGAGATGAACCGAGCATTCGTGTGCAATCGAGTGAAAATCTCCTCATGTTTCAGGGCTGACCTTCTGGTCGATCAGTACAAAAAGAAGGCCCAATTGTATTCGACGAACGTCCTCCTGATACCTCTCGGTGACGACTTCCGCTACGACCAGAGCACCGAGTGGGACGCCCAGTACAATAACTATCAGAAGCTGTTCGACTTCATTAACAACCACGGTGCCTACAATGTCCATGTACGTCCATGTACCTAGTCTTTGCGCTCAGTGATACATCTGAGGAGTGGATTTTGGTGGAGTGTTCGTTTTTACAGGCTTCGTTTGGAACGTTGTCAGATTATTTTTCAACGTTGGAGAAATCCAAGCCGTCGAGGTTCTTCCCCAGTTTGTCCGGAGACTTTTTCACGTATGCTGACCGTGATGATCACTATTGGAGCGGTTATTACACGTCTAGGCCATTCTACAAGAGGATGGACCGAGTTTTGTTGTCTTATTTACGGTGAGTGTGTAACCAATTTAAGGGGCAACAAAAAAGGCATGTACAGCCCTATCCGAAACACAATATAAATTTTTATTTCTCGGCCAGTGGAGATGGGAGGAGTTCCAGAAAAAATTCGATTATCGAAACCATCTTGCTTATTAGCTTTTTATACAAAGCAAAAAAAAAAAAAAAAAGATTTATGT
This sequence comes from Pilophorus perplexus, assembly GCA_955831195.1. Classification (NCBI taxonomy): domain Eukaryota; kingdom Metazoa; phylum Arthropoda; class Insecta; order Hemiptera; family Miridae; genus Pilophorus; species Pilophorus perplexus. Next base: position 19,781,213 of record OY037008.1, read on the forward strand.
GACTTAAGGGTTAAAGGATATCTTAAAGGATTTCCAAAATTCGAGTTGTTGCCTACCAATCTACTATATCAAGACAGTAACGTTCAATTAAAAATTAAAATTAAAATATTAATAATAATGAAGAAAGAAAGAACGAATGAAAGATATTCTCCATTATCTTACCTTACCTTACACTAACCCGAGTGGCTCCCTCACATTTTTTTTTTTGAGAGGGGAAAAATATTTAAAGAAATAGCAATTTCAAAATGAAAAGAAATTAGAATCGAAGTCGAAATTAAAATTCAAAAGAAATCGCCAAAGGTTCTTGAAGTTGTGATCGGGGGGTATAAGATACAGTGAAATCTTATTGGACGGAAATTGAACCTTCACCAGACTTGGAACAAACGTATCCTTCACCAAAAAAGTAAATACATAGTATGTATCACGTCATTCATCATTTCAAATTTCTTTTCTTTTTTTCAAAATAATAACATCGCAATTTTGCTAACAATTAGGAATGGAAGTGCTCCCGAATTTCGGGTTAAATCATCCTGTACCGTGTTGTTAGAAGTCAAAAAGGGAAAAATACATCATTTTTGTGACAAAAAGTCTTTCACGTAGTTTAAAATCTTCTTAAGTAATTTAGGCCGATTCAAAAACCACTGTGAGTGACGTCACCTACAGGTGTTCTGGTTTCCAATCAAAAGACATCAGAGTGCAGGTCGATTTTTTCTTGGTGTTTGGCTCTAGTGACACTGGAGTAACGAGAAAATGGCCGTGTTCGCTTTGTTTTGAATGTGATCATGCTTATTTACTCAACTTATTTGTGATATAAATTCACTTATTCCAATGACCGATTCTTTAGTTTTTAGTTTTGTAATGGTGGCCAACGTGTCGATCAATAGGAGCTGACCTCGGGTTCCCGCCAAAATTCAAATAGCAATTTTTCCATAAATTTTATAAATTCATACGAGCTCGCAGTTTGTGTTTTAACCCCATTTTTAGTATTATTTGGACGCCTTCTATCGATAAAAAAAATAATCCAGAAACGCTTCCATTCCTAATTACCCCAACTGAGCCTTGGGGTGGTGCTCTGTTTTGTGCCGTCCAGCAGATTCTTGATTGCCAGATAGGAACCTGGGACATTGAAATCATGGGTTCCTTAGCGATATGTCTGACCGTTTGTGACGTTTTTAGGAGCGCTGAAGTCCTTTTGACGCTCGCCGTCCGCCGCGAGAAGAAAGTCGACGCTTGGACGGTGCTGCTTGGAAACTTGACCGACGCCCGTGCCAGCCATTCGCTGTTTCAACATCACGACGGCGTCACTGGGACTGCCAAAGATCACGTCGTCCTCGACTACGCCAACAAGTAGGTTATCTGTGTCGGTGCATGGTATGTGTGTAAGTATGGCAGACTAGGTTATACACTTTGTTGCAGGATGGTCAAGGCGCTGAAGAGTTGCCAGCACATTATACAACAAGCCTCGCGGTTCCTGCTGCTCGATGAAGTGGTGAGTTTCCGGATTGCGTTTTTATCTGAAACTTTGTACGATATAATTTTGTTTATCTCAACTGGTGAATCGTTGTACCTACGATATAATTTTGTAATCAGGACCTCACCCAAGCCGGAGACGAGGCATATTTTGTCGTCGAAGACGACGACCGGCTGATGTCCCAGTCGTCGAGCACTTTGTTGACGTTCCCTTCCGGCATCCAAGAGCGTCACGTTGTTTTCGTGAACACACTGACGTTCGCCAGAAGAGAAATCGTCTCTCTCAGAGTTGAAAATCACCTTGTTCAGGTATGTCCTCGTCGTTGCCTGTAATTACAATCAACAACGTTTAGTCAGTGTCGAATGTTTCCAGGTGAAAGATCGACACGGACGAACCGTCACTCACCAAATCAGCCCGATATGCTCCGTCGCCGAGCAGGATGCCGTCTGCTATCAACTGACTTTTGAAATCAAGATCGACCCTCTGAGCCTCACGACGTACGTCATCGAGCCTTCCAAAGTCAACAACGAGCCTCTCGCCAACGTCCGCCTTTTCAATCACGTCTGGGCGTACAAATTCAACGACTGGCCGCTTCAGAAGGTTGAGGATCACGCGAGAGACTTCTCTTTGGAAAATGACTACCTGACGGCCACTTTCGGGGTCGACGGTTTCCTCAAAGCCATCACCCTCAAAACGGAAGATAACCTCATCACGGTGCCTGTCACAATATCTTTTGTCAAGTATGTACGAGTCTATTTGGTTTAATTATTAAAATTTAAATAGACTGTGATTTTCACATGCATACTTAAATAATGAAATTTTCACTTGTTATTTTTGGTTTATTATTCTTGGAATAATACATCTATGTAATCGCGACGGAGGTCAAAAATATTGATTGGCCTCAAAATGAGACATTCTACATTCACGAGGTCTAGATGCCAAAAACAAAATATCCGTCCGCCGTCCGAGCCGTTTTGGGCAGTTAGAACTTTTTTTTAATTTGAAATTTTGAAAAAATACGCGACTTACCATCTAGTTGTAGGGTACCTACCCGAATGGTTTTCAGCCCAATCGCCCAAACCCGTGGGGCTCTGAAGAGCTAGAATGGGACTACAGGAGGGGTTTTTGGAGATTTTCGGCTTTGGGGTCAAGTTAGAACCAGAACCATCGGATTTCACCGTGAGGATCTAAGGGGCTTTGATGGGGCTAAAAATGGGGCTTTAGAAGGATGCCAGGAAGTCGAATGAGGGGTCGTTTTACGAGTAATTTTGGACGCATAATCCATGTTTCGGGGTCCCACATCCGTCCACAAACTTTACAATAATTAAATGAATATATATATATATATTCTTGGATAATTTATATCAATGAATACATAACGCTTGTGTAAAATTTGCAGCTTTTTTTTAATGTAAAACTTTGTTTTAGGTATGGAACAAGAGCAGTCGGTGATAAAAGCGGTGCCTACTTATTCCTACCGAATGGTCCCGCTGAACGTCTCTCGGTCATCGATCCCCGGGTGACCGTCATTGAGGGCAAATTCAAGTCCCAGGTCTTCGTTCACTTTCATCACGTCGTCCACGTCGTCACTATTCACACCGTCAAAGGTAGAACGCTTTTTGCCGGTAGTCGTTTTTCTCGGTGATTTTTCGGCGTGTAAAACATTTTGATTTTCAGGCAGGGAAGGTCGGTGTTTGGAGATTCAGAATCTGGTGGACTTATCACAGGCGACTATGAATTACGAACTGGCAATGAGAATCACCACTCAGATAGAAAACGAAAACGTCTTCTTCACTGATCTCAACTCTCTTCAGGTTAGCTTTGCAACACATTATGACGTGAATAATAACAATAGGAATTATGAGTGTGTGTGTTGTAGATGATAAGGCGGAAGCGACTTATGAAAATACCGCTCCAAGCGAATTACTACCCGATGCCAAGCGCTGCTTACATTCAAGATGGTTCCATGCGGTTGTCGATTATATCCGGGCAGCCTCTGGGAGTGGCGTCTCTAAATCCGGGACAAATCGAGGTAAATTGAATTTAGTTTGCGACCTTAAACGCATTGCCTGGTTGTAACGTCGGTTTCGTTCGGTAGATTATGCAGGACAGGCGGTTACGACAAGATGACAACCGAGGGTTGGAACAGGGAGTGGTCGACAACCGGCCCACGCTAGCCGTATTCAAGCTGTTTCTCGAACCGAGGGAGCCGCTCTGCTTGGTAAGACATTTTGTTTATTCTCTGAATTACTCTGAGGGGGTGAATGAAAAATATTTTTGAAAAGAGAAGGTAAACATTTGTACAAAGGAATTTTGTTCGTGGAAATCTGGGGTAAGTGGAATAGTCCCTTCCTATTACAAGAGATATTGAATAAGGACACTGGGAAAAACGTCTTGCGTTAACTTAATGATAAAAGTATTGTTGAAGCGAACGCCACTGGTGAAGGAAGGTTGTGGGGCTGTTATAACTTCACCACTGTTGTTTCATCTCAAAATCCAACTTGTTGATCTCCCAGTTGCAGTCCTCACCCATGCCAGCATCTTCAGAGGGACCAGCTTTGCAAGCCTTGGATAGCTTTATAACCCTTGTAACTGTCTTGGCGAGCCTGGGGTAACCCTTAGCTATCTTGGGATCTGATTTGTAAGCCTTGGTCAACTCTGGAAAGCTTGGGACCGTCTCGACAAGCCTTGGAGACCCTTAGCTAGCTTGGGGCCATGTGGGCATGCCTTTTAAATCATTAGTCAGCTTGGGACGAGCTCAGCAAGCCTTGTACAGGTCTGGAAAGTTCGGGGCCATCTTGGCAAGCCTTGGAAACCCTTGGCCAGCTTAGGACCAGCTTTGCAAGCCTTGGACAGCTCTGGAAGCAAGACAAAAATCTTCACCAGTAAAGGGGGGGGGGGGGATAGCGACTAATGAGATGTCAACTTTAGGTTCTATTGGAGAGGTGTTCTCCATGATATCTTCGTGAGTACGTGTGCCAGATGTTCAGCAAAACTTCGCCCATTTCCCATCGGCACTCCTAATGGGGGAGACATGAGCGATCGGTCTTTTGAGCCTTCCGTAGCCTTCCAATTTTTGTGCAAAAACTTAATTCTATGTCTGCCTGTTGTTAATTCTTGATGGATCTTTACAGTCTCATGATTCGACATGGGGTGCGCTGAGTGGATTGGTTCACTCGTCTCTGGAAGCGTTGACGAGTCCTCTTAACAGGCTGATATGGGCAGGTGATCCTCGCGCAGGGCCGCCACCTGCCGTCCATTACGGCTCACCTCTGCCGCTCCATTGGTCGCTGGTGGTCGCTCACACTTTGCGTGACATGTCATCCGGGTTGGTCGTTCGGTCGGCCGCTCTCGACAAATGTTTTTCCGCCGGGTTCCACTCGACCGGCGGTTGGGTAAGTTGTGTTCAAGACACTAATCAAAACTTAACGCAGTTGTTAACTCATTTGGACTGTATCAGATGAACCTCTCCGCCATTTTGGGGACAACTGGGCTACCTAAAGTGTACGAGTCAACGTTGACTTTCAACCAAATCGGCTCCGCCGTCGCCAACTTGAGCGCCGTTCCCATCTGTGATAACACCCTGTCGTCGTTTTACATCCCCAACGTCTGAAGCCCCCGTCAGCGCTTCTTCTACCATAATAACGATGTCTAGTCCTTCGGTTCGTGCTATCAGTTGAATTCCCGAGCCTGACATTCCACTTGGTGATCATGTTATTTGGAGGCGGTTAACAAGCAGGGAAGTTTTTTTACCTATTAAATGATTGTGATTTCCATTTAAGCAAGGAGTTGGAGGAGAACTAGCGGTAAGTGGTTCTCTGGCAAGATTGAGGCTCATCCACACATGAGGGGGGGGCTCATTGTGTTATTCATAGTGTACTCTCAATCATATCAGGTGGAGACAAAACAATAGTATCCACGAGGCCCCGACTTAACTTTCCAAATTTATAACCCAATGTTGGGCTCATAGGGGAATCCAAATAGCCCGAACTACCCTGAGGATTACCTTCGAAGTAGGGAAGGGTGTTGGACAGCAATCTCTAAATTTGATATCACATTGAAATGTTCGGGATGGATGCATTGATGTATCGATATTATTTATGGATGCATTGATATATCGATATCCTTTATATCAACAGCCACGTTGCAAAAACCTGTAAGTGCACTTTTTGCCGAAATAAAGGCTATGCGTTTTTGTTTTTTTCGGTAAAGTTTGAGCCACATTCTGGGGCCGAGAAAAGAGGTCTTCAGCCCTTCATTACTTCTCTAAGGCCACTCCTGGAAATGGATCCTGTTGGAAAGTGGGCACCCCTGAGTCCAGCCTGGCAACATCCTGATTTGGCTAGATACTAGTGGACCTCAGCCTCCAGAACGACAAGTCCTTCTTCTCACCGTACCATGCGCAGCCAGTGAAGGGCTCGGGTACCACCTTAGACAAATTCACAGTCGCGACAAAAGTAAATGAGTGTGATTCAGAAGACCCTATACCCTCACTTCGGCACATATCTCAGTTTCCATGACGTCGTCAGGATAACATTTTTTCTTGGCGAGGAGCAGTTTTTCGTAGCTGGGAAAGTACTTCAGCCCATCTCTTTTAGCTTGCTTAGGTACGCTAATCATTTTAAGCGTTCTTGCTCATTTTGGTTTATTATTCTTGGAATAATACACCTGTTTTCGCGACGGGGGTCGACGACTCCGATCGGGCTCAAAATTTGACATTATCCGTTTCAAGAGGTCTACATTCTAAATTCGAAATGTCCGTCCGCCGTCCAGGCCGTTTTGGGCAGTAGGAATTTTTTTGAAAATCTGAAATTTTGACAAAATACTTGGTTTACCATCTAGTTGTGCCCGCAAGGTTTTCAGTCCGATCGCCCAAACCCGTGGGGCGCTATGGGGCTACGGGAGGGTTTTTTTGAAGGCTTTTAGCTATGGAATCGAGTTAGGTGTCGTTTTCGAAGTATTTTTGGACGTAGAATCCATTTTTTGGGGTCCCGGAACGATCCGATTTCACTGGGGCGATCTTTAGGACTTTCATGGGGCTAAAAATGGGATTTTTGAAGGATCTCAGGATGTTAAATATTTTTCGAGTAAAAAATAAAGAATTTTTGGAAAAAAAAAATCAAAAAAAAAATTTTTTGAAATAAAAATCAAAAAAAATATTTTTTTCAATTTTTTCATTGACAGAATTAAATTTCTGCACCAGTAACGTATATCAAAGAATAATAAACCCTTGTGTAAAATTTGCAGCGTTTTTGCATTTAAGAACATGAATAATTCACGATCAGGGGATAGCTCATGAATTGTGGTACCTAACATGAATCCCTTTCCTGTACTGACGGGATTTGGACGGCGAATTCAAGACCAGTTCTTTCACAACGTACGCACCCTCATTGTGTCCCCGAGCCCAAAACCCCATTAAATTTTGTGCCGCACATCCCAATCCCTGCGGAGTGGCCAAACCCCTCAAGCTTTCAGTTTTTCGCCTTCGAGTTCGTTCGGTGGCTTCCGCAAATGGCCCAGTGGAAATAACGAGTAGAAAAAATTGTAAAAAAAACCATTCATTGTCGAATAGTGAGTAGAAATGGTCTGAGGCCAGGTGGGAGAGGTCGGGGTTTCAGACTGCTGGTTTTGGCCAGCAGACGGGTGGCCCCATAGTAGCCCCAAGTAGCGAATGCTTGCCATTAAATCCTGTAGGGATTCCTTATGGGGGACCTGTGCACTTGCAAGTTTGGTCAGGTAGGCCCACAATGTTAGCTCCTGGTCTGTCTCCTGCCCTGGGACTGGTTCTTGGATCCTGTTGGGAAATCACACTGGAAGACACCCCTGGCAGCATCCTCATCTGGATCATACCAGTGGATTGTCACAAACCCCGAATGTCTCCCTCCAGCTGTTTATTGCTTGGCTAATTCAACATTCTCACCTCCCGTAGACATTTCGACAGTTTCTGCCCTCTCTGAAGACATCCACGAGAGGTTCAATATCCTCCTATCAGAAAGAGCCACATAACCCCCCCCCCCCCCCCCCCCGAGTATTTACGTATATTTAATTAGACGTTCTATTAGCGTCTAGATTTTATTCAGTACGGATGTCACTAGTTGATAAGAAATGGAATGTGATAGTAGTAACTTGTTAATCTCCTTTTCCATAAGAGGTCTTCGTTACTGGCCCACCAGAGGGCTCCATTGCTTAAGATTGTAACGTATACTGAACTGTCCTTGAAAACCGTCACTTTTCATTATAATTTTTGTTTCTGGGTGAGTAGGTTTTTGTATCCCCGAAATATGTAAACATCTGGCTGTTCAGTCAGTAGAATCTCATAGTACCTACTCCGTCTTCGTTAACATCCTTCATCCTCCATGATTCTAGTGTTTTGATTTTATTTGATTTTTTCTCGTTTATTAAATCTCCATGTCAGTATTGTCTATTTGCAGTGCTGTAGGATCTGAAACTCAATATTTATACTCTTGTTTAGCTTTTGTATGTTGATGGTACTAGCTGTAGACACTTCGAGGTCTTCTGCCTCAAACACTTCTTGTTTGTAAATTTCGTTGATGTCATCCCGTTGTTTTGAATAAAATTTTGTTAAATATTAGCTGTGTTTTTGTCATAGTGGCTTATTTTATTTCGCTTCCGAGACTACCGGAAGCATTGTTTTCACATTCGAGATCGAGAAAGTTTTTGTCCTCCAAAATTGAAATTTCCACTTGCATTTTGCGTTTCAGAGCATCATGAGCGAATTTGGTTCCGTCTCTGTCTGTCTGTCCGTCTGCCCGCACTTTCTTGTTACAGCGATAAAGTCCACAATCGTGATCCGATTTGGGTGAATTTTGTAGGGGCTGAAATCCTACATCTGTCCAAACATTGTACAGAAAAAATTGCTTTATCAGATAAATAGAAGATTCTTCTATTTTTTCAGAAATGTAATAATATTCTTTTTGTATAATATATTATACTATACAAAATGAATTGATATCCCTACTGAAAAACAAACTAATAATAATATCTGTAAGAACTTATAAAAATAGACTCAATAATAATTATTGAGGAGGTTTCTATACCAAGGATATAATTATAGGTTTGTTCCAGGTCTGACTGCGTCTGTCGACAGAAGTTGGACAGCTGTCGACAGAACCCGACCGCACATATGTCATACTCGAGCTATCGGTTTCCGTCCAACTTACGATCGACCTGGAACAGCAGTTTCTAAACCAGGAACAAACCTTATTATATCCTTAGAATAGAAACCTCATCATGAAAGGCGTCACAGGTTGTCGGAGGGCGTTACTGAATCGGGTGAGGCACTAAAAGTGGAAAATCAAACTAAATTTATTTACATACGAAATATAAAAAGGTCGATCATAAAATCGTCAAAACTCCCTCTTGAGAACGCGTTTACTAGTAAACTATTTATTGCATAATGAGATCAGAGCCTGCAGCAGCAGCAGCTGCTGTTTCTGCATTTTTCTTGTTCTGGTAGACTTCCATGTCTGCTGCATATCGTTCTTTGGACTTTTCGTACATATCGTAGTAGATCTAGAAAAAAAAGAGGCGATGAATGTTAGATCGACATATTTTTTGGGGACCCTCTGAAATCCGTATGGAACACCAACCTTTTTATCGTCCTGCGTCAAAGCGTTCCATTTGTTGGCTAAATGTTTGGTCACTTCGACTTTTGAAGGGTCCGTTTGTCCGCCCGAGGCCATTTCCTCGATGACGGTGTTCCTTTGCTCCTGGCAGAACTGGAAATAAGGGTTTGCCGGCCTTTTGGGAGCGTTTTTGTCAGTTTTGTGGCTCTTCCGTTTGACAGCGGGTTGGCCCTTTTTGCCCGATTTATCGAGGTTGGGATTCTGAAAAGAACAGAAAAGGTTTCTACTGGCCGTCACATTGGCTCCCGTCCGTTTGTTTACTGCCGTGTAAGAAAATCGCAGACATTTTTTACGTATGTAGTTTATTGTTTCGGCCCAGTCGTCTAAATGGACACTCCTTAATCATAGGGAACGTTAAAGAAGAAACTTCTCCGTCAATTAAACATTTATACCTTTTTTTCAATGAAAAAAATCAATTTAAAGTCAACGTTCTGTTTCACTTCGTAATCCTCACATATTATGATGTTCTGACGGGAAGGAAAGTTGCAAGAAAATTACGTCCATTCTTTTTTTCGACTTCATTGCGACAATAATAATTACTTTTAGAAATATATTAGAGTAAACAGTAAACATCAGTGAAATCGATTGGTTAACCAGCAGAAAAAGGGCCCTTGGATTGCGAGGAGAAATCTCGTCCATGTGTGCCGCATCGAGGGATAAAATCACCCGAAAAATGGCACAAATCGGAAAAATTCCCCGTTTTTTGTGCTCTCGTCGGCCACTGTGACCGGGTCCGGAGCCCAACGTCATTGCAGATAGTCTGTAGCTTGACATTATTATTAGATTCACGTAATGGAACGTTGAGACGACGCAGACCTTGACCTGTGCTTTGGAAGAAGACATTTTGAGCGACTGCAGCGCTTCCTTTGCTGGGTCTGTTAACGAGAGAGGGAGCGGTACGTTCCTCCAGTTGTCTCCATGAATGTCCAGTCGGTCCATCAGGTACCTGAACAAAAAGGCGACTCATGTAGAAAAAAACTACACAGCATCTTTAAGAAACGGTTTTCGGAATTAAACACTGAGGTAGGTACGGATGCTAAAAAAAAAGCAATAATTCGATATAGCGATTCTATTTTTTTTTTTAATCTGAAATTTTGACGAAATACTCGGTTTACCATCTGGCTGTGCCCGCAAGGTTTTCAGCCCGTTCGTCACAACCAGTGAGGCGCTATGAAGCTAAAAAGGGGCTTCGGGAGGGATTTTTTTTTTAAAACGCGTTTCAGCTATGGGGTCGAGTGGGGTGTCGTTTTATTCGACGTAGAATTCAATTTTGGGGGGTCTCATAACGATCCGTGGGGCTCTATGGAGCTTTCATGGGACTACAAAATTTGCATTTAATGAGATTTTTTAAGGATCGCGTGAGGTCAAATAAGGTGTGGCTTTCCAAGGAATTTTTGACCCATAATTCATTTTTCGAGATCCCACACCTGTCCAAACAATGTACAGAAATTTTTTTTCTTAATGACCCAGAATGAATATTTGTTCAATTAAACTATAACAGAGAATAGGTTTGTTCCAGGTTTGACGGAATGTTAACAGAAATCGCCGGAGACATGCGCAGTTTAGAAACTGCTGTTCCAGGTCGATCGTAAGTTGGACGAAAACCGATAGCTCGAGTAAGCGACGGTCGGGTTCTGTCGACAGAAGTTGGACAGCTGTCGACAGACGCAGTCAGACCTGGAACAAACCTAATAATAAACCCTTGTGTAAAATGGGCCCGGGAACCGACCGTCGATTAATACTTTTTTCTGAAAGAACTTCATAATTTGAAGGCATAGCAGTGAGTTTTGGGCTCTTACGGTGTAATATAAATTTCCAGGGCACTGTCGAAAATTTCAACTTTGAATCTGGAGGGAAAAGTGGCGCTACTCTCTCATTGGCTGCTACACGGCCGCCATTTCCGCCGTCACCTCCGGCAGATTCCCGTCGGTCCCTTATTATGCTAGCGCACTCTGGCGGATTAGTAAAAGTGCGACCGCGGGAAAATTCAAAACGCCAACATTTTTTATATTCACTAAATTTAATTAATAAATTTTATATTCACTAAATTAAAAATATTTAATATTCACTAGTGATTTACTCTGCTCAGACACCTAATTTCTCAGTGCTAACTGTACTGAGTACTTTGTTCATTACTAGTTCAACTATGTTCGGCCGAATTTTCCCATTTTTCTGACCTAGTTCCTTGGCCCATTTGCAGCGTTGTTCAACGGCCCACAATAATTTTGGCACAATTTTTCTATATCAAAGAATAATAAACCCTTGCAGCGGTTTTTACTGTCACCGCATTGTTTGGCAATTCAGGCATAAGCATTCTCGCAGCCAAATAAAGACCCGCTGATGCCAACGGGTTTCGTCGTCGGGGATTGTTTGACTAATTATTTTCATCGTCATCTAGGAGTAGGTATATCAAAATCTGACAGATAGTGTACCAGAAGGTTTAGGTACCAGGAAGAAAGGAAGACTAATGACAACATCACTCGGTTATTCACTTCAAGGCGTCTATAGAGGTGTCATCCTTTCTACCCGCTGTAATTCCGACATTTGGGTACTCCTCTACCTCACGACGGTTGCTAGACTTGTATAGGGCTACTATTATGTAAGCAAATTTCACGCAAAACTGAATCGGTCAGCTCACTTTCTCTCCTTCCTGGCCCTCCTCAGCATTCTCTTCACGTGATGGATTCTATTCACAAGTCGAGCATTGTCCTGCAAATCAACACCAATTGTGAAATCTCACAGAACAAACCAAAGTTCTCAGTATCACACAGACAGAACTCACCTGTTTGATGACATCACATCTAACCGAAATGAGGTGAAATTTCTTTTTATACACATCCACCTCTTCGGGCTCGTCTTCGGATTCTTCGGAGTACATTTCGAAAATAATTTTGGATCGAGGACAATTTATCTATATACCCCAAAAAGCTGCCCCGAAAGGACGGTCTAACGTTTGTTTACACTGTAAACTTTACAGCGTCTATTGATAACATTATCACAATTTGAAAGTCAAACTGGGCTGCCAGGTATCAACTCGCATTACGGCCAGCCAAAACCGCCCAACAAAAAAAAAAACCTTTTCAAGTTTTTTTTCTGATAATGTGTGATAATGTGACGTAGGTAATATAAAAACGTAAGGATAGGAATCACAGTTAATAATTTAGTAGGTAGGTACTACCTAGTTTTTTTAGTCCGCAAACGATTTTGTTTACTCTTCATCTTTTACGAGGGGGTCAATCACAAATTTTATTTATTTATAAGGGGGTCAACCAAAACATTTTGGAAATTTTAGAATCCATTTAATGCATTCTCGAGAATCGGATCCGTACCTACAAAAATACTTCGAAAACGACCCCCCACTCAACCCCATAGGTATCCAAAAACCTTCAAAAACCCCTCGTGTATTATTATTATTATACCATATTATGGTAAACCAAGTATAATGTCATAATTTCAGATTTTCATTCATGGCACCCAACGGCTCGAACGGTGGACGGACATGACATTCAAAATTTGTGGAATGGACGTTTTTGGAATCTACGTGTCTTGGAACGTATAATGTCAAATTTTGAAGCCGATCAGAATTTGACAATAATAGACAATATATTATATTGTCTACGTGTCTTTTGAAACGTATATATACGTTTCAAAAGACACGTAGATTCCAAAAACGAAAATGTCCGTCCCATTTGCTCTCTGTTAAGCAGGATTCACATGGGGCGGAATGAAGGCGGACACGGCAAAGACGGAACGACGAAATATCAGTGGAGGGGGTAGGCGGAGTGGGAAGACTGTTCACATGAAGCGGTCTCCGTGGTAGACGGAATGATAAACTTCCTCCTGGAAGCCTCTCTGATGTGTAACCTCTCTCGTTGTTGACGTTGTTCAAGCGTCTTCAAAAATCATAAGTTGTAAGTTCAAGTTAAATATTAAGGAGTTCGCGTGGGAATTATCGTGCACGGAGATGCTACAAATTCAAATCGACGCGGTGATGACTACAAATTCAAGACACGGAGATGACTGCAAATTCAAATCGACGCGAATGTGCAACCTTCACTAGCGGTTATAACATTCCTGTCCATTGCGCATGCCCAGAGCTCTACGGACACGACGGTACTCCGGAAACGGTATAAACATTTCTACCGCCTATAGCTGGCCGCACACTCCGACAAGATGGCGACCACCATTCTCCACTGTGGTCCAAACAGCCAATCAAATTGCGTTCGATCGTTCCGTCTTTGCCGTGTCCGCCTTCATTCCGCCCCATGTGAATCCTGCTTTACTCTGTGGTCCGTCCGATCGGGTTTTATTTTTGTCCTCCAGATTTGACGGAATGTGACGGCGGTTTTGGCCGCCCCAATCTGAGTCAGATTATCTGAGTCAGATTATCTGACAGCTCTGCAGAGTGCGATATCTCGCTTTTTCCACCCCTACGTTCATAATGCATAACCATGTTGTCTTTGATCAAATTAACTTGAATGTAACTGTTTTCTCCACAGATTAAACTACTGACAGATGGCCGACTCAATGTTAAAATGGATGCCCCAAAACTGCGCTATCTTTAGTTTGGCTAAAAATTACCGAGTCTTATCTGACGTTATCAGCTAGGACATCCGTCCTCCATGAATATTTTTCAAGACAGAAAATATACAGAGCAACAACGCCCCAGTTTCAAACGTTAGCGTTAGCGATTGCCATTGCCGCCATAATTTAAATCTCGACTAGGAAAGTAGGACATGATATAAATTAAAACTAAAATTCGAATATTACCATTCTGAATGGAAGAACCCAGTTTTTTAGGCGCATAAACATAGGGGGGTTTTCCATTCAAAGTGATAATATTCGAATTTTAGTTTTAATTTGTACATATCTAGGAATATTCACCAAAGTGAAATTCGCGATGGAGAGAATAGGAGTAGAAAAAATTAAACGGATTTAATATCACAATGATATTTGTATTTTATTTTTTCAAGTGCAAGAATTAAAACACTTCAATACAACAGAGCAAATCATGAAGAGGTGATGAACAATAATGATTATTATTAAGTTTTACAGGTTCACAAGTTTCCTGACCACAATAATTATTATTATTCATAATTTCGATAATTTTACAACAAAGGACACAAACCTGGTACGCGTTTCATTTGCTAATTGGAAACATCTAAAACTAAAAGGAGACCTTCATTACGTACAAGACAAACATTTTGGAAAGATTTGACAAATCAATGAAAACGATTCTCCTATTATAGGAGTTTATAATAACTGGGAGATCATTTGGGATAGGCCATTTCTGAAGCATAATATTCATCGCCAAGCATTCATCGTGTTGACTCAACAATTTTGAATGAATAAATTTATAATCAGAGTAGCACCAAGTTCTCAAATAATGGTTGTACCAGCTGCATTTAAAGCTCTACGTCATGCACGCATTCAACACCACACAAATGAGTAATAGCGAGTTCTAGGACACCACACTCATTTGTGTGGTGTTGAATGCGTTTTATAAAACTAAGGTCGCTTCATGGGACTCTTACCAAGTTCCCTGGCATATGAATAAGAGGGTCTCACTATGTTTGGTTTAAATTCATTTTCTGGGACCTGTTGGAGCTACATGGTTCTACTAGTGATCAAATGAAAGCTAATTAAATTCCCTACAAGCCTATCCCCTAAAGTATGCGTCACAACCAAAACATTAGCCCTCAAAGACACGACATGGTTGAACATTTCACTTTTTGGTAAAAATCTGCTATCTTTCAAAGGCTGTATCTCGGAACCTGAATGTCCTACTGAGATGTTCTTGTGCTCAACATGTCACGAATTTAATCTCGTTTCAATTATGAAATACGCAAGAACTACGCATCCTAGCGGTATGGGCTCTCTTATACTATACCGCAAGGATGCGTATTTTAGGTGCCGTGAGCGAAAATCCAAAAACAGGGCAAAAATCGCTCGGTTCCGAACTGCTGTGGACACCTGGAGTAATGAGTTAATAGTAACATAAATATATTATATTCGCAATCTGTAGGCACATTTCAACTACAATCAATGATGGCAGGAAATATACCTGAGATGCTAATTTGACGTTCATAATTGCATGGCTTCAAGTGGCTAGGCGTAATTTTATGTAGTAGGTAAGCCTCAGAAATAAACGCTGCTTCCGTCTAATGCAACAGCATGTTCTATGTCCCTCTAAGATGCTCGGAGTAAGGAGTTGCCTTCCTCCTGGAAAGAATTGAACATGTATTAGTGAAAAGTGTTGGGTCGAAATCTCTTCATGTAGGTAATGGAACAAAAATTGAGGCAAAATGGAAAAGGCGACGTTATATTCAGAGCAACTCTAAGAGCAAGCTAATGTTCAGTGAGCAAAGATGCATACAAATACATGCAAAAATTAATTATTCGTAGAGAATCTTAACAGAACTCTTAGAGGCGAGCTCCAAAAACCAGGAAAGAACGCTCCACATTTTACAAAAGGGTTTGGTTTATAATTCTTTGATATAGGTAGGTTAATAGCGCAAAAATCAATTCTGTCCTTAGGAAAATATTTTTGAAAAAATAAAAAAATAAAAACTGTAGGTATAATGTTGGGACAGACGTAGGACCTCGAAAAATGGATGCGTCCAAAATTACCTACTCGAAAACCACCTTATTAAATATGACAAATTTTGTCCTCCTTTTGTTCTGGGACTCCCGAAAATGGATCCTACGTCCAAACCACTTCGAAAACAACACCTAACTCGAACCAATAATCGAAAACCCCTCCCGTAGCCCCATTTTAGCCTCATAGCGCCCCACGGGTTTGGGCCATCGGGCTGAAAACCTTGCGGGC
Organism: Pilophorus perplexus; assembly: GCA_955831195.1. Taxonomy (NCBI): domain Eukaryota; kingdom Metazoa; phylum Arthropoda; class Insecta; order Hemiptera; family Miridae; genus Pilophorus; species Pilophorus perplexus. The sequence continues at coordinate 19,797,159 of OY037008.1, forward strand.
ACAACTAAATGGTAAACAGAGTAGGTAATTATTTGGCCAAAGTTTCAGGATAACAAAATTCCTACTGATCAATACGGACGACGAACGGACATTGAACCGGATAATGACAAATTTTGAGGCTGATCAGAATTTTGGACCTCCATCGCGATTACATAGGTGTATTATCCCAAGAATAATAAACCAAACCAGAAGAAGTCTAGAATTGAAAGAAAGAACGTCTAAATGCGCCTTCTGATTGTCGGGGACTCAAACAAATGCAGTATAATATTGCACTAGCAAAATCTGATTTTGCTAGTGCAATTTTTATGAAAACATCAACATATAGGTAAATATCATGGGCGAGCTTACCTTTCCATGAGATGTTCCCTGGGGAAATGGAAAAACTTCACATCTTGGGCGTCGAATAACGTCGCAGTTTCTTCATTTTGGAGCCACTTTTGGAGAAGGAGTCGTCATTACACTGACTTTTGAGAAGTTAGAATTATTTGGTTTTGTCATAACTGATAGTTTAAGAAAAAAAAAAAAACTATTCATGAATGCCGTGAGCACACGGCATTCGGGAAAGTTACCCACATCAGAAATTCAAAAACAAGTAAACACAACAGAGAGAAACCGTTACGGATTCACAATGCTCAATTCCAGGGGCAGTGTTGTCAAGAGTATGCCATGTAAATTCTAACTTTCATGAGGAAAGTTTCTTTCTTGCTTGTTCATTTTTCCATGTAAAACGACCAAGGAATGCCGTCGAATGGAAATAAAATACAAAGAGGCTTTATTTATGTATGTGAATTAACTAAAAATCAATTTATTGGACACTTCATTTCCGATGCATGCACATAGTTGAACTTCTGAAAGGCCTATTCAACGACACTAGCGCGCTCAGTTTGGCTAAATGACAATAATTTTTTGGGGCATGGCGGATGGCCTCGCGACCACCCCCCTGGTTTTCTCCCTCTAGTGCTTCTCGAGAAATCCAAGAGGAGTAATTAAAATAAAAGTTTCACTTTAAAAATAAATTAGAAATCGAATTTGTAAGGATATGAGCAGCCATCATGAGTTTGATCCAAAGTTGCAGCCAATAAAATTTGTTATCAATCAGCTGTTTTGTTCGCAATTTTTTTCTGTGATAAGGTTTTCTCGAATCAGATTCTTTTTCACGTTCCTACAATTTTCCGCATTTGGAAGTTCGTAATCAGGTAACTTAATTTTGTTTGTCTATTGTAGTGATTACTTTGGTGTACAGTTGTGGGTTTTAGGGGGTGAGCTCTGTGGCTGAGTATTTATGATCGAGCTCGTAACGCAAGGTATGGTATTGGTGCAGATTTGCTGTATTTTTGGTACACACTTGAATATAATGGGAAACGTTGGTGAACCATTTATTGGTAAGCGCAGGAAGAACTGACGGGTTCAGCCCTTTAAGCCGAATATGGCATTGTTCTACTGGATATACCACAGTGGGAAACTGCCCATTGAGTGGATGAACCTCATTGGGCCCTGCCCAAGAAAGTTGGTGCTCGTCGAAGTTGTGATCAACATGATGAGGCCTCGCTCTCAATACTTTGTTGCTGGTTCTCCACTGCCGATTATGGCGAAGGTTGAGGATCCCCAGGTTGGATTCAGCAGTGTAAGGAGGCTGGGGATACACCGACCAGCAGATATGTTTCACCTGGTGCACCTTGCATGACGTAGATGACACCTGCTGGCCCACCGAGAGGGGGGGGGGGGGGCAAAGGGGACATTTTGCCCCGGGCCCGGACTTTTGCATGGGGCCCCAGCGGGCCCTAGAAAAATAAAAAAATAAAACTTTTTTTTTATATTTCAGAAAAATTTTTTAGATTAAAAAAAATATTTTTTTACTCATTTTTGTTTGTTTTTTACTTGAAAAATATTTGACCTCCAGGGATCCATCAAAAATCTCATTTGTAGCCCCATGAAAGCCCTATAGATCGCAACAGTGAAATCGGATCGTTGCGGGACCCCTAAAAATGGATTCTACGTTCAAAAATACTTCGAAAGCGATCGGGGTGAAAACCTTACGGGCCCAACTAGATGGTAAACTGAGTATTTTGTCAAAATTTCAGATTAAAAAAAAAAAAAAGCCTACTACCCAAAACGGCCCGGACGGCGGACGGACATTTCGGTTTTGGAATCTAGACCTCTTGAAACGGATAAGGTCAAATTTTGAGGCCGATCGGGGACGTCGACCTCTGTCGCGAAAACATAGGTAATTATTCCAAGAATAATAAACCAAAATCGGGCGTCGTAACGCCAATGACGCTCGTGGCGCCGAAGACGCTTATGGCATTTTGAGTTGCTGCGGACACTTCTGGAAACTTGTGATCAATACACTTTACATACCCTATCAGGATGAGGTACTGATGAAGACAAATCATTTGAAGAACGCTGCAAATTTTACACACGGGTTTATTATTCTTTGATATAGGTTACTTGTGCAGAATGAAAATTGAAAATGAAAATTGAACGTTCGTTGTTGGGAACTACCCCCTACCTCCTCCTTACATGGGGGCCCTATGCTCTCTTTTGCCCCGGGCCGGCTTTTTCTCTCGGCGGCCCTGGGTGTCACACCAGAACCCATCTGGACGTGCAATTTTGATGCTGCACTCAATAACAAGAACGTTGCAAATTTTATACGTATCTTGATATAGGTAAATTGTTCTAATAAGAAAATATTGGCCTATTTTTGGAAAAAGAAAAAAACTTACAATGATTGGACAGATTTCGAAAAATGGATTAAGCGTACAAAATTACTCGAAAACGACCTCCTTCAACAATCCCCAAAAGCTCCATGTGGCCCATAGATCCTCACGGTGAATTCGGATCGTTCTGGGACCCCCAAAAATAGATTCTACGTCCAAAAATTCTTGGAAAACGACCCCTATTTCGATCCCTTAGCCAATACCCTTCAAGAACCCTCCTGTAGCCTCTTTTTAGCCCCATAGCGTGCTACAATAAACCCACGGGTTTGGGCGATCGGGCTGAAAACCTCGCGGGCAAAACTTGATGGTAAACCGAGTGTTTTGCCATGATTTCAGAATTTAAAAAAAAAAAAAATCCTAGCAAACCGGCTCAGACGGCGGACAGGAATCTACGTGTCATGAAACGTATAATGTCAAATTGTGAGGCTGTTCAGAATTTTCGACCCTCGACACGACATAGGTGTATTATTCCAAAATGTCCATTTCTTTCTGTTTTTCAGACCATGAAACTCACTCCGGTCAACCACGCCCACGGCTTCGGCAACCTCGGCGTTTACATCAGAGGTACCATTACCTACCTAACTTCAACATCTTGAACATCAAATTGTGTTCCCACAAGGTTTAACCGTGTCTGAAATCTTGCCTTACAGGGTTGGTCACCTACAAGTTGAGCCCTTTTGAGCAGAAGGCATTCGCCGGAGCTTCGAATTTCCTCCCCAGAACTGCCAGGCGCATCGGGAACAATGCCATCTACATCGTACCCCGTAAGTGTTACCGCATTCGCACTTTCTTTTCGCTGTGAACGCCCTATAGATGAAGCTATAAATGTAGGAGGAGAACGTCGCATTCGCGAAATACCATAATTGAGTTCGCATACTGGTAGTTTGGAATTGGAGCGCTTGCGCAGCAAGGCCTTTTAGGAGCGTGGGGTGCTGTTTCTTCCAGGAATCATACCTGAATGCTCAGCGTACGCGTACTCCTTCAGAATTGATTCCAGCAGTTCTGCTGATTTTTGGAACGTCTAGAACTGACTCTAACGGTCTCCTTATTCGTGAAATGTTCAGCACGAGCTTTTGGTTTATTATTCTTGGAATAATACACTTATGAAATCGCGACGGAGGTTGAAAACTCTGATCGGCCTCAAAATGTGACATAAGTTTCATGACACGAAGATTACAAAAACGAAATGTCCGTCCGCCGTCCGAGCTGTTTTGGGCTGAATGATTTTTTTTTTAAATCTGAATTTTGGTACATACTTATCCCTATTATTAGTCGTACGCAAGACCGCGCGCCGGATCCCCCCCCCCCCCCCCCCCCCACACACTCCTGTGGACTTTTCGCGTTGATACTTGGTGTTGATACTTGTGTCTCATCTCGTGAGGACCTTTGATTGTCCCTCAGTATTAATTTCCACCACAGTATAAACTCGTCTAAAGGATATGGGGGGGTCCGGCGCGCGGGGTTGCGTATGGCTAAGGAATAAGTATGTAGGGCACCTGAATTAAAAAAAAAGTATCATCTAGTTCTGCTGGCAAGGTCTTCAGCCAGATCGTCCAAACTCATGGGGCAAATAAGAGGCTACAGGAGGGTATTTTGAATGGTTAGCTATGGGATCGAGTGGGGTGTCGTTTTTTTCGACGTAGAATCCATTTACGGGGGTCCCAGAACGATCCGATTTCACAGTGGGGATCTATGGGGCTACAAATGGGATTTTTTAAGGATCCCAGGAGGTCAAATAAGGTGTCGTTTTCCGAGTAATTTTGAACGCATAATCCATTTTTCGATGTCCCAAATCTGCCCAGATTTTTTTCTTCAATTATTTTCCAAGTATTTTTCGATTGACAAAGAGAATTAATTTTTGCACATTTAACCTATATCAAAGAATAAATTGGATCATTCGTTCTGGGACCGCCGAAAATACTAAGAAACGACACCTAACTCGACCGCATAGTCGAAAATCTTTAGAAAATACATCTTTGACCTCCGTCGCGATTACATTGGTGTATTATTCCACGAATAATAAACCAAAATGGAGAGGAGTTTGTTTTCGGGAACCGTTCGCGTGATTCGATTTCCCAACAGCCAGAACTTGCTCTGCGAACTAAAATCCATTCCTCACGTTTTTCACCGAATTTTCATCTAAAGTCAGTTCACGAAAATTGAATTGAATTTCATTTGTTTCAGCCTTCCTTGTTGGATACATCATTTTCACCGAAATAGAAAAGAAATTCCACCAAATGTGCCGGAAGAACCCTGAAGATTACGTCAATGACAAGTAAAATTAAATATCAAGTGTTTGTTAGCTGGTAGGTGCTAGGAGTCACATTCAAAATCCGTGTTCTCTTTCCATTGATGTAAATTCTGAGTTGATTGGTGTACCCTAAATAACTGTTTACCTTATTTCTTGTTTTTCCATAACGCCCATCCTTCACTTGGGAGGTCCACCTGTTCCACTCGATTTCTCTCCGAGCAGGTTTCCTCTATGATCGTGTTTACACTTCGCTTTTTTAATTTCCGTCACGTTTTTCTTCTGTTTACAATCTATCAACAACCGGTTGGCGGGGAACCTTGTGCGTAAGGGGGTGGGCCAACGAATTCAATCACTCAGAGAGGGGACTGGTGTGGTGTGGGCCAAGGATGGGATTTCCCGGCCACTTGTCGTAGTGTGGAGTGTGGCAGGGATGCTGTGTCGTCCTTTGCTCCTCGACCTGAACATAAATGTCGTGGTTGAGATGCTCCGGCATGGTACAAGGGCCAATGGCACAGATTCGAGGTACTGTACCTAGCCCAGGATATTTGCTTGCAGATCTTCAGCACTCTTAGACAGAATGACAATATCGTCAGTGTACATTAAGGCTCGAATCTGTGCCATTGGCCCTTGTTCCATGCCGGAGCATCTCAATCATGTAACAGATAGTGATGATTGGGGGCTGACCTGCAGCAGGTCAGCTGCTGCTGCTGTACCGAGCCGTTAGATTGTGTCTGGGGCCAGTTATGGCCCAATACAATCTGTTCTGGTCCTTCAGCGCCGGATTCGCATTCTGCTCTTCCGTCAACAACATCGCTCATGGTCTTGCCATTTCTGTTGGGGGTAGTATAGCCTTACGTTTGTTGGTTTTCAGTCTTCTGCCCCAGCAGGCACACCTGTCCCCACCAGCGCCAGCCACATCTGAGGTACCCAGGATGGCCCACTTGGTGGTGCCGGGTTTCGCAGTGCTATTATCATGTTTTGCGATCATTTCTAGTCGCGGAGACAGGAGTCATCGCAACTTAGCTACTTACTATGCCAACTCTTCTTGTAGCTTGTGGTGTCAGTAGTTGCGGAATGCTACAAACCGCTCTTCTGCCTCTTCTTATACCTAGCAGTTTTTGGATTCTCGGTGGTTGCTCTTACGTGGGCACCATATAATCCTCATGATGACCACCGACAGCACCGATAGATACTCTGCTCCCCCTTCTTTTAACTTGTAGTTTTCCCATCACAGGTTGTCGCGCTGACCTCACCATTAGGTACTCTTCTACTTACTGGCCTGACCATTTGAATAGAGGCGGTCCATCGCTCATGGATGGAGAATATCGGAAGAGAAGCGTTGGGGTCGAGACATTCGCTGTACCAGATGCTGGACTGGGATGTAATGCCGGCTAGTGTGCTGGATGAGAATTTAGGGCTCCCAATTTGGGTCATCCGATGGGTTTTGCGGTTCATGGCGAGCTCTCCTTGCATTGACGGAACTTATGTCAGAGGAATCGTTGATTATTCGAATAAACAATTATTGTAGTGTGGGGACCAGTTTCGAGCAACTAAGCTCATCTTCAACGCAGAGTAACTAGAAGAAGGTAATTGAACATGTAGTCAGGTTTTAACAAACAATTCATTACCTACCTACCACAACAGAGGAGTCATTTCTCTCCCTAACCTCCACATTGGATGACACCTCAGCACCTTCGGCAAACTTCGTGAACGTACGTCAGATCCAGGACTCCTCATCGAATTTGCCCGTTGTGCTGGAGAAGACACTCCACTTCTTTAGACCTGCCTGGTGCTCAGAAAATTCAGGTAGGTTCCTCCAATTGGAGCGGGATCTCCAGCTGGAGGAGATTCTGAATAATAAAAGCAGGTGGTTGAACGTGGAGCGTTATGGCTTTTGAGTGTGGTGATACGGAGTTGGGAAGGTTTTGACGCAGATTTGTGAGCTTTTGGTTTATTATTCTTAGAATAATACACCTATGTAATCGCGACGGAGGTTGTTTCTGATTGGCCTCAAATTTTGACATTATACATTTCAAGAGCTCTAGATTCGAATATCAAAATGTCCGTCCGCCGCCCTAGCCGTTTTGGGCAGTAGGATTTTTTTAAGAAATCTGAAATGTTGACAAAATACTCGGTTTAGGTACCTTCTAGTTGTGCCCGCAGGTTCTCACAAAATCGATACCTACTTCACACTGATTTCTCATCCCTAATCTCGGGCAGCCTGGGTCAAAACCTAGGGCAATCACCAAAGCGCGAACACCACAAGGTTAAAAACAGTGTTGCGGGCAATCTGGGGAAAAGGTACCACAAAAACACCAATAGAGCCAAAGCAATAAATAATTTAATTTAGTGACAATAAAAAATAACACGGTCTGAACAAAAAAACACATTTGGGACCTTCAAAACATACAAACAAGTAAAAAAAAAAAAAAAACCTACTCGCTTTCGATCACGTCATGAAAAATTGTGAATTAAGTTCATCCTACTACAACTCAGAAGACTTAAGTGGAGGTGTAAAAGGTTTAGTTTTTCACTAGAAACTGTATAAGCTGTGAAAAAGGTGTTTAAGGAAGGAAGGAAAAATTCCAGGTAGTTAGCACATGTCAGCATGGACATCGCCCTGCTTGCAGTTTCAGAATTTCGTTTAACGTGACTGAACATTTTCAATTCCACTTTTCACCGCTGAAGTGACTACCTTTTTTTCAACAGTACGCGAAACGTCAAAAATAACTGAAGGCGGTCGACTTTTTATTCGGAAGGTTTTTTTTTTGCATTTCTACTCAGTAATGAATAAAATGTAACGAGTAAAGTTGAAGTGAATTTGCAAGCAAGAGCCATCCCTGGCTGGCCTATAATTTTTTTGATTAGTTTTTAAAATGTTTATCTACCTACGCAAAGCGTAGCGCCCTCTCGGTAGGAAAAAAGAAGTGTTATAACAGATCCATGGAATTAAAAAAAAAATAGACAAATAAAAAACATTAAACATTTCCATTAGATTTGAAATTAACCTTTTTCAGCTAGGTACCTACCTAGATAAAAATAATTGAGGCGTTTGAGTTGCAAAACCAGCTCGTTCCATTTTTAAAGATTTCAACAGGGGAGACGAAAAAAGTCACGTCAGGCGCACCAAGCGGCAGCTCTGGTACGCTTGGGGCGAGCGGGTTTTCCAATTAAACGCCTTAATTGAAAGAAAAGATAAGCTTTTTGATAGTTTATTTCCAAATAAAAAAATTGAATTTTCCTTAAAAAAAAAAAAAAAAAATTAATTAAAAAAAATCTTGAAATTTTATATTGTATCTCCCAGAGAGCGCCTCTTGCCTAAATTTTCTGTGCAGTTTCCACCAAAAAATGGTAAAAATCTGGGCTCCTTAATGTGTGCTCCGCCTCGTTTTATTCTTCTTTTTTTAAACATTTTTCAAAATTCGTTTTCATTTTTCAAAGCCCTTTTTTTCGGGCTGCCGTCCGAATCTTCCGCCATTTCACATGTTTCATTAGTCATGTCGTAGCCTCTCGTCAATTTTTTTTTCTCTCGCTCGTTTCCGTTTAATCACTACATACGACTAATAGTACAAAGTGTCTACAAAAAATATCGAAAAAACTTCTTTTAGATCGCATTTAACGCTATTTTTTTTTTTAATTTTCAATTTTTTTTCTTTTACTAAACTCATCTACGTTCTTTTAATAGGTATATTTTTTTAAGTGACGAGTGAGGAAGTTTTGATTGGAAAATAATATCGATAGAAATAGTATTACATTTAATTACATCGTTAAATTGGGACTAATTAAACTGTGTTTTGAGGGTTTAGCACAAACAAGCGCTAGTATTTTTATAAAAACGCTGAATTTTTCTATCAAGCGTTGAGGGATCTATTTTGTTAGACAATTCTATCCCTTCAAATCAAATTACCAACCAAAGCTGAAAATTTGTCGAATTAACTTTTTTTGGCTTTTCAACTTTTTTTTTTTACTTTTTTTTGTTTTTTGTTTTGTTTTTAGATATGTCGATTTAACGGGAAAAAGTTCTGTGGGCTTACATCCGCTGATAACGTGAAATTTTAAATTTAGCGATTAAGCAGCACTATTGGTTCATATTTTTTTACTAAGTAGCTTCGAAAAGGCGGAGTGTGAAACTGTCGAAAAAGAGGTTTTTGTTCAAAATATTTCAATTTTTATTTTATTTTATTTTATTTATTTTTTATACAAAGTATTTTTCCCCGTAAATTTTTGCTTTCACGTTGCCACAGGACAATAAACCATTCTCAAACTATTATTGTGTCGGGATGGTATTATTTTCAGGAGTGGACTGATTTCAGTGTAGTTGACTGTGTTAAGGGGGTTGAGCCAGTTTTAGGATGAAAAATCCTGAAAAAATTTAAATTGGACCGCAAGAACCCTTTCAAAATAAATTTCAAACACAAGATTGTAATTTTTACTTATCATAACATCAGATAACGATGTATCATAATCTGACTGATGAATGAAAATTGAAAACATACTCCTACTACAACAACAACAAAAACAACATCAGCTGATTTAGTATAAGAAAAGTTCCCTCTTTGGCAAACGATGGTTTTTCCACTTGGGACCAGTGTTTAATCTGGACCCATTTGACGATTTTCGATATATCGATTTTAACGAGTGATCAACTCCCTATTTAAAAAAAAAGCAAAAAACGGCGGTGGACTCTCGAGCCCAAAATTGCTGCCAGCATGTTCTGAGGGACCAGATTTGCAAGACTTGGAACCCCCCTAGCCAGCATGGCTCATGGTCTTGTCTTGTCATTCCTGCTGGATGTAGTGCGACCTTACGTGTAGTGGTTCTCATTCTTCTCAAACACTCCCCCAGGAGGTACAACAGTCCCTTTTGTCCCATCTGGCATTAGCCTCATCGTTCTGATGTACCCAGGATGGCCCGAAAGCTTGGGACCATCTTGGCAAGCCTTGGAACCCCCTATCCAACTTGGAACCACCTTGGAAAGCCTTTAAAACCAGCCTTAGCCAGGTTAGGACCAGCTTCGCAAGCCTCGGACAGGTTTGATTTCATTGTGTCTGGTCCTTGGATTCCTTGGATGGCGTTGGATTCACATTCTGTTCTTCCGTCAACAGCTCATAGTCTTAACTTGCCATTCCTACTGGGGATAGTGCAGCCTTACGTTTGGTGGTTCTCGGTCTTCTCAAACACTTCCCCAGGAGGTGCAGCAGACCTTCCTGTCCCCTCTGGCGTTAGCCACATCGTCCTGATGTGCCCAGGATGGCCTGAAAGCTTGGGGGCCATCTTGGCAAACCCTGGTTTGGTCTGCTTGGCACCAACTTCGCATGCCTTGGACAGGTCTGTAAAGCTTTGGGCCATTTTAGCAAGTCATGGAAACCGTTTATCTAGCCTGAGTCCAGCTTTGCAAGCCTTGGACAGCTCTGGAAAGAGATCTCACGCCAAAATTAGTCAAAGCGGCATTTGCGAAAACTATCTGGTGGGATTACTCGGCACATAGTGTAGAGTAAGTGGTGAAATCTTCGGATTTGGATGAAGAGTGAGGGGGTTGATAGGGGCGATTGTAAGGTGGACCAATCTGACCCTCGTCAGTCACTCTTGTAGGAAACGTGGGCCAACCAATAAAGTGAGCCAAATTCGTTTTCACCAGGGTAAAGTGGGCCAACACCTAGTGGGCGCAATAAGAACTCGAATAGCAATATAAAAAAGCGAGTAGCAGTGTTCTGTTGTGATATGGTCGGGGGTTGGCTGGCTTTGGCCAGGGTGTGATCCCCTAGCAGATAGGTAGTATTGAAGCTCCAATACGAGGTGGACGAGCAGAAGAATCATCTTACATCTTACACCCATAATGGGTGTAAGATGTTCGAAAATTATTTTCGAAATAGGCGAAATTTTTACACCATGTTCTCCACAATATAAGAAACGTGACACACTCTTTTGAAATCAATACGAATGGGTTGGCTACTATGAAAATCATAAGTCTGGCTCAACCCCTTAAGCGTTCAGGAGGAAACGACTACGCTGTAAAATATGTCATCAACTTGTTAACCTGAACGGATTTATCCGTTGTTCTAACACACTTTAACATTTCCTCTCACATAAAAAATAATTCTAAATTCAATGTTTTTCAAATTCTCTACCGTATTCTGAAAAATTTACTCTTCGCACCGAGCTTTCAAAACCAGTCGCACCACGATCAACAAATTTTTTTATTAAAAGATGGAAAATTTGTCTATGCAAGACAGTTCAAGGGGTAATTTCTAAAGGTATCACAGATTTTTATTTTGAAATCAAACTGCACCCCCTGGCTGCATCTAAATTCGTTCTACGCCGTGGTTCGATTGTATTGCTCCCTTTTCACGCGTCTAACCCGCATTTCGTAATGAATTTTGAAGGGAGAAAGAAAAAAAGAAACAAAATTCGTTTAAAAAAAAAAAAATTGTCAACAACCTTCGAGGTTTTTGCTTCACTCGTCAAAAAACATTTTCCCCAACGCCCTCCCTCTCCCCTACCTAATTATAAACCGTTTATTCAACTATCCCTGATCTTCGGGGGTTTTTTTTTTCGAACACAGAAACCTACTTTTGAATCGAGGCTCTTCATAAAAAAGTAATCTAAAATATATTTATTTTTTTGATTTTGGTTTTTTAATTTTTTTTGTTGAATTTTTTAAAAATATTTTGTAATAGTTGGAAGGAGGTTGCACTCAGGTTAGCATAGATATCGTTTTCAGCGTATTACTTTTTTATACTTTAGAATATTTACACTTTTGTTCGTCTGCAGTTGAAAAGTAAGGGCAATATTATATCATGTTGTCATCCTGGCTTTGGTGGGGATTCAAACTCCATTTTACCTTTTCAAGAGTGTTAGTTAGTTGTGGGTAGGTAACTTGTCATTTTGTTATTGCTATTTGTGTGTTTGCATCTGTACTTATATGAATTTACGTTATTCGGCAGAACTCTCATTTTCGGATAACTTGGGTTCTTTAAAAATTTGAATGGCTCTATTTGGGACTACCAGAAAACATTGATTCGTATTTTTTTTTTAGGAACAAAGTATTTTTCTCCCTAGGCCATCTTTGTTCAGGGGGAAAACACATAATATATTATAACGGAAACCAGTTTCGAAAATGTCGAGTTTTTCTTTTGCAGAGGACGGATGATGTTTTGCAAAACAATGGAAAATTGTGAAAAGTTTCTATTTAAATAAGTTAAGAAGGCAGTGGTTCAGGATTTTTCGCGATCTATCGGCAGGCGCCTTCAGTTCAGAGCGCGATGGACCGATAAAAACCTCGTAAGGAACGACAGCCTTCTCAATTTTTAAAACACAGCTGGTTGAGTTCGCACAGAAGTCCCAGCCGTTCGGGATGAAATTTCATTGATTTATGACTCTGAGTCAGAGTTGGGGAGTCGAACCCGAAGTTCCTTTTCTGTATCATTCAATGTGTGTGTGTGTGTGTGTTCCTGATTGTGGCTGTGAGTGTGACTATGTTTGTGGCAGGGTGAACAAACTGGTCGGATGGCCAACTGGTCATTTCCTCAGGTTGAGCATACGTGATAAGATTATGGGGAATCGTTCCATCAGGCAATCGTTGTTGGGAATGATTCTTGGAGACACAGGGCCAAGCACCTCAGCTGGTCACAGGAACTTCCCCACAAATCTCCGCACTGGCCGACGACCCTGAGAGTGCGGTGCACAGACCCGGAGGGCTTGGTGAGGCGCGTGCTTCAGGCTGCCCGCCATTTGAGAGGGAACGGGCTGACCTGGAAGCTGAGGTGTTCCCCGACAGGTGTAGGGGAGGACTGGAGCAAGTATGTTCTCAGCCCATTTTGCTTCAAAGGCAACTACCACCTTGATATTCCCGGCTGCGACAAGGACAATGACCCACAGACAACAGTCCCTGAGGGGAACGTCAGCTGGTTGATCAATGACTCCCAATAGCACCCCCCCCCCCTTTTGGGACACATCCCATTATAAGGTCCTTCGGGCCGAATTTATACCAGCAACCAGCGTCTCATTGATGCGGCTGGACCCTCTGGCTGGACCACCATTGGTAAATGCACCAGGAGCTTGCTTGAACTGCGTGATCGAAGCTTTCATTCTTGTTCTTCCAGGTTGGGGAACACAGTGGGTCCCAAATGGCTGCAAATCAGCCTCCTTGCGTTCTCCCTAACATTCGGTCCTTCGAGCTGGATTTGCACCAGTGCGCCGTGGTGAAGCTTTTGGACTCTCCAGCTGGACAATCACTAGAAGCACCAGGAGCTTGCTCGTACAGTCACTGCCTGATCGAAGCGTTCATCCTAGTTTTTTCAGGTTGGGGAACACAGTGGGCCTCAACTGGCTGCAAATCAGCCTCCCCGCGTTTTCCCCAACATTTGCTCCTTCGAGTCGGGTTTGAAACTACAACCAGCGCGTCGTGGTGACGCTTTTAGACCCTCCAGCTGGACAACCACTAGAAGCACCAGGAGCTTGCTCGTACAGTCACTGCCTGATCGAAGCGTTCATCCTAGTTTTTCAGGTTGGGGAACACAGTGGGTCTCAACTGGCTGCAAATCAGCCTCCCCAAGGTTTCCCCAACATTTTGTCCTTCGAGTCGGATTTGAAACTGCAACCAGCGCATCGTGGTGACACTATAGTGGATCAATATAATATATTGATAATATTATTGGATCCTCCAGCTGCAGCTGGATTGCTGGATGGACCAGGAGTTTGCCTGTACGGACACTGCCTGATCAGAACCTCTATGCCTAGCAGTTATTCACATTTGAAAGATTGCCATATGGTCATCATTCGCTCTGGTGTAAGCTCAGGAGCATTGCACAGTGATTTGGAGCACAAACAATGATTTCCTGCGTGCGTTGAATATGTCAAAATACAAGTGTTCGGAATTCCAAAACTGCAGAACCGTCAGAGCATTCTGAAGGAGCTCAGCGTTCGCAGAGCGTCCAGGCTCAATGCTTGACTCTTGGGAGACACGTCCTCCACTCCGCCGCTTAAAAAGCCGGTAGTGCGCAGGCGCCGATCATTTCCAACCAGCCAGAACTGCTCCACAAACTTTGCCTTTAGCGAACATTAAATTTTGGAAGTCCATCGGAAAAAAGTGGCTTCTGCATTGTTTCTCTTTGGCAAATCTTTTAAAAACAAGTTTTGCTTCACGGTTTCTATTTAAAACGAGAACGCAGCAGTTCCGAATTTTTCACGCTCTATTAACAGGCGCAATCAGTTTTTTAAACAGCGTGCCCAAATCTGTATTCGATGTGCAAAAATGTGAGTTAAATGAAATTACTGTCAATCAGAATTGAAATTAGCAACTAAAATGACTTGCTCATTTTTAACCTGTTAAATTTAAATGCAACTGTTATTTGTTTTGGACCAAAAAAAAGTTTGGGATTCAAAAACGAGTTTTCAGTTAGGAAACTGCCCCTACGTCCAAAATATTTTGTCAGGGAGTGTTACAGACGAACGAAACTATCATCATAGGGATTATATCACAGACTTCACTGCTAACCCAAGTCCAAAAATGGAATTCAGGGCGCCTTACAAAATTCTACCTTCCTTGTTTTTTTTTTTTGGTTTAAAGTGATTTGTTTTTCTTTTCTCGACTTGAGTGGGTAACATTGGTGAAACGATGCTCCAGGCTGATTTGCAAGCTGATCAAAAAACGTGTTGAGAAAAATCAGACTTGAACTTGCACTCTGCCAGTGCCGACTAAATCTACATGCGGACATTTTCGATTTGGTTCTAACTAACGTAAATTTGAAAAGCAATTAACGCTTGTATAATTGAGCAAAATTTCAGCCTTGTTTTTGTTAGTAACAATTCCGTGTTTATGCAAAATTGAGGTGAATGCGTGTGGGTTGGCAATTTGTCTGGAGCTTCTCCTTTTTTGGGCCTTTTGCAGATTGGGAGAATTTAAATGAGGACGAGCTCGGTTGAGTGATGAACGGTTTAGAGTAAAATTCTGGTTAGAAATAAATCAGGATTGAGGGATTGCTAAACGCATTGTTTCACCAATGTAAACCCTACGGGTACTCCTAACTACACTCTTTTACGATTGACTTATTTATCTAAGTCCACCGCTGTCCCTTTAGTTTCGATTGCGGATTCATTCTCGTTTTGTTGGTTATCGTCGAGTTCTTCTTTTTCGTTGCTGTCTGCCGTCTCTTTTTCCTCTTTGGAATTCGCCTCTTTTTCCGACCCTTCGACGTGAAAGACGGCCCTGGTTGACGAGTAGCTCTTGACGTAGCCAAGTTTGTGGTAAAGGCCGAGCGAGGCGTCGTTTTCCGGTCTGATCATCACGAAGGGGATGTACCCTCTAGAGCGGACTTTGCGGGTTAGGGCTTGGGCGAGGTGGATGCCGAATCCTTTGCGCCGGTAGGCGGGGCGGGTTTGCATGGAGAACATGGCGCCATAGTAGCTCTGCATCATCCAGGCTGCCAGCTCTCCTGAAAAAAAAAAAAAAAAAAAAGTTCGTAAAGCGTCAATGTGGGGAAAATACCCCTCACACCTCTGTTTATCGATCTCCAGCTATCGCTGGTGCGAGTTCGGGAGGTGGCCGCCCAGCGTGCTAGCGCATTGGCGGGGTCGTCGCGCCACCGATTCCCACACGAGCGGCTAAGCCGGGGTCTGCGGCAATCTCGCCAATATTATATCAGTACGCAGAACTGCGAACTCTTAACTTTATGAGTGAATGCAGCAACTTTTCGTCTGTTCCCGCTGATTTGGGACCCTTTATCGACAATTCGATTGAGGGATCCAATGAGAGAACAGATCATTCGCGTGGGTCCCTTGCCCAGGAGTCCCTATATAGTATACCATGGAGGAATAGAGAGGAGAGCTCACTCTGTGTTAAACCGCGTGCCCAAAACGCCAACCCAGTGACGGAACGGCGGGTGGGATTGCGACTGCAGCGCGACCCCTCCGAGACGTAGTGAACTTTGAAGGTGGTAAGTTACCAAAACTGAACCAGAAGATGGCGCCCCTGCGAATTCCGTCCAGAATTCCGTCGTTTGCATTCACAGTGTACAAAACTACGCAATCAATTTCGTTATTCAGATATGGTTCCTTCAATTTTTCCTTTAATTTAATTGTAGTAGCACCACAGTGGAAGATAAATCCGTTTAGTGAGGTATTCGGGGCTTTCTTTCGTAAGAAGGGCTAGTGGCTCACTCTAGTCGGGTTTGAAGGTACTATGTGTAGTTCACTACGTTCCGTAGGGATAGCGCCACCGTCGACTACGGCACATGAAGTCCTATTTAGTGAACTCTCCTCTCTTATTCCTCCATGATAGTATACTTGACCAAATCAAGCTGGGAAGCCCGGAAAGCGCCCCACGCAAGGTTAGGGTCACGGATCAGGATACCTTTGCGATAGGTACTTTGTCTGAGGAAGCCAGTGAAGCGAATTTTGGCGTGACTGTGGCATTAAGAGAATACCATAACCTATACGGCTCTTCTTGCGTTGGTAACTTCCCTAATGACCCCTCCGAGGACCTACACAAATCCAAGTACCTTGACACATCAAGTAAGCCAGATGGAACCAGGTCCTCCAAATGTGTGGCTGCAGAACTTCCAGGGATAGCAGACCACGTACACTCGTGCCCTTGACAAGTCTACACCTCCACTCCCTCCATCATCCTCCACAACACCTCGCGGCATAATTATAGACCAAGCGGTATCGTCATTCCGCAAAACACTTCACGAACCTAATAATTTGTAAGGGATGCTCACACGGTATACAACAGTCAAAGTCGAAATCAGTTGAAACCTTTACCTTTGGAAAAGACGCCATATGCTGGCAATTTTGTGGTAAGTCTCGAGAAAACCTCAACGTCTTCGAGTTCTTTGGCCGGGTACAGGTCGTGTATAATCGGCGCATGCTCTGGCCGCAACTCCAGCAACTCGCAATCGTCTCCCTGCATCCTGAAAGTGGACAACTCGATGAATTTTGCATTCACAGCCAAGTCAGCCAGGCATTGCGTATCACTCACTCTTCGAGAACCAGCTCGTCCGGCGGTGGGTCTTGGAGGACGTAGATGTCCCCGTTGGTCCGCTCGACCCGCCCGACGAAAGGCCAGGCTTCCATAGCGTCGACGATGGCGGAGTGGGTGAAATTCATGTAGAACGTCCTCGACCAGTCCATCAGCACGTCTTCAGTCCTCACCAGTTCCAGCAACTCCAGCCGGTCAGGTGGGCAGAACACCGTGAAACTCTCGTTGATAAATCCTTTTGGCTGAAATGGAAAAAACGCCGTTACAATTAGGCTTACAATGTGAGATGTCGTTTTCGTAGTAATTTTGAAGACTGAAGGGAATCTCAGATCTGTCCAGTTTCTTCGTGCGGCTGCAGGGGGAGAGAGGTGTCAATTTCGTGGTTATTTTGAATGACAAATCGATTTGTGGGGGTCCCAGATCACTCGGCGGGGCTTCTGAGGGGCTACAGGTGGGGGTTTTGACGGGTTTGGGCTAAATGAAGCCAATTTTACACAAGTTTTCATCATTCTTCGATATAAATTATCAACAAAAAATCTATATCAATAAAAAAATAATAAGAATATGTAATTCAATTATTTCACAAAACTTTTTTTCTTGTACATTTTACATTAAATGTACAAATGTTTACATTAAATGAAACAAATTTTGTTTCTGTTTGATTAGGCTTCCACAATTACTCGGAAAACGACACCTCATCCGACTTCCTGGCATCCTTCAAAGCCCCATTTGCAGCCCCATAGATCCCCACGGTGAAATTCTCGAAACCCTCGTTTTCCGAGGGTTCTGGGACTCCAAAAATGGATTCTGCGTCCAAAAATACTTCGAAAACGACACCTCACTCCATATCATACCCGCACCCCATCAAAAACCCCTCCCGCAGCCCCTTTTTAACCACACGGGTTTGGACGATCGGTCTGAAATCTTGCGGGCACAACTAGATGGACCATCGGTATACCATCCAAAATGGTATACCCAGTACCTATTTTGTCGAAATTTCAGGTTAAAAAAAATTCCTACTCCCCCAAACAGCTCGTACGACGGACGGACTTTTCGATTTTGGAATTTACGTGCCATGAAAAAAATAATGTCAAATTTTGAGACCGATCAACATTTTCGACCTCAAACACGGATACATAGGTGTTATGTATTATTCTAGGAATAATTAACCACAAATTGATACTTTTAGCCGTACGATATTTTGGCACCTACGATAGTCAATGAGTTGTCGTTTTAGAATTAATTTTGCACGAAGATTCTATTGAGAATCTTCCGACTATTGAGAATCATCTGACCATTTAACTTATAGCCAGTTATTATAACTATAATTCCTAATAGCCCAATTATAACTATAGCCCTAAGAGCCCAATGAATAGGGAGATTCCTCCTTACAAAAATCCTGTTAGTCCTGATTTTTATTTATATAATAAAGGTATAAAAATAATGTTTATATGTTTATATTATAAACATAGGTATATGTAGGTATGTGGTTTAGGACCATTAGATAGTAGTAAATCCAAGTTTTTGTCATTCTAGTCCGTTTGCTTTCTTCGCAATGCTGGAAATTTTCGGTATTTATACCGTCAAACTGCTGCGATTTTTTCAGTTTGTGGCCTATAACTCGTACCCCGTGCAGTTTTACTTAAACGATTATATTATCCGAATTGTAGAGGACATGATTTGCTACAAATTTGGTCCCATTCGTTTTGTTTTTTTGAGCGACCAACAGTAACGGAGATCTCCATGAGGAGATATGCATAGGGGAGAGCGGGGCAGGTTGTCTCAATTTTTTTTGTTTTGTTGATAACATTTTTCCTAATTGAGATATCGCGGATTTTCTTTTTTTGACAAGTTTGTAGACTTAATCCCTATCTAAAAACCCAGGAACCAAAATTTACTAACTTGCCGAGAACATAATATTTCAAGTTTTTTGGAAAATGGCCAGGTGAGACTTTTTGCCCCGGGCTGGGGCAGGTTGTCTCAGTGGATGGGGTAAGTTGTCTCATTATCATTTTGGTTCAAAAATGCCATAATTATCAAGGAAAGAGAGTAAATTCCCTACGCAAACAATCTGTTACAAAGAGGCGTTGCATAGACAGTGATTTTTGATGGACAAGAAAGTAAAAAAATCATAAGTCAAAACATTTTATTGATCTCCTCTAGCTCCTATGAGCTCTTTAGATTTTATAGCAGCCATACCATCCTTAAAGTTACAATAAGTTTGTTAGAGATGTTTTGATTACTATTGGAAGCTGGAGTAGTGATTTGATTAAGCTTACTAGTTGAGCTGACTAGTCAGCGATGTCCTCTTTTCAGTCTTGCTACAAAGCCTGGTGGATTCGTTATCTTAAGATTAAGTAATTACTGCGCCACCAGTTTCGTGTATTGTGTTCTGATTTGTGTTGAAGGTCTTCCTTACCTACCACGAGGAACCTGTGATGGATTGGATGATCTTGTTCAGTTGTCGTTGAACCTGTTGTGTGGATGCATGCACATGATGTGCCCGAATCTCGCAGCCATAAGACCATAATAGTATAGGTCTCATGAGGGGGAGAGCTCTTGTACATGAGGGCCATGTACAAGAGCTCCTTGTTTTCCAAACTCAACTAGGATCTCCAGTTCATCAACGGCCAGCAAAGGAAGGTTCGCTTTTTCATGGCTCTCCGGTGTTCTTGATGTGGTAGTTCCAAGTTAGCCTACGTTCTAGGGTCAAACCCAGATACCTACCGAATCTTCTCATACCTACAGCTTCCCCAGCAGAAGTAGCAAGCTGAATGGTCGATAGATAGCGCAGAGAGCTGTGCTTACGGTTTGTCCTTGGATCAGGACGCATCTGACAGCCTCGAGGATGTCTTCAGAATCTGATGTTCCCTCCCCACGGCTTGGTTTTAATTTTTATTTATTATTTTTATTTATTTATTTTTTATTTTTTTCTTCCTGACCATGACATGTAAAAACAAAAAGAACCCACTACTTAGGGACTATTAAATAGTCTAAATTTTATTAGATAGCTTTCACAACCAAAGAGAAACGTGACAGCACAAAATATAATTGAAAAGGGGCAAGATGTCTCATTTCTGAGGTTGAGACAACCTGCCCCCAAGCAGTGAGACTCGTAGCCCCATTTTGCCATATAGTAATTTTCTAGTATGCCCAGCTTCTGAGATAATGAATAAAAGATTTGCTTAGTGTTAATTGAGCGTTGAGAGGTGCTCTATCATATAAACCAAAAGCGGTTGCTCCATCTCCAACCTTCTGAACATAAGAGATGGGAAAAAAGAGAGTAAATAGTATTTTTTCAACATACTAAACTTCGATGAGCTGCCTCTTCCAACGTGATGCACAGACGCGCCTACTCACCAATGGAAACTTTGTTGGCGACTACCGACGTCACTAAGGGCCCGTTTCCCTTTCCCTTCCACTCACCATTTCCCAGGAACTCGTCATGGGACATCTTACCCCTGGGACTTCTGGCCCCGCTCTCCCCTAATATGTATTATGAGGTGGCATAATATTATATGCCATAGAAGGGTTGAAATCCCGTTTTTTGCAAAATTTTTACGTTCTAACCACGCCATCCAACAAGGCTTTGTTTTAGTGAAAAATCGTAACAGAGATAGAGAATTTAAGTTCCTATCAAATATAGGATTATAAAAAATTACAGCCAAAAACCAAGAAGTGTGGGTAGGTAAGGAGTGGGGGTAACCACAGTTCTTTGTATTTTGGATTATTATTCTTGGAATAATACAGCTATGTAAAAATTCTGATCGGCCTCAAAATTTGACATTGTACCTACGTTCCAAGAGGTAGGTAAGATTCCAAAAAAGAAATGTTCGTCCGCCGTCAGAGCCGTTTTGGGCAGTAGGAGTTAAAAAAAAATCTAGTTGTGCCCGCAAGGTTTTCAGCCCGATCGTTCAAACTTGTGGGGCGCCATGGGCCTAAAATGGGGCTACGGGAGGGTTTTTTAGAAAACCTTTGGCTATGGGGTCGAGTTATGTGTGGTTTTCGAAGTATTTTGGGACGTAAAATCCATTTTCCGGGGTCCCAGAACATCCGATTTTCAGAGAGGATGTATGGGGCTTTCAAGGGGCTACAAATGGGATTTTTAAAGTATCTCAGGAGATCAAATAAGGTGTCATTTTCCGAGTAATTTTGGACGCAAAATTCATTTTTTCAAGTTCCCACATCTGTCCAAACATACTACAGACACTTTTTTTCCAAATCTTTTCAAAAATAGGTACCTATTTTCTTTGTGACACAGGATTAATTTTTTCACAATTCACCTATAAGAAAGAATAACATGGAGGAAGGCCTTTCTTCCATGAAAGAATAATCAACCCTTGAGTAAATTTTGCAGCATTTTTTTCATCATCTTATCTTGAAATTAAGGTGATGAATAATGTTATAATCAACATACATTCAAAGGTTTTTATTATGTAAAGATTATACATCAATCGAACGACAATGACAAAAACTTGGGTTAAATTTTACAACTACCTACCTGATTGTCGTAAACCACATAAAATAAAAATAAAATAAAAGATTAACTGGATTTGGGTGTACCCCTTTTTGAGCCTCTATTTACTGGACTATTAATCGTGATATTTTTCTTCGCTATTTTCCACAATCAGTTGGTAGGCCTGCCACAGTTAAATTTGCACATAACTAACCCAAGACCCCAAAAATTCCACTCATACGGTTTCGGCAATTCCCAGCACTTAGCTAACGACTGGCGGCGACGAGCCTCGCATTGCGATTTTGGCAGTTTCGCCCCCAACTTCCATTTAAGTGATTTACGTGTTTAAGGGATGGGGTAGTAAGAAGGGGGAGGGGGGGGGGGAGTCAGAGGTAAAGTGAGAGAAAGAGAAAGAGAAAATTCCTTGACCCCCTACACTACACCACTGGCGTCCTTGACGCCCCTTCGGTCCCGCACTGCACCAACCCCCCACCAGGCTATAGAACCTACCCCGGCTGCCACCTGACGTGTCCGGGGGGGGGGGGGGGGGTCGAGACTGAAATCAGCCCCCGGCGCCCCCTCCGGCCAGGAAACTGTAAGACGAAGAAGGATCCACCAAAGAGGTCCTCACAAATTAAACCTGAAATTCAATCCAGATTATTTTAGGAATAATACACCTATGTATTCGTGTCGGAGGCCGAAAACGTTGATCGGCCTCAAAATTTGTCACTATACGTTTCAAGATAAGTAGGATCCAAAAACGAAATGTCCGTCCGCCGTCCGAGCCGTTTTGGGCAGTAGCAATCTTGTTTAAAAATTTAGACAAAAAATTTAAACAAAATACTCGTTCCCCCATCTAGATGTGTCCGCAAGGTTTTCAGCCCGATCGCCCAAACTCGTGGCGGAGGGAAATGTCACTATGAAAACAAACATCACATTAATGTACTTGATTTGTAGAGTTTGTAAATTTTACAAACATCACATTAATGTATTTGATTTGTAGAGTTTGTAAATTTTACAAACTCGACAAATCATGTTCACTATAATATAGTGAATGCCCAACTTATATTATAAGTTGGGCATAAAAAAAGTGGCTTAAGTACCCACTTAAGGTGAGTGAAACTGGGGATTTACTCATTTTAGGTAAATAGCGAAAAAGTGGCCATTTTTCAGCGCGCTCTATAGAGCTATTATAGCGGCCTTAATATTGTTCCGATCTTCAACCGTAGTAAATGCGAAGTATGACATTTTGTTTCCTTTAATTTTGCTAATCGTGTCTTCACGAGAAACGCTTAGTTTTCGAAATATAAGCAAAAACAAAAAAAAAGTGACATTTTGAGGATATTTTGCCTTTTGACTTGCAAATTGTGCCCAAACTCCTGTCTCGTTTACACTCGCAGAGCTTGGAGGAGATTGCTCTCCGCGATCTTGCCCTTCCAGGATCCTTCTAATGGTCCATAATGGGGATATCCAATGGTCCATATAGGGCTGGGTCCGCTGACACCGTCTCACAAAAATCCGATCCCCGGCGACCACAAAGGAATAATTCAATAATTATTATTGTCCCCAATGGTTACACGGGCAACCGATTCGTGCGTAAAAATTGGGTCCGCTGACTTGGCTTTCCCAGATGAAATGTCGCCAGGGGAGGCCCAGTCCTCGGCCCCAATAAAAAATGCACTGCGTGTGGGCATTCTTATGATATGAATAAGAATATTCGGTCAGTTAAATGATGACGCCGCTGACGCGATTGGGGAGACCGAGTATTTTGCAGCTCTGGACTTCCCAATCACGCCACTTCTGGCGCTTCCCTAGGCCCATGATTGAAGAAAGTGGGGCGGGTGAGTGAATTTAAGCCAATAGAGTTTGGCCTATGCGGCCACAGTTACCAACTAGTTACTTCATTACATTTAGCCAACGATGACTCATCATTGATGAGTATTCAGCTTTAGTATTCAGTATTCAGATTTAGCCAATATTCAGTATTGGCAGACATACCAAAACATATGGGTAAGGTACACAGGTGAGTTTCATACTATTGTGAGTGTTTGATGCAGAGGGGAACTTTCTTTAGATTTTAAACACCAAGTGTTTAAAGTCTTTAAAACACTTCCACGTGTTCAACAGCTCCCTGACTTCACCTCTTTTCCCTCCAGTACAGCCTCCCTACTTCAACTTGGCCATCCCACCCCCTAGCTAGACCCCTTCGCCATTTGCTCCCAACGAAAATAATAACTAACGAATGGGCTCAGACACGCCACTTCAATTCCCTCAATTCCCCACCTCCACCAATACAATACTTGGATCCAACCTCTTCGAAGCAGTTGAGAATTTTTGCACGCCATCCACCCGAAAAGCCGCCTTCCAACGACAATACAAACACGATACGGATTCCCTCGAAAGGGGGTTTTCACGAATTGGCTTTTCTTGCGGTAGAAACCGGTGAATAATAAATGAATACACAAAAGCACCTGTGCATTATGGCAAAAAACGAACCTACACTGTCCCGAAGGAAAGTCTGACGTTATGAGGCTAAAACTATAGGTTTGACGGCGTCTATTGACAAAAGTTATCAGCTGTCGGCTTCTGAATCGCTGTTGAGTTCTGTCGAACAGCCCACCTGCTGCCCTGGAACGCGAACTGTCAACAAAATTTGTTGAACCATGTCACGTGAATCACCGTGAAGTAATGCAACAACAATTTAATAACTTCAAGTTGATTCACGTGACAGTAAATTTCATAAGGAAAACCACAAGTTATCAATTGTGGTTATAAAGTTAATATGATAAACTCGGATACTTTTAGGTTTATTGTATTCAGAATAATCAACCTTTTTCGGGAGAGGAGTATCATAAGAGCGGGAATGAGTCATTTAAAGTGTTTGAGGGTATGTATCTACGAGGACTTCGGGAGGACGCTAGTACAACTTGACGCGCCGAGCACCAAAATAAAGTGAGAAGGTTGAGAGAGAGGTTTCAACTGGGTAGGTTTATCAAAGTCGACAGCTCCCAACCGAACTCATTCGAGCTGTCGCCGACAGCCTGTCGGTTTCCATCCGACTGCAGTTGAACTGCTGTCAATCTACAAATCGACCTGGAACAGCCGGCGACGGCGACTTTTCGCCGACCCAGCGAGCTGGAACAGCAGTTTTCTCAACTGCGCATGTCTCTGTCGATTTCTGTTAACAGTCCGTCAAACTTGGAACGAACCTTATAACTTCTCCATACTCTTATACCCACAATAGGTAGATACCCGAACACGAAAAAGTTATACTTTACGACAGAATTTCTACTCAATGATGCTTTAGCTTGCACGAGGTGGTTGGCATTTCGGGCAGCTATTGCAAATTACAAACGTTCAAATTGTGTCCATTCAATGTATCATCAAATGGACCGGAACGGAAAATAACTTCCAATGTGCGCCCAACAATGTGCGCTGTACATAATATGTACCTATACATATTATGTACCTACTACGGAAGACAAACCCTCATGTCCTCTGCATGCAGTGTTGAAATCAACAAATTTAAGGGGCGGCCGTTATTGCTATTTTCTGTCATAGTTACGATCAAAATACTCGGTTTACCATTTAGTTGTTCCCCCAAGGTTTTCAGCCCGATCGCCCGAACCCGTGGTGACCGGTAGAGCAAAAAAAGGGCAACGGGAGGGGTTTTTGAAGGTTTTTAACTATGGGGTGTCGTTATCGAAGACTTCGATAACGACAACCGTTGCACGTAGAATCCATTTTTCAGAGGCCCACAACGATCCGATTTTCACCGTGGGATCTATGGGGCTTCCATGGGGCTAAAAATGGATTTTTGATGGATCCAAGGAGGTCAAATAATTTCCGAGTAATTTTGTAAGCATAATCGATTTTTCGAGGTCACGTTGTAGATTTTGGTTTATTATTCTTGGAATAATACACCTATGTTTTCGCGACGGGGGTCGACGACTCCGATCGGGCTCAAAATTTGACATTATCCGTTTCAAGAGGTCTACATTCTAAATCCGAAATGTCCGTCCGCCGTCCGCCGTACGCCGTCCGCCGTCCGCCGTACGCCGTCCGCCGTCCAGGCCGTTTTGAGCAGTAGGAATTTTTTTAAAAATCTGAAATTTCGGCAAAATACTTGGTTTACCATCTAGTTGTGTCCGCAAGGTTTTCAGTCCGATCGCCCAAACCCGTGGGGCGCTCTGGGGCTATAATGGGGCTACGGGAGGGTTTTTTTGAAGGCTTTTAGCTATGGGATCGAGTTAGGTGTCGTTTTCGAAGTATTTTTGGACGTAGAATCCATTTTTTGGGGTCCCGGACGATCCGATTTCACTAGGGCGATCTTTAGGGCATTCGTGGGGCTAAAAATGGGATTTTTGAAGGATCCCAGGATGTTAAATATTTTTCAAGTAAAAAATACAGCATTTTTGAAAAAGACACATTTTTGAACAAAAAATCCAAAAAAAAAAATTTTTTTTGAGATAAAAATCCAAAAAAATATTTATTTTTTATTTTTTCATTGACAGAATTAAATTTCTGCACAAGTAACGTACGTATATAAAAGAATAATAAACCCTTGTGTAAAATTTGCAGCTTTTTTTTTTTTTTGTAGACCAGTGTTATTTATTTTAGGCCGTAAAAATGTAGTAATAAACTTGAAGGTGAAAACCTACAAACTATAATTTCAAAGATGAACCATCATTGAGAAAAACGTGTGACAGGAATAATCCGTCTAGAGGTTTTAATAAAATTAAAGAAAATACTTAATTTGAAAATTCAGCTCAGCCGCGTCACGGGTGAGTATCTGAGGATTTCCTTCAATGAGGAAAATGTTTCCTAAAATTTTATAACAAGCTAATTTTTATAACATTGTTCGAGCAACATTTTCAAGCGTGAAACTGCCACGTTCTGCAAAACGGACACCGAGCATACAGTGTAAGCCTACACCAGACACCACATGATCATGAAATTTTCATCTTTCTCATCAATAATTGATGAATTATTCGACCCTAAATTATCGGTACTCACATTGCAGGTTTGGCCGGGGAAGTGGAGGATGATGGGGTCTTCTGGCCAAGTTTTGGCGACGTAGAAGTCGAAATCCCAAACTCTGTCCCTCAAGTATGTGCGAATAGTTTGATGGAACTGAAACGGTGAGACCAAAATACAGATTTTTTGGTAAAAAAAAACTGGGAAACCTTGATATAACATAATACATATTCTAGATTAGGTAGGTACATAATAATATTATGTACTTATTATGTACCTACATTATAGTCCAGTCAAGGACGCGGAAAAAAATATAATATATTTTATGGTTGGCTTTTTTGGTCTTGTTCTATGGTTTTTGGGGTGCTGAATCCGACTCTGAAGAGATCCAACAATATCAGTTTTAAAAGCATTAAATGCGAGGGTGTCAAAGCCACATGGCGTAGGCATCCTACCTATCACGTTTTCACCAACTTTTCAGGGGAACCAAAAAACAACAATGGAAATAAATCGGATCATCAAACACTGCGTCCGAAACTAGTGTAGTTCAGTTGCAACCACAGGTCGTATCAGGAACAGCACTTTCATGAAACTAGTACTACTGTAATAGTAGTTTTACTTACCACATTTCACTTTCTTAATGATAAGAGACAACCACAGTAACGATAAAAATCATAAAATACATAACTTAACTACCAACAACAAGAAAAAACGAACCTGGATTCGAGAGCGGTTTGACGATTTCCTTCGCAGCACGTGGAATGGGGTTGATAGTATCAACTTGATACGACCTGTGGGCGAGCAGCATCTGATACGACCTAATCACTCGGACATCGATTTCGGTCATATCGAGTTGAGATATCGATAAAACACTGGTTTCAAACGACGCAGAATCGAATTTTCCATAAAAAACGAAAATTAAAAAAAATCGAGTTATTGGTGATACGACATGTGGCTTTGACACCCTCGATTTTGAGATATTCGAAAAAAAAACCCTAACAATTATTATAAGGCACTTTCTTCGGTTTTCAGCTTATAACTCCGAAACTATGCGGCCCATGGCAAAAGTCACTAATCAACGTGAAAGAGCATTAAATTCTGTCGGAAGGTGGAGGATATATCGATTACTTGTGATCATCGATCCTCAACCTTCTAATGTGATTTCCCAAATTGGTATTAGCGGCATATTTACATTAAACATATTTACATGAAACACAAAGTTGTGTTTTATGTAAATATGTTAATAGTTCTATTAACCTTCGTCGATATTAGGCTTCAGTTTCAGCTTTCAAGCCCGGTCACATTTTGATCAAGTGCAAGTTGATAACTTGCAGGAAGAACACGTCAGATGTTTTCTCCATTGCTCTACGCTCACTTCTGGTTCAGACCTCTGACAGTGCAGTGCTTGCTCTCTAAATTTTGCTTTCAGTACACACCGTTTCATATTCAGTGTAAATACTTGAATATATCTATTTTGGAAATCCTGTGTATCATTCCAGAATCTACACGTCTCTTGGGTGAGTACTGGGTTTACAATCTCATGTTATAATATGGTTCACTGGTGTGATCGAGGTGAGGGGGACAGTGATAAATCGAATGTAACTTGAGCCAAGTTCCTTCCGAACTAAAAAACTCCCTATAAAATTCACTGGCATGGAAGAAGGAGTCCTTCTTCCATGATTCACTGGTCAACGTTGATTGTAGACCCAATAGTTTAGGAGCTAGAGCGATTTCTTTACTCATTTTTCGAAACCCCCTCCCCCCCTCACAAATATCAAAAAACAATTTTTTCTTCATAGCGCCCCAAACCCCTTGCGACACCCTGCCGGGGCTGGCAATACCAGTAAAGAAACTTGGGCATAATCTCTTTCACTTTCGTAATAGTGGCTTATGCCGCAGGACGCATAGTTTCAGAGTTATGCGCAAAAAAAAAAAAAAAATCACATTTTCTAGTCCTGCAGGTCCCTCCGAGATGGAAACCTTCATCCAGACGTCACATAATATGATATTATCAGGTTTGATAGGATTTAATAACCTTTCACTTGAAAAAAAAAAAAAAAAAAAGAATTGGACGAATAGTTTACTAGCTACAGCCAAAATTGTACCGAACAACTTGGTTTTCGAAAAACTTTGGGTGCCTCTCTTATATCGCCGACGAATCAGCAACACCACCGAGCTCGTTTTCACAACTTTTCAGGAGAGAGAAAAACGATGTTTTATCAGTGTAATCACTCCACAACGAGCTTCGCGGTGTTGTGCGATCCGTTTCTTAGAGACGCTATCTCTTGGTGAATGTTCAAACCACTGCATTCCGCTTGAAAATACGCGGACAGACAGACAGACAGACAGACCTACAGACAGACACGGAACCAAAATTTGCGACAAAATGATTTTGAGGCCGATCAGAATTTTCGACCTCCGTCGCGATTACATAGGTGTATTAATTCAAGAATAATAAAACAATAAGGTAATCTCCCCTTCCACGCGATTGTTTTCTGTTGCCCCGGAAATTTTTGAATGACCATCGAGGTTCAGGTGTCTGAGCATGGAAAGGAGTTAGTTAATATGTTCAGTAGGCTCTGAAACGCAAAACGTGAGTGGAAATTTTGATTTTGGAGAACAACTTTTTTTTTCATTTCGAAAGTGAAAACAATGCTTCCTCTGCCTTGCACACTTTGAAGCAAAAAATAGTAACCCTCTTATTTTATAAAAATAACAATGCAATAATTGCATAATTGAAAAAATTATTATTTTAATACAATACAAAGGCATAGGTCTATCAAAATATTATAATATAGCTATATAGGTTGACAAAGAACTGTGAATCTCAAAAACCGATGAAAATTATGCATCTTATAAACAAGGAAAGTAAAAACTGATTAAATAAGTTTTTGTTCTCCAACAAATTTTGTTAGAGAAGGGGCTTGGGTTGAAACGTTGTACATGTAATATGTGTAATTTTATGTTGTCTTCCCCACTCCTAGGAACCTTTCGAGAAAAACGTTGATCCCAAAAACGACGATCAGCTTCCAAAATACTTCTTTATTTTATTCGAGTTTCAGCTTTCGCCATTTTCACAAACTCAAAAAACAAAAGCAGCCAGAGAAAAGCATTTATGCTCTTATTCAGATATAACTGCAGTTTTCCATGGCATTCAATTTTGGAAATTCTATGCCAGTTATGCTTTTTTTGGCTGCTTTTGTTTCTGAGTTTCTGAAGAGACGAAAGCCCAGTGAAACAAAGGAGTGTTTTGGATCATGATCATGGTTTTTTGGATCAAATTTCTTACAGTTACCCAGACCGGGGAAGTCAGCTTAAAATGAAAAACAGCCAAAACTGCAGCCAATTTCGTTATAAACAATTCTAAATTATTTTTGACATTTTCATGTCTTTACTTTGGCACACAACCGAAAAAAGCGTTACCGACACCCATGGCAACCCGTAAACTAAAAGTGTTACCGAAACCCATGACAAGCCGTAAACTAAAAGTGTTACTTTTTGAAGCGTTACCGAAACCCGTGGCAACCAGTAAACTTTTAGTGTAATGATATCGCAACAAGAAAATTTGTAACTACTTAGGTAGCGTCTCCTTGTCAACAACAAACACAATAAGGTGAATAATAATACACAAAGACATGAAAATGGTCTCCTGTGGTTTCAGACGAGTCTGCAAGCTGATTATGTATACATCCCACCCCGAGCGAGCGAAGCGAGTGAGAAAACTAGGCATTTATGTTTGTACAGCTCAGGTCCATAGGTTTTAGGTAGCGATTTCTTCCAAGTCGGAATGTAGGACAATTTTCCCTAATTCAAGTGTGTAGGACATTTTGTAGGACAAAGTGTAAAATGTAGGACACGTCCTACAAAAGGAGGACGTATGGTAGTAACCCTGGTGTGCTGCACACCAAAAAACATAGAAGAAGACCAAAAATACCAACCACATATTTTTTCCCACGTCGCTATCATTTTCGCTACGAATTGACTGAACTCATAATAAACAAGCCATCAATTGAATTGAATAGATGAGCGCAACCTTTTTGTTATTACGATATATTTAATGAGCGTGAGAAACTAAGAAACAGTAGGTATCTAGCGACCAAACTATGCCACACAACACATCAAAAATATCCACGTGATGCTCATTACGTAAACAACTGCACCCTAACGACCGATGCGTAATAAAACCTTATGCCGATCAGAGGTAAGGAACGGCTCAGGCTGCAAAAATCGTTTTGGAGTCGTTGGAATCAGCCTAAAAAGCTCATCCCATAGACCCTTGTACCAACGAAATCGGACAAAAACTTCCGTCCCCCTTTTGAGGCCTCCTTAGTTACACATCAGAGATAAAACAACTTTCGTCGTGAAGTACCTCCCGAAAACCGATGAAAGGGATGAGGGAGGAAAAATCAAGGTAGCCTATAACCACCCCACGAACTCGCTGATCACAATGAGACCACCCTCATGAAAATCTGTTGAGCCGCTCGGGCAAAAACACATGTCGAGGAGGTGAGCGCACCTTTCCATTTTTTGGAAAAAGGTTGCGCTAAAAAATGGAAAATAATTATAGTGTATGTATACATATATATGTATACATGTATATACCTACTAACTATAGTTAGTACTCCTAGTAAAACTCCAGTTATTCAAGTCTTCTTAGGGCACTCGGTATATTGTGGTATCGTGTTTTATAAAATATTCATGAAATGAAACACATAAATCCCCACTTTTACAAAGTTTGACCAAATCCTATTTACGCTCCAGCAAACAACAAAACTGAAACGGAGAGAAAATCCTGCTTTTCTCGCTGTCCTTTTGCAAAGTTCTTAGCACTCCGTCCTTGTCTTTTTTTTTTTTTTTTTTTGCTCTTCCAATCCTTTTTCTGAGTCAGCAGATTTTCACTAGGTACCATACGAAAAAAAAAAAAAAATTTTTTAACTCTTTAATTACCTATCTCAATTTTGTCGATGTAACTTTGAAACGGGACACCAAAATGACCGTTGAAATGCCAAATTTGAGGTTAAATCTGTTGATGGTTGGATTTGTTCGTAGGCAATCCAGGGTAACAGTTCCCACTTTTGTCCTGACACCCCTCGTGGGGTTGACTGGGTCGGTTATGAATGAATTTACATACATCTGCATAGTTCTACCACCAGTCTTCAGCATCAGCGCCCTTATAACATAGCGTTCGATACCTAATTCAGCGGTTTCCTCTGCCGCTCCCCAGACCCGACCCAGGACCCCACGCTACGAACTCGTGGACATAACATTGCAGTGGACATCACGTGATGTGCCAACATGTAGGCCTACCCGTGGTCAAGAAAGAAAACCCGTCATTTAATTTTTGGACAGGCGTTCGACTAAAGCAAGGGAGGTGAGAAGTCGCGAGAGCATGGACTGAAGTGGTTGCAGCCCCTACTTCCTGTTTTAGGCCGAACATTCGACAAAATAATTCACAAACATGACAATCTTGTTACATTGTTGTTGACAATAAACTCTGAGGGATTTGGTTATGCTCCAAAATAGCGCAGCAAGTTGAGGAAGAAGGGAAGAAGGGGCAAGAAGACGCGAGAAGATTAGAACATTGTGGCTGATGAAGTCCTTGATACCACTACAAGCTGTGCTAGTCTAGTGGATCAAGTCCTAAACGGATCGCAGACTCAGCCAGCAGGTCCATTACCAACACTACATAATCGCTGGAGAAGTTAGGGAGATTCATCCACACCTTTGAAGCTTGGTGTCGTATCTTGGAAGCCGAGCTGCCGGCATAGTATAGGCCAACACTAGAGCTCCAGCCTGCACACGTCATGCCCATGTAGGACACAGCATTGCTGGGCTCATCTGAGTGCAACTGCTTCCCATGTCATGTCCCAGCTCATAAATCGCATGTCTGATGCGCGGGCAACCTTGCGTTCTCCATCTTCATCTTGCCCTCTCTAACTTACTGCACCCGTACTACAAGCGGATCAAGAGTCCTACAGAACTGATGCAGTAGTTCCCCGACAGGTTCAACAGCTTGAGCTCTGGATGTCGGCAATGAGGGAGACTCCCACTGGTTTGCCGACACCAACCGTTGCTACATCGCACTGTGGGGTAAAGAGTGACTCTTTACGAAAGACGGCCGAAACCTCCCAAATTGAGTTGTGCCTTTTCCCAGTTTTTATGTGTGGGTTAATGTAGAATACCTGTAGAATGAAACTTCAACCTTAATACATACCTGTAGAATGAAACTTCATAATTAGTTTTCTTTAAAAAAATTATTTAGAGAATTCATAGCCCTTGAAAGTTGATAATTTATTTTATTTACTATAATGCACACATTATAATGTACTTAAATTAATAACCATCTTGTCATTTTACAACATATTATTTACCTTGAGGGAATAAGGAAGGAAGGAGGCAAGAAACTCCTGGATGCCCGGCAGCTCATCCTCGGGTACCCGGCGAAAGTTCCTCCCTTCCCCGGCCAGTTCCATCTCTGAAACGATAATTGTTAATTGTATTTATCACAGAATTTAATTATATATAGTTTTTTATATTTACAGCTCCCGGGAGCTGTAAATATAAAAAAAACTATAGTGTACAAAATCACATTAACCACACGAGTTAGAGCAAAAGGTCTGAAAACATTTCAGATTAAAAAAAAAACCCTCGGCCCTTGGACCCGCGGATGCTTTTTGCCTACAGCTGAAATTCAAGAAACGTGGAACATCCTTTATTAACCGTGGGATTGAAACCCATCTTGCGTGTTGAAAAATTAACTGTCCAACGCCGAACTAGTGGCCTAACGCACGACAGGTGAGGACGCCGAACCAGTGACCTAACAGTAAGACAGGTGAGGACGATGAACTCGTGGCCTAACGCATATTTATATATAACGTAGGTAATGCATAAACGTGACACTCCCGCGTCTCCCTCCCAGTCTAACGTTTTTGGGCAGTTAGGTCACGGTTAATGCATGTTCCATACGCAAATATATATGCTGCCCTAAACGGCTTGAACCGCCTGAATAGAGCATTTTGGGAAATGGGTAGTTTTAGGAATCATGAAACGTACGACAAATTCTGTGGCAATTCAAATTTTTGACCCCCGGCGCGAAAACTTCAAGATACACAGCCTTCAGGAACCGTACGGTGAAAGTGTGCAAAGTCAGCAGAATGTCTTGCAGAATAGGGTTGGGAATTGATAATCGATTTTTCTCTGCTGATTATCCTTTACAATTCCCTGAAAATCGATTCTCTCGGATCCACTGCCCAGGCCTCCTTTGTAGGCAATCCAACCAAGAAAGCCACAGGGGCGTTTCCAGGTAAGACTGGACCTGTGGGACAGGCCACCTCTGACGACAGTTGTCCGAGGTAGCTGCAGCCACTGACTGCGGGCCCTGAGCGAAACAATACCACTCTCGACACTTCATATGGGGTATTGTCCTCCTCATGGTTCCCTTCCGGAGATGATGCCTCTGTGGTGGATCTTTACAATTCACGCCAATCCGTATACTTGCTTGCTATACGGCGATTAATTGTCACAGGGGACGATGGGCGTACGTAGAAAAACTTCGCTTCTTACTTGTTTATTGTCTCTACAAGCTTTCGGCTACATGGAGCCATCTTCAGGTCGGTTTTAAAACCGACCTGAAGATGGCTCCATGTAATTACTTGCGGTAGATGTCGATCCGCATCTGTCCACTCCAGCTCAATACGCCGTCCTCTTACTCGTGCTTGTGGGGTCTTTGGGTCTTCGGTTGTTGGTTATACAGAAATACGTTGGATGTGAAAGAAAAAGGTGGGTGGAGGCTACGTTGATACAAAGTAAGTTATTTAGAGGTTTTACTGTTGATTTTATGGCATTTTAAGGGTGATTCTCACAAAAAGCTCAAACTTAGTGTATCTCGAGGTTTTCTCCATACACACTAGTCCTATGGTTGCTTTTTTTCCCCCCTTGTGTTCATCTCTCCACTGCCTGCGCTTTTAGATGAAAAAACTACTTTTTCTAGCGGTATGGATGCATTTTTTGGGGTTTTGAAACACTCAATTCTCATTACCACCGCCTGTAACTATTTTGTTTTACTGATAAAAGTTCTCTCCCAAGCCTTGGGAAATGTCTTTAGGATGAAAAGATTCAGTGAAACTGGAAGCCTACCAACAAACCTCCACAGAAACAGCTTTTTTCTATTTTTAAGTTTACTTAGGGATTCAACAGCTGATAATGAACTGTGTATCTGAAAAAAGTATCATTACCGCGCCGACATCAAAGTTTCCCCTCTCTGATCTCAAAAGAGGGTATTTCGATCAACTGTTGCCGTGGACAGTGGTGGTAGCACTGCACGAACCCGGGAAACCATCTCCCACCGCCCGCCCACGCAGTTTTTCAGAGGACGGGGAGAAAGAAGGCCATGCGGCAGGACCGTATTTTTAGCGCAACCTTTTTCCAAAAAATGGAAAGGTGCGCTCACCTCCTCGACATGTATGTTTTTTTTTTTGTTTTTTTTTTTTGTTTTTTTTTTTGTTTGTTTGTGTACAGAGCATCACGCCCGAGCGGCTCAACAGATTTTCATGAGGGTGGTCTCATTGTCATCAGCGAGTTCCGGGGGTGGTTATAGGCTACCTTGATTTTCCCTCCCTCATCCCCTTCATCGGTTTTCGGGAGGTCCTTCACGACGAAAGTTGTTTATCTCTGATGTGTAACTAAGGAGGCCTCAAAAGGGGGACGGAAGTTTTTGTCCGATTTCGTTGGTACAAGGGTCTATGGAATGAGCTTTTCAGGCTGATTCCAACGACTCCAAAACGATTTTTGCAGCCTGAGCCGTTCGTTACCTCTGATCGGCATAAGGTTTTATTACGTAATGAGCATCACGTGGATGATGTGTTGTGTGGCATAGTTTCGTCGCTAGATACCTACTGTTTCTTAGTTTCTCTCGCTCATTAAATATATCGTAATAACAAAAAGGTTGCGCTCATCTATTCAATTCAATTGATGGCTTGTTATTCTTATCATTACCGCCCTTCTATAGTTCTGCCGATATGTTTCCAATTAATTTTTTTGAATCACATGTGCTTCTTCCATCGTTCTCGCCTTCGAAAAATGGCGTTGAGTGAAAACTGTAGTTCTAATAGGATAGCAATGACAAGCTCTCAAACCTCAAATTCTCATTACCGCACATACATCCAACTCATTACCACCATTCTATGTTCGTTCAGTGGTAATGATGATATAACCGCGGTAATGAGATAATCACCTTAAATGCAAGCCTACTTTTATTTTTCAAGTTGAAAATTGTTGTGTGAGAGGTACCTACCAAGCTAGTAGGTAGGTATAATACCTACTTACCTATAAATTACCACCGCACATCCATCCAACTCATTACCACCATTCTATGTTTGTTCAGTGGTAATGATGAAGATATAACCGGGGTAATGAGATAATCACCTTAAATGCAAGCCTACTTTTATTTTTCAAGTCGAAAATTGTTGTGTGAGAGGTACCTACCAAGCTAGTAGGTAGGTATAATACCTACTTACCTATAAATTACCACCTCTCTATAACAGGTTAAGTTCTCATTACCACCACCCTATCAATTTTGAAAATTCAAATTTCTGGTCAGAAATTGTGAATTGATTTCGATCTTGCGTTTCAAAACCTTCAATATAGTCCCAAGAAGTCTCATGAATTTTTTCAAGAATTTTTGAATAGGTCCAATATTTTGAAATTCGGACCCTAGAATTTGAGCTTTTTGTGAGAATCACCCTTAAGATTTAATTACGCACGTAATCCTTCCCCCGCTGAGGTTGGATGGTGAGCGAGGGGGGTAGGTTGCTCTCGTACCTACGTAAAAAAAAAAAAAAAAATAAATGGCAATGGCTGGTTTTGACATTCACAGTTCAGAATTTCTGTGTGGGGGCATAATCTGTTGTTAGGGGCATTTCTTGGATCTGAAGTGCACTAACGCGAAATTGCGGTGGTCAGGTTTTCAGGTCTTATCCCCCATGTTTATCTTCTGGCAGACTCAGCACTCCCGTTGTTCGGTCCCGTCAGATTAATTGCGAGATTCCCCCGTGAAATTGGAGAAAAAAAAGAGGCTCATTTGGTGACACAACCCTAAGGGACCACCTCTTCCCTCCCCACACCCAATGGTCGTGAATTACCTCATTATTTCCGTCTATCCGAACTAAACATAGGGATCCGGGTAATCTATTTTGGACTGTTGCCGAACACACTCAAAACGGCGTCTAAAAACAACTCGTCTTTTGAGGAGAAAAAAATTTGAGGTTTTTTTTGCAGGTGAAAAAAAAAACTTCCTATGCCTCGCCGTGTTTATAAGGATGGTAAGCACTAAACACATGATTCAATTAAGCTGACACGACCAATTCATTTAGTGCGGTACACACTATGTCATCAGTTTTACTGACATGACATGTCAGTCAAGTCAGTGAATACATTGTATTCAAAGCCAAAACAAATCATTCCAAAAAAGGGAACCCTAAAAATGGATTCTACGTCCAAAATAACTTTGGCAAAATACTTTCAATTGCCCCATTTTTAGTCCCATAGATAGGTCGGATGGGTCTAAGACTCCCATAAATTACGTCCACAAAATTTGTTATTTAATACTCCCTAACCAATACACCACTCCGAACGATCCGATTTCACCGTGAGGATCTATGGGGCTACAAATGGGATTTTTGAAGGGGATCCCAGGAGGTCAAATAAGGTGTAGTTTTCCGAGTAATTTTAGACACAAAATCCATTATCTCGAGGTCCCACATCTGTCCAAACATTGTACAGAAAGAAATTATTTTTTAAAGTTTTTCAAAAATATTTTCTTAGAATTATTTTTTGCACAATTAAGTGTGGTATTAAAGAATAATAACTATGGTATTAACTATGGTATTAAAGAATAATAAGTACCTACCTATATTAATGAATAAAATCCTATGAGTAAAATTTAAATTTACATTACATGTCCGAATATTAATTCTGTGTCAATAAACAAATTTGAAAAAAAATGATATTTTTTTCAAAATGTTTTCTACTCGGAAAATATTCGACCTCCTGGGATTTTTCAAAAATCCCATTCGTAGCCCCATGACCTACAGATCCCCATAGTGAAATCGAATAGTTCCGGGACCCAAAAATCCTACGTTCAAAAATACTTCGAAAAAGACACCTAACTCGATTCTATAGCCAAATGCCTTCAAAAACCCTCCCGTAGCCCCTTTTTAGCCCCAAAGAGCTCTATATAGAGTCCTCATATGAGGATGGGCGTTCGGGCTGAAAACCTAGCGGGCACTAGAAAAAACTAGATGGTAAACCGAGTATTTTGCCAAAATTTCAGATTAAAAAAAAAATCCTGCTGATGGCGGCTGACGGACATTTCGTTTTTGGAATCTATGCACGAGGCTTGAAACGGATGTCAAATGTTGAGGCCAATCAGAATTTTGAACTCGGACACGAATACACAGGTGTATTTTTCCAAGAATAATAAATAAACCAACACCAAGTGTAGCAAAATAACCTAAACAGGTCAGAAATATGCAATACCTATTGAAGATACCAACAGCAACTCTGCTCAACCAAGTCTGGCTATAACGCTGCAAACATCCCCTTCTCGCCCTTTACCCGCGCATGACGAGGACAATAGGGACAAATCTGATGTATCTGAAAATCAATCTCAACTCGGTCCAGGTTTTGAATGAAATTAATTGTTTCATTCTGTTCAGTTCTTTTTAATTTTTGTACCAGGGAGCACCTTGTTACAACTGCGGCAGCAGGAAACCTTTCGCAACACAACTCTCATGCCGGGTAAGCCAGTTTCCTTCTGTTCCTTCTATTCCGAGGATCTGCTGGACTTACAACATCCCGACACTTCGTGTGAGCCTAAGGAAACCAGATCCCCATTACTGCAGCTGGAGTATTCTCAGAGTCAGCAGATCGCCATAGCTTGCGTTATGGCTCTGATGAATAGATTCATCTAGGAGATCTCCACCTGTACTCCCCCTGCATCCTCCAAAACGCCTGGCGGCGAAACCACGGACGCTGCACCGGACGCACTCCGCCACGAACACCACAAACCTAATCAATTATTAGGAAAAACAATACATGCAGGCCTGCATGTATGGTGTGTATCTATACACACCCAACTCCAGTGACACGCACCTGGGGGTGCTCTACAGGATTTTTGAATGATCCTTGGAGCTCAAATAAGGTGTTGTTTTCCGAATAGTTGTGGACGCATAATCCATTTATCGAGGTCCCACATCTGTCCAAACAAAAGAATTTTTTTTTTTTTTTCAAAAAATTTCTCTGATCAACTGAGTGTGCTAATAGGGCTTGTTCCAGGTCTGACTGCGTCTGTCGACAGAAGTTGGACAGCTGTCGACAGAACCCGACCGCACATACTCGAGCTGTCGGTTTCCGTCCAACCTACATACTATCGACCTGGAACAGCAGTTTCTAAACTGCACATGTCTCCGGCGATTTCTGTTAACATTCCGTCAAACCTAATATCTCTCCTGTATATTCTAGGACGTTGAAATTTGAGATGGAGCCCTTCTGGGAGAAACAGGAGACGATTGGAATTACGGGCTTTTCCCGGATCAGCTGAGTGAGCTAAAGTCGTTAAACACGAGGAAGCTATTCCTCGCTAAAATACAATGCAATTTTAAAAGTATTATTAAATAATAATTTTGGTCATAAAGAACCACTTTTTGTTTTCTTTCCAGCAGTTTTCTTCTTCGTCTTCATATCTTGGCAGTGACAAAGTTTGGAGCTGATCGACACTTCAGACCCTCGCTAACACATCAAAGGTTTATTAATCAAAAAGACTTTTTGAATAGGTAGTCAACATAGAAAAATCAATCTAATAAAATTGGGATCTTCACTTAGTAGGTCCGCACAACCTTGAATATGGCCCTCAAAGGACTTAATTGCTCAAAACAAAATGACTGCACAATATCGAACATCTAAGGGCCGCTTTGTGTTGGATGTCGCATCCAATTCCTACAGCCAATTTTCATTAAACAGACCCAAAAAGGTAACCTCCCCGCTCTTTTCTGGGTCATGGGTCAGGGCGTAGGGCCAGTGGATTCAGGGATGGTAAAACGCAAAGGGGGGACTAACGACGTAAATTCACGTCGGAAAGGATTTAATAATAAGTTGGTTTTTGCCCCATTTCAGCTGGATGGTAACCAACTGAAGCGGCACCCGTTAAAAGGGCGGGGGTGGTCGGTAGGACCATAGTGAGTGGCCGAGTGCCAAACTTCATGTTGACAACTGCTGTAGAATCCCCGTAAATGGAAGGAAC
The DNA here is from genome assembly GCA_955831195.1 of Pilophorus perplexus. Lineage (NCBI taxonomy): Eukaryota > Metazoa > Arthropoda > Insecta > Hemiptera > Miridae > Pilophorus > Pilophorus perplexus. The sequence continues at coordinate 19,836,834 of OY037008.1, forward strand.
AAGGACGGAAAAGGAGGAGGCAAAATAACTCAATTATTACGCTCAGGGATTGTCGAACGTAGAGATGGACGTAAGGATGGTGGTTTTGGTCTCGAAATTTCACTTGTTCCGCGCTACATGCCACAATGGGTCGAAGACAGATAGGTACAGGTACGTAGGTCTACGTGCGTACGTAGGACCTACTTCCTACCTTGGACATTTCCTGTTTGCCCTGAAGAAGCACTCGAGAAACATTAAATGACAAATTTTGTCTTTCTAGTATCATAAGCAACTTCATACAATAACCAAAAAATGCGACACCATAAAAAAAAAAAACGACGTGAATTTTACGATGCAAAACCACCTAGGGATAGGGATGTTAAAAAAAAAAAATATCGATTTTTTTGAAAAAGGTGTCGACATTTTGAGATTATTATTAATTTTTAAATTTAAATTTTTTAGATATTAAATTTTTGGGGAATTTTTTTTCAACATTTTCTTGTTTTTTACTCGAAAAATATTTGACCTCCTGGGATCCATCAAAATCCCATTTGTAGCCCCATAAGAGCCCTATCGATACCCACAGTGAAACAGGATCATTCTGGGACCCCAAAAAGTGGATTATAATATAATTTCGAAGTATCTTAGGACATATTATGTCCTAAGATACTTCGAAAACGATACCTAATTTGACTTGTAGCCCCTTTTTAGCCCCAAAGAGCCCTATGAGGATGGGCGTTCGGGCTGAAAACCTTGCAGGCACAACTAGATGGTAATACCGAGTATTTTGTCAAAATTTCAGATTTTTAACAAAATGGCTCGGATGGTGGACGCCGTATGGGCTAGAAACAGTCACCTGCCCTTAAGTCTTTGCAGTTCGAATATGGCGGGAGTTGGCTTAAGTGCGGCCTAATTAAGTTTTTTCGAAGTTGGTAGCTTCGAAGGAAACCCCATGAATCCGATGGTAACCTTCCTGTTATCAAGTCCCTTGTCCCTTACGTTTTCAGCGAGCGAAGTTCAGTCTTGAAATTTCTTCCTTCCTAATTAATTTAGTCCCCTGTCCTGCATTAAAAGCACCAAAATAATTGAATAAATTTGTTCAATGATGGTAAGTCGTACATGATTAATTACTCCAGTCATTGGTGTGCAATTAGGGCCTTTATCGTTACAAAAAAATTGTTGGAATCTATTATCTAATATTCTAATATATTAAAGCCGCAGCCTGATTAGGTGGTGGAGGAGGAGGAGGAGGCTGACACGATTTTGGTCATCTTTATTCTAGGGCACTTCCAGATGTTAGAAAAATCTGAAATTGGTCTTAAAAAATCCAGTTTGGATGAGCATAGTGCGAGAAAAGTCTGAAACCACCAAGAAGTAGCTCCATGTGGCGCATCTGAGCTCCTAAAGTGAAAGAAAACGGAAATTAAATTTTTTCTAAAAAATTTGAAGAAAAACAAACCGTTTGGGCGAGGAGATGACGAGAAAAATATGAAACCACCAAAACGTTGCTCCACGTGACGCATCTAAGCTCCAAAAGTGGAGCAAAAATCTGGATTTTTTAAGAAAAAAAAAAAAACAAAAAAAAACTGCACAATATGGGAAAACGAGTTGTTGGGTCTGAGGCACAGATTAAACTACTGAGGCCAGGCGGGATACGGTCGGGGGGTCGGCGGGCGTAGCCAGCAGGGAATGGGCCCCCTAGTAATAGGATGAAACGTGTGCCATCTTTTGCTTTAGGAGTGTTGTAAACAGGTGTGTTGTTAGGAGTGTTGTTAACCCTGTCCTCTGCCATTTTTCGAAAGGACAGCACGATGTCCGCGGACTCTACTGGGACGGAAAAAAGTCGTGTACATCGACTTGGCACGATCCATTGTTTGGGAGAGGATTAATTCTGCATAAACTCGGCACACCCTGACTTAAGCTATTTGACAATCAACTCGGCATGCTCCGGAAAAATTTTACAAACTCAACTTTATTTAGAACACAAAAATCAAATTGAATAGGACGGAATCAATAGGTAAGTGCAACTATTATTTTACTAGTTTTTGGCAATAGCAAAAAGTGGCCTCTCGGTTGGTACCTATAAGTTGGTTTTCGAACTAAGCCAAAAACTGAAAAAAGTAGACAAATTCGGCCTAAAACCTGTTGTTCTACATTTTATACGTGTTTACTGCTGTTGATGTGCCTAATCTATTAATTTTACAGTCCCCCCGTCTCATCAGAATTTTTGAAATTCTGTAACTTGAAAACGCTCCTTGTATCGCCGGAAGGCTTTTACAAATAATTCTTTTCATTTCATTTCAACTTTAAAACGAAGAATTTCTATGAAGGGAAACTCTGGGGATTCATTCTTGGTGCAATAAAATTTAATATGGGCACACACAAAAATTCGAAAATCAGAGAAATTTTTTATGGAAAATTGATGGGTCAAATGTGAGCATGTGGAGAGAATTACTTACCCGGTTTACCGATGGCAATTTGAAATTTGGGCGCGCATGCGCCCATTTATGTGGAACTACCTACGTGGGATCAGATCCCAGATTCTCACGGTTGGAGGGGACTCCGAGTCAGCGGGATAAAACATCGTAATATTCTGGGGGTCCCCCCCCCCCCCCCCACGTCAGAACACAATTCATAGGTTTGTTCCAGGTCTGACTGCGTCTGTCGACAGAAGTTGGACAGCTGTCGACAGAACCGGACCGCACGTACTTGAGCTATCGGTTTTCGTCCAACTTACGATCGACCTGGAACAGCAGTTTATATACTGCGCATGTATCCGGCGATTTCTGTTAACATTCCGTCAAACCTGGAACAAACCTCATGTGTCATGCTGCAACAATTCGTTACTGTTCGAAATAATAACGTTGGGCAAATGCGCTCATTTGTGCAGGCTCTCAGAGTCAGAGGGGATCCTGAGTCAGGGGGGAATACATCATAATACTCTAGGGGTCTGGGGGTGTCCCCCAGTCGCAATACAATGCATGTGTCTTGCTGCAACAATCCGTTATCGTTCGAAATAAGAACATTGGGCGTAAATCCAAACTTTGTGCGCAAATGCGCCCATTCGTGAGCATCTGCGCGGGATCTCACACTCAGAGGAGTGTGTAAGGAGTCAGTAAGAAAAACCTTATTAATCGACCCCCTACTCCTTGCAATGTGTCATGCTGCAACAATTACAGGCGGCTACGGGGGTTTCTTCAATAATTGATAATTATTATCAAAAACTATAATTTCTGCAGTCGCTTCATTTCCTCAGACCCCCTCTTAATTATTTTTTTTAAGGGCTGAAAATCGCTAAGGATTTTCCGACCCTCCCCAGTCATTGCAGCTTTATTTATCGGGTTGTTTAACATAAACAGAAAGAGGGGAAGTTGTGGGGTAGCTCGTGGGTTGGGAGGTATTGATTCTCACCCAGCGGAGGTTGCCGGCAGCACACAGTTGGTCACGTTATTCTCCGTGGGTTGGATTTCATCCCTCGGAAAAGGAATATTCGAATCGACACAAATTCGAAATTTCGAACAACTGTGAACGGTTTTCGAAAGAGAAGAATTTTCGTTAGGATATTCTGCCGGTTCTGGGGGAGGTTTGAACGAACCTGGGGGATTTTCATCGCACTAATTTCTCGCATTTTTTCTCGTCCACTTCAGCAGGGTTTTTTTTCGACACTTCAAAAGGGCGGAGTTAATTTTGAGCGCATTAAAAATTCAACGTTCAAGAAGGGCCCTTGGAACTCCAAAATATGCATCATCAAAAGCTTCGGCGTCAGCACCAGCACATGTGTCGAAATTTCTTCAAATTTATTAAAAAAAAAAAAAGAGAGAGAAAAAAGATTGTTGAATAGCATAAGCCACTCAATTGCATTTTCCATTGATATTTAATTGGTTAATTAAATTCGCAACATCGTAGAACAAAAATCTTGAGAAGTGATTTTAGAAATTAACACAAATTAATGGCGTTAGAATGGCTCTTTTGTGGATAGTAATAAGGTGAGCGAGAGCTTGTAAACTATGGATTTTTGAAGTTAGTGTAATTAGAAAGTGAAGTGTACTGGCCAGATTCGTTAATGTACCATAATTTTTAAGACCAATTCAGAAGGTAAATGGAATAATTGTGGCTCAGGAAACATTTTTGGGGGTTATTTGACGTTGTAGCAATTGCAAACCCCGGAGAAAATGCTGTTGGTGCATAGCTGATAAGGTTCGTGACGTGCGGATCTGCTGAATTCAGTACTGTTTGTTCAACGACGGAATTAGGTAAGTCTGAACGACTCCAACATTCCAACGTTGTACGAAAAAAAGGGTTACCACTACACAATAAAAAGAAGTCAGGGGTTGTTTTAAATGGCTCACCTGACAAAAAGAACAAAGGGGGTGAGTTCCCCTTCGGCAGCTGCGGTGGCACTCGCGCACTGGCGGCGTCGTTCGTGTACTGAGCGGGCGAAGCGCTTCGGAGCCGGGCGGCGGGTTGGCGCCTGCGCGGCATGTCACGGCCTACCAGGTTCACCCTCATGCCACTAACTGCAGTTGGCCACAAAGGACGCCTACGGGTCCACTATAGGGATTTTTTTCGTCCCAGACTAATTTAAGGGGTCATACATAGCATTTTTAAGTCATTTTCAAGATTTTCCAAACCGAATTCAAGATTTTCCAAACCAAATTCAAGATTGTTTTTCAAACCAATTTATTTACATTTTAATGAGCCATAATATTTGTACCATGATTTGAGATGTGGTAGGTAAGTGAGAATAAAGCAGTGAAATAATATATATAACAGTTGATGGTGATGTTGACCGTTTCAATTAATGTTGTTGAAAACTTGTTGAGGGTCAGTCAAATAAGACGAGATTTTTGCCGACGTTTCAAGAGATATATTCTCCTATCATCAGGGCCTAACGAAATGAAAAAAACACGAAATTAGACTTTGAATTTAACAATTGATGAAACTATATGATACGACACAATAGTGTACAAAGTGTATATGATATGAAACAGTGACAAGTGTACATAGAACAAATGAATATGATATAAATAATTTGGAAGGTAAGTAGAGCAAAATCCTGTCATTGAGTGAGCAAGTTTAAAATATACAGAGGTACTTACAAGTGCAGGGACAAGGGCAGTACACGATGTGAACCGTCGCTGTCGTACAAATATACTAAATAATATGTAGGATACAGACATACAGAAGGAACTGACAATTGTCGATGGTGGGGGGTTTTTTAGAAAGTGGCAAACAGAGCACAAAGGGTGCCGACTTTTTGAAAGGTTTGAGGGTTGGTTAGTGAGTAGGTAATTAAGGCGTTAATCCATAAAGGGAGACCGCTGACATAAAACCGTTAACGCCGTTAACCGTTAACAATATATATAACAATATAGATATTATTAGAAATTAGAAACAAAAGTTGATAGACTTTATTAATAAAGTCTAAGTAATTAATACAATACCTAACCTCTTTCTAAACAGAACAAAACTGCTTACGAAAAATCTTAATGGAAGTCTATGACATTGGCAGCTATAGCGTCAGGAAGCTTCATCATCATGTCCCTGATGCAAAATTACGTAAAATTTACGAATTTGAAGTTCTGTAATGAAAGAATCCAATTTTGGAGTCTTGCGGACGACGATCACCGATAGAACATTAGTGGTACCTAAGTAACTTATGTTTAGTTCAAGATTCAAGATTATTTATTGCCGCCAAACAACAGTATGGTTTATGACAAACGTCGGCAACAAAAGTCAACAAATAGGTAAACCTACAAAAATATTATGGTACTCATAGTATGAAACAACAACAACAACAGACGAGAAAACTAGGACCCGTCGTACTCCTCAATTTCTGCGACCGAGTATACTCCGAGTATAGGGGGCAATTCGACGAGCTTCCGCTCCTTCACCCATCCGCCGAAAGCGCCCCGCGACAACTCCCTGGCTTGTTCAGGGACCCGGTTGAAGAGTAGCACCCCCTGGTAGTCGGGGTCACCCTCCTGGACAAGCGCGAGACGATGGCGCTCCACACAGAGGTCCGCACGCGATCGCATGCCATGGCCGTGCACATCTCCCCGGCGACGATAATCCGCGATGCGACGCCTGATCCTGCTCAGCAGAGCTAGGGCATAGAGGACCGGCACAGTGAGCATACGAGCACTCCTGAAGAGCGGCCTACAGTGGTCCCTGCGACCGGCACGACTCAGAATACGGATGGCCGCCTTCTGCTGGAGAAAAATTCCTGCAGCACCGCCTGAGCGCCCCCTCAGCAGCACCACATAGCTCGCACGCGATTCAAAGAAGGCATAGTATACTCTACGGAGAATGGTGAGAGACACAGCCCTGGAAAGCCTCCGCAGCAGGAACACCGCACGAGCCAGATCCCTCATCAGAGACCTGACATGCTCACTCCAGGTCAGAGCATTATCCAGCCTCATCCCCAACAAGGTGACAAAGGACCTGTCAGTGGGGCGGGCGGAGAACCTCAATCGTCGAGCTTTTGCAGCATTGAGCACCAGGCAGTTGGCCAGGCACCATGAGGCCACCACTCCCTCCATGTGCTCTGAGGCCCAATGAAGGCGCTCCACAGATGAGGCTCTGATTCACGCCGAGGTATCATCAGCATACATGACGATGTTTAGCAACGACCCCAGGATTGATCCCTGTCGAACACCACAACTCAGCTCCGTCAGTTCCGAGCAGGCACCCTCATATACCACGCTCTGGCGCGACCCCTCAAGGTAGGTCCGAAAGAACGCCATTGCAGAGCCATCAAGACCTAGAACCTGAGCTTCTCCAGCAACAGAGAGAAGTCCACCAAGTCAAAGGCTTTAGACATGTCTAACAATATCGCACCGACAAAATCCGCATGGTCCAAACCCCGGAGGCATTTTTGTTTGCTACGTGTAAGCTAAGTGTTTGCTAGGCATTAATGTAAATATGGCTGTGCTAGTGAATGGCTCCCACTCTGGGCTCCCGCTCTGACGCCCTTTGCCTCAATCTCCAACCGTCAGACGAAAATTTGCAAGCTTGATGGACATCCAATTCTCACTGCCTGAACTTCCACAAGACCTAGGATCATCGGTTCTATTTGAATGCTTGGGCGACAACTCCATGAACTTCCTGGGATTCTGGATCGACAGCCGCATCTCTTGGAACCGAATGCATTCCATAGACTTCGGCCAATCGAAATGTTGAGACAAGGCTCAAACCAAAATACTTGAGCCTTACCGAAAAGTTGAGACGTGAGTCCAACAGGACATGAGCCAAGCAGAACCAAACCAACCAACAGATCGAGCCAAAGCAGTAGACTTCTGCTTGTCTTCAACATTCACTTTCCATAACTTCAAATTTCAACACTTCAATAGCGGAGTAACACACCGCACTCCCGACTTGATACGGATACGATCTCTGCAAATTTTGTCAACTAGTGTGAAACCGTGTCTTCATTGCCTGGATCCGAAGAGCAGCAGTCAACGAGGTGCGGAATCTCAAGGTCCATCTTCTCTCTCGCTCGTCCCCTACTGTGGTGGAATCCCAAGGAAGGACCGAACCGGAGGGATTAGCCCCGCTTGGGATTCCCGGGGTGGAATCCCAAGTCACCCAATATACACATGTATATACATAATATACAACATATTATGTTGTATATTATATAATATTATTATGTTGTACAGAAAAAACTTTTTCAAAAAATATTTTGTTAATGACACACAATTAATTTCACAAAATTATTAACATTAAATGTTAATTACCTACCTACCTACCTACCTACCTAGAACATTAAATTTTAATGTTCTAGGTAGGTAGGTATGTCAAAGAATAATAAACCCTTGTGTGAAATTACCAGCGTTTTCTATCATGTGATAAAGGTGTAAAAAAAATCAAAAATAAAAAAAATCATAAGTGTACAAAATTGGAACGCTTGATTCATTCCTCATCATTACTCTACCTTCCTGAACGAAACGAGAAAAAAAGAGAATTTAAAAAAAAAGTTTTTATTAAAAATTTGGGAGGTTGGGTATTAATTGGATGGTAAGCACCTATTTAATCGAGGCTTTGGTAAATACCCAGTTTTTAAATACCTTACCCACCGGATATTTACTCCCTCTACTTCTCTGGGGACACCCCAGTTGTTACGCCCTTCGAAAACGACACCTCACTCTTGGCCGCTTCCAAAGCTCCACAGTGGGATCGATGGCGTGACATGACGCGCGGGTGGTAGAGTCCGAGCCAGCGTCTACCCGCCGCGCCGCCGCCCCCCAGCCGCAAACTCCCCTCGAGCAGATCGTCGTCGCAGACATTGTGGTAGGCTGCTGCAGCAAGAAGGGGGGGGGGGGATCCGGGACGCATCTACCCCTTATCGATAATTTAATTTAATTATTAAATAATTAATTTTTATGAATGCGAACTTGAATAAACAATTGATAAAAGGCTTTGTTGAATTCGAGGGAAACAATTTGTTCAACTTCAGGGCTTGAGGATTGTGCTGTGGAACACTTTAGTCGGCAAAAAGAATCGGACCGACCGAAAAAACGATTCGCACCATTAGAATTCAAATCTAGCTGACAAAAATCATGTTACCGACGTAGAAGGAACACAAAAGCCTGGTTGAAGCATTCACTAAGGTCTAAACTAGCACCACCCTGTTGTTGTGATTAGTCATCACTAGAGTTCGGATTCGGTCATATTTGCATATTTTTTTCCTAATATGCATAGGTTTCTAGAAGCAATTTTCGACCAATTTCAAGGCTGTAGGGCATGTGGGGGCGAAGACACGCAGGGGCATTTTGGTGGGAATTCATGCAGCTGAAATTTCGGCCAACAGGCAACAGTTCCGTCTTGATAAGAGTCAGTTGCACTACAAAACTCAAGGTGATCCCGTCAACAGGAGCGGAGAAAATGCGGTACCTAAGTTGATTTTGTTCGGTTTTCGTGTTATATTTTCCCGTCTTCTGAGTTGATTATTTCAAAGATGGTTTGATATATTTCCAAAGTCTAACTAGTAGCAATGAGCTCCATAGTTTAGTTTCACATGCCAGTTCTAAAAACCCTTGTTATCTGTTGTTTACTTTGTTGGGGTACCACCAATTTCAAAAGTGTAAAAGTGGGGCGAAGCTTACATCGACATGCATGTAGTGGTGTGACAGTGAGTTACCAGACTCCGTGATCTTGGAATAAAATTTAATGTAATTACCTATTTTTTATGTTGTTTGAAGTGAGAGAGGGCAGTAATGTTTTACATCTACATCCTGGAAACCATGCTATTTTATCTCAAAAATCGAAGCAACTTCGACATACACGCACCTGACCACTCCCACGATACAAGAAATAGAAAATCCCTCCTTCGCGTTCCTCTCCATCGCCTGGAGTTTTTAGCGCAACCTTTTTCCAAAAAATGGAAAGGTGCGCTCACCTCTTCGACATGTATGTTTTTTTGTTTGTTTGTTTGTGTACAGAGCATCACGCCCGAGCGGCTCAACAGATTTTCATGAGGGTGGTCTCATTGTCATCAGCGAGTTCGGGGGGTGGTTATAGGCTACCTTGATTTTTCCTCCCTCATCCCCTTCATCGGTTTTCGGGAGGTCCTTCACGACGAAAGTTGTTTATCTCTGATGTGTAACTAAGGAGGCCTCAAAAGGGAGTCGAAAGTTTTTGTCCGATTTCGTTGGTACAAGGGTCTATGGAATGAGCTTTTTAGGCTGATTCCAACCACTCCAAAACGATTTTTGCAGCCTGAGCCGTTCGTTACCTCTGATCGGCATAAGGTTTTCTTACGCATCGGTCGTTAGGTTGCAGTTGTTTACGTAATGAGCATCACTTGGATATTTTTGATGTGTTGTGTGGCATAGTTTGGTCGCAAGATACCTACCTACTGTTTCTTAGTTTCTCTCGCTCATTAAATAATATTTAATATTATATCGTAATAACAGAAAGGTTGCGCTCATCTATTCAATTCAATTGATGGCTTGTTCAAAACGTCGACGAACTACAACACGATTGAGGTGGTAAATCACTTCCATCTGCACATAAACAAAAATAAAACCTTCTCGCTGGCCTCGCCCCTCCACTTGTTCCGCAAGTCCTTCAAGTCATTCCTGATTGATAAGGAACTCTACTCAATGGGCCAAGGAACTAGGTCAGATAAATGGGAAAATTCGGCCGAACATAGTTGAACTAGTAATGAACAAAGTACTCAGTACACTACTGTTAGCAGTGAGAAATTAGGTGTCTGAGCAGAGGAAATCACTTGTGAATATTTGGCCTTTTGAATTTTCCCGCGGTGGCACTTTTACTAATCCGCAAGAGTGCGCTAGCGTAAGAAGTAGTGTAAAAAAACAATGACAGCAGCCAATGAGAGAGTAGCGCCACTTTTCCCTCCAGATTCAAAGTTGAAAATTTCTAAAGTGCCCTCGAAATTTGTATTACAACGTAGGAGCCCAAAACTCACTTCTATGCCTTCAAATTATGAAGTTCTTTCAGAAAAAATTATTAGTCGACGTTCGGTTCCCGGGCCCAATGGGCAGACCTCTACGCATTGACATGACTTGCCTTACCTAGTTCTGACGTATGCTCTGTAAACCAGATGTTTATGGCAATAAAATGTATTTATTTATGTACAATGTACATAATACCTATAACATGTATAATAAATATGTCATATTACCTATTAAGAGAATAATACAGTGGTTTCACTCCGTTCGTGATGAAACGGTTTTTTTTCGTCCTTGAGGGCGATTTTCGTCACGTAGGTACGTGCGTGTTTGCACATATTTGTCGATCGTATCAGAAAAAAATCGGGAAAATGGGGAAAATCTCGCTTAAGATGACTTAAGTTCATGCAAACGGCTTTCTCGTGAGCCCCCCCTCCAACAACCCCTGCATTCTGGTAAAAAAAGTCTTTCATGTCACACAAAAAATTTATTGGTAAGAAAATATGTCATTCGCGCTATAATTCCGGTAGCTTTAGGCACAAATTTTCATCGAGTTGGAAGTCCGGGTGAACACAATAGTGATACAATAGCGATAGCTCATAGTCGTAATATTACACTCTAAGCAATATATTTACATACTACTAATACGCACAGGTAGTATGATACAAATCTCACAATTAATTGACTCAAAAACGTTGAGGTGGGGCGGAAATATTTCTAATTTTGGGAAACAAAATGCTATTGCAATATTTAGTAACCCCTACATGAGAGGATCTACTGATGGACTCGAGTGGGCAGCCCGTTTGGACCAATAATTGGTCCAATAATTATTATTGGTATTATACACCGAAAATGGCATCCAGAAATGTTTTCACCCCGCCCCAACGCCGTCTGGTGGGACCACATTCCAAACATTCACTCTAAACATACTATAAATGGAATAAATAAAAGATTACATAAAATGGGGGAAAACGTAAATCTTACAAAAATATAAAATGGGACTCCTAGTGACTATAATGACAGTATGCAACGTCACGGCAAGATAGACTGGTAAAATTAGGTTAATGTTGGTTAACTTGGTTATAACTCGAATACGAACTTGTTCGGACTTGAGGAACATCTGAGGTATGAGTATTGAGGGTTAATTTCACAGACAACATAATGTCACTTATGCACACAAAAAAAACCATACTACGTGAATAGAAAATTGTCGAATGTACGCAGCGGGATCATGCAATGATTGACCAAAAATGCGAAAATTTTATTCTGGTCAAAACCCATTTTAGTGTATTTCAATTCCTTCTCTCAGCAGTTTTTCAAGTTCTTCAAACTGGGAAGGTACCTCCTCAAACCAGTTCTGTAGCTCCTCAAATTATTTGAGCCTACAAAGCTACAACCTGGTTTTAAACTAATTATTGATTTAAAACCAGGTTGTAGCTCTTCAAACTGGTTCTGTAGCTCCTAAAACTGGGTTTATATTGCAACACCTTGCAGATTGTGCAACACCTCAAGCTGGTTTAAAAGCTCTTCATACCAGGTTTTAGCCAGTCAACCCAATTTAGTAGCTCCTTGAACTAGTTTTATAGCCTATAAAACTGGGTTTGAAGCTCCTCAATTTGGTTTTATACCCCATCAACCAAGGTTTTGTTGTTCTTCAACCCATGGTTGTTGATTTTTAACTGGTTTTGATGCTCTACCAGCCAATCAGGTTTAGTAGCTCCTGAAACTGGGTTCGCAACCGTTCAAGTGTTGATGTTTCAGTATCCAAGCCAGGTTTACAGCGCTACAAACTGGGTGTCAAGATCAAACCGGTCAAGTATGTCCTCAAACTGCTTTTATAACCCACTACCCAGTTTTGCAGCTCTCCTAATAGAAATAATAGCTCTTCAAACTGGGTTTACAACTCTTCAATAGGTTTTACAGCTCTTCAACCTGTTTCGTAGCTCTTTAGTCCGGCTTAATACAACTTTCGGTTCCAGTGGACTTGGGTTGGCACTATGAAAAACCCGAATGCTTCGTGCTACGTGGCAATCAGCCCACAGAAGAACACCTGGTTGCAATATTCGGAATTCATGACAGTAACATAATAATTATTGAGAAGGTGGTCTCGTGATGCTCAATCGATCCAAATATGAGCACTGTCAATCATTCTTGAATGAAAAAAAAAACTAGGACTGACAAATTGTGATGCTCTTACGGGTCACTGTAAAATTATGGTCCTTTGCATGTAATATGAAGATGCTGCCTAGAACGTTTATTACGTGCATGTAATACCTAATAAAATGAATACAACGTAAATTTCTATCTCCCTAGATCTGTCACACAATTGTGTACTTAAGTTTCAAGTGTTCTTCAAAGCAAGTACCTAACACTGGCAATACTCCGAACTTTCCAGACATTGCCAGTTTACCCTGAAATGACGTGTTGAGTTGGAGATGGATTTTGTTTCCAGTTATCGGTGAGTATTTTGATTCCCTCTATCTCCCTAGACTCTAATGGTTTGTGAACAAGATTTTCAATTTAATTTCAAAGACGGGCGGTCTGTTTGCAGCACCTGCATGGATCAAACCCACTCCAAAATTTTCATTGGCTAATGGTGACTTGAGGAAAACACAATATGGTGAAAACCTGTCTCCGTAGACTCATTTTTAAAAGCACAGGTTCTAAGTTACAGGTCTGGGCCATTTTGGGCAGTAGGAATGTTTTTAAAAATCAGAATTTTTGACTAAATACTCGGTTTACCTGTACCCGCAAGGTTTCCACCCCGATTGCCCAAACCCTTGTGTTCTGTGGGGCTAAAATGGGTCCATGGGAGGGTTTTTTTAAGGATTTCGGCTATGGGGTCGAATTAGGTGTCATTTTCGAAGTATTTTTGGACGTAAAACCCATTTTTGAGGGTCGCAGAACGATCAAATTTCTCCTTGAGGATCTATTGGGCTTTTGAAGGATGTCAGAAGGTCGAATGAGGTGTCGTGTTATGTATGCTAGAAAGTATTAGTTTTTATGTGTGCATACGTTCTCACGTTGTTCCGAAGCTCTGTAGCAAGAGTTTAGCTAAAAAAAAAAAAAAAAAAAAAAATTGGGGGAAACGCCAAATATTTTTCGAAGAAACTAACGCAGGCAAGCACCATAATTTTAGAATGACCCATATCCCTAATCGAACTGCTGAACTTTCTCCAACGGTTGGAGTAAAGCTACTGGGTTAGATGTACTGGAAGAAAACTGACCGAATTCCCTATCTCAGTTATCCTTTCATGTCCGAACAATCACACAATTAAAGCTTAAATTAGTGCTTTGCTTTTATTGCAACGAGCATTTTGTACGTAGAATTAAAAAAAAAAACCACAGTCTATTGTGGTCCACTGAGTGGAAAATTGTTGAGGCAATAAGGACCTCGTGGAATAATTGTATTTGTGAACGAGGTTCAAAATGGAGATTGTAAATGGGGTAGAGATCAAGAATCACGAAATTTAGGATTTTTCCCAGGATTAAGAAGATTTCAGTGTTTACGTAAAGTCGCCAATAAATGTAAGAATTTGAAGGACTTTTGGGGGTTGTGTCGAGGAACACAAAACGAATGCAGTTTTAGGACTGTAGTTTGAGAGTTATTGAAGGGATTTGGCGGCAGCAGGTCATCAATGGGGAAGCATCTTGGGGTCTTACAATGGGCGACACTAGCGCTATCTGCTACAATTTTTTACATCTTGTTCAATTGGATGAAGTGGCAGTTGGCAATAATTCTTCCGTAAACTACCCTCAATATAGAATAGAAAACGAGTGTGAGGCTGGGAAGGTTGTAGGTTGTAGGGGTGTGCACGGGAAGGGGGTTAGAAAAGAAGCGTAGGGGCTTATTGTGCTTTGCCTGCGCATCCAACTTCTAGTCGGAAATGTCTAATCCCCTGATGAGGGTCGTTAGGTTTTTGACTAGTGCACGAGAATCCCCTCATGGGGGTAGACTACCCAAGGAGGGCATCACGATATGCGAGGGCTACCCTGTCGCCTGGTCGTAAATACATCAACCTGTAAAAGACTCCTCAGAAGGAGGCTTTTGGTAATCCAACCCCTGCAGTCCTACAAAAGGGGTTTAAGAGCACCTTCTGACCAGAGTTCCAGTTGGTTCATTACATGACTCTTTCGCTTCAGTGGGGAAAATTCCGATCCAATAAGCTATGTGAGACGTTGGTTACAAACGGAGCCACCACTGATCACTGCGCGAGCGGAGCGAGTTGCCGAAAACGCGACAGGCCAGGGACGATTAAACACCCCCAAAGTCCTGAGTGGGTTGTTTTCACCTCAAATGAAAACAACCCAACTCCGCCAGTGATGCATTATCGGGGCCATGTGGGGACTACCATCTCTGCTAGCTCAGTTTCAGTGATCCGTTTGCCCTTGACGTCAACACCTCGACTGACTGACTAGCTTCACTGGACCTTAGGCACAGAAATCCCAAAATCCAGAAATAAAGGAATCTACAGATCCAGAAAAAGATATAGAGATTCAGAGATCTGGAGATCAGAAAATTCAGAGATCCTGAGATCCAGAACCAGAGGTCTTGGAATCCAGAGATCTTGAGCTCTAGAAACCAAGAAATCCTCAGATCCAGAGCTCTAGAAGTCCAGAAATCCACAAAATCTAGGAAAGATCCAGAGATTAAAAAAAAAACAAAACAAAAAAAAAAACAAAAAAAAAAAAAAAACAGAAATCTAGGAATCCAGCGATCCAGAAAATCCTGGAGTCTAGAGATCCAAGACATCCGGATATAACTGTCTGTAAAGACTTTACATGGCCGACCGCAGCATTTATGTTCACGAACCCACCATCAGACCTCGACTCTTCGAGCAGGGCTCTAGGGAACTCAGGCTTGTCGTCTCGAACAGGGAACCTGGGAAAACGGACACACATAACATTGCAAGATCTGGGAGGCCCAACGTCGATCACGACGCATCGTACAGGACGTTGGCTACTCCATATCCAGAGATCCAAGGAGGGCAGGGCCTGGAGATCCTTTGGACGTAGGGCCAGACGCATCTGGCAAGTCCGTCCAAAGTGGATCTTCCGTCTCCGCAACTGCAAGGAGCTCTGGACCAGATCACGGCATCAGTCCATGGACCATAGCTTCAGCTGCACTCCTACCCCTTTCATCCACAATACCAGGCGCGCCAAGGAGGCTTGATCAGAGATATGACGTTCTCGGAGCTATGCCAAACACACCACACATTGAATTCTGATTTAGATAAAAGACTTCACGTATGCACCCATACTGAGTCGTGATCCTACGAACCCACTCCAGGATGAAGCTGGGAAACCTGCTCTTGTATTTTCACGGTGTAGGTTCGCCTTAATCTGCGGCTAGAGTACCTACAGTTCCAATTGAGATAATGAACGAGGCCTGTTTTCACTTTCATGTTTTCTATTCTATATTAGGGGTCTTCATGGTCTGGTAGTTACGACGTTGAATCATCGTAATGGTCCTTGAAAGCAGTTCTGCGATTGTAGCGGCAGTTTTTCAAAGCAGCAACACCTCGCGGTGATAACCATTCCTCTTCCCAGCCAAATCAAGTCTATCAGCATTGACTAATCTGGCTGTATGCAAATAAAAATCGAAGGAGCCAAATGGAACTCTTTGAAACAGACCACGAATACTTTATGCTACCCCCTGAATACTCCTATTGATAGTAGCCAAATTTCGTGTTGGATTCAAGTAGGAAAATATGGTTCCTATTTTGTTGCAACTTGAAGAAAATGGTAGCTGTGATATGACGACGGTGCCAGCTGCTGTCTCTCTTCGTTAGATCAGGCTGCTAACTGGCGTCTATTTGCGACTACAGCTCCGTGGTGATCTCGTCCTGAGGGCGGAAACCGAGTCCCAGGTTGACAAAGTCCTCCAACTGCGCAGCCTGCTGCCACTCGATGTACTCGTCCCGCTCCATCGACTCCCTCTTCCTCGTGTTGTAGTTGGAATCCAGAGCGCTCGACCCGGACGAATATCTACTGGGCTCCCCTTGGAAGAAATTCACCAGCTCGTTCACCTAAAGGGATATAATAAAGGTATATAAAGGATATAATAAAGGTGGGCCAAAGTTCTCGCTACCTGCGGAGATTAGGAGATCTCGTACGAAAAGCGGGCCAACATCTCGAGAAAGAACAGCCACAAAGGGTAAACTCGGCAAAGGCTCTTGGACGCCAAGTTCAGTACGGTTATAGTGAACCACCCCCTGATGTCTACACCAGCCAACCTCCGCCCTTTCCACCTGGCCTCACACCCAACATAGTTTTTTTTTTTTTTTTCTTAAAGGCGAGATGAGGGTGGTTCTAAGTACCTTAGAATAAAGATGATTCCCCTCCTCCTCCTCCACATTCTTCTCAGGCTGGAACGCCGATATAGTAGAGGGCCAACCCCTGCTGGCTAATGCTGCCAACCCCCAACTGCATCCCACCTGGCCTCAGACCACTTGTACAGTTCGCAGACGGAAAGAATGCGGCTGGGGAGAGATATGCCCATGGCATAGACATAATGGTATTCCTGTTGGATTCTCAACCTACTACCAGTTTGCAAACTGTTGACAATGCTGGGCTGGATTGTCAAAGGATTTAAAAAGGGTTCAATGAAGGTTTTCAGCAGGTAGCCAGAAGGGTGAGAACGGGACCTGGACGCGCGGGTTGCGGGGGACGACGACGGTTTGAAGACAACTTTTTCAGAAAAGATAGTTTGGGGAATCGGGCTAGAAGCATTCTTTCCGTCCGCAAACATGTAAAAGCGCCAGTGCTAGGGGAAAAACGTGTAAAAGCGCCACCCTCGTTTTTAGCCTCCCCTAACTAGTAGTTGTAGAAGCGCCACCTCCAGTCGGAATTCCCTAAAACTGTTATTCGTAAAAGCGCCAGCACCTACTGAGAAAAGACTCACCTCAAAATAGCTTCAAATCGCATCCGGGGCGAAACTTACGATAAAATATTCGTATCTGGAGCAAATACGAGTTGCCACCAAGCAATGGAGCAGATACGGATTTTTCATAGGTATAGCAAATAGGAAGCTCTTCAAGTGAGTGGAAAACTCTTATCTGTATTTTAAACAGGGTTTACATCGTATCTGAGGCAGATACTAGATTCGCACTAGTAAATTTACCTACCATACGGCTGTTATCACAAATATCTGGTAAGCCGTATTGCACCATTTACCAGAACAAAAACGCTGCAAATTTTACACAAGGGTTTATTATTCTTTGATATACGTAACTTGTGCAGAAATTTAATTCTGTCAATAAAAAAATTAAAAAAATTGTTGTCTCTTTTTGGATTGTTTTTTTTTTTTTTTTTTTTTCAAAAATGTTTATTTTCGAAAATTCTTTATTTTTTACTCGAAAAATCTTTTACGCTCATTACGCGCATTAAAAATATTCTCTTCATTAAATTGGCCTTCATCGATTTTACGGATCAAAAAAGCTGAAAAAATCAGAAAATCGAAAAAAAAGTCGCAGTATTCACCGAACCACACGCAGTTTTGTTCTCTGTGTTCACTGAGGACTCTAAAATGAGTTTCTAAACTCAGATCGTGCGCAAGTGTGCGCATTGAGAACGTGAAAAAAATTATTTAAAATTTTATTTTTTTTGTCAAAAGAATGATAATAAACAGCCAAACATTCTGATTTTGCATTGTTAATGCATAATTATTTTAACATTCAAGCAGGACTAGCAAGCAGACAGGGGGGACTCGCTTCGCTGGTCCAATCACTATTTCGGACATTAAATGTCAAATGTTAAATGTTAAATGTCAAATTTTGAATAATAGGCGATGTCACGGGGTAGGATACAGTGGAAACGCCAACTCAATCAAACTGTAAACAACAAAGGTACGATGGCACGCGTCAGAAATTGCGCTCAACGTGCTTATAGGAAGTGAAATTGGCCGGGGAATCCGACAGTGCAAAAAATTAGGGATTCCCATTTAAAATAAGATAGTTAGTCGCAAATGCGCTGGTTTTGCGCATCTCGGGGGGGTCTCAACCTAGATTCCCAAGGATACGACCAAGAGCTAGCTAAACGGGTCACCGAGACTAGAAAAAATCGGCGTATTTTTTATCCCTTGTTGTTTCAGAGAGAAACTTGTGACATACCCAACACAGTCAAGGTTCGAATTAATGGTATCGATTATTTATGCAAAATTATTTTTCTTTTTCTTTTTTTTCAAATTAAGTACCTATTTTTAATTTCAATTTTTTGTTAAAAAAAATAAACAGCTAAACATTAGATTTTGCATTAAATGCAAAATCTAAATGTTAAGCTGTTGACAGATAAAAAAAAAAATTTTTACGCTAAAGCTGTCTCTATCAATCAGTCTGTCACCTTGAATAATTTCTGCCACTTTTAGCGTCATCGACGCGCTGTGCACTGTACACTGGGCGAAGACTCCTAGCCCTACCCACTTGACACTTCTTGCTTTCACTGTGAAAGCTAACCTTGTCTTCTTCTTTCCTCCAAATACAAAGGGCGTGATTGTGGACATAGCGCCTTCCAAACCCCGCTTAACACATTTTAAATTGTTAGGAACACCCACAGCGATTTCAGTTCCCATAATCTTAATCGATAATCTTACTTCGTTGGCGTGATGTTTTTTGTATCGGGCTAAGATGCGGTGGGCCCAATTGAACAACGTCTCCCAATCCGGTGGCGGGGCGTACAGCCGGTTCTCCGGCCTGTTCAGGATGATGAGTATTCTCGACAAATCCTTCAAGACGGGCCTAGAAATATAAACTTTGAGACTCGAATCCTTCACGTGGTAACCCTAACCGACCAGTTTCGTACCTGTAAGGTTGCAGCGCCGAGTACGACGGCAGGTTCCGCACTTGGCGGCGGGTTTCGTTGAGCATCTCGAGGAACAGCGGCGCCTCCGGCCTCAACTCTCGGATCTCCCTCAAATACTCCATCATATCCCTCTCACTGGTTTCACTCCCTGAAAGCAGAAAACAACCATGAGGGGGAACCTCGGAACAGCGTGCAACGGAACCCACAATGAGGGCAATTAAGTGGGCCTTATCAGCCATGCGTTACGGTTAAATATGCCAAAGTTACGACGATGTAAGTAAAAAATGTAGGGTTAGACTGACCTAAAGGTAAAGTACCTTGTGTGGAGTGAGACAAAGACGGTGAGTGTTTCCGTCTTTTCTTGCCGTACTTGCAGTACAATGCAGCAGCAAGGGCAGTCGCTATGCAAACAATGAGCCCCAGTGACCCACCAACCAGTTCTCCTGGTAGGCCTTTGGAGGCCAAGCGTTCTGAAATAGGACAAACGTAAGTTACGGAAGATCACCTGGTTGATGTGAAGGGTGAGAATAACTTACCGTGACAAGACGACGACATGAAGTCGACGAGAGACGACCATTTAGTGACGTATCCGGGAGGGCAGACGGCGCTCTCGTCTCGGCACAATCTGTTCCTGAGGACCAACTGGCTGCACCTGCTGCAGTGGCTCGTTCGGTTCCCGTCGCATCTCATACAGCTTACTAGGGCTTTGCATTCTGTAATAAAACAGAGCATGTCACATTACTTTTGTACAAAAGGCTGAGCTCAAACCGGTTTCACTACCACCAGCGGATTGTCAGGCTGTAAACACAATGGCGCCGGGAAAAGTAATCAAAAGTTACGAAAATCTGCCAACATCGCAGAAAAACCATCTCCACAATTTATAGGGCCTTAGGATGAATAGAATTGTTGAAATCCGAGACCTGAGAGTGGGACCAGAAGAGCACCTTCATCCCTTTTGGTTTTGGTTTATTATTCTTGGAATAATACACCTATATAATCGCAACAGGGGTCGACAAGTCTGATCGGCCTCAAATTTGCACATTATTCGTTTCAAGAGGTCTAGATTACAAAACGAAATGTCAGTGCTAACGTCTACTGGGCGAAAATGATCGACCAATATTTTGAAGGGTCCTGCTCCAATGCAGGACAAGAACAGGACGCTCCACACATCCTCTGGCAGCTTTACCTCGAATTCGAACCGACTAACCTAATATATCCACCCCTCTTCCTCATCAAACTCCGCGAACTTGAACGCGTGCACAAGCCGATCCATAAACAACTGTCCTGCCTTACTTTCATCTTCGTCGCTTTCTTCGCCTGGATTCGATCGCTTCTTCCTTGTTTTTTCGACATATTCCGCAGCGCCACTTATAACAACACGGAATGTCAGAAATTCATTCAATCAATGACGTGTTTTTGGATTATTATTCTTGGAATAATACACCTGTTTTCGCAACGGGGGTCTACGACTCGGATCGGCCTCAAAATTTGACATTATCCATTTCAAGGGGTATCGATTCCAAAACCGAAATGTCCGTCCGCCGTCCGGGCCGTTTTGGGCATAAGAAATTTTTTTAAAATGTGAAATGTTGACAAAATACTCGGTTTACCATCTAGTTGTGCCCGCAAGGTTTTCAGCCCGGTCGCCCAAACCCGCGGGTCGCTATGGGGCTACGGGAGGGGTTTTATGAAGGCTTTTGGCTATGGGCTCGAGTCAGGTGTCGTTTTCGAAGTATTTTTGGACGTAGAATCCATTTTTTGGGGTCCCGCTACGATCTATAGGGCTTTCATGGGGCTACAAATGAGATTTTCGATGGATCCCAGGAAGTCAAATATTTTTAAAGTAAAAAAACAAAACAAAAATTTGAAAAACAAATCCCCCCTTAAAAAAAATTTTTTTTTTGAAATATAAAATCCGAAAAAAGTTTTTTAATTTTTTTCATTGAAATAGAATTAAATTTCTGCACAAGTAACCGATATCAAAGAATAATAAACCCTTGTGTAAAATTTGCAGCGGTTTTGTAAAAGGTTTTTTGCTATGGGATCCAGTTAGGTGTCGGTTTCGAAGTATTTTTGGACGTAGAATCCATCTTAGGGGGTCCCTGAACGATACGATTTCACTGTGGGGATCTGTAGGGCTTTCATGGGGACAAATGGACAAATGGGATTTTCGAAGCCGGATCAAGCCGTTTTCTGTGACATCAAAATTTGATGTCACACAATAGGTACCAATAGGTACCAATCGGCAAATTTAGACGGCGAGTTTAATTTGAGCGATTCTTAATAAACTTAAGAGGGCCCGCCCGCTTTTCGGGTCTGTCAGGTCTGTGCCGCGTTCGTTAGGCTGTCTGGAGTGTGTCTTCGACCTTGCGAGCGTGAAAGGTACGTAATTTGCTCATAATAGGGACGGTTTTTGAAGGTTTTCGCAGGTTAAACACTAGAAATAGTACGTTTTTCAAACTTTTTATGGTTGGTACGTGTTCCTTACTGAATTCCCGACAGGATGACGTTGCGAAAGTGTAAATATATATATTCCTTGTATTTTTATTTTATTTTTGAAAAGTGTCCCTATTCTAGTTCACATGTGCCATAATAGGGACACACCTTTTTTTAAAGCTTAAACCGCTTCACAGCCCTCGTATTCTCAATAGGGACATAGTTATGCTTTAAAAAAAACCATTTTCCGATCCAAAACATAAAAAAAAATTTTAATGAACTTTTTCATATAAATACAAAGGGTTGCCCTAGAAAAAAACTGCATTTTAAGACCCTTACCAAAATCACAGGTTCCATATCACATGTTTCATAAAAATACAAACGGTTGCCCTAGAAAAGACTACATTTTAAGACCCTTATCAAAATCACAACTCTCAGGGTTGCGCAGCCTCGGAGCCATGGCGTTGAAAAGACAGAAACATGATGGTGAGCGGTTTACAGGTGGTAGGTAGGTAAATAACGTCAACGTGGTGGCTATATTCATATCCATTGTGGAGAGATGAGCGAGTCCACGGCCGAAGACGTCCTCATTCGATTCGGTATGGCTGAAAACTTGCAAATTGACCCAAACACCGGCTTATTTCCACTCAAAACAAAACGAGTCCAAAGAGAGGGCTCACTACGTTCGGCAAAACCGAGATTTCGTCTATATAAACCCATTAAAACACGCTGAAATGACGTTTTTGATCGAAAATCGGCCAAAACAGCAATGTCCCTATTGAGGAACCTGGACACCCCTAAATTGCCATTTTGGGAAAAAACACTCGCCATAATTCGCTGGTTTCACTTTTTTGAAATCTGACAACGGCTTCCCTCTAGTTAATTATGAGGCTAATAATAAGTCAGCGACACTCACGGTGATGTCCACAGGGTTGCGAATTGTGAATGTTTAGTAAAAACGCTGCAAATTTAACACATTATTCTTTGATATAGGTTAAATGAGCAAAAGTTGGTAGGTAGGAGATCTTGCAAAATATTTTTGAAAAAATTTTAAAAAGTTTTTTTTTGGTACCTACAATGTTAGGACAGATGTGGGATTCCGAAAAAATGGATTTTGCGTCCAAAATTACTAGTCATACAACAGCTTATTAAATAAGTCACATAAGTCAAATTTTGACTTCCTTTGCTCCATCAAAATATCCATTTGTAGCCCCATGAAAGCCCTACATCCCCACAGTACTGCTGCGAAAAATCGATTATTTCATCTTGTCGATTGTTCGATTATTTCCAGAAAAACGTAGATTAATCGATTAAAAATCGAAAAAAAACCTTTCAATATACGGGTTTCGAAAAATAAGGATTCTCAGCTCGACTGTAAATACCTACCATCCAAAGTCGACGGAGCCGCCTCCTGCCATACAACTTGGACAAGCTCGGATTTTTTTTTTTTTTTTTTTTTTTTTTTAACGAAAATTTAACCTTTTTCCAACCAACCTAAAATTTGATATTGACGACTGAACTGACATTTGTAAAGTTGTTAACCACTCTCAGTGCTGCTCAAAAGGCCATAATATATCTTGAAAGTGAATAATAGTCATGTGTATTATGTATGCGTTTAGAACGTCCCAGACGAGCCTTTAGCACAGTACCTGCATTTTGTATTTTGTATCTAGATACTACTCGTTTGTTGGAATAATAATTAAATTATTTCAGTTAATAACATTTTTATTAACTGAATTGGATCAAATTGTTTGATATCAATTCTTCGCTGATATAAACTAGATGAATAATTTTAATTATTTTAAAGGCGTATTTAATTTTTCTTCCTTTGCAAGAGTTGAACATATTTGTGCCCGATTAAAATCGATTTTATTTTTTTAATCGACGTTTTGGGGAAAAATTGATTAATCGATTACGATTACGATTTTTTTGCAGCACTACCCCACAGTGAAATGGGATCGTTCTGGGACCCCCAAAAATGGATACGACCCCATTGCCGAAAACCCTTCAAAAAACCCCTCCAGTAGCCTCTTTTTAGCCCTACAAAGCCCCAAGGGGTTGGCCGATCGGGCTGTAAACCTTGCGGATACAACTAGATGGTACTTAAACCGAGTATTTTGCCAAAATTTCAGATTTTGAAAAAAAATTGCTATTGCCCAAAACGGCTCGGACGGCGGACGGACATATCGTTTTTGGAATCTTAAGGTTCTATAGAGGTCTATAGACCTCTTGAAACGTATAATTTCAAATTTTGAAACCGATCAGAATTATTCTGATGAGTATTATACTGCCGTCCTAAGAATAGATCCCGTATCTGACGAAGTTCGACTTTTGGGAAACAGCGACTCTTGGTTTTGAATACAAATTTCTCGATATTGACTTAGGAACTCGTGTGTTGTGTTGTCGCAGGGCACTATTTTATAGGAAACTAGCTGCTCCGGCTCGCTTTGCTCGCCTACGCACCCATCCGGGGGGGCTGCGCCCCCCCTGGACCCCCCCAGTGGGTGAGTAGCATCGATGGACACGTTGGAACCCCAAAATGAAGGAATTCCCAAATTCGCAGAATTGCGGTGCTCGGTTGGGACAGCTTGAAACATAATAATAATATTTAAACATGTCTCATGTAGAATAATAAAGTTGAAACAGCAGCTAGTTCTATATAATATAGAGTTCTCTAGTTCTCTATAATATAATATTATTATCAACCTGCCTTTTCGCGTATATTATCTTATATCCAACATACACCCATTATTGTCCCCATGGAGTCCACACTTTTGGGACACTATCTCAATTTTTTATCGTTAGCGTCATCACGTGATATAACAAATCAAGATGGAGAAAGCCGCATCTCTAACGGTTGAAGTTATATGGGACACTTGGGACGATCTAAAAAACGGTATTAAACCCATTTTTCCCCCACTCGTGGTACACATTAGGACAACAGAGATCACAGTGGAAAAAATTTATAAATTGCAGTGATCAGTCGGGACGGCTTGAAACAGATTTCTATCTCAACTTTTTATTGATCGCGCGTCATGGAAATGTCAAAATGAAATCAACTAAATACCTAGTTTTATTTTAATATTTCACCCATTTTTTTCCTTTTGAACAGATCTTTTTGATCCTATATTATCGAGGTAGGTGTCGCGATTCTTGGCTTTCAGTATTACGGGATACTTGAGGGGTATCCAAAGCCAACGGAATAGAAAGGAGTCCAATCAGCTGGATATTCCTCTTTCTATTCCGTGGTAAAGCCCCTAGAGAGGAGGTTGAATGAGCTGTCATTTTCGAAGTAATTTTGGTCGTTTTAGAGGGTCCAAGGCCTATCCAGCCCATAGGTGGAACTTCCAAGACTTGGAAGACCAATTAGAGGTCATTGCAAGGGTTTGAACCATGAGTTCGACTCAAATTTGGACGGAAAAGCGTATCGAGATCTCGAGGACTCCAGCATGTTCGTGCAGCCGGTGAGATTTATCACCGGATTTTGACCAGAGGGTCGAGGGAGGAATCGTATTCGTAGGTTCACGTTATTCACGTAAAATCGAGTTATGGGTATTCAAAACACGTTCGGCCCCTCAACAACTATTAAATGGCATATATTTTGCAATATATAATTATACACCCATGTGTAATCGTCGCTCCGTCTTTCTTACGTGTGAAGCTGAATTACTTTGTACACATTATGCATGAATCTCCTCGTTGCCCAACATCCTCCCGTTTTCGTTACGACAAAGCGAAATCTAGTTCAAAACTGTGAGAAAAAGTGAACGTCAAGCACTACTCCCATCATAAGTGACACCAAGGTCAACCGTTTATTGGATCATTTGGGCCCTCTTATTGCCCAATTAACGAAGACAATTAAGTTAATTAAACCAAATGACATAACGGATTAAAAGGCGAAAACCGTGCAGGATTTGTTTGCCGGGATTTTTGCAAGTTTTCACCTCTCCGGGAACGGGTTTGGCCAATTGGGAAGGAAAAGTGGGTTAACGTATCACTGACCCACATTTCAGGTTGAGTCCAGGATTTTGAGCGATTTCTCCAGGACGAGGAAAAATCGAAATTACTTACCTACTGGAAAATCTCAAGTTGTGAGGATTTACAACTTTTTTTTTTTTTTTTTTTTGCGAAGATTACAAATAATTCTCACCAGAGGCGGAAGTCAGGGCGTGATGTGCGATGAGCAGCCAGCATAGGGACAGCACCCTCGTTTCGCCCATAATTTACGCGCATTTTCCCAACATTTTGTCACCGTCTAGGGCATTTTTGCCGGCCCTGGAAAACCACTTTGGCGGAAAACCCTCAACGCCCTTTAGACGAAGGGACATCTGGTTATCGCATGGTCCACACCCCGGAAGACGATATCGCGGATACGGACGATTAAGAGCGAACGCGAAGGAAACGACTAATCAACGCAGATTGGGGATATCAAACCGTTCAACAATCGCGAAACACAATCACCCAAAGATTCAATCAACAATCTGATGTGATGAGAAACCAAACACTCTCCCCTCCACTCCGCTATGCAAAACAACCTCCTCTTTCAAAACATTTTGCACTCCCACAGATAAAAAACACGCAATACCCGAATTGGAAATCTGCCAAAAACGACCAGAAGTTGACGAAAATTTTGGGGAAATCGCGATTTTTACAAAACAAACCACCTGTTGAGAATCGTTCAAAGATAGGAAGGGCAGTGGACGACGGTAGCGCTCTCGTCTGGGCGGGAAAGCGTAACCATTCAAATTGCAGGCGTTAGTATGCTAACCTTCGTAGCATCTGAGTTTTGAAGGTCGTTCAATTAAATTTATTGAATACAAAATTGTATTAAATACAATTTTGTATCAAATTTTGATACAAAATTTATGCATTTAATGTACCTATTCCCGCATGAATAAATCCTTACATTATATTTGTTATGTCTTTTTTTAAAATTATTATTACCTAATACGTTCTTGTCTTTCGGAGGTAGAAAAAAAAAACGCAGCAAATTTTACACAAGGGTTTATTATTCTTTGGTATAAAATGGGCACAAATTAATTCGGGCAATAAACAATTTTTTTTTTTTAAATCTTGAAAGCTAAATAGAAGGGTATTTTTGTAACGTGTTCGGGCAGATGCGAGAGCCCGAGAAATGGATTCCACGTTCAAAATTACTCGGAGGCCCTTTAAAATCCCCATAGATCCCCCAAGGTAAAATTGGATGGTTCTGGGACTCAAAAAATAGATAGGACCTACATCCGTTTTGCGAGGAAAGTTGAGCGGAAAACTTGCGAGCTGACTATCTACAAAAAAAAAAAAAAAAAAAAAAAAATCTGCGGTTTTGGGCGGTCTATATTCCGAATATATACGTAGGCCTAATTATCTGGAGACGAAGTTTCAATTTTTTTTTAACTACTTCCTTACCCAGTTTTCCTCAAGGGTCACTAACAAAATGAGGTGAAATGGCAGTTTTGACGCGTCGCGACGGGCAAGTTTATTGTAGCCTAGAAGCTTCCAGGCATTTCTCACATTTTTTCAAGAATCATAACCTCATTCCTTGAGGTCGGTAGAAGGACTCAACGTTGGGGGAAAAAAATTGTGGACGCCCTGGTAGTCGGGACGTACCCCTTTTACCGAAAAACGCTGTGTTTTTGAGCGATAATCAGCTCGCAAGTTTTCCCCTAAATTTTCCTCGCAAAACGGATGGCATGGGTGAATTCCAGACATATTCACTTTACAAACTATGCAGGAATTTCCTGCGGCAATGTGCGGCTCCATCCAACAGACAATTTTTACGAACAATTTGTGGTAATTTGTGGTAATTTTCAGCTCATATTTGGATATCACTGGGCAAAAAAGAAAATTGAGCTAAAAGTTCGATGACAATGGGCCTGATACAGGTTCTGAGAGGCTTTTAGGGTGCTGAATCTGAATTTGAAATCAGTTCTTTACGTAGTCCGTTTTTTCCTCCCAATGAGCAGGTGGTTTATTGTATTGAAATTTCGAAGGTAGACTCAGGACGATGTGGTTCTTTGCCGATGGAGCAGAGGTCTAATCCAATGAAGTGGTTAGGGGGAGAAAATGACTCCTCTCCTGATGTGAGAACTAAATTTTTTTATTGGAATAAACAATTTTAGCTTTGGGACCAGTTTCGAGCAAGTAAGCTCATCTTCAACCCAGACATGGAGGAATAGAGTTCTATTCCTCCATCCAACCCAGAGTAACTTGGATTTGTTGAACTTATTTTCAGGTTTGAACGTATTGGTTGGAAGTTTAATTCCAATGAACAATTTAGTACTCACATCAGCAGGTGAGTCGATTTTTCTCTCTAACCATCTCATTGGCAGACTCAGGAGTTGATTTCGGTAATCCATATCCCATCATCATGATACAAAAAAAATAAATAAATAAAAATAACAATAATAATATAAAATTTATATTATCTTTCTGTTTTTCCCCCCTTTGGTATAATTGGAATAAAACTTCCTACCTATACTTTCGAACCTGAATATAGGTTAAACTGCTCCAAGTTACTCTGGGCTGTAGATGAGCTTAATTATTTAATGATTTCAGAGTTTGTGGGCGGTAGGATTTTCCTTATTGAATTTCTTTTTTTGGTCAATAACCATACCCATTATTAGACGATTTTTAATTATTTTCAATATTATTATTTTCTTAATTTTTAAGAAAATGGAATTTTATGTTTTATAAGAAATTTTATATTTTTACCTAAATTAATTAATTAATTAAGTCAGCTGGTCTAAATTAAGGTCTTCCTCCCGGTTTTCCTAAGCGGAAAGTTAGCAAGCATCAATCATAATTTTATAGGTAATAAAGCGGGGACCCGGTGGGCTAAGGCGTCAGAGAGTCGGGGCGCTAATCAGCCTGGTTTGAATCCGGGGACGAACACCAATGTTTGACCAAAAGTCAATCAAGTGTTGTAACACCTGTCTTGTCGGCAGACAACTCACCTCTGAACTTATTAAATATTGGCTCTCACGCATTTCCTTCGACTCCTATCGGGAAATAGACCTTCACCAATTGATTCAGCGCGAATAAATACTTCTAAAATAACCAAGTCAAACATTTTATCATTATTTTATATTTTACTATTTTTTCTCGGCATTAGACACTCGTACAGGTCACACCGCTCAACCGAATTCATTCGGTATGTGAGTCAGGTTTGGTGTGTGGAACCAATAATTATTATCAGGACCAATAATTATTAGGGGGTGTAGCGGTTGAGTGGGCGGAGGAGGATCTGTTACTGATGAAATTCGGTATGTGAGTCAGGTTTGGTGTGTGTGGAAGTGCCTATGGGGGTTTCAAATTTTTACGACCAAAAGGGAGGGGGTTATGAAGGTGGAGGGTAAATGGAAAATCGCAATTAACATCACATCCCGTCAACAGATTTAGATGACACTTGGTGAGTGGGTGAGGTTTGAAGTCCTGATTGACCAATAATAATTATTGGTCAATCAGGACCAATAATTACTAGGGGGTGTAGCGGTTGAGTGGGCGGAGGAGGATCTGTTACTGATGAAATTCGGTATATGAGTCAGGTTTGGTGTGTGTGGAAGTGCCTATGGGGGTTTCAAATTTTTACGACCAAAAAGGAAGGGGGTTATGAGGGTGGGGTCAGTAGAAAATCATAATTAACATCACTTCCCGTCAACAAATTTATATGAAACTTGGTGTGTGGGTCGGCGTTCAAGTCCTGATTAACCATTTAGGGTGGGGGTGCTGTGGTTGAGTGGGGGGAGGTGAGTTTTACCAACGGCCCGATTTCAATGAAATTTGGATTGTGAGTCAGGTTTGATGCGAAGGAGAGGTTTTAGTACCATTCGTGACCAATTAGGGTGAGGGTAAGCGTGTAGGGTTGGGGGATATGAATAAGAGGTCTCTATTCGGTGATTCGCAAAACTAACAATAATTGTTAGTTTTCCGATCCTTTTAGAATTATTTTAAAGGATCGGAAAAATTCCCATTCTTGATAGTAATTATTACTGAGGAGTAATTATTTCCAAATTGATTTCATAATATTATTGTTTGCGGCACTAAGGTGAACATTTCTTTGCAACTAAACAATTGGTCTGCTACGATCACTAGGACTGCCAATCGAAGTGAAGCCCCCTGAATAGCCGAGCGAAGTGCGGCCCCCTTCCTCTTGTTCACTAGTTTCATTTAAATTTTAAAACGTATTTATTAAATTTAAAATTTAAACGTATTTTAAATTTTAAAATACGTATCACCAGGCATCAACATCTTCATTGTCTTGCCCAAGACTGAACAAAATCAGTGATATCCCCCCCCCCCCCCCAAAACCACAGGGGTTAAAAAGGTAACTACCAAGCATCAGAAGCCTTGATATCAAAGTTGTGCCAACCAATCGATCAATTCAAAAACGTAAATAATCTGGAAATTAACTTTTAAAAGTTAAATAGTGAATATCAATTAAATTAGTGAAAAATGAATGAAACACAAGATAAGGAATAAGTAGAAAAATGTTTAAAAATGTTAAAAAGATGAAAAAAATTTGTAAATTGTAAAATAAAATTTTAAAAAAATTATCAATTTTGTGGGTGGAAAATTCATTCATTCATCCATTGAAACGGTCTATATCATCATCAACAAATTACCACCACCACTACCGCCACCGCTACGTACTACCTACTATCATTGAAAATCTGAATTTCTCAGGAAAACACTCGATGATTTGAGGCATTTGGCCTGGGTTTTCCCCAGTTCTCACTTTTGCATTCGACCCAGCACCTCTCAAAACATAGGGACCCGTCATTACCTCATTTTCGACCAAAAATCGAGTTACCCGGTTTTTCCCCTGTAGGTAGGTACTCTTCAATTGTGGTTATTTTCAACGAATTTTCCCACATGATTCATGGATTCACGATAAATTCTAAATCTTCGCGAGAAGGGGAAACCCACCTAAATGATGTGAACAGAAAAACAACTCAAGTGCCTCTTCAACAACAAAACAATTCGGTAAAAAAAATTCACTTAATTTGCTCCGAATAAATTGCACAAAAAGGACGTCGTGACTCATTGTGTCATCAGATATGACCAAGGTAATTCTTATACGATTCTTGTAAAAATTACCTTGGTCAGTTGAAAGAAAAATTACGTACCGTAGTTGCTACGGTAGACGAATGTCGTGAATTACGAAAAGAAATGGCAAAATGGGATCAAATGAATGAAAGTAAAAAAAAAGAAGAATGAAATATAAAAAAAGGTTGCCCAGAAAGAACACGTTAAAAAATACGAATCCGATCCCTAGTTATTATTTTAAACCAAGAACCGATCCTAAAAAATTATAAACTAAAACGCTGCAAATCGGATGCCACTAAGTGAAAGTGGCACTAAGTGAAATCCAAGTCTTGGATTTTCAATCTTGTTATATATAACAAGTCTGGCTCTCTATATAATATAAATTATAGAGCCAGACTGAACTTTAACCTTGTTACTTAGAGCCAGAGTGAACTTAGGTGTCTAGCCTCAAGGCGAGACAGAATACAAAATAACGCGTTATTTCAGATGAATGATTTCATTTCTGTACCTTCGCGTAGGTACAGAAATGAAATCATTCATCTGAATATGCATATTCATATTCAATGAATATATTATCCATATTCCATGGAAGTGGATCTCTCCTAACATCAAAACACCCCTGATGATTGCAGTTTACCTAGCACGACCTGCTCGTTGGTCGACAGTGGGAGGGGACAGGTTGAATGTACCGTGCATGCTCAGCACTATGCTTCCACGGAGATGAAGTGTAATCAGATAAATTACCTAACCATTGCAGAAGACGTCCAGTTGGAAGTGACAGTTTAGGATTTAGTCCTATGATGACAGTTTTCACCAAGAGACTTCGAAAGCCGATGCTCTCTCAGATCTCATTTCTGAGGTTTATAAACCTCTTCATCATTTCCTCGATTTTTGTATCGTGGGTGCTCCTGCAAGAGTGAATGTGATCCCTGTCGATCAGGACCCACAACTTTGGCGCCCACACAACCATAGATATTATGAAAAACGGCGTCAAAATCATCTTTCCAGCACTCTCTCCAAAACCAATCCTACCACACGATCTTGGAAGGAGCAGGTCTTGGATCAGTGAACAGCCGAAAAGGATGGGAACGAAAGATCATTGCACCATACAACGGATCGACCAGTTTTGAACATAAGTCAGCTTTGGAACGAATGAGTTCTGCAACAATTTTGTGTATCCACGGCCCTTTTCCCACTGGAACGAGCACGTTTTGCCTCAAACTAACGGCATATTCGGGAAGAGCGGGAAAACACTTTTACGATCCTATTACGATACTATGTCAATTTTTTGGAAAATGGAACGAGCGAGCTTTGCAGCTCAGCTATATTATAATACTCAAAGCAACTCTCCCTAACGGCACAGAGCATGCCCTATGGTTCTAGGGGTTTCTCCTTGGAATAAACTTCCAATAAACTTCCATATTCATTCATTCATTGACATAGGTACGTACAAAAATTATTTTCGCAGCAATGTAGGTACCTCATCTAATACCTATTTTCAGCGTTTTTCCAGCTCAACTGACGAATCCAACATGGAAGCTGCCGCCGCTGGCCCGTAACGTCACCTGACGTTGTTTTAGAAGGACGTTCGCATTATGAATCGCCGCGATTTATCCTGTCGGAAGGCGCTTTCTCGATTGGCTTCTTTGAGGGGGGCGTCGAGGGGCGTTCGGGTTTCGCACTCGACGGCCGCAACAGTCGGCCGCAAGTGCCTCGCGTGGTGACTCGCGAACGCTTAGCAAATTGAGAGGAAACAAAATTGTTAAAACTAATTTTTTTTGGTCTTCTCGCCAAACAGGCCGGCTCGTCAGTGAAAACCACTTTGACCACTAAATAAACACTGTCAGGCGAAAATTATTTTTCCAGGTAAGTAACTTCTCCGTGTTGACAACATAATTTGAAATGTAGTTGGTATTATGATTACATACCAAATGTAGGTACCAATTGATAAAAATGAGTCGAGCCGTTTTGGCGGAGTGCCACCATAAACACGTCTCACACGATTTCTAGAACTAGAAATAATAACATATTTTAAATATTTAGAAATATCTCTTTTAAAATTTAATATTAATATTAATAATTATTATTATTAGAAAAATCATCATCACATAAATTTCTGCTACCTTGGCTATACGCCTACCTACTCGGTTTTTCATTTACCTAGTTGAGTCCGCTCAGGGAGCTTTGGGGCTAAAAACTGGCTAACTGGTGGGTTTTTGAAAGATTGTGGGTCGAGGTGGGTGTCGTTTCTCGTAGAATTGATTTATGGGTTTTTCAGGCCAATCCGACCTCACTATAGGGGAGCTTTGGAGCTGCAAATATTATGTTTTTCGAACATATTAAAAATCACCAAAATTTGGTGATAATATTAACATAATATAATAATAAAACATAATATTATTATGTTTCAAGCTCGAAAGATATGCTCGAACATCCCATTGTATGCTCTTAAATATGCTCGAAAAACACCGTTAAAATCTACAGAAAGGTAATTTAAACTTCTGTAGACACGTTTAAACGTTGTAGACAACGATTGGAAAAATCTACAACTTATGGGGTTATTTGATCGTCAAGAATCGGGAATGGGGTCAAACTGAGAACTGTCCTCTCTATGCCGCGGCATGCATATTATGGGGTTATAAATGGGGTTTTTAAAGGACTTGGGCCAGAAAGGAGTCATTTTCGAAGTACCTAATTTTGTACATAGACTCAATTTATTAGGAATTGGAAAAAAACTTGGTCGAGGCCCAGATTCTGAGGAAATTTTGTGAAAAACCATCTATTTAAACGAAATCCTCTAGGATAATATTCTAGCATAATAAACGCATTTTATGAATTTTTATTCGATTATTCTGAAGACATCTGTTTTATGCATTTACATGTTCGATAAATTTAAATTCTGTTGGTCCCAGAGAGGTGAAATACTACCAAAAGGCTTTTTTCAATGTTTCCTACGAAGAAAAAAAATAAGCTAATGTGCTCGAATCTGAGCCCTACTTACAGTAAGATACACAGATATAATGCAAACAGATACCTACATTTTGGTATATTATATGATATACAAACTTGGACTGTTAACTAGGCAACGCGGGCTTTTT
Source organism: Pilophorus perplexus (assembly GCA_955831195.1). Lineage (NCBI taxonomy): Eukaryota > Metazoa > Arthropoda > Insecta > Hemiptera > Miridae > Pilophorus > Pilophorus perplexus. Next base: position 19,870,609 of record OY037008.1, read on the forward strand.
ACAGTAGATTTATCACTATTGTTATTTATCAGTATTTCTGACCGCAGATTTTTTTTTTTTTTTTTTTTGTTAGTTAAAAAAACGAGTTTACATTTATCTCTTGCCGGATTTTGGCTTTCGTATTTTGCGAATTTCCTCTTAATTTACAGAAAAGCAGCCGTGTAAGCTGAGCCTACTTATTTTGTCAGTAACGAAACTGTTTCGTTCTGTTCTGAACTCACTCTGGTAAGGTCACCTGCTTTACGGTATGTGAAAAGAAGTGTGTGTGATGGGTATGTTCCACCATAATATAACGTATTAAGCCAAACGTCAGCTGGGGTAGGTACGTAGGTAGTTCTTCGTTCGTGATTTTGTATAATTGCTTCAAAATCTAGTTTGTTCTGTTCATTTTCTTCCTCAGTTTGGTGATATGCTCCCAGGCCTGCCTCAACAGCCACATTCCAGGCCCTTTACCTCGCGTTCTTCTTTGATTGTGGAGTTTACATTTGATATTCCGTTTTCCAAGTAATTCTGGACGTGGAATTCATGGATGGGAGTTCCTCATTTGTACCAACACTATACAGGTGTACTTTTTTTTAATGAGCAGGTGTTTTTTGAATGGCATCGGCCATGGGGTCGAGTTAGTGTCATTTTTGACGTTTTTTAGACCCCAAAACCCACTCAATCAGTACCTACCCGACTGGTTGTTCCAAACCGACGAAATTCCAATACCAAACCGAACTGCTACCCAGCGTTATCTTTGATGAAGGAAGCGCAAAACAGCACCATTGCGAAACCATTGCCCTTGAAAGGAGTTGTCCTTCGAGCCGATCTAGTTAGCAATCCGTCAGGACGGGATTGCGGGTTTACTGAGTCCGTATAACAGTTTCTCACCGTACAAATTACATCGTCACTTGGGTAAACATCGTTTGCATAGGTGAACATTAAATGCAAAGTTTGCTCGTTTGGTCGTTGCCAATTTTCGGCCGGGTCAGGGGCAAGTTCCAATTGAATTGGCATTTCGAGACCTCGTAAAATCCTCCAAAACAGGCGGCCTCGAGTGGTCAATTTTTGGTTTTTTTGGAACCAGTTTGCCGGCGGGGATGTCAGATCGGGTTGAAGCGCTTCAATGTGTTCTTGTTGGAGGTTCTTCGACCTTTAAAAAATTCACGAAGAACATGAGATGGGAAAACAGCCGCTGAAAACTGGAGTATACTATAGTATAGTAGTCTTATAAGAACCCCACTAGTAACTATAGTTACTAGTGGGGTTCTTATTTTCTATGATCGGTCCTCATTGCAGAGTGATCGGACTGGTCTGAGAACTCAATAAATTGGTTCTGCAAGTAAATTCAACAAGAAAACGACCTCTCTTTTCATACGCTGGTAAAATTTTTCCCAAGTACCTATAGGTATACCTAATTGCTGTTTGGGAGAATCCCATAAATCGATGGGCTTAACGAAATTCGGCGACACAAATTGAGCGATGCACACATCATCACGCTGACGGAGAAAACAAAAATGATATTTCCACCCTTTTCGTTTATTATTCTTGGAATACAACTGGTGTTGTATTCCAAGAACACCATAGGTCTGTGTAAACGCGAAGGGGGTTGAAAATTCTGATCGGCCTCAAAATTTGACATTATTCGTTCCAATTGGAACTCTTAAGAGGTCTGATTCCAAAAACGAAATGTCCGTACGCCAGAATTACACTGCGAACGCATCCAATAATTCTTTGTCGTTATTGATCAAATATTTATGATTCCATAACCTACCTATATCAAAGAATGATAAAACCTTGTGTAAAATTTGCAGCGTTTTTTTAAAGGGCATAAGTTCATGAGATATAAAATAAAGTCGCTGATAAATGAGATCACCGAATTTCGAACCCTTAGGCGGGGTATAAAAGCTTGGAAATATATGGGAAACATGACAAGTAGGTCTACTTCGAAAATGACACCTAACTCGACCCCATAGCCAAAAAAAAAAAAAAAAAAAACAATCGAAAACCCCTTCAGTAGTAGGTACCATTGGGATCGGACTGAAAACCTTCCGAGCGCAACTAGATGGTAAACCAAGTCCCTATTTTGTCAACAATTCTGATTCAAAAAAAAATTCCTACTGTCCAAAACGGCTTGGCCGGAGGACGGACATTTCGTTTTTGGAATCTAGACCTCTTGAAACATAGGTTCATATAATGTCAAATTTTGAGGCACGGATGACGCTAAAAGGTGGCGGAAATTCGAAAAATTAAAAACGCTTCTGGCCGTTCGGTTGTGTGTTCAGTATGGAACCCGAATGTGACTCCAAAGTCAGATCGTGCGCAAATTTGCGCATTAAAAACGTACAAATAAGGAAAACATGATTTAAAATTTTATTTTTTGTTTAAAAAATGATAATAAAAGGCTGAACATTTAGATTTTGCATTGTATATGCAAAAGTATTTTACGTTTAAGCAGAATTATTTATGCTCAATAATTTTTCAATTTTTATGCAAATTATTTTTTTGTAAAAAAAATGATAATAAACAGGTAGGTAAACATTTTTTGTGAGAAACAAATTTTTGTGAGATATGAGCTTAAGCTGATATGAATACAATTATATTCTCTGGACTAATATTTTGGCCGGAATGAACGTTTCAAACCCCATCTCACGAAAACTAACGTCACTCACATAAACCTCATAAGTAGCTACTCGAACTGACCTTGAATTAAACGCAACAGCAAACAACTCCGAGTCGGTACGTACACCTAAAGATATATACCTACCTCTGGTATATATCTTTGCATACACCTCATACTGAACGCCAGTCTGGCTCTTATCGAATTATCTAAAATCTGCTCATGATTAAAAAAAATCACGATACGTCCCCTCATTACAAGTAACTCCCGATAACTCGAATCAAGTTTATTAGTCACACGACTAAAATTCTCCGGACGATCGATCATCACGTTCAAACGGGTTGTTCAGTCAACAAAGGAGGACAAGCTCGAGCACGTGTAAATCCCGCCGTTTTTTTTTTTTTTTTTTTTTCTACCACCTGCAACTTGTGATTCGGATTTCGTCAGGTGGAAAATTCGAGGGACATACCCGGTCGAAAACCGATTAGAAGTAATTTTCTATCCAATTGGGCCGCTCGACGACCAATTCCGATAATCGCGGTCGATAACGAGGAAAACAAAAACCGTCGAAATTGTTTAGTGACGTTTTTAAACGTCAAGCGCGAAGGGTTTTAAGGCACATTTGCCGTTTTATTTATCGCACACTTTACATTAAATGTATTACATTCAATCGGTTAAAACTACCTATTGGAACGTTTTTGGTACCCTGAATACGATATTTCCATTAAATCGTATCGTATTCCATTAGGTACTTTTCCCTTATACCCCCCCCCCCCCCACTCGATTTCGTGTTCATAAACACCCCTCCCGATGGCTTTAGGGCACCCAAATTCGAGCCCTTTTCCGTTATAACACCCCCCACCCCCACCCACACCACCCCGAACTCGATTTCGAGCCCCTCCCGATGGCTTTAAGGCACCCATAGCCAACCAAAATAAGGGGGGGGGGGGTTAACGGAAAAGTACCTTCCATTAAATGGAAATATCGTATGTAGGTATACCTGAATTCAGGGCACTAAAAACGTGGTCTTAATTTTTAATCAAATTTTGATGTCCGTCTGAATAATTTTAACAAGCCTCGTTTTTGCTTCCACGGTTTGCGTGATTCTGCTAAGCCTTTTGTTTTCTTCTGCTAAGCCTTTTGTTTTCTTATGAAAGGCGTTTCCAGCACACTACGAAGCGCAGGAAGTACAGGCCCATCATCGACAGATGGCGTCGAGCGGGAACATCGGCGTCGTCCAGTATCAGTACACTGGGGCACAGATTAAACTACTGCGCTGGGGTGACTTCCCGACTTTTCGCCCACTAAATAATTTAGTGGGTAACTAATTATTAGTTACTTCCGTAATTGTCGTTTGTCAAAAAGGATTGAATCCAAAAGAGAAAGATCGCCTCAGGCAAGATCGAGAGGCCTCAAAAGCAAGATCTGCCATGGAAACGGTAGACAGAGCAATCCCACACCAGATTGGAATTGAATGATCAATAAATGAAATATTTAATCAAATGGCAAGTGAAAGCAGTAACCGAACCAAGAAGCATGGCATTAAACATAATATGTTTAATATGGTTATTAAACATAATATGTTTATATTATAAACAGTGGTTGTTCAGTTAGACGGCATAAAACTTAGATACACGAGGACGAAAACTGTATTTTGCCAAGTTCAAAATTAAAGAAAATTTCTTCTTTCTGGGGCCCTCGTTATTTAATAACGAGGGCTTCCGAAAGAGCTTATCAATGCCTATGGTTACCTACCAAAAAGCACTGTCTGAGGATTGCCCTGTCTGACAATGATTTTGCAGTCACAAAGAAGATTTACCGGGTTGACCAGGAGATACATAGCAAGACATGGCCACGTATGTCTACGATCAGAATCCCTGGATAAAGGAGAAAGTCTCGAGCCAACCCATGGATCGGTGACATACAAAAGCGCCAGAGGGCGTCAAAAATCATACGAAGGCCCCCTCTAAAATCACAGAGTTAATCACTTAGTTCATAAGCGCCGCACTATGGAACAAAGGGAAAAAAGGAAAAACACTGAGTTCTCTTGTTTCTCTTTTCTCCCTGTCAACCCTCTTACTGGCTTATGAAACTCGGTCAAAATGTATCTCACATCAGGATCTGGCGCTTATGAATCGTCTGCTATTGAGCTTCCTGAGCACATCTGGGGCTTATGAATGGTCATTTAAAAAAAAAGATTAAACCGATTTGCCGCTTATAAGCATAAGTTCATATATGAACGGCACCCAGTTTTATAAACCAGTAAGAGGGGCTGTTGACTGGGAGAAAAGAGAAATAAGGGATCTTTTTCCCATTTTCCCCATATTGTATAGTGTGGCGGTTATGAACCGTACACCTGGCGCTTTTGTAATGCTGAGGATTTAGGGCTGATGAAGTATGTGATGCTTATGAACTTAGTGATTAACTCTGGCACTTTTGTAGGTATGGCAACGACGAAACTCGGCCGAAATGTATTTCGGATCAGGACCCGGCGCTTATGAACAGTCATTAAAAAAAGATTAAACCGACTTGGCGCTTTTGAATGGCACCCTCGTGAATACCCTGGGCAGCCCTCTAAGAATCTCTGGATGTGTGTCGTATACAAATGTCGGTCCAAACAGACCATGATTTTGTGGTGAACAGGGCCCAGAAAGTACCTCTGCAGAGATACATCATGATACTGGGCCCGTGGAAAGTACGCGTTACGCAGCGTAACGCGTCGATCGCATTACTGAGATAGCGAATTGGACACGTTTTAAATTACCTACACATGCATAGTCGCTCAAATCACGACCGTCATCACGTATGCATGAGCACCATGTAAAAGCCGCCAAGGATTCCCGTGTCAAGGTGACGTAAACGGACAGATACCGGATTCGTACGTTCGTACACAGTCGCTTGAAAACACACTTGTGACTGTGGGCCAAGGTGAAGCTTCCTATGCACGATATGTAATAGTTCGGGAATAAAAGCCTTGAGAGATTTTATCACCAAGTTCGAGTGAATCGCTAATCGAAGATAGGAAATTTGCCCAATTTGGGGAGGCTTTTTTTGGTTATGATCTTTTAGGGGCCCAGACGCTCAGTGGAGCTTCTTAAGGATTTTTGGCGGAGGTCGAGTGGGTTGTTGATTTGGAAGTTTTTTGAACGTACAATCCATTTTTGGGGGGTCTCAGACTCAACCTACTGCACCGTAGAGATCTATGGAGCTACAAAGTGTATCCCCATTTAATCGGACTTGGAGGGTGTTTGGCTCGGAGGTCGAAAGAGGTGTCGTTTTCGGAGTAATATTGAACTTGGAATCCATTTTAAGGAGTCCTAAGGTTGTTTAGCATGAACATGTTTTAACCATGACCTAAGTGAAAAATGTTGAGCGTGGTAGTAGAGGAGATCAAAAGTTGCCTGACTCCGATAAACATCCATTGCTTGGGACGTTAATAATATTATGAAATTTGCCATAAATAATTTATAATTATTATGGAAAGAAAAGTTGGTATTAATGTTTCATCACCACCATGGGTTTGAATCCGTTTTTTAGCTCTCCTGAAAAGTGATACAAGGCTGTGAGACCCTCGTATACCTTACCCAATAGACAGTTCGCGTTCTGCGATCAATATTAAAATTTAATATTGATCGTTAACGTTTAACATTTAATGTTAACGTTTTCCGAACGACAGTGTTTCGACTACTCAGAATAAAGTTGTTACAACAACCGTTATAAGTTACAACCGACTACTCAGAAGAGAGTAACTCTATTGACATTTTATGTCTTTACTTTGGCACATTAAAATACAAAACCGTAACGAAAAAAGCGTTACCTAAATTTCTGATGATTTTCGCTTACAACCGATTCGTTGCTACGGAAATTCATCTTCGCCAGTTATCATCGTACAAAAATCGTTCACCACTCGTTAGAAAGCTCTCGATTTACCTAACCATAATACGTTAACCATTGCGGAGTGCGTGGCCAACAAACTGTGGTATGAGCGTGATTGTTTAAATAATTGTTTACTTACATATGATCAGGATTGTTATTGGGATATGTTACAAAGTGGGTCGTGTAGGAAACTGGGATTCGTTGTTATAATATAACATGTTATGACGTTATACGTCATACGTTCCTACCTAAAGATATAAAATGACTCACTTAACGCGGACTCGTATGCGTTTGGTTATATAATGGTTGTACAATCAACCGTTGCTCAAGATTTGCAAAAGCGCGGTTGTTGTTCAAACCTGATGAAAAATACCTTCGACTGAAAACAGGTATTTTTGACACGTTGTAGATAGTACAGAAATCGGAGAGCACCAATTAACGACTGGAATGTCGTGAACAACACTAGTTATTAAATTTTGATTTTCGTCTTATAAATGAATGCATTCATGAGTTGGTTAGAGACCTCTGCACCATCGGCAAACAACCCCTTTGTAATGCATTAATGATTTTCTACTACAACTCCCCAAAATCCTTCTATAAAATTACAACCAAAACATATATATATAATTACAACCAAAACCTGTATATATACAGCCAAAATCAACCAAATAAAATCAACGAAAAACGGTTCTGATTTCCTTCTATTGGCCTGATCGTATGAATAGTTTATCCATCTTCGATTAATGCTTTAATTTATCATTTATTTACGCTTTCATTAATAATAAAATAGGCATTAATAATAGTAGATACTTATTTAAATAAGTACTTTTAATAATATAAGTACCTACCTACTTTTAATAATATAAGACATAAATATTGAATATTTACATTATTATAAAAAATAAAATATGAATAGATAATATTGTAAAGAACAACCAGTTAACAACCGACAAGGACCTGTATTCGCTTATCAAAAACTCAACCACACGATCAACTTGACTAAAAAACAACAACTCCTTTTGACATTTTCATGTCTTTACTTTGGCACACAACCGAAAAAAGCGTTATACCGCTACCGAAACCCGTGGCAACCCGTAAACTAAAAGTGTTACTTTTTGAAGCGTTACCGAAACCCGTGGCAACCCGTAAACTAAAAACGTTACTTTTTGAAGCGTTACCGAAACCCGTGGCAACCCGTAAACTTTTACTGTAATGATATCGCATCACGAAATTTGTAACTAAGTAGGTAGCGTCTCCAGGTCAACAACAAACACAATAAGGTGAATAATAATACGAAGACATGAAAATGGTCTCCTGTGGTTGCAGACGAGTCTGCAAGCTGATTATGTATACATCCCACCCCGAGCGAGCGAAGTTTATAAAAAACCCGCCCATAGCCCCACAGAGCCTCAATAGTTTGGGCGATCGAGCTGAAAAGCTTGCAGGCACAACTAAATGGTATAGGTAGGTACCGAGTTTTTTTACTCCAGGTGTTCCGTCTCAACGGGGAACGATGGGATTCCCTAGCATCCCAGGAGTATCCTTTACAATATGAATAAGTAAATAAATAATTGGTATAATTCAAGTTATTAATGAAACAAGTGGGGACACCCGTGCTTCGCACGAAATATCAAATATCAAATTTCCGTCCATCACCTATCAACAATGCACCCGTGGCAACGACGCTTTTCCTAGTAATCCCTAGTAACGACGCTATTTGACCCGGCTCTCGTCGCGAAGGAAAGCTCCGTTCGCGATGAAGGAAGAGAGTTCGCGAAATCTAATAATATTATAATATTATTAATAATAATAATATTATTAATATTAAGGCCTACGACACATCCGCACCTATGCGGAACCCGACGGAAAAAATGCCGTCTCTCTAGGCCTTACCTTTGAGGCGGGGTAGCGTGGAACGGACATGCATACATACGGACACAAACAACTTGTATAGAAACAAATTGTATAGAAAAGATGGAAGTACCGGTTGGTCAAGTAGAAGGGTGTTTTAGAGAAACTGCTGTTTGTGAGGATTCAAACCGATTTTCTCGCACGACTTGGCAAATATTTCATTTTTATTTTTTAAGGCCCAAAATCGCAATTTCGTGGAAAAAGTTTGTCCAGCTGAGGAGAAAATATTTTAAAATATACCGATATTCTTAAATTTGCTAATCGAAGGAAATCAGAATTCTAAATTGTATTCTAATATTTGCTAATTGAAAGAAATCATCAGTTCGTTGATTATGATTTTTGTGTGTGCTAATTTTGACTTTTTTCCACCGACATAGGGTCGAAACTTTGTGCGACGTTTAGCTTCCCCACTCTATAATTCGCGTCCTCAGATCAATGATGATTTCCAAAATTTGGAAAACATCATTGATCATTTAATGATACCTATTCAGCATTCTCCAAACGACAAATAGCATGACAACGGAAATCAGGAATTTGTAGAACGTTGGCCTTTATTGCCTTGATAGCTCCCTTCCTTGCCAGCTCCCATGCTCCAGCTCCATGAATCGACAGCACGACCCTCCAAAAAAAGAACCGCTATAAGTGAGGCCTCTGGTCCGCAGACCTCATACGCGCCCTACCCCCAGCACCTACGTAACTTCTAGTAAGCTCTCCTATTATTTCACCATTTGGAAAACACGACGATAGAGCCCAACTTGTGGTCAAACGGCTGGATGAGGCGACCTTGGCACACAATCCACCATTGCACAACTAACCTGCCCAGATTAGGTGAGCTCTTAACTTTCCAAAACAACGGGTAAGTTGAGGAAGGTTTAGGTTGTATTTTGCCGATCACACGATCAAACGTATGTATACGTACGTATGCGTACGTTTCTTGGGTGAGGTCCGTTCAATTTGCATTCGTTGTCCAGATAGCTCTGCACCAACAGTTACTTTCTTTCTAATAAAGCACCATAGCAGAAGTTGAATGAAACGGGCTCAGTGCTTTATTTTGCTAAAACTTCACACTTTTTCGGCCCCCACGGGCCTTGTAATTTCTTAGTTGTCATCATCCACTCGTCGCTGTTCCATCAAGAGGCGCAACGTTTAAAATCTTGAACCGGTGAGGTAACCTCTTTGAAGGACGAGCTTATAGTTTCTTCAAAAGACAACCCAGTGAAGGTTTCAAATGAACTTCCTTGTGAACGCCCTTGCAAGGCGGCCGATTACGTCACTTTAAAAAAAAAAAAAAAGAATTATGAATGCTGAGTTTCATCCTGCCATTTGCAACGCTCTAGATTCTAGAGCGTCTAGATCTAGAGTCTAGAATTTCCTCGTTTCAAAGAAGCTCCGATCTTCAGCAATAAAGGAAGAGTAATTGTAGGAATCGACAGCGTGTAAAAGTTACTCAAACGACATTTACATTACATTGTTATCGTTTTCCCCCAAAAAGTCACTAAGAAAATTTCAAAACTTTTTTAAAGATTCAGTACCTAGTTTGTAATAGGGATATCAAAAAAAGGATCAATTCTTTTAAGAAAAAAATAATAATAATTTGCTTTATACAAAAATTTATTTATTTATTTTATTTTATTTATTTATTTTTATTATTATTATTATTTTTTTTTTTTTTTTTTTTCAGAAAAGTATGGATACTTTTACATTTTTCTTCCTAAGATGCCCGCTTAGAGCGCTCTAAACAAGTGCGCGTAGTCTCACACAACATAAAAAGATGTTCTCTTTCTATATTCTGTGCTCCATGGAGCCCTGCTGGCTCTTTCCAGATGGTCCATAATGGAATTGGGAGACGGACCGGCGCGCCGTTTGGGGGATGGTGTGGAGCAAAATTTATATTTAATACCTAGCACCTACTCTTCGTAGGTGCTAGGTTGTCGTTACATTTCACTGCAGGCGCACTTTAAGCTAGTTTACGCCTTATGCTAAAACTTCTTGCCGTAAATGGAGTGGCTGGGGGATGGATTTAACGAGTGCCAACTTGGATACTGATTTTTATCCAAAGAAGGAAAAGCAAAAAGGCAAACGGGTGAATCTACGAAAAGTGCCATTTTCGGGGTCACACATTTGAAAATTTAAAAATCGAGAAATTCCGAACTTTTTTTATGGTAATAAACTTATATTACCTTGGTGATTATTGTGTATCAGTGGCTACGCAGCAACTTTCATCGTTCTGTTGTTTGACAGCCAGATGAATGATTAAGACCAGATGAATGAAAAACGAGAGTGTAGACGGAATTTAAAAGAGAAATCCAGCGAATTGAAACCATGGTATACATTTTTTTAACGAAAAGTGTCAAAATCTTGAGTAAAGGCAAACTCCAGTGCTGTCATTTGCTGGCTTTCTTTGGCTGTGATATTCATTCATCTGGTCTCTATTCATTCATCTGGCCACAAGAATGTTTGTTGGCCAGATGAATGATGACCAGATGAATGAAATTTTTTACAATAAATCACTTGTACAAGTAGATAAAGGTAAAACAGAAAAAACAAAGAGCTCATCATAATCTATGCAGGTGTTTGTACAAAAATGGACTTCGAGCGTTTTGATAGATCTACTGGAACACCCACAACCATGACCAGAAGAATGACTCACAAAAAAGTCACGCACCGATTTCATAACTATTATCAGGCCAATCAAAGTTTTCGTTCCCGTTCAGGGAGAATGCTGGTTACCTATCAAGTGAATATTGAAATAGGTACTGGATTGAATACCTACCTACTGGTGGTATTCCATCCAGACGGGGGAAAATGTGATTATTTACTTTATTTGTTTAATTTTTCATTTGCAGTAAAATGAATTGATGAGTTTTTGTTAAGTATATTTTTTTCACTCTACGTTTGTTTTTGTAAAAATGTATTCATTTTTCTCGAAGTTGGCCGCGGACCACACTTTGGGAATCCCTGGTCTAGACAGACTCCGGATTGCTGACAGGGAACAAAGGTGATGCGAACATGAATTAACGCGCGACGTATTAAAGAAGGGCAGCTTAACGTTAATCCCTTCGTTATCGGACGTTGGGAATAATCAGCCAGAATGAGATTAGATACCGATTTACCGCGGTTTTGGTAGAAAAAAAATAAGAATAACTAAACAACCGGCTACTGAAGAATTCCCATAATATGGGAATCCCCATAATATGACATTATCATCTTGTACCTAATTGAACATTTGAACAGATTAATAACCACTCATAAAATGTCCTAAATCATCTTTACAATCATCACGACTACACATCTACCGGTGTCATTCCACTAAAAAATTAAAATGATTAATATTCTCCTCACTACTCAGATGACATTCGGTGGGAAAGGTTTGTAGGTTGAGGTGAGGTCGAATAGAAGATTAACTCTTCTGAATATTAATCATCTTTTAATAGTATAAAAATTGTTTGTCTCCCAATGGTTGCAATACACCCTGCAATATTCAAAATTTGAGTATTAATATTTATATTTAATTTGTGTTAATTGGACGAGAAATAACATAATATGTTATTTTTATATTATAAAACGTTTGGTTACCTTAAGATGAAATTTTCGACATTCAGGTGTCATCAGTATCTCATCTATATTAAATATTAAATATATATAAATATAAATATACATTTTATATTTATATTTAATATAAAAGTTTCAGTAGATTGTAAACTTCAAAAACACAGCAAACTTTACACAATAGTTATTGTTATGTATTTACAGACAGTAACTATAGAACTTAGTTCATAATTAGAACGAGATGTCAGCCGTTATTCAGGGTGAGGAACTAAAAATGATCTCATCAAATATCACTTCTAAGTAAGGGTTAGATTCTTCCGTATGAGACTTTAGACTGTCAAAAAATTGAGGAAATCAGTTCAGAGAAAGAATGCAGTAGCTTAGTTATAAAGCGAAAACGCTGCTAATTTTGCATCAGCCCAACACGAATAGCTTCTACGTTCAAAATTGCTCCATAAACGACACCACATTCACCTCTTACCTTTGTTATGAGCTACTGGTATGGGGATGAATAAAAAGTACCGATACATTTTCTAAAAAATTTTAGAAATGTATCGGTATCGTGACACTTTATTACATAAAGTATCACTAAACTTCGTTTAGTCGAAAATTAATAACCTAATCATTCACGAGGTCGATTGCGAAAAGCGAAAATAATTATTTTCGCTTTTCGCGTGATAGCGACCCTAGATCGCTTAAGCGATCCTAGAACACCGCATGAGTCTAGGGTTCCTGGTCATAATATTTTCGGCACTAAAATTTAGGTTTTGCTAGTAACAAATCACCATCAACATAATATTTTACAGGCCAAGAATTTTGGTCAGTCCAATGCTTTTTGAAAAACATCGAAAAATACTTAGAAGTATCGATACTTTTTGAAAATATCGACCCGATTCTCTTTGATAATTTAAAAAAATATCGATAGGACATGTATCGATACATTTCGAAGTATCATACATCTCTATAAGCTACCATCGTTAATAATTAACGATGTGCGGAATTCAATAATTATTATTGATCAATAATAATTATTGAACATCAATGTGCGGAACAGGTTGGGGTAAAAAACACGTGACCGGCCATACTCTCTAATGATCGGTGTCTGTGTGAAAGGGACACAATGTATGACATTGTGTCCCTTTCACGGCCAAATTGTTCGACGGATTTTGATGCGGTTTTTTGCAAAATGATGGGGATAGCACGGGGAAGGTTTTAGGCTATTCAAACGGGTTCGAACGGAGGCCGTTCTGGCTGAAACCTGAGTCCTTCACGACGGAAGTTGTTTGCATCTTAGGGAATTTGATACTTCACTACGAGAAACCAACAAGCGTTGTTACTATGAAAAAGTAAGTTGACGGGTTGCCACGGGTGCATCGTTGATAGGTGATAGACGGGAATTGATGTTTCGTGCGAAGCACGGGTGTCCCAGCTAGTAGATAATATCTATGGCACCGTGTATTATACGAAGGACTCCTAACCGGCCGAATAATCAGATGCCCGTTACAAACGAGTATTATCACAGTTATAAAGCAAAACCCCCAAAGATGAACAATTTTTGTTTACGCGGGTTCTCCTCCGCAAGTACATCGAACCGATATTGCAATCGTGTTACCTTCAGCACGCCCTGTTGCTCCCCACTCGGAAGATCTTTGTAACGCCATTGTCACACAACTTTCACCAGGAGACATCCTTTTCTCTTCACCTTCCACCTGGTTTAGATCCATGACTTTCCGCTCCGCTTATCGCCTAATTTTTACTTCGTTGATACAACTGGGGTCAAACGCTTCGACTTTCTCAAGTGCCTCAAACTGATGAGAACGATTTATTTAGGATGCTCGTTGAAGCACTTTACCAAGTATGTAAACTTGGGGGAAAATGGATATGTATTAGGGATGTCCCCAAAGTATCGATACCTATAATAGGTGTCGATACTTTGGGGACATTTTAGGTGTCGACTTTTAATTTAAGTAGGTATACCTACTTAAATTAAAAGTCGACACTTCTTGGAATAATACACCTATGTATTCGTGTCGGAGGTAGAAAATTCTAATCCGGCCTCAAAATTCGACATCATACGTTTCATGACATTTTTAGATTCAAGAGTAGGAATTTTTCAAAAACCTGAAATATTGACAAAATACTCGGTTTACCTTATGGTACATCTATATTATAGATGTGCACGCAAGGTTTTCAGACCGATCGCCCAAGCCCGTGGGCTCTGCGGAGCGAAAAAGGGGCTACGGGAGGGTTTTTTGAATTTCAGCTATGGGGTCGAGTTAGTGGTCGTTTTCGAAGTACTTTTGATGTAGAATCCTTTTTCGGGGGTCCCAGAACGGTCCGATTTCACCGTGAGGATATATAAGACATTCATGGGGTTATTGAAGGATCCCAGGAAGTCAAATATTTTCCAAGTAAAAAATTTGAAAACTGATTTTTTTTCGAAAAAAAAAATGAACTATTTTTTTGAAAAAAAAAGAATTTAAAAAAATTTGAACGTAGTTACATCTGTCCGAACAATGTGCATACAGATTTTTTTTTTTTTTTTTTTTCAAAAATGTTTTTATTGACACCGAATTAATTTTTGTACAATTGCACTTATGTAACACGTATCAAAGTTTAATAAACCCAAGTGAAAAATTTGCTGCGATTTAGTATAATATACTAACTATACCTAATATTATCAGATAATATTAGATTCTATAATAATTATAGACTCTAATTATTACAGTCTTGCAAGGTAGGGAAAGAACCCTGAAATCTTTAGTAACTGACTAACCGTTAGTCACTCAGTACTGAGAAAAGGACTCAATAATTAATAGTCTCATTACTGTGTCCTTTTCTCATAAGCACCACCCTATAAGTACATTTTTAAATTCACATTTCCTGGTTTGACAATGTGAATTGAGTTCAATCTTGTTCTTAAACTTTTTAAACATTTTGACAAGGTCCACTCTTAATTACTAGGGCTCGGATTCGAGCGTAATTTTTTCCCCTGTCTAGTAAACATTCAAAAAAGTATTTTGGTAGATTTTAACCTTCCTGGGACCAACAGATTTTAAATTGATCGTGCATATTTATAAATGCATAAACCGGCGGTTTTCAGAATAAACGCATATAAATGCATACATTGGGATCTTATAGGTAATGCCACCTGCATTACTTCAACATGAATCTATTCGAGTGGTAGGAATTCGTTCAAGGAGTTTGTTTTTCATCACATTTCCCTGGAATATGGGCCCTGTTTAAAGTTTGAAACTCGCCTATCGAGGGTTACCTATTAAAATTTAATAATACCTAAATAGGAAATTCGAATTTGAAAATTCAGTTTCACCAATTCAGTTTTGTTATTTGCGACTTATGTAGGTAGGTACCAAAAACTCCGTTAAGTACAAATAATTTTGCTTCCAGATACATTTTACAGCGCGTAAAGACAAAAAAGCTGCCCCCTCTTCTAGACTTGGGTACATGAACAATTATTGCAGATTAGGGACTCGAGTAATTTTCTTGCACATTTTTTAAAGATCAAAAAATTAAGGCAGAACGACATCCTCAGTGGTAAGACAAAAATATACCAAAATAATCTAAAGTTTAAAAAATCCGCGATTTCGGAAAAATCGTCTTTAATGTTCTGGAAGTCGGTTAATAAAAAAATCATCAAACGTTGTGTTCAACGTTTCAACACATTTCACAAAATTAGAAATTAAAAAATGTATTCCTGAGTGGTGTTTGGACTGATAAGAGCATACAACGGGCATGGATTGTATGCCCGTAATTACTCAGAGAGCGACGCTTAATTCGACCTCCTTACATCTTTCAAAAGCAATTTACCTATCTACTTCCAGAAAAGCCCCACACATCCACGGTGAGGTTGGATGGGTCCCGTGGGTCCATACGAACTCTACGTCCAAACATAATTCGAAAACGACAGCCCCCTCGAACACATGGCCCCCAGACCTTAAAACCCCCTCCTGTGGCCCTTTTTAGCTCCACAGAGCCCTAAGGTGTACTGTATGGGTCTGATTTCCCTATAATAAATTGAGTCTACGTCCAAAATTACTTCGAAATAGACACATCGTTTGACTTCATGGCCCAATGCTTACAACGACTCCATATAATATATGCTCGGAAACCCCATTATAATATTATAATGGGGTTTCCGAGCATATCTATTAAGATATTTCCGAGCATATGCAAATAAGATATGTTTTCGAACCTAATATGTTCGAAATATTATTTGGTAATTTTATTGAGCATATGCTCGGATTGATGTATATCAATCCGAGTCCTAGTTATTACACTAGAAATTGGGCTTTCTTTGAGAATCGCCAGACCTACACATAGAATATCTATAGTGGCGTAAATATTACGCCATTACTGATACGCCCCAAAACTAAGCGGATAAAAAAATGTTAATCAGCGGTTTAGACGAACACATTTCCGTGTCGTTTTCACCGGAAGGCTTCTGCGGTTATTCCATCACCGAAAATCACATTTTCCACAGTCGACAAACTCGCTCACACAAGCGCGACTTTTTTTAGAATAGACACAATCTGTAGAATGCCTTTTTTTTGTAATTCCTAATTTCAACGTGCGATTTCATCTCAGCGGGTGGCTGATGTTCCGAGAAGATTAAACGGAACCGAAAACCTCATAAACTTTCACTCGACTACCATGTGGAGGTAATCAAACACTTTATCGTCCCGATTTGCCAGGTAATTAATCTTCGGGACATCCTGGCTGTTAGAAACGTGTATCTATGGGCGTCCCATAATAGCTGAATGTATTTTGAATTTTCCATTAGGCGTCTGCCTAGAGTCGATCTAGAAAAAACGATTTATGACGATGTTGTGTTGAGAAAGTGAATTGGAAAGCATATTATCAAATCAATTTGATACTCGCGTGTAACTGACACGGGACGATTAACTCGCCTCTGAAATGGTTCATTTTTGAAATTTTCAAAAAATTTCAAAAATGAACCATTTCAGGGGCGAGTTTACCCAGTGAAATGTGTATGGGTGTTAAGATAGGTACCGGGAATCACTCTGCTGTACCACGAAGTCTCTTTCACCGCCGCCAAGGTCGCCAACTTCACGAGTTTTATTCGACCGTCCAAGGCTCTAATGACGTACATAACAGGAACACAAAGAAAAGACTGGCGGACCTTTGATTCCAAGATTTTCTCCGATCCAGTTGTTCCACAACAACGCGGTGAATATTGATGGACATTTTAAAATTCCTTAACTTGGAAATAAAATGCGAAAGTCAAAGCTTGGTGATCAGTTTTAAAACAAAATAAGTAGGAGAAGGTCGTAAGGAAGGTTGGGGCAAAGCTCTCGGTTTATCGACCATTCTGACTGATGGAAGGCTGATTTCTTCTGTAGCTTGGGGGATAGGTTGGGTTACCTCTGGAAAACATCGTCTTCTCAGATGAATTATTCATAATCATTGATTATTATAATCAAGGAGTAATTTTGAGTACCTAATTTTAAGAAAAAGATAGTAGGTACCTACCTAATTGCAGGGATTTGCCCCAAAGAGGCGGTAATGGATTAATGAAAAAATGCTGCAAATTTTGCTCAAGGGATTATTATTCTTTCTATGATAATATAGGTAGGTTAATTGCGCAAAAAATAAGTCTATGTCAATAGTTTTGAAAAAATAAAATAATTAAAAGTTTTGTCCCGTACGATGTTGGACAGATGTGAAACCTCGGGAAACGGATTTTGCGTCCTAAATTACTCGAAAACGACACATTATTTGAATTCCTGGCATCCTTCAAAAATCCCATCTGTAGCCCCATGGAAGCCCCATCGATCCCCACGGTGAAATGGGATCGTTCTGGGACCCCCAAAAATGGATTCTACGTCCAAAAACACTTTGAAAAACGACCCCAAGTCGACCCCATTGCCAAAAACCTTCAAAAACCCCTCCCGTAGCCCCTTTTTAGTCCCATAGGGTAGGGGCGATCGTGCTGAAAACTGCCGGCACAACTAGAAGGTAAACCGAGTACCTACATATTTTGTCAACTGTTCAGTTTTTAAAAATTCCTACTTCCCAAAACGGCTCGGACGGCGGACGGTCATCTTGTTTTTGGAATCTGTCTTGAAAAGTATAATAAAAGTATGATATTATCATACTTTTATTACTCTTATACTCTTACTGAAGAGTGGATCATACTTTTATTACTATTATAATTTAATTTAATTATATCATAGGACCTAGTATAATGACTAATTTTGAGGCCGATCAGAATTTTCGACCTCCGTCGCGATGGTTTATTTGGTATTCCATGAATAATTTATTCATATATAACCGAAAGCTGCATGCTAAAGAAGAACCCTCCAACTTAGTCTTATCTCCCTTGCTTATGACGTGACCCATACTTTGCTATTTCTCTTGACATTTTAGAAAGGTAGGGCTGACTGATGGAACTCCATTTTCTTGAGTTTTGCAGTGGTTTTTTTTCTTCTGCTTCTTAATGGTGGTAATTATAAAGAAGTTGGACAGCCTAACGTTTTCTGTTTCGCTTTAGCGACTCGCGAAATTCCTGCACGAACGAGTCAAAAAGCGCGAGGTAGAAAGTCCGTCCAGTCCGAAGATCGAAAATAAGTTTTGAATGTGAATAACCTACTTTATTTCAAGAATGTCCCTTGGAACAGGAAAAAACCATTTTGTTCATAAAAATGCGTCATTCGGCCTTTCAGGAAATTTTTTGTGCCGATTGAGAGCCTTGGAAAGAGAACGGTTTATGGTAATAAAAGTGCTACCTTGAACCGCCGTGAATGACATCCTTAGTGGGATGCGGTATGCACCCAACAGTGTGAAATTCATAAATAACGTCCAATCAATTTAGTTCATCAATTAATGATGGCATGTAATCGAAAATAAAACTGCAGGGGGCAAAAGATAATTTCGCACGTATTTCGGTGGGTGGCATTTTGAGACCATCTGCTGGCTCTGTCCTTGGCAACTTCCTCGGTGAATCTTTACGCCTCGTTAGCTCGAGCAGGGTCTACCTCATATTAGGACCTACACGGCGAGACCCAACAATGGGCTAGATCCGAGTCTTTTCGGCGTCGTTCGATGTTTCGCCACATTTTTTTCGCCAGCAATAGTCAGTCGGGGTCGGCGAACCGAAACAACCCTAGAATATTGCTATTTAATGTCTCGTAGCTCACGCAACTGATTCCAAAAACAACTTGTGCGTCCGCGTACGCCGTCCGAGCCGTTTTGGGCAGTAGGAACTTTTTTTTAATTTTGAGAAAATACTCGGTTTTGAAATTATGATTGTCCTTCGGTTTGATCTCCCTTCAATGTTGTCGTTGTTTTCTATTTTCTCCTTTTTTGTGGGTCTGCTGTGTAAGTACAAGTCTTGTACTACACGACAAGGAGTAGGTACGAAAGACAGAAAATAAACATCCCAATCTTTTTTGGGATAAAAATCGGTAGAATCATTATAATATAATGATAAATGATGATGATAAAAATTCATATCATGAATTTTGATGCTAAAACATCGAAATCAGAGGTAAAAAATCGATTCTTTTATTTAATCGAAAGTCAATTTGCATCCCTATTGGATAATATCGATAATATATATTATACCGTATAATATATACGAGAGGGTGTTATCAACAGTGATAGCTTTTACAGAGTCTCACGGAATAGAATTCTATTTCTATTCCGTGACAGAGTCTGTAATACAGACCTGGACCTGTTAAATTCCCACGATCTCCGTTGGTGTCCTCTACACAGTACTTTAAACTGTGCCCCTACACTATATGGGCCGTACGGTGTTGCGTTTGCCACCATTTCCCTCCGTCAGCAACTTCAGCATGGTTAGTGTAATCTATACCACTAATAATATAATAATTCTCATAATATAATAATATGATATTATCCTACTATCCCGGTTTGTCGGGAGTCCTAACTTGGGACCGACGCCGATGAGCAGAAAACGCTTTTCATTTTAAAAACTCACCCTGACAAAGCCCCAAGCCTTTTGCTGTCCTCTCTTTGGGAACCACTGTTGTAGGGAATGAGAGTCATTTAATCGAAATAAAAAGGAACTTTCCCCACCTGAAACTTGGTTTATTATTCAATGAAGGTGAAGTTGAGAAGCACAGGTTCTACTGGCGTTTCGAGCAACCGAGCTGGTTTGGGGTTTTCCCCGGGTAGAATTAAATTCTGCTGCTTGTTTTCCTTGAGTTGAGTCACAACTGACTGTTAGGTCTGGGATGAGGAAAATGCTTGAATATAAACGACGATATTTGCGAACCGAGTGAGGCTCTACTTTGACACGATCTCACGTGTGTGCATGTTCCGTGAAGCGGTTGCAATAATATTATTCGACATAGAGAATAATATATTTTGGAATACCTAATGATTTTGAGGGTACCTATAGGGGAGCACGGGTGAAAGTGGTCACTTTTTACTCATATTGAAATGGCTTGGGCCCCTTCAAGTTTTCTTCAATGGTATACTTCGGACCCCTGTAATTTCAGCTTACCAAAAATCACTGGCTTCAATAAATAATTTATTGAACAAACAATTATTGTTTGCCTGCACACTGTTCACGATGCCAATTTTTTGACCATTCTGGGAACCACTGTTGTAAGTGGTTGGGAACCACACAGTAAGTGGCCAGGAGTGTGGGAGAAAATGGGCATCATTCAAAAACCAACAAATATGAAATAAAAACGATCTTATTCTTGAAAAATAGTAAATATGTATACGAAATTAATAGGTAGGTACTGTCAACTTTCAAAAGACTGACCCCAATCTCCCCCATAGTAATTTTTCCAAAACTCTGAAAATTCGACCTCAAAAATTCAAGGATTCTAAAATTTATGTAAAGGGCTCATTAGTGGGTTCAAGTAAAACACAATGGAACTAACGGCAGACGATTTTGCCGAATACACAAACGTCCTCCAGGTGATCCGAATTCGAAGCTTAAGCTACGGTCCAAAATTGCTCTAGACGTCTACAAAAACTTCATATCATCACTGCTTATCAAATCCTTATACGAACAACTTTCTGCTTCTTGAACTTCAGGTTTGCACTCCAAAGATGAATTTTACCTAATCTGGCGCTTGCCTAATGAACACAGCCGCGAAAATAGGCAGTGGCCACTTTCTCCCCATGCTCTCCTATACTCTCTGTCTAAAGACCCCTCAGGCATTAAATAATATTTAATTAATAATAATAATATTTAATTAACCAAAACTATACAGCATAATATGCTGTATAGTTTTGGTGTCGCTGCGGCTGGTCATTGCGGCTGCAGCCGTCCAAATGCAAGAAATTTGGGAATCTGAGCTGAACGATTTCCGTTTAGTGGTATCCGTCGCAGCAGCTGCAGCATCGGCCGCCAAGTAACGCATTGCCCCCAAAATCTAGTGTTTGGTGACGTTTATGAAGTTTTTCGGCTTGCTGAGACCAACTGATGCACTTTCCAGAGCCAGATCCGAAGTCGGATACTGATTTCAGGAAAAGGTATGACGTTACTTTATCAAAATACTCTCCATTCTGAGTGGACAGCTTTGTCTGCCATTCCATACACGCTGATTTATAAAGTTGTGTTTTGAAGGTTTTCGGCTATGGGATCGACATAGGTGTCGTTTTCGAAGTATTTTTGGACGTAGAATCCATTTTTGGGAGCCCCAATCCGATCCGATTTCACCGTGGGATCTCTGAGGTTCTCATGGGGCTACAGATGGGATTTTTGAAGGACCCCAGGAAGTCAAGTAGGGTGTCGTTTTCCGAGTAATTTTTTACCTACGCTTAATTCATTTTTCGAGGTCTCACATCTGTCCAAACATTGTTTAGAAGAAAAAAAGTTTTTTCAAAAATATTTTCTTAATGTCACAGAATTAATTTTTGCGCAATTTTTCTTTATCAAATAATAATAAACCCTTGAGTAAAATTTTCAGCGTTTCATGAGTATTCACGTGCATTCAAGCTTGTGTGAAACTCCTGTTCAGCGGGCTCACCAATTTATTTTTGGAAACAAGGGATGAGGTGCCTGTCGGTCTACCGGCGCCAATTCTGACTCTGAAGATGTCAACCCCATCTGAAACCCCCAGAACTCTATCCCACCACCCCCCACCATCCTGGTGGGTCTCTGTCCGAGTTCGTGGGGTAGGTAGGCGATTCACTTCAGTCTCGTCAGCGTCGGTCTTCCTCTCGCAGCTGAAACCGATAACTCTCTCGCGGCCAGTCGAAGAAAAAGTGCGCGTACGTGAGCATGAGCAAAACCTTATTTAGCATCGGACACCATAACACACAGGTCAGTGTTCTCCGACTTGGTCGCTTTCAAGCGGTGTTTTCACTTTGGGGATCCGAAAAACTTAATCGCCTTTCAACATGATTTGAAAACCGTTCGGAATAAAATCCCTTTAAAACCAACAAAAAAGTACCTACCACAAATATCACAACAAAAAGAAAATTTACTCATTTTATTCATTTAAATTATTTATTCTCATTTAAATAACTAAACCTTTTGCAAAAAAAACGGTAGACATTTTTCAAATTAACACCATGAAACAAAATGTCAATTTTAGACGCTGCTCTCGATGATGCAAAAAAATGTCCATACGTTTTATAACTTTTATTTTTATTATTTGCCTACTATGGCACAAAAAAACGTTGATTTGAAATTGATGTTTAAAAAAAACTTCTTTTTGTCGCAGTTGACGCTGTTCAAGTCGCCGCACGGCATCGGAAGGGCCCGCACACGACTCACTGAACACCAGGTAAAATCTTTTACCAAATCGAACCGATTTATAGTCATTTTTAAAGCAAATGGATCATTTTAAAAAAACGTTGCAAATCATGTGCAAAAATTGTTGTCAAAAACAATTAGGTAGGTATTTCAAATAAATAAAAAAGCTGTGTCCAGCGAGCAAGATACTCCAAAAAATGAAATCTACGTTCGAAATTACTTCGATGATGATACCCCTCTCAACCTCTGCGTCCTCAACATACCCACCTGTAGCCCCTTTACAGCCCCACGCGTTGTTAGAGGGATTAAGGGTCGAGAGTCGAGTGGGATGTCGTTGTGGAAGAAATATTTGGAGTATAATCCTTTCATGGGGGTCTCACATCCGTCTGGCTACATCAATTGGGCTTTGGAACAACTCTTTTATCACGAGGTCGAATGAGGCGTTATAATAACAATAATTTTCGAAGTAATTTTGAACTTGGAATCCTTTTTTGGGGTCCCGTATGTGGCCTAACGCTAGACAGTTACCCAGTTTTTAAAAATTTCCAATTCTTAGAAATGATTTTTTAATTGCTGAGAATCACTTGTTGCACAATTTATACAAATCAATAATGACCCTTGTGTAAAATTTCGAGCATTTTTGAGGTAGGTAGGTACGGATCATAAGTCATCTGGGATCAAATGTAGAGGCTGTTCAAAATTTTCGATTTTATTTATTCTGAAAATAACGAATCAAATTCTTTTATTTTTTCCTGTCTCTATCTCTCAATTAAATTGAGCACATTTACGGGAGGTCGTTGCTGATGGCAGAGCTCACGCGGCTCCTATCAATCTCTAAGGCTTCATGCAGCCATCCTTGAGATACGACACGTTAACAAAAAAAAAAAACGTATAGGTGTAAATATTTGAGGACGCATCTTTCACGAAATAGACGTCCCTTGTCGCTTTGCACTGAATTGATTTTTTTTTTTTTTTTTTTTTTAATTGAGCTTTTGAAGTTTTTGTTAGATTTTTGAAGAGCGTTCAAGGTTTGTTTTCTGTTGAAACGTTTTTAACTTTTTAGTAATATTTTAGCGTTTAAAGTTCAACTTTTTTAGTTGAAATGCGTTTTTTTTTTTAACGTAGTTTTAGCTATAGCGTTGTTTCGCATATTTTAACGGCTTTTTAGGACCTGTTGAGGGTTTCATTAGGACCTTTTAAAGGCTTTTTTGCTATTCAAGTTTTGTTTTTGTTGGACTGAACGTTTAAGTTTTTTGGCGTGGTTTTCGCCCTTTTAAAACAGTTGAACTTGAATAACATTCAACTTTATTTGAAGCGTTTTTAGCTTTTGCTTTATGATTCTTGGAATGATACACCTATGTAATCGCGACGGAGGTCGAAAATCCTGATCGGCCTCAAAATGTGACATAATATGTTTCATTAAACGTTGATTCTAAAAACGAAATGTCCGTCCGCTGTCCGAGCCGTTTTGAGCAGTTCCTAGGATTTTCTTTTTTATCTGCAATTATGTCAAAATACTCGGTTTACCATTTAGTTGTGCACGCAAGGTTTTCAGCCCGATCGCCAGAAGCCGTGTGACTGTGTGGGGCTATAAAAGGACTAAGGGAGGGGTTTTTTGAAGGGTTTCGGCTCTGGGGTCGAGTGAGGAGTCGTTTTCGAAATATTTTGAGACGTAGAATCCATTTTTGGGGGTCCCAGAATGATCCCATTTCACCGTGGGGATCGATGGGGCTTTCATGGGTCATCAAATGGGATTTTTGAAGGATCCCATTCATTGCTGAATAAGGTGTCGTTTTCGGAGTAATTTTGTACGCAATTTCCGTTTTTTAGGTCCCACAGCTGTCCAAACATTTTACAGAAAATAATTTTTATTTTTATTATTTCAAAAAAATTGCTTAATGACACTGAATTAATTTTTGCACATTTCAAATAAATTGTTTTCTATTTCAAAGAATAACAAAACCCTTGTGCAAAACTTGCATCGATTTTTTTCATTTGAAATGAGCTTTCAAGGTTTTGTTTAAACATAGTTTTAGCTCTCTTAGCTTTAGCGTTGTTTCGCATTTTTCTAACTCCTTTTTAGGACCTTTTAAAGGTTTTTTTTTGGCGATTTGACTTTTGTTTTTGTTGAAATGATCGAATAATTTGTTTAGCGTTGTTTTGATCCTTCTACTGTTTACTTACTATTCAACTTTCTTTTAAGCATTTTTAGTTGTTATCAGTGTTTTGGCGTTTTTTTTTTTTTTTTTTTTTTTTTTTTTTTGAGCGTTGAATTTGGTAACCAAATTCAAATAAACCAAATTTTGGATTAGTGATGTTATAGCTCTTTTAGCGCGGTTTAAATAAAAGTGAATTTAGCTCGTTTTTAGAGCTCATTTAAGCTTTTTTTTTTAATGTTTCGTTGTTGAGCTGAGCTTTGAGTATTTTAGTCTTAACAGAGATGTGGACATCTTTCTTCCAAGCAAGCGGCCGGTTAACTGAGTTGAAACACACTTTGAGGAATGCTCTCCGGTCAGGTTTTTGTTTACCGTCGCGGGTTCGTAATTTCATTCCTTCAGTAGTAGAGCAATACCGCTCGAGAAAGCGCTGAATGGGACTGCGAAAGAATGCGGCGGTCGTCAGAAGGATTCAACGGTCACCACAGCGCAGATTTTTTCTGCCCTTAATGACATCCGTGAAAGCAACCTTTCCTTCAAAACCAATCACGAATTTGAGGGATTTCGTTAATGGAAGAACACGAAGCTACTGAGATTCGACCTCCTCTCACCAACACCAAAGCCAAAACGATACTACACATTCATTAACCCAGCGGACGCTTTTAACGCCACGAGTCAAGAAATTTCTAAACGATGCGTTTAATGGCTTGTTTGAAGAAAACACTCGAAATATCAACCGATAATGGCACTTGACTCGGACTCGTGCCTGACTAGGAACATTTGGCGCTAATCTTTTACTTTATGACAATCATCTCCTTGAATGATTTTTTTTTTAAATTTTTTCCTGTAGAGGTCATCCTTAAAAATTTACGAAAACGGGCCAACCTCCATTACCTATTTGGACAGGCCGTATAGGAATGATGGAATTTTTGAATGCCTGAGTTTGAGTTGTGTCGTGCACCGTTTCATCCTTATTCTTGGAAAAATGCACCTATGTATTCGAGTCGGAAGTCGAAAATTCTGATCCGCCTCAACATTTTACATTATCCGTTTCATGACACGGGCAGTAGGAAATTTTTTTTTTTAAATCTGAAATGTTGACAAGATACTCAATAATTGAATTGAACTATTGATTGAATTATTCATCATCTAGTTGTGCCCGCAAGGCTTTCAGCCCGATCGCCAGAACCCGTGGGGCTCTGTGGGGCTAAAAAAGGGTCTAAGGGAGTGGTTTTTGAAGGGTTTCGGCTATAGGGTCGAGTTGGATGTGGTTTTCGAAGTATTTTTGGAAGTAGAATCCATTTTTGAGGCTCCCAGAACGATCCGATTTCACCGTTGGGATCTATTGGGGTCTATCATACAAATGAGATCCTACCTTATTTAATAAAGTATCATTTTCCGAGTAATTTTGGACGCACAATCAATTCTTCGAGGTCCCTCATCTGTTCAAACACTGTTACAAAAAAGGTTTTTTTTCCAAATTACAAAAAATAAATTTTTGGTATGTGTATATTGGCTGGGGGTGCACATGCTCCTAGCAGTAGCCGCCACTGCTTCCCATAGTGGCCTTAAGGACGGACCGCTACTGCAGGGTGCAGATCTGAAGATTTTCGATACCTACGCAAAACTCACCCATTCTCAAAAAGCTCATTTATCGAAAATAGGATACTCAAAATGTGTCGTTATAAGGTCATGATGTGATCTACTTAAATAATGGGGGTCGTTTTCAAAGTAATTTTTCCATACATGTAGGTAAAATCGATTCTGGGGAAACCATCTCAGTCCCACTATAACACCTTTGGGTATTCCAAGATGGGATTTTTGAACATCTTTATCCAGAAGTCCGGCTTAGGTGTTGTTTTCGAACTCACTAAAATATTGAGAGCTAGGCACTAAGACAGTACAATGTATTAGTCACCAGAAGATGTGACGTCACGTGTTTTGTTGTAAAAAAAAATTTTGTCGCTCGCTCATAATCGCTCTCCTATTGTGTCCTGGAATTCACCGAGTGGCAGGTCTAATGACTTCAGCATTGAACTTGTCCGTGAAAATCGCGAGTGACGTTCTTTCGACGGTTCCGTTTCGTTGGAGTAAATAACAACGGAAAAAATGTTACAAACAAAGCCAAAATTGTCGCCGCCGGAGTTGGAAACGAGGAAATTGATTCGAAAAGCGTTAGCGTTACAAAATAACGTCAAGTGGGGAGCTCAGGGACGGAAATTGTTTCACAAAGCTTTTTAAGTAACCTGTCTAATGATCTATTGTCAACCATTTCGGTCTAATCAAATCGATCCATTAAAAACGATTCCCGAAGGTTGTACAAGGCCGTACCATTACACCATAATCGGTAGATCACGACGATTGCCACATTTCGGTGACTTTTGTCCTGTGAAATGTCTGCCAGGGGATTAGAAGTCAACTTAATGGCTGATTTCAGTGGTCTTCCAGCAAAGTGCCTCCAGAGTGGAGCGGAAAATTGGTCTTCACCTAATAGTCGGATCTGGTTCACGTTGGTCCTCCAAGCCTTAATCTTTTTGGAGCTTTTGAAGGATTTAGGAGTCCTTTTGTTTACAGAGAGTCGAGTGAGGAATCGTTTTGGGTTCAGACCCATCGGAACACCATGGTGGGATCTTACTCTATACAACTATGACGCTTTTTCATTTTCCAATTTTTTAAATTATTTTTTGTTGGGTGAATAAACTTTTCGCAAAAGTATAATCGGTATGATATAACATACTAGGTACCACAAAAAACATACAATGACCTCCGAGTTGCCGGCTTAAATCAAATTTTGATCTATAGAGAGAGATTCTAGGGGTTTTGAGAGTGTTGAATCCGAAAATAATAGCCTTTTTTTTTTGTTGGTTCAAATAAGGCCTGTTTTATTATTTTTGAACCTTTCTTTACTGAATTTTCCAGTAATCACCGTCTTCACTTGAACTTCTTCAAAAGACACTTACATCATAGGAAATTTACTGTAGGTAGATTCCGAATACATAGGTACTTACTTTTACTTTAAAAAACCTTTTTAAACCATCAAAAACCTCAAAAAACTGCAAAAAAAATTAGCAAACATTTTTCAGTTTTTTCTTTTTTTTTTTCTTGTATTCTTATAAAAATCGGGGGTAACGTTATAAAAGCTAAGACCTTTCTGAACAGAATGAGATCAGCCGCGACTCTCAAAAATTGAAACTAAGGGAGCTACAATTTTTCAAAGTTTGGCAACTAAAAATTGGGAAATAAATACCCTACCCAGAATTTCCTCCAGCTATCCCAAGAGGAAAATCAACTTGACATTTTTATCAAACCTCTTCCTCGTCAATTTAGGAGCCTGACTAAAATTTCAAGGCGATCGTTCGACCAATTCAGAGTTGAGATGTTTTTTATAATTCAGACAGGTTGGTATAAACTGTCTCACGATAATGAGCTTTTCATGGACCTTGCTACTCAATGCGAATTCTATAAACAGTTCATTTTTGTGTAAGCTTTTTAACCACGTGTGGGAACCAAACTGGGAAAGTCGTTTATTAAAATCAATTTTAATCGATTCCTCGCTTGAGTCAACTGCTGTACGGTGCAGTATATATGATAACTATGTATATGTTACAGTTATTACACAGGTACCTATATCTGATCTTCCCCAAAAAAATAAACTTGTATTTGTATGCGTGTTCAATAATTCAATTATTGCCACCTGCTCCGACTTGTTCAAACGATCCGATCGCCTTAAAGTTCAATTTAACTCAAGGATCGCCTCCGCCTCTCTGTGGGGCTTCTTTGGGGCTATTGTATGGTTGTGAATGGAAAAACGCCGAAGCTTTCGTATGATATTAGGTGCTGTATCTGCTCATATGATGTTTTGAGTTTTTTGGCTGCCATCATCAGACCACTGGAAGCCCCTGGTAGCCTCCGCAGAGGGTTATTCCCGTGGTCTAACTTGTCAATGAAGGACATTTTTCATAGCCGGGGACATTTTTCCACAGCCATTTCATTTTTACCAGCTGTTGAATAACTTTGACCTGGTTTGACTTCCTGTAGGCGTTCAGGGTGATGCATAATGTTAATAATTACCTACATCGAGTTATGCGTATTGAAAAGCACCGACCTCCAAACTACTTACCGCATCATTGCCAAGTAGTAAGAAATTGAAAGGAGTAAGCAAAATATCTGTCTATATCGTCTAGTGGCCTCACTGTCAATGGCCGGAGTATGGTGATTACCGATAAAAGGGGGTTTGGGCACCGGCCCCAAAAGCATCAATCAGGAGGTGCGGCCGGTTCAGAAAGTAATTGCGAAGGCAAGGTCAACAATCTCCGTTACTGCGCAAAAATGACAGGCTTGGGCTAACTAGTTTTCTCCGGTTAGGTGCGTAAATTTTGCAGGAAGCTCGCAAGTGCTGCAAAATAGATCCGTCAGCGACTTTTCGTGCGAAAATATTTGCCAAGAGATCTGCTTAAGAATAATATCCAAAACGCAGCAAACCTCGCGCGGCTGATTCCCCAGAATCCCAGACAGTAGGCCAGTCAAAATCGGCACTAAAAATCGCTAAATTCGCAAAACGAGATGATTCTCTGATTTTTTAGTATGTTGTTCGGACCCATTAGGGTAGTGTTTACCCAATTTTGCAACTTCCCAAAAGCTATGCTTCACGCGTAGCACACGAAAAACCGCGATTTTTTCGGCCTTATTTCAGTTTTTGCTCTATATCTAATAAACTATGCTTTTTTCGACGAAAACCACTATATGAGTTTTTGAATAGCATTAAATGTGTGACAATTTAAGCCCAACCGGATCTGTGTAGATCAATTAGTTTCAGAGTTATGGCACTTTGAAAATAGGCGATTTTTCCAAAATGTGAACATTTTAGTTGAAGACGTGAAGACAGCGGAAGCACGTTTTTCAGAACGTTTTCGGCTGTAGCTCAAGAACTATTGGTCCGATTCCGAATTTCTTTTTTCTCGTGAAAGCTAAATTAATCCCCCATCGCAGATATTCTGTGTGAAATTTTGATTTGAGCGTTGATAAGGGAGGTGGTTTCATATTTTTCTCGTCATCTACTCACCAAAAAGGATTTTTGGTATTTTTTCAAATTTTTTAGAAAAAGTTTAATTTCCCCTTTTTCCCCCTTTAGGAGCTCAAATAAGCCACTCGGAGCTACTTTTTGGTGGTTTCAGACGCACTATTTTCTCGCACTATGCTCACCAAACTTGATTTTTGACATTTTATGACTTTGGCACACAAACGAAAATGACTCACTTAACGGGGACTCGTATGCGTTTTAAAACGGTTAACTTAATTAAGACCAATTTCAGATTTTTTCGACATCTGGAAGTGCCCTAGAATAAAGATGACCAAAATCGTGTCACCCTCCTCCTCCTCGGGCTGCGGCTTCTATATAATAGACTAGGGGGTCACCCCCTGCTGGCTAGTCTTCTCGCTTTTCGAAAATGAAGTTGTTTTTTTTTTTTTTTTTTTAATAAATAGAGGATGAGGGTTTTTATAAATTCTAATGTGAATTTGGATTCAGCTTGAAAAAATCTATGGGATACCGTCATCCTGTATTTGATTCCTGAATAATATAGAAAAGATGAGAAACTGTAAAATTTACAGTTGATCACAAAATTTAATTTTGATCACAGAAATAGGTACCCTTTTTTCAATCTTATTATTCTCAATTAAATTCATGAGGGGGAGAGTCGCCGACGGCGTACTATGAGCTCCAAAACCCTTTGAATCCACCGCCACGCGTCTCCTATCTATTTCCCGCTAGCGTCCTCGTCGTCCCTCAACGATGAGGTGAGGGGGGGTTATTGGAAAGGCGTCGCTAAATTTCCCCTTATTTTGAGCTCTGCAGTTTCCGCAACTGTGCTTCCCCCCTCCCTACCGTCCCGTCACCCTGATTTAGGAGCTATGACTCGCCTCAGCTGAAAAACGGGTTAAATTCTCGTGATATCCGCCCCTTTTGGGTCCGCAACGCCCTCCTCCCCCTCCGCGGACCCCTTTTTTCGTCCCCCGACCCACCTGTCAATCAAAATTTTCCCAACTAAGCCAGCAAGTAAATTAAACACTGAGCCCGTTTTTGAGCAATTTTGAGCTGACTTTTTGGTGTTTTCAGACTTTTCTCGTACTATGTTCGCAAAGACGAATTTTTTGTTTTGTGATTCAAATGTTTGCGACATGTACATAATATTATTATGTATCTAGAAGTGCGTTAGAATAAAAATGTTCTCTCCTCCTCGTCCTCCTCCTCCTCTTCGTTCTCCTCCTCGTGTTGCAGCTCCAATATAATAGATTTCCCCCTCTACCAAGTGACAATAAAACAAGCGGCATTGTTTACTATGTCCATTTATAACATAAATAAATATAAAACTACGACATAAATACTAAGAACATACTAAGAACAACGAAAGAAATGCGTGATAAATCGAGAGCTTTCCAACGAATGGAAAACGATTTTTGTCCGATGAAAACTAAAGTTTCATATCCCTCGAAACGGCTTGGTTGTAGGTAGGAGAACGTGAAAATCAAGAAAATTTCTTCACCCGTCCGCGGCACCCCGAAACCGGGACACTTTTTGCCAGTGAGCTCAAGGCTAAAGCACGTTTCACGCTAAAAATATTTGACCAACCGTCAACAACTTTCCATCCACATTTATTGAAACGGTCAACATCATCATCACGAAATTATTATTTATTTATTTTATTATTAAATCAACGATGCAGCTTCTTGAGCCAATGATTTTGTTTGCCATCGATAAATTGTCGTGAGGATCTAAAACTTGAAGAGTAAGGGCGTCGAGATTACGTCATCTTTGCGGTTCGTTGCATTTGGAGATCGTTAGTTTCCACGCTGAGCTTCGTGTCTGTCGGGATTCGGATCGCGGTTGTGCAATTTTCATTTGTCGTGATTGTCTGGAGAGTTATCCGAACTGGTAGAAAAAGTGCTCGACAATGGAAGAAGCGAAACCTTTCGACGCGCCTCACAGCTGAACCAAAATCTTTTACGAGCTGTCATTGTTTATATTACTCTGCTGTGAGAGCACTAAATATTGTTAAAACCCAAAACCCACTTCTCCCGACAATGCCTGAAGCTGAAGACAACTCGCTTGTACTTAAAACGGACCCGATTTTCTTTCTCAGCGCGACAACATGTTGCTATCATTCGCTTACATCAGCAACAAAATATTCACAATGGGTTATCTCTTCTCGTTGAGCTGTCGCCTTCACCATTGAGTTGCAAATAGATAGCGTGCACAAAGAAGTGATACAGAGAAACCAGGACATCTCGAAGGCGATCGCGCTTTTCCTTTTGGTTGCAACGGAGTTGCGAAGTGTAGAATGACGTCAGCGAATCGCGTACGTACTGCGCTTCAAGTGGGATCATTCCAAACGTCTATAGTAAACTCTTTTGGTTTATTCTGAATGATCAACCTGGTTTTGCTGCGGGGCTTGACGATTTTCATTGATCTCCAAATGTGTGGTGCGGATTCGGTCCACGACGGTTTTAGCCTATTTCATTTTGGTTCATTATTCTTGGAATAATATACCTATGTAAAAGCGATGGAGGTCGAAAATTCTGATCGGCCTCAAAATTTGACATTATACGTTTCAAGAGGTCTAGATTCCACACGTGTCTGTCCGCGGTCCAAGTCGTTTTAGGCAGTTGGAGTTATTTTAAATTCTGAAATTTTGACAAAATACGTATGACATACCTACAGTACTTAGTACATTTTACTCGGTTCTAGCGGTGCCCGCAAGGCTTTCAGCCCGATCGCCCAAACCCGTGGGGCTCTGTGGGGCTAAAAAGGGGCTACGGAAGGTTTTTTTAAAGGGGTTCGGTCGAGTGGGGTGTCGTTTTCGAGTAATTTTTGACGTATAGTCCCTTTTTTTCGAGGTCCCACATCTGTCCATACATATTTTCTTAATGGTGTCGTTTTCGTTGTAATTTTGGATGTAGACTCGATTTATGGGGCTCGTAGACCAATTTGTTCGGCTCTTTGGGACTAAAAAGGTTTGGAAATGGCATTTTTGAGGGGCTTTGGTCAGCGAATCGTGTGAGGTGTCGTTTTCGTATGATTTAGGACGTAGACTCAATTTTTGGGGCTTGTAGACCAATCTGTTGGACTCAGGGGGGCTATGATGGGGCTGAAAATTGAATTTTTGAAGGGCATTGGTCAGCGAACCGTGCGAGCTGTCGTTTTTGTTGTAATTTTGGATGTTGAATCGATTTATACGAATCATAATATGATACTTGTTCGTATACTTGTTATATAGTATTATACTTGTCCTACTGGCCCTTTGGGCTCCTTGTGGCAATAAAGGGGCTGCAAATGGTGGTTTTGCACGACCTTGGTTAGTGAATCGTGAGAAGTGTCATTTTCGTAGTAAGTTAGAACGTGGATTTGATTTACAAGAATTGTAGACTTGTCCTACTGGCCCGTTCGGCTCTATGAGGCTATGAAGGGGCTACGAACGGGGGTTTTGCACGGTCAGTGAATCGTGTGAGGTTTCGTTTTCGTAGGAATCTGTTCGTTGGGTTCTGTTGGGCTATTAAGGAGCTGCAATTGGGGTTTTTGAAGGGCTTTGCTCAGCGAATCGTGAGAGGTGTCGATTTAGTAGTAATTTGGAACAGATTCGATTTATGATAATCGTAGACTTGTCCTATTGTCCCGTTAGGCTCTGTGGGGCTATAAAAGGGCTGCACACGGGGGTTTTGAAGGGCTCTGTTGTGCGAATCGAGTGAGCTCTCGTTTTCGTAGTAATATTGGATGTTGAATCGATTTTTAAGAATCGAAGACTTGTCCTACTCGCTCGTTGGGCTTTGTGGCGCTTTCATGGGGCTATGGAAGTTTGAAGGGTTTCCTCTGGGAGTTGCGTGTGGTGTCATTTCTTTAGTATTTCCAAACTTGAAATTTTTTAATGTGATTCCCAAGTTCGACCGACATCTTTTCAAAGTTGAAATCATAGTTCTATGATCCCCCCTACGATCCCCATATTGTTGAAAATGACACGTTAAGCAACTTTTGCTTCTGTTTTGTTGCAGGAAGATGGATAGAAAACAGCAGGAGAGCAATTTGAGCAAAATGCCTTCTGTCATTTCCATCAACGGCGACTTCAACATGTCGTCCACGTACGTCTTTGTGCAAACCTAGCAGCTTAATTTTAAAAGTATCTCTTCAACTTTTCTATGATTTTTCCCAGGTTGAAATTGACTGACAACGACGTCGTGCAGAAGAACGCCAAAAATTCCGCTCTCGCCAAATCCCAGACAGACTTGTACGACCCGTTTGAGCACAGAGACAAATCGCACACTACGTCGTAAGTTCCAAAGCGTGTTCACTAGAGTGCTTCAGGTGATATCAACTAGTCGTATACCTAATTTTTATTTTTCTTCTTAATTTCATAGGACTCGCGGAGCGTTGACACATCTGTTGAAAAGCAGTTTGGGGCAGGGGATTCTGGCTATGCCTCACGCCTTCCTCCACGGTGGTCTCATATTTGGCGCCATTGGAACGATCATCGTAGGTTACATATGCACCCATTGCGTACAATTATTGGTAAGTACCGACCCTGAAAGGTTGAGACCTGGAATTTAATAAAATGAGTCAGTTCCAATTTTTTTTGTCAGGTGGAGTGTTCACAAAAACTATCAGCTCGAGTGAAAAGGCCGACGCTGGGATTTGAAGAAACAGCTGAAACCGCCTTCTTATACGGTCCGGAGAGACTCAGACCTTGGGCTAAATTCGCTCGGTAGGTTTTATTTTTATTTTGTCTTTTTACAATGGATTTCATTATACAAGTTTTTTTTTTTTAATTTTATTGCACCAAGTTTCAAACTTATCAGCAATTTACAATTGATGTATACTAAACACTTGCAAGAAGCTATGACACATTTATGTGTTATAACACTGCTTCTATGTGACTTGTTGTTTTGTGCAACTGACGCACTAGTAGGTAATCACTCACTGAGCTAACTTTCACAGGGCACCCCACTCCCGCAGGTCATGAGGATAAAAAGACGATTTCAGACGAAGTAGTCTATTTCCACGATTAATAAAATAACAACTTGTAGACGCGTTTCGGTTTACTAAACCATCATCAGTACAATGGTTTAGTAAACCGAAACGCGTCTACAAGTTGTTATTTTATTAATCGTGGAAATAGACTACTTCGTCTGAAATCGTCTTTTGATAGGATGGATTCCCACTATTTCGCCGCATCTACCTTACGTTATGGTCATGAGGATTTCGATAGTAAATCTGCAAAACCATGTACGCATATTTTTGAAAATTTTACTGGGGACTGTAATAACTTCTGACTAAAAATATAATCTGAAAAAACTTTTGAAAACATTACTTTCGTCAAAAATGGGACACAAATGTTCTTTTAAGTCTTCTGAGCACCACATCTGTCCAAAACCACGTACCTACTGAAAATAATTTTTGTTATTTTTTTAAATTAGGTATTATTATTATTATTATTATTATTATTATTTTTTCAAAAATATTGTCTTAATGACGCGGAATTAATTTATGCACAATTAACTTATATCAATGAATAATAAACCCTTGTGTAATATTTACAGCGATTTTGTCTGACGAGATTTTTAATTGATAGGAGGCTTCCAATTATCGCAATTTCTTAATAAGAAATATACTACCTATATAGAAATATAATAATATTATTCTGTTTCAGAGCGTTCGTCAAAATCAATCTTCTGGCCACATACTATTTTGGAAATACAACGTACGTTGTGTTTATTGCAACTTCGTTTAAACAGGTAAATTTACTGCAAGCCTGTCATATTCTCAAATACTTTTCAACATTTGTTTACGTCAAAATTTGATTGTTTTGTAGGTGATGGAAGCCCAATTCGTGGATCTCCATATGGACATCAGGTGGTACATCTTGTTGGTACTGATCCCGTTGATACCTCTGGGGATCATCAGGACGATGAAGGCTCTAGTACCGTTGTCTATGGCCGCCCTCACTTTCATCATGTTCGGCCTCGCCATCACTTTGTACTACACCTTCCAGGACATCCCCAGTTTGGAAACGAGGGATTACATCACGAGTCCGAAACACTGGCCCCTTTTCTTCGCGACGGTCCTCTTCGCCATGGAGGGCATCGGCACCGTGAGTGACTCGTTTTCCGCTCGTTTGTCCGCCAATTTGAGGTTTAAACTACCATATTTGACTAATTTCAGGTGCTTCCGATTGAAAATTCAATGGAAAAGCCCCAACAGTTCCTCGGGTGCCCCGGCGTCCTCAACACGGCCATGTCGGTGGTCGTTATATTATATGGCGTGGTTGGGTTCTTCGGGTACGCCAAATACGGAGATAAAACGCAGGCCAGCATCACGCTCAATTTAGGTTCAGAAACCATGTAAGTGTCACAAACTGCCTACTTACTAATTCAACTTCTCGTTTATTCAAGGTCCCTTCACCCTTTCGCCACTGAGCCTACGTGGGAACTGAACATTGCATGGACCCGCCTTGTCATAATATACTATTAGGAATAATAATGTTGTTATTTTTGGGGTATTTGTAAACGGTTCCAAAATATCGCCTCGCGTGATATCTCGATTCAATTTAACACAATTTCTTCTAACAGATTGGGAGAAGTGGTCAAAGTTGCCGTGGCCGTCTCCATCCTCTTCACGTACGGCCTGCAGTTCACTGTACCGACGGAAATCGTTTGGAAAAAAGTCGGTCCGATGATTAGCGAGTCGAAGCAAAAAGTCGGCTACTACGTCCTCAGAGGGAGCATGATTGTCGGCACTGGTGAGTAGTGTACCGACAGGTTTCCTGACCTTGATCCGTTCCGCGCTCCAAATTACTTCTTAAATGCACGTTATCCCACGAGCGTGAAACCTATTCAATGTTCCGTCATTTTGCAGTTATTATTGCGATTATCGTCCCCGACTTGGGCCCCTTCATCTCCCTCGTCGGCGCCGTTTGTTTCTCCATCCTCGGCCTCTTCTGCCCGGCGATCATTGAGCTCATGACGTACTACGAAGAAGGGTGAGACTATCACGTACTTTATCGACTCCCACGTTGGTCTGCTGATCAATTTAAAAAAAAAAATGCTTTTTCTCTTTTTTTTCAATTTATTATTTTTTTTAAAAATTTTGTTGTTTAGAAACAAAATTGCGATGCTTCATCTTCCTCTATAGAGGAAGTATAGGGTGGACTGCCCAGTGAATGAACGGTTAGCAGTTGGTACTACGAATTTACCACTTCAAAAATCCGTTTCAAGGTCAAAATGCGGCCAAATCTTATAAAAAGCTACTGTTTTGAATCAAGCAGTTCATCCCCACTTCAGGAAAAAAAAAAAATCGGGTCTAAATGTTAGTTCGAATTGAAATTAGGCCCATTTGAGTGAGAAAACAGAAATTTGCCAGTGATTGAACAAAATCTTCCCTCTGAATGAACACCTCCTTCCAGTAAATGAACAATGTAGAAACTGTGGATTTTTCGGAAATAGTCACATGTACTGCGCTTGAAAGGGGTTTAAAACTGCCTCACATCATATTAGGAACCAACTTTTTATTAAATAAAAAATTAAATTAAATTTTAGTTGCAAACAACACTTGGAGCATGAGCTTCTAGCATGAGCTTCTAACATGAGCTTCTAACATGAGCCTCTAACTTCAAGCTTCAATCTTCTAAAAGCAAAAACGCTGCAAATTTTACACTAGGGTTTATTATTCTTACTTGTGCAGAAATTTAATTCTGTCGATGAAAAAAAAATTTAGAAGCAAATTTTTTTGGATTTTTTTTTTTTCAAGATAATTTGTTGTTAGTTACTTGAAACATATTTGTCCTCCTGGGATCTTTCAAAAATCCCATTTGTAGCCCCATGAAAGCCCTAAAGCTGATCGCAATAGTGAAATCTGATCGATCCGGGACCCCAAGAAACGCCGTTCATTCACTGGAAAACAGCGACTTGGTTTGCCAGTAGATGAACGCCTTCCCAATTGCAGACGCTTCGGAATTACGCGTTCTTTTTTCGCCATTTCCCCGCCCAAACACCTAAATATTTCATCAAAACAACAGTCAAGTCCATACTGCTCTCATATAATTCACAAAATATGGATAAATGAGGTCATTTCTTAACTTACGAGTGTGTTTTCAGCAGGCATTCTGGGAGT
Source organism: Pilophorus perplexus (assembly GCA_955831195.1). Taxonomy (NCBI): domain Eukaryota; kingdom Metazoa; phylum Arthropoda; class Insecta; order Hemiptera; family Miridae; genus Pilophorus; species Pilophorus perplexus. Next base: position 19,908,579 of record OY037008.1, read on the forward strand.
CTTGTTGACAACCGGCATTACTGTTGTAAAGTAAGAAGGTTACTTTGTAAAAACACATGTTCGACCTCTGTGAGATGTTGCCGTAACTAGAAAGTGCCAGGAAAAGCTTCTAGAGTGCGTTGAAGCCTTATTATTCAAGTTTTAAAGTCGGTCGTTCATTCAGTGGGCATGTTCATTCACTGGGCAGTCCACCCTACTCTGGAGGCTAAAAAGGGCCTACGGGAGGGGTTTTTGATGGTTTTCGGCTATGGGGGGTCGAGTTAGGTGTCGTTTTCGAAGAATTTTTGGACGTAGAATCCATTTTTGGAGTCCCAGAACGATCCGATTTCACTGTGGAGATCTATGGGGCTTTCATGGCGCTGCAAATTCGATTTTTTAAGGATCTTAGGTTTTAAAGCAAGGTGTCGTTTCCCGAGTGATTTTGGACGCATAATCGATTTTTCGAGGTCCCACTTCCGTCCAAACATTACTCAGATTTTTTTTTCAATTTTTTATTTTATTTTTTTTTTTTTTTTACGTTTGACAACGTAGTTTTTGTCTGTGCTTTTGCTCGAAAAAAGTGGTAGGTAGTGTGTTTTTGGACGTAGTGTTTTTTTACGTAAAGTTGGCTTAAAAATCGTGATTAGGATGGCAACGTTAGATTGATCACTTCCAGTTACTTATTTCGACGGACGTTGAGTTGATTATTGAAAATTTTGTTCGAATATTGGATTGGTAGTGTTGTTAAGTTTGTGCGAAATTAGGGAGCGGGTTGCTTAGAAAAATCAAGTTTCATTAAAATTGCCCGCAAGTATATACAGGAGAAAGTTTGCGAAATTTGTCCAAAAGGTTGTACTCCCACAATAATTGTTATGATTATTATAATGTCCAAAACCAAATAGAAAAACCTCACTTGACAAACATTGTATCGAAACCGGACACGTACCTGACCTCGAAAATACCACTTCTCTTATGAAGGAGCCAATCCGTTTTAATAGGCAAATTTACGAAAATATGCACATCCTAAAACACCCATATACTTACCGTGAACATAAAAACAGATTAAAATTTCTGGGTACTCAGTTTCTACCATTGTTCCATTATCCTAGATAATTACTAGGTACCTATGTACCTTCTACCCATACGTAGACACTAAAGATTCATGTACATGTATCTAAATTTTTGTAACTGTGTGAACAATTTCTGGTGACAACCCGCCGACCTCCCGCCCGCGCGGTTTTCTCCCTGCAAGCCCCCCTGCGAGAACCCAATAAAATGGTTTTCAACCACGACACTAAAAAAAAAACCTCACAACGGTTACCCCTCGCGCTGTTCGTCACCCAACCTTCTCGGAGGGAGGGTTATGCCCATTTTCAACTCTCTTTTTAAATTCAAACAAAATGTCCGCATGTGGATGTCAAGCTCAAGCTTCAACTAAATTCCATCCCCTTAAATAGTCCCACCTTACCAAACTCAGCGCCCTGCAATTCCGGATAACTCCTAACCCCCAGCATACAAGGAAAATAACGACTGTGGAGGTAAATTTCCATCCACACCTATTCACTAAATTTCAACCCCTAATAACACCCTAACAGACAACTCATGTACATCTATTATATTGGAGCTGCAACACGAGAAGGAGAGGTCATTTTTATTCTAAGGCACTTCTTGATGTCGCAAAAATGTGAATCACAAACCAAAAAATTCCTCTTGGCGAGCACAGCACGAGAAAAGTCTGAAACCACCAAAACGTAGCTCCATTTGGCGTATCTGAGCTCCTAAAGGGGGGAAAACGGGAAATTAAACTTTTTCTAAAATTGGAAAAACTAGGTACCGAAAATCCGTTTTGGCGAGCAGATGACGAGAAAAATATGAAACCACCAAAAAGTTGTTCCACGAGGCGCATCTAAGCTCCAAAAGTGGAGCAAAAATCAAAAAATCTATTTTTTAAGAAAAACTGCACAATATGGGAAAACGAGTTGTTGGGTCTGAGGCCAGGCGGGATACGGTCGGGGGTTGGCTGGCGTAGCCCCAACCTAAAGACCCCCCTGGGACTCGCAGGAGGAACGGCGGATGGACGGTCAGAGGCGAATTAACAAACAACTAAGTATGTAGGTTACCAACAGATTTATCTAGGTAGACCAAGCTGCTATATTCCCCTAGTCCTAACTTGTAACCTTAACGTGTATTGCAAGATGGCGCACAAGCCGAAAGCTTGAACAAAGAGAGGAAAAATCAACAGCCGGTTTTGTTGGCGCAAGACCCCCGTCGTACTCCTTGAAAACCACCGGCCATGAAAGCACAACGGGAGACAAGAACTAGAAAACTCAAGTGTTAGTTTGGAACTAGAAAAATCAAGTGTCATGGTGGAGGAGGTGACAAGTAGTGCCTCTGACAAAAGTAATCACGTAGGATGTACACAATGTCTAGTCTGCCGTTTATGGTTCATCAGGATAAGTATTATACTTACCTTGCCAGAGCCACGGGAGAGTGTGCTATAGTGCAGGGGTTCCCAAAAGGTGGTCCGCGGACCCCCAGGGGTCCGCAAACGTTGGTGTGGGGGTCCGCGAGCTGCATCCAAAAATTTATATTTTAAGCTATTCTACCAGGAACTCAAATAATAAAAATGACTGTTTGTAGCCGGAGTGTCCTGTAAAGCGTGAGAGGCCGTACTTGCGACGCGACGCTAGTAGTAGGTAGGAAAGCTTCAGCTGTGTCAGTGGTTGTTGTGCAACTGTTTCCAAATGTAAAATAAATGTAAAAATAAATAATTATTTGCAACAATCAATTGATTTTTCCTTTGTGATATATACTTACACCAAGGTATAAGCAAACGGGGGAAAACCTTTTTACAACAAAATTATATACATATAATTTACATATATAGGGGGTCCTCAATACATTTGTGGTTTGTTAAGGGGTCCGTGACAAAATTTTATTGGGAACCCCTGCTATAGTGTATACATACCGTACCTACATTTACACATAACGGGAACAGTTGGCTTCGCAAGGCGCTGGAAGCAGTCGAGAATCCCAGGACATGATCTCAGGAACACCAACGGCTCGTGGGGCATCACCAGAGGGCACCTGATCTTCTGAATCAAGGAGTTTCACGTCCTACTAACCAGAATCGTTCGACTGGGATGGATCACGAAGTATTGGTTTAGGCAAAACTGTAGGAACTCTATGGTGCTTCTTACTTGAATAAGCCAGGAAGTGCTAGTGGGATCTGGTATGAGAAATGGCAAAAAATGTCCTAATTTAGGGGACTGTAGTATGGCTTACCACACGGATCCGTTGGGACTCTAGTATGGCTTACCACGCCAATTCATTGAAACTCTTGCTAAGAAGATAGAGGCATTAGCGAGGAGAGAGCATCCTTCAGAACGTGTAATGGTGTTTGTGGCCGTTCTGTTACAACGAAGCAGATTAGTGCGGAAGTCAGAAGATGTGCAATTCCTACTTCAAAGACGCCTTCAGCTGTGGATAGAGGATCAATTTGATGGGTTCGCATGTCCAAGAAGCTCAAATGTTGGATAGCAAGCTCTCGGGGTTTTGAGAGTGCAGATGTTACCAAAATGTTTCACTCCTTGATGCTACGAGGGAAAGTTAAGCCTTAACTCCTTAGGCGGCTATAAGGAAGCTGACGGAGGAGGCGAACTGTACAGTAATGGAGCTCAACAAAGTTTTGGACAGCATGGGAACGATTGTTCTAGATGATCTGAGAGCAAAGCACCCGGAACCTGCCATGCCAAGTCCCGAGTGGTACTTAACGACTTCCTAATGACCTCACGAGAGGTGCCGTGTTTGCTTCAGGTACAATTTACCGCTGATTTAGTTGAAAAAGTGGCAAGAAAATGGCTTAGGGCCAAATGTTCCAGCCGTCCAGTGGCATCAGTTCTCAATTCGATGACTTCGATATCGTAGGTGAACGACTGGGAGACAAATCGAAGCAGCACCAAGGAATCGTGAAGGGGTGGCTCAGGGCACGGTTGTCAACGTGATTGTCGTTTGCCAACGTGCGCGCATCCTCCATGTGCGTGAGGGGGACTCGGAAGAGATGGCGGTGTGCTAGGAGGACCTGCTAGGGTTTGATGATGTGGTGGCGCTGCAACATCGTTGAAAACGACACCAGGTCAACTCTCGTCCTGGGCTTTCATAATATTATGGCTTCATCATTGACGTCGATGGCCTTTCATTGTTTGAATAAATTGCTCTTCATGTCAAATAAACAATTTCTGGACAATGTTTGGACGGATGTGGGACCTCGAAAAATTTATGATGAAAAGATTTATGATTTGTGGATAATGCGTACAAAATTACTTGGAAGATTACGACACCTTATTTTAACTCCTGGGATCCTTCAAAAATCCTATTGTAGCGCCATGAAAGCGGTGAAATCGGATCGCCCCCCCCCCCCCCCCCCCCCCCAAATATTTTCTTAATGACACTAAATTAACTTTTACACATGTACCCTATATCAAAGAAAAATAAACCCTGGCATAAAATTTGCAGCGTTTTCGACAACTTTTGATTACACACGACAACTGGAAATTTTGTCAACCACAGGGGTGGTAATCGCTCTTGTTTCCGTTTACCCCACCTGACATAATGCCGCAAAATCATCATGTCTTTTCTTCCATTGTTTGTAGGTACGGCCCTTTGAAGTGGATTTTAATCAAAGACGTCATCGTGATCCTCCTGGCAGCGGCCGCCCTCATCAGTGGTACCTACACGAGCATCGGGGAAATAATCGACTTTTACCAGAAGTAACCTGGTAAATTTTAACTCCTGTGATTTGTATTGCAATATGTTTTACGGAAACTATTGAAAACCCCGATTTCCCTATTGATTAAGATAACTCATTATTCAATATTAGGTACCTAAAGGTTTTGTTTTCGAACCTTTGACGTTATGTACTTGTTCTCAGTACGTAAGTTTTAGTTTACTTAGTTACCTACCGTTTTCCCTCCCAAATGTCAGTATTGAAAGTTCGAATACCAAGCAGGTACCTACTTAATAGTTTACTAGATGTTTTAAATTGTTACGTTCTTACTCCCAGTTAAGACAATAATGTATTAAGAAGTGTACTTTTGTATATAATGTCGGTTTTATCGTGTAAGTTGTGATTGCGAAAATATTACGGTAGGTACTGTACCTATTTTCGAATCTCAAGCAGTGCAAACTATGCACGTTAAACCGCTAAGCACTACAGGTGGTTTAGAATGATTCTTTGATTTACAGTGGACTTAAATTTGATTCCGCCGATCAGTGAAATAATGTAGAGCCTTGTAGATAACCTACAAGTTCGCCGAAATGTTCTGTGATAGCTTCAATTTAGTTGGATGAAAAGATGCTGGTTGGAATCCGCACACAGTTGAGGAGCTGTGGTTCAAAACCATCGCCTTCCACCTTTCTTCAAAAGACATTTTCCCTGCTGGCTGTTGCTCAAAATGAGCTCATTCCATTCCTGCTGCCATGTCAGGTTAGCATGACTGTGAAGTTGTGAGTCCCTGTATCACTACCTAAATGCCCAACTTTAGAGGAGAGCAAAAACTGATTGTATTGTAGGCATTTTCGACACGTCACTCGTGCTCGTACAGTTTGTGCCAAGATGGATTAGGACTTGCGCCCACTTACGCCCCTCTGCGCGCAACTTCCATTTCGTCATTTGACCCCACACCTGATGGACTGATTCCCCGCCCCAGGAAACGGTAAGCAATCAAATTGCTTTTTTAGAACCTTGCCAGTCAGGGGATGAGTTGGATTGCGAGCAAGTGTGATGAGTTGCATGTTTGCAAGGGGATGAGTTGCCTTGTTGCAAACATCTGATTGAATGGGTTCGTCAAACTCATTTGGCTGTCACTGGCATCTAACCCACCGCTGTCAAACAGTCTCTGTGGGGATGTCTTAGGGTTTTTACAAGTAAGCGACGTAACTCTTGTGCTTGTGCCAAGTTGGATTAGGACTTGCACCCACTTACGTCCCTCTGCGCGCAACTTCCACTTCGTCATTTAACGCCTTCTTACAGGAAGAACTTTACTCTTCGCTCAGATCCTTATAGTTTTCAAATTGGCCATAGCGAGCTCACCACCACATTATTTTAAAAATTCGACAAAACACAAAAAACGAACAAGCTCTTCACCCTCTTTTGCTTTTCTTAAAGTCTTTCAAAGGTATAAAATTTATACCTTTAATACATTTAATGTTGATGAACGGATTCAAAATCCCTATTTTAAAATGAATTTCATCGAGAGTTCATAGGGAGTCCATCAGTTTTCGCAGCTTCTACAAAATGTGATATTTCGATGCGAAGGCCTCTTTTGCACCACAGCTCCTCAATATCTATCATATAGGCATTAGGTATTAAATTTTATTGATTAAGTATTCTGGTATCTTAATGATTTGAGAAACAACTAAACATTTTAAAGTGATTTTCGTACTTAATTTGTAAAGAAGCTGATTTTTAAAATCAGGTGCTTTTTAATTTTATGTACCTATTGAACAATTAGTTCAATATTTTGTGTTGGTTTAGTAAAGGAAATATTCTGAGGGCGATGACAAGTTACAAAATTTGATTTAATATTTTCTTATACCTAATTTTTCTTCAAAAAGGTACAACCGTCAAGAGTATTCCTATTCCACACTATTTAATTGTTCGATGAAGATGATCAATTATTTCCATTCGATTTAGTTTCATCTTGCCAAGAGAGAAGAGTTTTAAAGCTTTAAAACCTGTTGTGTACTGTGTACATATCGAACGTTCGGGTTAAATAGTTATACGTACTGTATATTTGTTTGTAAATAAACGCAAGAACAGAATGTGTCTTCAAAATGGATTTTTACCGCGAAAATCGATAATTTGTGATTTACTTAGTTGATATTGATGCGAAGAAAAATAATAATTGCCTTATCATTGTTTAATTTCTCATGAAATACATTTGTCTTGAAAGTTGTGTACGTGTTTGTATAATATACCTCTTGTCGGGGGGGGGGGGGGGGGGGGGGGGATGATCTGTTGAACCAGAGTGCGGGTGTGAGAGATAGTGTCGACTATACAGTTTGGTTTTTTTTTTTAAGGTTTAGGCCAGGTATGAAGAGTGAAGTGTAGTTCTCCAAGAAATATTTAACGTGAACTCTGACCATTAACTTGACGGTTCCACAGACACTCCAGAGGTACGGTAGTAGTTGTGTTATTTCGTACAGGTACGTAAGTATTATTCAAACGTACATGTATAATAAATGTGAGCTATCAGCGTTACCCGGAGGTTCCCGCGAAGAGGTTGCTCTCCTTGTCCCCTGATAACAGCGGAATGAACCTCTTCCTCAAATTCGTCAAAAAAGCTCTACAAATTTTACACTAGGGTTTAATAATATTATTATTCTTTGATATAGATTAATTGAGCAAAAATTATTTTTTTGTCAATAAGAAAATATTTTTGAAAAAGAAAGAAAAACATTTTTCTACATTGTTTGAACAGATGTGGGACCTCGAAAAATGGATTGGGAGTCCAACTCCAAACAATCCAACATTACCAACATTACTCGGAAAACGTCACCTTATTTGACCTCTTGAGTTCCTTCAAAAATCCCATTTGTAGTCCCGTGAAAGCCCCATAGATCCACACGGGGTACTTGGATCGTTCTGGGATCCAAAGTAATAATTATTACTTATTATAATAATTATTATTGGTAACAATAATTGATAATTAGGTATGACTCTCCCGACAGTATCAAAAATTGTGATTTGACTCATAATTTGTTCTTAACATCCTGCTGAGGCTCAACAGCCGACCTCATAATATGCTTCACGAGGAGGATCAGCGCACAGAGATCTGCTCGCTCTGCAACATGAGGGTGCCAGAGGACCTAGAGCACTTAGTCGCGGTTTGTCCTGTTTTGGGGGATTTCCGCATGCCGTACTTTGGGAGGCCCCAGCTCTCGAGGGACATCCTGCTCAGGGTCTTGAATGGGGAAAACTGGCTGCCGCTCGCCAGGTTCTGTCAGGCTGCGTGGAGATACAGGATGGAGCTGGTCGAGCAATTTAATTGGGACCAAGCGCCACGTTGACCCCTTGCTCTTGTTATTGTTGCTGTTGTCTTGTCCTACACTTTGATAAATATGATAAGATGGATTTAATGAATTTCCTAATAGGTAATAAGTGCAAACTCTGACAGACGGGCGTAGCCGATTGCCAAATTTATGTGTAGGGGAAGGGCGGCTACCTTCAACCATGGGGTACCTTCAACCACTGGCGATTTTTCCGCCATGATGAACGTTTTTAGGGCTGAGAAAATTACGAAAGGAAGAAGAAGTGAAGAAGACATTGTAACCGTATTTTGGAGGTTTCAGCTTATTTGTGTGGCTTGCTGCAGTTTAAAACGTGTTTTCCAGCGATGCAAGGTTTGTAAAACCATACCTAATTTTTGTTGCTCTGTTGTACATGTCAGGATATGTATTTTGGAATGAACTATGCCTCATTAGATTCATAATTTACTCTAGTTTTAGGAACAACTTGAGTTTTTCTGATTGCATGCTCTCTTTGAAGGTTAAGTCACACTTCAAGTTCAAAAAGTGAGGGTGGGGTAGATTCAACCAGAACGAAGTGGGGTACCTTCAACCACTTTTCTGAGTGGTTGAATCTACCCCATCTATTGGGTACCTACCTTTCAAAATTGCTTAGTTATTCTGAATTCCTATTGTTCTTTGTGATGAAACTAGTTATTAGTCAAAGCTGTCATGCAATAGAAGAGAGAATGCACAGAAGTAATGAAGAATGTTTTCAAAAGAGTGGGATATTTAGTTTTAGAAAAAAGAGAGAAATAAATTAGGTATACAATGAGCTCCTTGAATGATTTTTTTAAAAAATTCCTGGAAAGCTCATGCTTCAATAGTTACGAAAATGAGTCAACATTGCAGAAAACGCGTCTCTATTATTTATAGGGCCTTTTGACAAATATAATATTTGAATTCCGAGGCCTGGAGGGGGTACAATGTATTATGTCATGATGTCGGCTGCTGGATCATTTTTTGATCTCCCTCTCTCTCGCATCTATGCAAGTTAGCCAACTTTGCTATGCGAAAAGACGACCCCGAAATTCAAAAATCAGGGCAATCATCAGAGAAGGTCATTCAAAAATCGAGCATCGAGTTATCATCAAAGAAGGTCATTCAAAATCGACCCGGGTCGAGTGTTTTTATTCAAATTCCGTTCAGATTTATTATTCAGCGCTCTGGTTGCTCTGTGCCCAACTACTTGGTGACGTCACGTGCCCTCCGCTTTCGTTTCAAAATCTCTAACATTTCTAAAACAGTTCTGCATTTTCGAACTAAAAATTTATGTAGGGTGGTTTTAAAGGGTGCTGAATGCGAATATGTTGTTGGAAATAATTTCATAATTATAATGAACCTTTTATGACCTTTTCAAGGAGCCCATTGAGTTTATTTTTGAAGCTGAAGTATTTTGTTTCATTATTGTGATGCAAAAAAGCACCTTTATTAATACTTACTAGAGAAGAAATGACCTCATTTTACCAAGGCTGATTTAATATTTTATCAAAATTTGATGAAATATTAAATATAATATATTTAATATAAAGATATTCATGCGTTTTAATGGGTGCACTCGTTCACCTACCTACCCTATGAAAGTGGTTGAAGGTACCCCACATCATGGTTGAAGCTACCCCACTGGTGGGGTAGCTTCAACCAAAAAACAATTTTTTTATGGACATAGAATACGGGTATTTGACTCTGTTTTTGTAAGGATTTTACTATTTAATCGTTCAGGGCAATAGTTAAACTGATTGTAGAAGCGAAAACCAATTCAAATTTCGCTAATGCAGAACAGAAATATCAGAATAAGCAAAAAGTGGTTGAAGGTAGCCGCCCTTCCCCTAGGTATTTCGTCTTTAATGTTTTGTAAAAAATTTAACATTTAATGTCGTTAATATACGAACATTAAGTGTCTGCTTAATAAACACATTAAATGAGTGTGACAAATTTTCTATCTATCAATCTATAATTTGTTCTTAATCCTCTGAGGATGCGAAAATTCCATTTAAAAAAAATGTATTTATTAAAATGTCCGTACCTAGGTACCTACGCCATAAACCGGCCAGACTATTTTGGAGAAGTTAGAATAATATTCTAACTTATTAATAAGTTATTAATATGTAATAATATCATTTATTTTTTTAATCTGAGATTTTGACAAAATACCTACCTACCTACCTACTCGGTTCTCTATCTAGTTCACAGAGTAACAGAGAGGAAATCTAGTTGTATCCACAAGGTCGATTTTAGTTAATTTTTCCTAGTTCTGGGAATGAAATAGGTGCAGTATTCTAATACTACACCTAGGTATTCAATCGCGACGCAGGTCGACAACTTTGGTCGGCCTCAAAATTTGGCGTTATATCATGACCCGTAGATCCCAAAAACGAAACGTTCGTCTGCCGTAAGCCGTCAGAAACGTTTTGGGAAGTAGGATTTTTTTTAATCTATAAATTCTCGGTTTGCTATCTAGTTTGCTAGGTTTTCAGCCCGATCTCCCGAACTCATTGGGCTCTTTGAGGCTAAAAAGTCACTACGGGAGGGGTTTTTGAAGGTTTTCGACTGTGGAGTCGGGTTTGTTGTCATTTTCGAAGTATTTTTGACTTAAAATCCAATTTTGGGGGTCCCACATCGATCCGATTTCACCGTGAGGATCTATGGGGCAGAGTTGGGCAAAAAGTAGTTCTGAAACTAAAACTAAAAACTAAAACTAAATTAGTTCCGAAGTGGAACTAAAAACTGAAACTATTAGTTTCAGTTTGACTTTCGAAACTAACTTTTGGAACTACATTAGTTTCATTTTCAACTGTTGAAACTGAAACTAATTTAGTTGCAAAAGTTAGTTTCGAAGTTGCGAATAAAAACTAAAGTAGTTTCATCTTTTATTCGTAGTTTCGGAACTAAAAATGAAACTAATTTTTTTTCCCCGCGTTTTTTACTGATTTGAAGGGGATGTGTGTTCGTGTGTGTGTTTCACCGAAATGTGGGTGATGGGTGCGAACAAGTTCTTTTTTTCAGGGTCGTAGAAAAGGGTTTCAGAAACGTATCGAAGAATTGAGGGTGATGAGTCATTTATTATGTCTGGAGGAAAAAAAATTGCGAGGAAAAAAAATGTCTGCGAGGAAAAAAAATTTAGTTTAATTTTTAGTTCCGAAACTACGAATAAAAGATGAAACTACTTTAGTTTTTATTCGCAACTTCGAAACTAACTTGTGGAACTAAATTAGTTTTTGTTTCAACAGTTGAAACTAAAACTAATTTAGTTCCAAAATTAGTTTCGAAAGTCAAACTAAAAACTAAATTAGTTTTTAGTTTCACTTTCGAAACTAAAAACTAATTAGTTTTTAGTTTCAACTTTAGTTCAACTAAATTTTTATTCGAATAATCCCAACTCTGCTATGGGGCTGTCACTGGGTTGTGAATGGGATTTTTGAGGGATCCCAGGAAATCAAAAAATGTGTCATTTTCCGAGTAATTTTAGACGCCTTCCTAGGTAATTCAATTTTCTGACCAAACATTTTAGAGATTTTGTTTTTTAATTTTTTCAAAAATATTTTCTTGACAGAATTTATTTTTGCACAGTTTTTCATAGAATAATAAATCTGTGTAAAAGTTGGCCAACTTGGCAAATCGTCGACCAATGGGAGCTGGTTTCCACCGAAAATCCAAATTGCGATTTTCCATAATATTGCAATTTGAATTTTCGGTGGAAACCAGCTATTATAATTATAATTATAATATTATTATAGAATTTATTAAATTCTATCAATTCGTACGAACTTTCAATTTGTGTGTCAGTGTGATTTGAAAGCCTTCTATCGATTTAAAAAAATAAATAAAATAATCATAATCCAGAAACACGTTCATTTCTAATAATAATCATTATTATTCTCCTAATTATTAGGAATGGACGTGTTTCTGGATCATCAGGTACAACATTTCTTAATCGATATGCCGAACAAACGATCGATTGTTTCATTAAAGTGTTATTAAATCGATTTTTTTTTAATTTTCAGTTCTTTTTGCCCTTAGTTTGTCTCCATTTCTTAGTTATCCTTCTTATGTCCATTTATTGTCTCATTATTTTTCCTGCCTTTATTCATTATGTTCTGTCATCATTTATTGTAACATACAAAAAAAAATTAATTTTTTAAATTGTTTTTGGTGGCAGAAGTTGATGTACCTTATAGTTAGTTTGGCAACACTGTCGTTATCACGTCTTTGCAACGGTTGCCGCGCTCGGGTTCAGCGTTTGTTTTCGAGATTGGGACGATATTTTTTACGAATCTTGTTCGATTTGTTTGGTTGTGTAATTTGCCTTTTCTAAAGTTGGGGTTTTGCGCGACGTTTTGTTAATTTCCCGGCGATTACCAGAACGATTAAAACCATGTCGTTTGAGGCCATCCACAAAACGTTGTCCACTTTGGATTCGTTGCAGAAGCAAGTTTTGACGCAGAATGTGTTGCGTTTGCTTCAGGTAAGTGAGAACTGAAATTAATGTACTGGGTGAGTATTGGTTGGGTATTCCAAGTGTACGTGAGTCTTACTCGTAGTCCAGCCAATCGGCGTTCAAAATTTCCGTTACCGTAAGAAAATTGGGGAAGTATTAAATATTTTTCCTCAACGGATGTTTTTTGGTGCTCAATACGATTATGAAGTGCTCCCTTCTCCGAGGTAGGCGTCACATCGTAAAATGCAAAAAACCTCTAAGTAACCTTAAATGTTGGCACTTTTTTCCAGTTTTTCGCTTATATACATAACTGAAACTATGCGTATTTTCGAAGATGATATTTCTATTCAAAATTAAAGTAGACAGAATTTCCTAAAAGCAGTGTTCACAATTGACGTTTGAGCCAGTCTTGGAGATCTTGAGGTTTTTGCATTTTTCGATGTTACCTCGGAGGAGGCAGCAAGCTTCAGTATATGAAGCCGAATATTATTCGGATTCAGCACCCCAAGAACCAGATCCGTTGAGAATAAAACTTCCCTAATTTTGTTATACGAGAAAACCACCATTTGACGGGACTATAGAGTAGGTTGCTGGTTCTGTTGGTCGTAAGTTTACATGTTCACTAGTTCACATTAGATGGTTGGAGGAAGTAGGTATGTACGCACAGAGTATCAGAGAGCAAATGTATGTATGTACGTGATATCGATGGGTTGAGCGGCACTTGGATGGAGTTCAAGTTGTGCCCCTCAACCCAACTGAATCTATTCGGAATGTCATTGGGGGGGGGGGGGGGGGGATGTATCACCGTTTTCTTGATAGAAATGTACCATGTATCCAGTTGGATACGGTGCGTAGAGCACTGGTTGTGTAGAGAGGGTGCCAGAAGTTGCTTTTAAAGCCCCTTCATGAGCCCAGACCCAGCGGTTGACGTACCTTCCTACCAAGAACTTCAGGCGGGCCATCAACAGGTGTCAATCAGCCAGGGGACGGATAGGTATAAGAAAGTTGGTGGATCGGATTCAGAAAAAGCTTTTTAGGTCGATCCACACATTTCAGTGATATCAGTGAATCCTCGGCCAACAGTGCTTCGTTCCCTTCAATTGCATCGAAATTTCCAGGAAATTTTTCTCCACATCATCCTCCAGACGTTGGCCCGTCATCCCATGGGCCATCTGGAAGGAGCCTGGAAGGACAAAATTGGGGAGAGCAATCTTCTCGCAGCCGACAGGGTCCGCAGTAGAAATTGTGCCGTGAAAGGGGTCCGCGAGCCAAAAAGCTTGGGAATCCCTGCCGTAGGTATCAATAACCAGTAAGATGGAAAACAGGATGACAAAACTGTACCTATAGAATAAACAAAACAGGACAAAATGGAATTTACAGAGAAATGATCCAGTTGGGTAAGCAATTGAGACAGCTCATCTATTTCCCATAAGGAGACCTATGTAAAAACGCTGCAAATTTTACACAAGGGTTTAATAGTCTTTGATATTTTTTGATCGTGCAAAAATTAATTGTCATTAAAAAAAAATTTTTTTTAACACAATGTTGGGACCGATGTAGGACCTCGAAAAATGAAGTATGCGTCCAAAATTACTTGGAAAACGACAGCTTATTTGACTTCCTGGGATCCTTCAAAAATCCCATTTTTAGCCCTATGAAAGCTTCATAAATCTCCACGGTGAAATCGGATCGTTCTGGGACCCCAAAAAATGGATTCTCCGTCCAAAAATACTTTGAAAACGACACCTAACTCGAGCCCAAAGCTCCAATACCTCTCCCTTAGCCCCATTTTAGCCCCATAGCGCCCCACGGGTTGAGGCGATCAGCATTTTGTTTTTGGAATCTAGACATCGCAAAACGTAGGTATAATGTCACATTTTGAGCCAGTCTGAATTTTCTACCTCCGTCGCGATTACATAGGTGTACGTATTATTCCAAGAATATGTAATAAAAAATCAAAAGGCTTGTACATTGGAATTCACATATCAGGGCATCTAATGAAACCCAACTGACAATATATGCTGTCAAACGTTTAATTGATTTCAGGACCTCCTCAAATCCCTACCGCCCGCCATCGACGAGATATACATGACCCTGAAAATTGACAAGTTCAAACAGTTCCAATCCAAAACCAAACTGTGCGCCAGTCAGCTCACTAAAGCGCTGCCCATCCTGGTGGAAATCATGAAAGGCACACAAAGTTTATCTCACAAGGTAAGGCTTACTAGGTAACACGGTAACACTTAGTGTTCGGTTGGCAGCTCTTGGACGCGGATACTACTCACTGTTTAAATTAAATTCCGATTTTTTGTTTTTTTTTTCAGGAAATTTCCGACTTCCTAATTGAAAAAATTCGCTGGTGCCTTCTCGAAGTGCTTCGCCTTTTCAGCGGAGGCGGGTCCGAAGAGTACGACGGTGAGCCGAGCGGCATGTTTGTCAAACTGATGGACGACGTCAACGACTTACTCCGAAGCGATGCCCCCATCGAAGCCGAAAGCTTCAAGAATACCATCGAGGAAGTGCTTTGCCAGGCTCTGACCATTTCGAAACTCTCTTGTCGCGAAGATCACGAGCCCATCGCATCAGCTTGTAAAAATGTTAGTTGCCGTACTAAAGAGTTGCCTCACAGAAAACGGAGTCTGTTAACAGACACGTTGACTTTTCTTTTTCTTTTTTAAAATTTTTTAAAAATCTTTCCAGATTATCATGTCCACAGCTGTTTTCAACGATTTTTCAAGATCCCCCGCCAACAGTTTCAAATTTGACGCTCTCCTGACGGCTTTGGAGCTCCTCGAGCGCCGCGTCAACCACGCCGTCCTGCGGTTGTTCTTACGGGTGAGCGTTATCAAATCAAATCACATTTATTTATTTGCCATAGACACTAGGTGAGAGGTTCTATTTTGCTATTAAAAAAATAAAAATAAATAAAGTCCTGGTGTTCATTCATTGCGTTATGTTCATTTTCTGGTCTACCAATCCTTGTTTACGAGTACATGTCTGCATTCATTGTGATAATTCTGTTTAGATTGCGGCTTATCCGAACCGTCCCCTCAAAGTAATGACTTTGAAAGCTTTGGACAAACGTTCCAAACCTCGAGACCCTGACGACCTGTCCGCCGATTTGGATCTCCTCGATTTGTTTTGCGAACAGATTCAACTGATGGGCCATTTTGCCATCGCCTGTTCTTTCGACCCCCAGCGTGAGTAAACAAAGTCCAGTCAAATTAGGAAATATAAATTGTGTTGATGTAGTTCTGGAAATGTATCGTATTTTGGGCTACTAAACACGAATCTGAGGTTTGCGACTCAAAATTTTGCCCGGAAAACCGTTTTTTTTTTTTTTTTTTCGCAAAAAAGTTAAACGTTTGGAAGTTGTCACAGTGTTTGGTAAATAACTCCGAAATTACATCATTTATGTAAGAGCATTAACTACTTATGTAGTTGAAGATTTTTTGTACAATTAACCCTTTAGCCGTCAGAGCGTCCCTTGACTAATACGTTTTAACGCATGTTTTTCGGTGATTTTATTTTCAGTGAAAGTCAAAATCCTTTGCTGCCTCGCGAGTATAGAATTTTGCGAGAATTTTTTCCATTCCTCCGCCGAACAGTTTTACATGTTTCCAAACGATTTGAGCAAGAAGGGGTTTTTCAAATTCCTCGTCGACGAATATTTGAAAGAAATAAAAGAGCTCACAAGTCTGATTGACGGCATTGTTGACACAGAAACGTTCGTTACGGTTGGTACGATTGATTTTCGTCAAGTTGCTTGACTCCTGAAGTGTGGATAAAACCCTTGTACGTTTCCAGGTAGCTCTGGGCGACTTGAGCCCGTCGTTAGAAGAAATTAAAAAGAACGTCGAGAATAACTTATTCGACAAGAGGGACGCCGAAATATTTATATCCCGATGTGTTCGACTTCTGAAACACCTCACTTCCATCCCCAACGAAACCATCGTGTCCAACCCTCGACTTACAGCGGCTATTAAAGAATTTGAAGCTGGTGAGCGTTTGTATTCATGTGGTTGACTCTCCGACAACAACGCTGATTTGTTTTGTTTCGCAGCTTTGGCGAGGTCTCAACATTGCTTGCGGATGGCTATTTTCACGATGCCGATTCTTCAAGATCTGATGAGCAAGATGGACTCGGCTCTGTACGCCATACAGAACATCTCATGCCTGATTGCCATCAGCCGTGAATCCTTTAATGCTTCGAACACGCAGAACAGGATGAGTAAGTTGTGTGGTGAAGGTGTGTGTGGAAAATGTCGATAAGTAGCATCTGGTGGGTATGAACGACGTTGTTCAAAAAGGACAGTTCAGTTGCCTTAGAGTGCATAAAGAGCTTGAGGCGGCTCCGAGGACCCTCAAGCTTTTCATTTTCTAGCTTGCTCAAGGCGCACCAATAGTAGTCCTGACGCGGTTTACCTAACGCGCAAGGGGCACCTCAGCCCAGAGATGGACGTCCCATGCGAAAATTGTGTGTATCCATTTAATTATAAATACATTAACTGTAATATAAATTTTATATTTGAAGAGAGAATAATGAACTATGAGGCGGACAACCTTCCACCCCGCTCAGGCCAGTTAATTAGCCCTCGCGAGAACGAAGCTTGTTTCGCGGGAACAATAATAATTATATTGTTTCTGCCGCGCCCGATTCCAGCTCGCGCCGGTGTGCTCAGCTGATATGCGATCATGACAGTGTGGGTGTTTAATTCCCCTACAAAGTACGTCTCGAGTAATCTGGCTCTAACGAGCACCAGATCTGCATAAATTGGAGCCTTTGGGCCTGATTTGGCTCAAAATGATCACCATATCTGGCTCGTATATCCACAAAGGTGCTCCCTGATTCAAAGGCTTTCACATACCCTGAGACCTTCTGGTACTTTTCAGGAGTGAGGCGATCGTCGTTCGTCGGCAACATCACACTCACCGCCAACAACAACATCTTGCAGCCGTACATCGCCAGAGCGTTGGACACCCCCCGTATGAAATCGTCACTGTACGTTGTTACTCCGAAGAGAATGCCTCGTACGCCCAGAAACTGCCTCAACCACACAATTACTAACATATCTGGTAAGCAACTAACTTCTGAGCTCAATCCTTCACCTGACACCCCTGATTGATCCGGACTCTCCCTTCGTCTTTCAGAGGTTCTCGACAACATACACGATTTCCCGAACACTTTCACGTCCACCGCCGACAAAGACGCCATCTCGCGGTCCGAATTCAACCTCTCGTCCCTCGCGACCCGCTCCAACGTAGACACGATAGGCCGTATAGAGGACTTATTGTTGCTAGACGACAAGATCAATAAATTGAAAATAGTGTGACTCGAATCGTGCGCTCTACACATTTTTGTATTTATGTTGCAATATCCACTTTTTCAAAATTTTATTTTTTGTGCAATTTTGTTGCCGTCCAAAATGGCCCGTTTGGGTTAATTCAACTTCGCACAGTTACCTTCAGGAGATTTATTAGCCACTCGTTTAGATGTTTCAGCACTGTAACTAATGCGTTACATTCAGTATTTTACATTACCAAGTTATAATTTATTCTTTTATATTGTCGTTCTCCTATTGCAATAATCGCAATTATTTTCCAGTTTTGACATCATCTGTTGAAAGGTCGAAAATTAAAAGTATATTTTGTTTCTTTTGAAGATTTTGTCGTCAATGACCTGCCAACGATTCAGGAATGATGTGGTACTCGTTAGGTTTGTATGTATAGCAAACTCGTGGACCTATTCCGAATTGAATGGTTCCGGCACAGCTGGGCTAATGACAAGTCATACTTAGTATAAGGGGGAAAAAAATGCTGCAAATTTTACTCAAGGGTTTATTATTCTTTGATATAAAATGCAAAAATTAATTCTGTCATTAAGAAAATCTTTTTGGAAAAAACCCATAGAAAACGGCCCCAAAGCCGCCTCAGCCGCTATAGGGCTTTCTTGTTGAAAGCCCCACGCTATGGGGATTTATTTTTGAAAGCTCACGGTGAAATCGGATCGTTCTGGGACCCCCAAAAATAGATTCTACTTCCAAAAATACTTCGAAAACGACACCTAACTCGACCCCTTTGTTGAAAACCTTCTAAACCCCCTCCCGTAGCCCCACGGATTTGGGCGATCGAACTGTAAACCTTGGGGCACAACTAGATGGTAAACCGAGCATTTTGCCAAAATTTCAGACTTTAAAAAAATGCCTACTGCTCGGACGGCGGACGGATAGATAGAAAAAGTGCTTATTTGAAACATTAACAAAATGAATGCCCTTCTGCCAGAGGGTGCGCCATAAGCGACAAAGTACTCGCGAAAATATCGATAGTAAAGTTAAATATCAAACAGCAACCGAGCGAGTGAGAAAATCGAAGATATCAATCAGTTGGAAACAGCGATACAAAATAATAGGTTACATTTATGGCAAGTAGATACATATTACTGACGTAGGGTGAGGATAAGGTGTCAGTCCTGATTGAACTGGGCCACCAGCTCAGATCGATAAGTCCAGGCAGCCTGGCAAAATCTAGAGAGAGGTTCGCACCATTGAGGAGACCGATTATAGAGTCTAATGACAGTCTGGCCATTCCGAACTGAGCCACCCGAAACTTGGCGAGGACAGGGCAGTGTCCCAGTAAGTAAGTGGATTATGTTCTCCGGCTCACCGAGATTGCAAAGGGAACACAGCGTCCCACCGAGTTGGTCGTCTGCCCGAAGCACATCACGACAGTTGAAAGTCAGAAGGTCTCCTCCGACTTTAAAGACCCAACACAGAACAAACCATGAACCCCTTTTTGTGCCTCCACTGTCAGGTCAATGCTCCGGAGCCCCATGTCCAGCAGCCGATGTATCCTATGTCGCGACGACAGCGCCCGCGTGACATTCCGCTCCTCCATTGGGACTCCAGCCTTTCCTGCTGGGATCTCCACAATGTCGGATCGTCGAAACCGCCGATGATGACGCAACCTATTCTGCGTTGATTGATCCCCCAATTTTCAATTTAGGTTAACCTTTTTTAATTTTCACAAATATACGCCATAAACCAAGCTGAAATTGTCACGTTATTCGTGGTCCGCTTTGCCAACATGAATCGAAGGAGTGAGTGTTCCCTGAGGCTCTTTTGTCAAAATCCTGATAGCGTTGAGGCATCCATTGAGACTATCAATGTTGATAACCTCTATTCAGCCGTTAAAAACAATACGTTTCACCCGTTATCACAGAGGTAAGAGGTTATCGCCGCTTCGAAATACTGCTCTTGCGATCCCAGCGCCCCTACGACGACCCTTACAAATATCCGGCCCGTCGTCAATCAAATCCTGGATCGTTAGCTCTCGTAAAACTTCACTTTCAACGATTCGAATTCGACACTACCGGACCAAGAAGACTTCCAATCATAGGGAACCGTAGGGCCAATTCACTTATTTTACTGTTATAACCACATATGTATTCTACGAATCAAATACAAGCTCAAACATAATCTAATCTATGTATAACAATAATATATTCAAAATTCTAAACATTTCATCTAAATCAACGTATTTGACTCTTCAGACTTCAAACATAATGGACACTTTCAACCACAACCGAAACAACTCGATTGTCGTACAACAAAATATTCCACTTACCATAACAATTATTGTCAATCCCATTAACAGCACAATTCGGAAACACGAAGCACGATTGCACAGTTGTCAAAATATTGCGACAGTAATAAAATAAAAAATTACTCTTTAGGAAAATATATGTCTATCAATCAAAAAATAATAATTTCTTATAATCAAACCATTGATTTTAAACTTTCTCCAAAATTAACAACAAGTATGAATTTCTACTACGTAACATGAGTTTACTGATATGCTATAGTTGTCAAAGCCTAAGGCGGATTGCACTACGTAAAATAATAAAGCGAATAAACTTGATTAAACGTGTCAAACGGTTATAAACAAAATAAATTCAATTGTGGTAAAATGAGGCTGTTGCGGTTGTTTTATTTGAGCCGGACGGTGGGCGGTTTGGCGCGTCGGACGAGGAGGAACGTCGGCTGGCATTGGGAGTTGATCTTGGATCGGTAGTAGGCGGCTTCCTCGTCTCCGAGCAGTCTGAAAATTATTGCGAAACGGCGTTATTTGAGAAAGCAGTGCTAACAACTGGTGGGGAAAAAATAATCGCGAGGAATCACCTGGAACTCGACGTCAGAAGAACCGGCTTGACGTCTTTGAGCGTCAACCTCGTCGTTGCGAGCCGACCGTCGTCAGATTTTTCCAAAACTAGCGGTTGTTGATCCGTCGAAAACACCAGCCTCTTTTTGGCCGGAGGGTCGTCGTCTGCGTCGTGTTTCGGCGTTTCGGGGCACCCAACGTCCATAATACGGTCGATGCTCGTGTCCATAGAGCTGTCAAAATCTGAAAAAAATTAAACGAAGCAAATTCAAAATACCTACCCCAAAATATCATAATATAATAAAATAATGAGTGCGTGGTGATTAATAATTTTAACTTGCAAGGAGTTAGTTCCAAATCTCTTTCCTTGCATGTTACCCAATTTTTCACAAATCGCGAAAAACTGACGCCGCTAGAAAAACTGCATAAGTGATAAATTCTTGCCTTGTAATGATTTTATACGTCTCCCACAAGATTATTGCGCTCCAACCCTGAGCTCTGGTGGAGGAAATCGAACTACTGTTCGCTCGAAATTTCCCCCTTCCATCACGTTTTTCCCTACCTAGTGGCAACACTTCTTGTTTTCTCCCCTCAAACGGTTTCATTAAATGAAAATTTTGAATATTGCATGATTGAATAGAACCTAAGGTCTTTTTATGTAAATTTCGTTGCTGTAAAGTTATTAGGAAGAATTAGGTCCATCATAAGAAATACCATCACGAAATCACAATGGGCTGAGAAACTGTTGCCAACAGACAAAAAATGAAAATCCCTTCGCTTGAGCAGTGCGGTTTTTACTTTTGCGGCAACGAGAGCTCAGGGTCGGAGCGCAATATTCTCGTGGGAGACGTATAGTAACATCAACTGAGCAGTGTGCCAAAGGAAAGTAATTTTGTATGATAAATAAAATGGTTAGAAGCAGATGAAGTTTGCAACGAGCCAGTTTTGGAACTCGCTTCTGCATTGAACTAGATTTGAACCTGTAAGGAGCGAGTTTTGCTACAAGCATTGCAAGGCAGATGAAAGGATTTATTGTACCCAGTCCCTTCAACGAACGAGTTTGGGAACTCATCGCGATGTTTCAAGGTCAAAAAGAGAACACAGAGAGTTAACAAAATTTTCTTATTTATGATCTCGGATTCTGAAAGAGCAGACACAAAACCTTTGGAAACCACTGCCACCCCGATTTTGCAATTTTTGTGTAGGAGCGAGATTTGGAACTCACGTACTCCTTAAATCATCTAAGAAGTGAATATTCACCTGATTCTAGAGCATCTCCTGAGTTTTCATACTCCACGTTCAGACCTGCAACATGGCATTGATTTAGAATCAGGCAATCGATAATGATATCTTCATCTCAACAATTATAATGAAATAAAATGAAAAAATTAAAAAGCTGCAACGTTTACACAAGGGACATACCCTCAAACAGGACGATTGGAGGGTTTGGTTCTTTGATAGAGGGAAATTGAGCCAAATCGTGCGGTACTCGTTAGAGGAAATGTTAACTGGGCAAATCGGATTAAAAATTCCAGCCCCTCGTAGTAAACTGAGCGAAGCGGTTCGGAGGCAGACTAACCCTCTCATGTAAACTGGGCGAAGTAGGTTCTCACCCCTAGTAGTAAACTGAGCGAAGGGTGTTCTCGTGACAAACAGAGATATATTTTGCACGTCGTTGAAACGGAGAGACAGACATCATTGAAAGTACGAAACAGAGATCACTGAAAGTACATATTCACATAATAAAGTAGGCAAAGATTGTTCTCGTGACAAATAGGTAAGTATACGTTGCACAAGTCAGGAATCAAAGTGTCTCAATAAAAACTACATCTACTTTACTTATTCACAGAACTGTAGAAGTGACTTACACGCTGCACAAAGTCTACGGAGGTTATCTCTTTCAATCTGTACGAGATTAGCTGGTTTTCCAGCCAATTCCAACCAATGCTATTACAAACACCACGAGCTCACTTTCGGTAATACTGTAGTGGGCTCCCACAGTCCTCAATTTAGCAGGGCAATCACTTTAGCTACACCTAGAAATGCACACGGAGTACCTACAAGGGTTGCCTACGTACACGTATGAATGAATCACTTTTTCAAAGTCTCACCTCCAAGAAACTTCACCAGACGCCATATCTCGGCCCTTCTTGAATTTAGTTGTCAATTTCCAGTAGAATTGCACCCCGCTGACTAATAATTTCTCTGACGGAGGCATTGCACAACAAAACAACTGGGTACTACTATATTAGCACTACGCAGATCTCACAACCGGCCGTCGGAGAGGCTCCAATGCTCGCCTTCGCTCAGTTTACACCTCTGACTTGTTTACTTGTCTAGAGTCGTTCGCCCAGTTCAGCGAGCCGAGGGTCATTACTTTCGCCCAGCTTACATCCGCCCACTCGTTAGGTTTGTATGTATAGCGAAGTCCTGGACCTATTCTGAATTGAATGGTTCGAAGGGGAACCAACAAGGGTGAGGATGAGAACCAATTGCGCAGCCTGAAATCTTGGATCACAGCTGGGCTAATGACAAGTCATACTTAGTACAAGGGGGAAAAATGCTGCAAATTTTACTCGAGGGTTTATTATTCTTTGATATAGAATGCAAAAATTACTTCTGTGACATTAAGAAAATCTTTTTGAAAAAAAAATTATTATTTTAAAAAAAATCTGTACAATGTTTGAACATAATGTGCAATTTTTGAACGATCCCATTAAATTTGTTAGCCCCATGAAAGCCCCATAGATCCTCAAGGTGAAATTTGATAGTTCTGGGACCCCCAAAAATGGATTCTACTTCCAAAAATACTTCGAAAACGACACCTAACTCGACCCCATTGTTGAAAACCTTCTAAACCCCCCTCCCATAGCCCCACGGATTTGGGCGATCTGGCTGAAAACCTTGGGGCACAAGGAATTCTTCATCTCAACAATTAAAAATTTTAATTCATTTAATTTATTTCATTTAATGAAATAAAATTAAAAAATAAAAAAGCTGCAACGTTTACACAAGGGACATACCCTCAAACAGGACGTTTGGAGGGTTTGGTTCTTAGATAGAGGGAAATTGAGCCAAATCAATGAGCTCCTTGAACAATTTTTTTTCCTGGAAAGGTCATGCTTTAAAAGTTACAAAAATGGGTCAATATTGCAGAAAACCCGTCTCTTTATACCGTACCTTTATAGAGCCTTAGAAAAATATAATATTTGAATTCCGAGGTCTGGAGGGGGTGTGTGACGTGTGCTGCTTTCGATTAGTCATCTTTTGATTGGCTGAGAGTTGCAAGTTAGCCAACTTTGCTCAAAGCCAACGTTTTATGTCACATTTTGAGGCCGATCAGAATTTTCGACCTCTGTCGCGATTACGTGGGTGTATTATTCCAAAAATAATAAAACAAAATGGAAATTGGCGGGATTAGGTTTATGTGGAAACTTACTGTTAGGAGAACCGTTGGGATCCACGGCGGGGCCTCTGTAGACGAACGAAGGTCGTCGGGCAGTCGGGTCTTCGGATTTGGCGATGAGGCCAAGAGCTTCCAACGCGTTGGCGACGTCGTACAACCGACGGACCCCCGTTTTGTATTGGATGTCAGACGACAGGATCAATTTCGAGAGAAGCAACAGACTCAGAGACGCTCCCTGGAAACGACACGATTCTCAGATCTAACATGCCCTGCTAAACGATACCTAACGAAGGAAACTTACGTCGTCGGCGACCAAAAAGAGCATGATGAACTTCTGGCAGAGGACGCCGATGCGGTTGTGGTCGAAAGGGTTGCGGTTCCCAGACTCCAACACTTTCAAACACTGGTTTTCCCCATTTTCGGTGGAAGAACGCCTCGCCCGCTTTCCCGAAGTCCAGTTGAGCTCAGGGGATGTTTCCAACAACTCACGCAACTGAAAAGTAATTGACAAAGATTTCTCAGGTAAATCTCAAATTTTGTGCCGATGAGTCCAACAAAGGATATTAGACTACAGTCTACAGTAGGTACCTAGTCTAATATCCTTGGTTCTCCCTATCAACTATTCGTCGTCATTCTAAAGGAATTTATGCAGACATTCGTGTATTAGGGATTGTATTTGGATCAAATGAAACGGTATTAAAGGAAGCTTAAAAAAAAGGGAATCTTTATTTTGACTCTCCTGTAAAATTTAGTTTTTTCGAGTTGCGTCACTGTGTTTCTTGCGGGCCGTCGTTATGTACTTCTTTGAACTTGACACTGTCAATAATTAGTATTGTCCGAGAGGAAAGAGATTTAGACTAGAATAGTAGGCCTGGTTTTCAATAGGGTATCGAAAGGGCAAGAAGGATGTGACTACCCAGTGGGTAGTACCCACCAATACAATCACGAAAACAAGAAAGTTGTTGTTGTTCTTGTTGTTTATTACCTGAAGGTGGAAATTGTTTTGGACGGCGTAAGCCTTCAAATTCGCCAGCGACGAACGTAAATTCTGAGCTCCGAACCAACAGTAGCGGTCTTTGCACACCTGAAACACAACAAACTGAAACTCTGCGATTTGGGACAAGTGGAGTTTTGGCCAAATAAAATATTTCTCCCATTTCAGGAACCCAATTGCATAATTTTGATGCATTTTCACCTGAGAAACCCTCCTGCAAAAAGAAACCTCCTACAAAAATTTTGAATTAAATTTATTTAATATTGCGGCAATATTGCAATTTGCCATCTGCACGCGGAAGGGAAAGTATTGTAATTAAGCCTACACGCAGTAGGAATCGAATAAACCGTATATGCGCGAACTAAAATTGCAGTATTCCTTCTGCGTGTCGGTTCTGCTTAAAATTTAAGCATTTAATAATCATTAGTGGTATAGATAGTATGTATTGGTATTAAAAGTTTGTTCCAGGTCTGACTGCGTCTGTCGACAGAAGTTGGACAGCTGTCGACAGATCCCGACCGCACATACTCGAACTGTCAGTTTCCGTCCAACTGCTGTCAACCTACGATCGACCTGGAACAGCAGTTTCTAAACTGCGCATGTCTCCTGCGATTTCTGTTAACATTCCGTCAAACCTGGAACAAACCTAAACATACAAAAGGAATCGCATAAAACTTACACAGGCATAATAACATTTCAGTCTTCCTGCGTGTCTGTTCTGATTTAATCATAATATTGTAATAATTATTAAACCTGCATAATATAGGTAGGTAGGTACATTTTATTAGGCGCGTGTAAGTTTTATGCGATTCCTACTACATACGTGTGGATTTGTTTACAATAGGTTTGTTCCAACAGAAGGAAGGAGATGGAAGGAAGTGGAAGAAACCAACGGGCGCATGCGCAGTAACTTAACGGCTGTTCCATCACGTCAACCCTTCCGAAACCAAATCGCTCCCCTAAGGTAGTTCATGGAAGGACTCCTGGTTCAATCAACCTGGTCTCGTTTACTCTGGGGGTTCGTCATACCGCAACAAGTAAAAAACTTTGAGGGCCGAGCTCTATCCCCAGCTCTCACAATGGAGGGTAGGTACCTACATAATATGTACCTACATGATATATTATATCGCTTAACCCTTACTTGCATGCTGCTCGGCTGATAATGATTGGGGCCAATGAAATGTTTGCTTAATACCTGCGACGGTATGTAAGGAGTTAAGGGAGTTGTCAACAATGAACCTTATTGACCCAAAACGAGCAAAGGAGCGAGAAGAGACGATTTTTGATACAGAGGGGAGTGGGACTAGTATGTTAGGAGTTAAGGGAGTTGTCAACAATGAACCCTATTGGCCCAAAACGAGCGATGGAGCGAGAAGAGACGATTAGTGATAAAGGAGGGAGTGGGACTGGTATGTTGGAGTTAAGGGAGAGTTATTGGCGGTGTTGCGAATGGGTGGGAGGGGGGGGAGGAATGAGTGTGTCAAAAGGAGCCGCTCTTTCTCGGAAGTGAGCGAATCCAGTCCCTGTCCTTTTAGGGAGCGACTTCTCCCCATCTCTAGTCGGAATCAGTTCAGGAAGTTGCCCCATACACCTGATGCCTCGCCTCTTGCTCAAACTACTTTTCAAACATTTTTCTAGTGTATTTTTTCTGTGATGGATGACCTTAATGTGAATGTGCTGTGATAACTATAAAATGAGTTTGGTGTAGATGAGCTCAGTTGCTCGAAACCGGTCCCCACGCTATAATTGTTTACCTGAATAAACAATTTAGTATTCAGCAGAGGAGTCGTTCTCTCTCCCTAACCAAACTCATTGGATTAGACCTCTGCACCATCGGCAAACAACCACTTTGTGATAACTATAAAACGCGAATCAAACATTAAACGGTCTTTCATCATGGGTAAGCGGAAATGCCAATGGAATGCTGATCTCGAAAATAAATGCCTACCATTGTTTCAGAAAAGGTGAAGATGCCTGGCGTGCAAAATAGATATTTTGCACGCCAGGAATCTTCACCTTTTACACAAGATTGTGTGTACCTACACTAAAAAATCAAATTACATTATAATGTAATTTTATTTTTCATTTTTTAAACTACCTAACAATTGATCCACAGTTCCTTATTCCCGTTGTTTCTTGTTTGCGACATTTCTATTTACCTATAAAAGAAGACTAAAGTGCCTAACTATGTTTTTCGATTCGAGTGACATAAATATTAGGGAAAAACGCTGCAAATTTTACACTAGGGTTTAATATTCTTTGATATAGGTTACTTGTGCCGAAATTTAATTCTGTGTCAATGAAAAAATTTTAAAAAACAATTGTTTTTCTTTTTGACATGTATATGTCTTTTGGCTGGGGGTCAAGGAATTTTTCGCGACACTTTTTTTTGCCACATTTAATGCAACGCAATACCAGTACACAAAATCATAGCTAGGTTAAACATCACACGATGGAGTTGGTGATATTTACCAAAGACATATCCATGATCTGATGTTTTTCCCTGAAGGGTAAAAATTTCGTTTTTTTTTTTCTAAAATTTTTCGTTTTTTACTTGAAAAATATTTGACCTCCTGAAATTCTTCAAAAATCCAATTTTCAGCCCCATGAAAGCCCTATAGATCGCAACAGTGAAATCGGATCGTTCCGGTTCCCCAAAAAATGGATTCTACGTCCAAAAATACTTCGAAAACGCCACCTAACTCGATCCAATAGCCTAAAGCCTTCAAAAAACGCCTCCCGTAGCCCCATTTTAGCCTCATAGCGCCCCCCGGGTTTGGGCGATCGGACTGAAAATCTCGCGAGCACAACTAGATGGTAAACCGAGTATTTTGTCAAAATTTCAGAGTTAAAAAAAATTCCTACTGCCCAAAACGGCTCTGACGGCGGACGGACATTTCACGTTTGGATGTAGACCTCTTGAATCGTATAATTTCAAAGAGTCTAGCCCAGTACGGCAGTCCCCTCACACCAAATTTGATTTTGACTTGGGGGATGGATCAAGCTTGAAAAATAAGGCCTGTAGCCAAAATTTCAGCTCCCAAGACCGCTAAAAACTCGCTTAAAAACTCTCCGAGGGTATTTAAGTCCCAGAGGAACGAAAAAAGTTCGAAAATCGATCCACTACCCAACACGACAAGACACATTCACTCACTTTAACCGCCAGAGTGAGGCTGGCGACAACATTGATGACGTCGTACACTCTCCGCTTTTTAATCCCCAACCGGTTGGCCAGGCCTACCAACGAAATCGTCTCGGACTTCCCTTCGGGCAGGTCCCATCGGTATATTTCCAGAAATCTATGAACAAATGCAATCTGAAAAAGGGGCTGCAGAGCTGCCGTGAAAGGGAATTTGTGTTAAGCAATTAACAGATATTTAAACGGGGTATTTGAAAACTACTCACTTGTTACAAATGAAAGAAAGCGATCTGAGCCGGCGGGAATATTTTTCCGACTGCGGAGCGTTTTCTGAGACGACAGAAGCGACTTTAGTGAGCAGCTTGAGGTTCGCCATTGGGCTGACTGGAGACGACAAGGGCGATATGACGGGGTGACGTCCCTTCGGCAGGATCCTCCGTCCAGTCGGGTTCTTCGGGGTGACGGGCGTCGTGACGAACCGGGTCGTTTTCGGGGTTCGAGGAACGTTCGAGTCGATCTGGACGTCCATCAGGACCCTTCTGGGGCTCGTCATCGTGAAATTCGTCAGTCCTTTCCCCCCGTTTTTTTTTTTTTTTTTTTTTTTTTACGGGTCCTTTTGTTCGACCTCAGAGACAGCTGACCTCAGCGTCCTCAATATTGCACGAGCCCGCCTTTTGCGCCTGAAAATAAGTAGGACAAACGGATTTCAACGCGGGAACAAAACAATAACTTCTACAATAACGACTGAAAACAGTATGTCCGCAGACTAGGAACCTAACTGTAATTTTGAGATGAAATTTTACCCACACGTTTATTTGGTTTATTATTCTTGGAATAATATGTACCTACACCTAAGTAATCGCGACGGAGCACAGTGGGCGAAAACGCAAAAAAACCTGGCCAAAACTCGAAAAATAAATAATGAGCAAACTCCTCCCTTTTAACCCATGGAATGAGGACTTCCACCACCCCGAACCCGCCAACACAATGTCATGCTCGATACACTGTCAGATGAGTCCAGACGCGACTAGAGAGGTTCGAAGTTTCTTTCGTGGCCGGAAAGCGAGTAAAACTATTTAACTGAATTTTGGAATAAATTTAGGATTTTTGTTTTTGTTTTTTTAACTCAAGATTTAGCTTGGTCGGTTTTTTTTACAGGTACCCAGTCATCAGTACTGCTTGTTTTCCAACGAAAATAGCTTTTCCAGTGGATGATAGAAAATAGGAAAGATTGGTGATGGACTTGCCTGTTTGGAAAATGTACTGAAGGCATCCTGTAAATTGGGGAGCGATTTCCGCAGGTTTCAAAGTGCTTTTAAACAAAGAATCTTTGTTTAAAAGCTGTTACCATCTGATGGGGGTAACAGCAAGCGGAGCATACGTTTTTTGAAAAAAAAAAAGAAAGAAAAAAAGTTATGATTGGCTGATGATGGGAGTGAGTCGTGAGTCAAAGCTATGCCGAAGAGACGAGGCTCAGGCGGCCGCTCTCCCTTAACTTTTGATGAGTCAGGCGAAAGGAGTAGGAGAAGAATGACAGAAAATTTGCGACACAACTGGCCTATGCGGCTCACATGGTATATCCAAAAGAGGGGCTCAATGATGTTGCCTTGTAATTCTGAGTTCCCCATCGCAAGCTGCACGGTACAGGAAAGGCTTAAACGAAGCCCCAATTCCAAAATGTCGGGCTCATATTTAATATGAGTCCCCAATCGCGCATTAGCCATGATGTCAAAGAACGATTACATTGAAGTTACATGGTTTTACAGTTTACGTTTCGTTTTTCGGTTAGAAACGTATTGTTTGCATTTGTGATAAATTGCTGTCTAAACAGGGTCACATGAGTCATTGATTACCTACTTTATTTTCAATAAATCCTCTGTTGGTTTAAACCCAAATCCCTTTGTTGTTATAAGTTATAACTTATAACCTACTGATTTTCAAGATTTCCAGTGCCTAGGTTAGACAGCAGTTTAGAATTCTTTAGACAATTTTACCCGGTTCAGCATACCAAAAAACATATATTACCGCACTTCCAGAGTTTTGGCCAGGTTTTCTCCCACTGTGCGGAGATCTAAAATTCTGATCGGCCTCAAAATTTGACATTATACGTTTCAAGATGTCTAGATTCCAAAAACGTAATATCCGTCTGCCGCACAGTGGGGAAAAAACCCTAATGGCCAAACTTTGCCATCTTTGACAAAGTTTCACCGTAGAAACCCATATTCATAGCCCTGAAAGATTTTTATTGGTAAATAACATCCCACAACACTTATTTATGGCAATTTTCCACAATTTTGTGCTAAAAATCACTGTTGGGCTGAAAAAAAGTTCTTGGGCTATAAAATAACTTCATATCTTTCTGAAACTACATTATTTGATACATAATCACTTCAATGTGAGTGGGATTAGCTGGGTAGCCTCGGTAGCTAAAAAAAACAAAAAACTAGTAACTTAGACCGATTTCTTGATGAAATCTCGTTGGTAACGACTACAATGTAGTTTTGTAATGGAGAGTTTTCCAAATCTTCCCTTCCTTAACAGTTATGTTTATGTCCCCACTGCGAGCCGTCCGAGGCGTTTTGAACGGTAGGAATTTTTTTTAATCTTAAATTTTGACAAAATTCTCGGTTTACTATCAAGTTGTGCTCGCAAGGTAATCACCCCGATCGCCCAAACCCGTGGGACTAAACAGCCCAAAACGTTAATCTAGACATCTTGAAACTTATAATGTCAAATTTTGAGGCTGATCAGAATTTTCGACCTCCGTCGCGATTACATGGGTATATTAATCCAAGAATAATAAACCAAAATTAACTGTGCAATAAAAAACGCTTTCCGTAGTCGTCTGGACAAAAAAAAGCTGCAAATTTTAAATAAGGGTTTATAATAATTATTCTTTGATATCGGTTACCTATGCAAAAAATGTTTGACCTCCTGGGATCCATCACAAATCTCATTTATTATTACCATGAAAGCCCTATAGATCGCATCGGTGAAATCGGATCGTTGCGGGACCCCCAAAAATGGATTCTACGTCCAAAAGTACTTCGAAAACGGCACCTGACTCGATCCCATAGCCAAAAGCCTTCAAAAAACCCCTCCCATAGCCCAACTTTAGCCCCATAGCGCCCTAGGGGTTTGAGCGATCGGGCTGAAAACCTTGCGGGCACAACTAGATGGTAAACCGAGTATTTTGTCAAAATTTAAGATTAAAAAAAATATTCCTACTGCCCAAAACGGCCCGGACGGCGGACGGACATTTTGGTTTTGGAATCTAGACCTCTCGAAACAGATAATGTCAAATTTTGAGGCCGATCGGAGTCGTCGACCTCCGTCGTAAAAACAGATGTATTATTCGAAGAATAATAAAACGAAAATGCGAAAAAAAAAATTGTATTTAATGCACTTTGCTGCACTTTGGAAAGAGAAGAAAAGAAGCCCCAGTTTTTATTTGAAAAGCAGAAGCCGCACTTGAAGTTTTTGTTTTGAATTTCGTAATTGAGCTGAACTTCATTCATTTCCATTACATTTAGAGTAATTTCTTCTGAAAGTTTTAATAGAATTCGGATAGGAAGAAAACAAGTAAGAGCGAAGGTTGAATGTCACAATAAATAACTAGCAGAGTAGCAGCAAAATAACGTTTTCCTAACATCACTTTTTTCGTATCAAAGTTTAAACAAAATCCAGTTTAAAGAAATCCAAATATACTCCAAGATTCTGCAGGAAAATCTGGTTAAATAACAACTTGCGAGGTAATTCATACCAGTTATCTCAATTCTTCAGGTCACCCGAGACAAAAGCGATTTCCCAAAATTCAGCTTTTTGCAGAAATCGCACTTCTGCCTTAAGGGGGATTCTGCCTTATATGAATTCCCTTTTACATAAGTAACTTGATACCTTCATTTTAGATTATGATTATGATTATGATATTAATTCATTTTTTAGTTTTCAAAGATCATGAGATAAAAGTTCAATTTTCCATAGGCGGGCCAGTAAGTAACAGGCAGAGTCGGATCGAGCGCAGCTAAAGGTAAGTGTACACCTGAGGCAAAAGAGACTCGAATCGCCTATGGACAGGGACCTGAGAGCAGTACCTATCGGAGACAAGTCCGAGCACATCTCCGAGAGTGCAATGATCACAAGTGGACATAAGATTTCCAGCTCTCGCGAGTTGGTCTCCAGTCTTAAACTTTTTCAACTCTCGGAGACAGGACGCGTTTGTGTGGAAATGAAAATTTCAGTTCTCGAGACTTGGCGTCTCACGAATCTGTCTCGAGAGCGAATGCGATATCAAGTGGACAACCCCATGAGATCGGTCTCGAGACTTGCGAGATTTCGTCTCAGGTGTACACTTACTTACCTTAATGGGAGTGCGAAGCAAGCCCCCCCCTGTCCGCTCGCTAGTGGGGATTTGTACTTGAGTAAAGAAAAAAAAAATGACAACCCTACCAGCAAGGGGTCAATCGGCAAACCTCTCCAGCCATCAAGACCGGAGGGAAAGCGTCGCGGTGAGTCATCATAATCAGATTTGAAAGAGAGTCGTCTGAGTCCTGTTTCAAGCGAAATAACGAGGAAAGCGAAAGCGGCGATTATTACCCCAAAATAACTAAATTTTCCGCAGTTGGGAACGTGTCTGCCGTCGACTTCGCGGGATTGAAATCATTCAGAGCAAACGCTCAAGTGCTAGCGAAAATTTAAAAGTAAATGAAAACTCCGTGACTTACGTAAAATTCTCGAAGAAGGTTCCGGACCGGGGCGGGAATGACGAATGAAACGAAAGTTTAAAAAAAGGTGAAAAATGTGAAAGGACGGAGCACCGGCGTCACGCGGCTATTCGCTCGACGGCGGTGATAAGATCGTCAGATAAGGAAAGATGGCGCCAGAGTGGATTTGGCGGAGAATGTAAGGTCTATGACGGCCTTCTTCCTGCAGAGAGACCGCTGACGAGACCGTCACCTACAGACTGCGTTGCCAAACTTACGGATGTCTGTAGATCTACAGACGGACGGAGTTGAATTTTTGAAAGTCGAGATTTCGTCCAAGTGATGGTAGAAAGTGGTTTATTTGCCGTCAATGAAAATGCCAAACGGCCAAGTGATGAGTAAACGTTTTAGATTTTTGTTCAGTCATGTGAAAACATGTAAAAAAGTTGATAAGTAAAATGCAAATCAATCTGATTTTAATATGTATTTTTTTGCGATGGTCCAAGGATAATTTTTATCATTTAATAATGATTAACAGGACGTTTCCATTAAATTTTGTTTTCGTCACGTCACGAGAGTCACGTCACGGGGGATTTTGAGCGCAATGTGATCGCGAAAACTATAATCACATGATTGGTCTCTAAGGAATTTTAGCGGTTGGTTACAAGTAGAGGGTTGGTGTAAAATTAATCATTAAATGATCTGACTGTAGAACCATTATGATAGGTGACCATTATGGTGAACCTATGATAGGTGTACCGTCCGGTTTTTTTTGACATTTCATGTCTTTGCTATGGCACACAACCAAATTTTCGTTAGGACATGAACAATAAGGTGTACCTACAGGGTCTTGATCAGCAGAGTGGCTCCTGAAGCTAACTTCTTCCCTATCAACCGTAGGAAGCTGAAATTTGGCTGGTAGACTCCTTAGGACGTGAACAATAAGGTGCACAGGGTTTTGAACACCTGAGTGGCTCCTGAAGCTAAGTTTTGTTTTCTTTATATTGAAAAAAAAATGGAATTCACTGAGGAAGAAAAGATTGCTAGAAGATGGAAGGGAAGAATGTAATCAAACAAAAAATAGTCGGCTAAGATTGACGAGTTGCCTTCAACTTGGCCATTAAATCTTCAGCGGAGCGCTGAGCCGCCGTGCATACTGTTTTAGCGCGTCTTTCCTCTGTAAGAATTCGGCACGCATTCATAATGTTCGCTTGGTGCTTCGAAGCCATCGCCGCTGCTCTATCTCTCTCCACCTCTAAATGCATTATAGTGGTATCCAGAAGTGACGTCTTGACAAGCTGTAAAAGAGGATAATTGGTCAACGTCCACCTGTGTCGTTAGGGGTATTGGACAGCTGTAACACGACACATGCTAGCAATTCAACACAGGTTATGGTGAAGAACACAGCAAGTCATTATTGAGTCAACGAACTGTTCTATGTAATACTTATATTCCCATCGGAAAACTCACCTTCTTATCTACCCAATTCGATGAGAGAGTGGCATCTAAGAAGAGGGAGGAATCATCATCATCCGTCTCGAATTTTTCTTTCTTTGAAGCCGGTTCGACAGTTGTGGCGGAATCAGGAGGAGACTTAGGGTGTGAGATGTCCGTCTCGAATGTTTCTGTGTTTGGAGTCGGTTCAGAAGTTTCGGCGGAACCAGGAGGGTGTGAGGCATCGAAATCTCGTTTTAAAGTTTTTTTTTTGGTTATCTTTTTCGTAGCCATTGTGGAACACCGAAATCTTGAAGTATATGGAAGTATTCACTCATGCATCCAAATTTGAAAACAGTTGAGTGTTACCTAGGTAATCAATGCTACCGGGGCATCAAAATATGAAAATAGTTGATTGTTGTCTCCGCAATCAATGGTTAGTGGGGTTAATGTACTGTCATGTAGAACATATAACATATAACATACCGTTCTTTTACTACCCACGACGATATATGTATGGATGTAAATAATAAATAAAAATATGAGTTTAATTTTTGTTTTCTTTATATTGAAAAAATGTAATTCACAGAGGAAGACAAGATTGCTAGAAGATGGAAGGGAAGAAGGAGGGAGGGGAAAGACATGAAATGTCCTAATGCGTTGCAGACTTGTATGCAAGCGTTTTGTTCAGTTGAATCCCATTCTGTAGAGAAAATTTCCAAGGGAAATTCGAGTTTGAAGATTCAGTGTTATCCATTAAAGCCAGGTGAATTTGAAAACATTCCTCTTTGTCCACCTTGATCGTCGTTTGAAAGAAAATTTAGAAAAAATCTCTCGTTAAAGATGCGGGAGGGTGTGAAAGCCTGGCCGATAATTTTTTTTTTGTACAAATAGGTAACCATTTTGCCGTACCTATCAGAATACCTAATTAGTTTTGTCGAGTTTGTAACTACAAAAAGAAATGCACAGTGTAAATTTTTTCATTTCACTGTACAGTTTTTGCGAATCCTTGCGCACCTTAATTTCCACAAGAGAAACCTCTAGGTACCTTTCTAGAAACACCTCCAACAATAGTTGGCTACTCCAACTTGATACTTTTGGGCTCCAGAGCCGTATTTATCTTGAAAAAGGTAGCCATATCACTTCTTGTGATAAACAAGACGATCATGGAAGTCACTGCGAAAAAAATGACGGCTCTTCAGAAGAACATGTTGGAGAGAAGTTTCCAAAAAAAATCAGTGGTTTTTTTAAAAGTTCATTTTTAGAAAACGAAATTCTGCTTATATTTCGTTTTATGATTAAGTCTCATCTGATAGGTAATTAGCACACGGAAAGCATCAACAATTTTCAAAAAATGTGTTTCACTTACAGGTACGTTCTAAGGTCTTAAGAGTATGTAGAATACAGAGAACCTCGCAATTAGCTTGTTTGGTTGTGACAGACTCGAGTCTGTAAACGATCGTTTATTAGTTGAAGAAGTTCGGAAATCGGACTATTGTCAATCGTCAGATTTGGGCAAGTGCACCGTTCTTCTCGGTCGACCTGATGGTTTTGAAGGTAATCCATTTTATTTTATTTTCGGTATCTATTATGATTTAATATGACTATTTACAGATGACGTAATAGGTACTGACAATATACAACACTCTCCCCCACTAAATTTTGACATAGGCGGCAATTTATACACAAAAAACAAGAAAACCCGTAGGCTACACAACTAAGAGCGGCACTCACTCAAAATCGTTGGAAATGGGCCGGCGCACCCGACTGACCGCAGTGACCCGATTCCGCGGACATCCCACTTTCAGACCCTTAAAAATTTTCTTTTGGCACGTAACCTGGGTCTCTCTTGTTTTTTGGTGTGCTGAATCCGAATCTGAAGTCAGTTTGTCGCTAGAGAATCACGTTTTGGAGATACAGCCCCGTAAAATGGTGAAAACTTGCAAAATTTTCAACTTTCGATTCTGCCCAATCAATTGCGTCATTCTTACATGAAATTTAACGTTGAACACGAATATGCCACCCATGATGGGTCTCAAATACTCCTATGTCATGGAAATGGGCAAATAACCCACTTTTTTAAAGCGAATTTTCCAAGAAAATTCATCTATTTGTCTCGTTCAGAAATTTCACATAACCCACAAAAAAAAAAAAAAAAAAAAAAAATAGCGGAAACACCTCCAAAGTCCGTTCTATGTATGTTCCCCCTAAAATTTTGGAAATTTCAGGGGGGGGGGGGGGGGACTCGTGAGATATCCTATATACGTAACTCTCTTTTAATTTACGCGATAAAAAATCCGTTCCTTCGCAGAAAAAACCTTCTCCCTAAGAGTAATTATGGGTTCGTTAGCCAGCCCATTTGGAATGTGGGGAGTGGTCCAATTTCCAAAATTGTGCTCCATATAATCCCAAAAAAATCATCCTAAACCAACATTGGCATCTGGGGTGTCCTCGAATACGTATTATGGAGTGCTGAATCGATTGCAACTAGTCCCAGCCCGATTTTCCCCACCCAGATTACCAAATGGGCCAAATAATGTTGTTCTAAAAAATAGCTTATTTTACAAAAAGGCAAGTGAGATGTAATTTTACATGTTTTTTTGGGTCGTTGAATCGATTGCTACCAGTCCCAATCGTAATTTCCTAACGAATGCCTATGATAGTTGGTATCACACAAAACTGACAACATGACATTTACAGTGGTTGAGCTAACAAATTATCACCGTATTCGC
This sequence comes from Pilophorus perplexus, assembly GCA_955831195.1. Lineage (NCBI taxonomy): Eukaryota > Metazoa > Arthropoda > Insecta > Hemiptera > Miridae > Pilophorus > Pilophorus perplexus. The sequence goes on from OY037008.1 coordinate 19,945,628, forward strand.
AAGGTAGGAAAAAGTAGGTGGTAAAATCAACGAGATTCCCTTCAGAAATACGTCAGGAACACGGGGATATAAGCCGTTTTTTGAACCATTTTGAACCGCTTTCGGAAATGACCGATTTGTGTCAGAAACCGGTCAAAAACTCCCTTTTTTCAACGAACTAAGTCCACAAACACCCCAAAACAATTTATTTGCGGTCAGTTGCTACTACAAAACATTGGTAATACATGAACAGAATGGAATGGGGGGAAAAATTGATTCCACGAACGCATCCGAACACACCGTGAATTTAAAAAAAAGCCCATACCAGCTGCCCGAATAACGCTGATTTCCCCATACCACTCAAGTTCATTCTACCGTACGTTCCCCAAATTTGATTTTTCTGTCTCGGCAATTGGTTTTCCATGTTCCTTGGGGTATTAGGGATAGGATGTAAATGGTTTTTCATCGGTCCGAACATCTTGGTTTTTCGGCCAATGTCGCGGGTTTTCTACGTATTCGCCCCACTGTGCGGCGGACGCTGAACCCGATCAGAACGACGCAGGCATAAATCAGGACCCAGCTGAGGCACGGCTATCTGACGTTGGTGGAGCGCTGGCGTAGGACCCGGCAACGGCGGCTGAAGTGGAACTGGCCCACTCGCGCTTGAGCGATGGCGTCGATGACCTAGACGTGGGATATCAAGCACCACAGAACGGCTTTGACGTGGCTCATCATGTGCAACTTCGGGTAGATATCAGCTGATTAATGTGCCTTTTCATGTACACATAGGGTACGTTGGGTTTTTCGATTTTCCTCCCCCTAAATTGCTCAAATAACGCCCTGTGCAACGTACTCAGCAGGAACGAACCTTAGCTCTATCACAATTTTCCATCCACCATACTATCAGTAACTGACGGAAGGTTTCAAAAGAGAGCAAAATTGTTAGGGATTCAATTATAGTGAATGTTTACACGAACGAGAAATCTCCATGTTTTTCAAATGGCCAGTTGTATGTTACGAGCTCCCGAGTCGGAAAATTTATAAAAATAGGTCTAACGCTTCCAATTAACACTAAACGTGAAGTCAAAACTCTGAGAGCAAACACGCATCTACAGCATTTATGAAAAAATATGCATTTAAAGCTGTGGCACTAGCAAAGGCTCAAGTCTGTAGTTTGACTGCTATGCAGCACCCATCGATTTCTGCTCGTTCGCAGCAGGATGCCCAAAAAGCCAACATTTGTCCAATTCAACAATTTTACAGTATAAAAATACAACATTAACGACAATGGTCAGAATAAGCAAACGGCACTCAACTTGTGGTTGCTGATGACGATAAAGAAAATGAGAATGAGAATAACGTTGGTTTACAAGGAAGCGATAAGATCCCAAGATTTGTTACGTGAGTAAAACTGTAGGAACCTCAGGTTGGATTATACCCGAAATCCAAATGAGTCATGCTTGAATAAAACAGCAAACTAATGCACGCAATCAATTATAGACATTTATACAGAGATAAGAACAGGTAGACGATGGTTCAATTGATGGATAAGGACATATATTATAACATATTATGTCCTCCTTAAGGAACCCACGAATTACGAAAAGCGTGATTGAGTCCTTGTTCGATGAAGGATGAAGTCAGGAATCCAAAATATGATCACATTATGAACTGTCCTTGTCTTTATATTGTATGATGCCCTTCTCGATGAGATCGGGAACCTCCACTGCTAACCAAGGGCCCAACTGCAAACAAAACGGATTATGATTATTCATTTTTGATCAACAGCTGATCAACTACATTACTATGCACAACTTTTTTTCGACCAGAATACAAAATTGTATTGTGTTGACTTCAATTTTGACTAGGTATGCTAATTATTATCACTGTATTACATCATTCTAGTTATGTTCAATTTTTCCACCTGGCTACTTGTTGTTTGACTCTCCATTCTTTCCCGGCGTTTCGCATCTTCACCGGCTGAGGGCAGCACAACCTCGAATTAGGGAACGCCTTATTCTTCTCATTAATCTCAGATACAAGCATTATCCTCATCGTAGCTTAATAAACTTGTGGGAGAACGTCGTCGAGGTTCGGTAAAATAAAAAATAATGTGCCGACGTTTCACGAGATTATTCCCCCTATCAGGTCCTAATAAAATGAACCAGTACCAAATCAGAAAAATAATTTTTGGGGACATTAGAACCGAGTTTAAAATGGAATTAAATGGATTAACCAGGAAATTATAGAATAAAACCAAAAGTGAGGGTAAAGGCAGAAAATAAAAATAAACATAAATAGGTAAATAAATGTAAATAAAAATAAAAGTTAATATAAAATAAATAAATAGAAATAAAAATAAAATAATAAAATTCAAACGGACAAAAAATTTAGGGGGAAAATTTTTTAAAACATGAATAAATAAAATTTTTAAAAGAGGAATTAAAATAAAAACATAAATGAGGGAGGAGGGAACCCCTTTTTCTTCCACAAATTGCAGTAAAAAAGAACATATTGATGAACATGAAATAAATATTACATTGATAGAGAAAGTGTGGAAGGTAGGTCGAGCAAAATCCTATCATGGAGTGAGCATGTTAAAATTACCTACTTACATAAAAGTGCAGGGACAAGAGCAGCACACCAGGTGAACAGTCGTTGTCGGACAAATGATACAAAATAACTTACAAGATGGGAATACCTGAATAGGTACGGAAGGAACTGACAACAGCCGATGGTGGGGGGCGTGTATTGGAGAACTTGGCGAATAGATTGCAAAGAACGCCGCTTTTGGGATTTTCCGAAAGGTCTGAGGGTCGTTTAATCAACAATTCGGATGACAAAGCGTTATGCCAGCGGCCTCCCTTTATGAATCAAGTCAGAGTAACATTAAATACACATTAGTAAATATTTCTAAGGTGTTGGACATCTATCCTGAAATTAACGGTTTGATGTTTGTTACGTTCAATATGAATCATCTCTAGCATCTCCCTTTTGAAAAGGACGGGTTCTTTACCAATGATCTAGGCCTTATCATATTGAAATTTATGTCCAGCTTCCTTGGATTGGATAGTCAAGGCAGTGGTCGTCGGTCTTACTGGGCCGGAGCTCTCTTTTTCATGAGTATTGACACGTTTCTTCATAAAAGTCGATGTGTGGCCATCATCCTGTTGGCGGGGAGGGATGGGGTCCTTGGTTCTAGTGAAATTAGTTCCAAAAGCTTGCTTAGTTTTGAAGGCAAGCATAAATTTTGGACAGTTTTTCAGACCCCCCCGGGTACTCTTGAAACATCGGCATATTCTCGTCTTATTTAACCAAACCTCACAACTTCCCACCCACATTCATTGAAATAGTCAACATCATCTTCATCAACAATTAATAAACTGGAATGTAGAGCCTAACTATACTTCTTCTTCTAACCTCCTTGGTTTGTTCACAGCCGTGCACGTTTTGAGTGATAATCGCCGAAACTGTCACAGGGAGCTCAGAAGACAGCTCGTCTGAATTTGACAGCAGCGATGACGATTTATAACTATAACTATTTCAGTTGCAATTGTTTCTATGATTTAAAAGGAGGGAGTAAGTAAACAATTCTAAATAAACTGTACAACTTACACAAGATTATTTTCCCCAGCAATCATTTCTATGTTTTAAAAGAATTGGATAATCGTAGGTAAAATTCAAACCTTGAGAGAAAAACAGCCATTGTCAAATGTGGCCCCCACTTCCCTACAATTTCTAGTATTTTCTATTTCACTTGCAATTTTTTCTATGATTTAAAAGGAGGGAGTAAGAAAACAATTCTAAATAAACTGTACAACTTATAGTCTTTTTCTAATGTTGAAAACAAAAAAAATTCGAAATCAATAAATTTGCAGCGATGTTTAGGGGTTTGAAACAACGATGTTTTCCGACATCGATGTTCAAGTCAACGATGTTTTCCAACATCGATGTTTTGCTCGCGATGTTGACATCGATGCCAACATCGATGTTGTAGCGTCGATGTCCGATCCCTAATCGATAGGTTAACCCGCAGAAGAGGCACTTGGATTGCGTGGAGAAACTCCTCCCATGCTTGCCGCTTCAAAGGCATAAAATCACCCGAAAAATGTCTCAAATCGGGAAAATGTTCCAGTATTTGGTTCTAGTTGGCCGCTAGGATTGGGTTCGGAGCCAACCGTCATTGCAGACAGACTATAGTGAGAAAAATTAGGCGTTTCCTAGATCGACGTTATGTTGACCTCATTCCATGAATCCTTGATGAAGGTGCTATGTTACACCATAGAGAAACGTCGCGAAAAGAAGAATAAAGAAGTGGAACAATAGCCTGCATGCAAAATTGAACTTATCTCGACTGTTCGGATTCCAATAAGACAGCCACAATCGCTAAGCCACTTCTCTCGTTTTCTCTCCACTAAGCCACTTCTCAGTAGTATCTGAATCGACTACATAACCTTCATAACAAAGCCAACTTACGCCGAGAGCCATGGCGTGGGCGATCCCGAATTTGGGCACGTTTCGACCCCAAAGGGGCTTGAAGTGATCTGAAAGGCAAATTTTACCGCCCCGGTACATCTTGGCGGTTTTGCCGTCGAGCTCGGGAATGGCGATTTCGGGGGATGTTGTCGGGAACGTTACGGGAATCTGAAACAATCACAGATGTAAGTCTACTAGGTGGTCATTTTTGACAATTTTGGACCCAAATGGGACATTTGGTCACGGCATACCACTCAGAGGGGCTTCTAAGGGTCTACAGATGGAGCCTTTGAAGGGCTTTGACCAGTGGGTCGATTAATATGTCACATTCGAAGTAACTTTGGACGTAGATTCGATTTATGTGGTTCCATAGACCTTTTAAGGGGTATACGTTTGAAGGTTTTGGAATAGCCAAGGGGCCAGTGGGTCTAGTAAGGTGTCGTTTTCAAGTAATTTTGGACCTGAAGCCGGCTTGGGTGATGATCACCTGCCCCCTATACAAAGATTATCCATCATTGGGAGCAATAATTGTTAACCCACCGCTCTCCTTTACGTCCTGGTAAACACAGGTGTTTGTCTAAGCGTTTATCTCAAGGAAGAGTTTGCATGTATGGTATACCAGTTTACTCCAAGATCATGATGAGCTTTATACGATTAGGATTACTCACTACTGAACCTAAATATGGATATGGCACGTAGTAGTCGAAGATTCAAGAACGCCGGGACAATGAAAAAAAGAAAAAGAAAAAGAATAAAAAAAAGAAAGAAAGAAAATTTCTTTCTATAAGCTATTTTATTTAATGAAATAGCGAGATCCCACCAGGGATGTTCATCAACAACTAACAACCAATGAATTTGGAATCATCATCAAACGATCAGTACCCAAATATTCGTCAAGATAATGTCAAGTACTTACGTCGAATTCGATGTCGAACTCATACTTGAGAAGGTCGTGGACGAACCAACATTTACCGAACCACCTCGTCCCCTCTTTGTTCGATTCCAAGCGAAACCAGTCGTTGTCTGATTTCTTATTGTGCTCGACATACTGAAACCAAACAAATTGACAATAATTCCAATTATTGGGAGGATTTTCATAGAAAACGTTTAGGGAGCATTATAATATAATCATATTATGAAGACTCCGGAGATTATTCTTACACTCCCTTGAGACTGTCATGTTTGAGGTGAACAAAGACCAGGGCAAAAATTCTTAGGAGTAGGTACCACCTCCCTTGGGTAGAGAACAAAACTTTTTTAAATTGAAGCTGGTAGGCTGGTTGCCAGATTCATTTTGAGAAAAGCAGGACTTCGGCACCCAGTAATCAATCAGGACAAGCACAAATTTTCCACACACCTACCGAAGTTTGTTACAAATTGTTTGTTTCAGCGTTATTACTCCAAATGGTTTTTTGGTTCTTCAAACCACCTTTAATGGTCTTGAAAATTGCAGCAACCAGTACCAGTAGCAACTGCAACCAGTTCTATCAAACGGCTACTATCAAAGCAACGTGCCAACCGATGAAGTGAAAACGCCAAGTTATGTAAGCACCTCTTCGGGGTAGCGTGGTTTTTGTACTTACATATATGGAGTCCTCGATGTCAAATACGTCGGGACCTGGATACCTGAAAGAGTTTTCTCGCTCTTTTGACCAACCAACAATTGGTAGAAAAAGTTAAGAAAATCCAGAAACTAGTCAAATTTAAAAGAGTTGAATAAGTATATCAATAAAGTGAATTTACTGAATTTATTCTGGTCGAGCGTCTTCGGTCATTTACTTGTCACTGTCATTTACCTGGGAATGGGTATTTTGCTGAGTTAAACACCAGATATAAATACGATATATAATGCAAAATGAGAAATCCTCGGTACAAAGGGTAAGAATATATCAAACATCAATAAGTGGGAATGGAACTAATTCCCTGAACGATGAATGGGAACGGAATTGATTCCCTAGAAAAACAAAAGGAAAAACTACTCAAAATTTGGGATGAAAAGCAAAGTGCTATTCGAACTTAAGGGGGTTCCGGACTGGCACAATCCGGGGAGTACAATTGCCAAACTATAGGAAAACTATCACCTAGCACGATCCTGGAATGGGAACTTCGCTCTTACTTTACAATAGATTCAATCACAAAAAGGGGAATGGGGGGAATGTTCTGTTGAATTTACTATGTAAATAGGACAACAATAAACGGGGATGGGAGGGATTTCTACGTTGACTCTACGATGTAAATATAACAACGAGAAAGGGGAATGGGGGAATGCTAGAACCTAATTCCACCTAGATGCTGGTAATTTTGGGAATTACTGGAGTAGCAAGTGGGGAGGAAGGTTGGAGCTAGGCGTGCCTTTACCGTGGATGGTGAACCCGAGGTCGTCCGTTGAGCCGGTAATGAACAGGTCTTCTTGGTACGTCGGTGTCTTGATCCAAAGCAAGGGCACGGAATGGGACCGGGGACTCGGTATGCCCCGGGCAAGGTGGTAGAAACTTGGGCTTTCAACTGACCCAAACCGTTCCGGAGGCGTTCTGGAGGCGGCACTGGAGGCGGCGGAGCACGCGGACAAAGTCTTTCAACAATTCCCGAACACGGGAGGGAACTATGGAACTTCACTTCGGACTGGGTGAGCACACCCCAACACGATTACAGAACGGCAAACAACACAATCAGACGACTTCTCCCGGCCTGGAGACCACCGCTCCAGCCAACACTTCACGAAGATCTGACCAGTCCTGTCAGGCGCTTGATGGTTCTCCCTCCCTCCGATGCGACCGTTTGGAGTGGGGAGAGGTCCCTCCCCGGAGTTCTTGGAACAGCTAGCTCCCGCGTTGGCCACCCGATGTTGCCGCTTGTAGGCGGGTTTGCCCGCCTACAGTTATAAGAAGAGGGAGCAGAGTACCTATCGGTGATCACCATGGAGATCTATGGTTGGAGAAGCAAAGATCTATCATGAAGAAGCAAACGTCGAGAATCTGAAAACTGCGCTAGTAGAACTTAATAAAACGTCTTGCAATGAACGGCCACTTTTTATGTACTAGTTCCGTGGGCCCAGTTTACAGTGAACGAGTAGAAGAGATTACGAGTATGAGTGCATCCAGGGCCGAGTTTACACACCAAGGAGGGAGGACAAGTAGAAAGGATTAGGACCAGTTTACATCGGGGACCCATGATTTGGGCCCAGCTTACAATCGCCCATAAGGAAGCCTCATTCACATCTGCTTAAAACAATCTGCATAACCACTTTATACCTGGCAATAATACTATGACTTACTGCGATCAACGCGAGATACTCCTCTTTCAGCCTTTGAGGCCACAAGTCCTTGTCTCTGGGCCCAGCTTTAGTTTTGAGCAGCGGAATAGCGCTCAACGTTCCTTTGGATTTGTCATCACCCATGACGAACGAACTGCACACAACTGTAAGTCAAACTAGGTAGGTTTTCAACATAATCAACACGCCAGTCCTCGATTCGACGAAAGTGACATACGGACGAAAACGCCAACGTGTCATAACAATGAACCTGCGCGAAACCTTTTTGCGGTGTGAAATATTTATGTGTCCCTCGGAGGGACTCCCTCGCGCCGAAATGTTTATTGGGCCCGCTGACCGGGAACCGCGCCATTTGTGCTCAATCACTAATCAAACGCTATTAATGTTGAAAATATATAGCACTACTGTCACAGTAGTGCTATATACACACTACATACACAGTTTATGTCCTCCTTTAAAAAAAAATCCTACAATTTCCTACATTTTCATTGGATTGAGTCCTTTCACAAAAAAGGAAACGGTAAGTAGTGTCATAAGTAAGTTCCTGTAGAATCTTATCTGATAAGGAAGTCGTCATCTTCTTCTTGTGGTACATTTGAGTAAATTTTGCTATGCAGGTGATCTGCTATGGCGGACTTATTTTTGCAGAAGATTTTTTGCTACGTACCTTTGCCTTTCAAGAAGGCTTCGTGAAAGATTTTGGGGTTGTATGCGTGAATTTACATGACTGAAATACATAAAATTTATGTATCCCTATTTAATAGGGATGCTAAAAAAGAATCGATTCTTTAAAAAATCGATTCTTTTTGAAAAATAATTGATTCTTTTAGATTCTTTATTTTTTGAAGATTCAGATCAGATTTCAAAATGATTTTATTTCCCTAAGTACAGCCTGTACTGTACAGATATAATATCTCAGGTAAGTACATAATATTTCCTTAAGTACAGCCTGTACTGTACAGGTATAATATCACAGGTATGTATACCTATAATATACACAGCTGAAGCTTTCCAACCTACTTTTCCTACTCAACTGCTGTATATAATTAGAATCAGGTTTTGTAACGTAATAATGCTTCTTCTTCTTCTTCTTATAAATTTGAAATTTAATAAATAATTTGGAAAAAGAATCGATTCTCAGATGTATCGATTCTTTTTGAAAAATAATCGCGAGAATTTTCGATACTCTTCTAAATAATCGATTCATTTTTGAGAATCTGATATTCCTATACGTAAACGTAAGTTTCAGGAGATATCCCGTTGTAAGAAAGTTGTGACTGTTGGCAGCCTTGACTCTCACTAACCTATTAGGCAACACTGTTTTTCGACTTGTCATCGGTTTTGTCGCCGGTGTGCTACGTCGATGTTTTCATATCGTGAATGTTGATAAAAATCGGCCGTTCTTTTTAGTTTAGTTTTCCCCCCGGCTCGGATAAACGGCTTTTCATCTCCCCCGCGGGTCGCCCCTTAAGTTTTCCGAAATTATGAAGAAGTCTTCATCCTCTTTTTCGGGAGGATGGAAAAGTCTTATAGTTTTCACAGTTTTGCTCTTAGCTTGGTTGTGCGGGTTCGCTTCTAGGCTTTTTGCCGTCATCAGGTTCGAAAGCATAATCCACGAGTTCGACCCATGGTGAGTGGAAATGTTGACGTTTTTCCTCCTCAACACCTGAGAAGGTTGTAGGTACTTTTTTCCAGGGCGCACCGTTTTCGAAGTGATATCGGGTCTCCGTGAACTTGAGAGAAACTCTTACGTGGCTCATATGATAGCCTCTGATAAGTATTTTTCTATAGAAAACGCATTTTTGTTGGGATCTTAAGTTCAAATGCTGTGTAAATGCCAGAAAACACTGTGTGAGTCCTCGTTTGATTGAGGATTTGAAATAGGTTACCTACCTTTTTCCTTTTTTCCAATAATTATTACAAAAATCATACCTAGTTGCACATTAGGTTTATGCAGAATCTGCATATTGTTGTTGCTAGGTTGTAACTTAGGTTAGGCTTACTAGACTTAAGACAAAGACTTACTAGACAAAAGACAAGACTTAGTAATACTAAGTTAGTATTGCTTCCGAGTCTGCGAAGCAGCGGAAGCCTTGTGTTTTTTTGTCTTGGCTCTGCTCAACGAAGGGCTGAAGCAGCGATATCAGCCGGAGTAGTCCAGTCAATCTAGAAATTACTTATTGGTGTTTTGGCACCCCAAGGGAAACAACGATTCCAACCAATTTTTATCGGGAGAACTTTTGGGGGCCTAAAAACCCCAACATTTTCGGGCTTTTTGGATTTTTTGCTGTTATCTTGAAATCTATGCGTCATATAGAAAATTTCACTCATTACATTATGAAAGAGCATGAAATTCTGCGTCGAATGGCTACCCAAACGTCAAAATTCGACCGATTGGTAAGGTCACATCGGCCGTCAAAAAGTGCAAATTGTTCCCAACTAGTGTGAAAACAGCAATAATCCGACTTAAAAACCCCCTGTAACTTAAGAACGGTCTTGTGAAAGAAAAAACTATGAAACACAAGTAAGTAACTTGTGTTTCATAGTTTTTTTTCACTCTACAACTGTTGTACGAAATTCTGCGTTCAGGAAGCACCACAATTCTAAAATTGACCCAATTTTTAGGTACATACCGACAATTTTTTAATTCTCTCTTGAAGCCTTTTCTTGGCTAAAGGAAATGATGTCACTGAAAAACTTGGGAAACCGCGCTGACAATAGATGTCGACTCGCGCTCCAAGTTCCACTCCCACATTTTCATACGCATAGCTTTCAAGATAATATCTTGGATATTACATAACATATTATTACGTAATAGCAAAACAAAAAAAAAAAAAAGGCCAAATTTTTTGAGGTTTTTAGGCCCCCAAAAGTACTCCCGATAAAAGTTTTGTTGGGTTCGTTGTTTCCCACGGGAGTGTCAAAACACCAATTAAAATTTAGAAACATAACATCCGACCTTTTGCAGGTCCGAAGTCTAGATTGACTGGACTATAGTGAGTCCCACCCGTTGAATTAGCCTGAAATTGAAATATTGAAGCTGCCCTTCAATATTTCAATCTCACGGGATAGAAAGATTAAAGATTCCTGCAACATTCAAGATTCAAATTCCTTTAGAAAGGAATAGAACTATTCCGTGGGCAGACTCTTCAACCTGTCGTCCTCTGGATTCATATTCTTCTGTTTTCAGGTTCAATTACCGGGCGACGGCCTACATGGTCGAACACGGCTGGTACAATTTCCTCAACTGGTTCGACGAAAGGGCCTGGTACCCTTTGGGCCGAATTGTCGGAGGTACGGTGTACCCTGGGCTCATGATTACTTCGGGGTCCATCCACTACGTGTTGCACCTTCTTAACATCCCCGTTCACATCAGGGATATATGCGTGTTCTTAGCGCCTATATTCAGGTAAGTCCTGCTACGAGCACTGTTGATAATATCAACCATATTATGACCCGCACCTGCGTCAATATTGGTCCGTGTTCTGTTTGACAACACTAGTTGGTACACTACTGTAAAATCTAATGGCACATTAAAGACGCACAGTACAAACCTCCTGTGTCATACAGGGTCCATACCTACAGGTTTCTATTCTTAATTTAAGACAAAATTTGTCTTAAATTAAGACATATTTAATATGATGCGACCTCCTGTGATATCGAGAAGGTTGCTTCAGCAAAGTCGTCCCCTTAGGCCGAGCATTAGGGATCTGCAGGGGTCCTACTCACAGAGTAACAGAGAGCAACTCATCAAAGTCCAAGGAACGGTCACACATTCAAACATTGTCGTCATTCAGTTAAGAACGCTGCAAATTTTACGCAAGGGCTTATTATTCTTTGATTTAAGTTAATTTGCAAAAATTAATTCTGTGTAATTAGAAGAATATTTTTTGCAATAGAATAGAATTTGCAAAAAAATAAAATAAAAAAATAATAATACCTCTCTGATTGATTTCTATAAAATAATAATAATAATAAAAATGCTGTACAATGTTTGGACAGAATCTGTCCACATCTGATGTGGAACCTCGAAAAACGGATTTTGCGTCCAAAATTACTCGAAAAACGACACCTTATTTGACCTCCTGGTATCCTTCAAAAATCCCATTTGTAGCCCCATGAAAGCCCCATAGATCCTCACGGTGAAATCGGATCGTTCTGGGGCTCCCAAAAATCTTCGAAAACGACACTCGCATAGCCAAAACCTTTCAAAAACCCCTCTCATAGACACTTTTTAGCCCCACAGAGTTCGCGCGCTTTCACTGTTGGAGCTTTCATGGGGCTACAAACGGAATTTTCGAAGGATCCCACGAGGTGTCATTTTCCTTGTCAAAATCCATTTTTGCGAGCTCCCAACATTGTACAGAAAACAAAAATGACGTTTTATTAACCTATATATAGGTTAATATATAAGAGAATAATGAACCGTTGTGTACGATTTGCAGTGTTTTCCCCCTGTTTTATGGTAGGTAGGGGTATGGTATGGTAGGTAGGTTCCCTACCTATGTAATAAAAATTTGACCATGCGTGGAAGTTGTTGCCAAAGTTAACTCAACTTTCACAAAAATGGATTTTCCCCGTTTTCTCTCTGTGGTCTTCAATAAAGATGGACGTGTTTCTGGATTATTATTTTTTTAATCGATAGAAGGCTTTCAAATAACACCAGAAATGGGGTTAAAACGGAAATTGCAAGTTTGTATGAATTTATAGAAAAATAGCAATTCGAATTTTTGGCGGAAACCAGCGATCAGCTCCCATTGGAGGATGAGCTTGCTATGTCAAGTTGGCCAACATTTAAAAAATTAAAAACTGAAGGATCGGTCTCTGAGTTAAACTACAGCGAAGGTTAAACGTGACACCATGGCCGTTGTTTTGATTCATTCGTGGGTTAAGGAGAATAGGAGAATAACTTCTAATTTTTATTTCAATTAGTTCAAAAACCGTCAAGAGATAGTGGGAAGGATCTATGGAAAAAGTGGTTTTCTGAGTTGGAAACCCTGGCCGTCAAAGTGGAAGGTCTGTAGGTGACGTCACGCACGTACTTTTTGAATCAACCGGGACACCTTCAGATGAATATAAACTAGGAGAAAGTATTTTCCTCTTTCAGACTTCTAACAACATGGCACAAGATGATTTAACCCGAAATTCGGGTGCACGTCCATTCCTTATTGTAAGAAAACGATGTAGATAAGCGTTTATAAGTTTATAAACGCTTAACCTACACACAGTTTCTTACAATAACACAGTTGAAAAAAAAGAAGATTTTCGTGTTCTTACACCTACAGTTGAAAAAAAAAGAAGAAGATTACTTCTATGTTGATGAAAAATCTTTTTTTTTCAACTGTAGGTGTTTTCCTATTTTTGTACATTGTTTGGACAGATGTAGGACCCCCAAAAATGGATTGCTTGCAAAATTACTTGGAAAACGATTTCTTGTACGATCGTTGAAAGCGGATGGCTCGGGGACTTCCGGAAATGGATTCTACATCCAAAAACACTTCGAAAAAGACGCCCTAATTCATTCAATTACTCCTCCTGAAACACCTTTTTAGCCCCATAGAGCCCCACGGGTATGAGTGATGGAGCAGATAAGATGCGGGCATAACTAGATAGAAAACTAAGCGTATTGTCAAAATTTCAGATTTAAAAAATCCTACTGCTAAAACATATAATATTTTTAATCCTCATCTTGAAACAAGACGACAAACTTTGAGGCCGATTAAAATTTTGACCACCGTTGCGAAAACGTACTATTAGGTTGAATTATTCTAGGAATAATGAAACAAACTGCATATTTGTAAACTGTTAATACGAATAAAAGAGCCACATGTTTTCTATGTCCAAAGTTACTTCTAAAACGACACCTGACTCGTTCTGCTTTCCTAAGTCCGTAAAAAGCCCCATTTGTAGCCCCACTGGTTCCCATATATTCCTAATGTGTAGTCGTATGGATCTGACACTCCCATAAATGGATTCTACGACTAAAACACTTCGAAAACGACACCCCGCTCGACCTCCTATCCGAAATCCTTTAAAAACCCCCTCCTGTAGCCTCATTTTAGTTCCACAGACTATTGTGCGACATGATTGAAATTTGACACCATTTTCTTGACTCACTCCTTATGGGTGTCAGGGGAGATCTACCTAGTAAAAATGTAACCTCTTGTAACACTATCCTGAAAGTGGACTGTAAAAGCTTCAGCTTAATTTTAACGGGTTTGCAATCATGTGTTCAAATAACCCTCACCCAAATCGATAGTTATCCCCTGTCTGCGAATGAAATTCGCGTTCAGCGTGCCATTGAATTTATAAGGAGAGAGTTTCGAATCGCTCAAACAATTCGTGCGAGGGAGAGAATCAGTTTTAAGCTTTTAGTGTCAATAAAAACTCTACTGCTCGGTTTATGATACCTACATCAAATAACGGAGTCGATTTCTTCAGCGCCGTATCATTAGTGATCGTTCTAATTGATTGCGAAGGGAGGCGAAAAGTCCGATTGCACGTTAGAGTTGAAAATCCGTGTGAAGGCTTTGAAGGATGTGAGGTCATCAGGACGATCTTCTAACCCGTAGGGCGCCCGTACGAGGCTAAAGGGGCTTTGAATGGTTTAAGGTTGAGGGTCAAGTGGGGTGTCGTTTTCGAAATATTTTTGGGCGTAGAATCCTATTTTGGAATCCATTTTCGGGGGTCCCGGAATGATCCGATTTCACTGTGGGATTTCATGGGGCTAAAAATGGGATTTTTGAAGGATCCCAAGAGGTTAAATATTTTTCGAGTAAAAAATAAAGAATTTTTGAAAAAACAATTTTTTTTTAAACAAAAATATAAAAAAAAAATATAAAAAATTTTTGGAAAAAAAAATGTTTTTCCAAAATTTTGGTTTATTATTCTTGGAATAATACACCTATGTTTTCGCGACGGGGGTCGACGACTCCGATCGGCCTCAAAATTTCCACGGCCAAACCCGTGGGGCGCTATGGGGCTATAATACGCTACGGGAGGGTTTTTTAAAGACTTTTAGCTATGGGATCGAGTTAGGTGTCGTTTTCGAAGTATTTGCGGACGTAGAATCCATTTTTTGGGGTCCCGGAACGATCCGATTTCACTGGGACGATCTTTAGGGTTTTCATGGGGCTAAAAATGGGATTTTTGAAGGATCCCAGGATGTTAAATATTTTTCCAGCAAAAAATAAAGAATTTTTGAAAAAGAGATTTTTGAAGAAAAAATCCAAAAAAAAATTTTTTTGATAAAAATCCAAAAAAAATTTTTTCAATTTTTTTAAATTTTTAAAAAAATTTTTGAGATAAAAATCAAAAAAAATTTAATTTTTAAATTTTTTTTTTAATTAAAAAAAAAATTTTTTTAGTAACGTATATCAAAGAATAATAAACCCTTTTGTAAAATTTGCAGCGTTTTAAAGTTCTTAAACGTGCACATAGTCTATTATAGAATATAGTCTAGAAATAGTCTCGGTTTTGAGGGAGCCGTTTCTTGTTTTAGGTAGCTCGAACCAGTTTTGAGCGAGCAGTCTCATGCTTTAGGTAGGTAGTAGAAACCAGTTTCCAGAGAGCAGTAGGTTCAGGGTTTTAGGTAGCAGAACCAGTTTGGATGAAGCAGTCTCTTGTTTTAGGTAGCCAAATCCAGTTGTTAACACGTTGACTGCCACGCCTAGGTGCAGAAACTGGCTTAGTTGGCAGAAACTGGTTTCAAGGGAGCAGTATCTTGTTTTAGATTGCAGAAACCAATTTCGTGAGATCTGTCTCTTTTTTTAGGTAGCAGCAACCAGTTTTGAGGGAGCAGTCTTTTGTGTAGAGTCGCAGAAACCGGTTTAGAACCGGGAACAAGAAATTATTTTGATTTAGCAGAAACTGGCTGAACACTAAGGGAATACGATCATTCAAACTTCATAGTTTTTAAATGATTCTTTATTGGATTTCCAGTCCCCTCGATAATTGGTTATTGATTATAATCAATAACCAATTATCGAGGGGATTAATAATTATTAATCATTCCCAGAGGAGAGGACAATTATCAGTTTCATCAGATCTAAACAATCAGCTGGTCAAGAGATGCCAATCCCCATCACATCTTTCTATTCACGTCATGAACCTAGTTTGAGGTTGAATTTTCAATACTCCAAACATTCACTCGGACAATGTAAAAATTGTGAGATACAAATATATCAATAATCAACTGTGCACACATGTTTTGAAGAAAACCCCTCAGGAATATTAAGTGTCACATGTCATGTAAAGCGAAATTTTCGCTTTACTCCAATTCTAAGCTACCGTACAGATGATTGCAACCGCTCTCTGTAGACTGTAACTTTAACAATATTGTAGAACTAACCTAACGTGCATTTAATGCTTGTTAATCCAAACTTCACGTTGTACTGCAAGGCACGTAGAGCATAATTGCAGTTTGACCACTACAATCTTCCTAACGCAGTTGACTCCCGAGTACGACGATTTTGTAATTTCGTATAATGAAGATGTCCTTACAGTGTTGCCAATGAGGGGATTTCTATTGTGGAATTCAACACCCAACCCCTCATGTTTGACTCATGTGTATCCAACAGGTTTGATTTGACGTGCATGTGTTTCAGTGGTCTGACCGCTATATCGACATACCTATTAACCAAAGAGCTGTGGAGTACTGGGGCCGGCTTGTTCGCCGCTTGCTTCATAGCCATAGTCCCCGGCTACATAAGTAGATCCGTTGCTGGCAGTTACGATAACGAAGGAATAGCTATATTTGCCTTGCAATTCACCTATTATTTGTGGGTATGTACCTCGTGCGAAACATCTTGTCCTTGTGGGTGATTTCCCCCGCTATGGTCTTATTAGACTTAACCTTTGTCGCTTATTCTCTTCCGTTTTTTCAGGTGAAATCGGTAAAAACAGGGTCAGTGTTTTGGGCGTCTTTGGCTGCCCTTTCCTACTTTTATATGGTAAGTGTGCTTCGTCAGAATCAGTATTGCCAATGTTACTGCAGGACGACTACCACCAAATGTGTTGGACATTTTCCCCCATAGACTGTTTGATTCATGACGTCACACTGGGAAGGCTCTGTCCAATTTCTTCAGTTTTGGTAACCAACCGAACGTTGCAAAAAGGGGTAAACAAACTCCCTACCTAAGGGATTTCGTACTGAATATTGATTAATCAAACTTATGCAGTGTCCAGGATAGATTCATTAAAATGTGTAATGAAATAGGAATATTGGAATAGGAACAGTGTGCAAGTTCGAATGCGTGCCCTCACCCCCTCATCATCACCCTGCCCACTGAAGGATTTATATCTGAACGGGGAGAGAGTCCCCCCCCCCCCCCCCCCTCTGAGAAGTTCTCACTCAGAACTCTAATTATTTAAAACAGTCTGCGGAATTACAGAAAAACACATTCGGTGTATCATTGGTTTGATCCTTGATCATATCATTAACAATCTGGGGGTGTCCCCCCAGTACTAAAGTAAAAATAGGTTTGTTCCAGCTTTGACGGACTGTTAACAGAAATCGACGGAGACATGCGCAGTTGAGAAAACTGCTGTTCCAGGTCGCTGGGTCGGCGAAAAGTCGCCGTCGCCGGCTGTTCCAGGTCGATTTGTAGGTCGACTGCAGTTCAACTGCAGTTCAACTGCTGTCCGCCGTAAACGGACAGCTCGAATGAGTTCGGTTGGGTTCTGTCGACTAGGATAACCCTATCCAGTTGAAACCTCTCTCATAACTTTCTCACTTTATTTTGGTGCTCGGCGTGTCAAGTTGTACTCACGTCCTCCCGAAGTCCTCGTAAATACCCTCAAACACATTAAATGACTCATTCCCGCCCTTATGATAGGTACTCCTCTCTTGAAAAAGGTTGATTATTCTGAATAAAATAAACCAAAAATTATCACTTGGATTTTTCCATTTGAAATTTACTGTCACGTGAATCACCATGAATTAATTAAATTGGGTAGCATTACTTCACGGTGATTCATGTGACTTGGTTTGTTGACAGATCGCGTTCCAGGTCATCAGATGGGCTGTTCGACAGAACTCAACAGCGATTCAGAAGGCATTGGGACTGCTGTCGACAGCTGTCAACTTTTGTTAACAGACGCAGTTAGACCTGGAACAAACCTAATATTGTTAACCATACCTACATAGTCACGTTTTTGTTTTTTCAAGCCACCCGTGTAAAAAAAGCGTTGCTGTCTGTGGGGTGTATTGCCGCTTGTGACTATGTAGGTAGGTACTTCTGAATCTCATCGTGTCTGTCCGTCTGTGTCCGATTCACGCCTAAACGGTAGCTCGAAAAATACGGCGTTTTTGGTTTATTATTCTTGGAATAATACACCTTTGTAATCGCGACGGAGATCGACGACTCTGATCAGGCTAAAAATTTGACATCCGTTTCAAGAGGTCTAGATTCCAAAACTGAAAATTTAATGTCCGTCCGTCTGAAATTTTGACAAAATACTTGGTTTTCAACTAGTTGTGCCCGCAAGGTTTTCAGCCCGATCGCCCAAACCCGTGGGGCGCTATGGGGCTGCGGCAGGTTTTTTTAAAGGCTTTTGGCTATAGGATCGAGTTAGGTGTCGTTTTTGAAGAATTTTTGGACGTAGAATCCATTTTTGGGGGTCCCGGAACGATTCGATTTCACTGTGGGGATGTAAAGGGCTTTCATGGGGCTACAAATGGGATTTTTGAAGGATCCCAGGAGGTCAAATATTTTCCGAGTAAAAAAAAAAAACTCCATCGACTAGAAAGTTTTTTTCATCGACACAGAATTAA
This sequence comes from Pilophorus perplexus, assembly GCA_955831195.1. Lineage (NCBI taxonomy): Eukaryota > Metazoa > Arthropoda > Insecta > Hemiptera > Miridae > Pilophorus > Pilophorus perplexus. The sequence continues at coordinate 19,964,128 of OY037008.1, forward strand.
TTTTCGCAAAAGTAACTTCAAAAGGATAAAATCGCCCGAAAAATGTGTCAAATTGGGAAAGTGCCCCGTTTTTTGTTTCTCTTGCCAGCCGCTAGGATCGGGGTCGGAGCCCATCGTCATTGCAGACTTCTTTTTTTTTTTTTTTGGCATTTCCTTCCCTCCCTCCCCAGCACCAGCAGGAGCGTTGTGCTCGCTATGTTTTCAGTCTTATCGCACAAATCTGCGGGGCTCTGCGGTGCTAAAAAGGGGCTACGGGAAGCGTTTTTGAAGAGTTTCAGCTATGGAGTAAATTGCAGCCACTGGTTCAGCAGACCCAGAAACGCCTAATTTTAAAAGTCGACACATGGTCAGCAGACCCACACATTTGTTTCATTTAAATCTGAGCACCAGGGTCAGAGACCCAGAAACGCCTAATTTTTAACGGCGACCCGTAGTCAGAGGACCTACAATATTTGTTTAATTTCAATCGCACCTCTGAGGTAACCGCATGCCGTTGTCTGACTCATTAAAAGCAAGGCCAGTGAGTTAGCACACTTCGGGAAACAAGTTTAAAAATTTCATGATGTACGACATGATGTATCAACCGAAAACATTTTGCCATCGTCCCATGGGATCTTGATTCGGCGGTACAATTGCATATCGAACGCCCAAATACGACCCTCCAAATACGAGCTCAAGGTCCTTGACCCTCAGCCGTAGAGGAACACGGAAATCGTACTTGATTACTTAGTATCATCTCAGCATGCGAACCCTAAACCCTAAGGTCCTCTTTCTGACGAAGAAAGCTCTCTTGGCCTTGGCAATGCTGAATACTATTTCAGCGTGGGTTTGCACTGCTGATTGACTTGAGCTCCCTGATACTTGTACGAGGTAACTTGCTGTACCTCCTTTCCTTCCACCCTGAGCGAGACCTCCTTCGATGTCTTTGAGAAAGCTATTGCCTTCGTCTTTGTCCCCCTCCCCCCTTAGATGTCTGCGTAACCAATCAGCCGATACATGATTCTCTTCCCCACTCCACATTATTCACTTCTGTGTGCTGAAAAGCACCGATTCTCTGAGGGATCGACTCATATGAATTCTACAAATCGATTCTTTGAAATGTTCTGCTCTTGTGTTAACTCGTCCGTCGTATCGGGATTTGGGTCAAACGAAATTTCACCACTCTTTCGCCGAGCTTTCGAAAAGTATATTTTCTTCTTCAGGGCTCAGAGGGAGGTTATCGTGTTTGACATCGTTGTGAGATCCACACGATAACCTCCCTCTGAGCCCTGAAGAAGAAAATATACTTTTCGAAAGCTCGGCGAAAGAGTGGTGAAATTTCGTTCTGCTCTTGGAATCAACTCTCTCAAAACTTACTAACCCTAGTAGTGACTGAGATAATCTCATAGTTTGGCTCCCACAGTTCGTAAACCCTTGTATGTTTTATTTATCCATTCCGTTCTGTTGCAGGTGTCCGCATGGGGTGGTTACGTTTTCATTATAAACCTGATCCCTCTCCACGTCTGCACGCTGCTCATCATGGGCCGGTATTCGAGCCGGCTTTTCACGAGTTACACGGTCTTCTGCATTTTGGGCCTCCTATTTAGCATGCAGATCCCTTTTGTCGGTTTCCAGCCTATCAGAACCAGCGAACACATGGCAGCCCTCGGTATTGATTGTCTCATACCTCATCTTAGTTATCTAGCCCTGACCGGGAAGAAACGTTGGCTTTTTCTGTTTGCAGGAGCTTTCATCCTCCTCATGGTGATTGGAGCTCTGAAGCACATGCAGTCAATCCTGTCAAAAGCCGAGTTCAAGTATTTCTTCATCGTCAGCAGTCTAGTCGCTGCAGGCTTCGTCTTTATTGGAGTCGTCCTTCTCACTTATGCTGGAGTTATCGCTCCATGGAGTGGAAGGTACTTTCAAGACTCAGAAATTTAACGGGGGTATTCATGGTCAGCTTTAATCGTTGAATCGCCATAACACTACGGATGACAAATCGCAAAGAATATATCGATATACTTCATAAGATGTATCATTAAGATGTGATATAACAGAAGAAATACATCGATATAGCAATGTTCCTTAATTTCAACTCGGGGTTTTTTTTTTTTCTTTCGAAAACCTAATTGCCAATAGGTTAATGGAGTAGGTGCGAGCTTTCAATGGGCATTTAATTACGGTTTAATATAAAGTTGGGAAATGTTATAATAATATAATAACATGGTAATGAAAAATATGTACTTCAAAAATACATGAAAAATACATACTAAATAAGGCATAAAAGATACATATGTAAGTAATAATAAAAAATGTATTCAACTTTACTAGAAAAAATTAAACTGCCTACATTTCTTCTGGCACGGAACCCAGTAGGTTACTACCATACCTCTTCTTGGTGACAGCTTTAGAGAATAATCTCTCCCTCGGGAATGAGGTTGCAGGAATAGTGAAGCTTCTTTTAGCATTGCTGGGGTGTTCTTTAGTAGGTACTCCCCCCCCCCCCCCCCACCCCAACTTCGTTATTAAGATTTCTCCTCCAAAACCTTCCTGTTTTAGAAATGTAATGAGTGATTTCGAAACGTCAAAACACTGGTTAATGTATCCCTACAAAAAACTAACTCCCTTCCTCACCTGATAATAATCTATTAATAAGTCGAGATGAGATCCTTTACTCTTGACTTCGGCGTGAAATAAACGCAACTGTTATCAAGATTTTGGAAAACTGTAAGTGCGACCGCAGTGTTACTTTCGACCTTTTTGAAGATTCAATGCCCTCGTCCTCGATAAATTGAATGGAGAGTGGCAGAGCGCATTAGCTTAGAAATTTCACTTTCGGCGATTCGACGTTGAAACTAACGAACTATGAATATCCCTAAAGTGTAATACCCCGTTACATGAATACATTTGACTGTCGTTTCTAGGTTCTATTCTTTGTGGGACACCGGCTACGCTAAAATACACATACCCATCATCGCGTCCGTGTCGGAACATCAGCCTACGACGTGGTTCTCCTTCTTCTTCGACCTACACATTCTAGTCACTACATTCCCCGTTGGCTTGTGGTACTGCATCAAGAACGTCAACGACGAACGGGTGTTTGGTAAGATCCCCTTCATCTAACAACCAATACAGCTCAAGAAGTGTGTTGGAACTTTTTGTAGTGATGGAGAAATTTTCATGGACGAAATGAGAACGTGGCTCAGAACAGTTGGACTCCTGATTTGACTCTGGGCCTACCAATTAAACCCTATCCAGTCACATCTTTTGTGGGACCATCCTGGGAATGATAGTTTGTAGTACTTCAGGGTAGGGATGGGCATCGGTACCAAAGAGGTAAAATATCGAAAGCGATATTTACCATAATATTTCATATTATGAAAAATTATTGATACTTTTACCAACCGATTGTATTGATGAAAAATGTCGATAGTTTTAGGCAAATATCGATAGGTAGTTTCAGAAAAATGTCGGTGAAAATAAAAACCTTGAAATAACGAAGTGGTTACCTACCTAAATGTACCTGATGTACATTTTCTGAATTTAGTTTTCTTTTATAAACAAAATAAATAAATAAATTTAAAGGTATCAAAGAATAAGTAATAGGTATATAATAATATTATATATTATATTAGGTATATTATCAACCTATAGGTCAATTGTGCAAAAATTAATTCTGTGCCATTAAAAAAATATTTTAGAAAAAAAAAATCTGTACATTATTTGAACAGTTGAGGGACCTCGGAAAAACGGATTATGCATCCAAAATTACTGGAAAAACGACACCTTATTTGACTTCCTGGTATCCTTCAAAAATCCCATTTGTAGCCCCATGAAAGCTCCATTGAAATCGGATCGTTCTTGGACCCCATAAATGGGGGATTCTACGTCCACAAATACGAAAACATTACCTAACTCTACTCCATACCAGAATAAATTTTTTTTTAAGTCTCCCGTAGCCCCTTTTTAGCTCCACGGAGCCCCCTGGGTTTTTGGAGATCCGGCTGAAAACCTAGCTGTCTGGTGGTAAACCAAGACTTGGTGTTTGGTGGCACACTTAGTGTTTTGTCAAAATTTCAGATTAAAAAAATCCTTCTGCAATCCTAATTAAACGCTTCTCGGAGGGCGGACGGAATCTACGTGTCTTGAAATGGAAAATGTCAAATTTTGAGGCCGATCAGAATTTTCGACCTCCGTTGCGATTACATAGGTGTATTACATGTTGTATTCCAAGAATAATAAACCAAAACGGTGCAAATTTTACACAAGGGTTTATTATTCTTTGATGTAAATCATACACAAGGGGTTACTTGTGCACAGAGATGTAAAATACCCGGGTATTCTTTTTTAAGGGTAAATACCCAGGGTAAATACCCGGGTAAATACCCATTTTGGGTATTTAATAGGGTATTTTATCTTCAATGAATCGGGATCGCAAAAAAACCACGTAAAACGTTCTTACTACTCGAGAGCCAGCTTCTACCAAAGTTTCAACAATTTTCGAATTCAGGATCATCCTCTAATGAAAGAAATACTCATGTTCGATGGAAATCACACAAACAAACTGCTATAAAATCATATGCCACTTCCCCCTGTACTTAAACAGCTGTAAAATTGACTGCTTTCATGGTCATTAAGTGCCCAAAAACCAAGATGCAATTAAATATTTTCATCAACCATGTTTTGGAGTAAAAATAATCGTAAATTCAAGATGATAATATTAGATATTATTTAAAGTAAAAAACATGCACATTAAATGTTTTAAATTTAAAAAAAAAAAAATTGCTCAAACGTTCGAGTTGTTCGCTTGTTCGCTCAAAGAAAGTTCGCTGTTAGCTGAATCTGAGTCTTCATCCTCATCCGAGCTGGACTCATCGTGAACTCTCGCTTCTAGGCTACATTATTTTCTAACCTACTACACTTCTTGGCTTCTACCAAGGAGTTTAGAAGAAGAACTTCTTCTTCTAACCTCCTTGGCTTCTACACTTCTAACCTACAAATTTTGTAGGTTACGTTAAGTATCCTTGTTACAGTCATGGAGGAACCATAACAGGGGGGGGGGGGGGGGGCATGGGGTAGTCTTTTACGACCATGGGGTGTGCAGAAATGGTCGTAAAACTGACCTTTTACTTGATTTTTTTTTGCAAAACTAAAAAAAAAAAAGAAAAAAAAAATTCCGTATTTTTTTGGTTGGGTATTTAATGGGAAGGTATTTATTCGGCGATTGGGTAAATACCGGGTAAATACCCAGTTTGTAAATACCCTACCCACTGGGTATTTACCCCCTTTACATCTCTGCTTGTGCATGATTTGATTGTCAATGGAAAAAAAAAATTTTTTTTTATTTTTTAAATCTTTTGTTTTTACTCGGAAAAACATTTGATCTCCTGGGATCCTCAAAAATCCCATTTATAGCCCCATGAAAGTCCTATAGATCACCTCAGTGGAATCGGATCGTTCCGGAACCCCCAAAAATGGATTCTACGTTCAAAAGTACTTCGAAAACGACACCTAACTCGATCCCATAGCCAAATCCCTTCAAAAAACCCTCCCGTAGCCCCATAGCGCCCCACGGGTGTGGGCAATTGGGCGGAAAACCTTACGGGCACAACTAGATGGTAAACCGAGTATTATGTCGAAATTTCAGATTTAAAAAAAATCCTACTGCCGGACGGCGCATGGCGGACGGACATTTCGGTTTTGGAATCTAGACCTGTTGAAATGGATAATGTAAAATTTTGAGGCCGATCGGAGTCGTCGATCTCTGTCGCGATTACATTGGTGTATTATTACAAGAATAATAAACCAAAATCGACAGAAACTATCGGTCACTCAAGAATTGATTCCCGATACTATCGATAGAAAAACATCGATTTTTCGATACTGTCAACAATCGATGCTCATCCCTACTCGGTGGCCTTTTCTTAATCATATCTCCTCCATGTCTTTCCGTTGACTGTGTTTTTAATTTTAATTTAGTTTTTATTCATTTTAATTCTATACCTACATTTATTTTTTCTCCCATAGCTTTTCTGCTCTATTATTTACCTTTCTATCCTACCTACAGTGGTTCTGTACGCCTTGAGCGCTGTGTACTTTGCCGGCGTCATGGTCCGACTCATGTTGACGCTGACGCCCGTCGTCTGCATCCTCAGCGGCATCGCGTTTTCCAAACTCCTCGAAATATTTTTGAAAGACGAGGAAAGCCCATCGAACGGGGACAGCGACTCCGAACAAGAGACATCCCCTTCGCGCACGCTCTATGACAAGGTGAATGTTGGCTGCCATGGGACTGTTACTTTTCTACCCAGACTCTCAACTGGTTGTTGACCTTTTTTTTTTAAGGCCGGCAAACTGCGGAAGATGAAGCATGAGCAAATCAAAGAAACCGAAGGGCTCGGAGCGAACGTCCGGAGCTTCGTGATTGTTGGGGTTCTCGCTATGCTTCTAATGTTCGCCGTTCACTGCACATGGGTGACCAGCAACGCTTACTCCAGCCCCAGCATCGTACTTTCCACTTACTCCCAAGACGGGTAAGTTCTCGCTGAAATTCTCTTGGGGTTACGAATCCACAAATTTCTCGTTCCTGACCTTTCTCTCTTTTTCAAGCTCAAGGCAAATCCTAGACGACTTCAGGGAAGCCTACTACTGGTTGTCGCAGAACACCGATAGTGACGCCCGAGTCATGAGCTGGTGGGATTACGGCTACCAGATTGCTGGCATGGCGAATCGGACTACGCTAGTCGACAATAACACCTGGAATAATTCTCACATCGCTTTGGTTTGTTTAAAAAGCTCCCTGCGTTACCGTATTTTTTGAAAATGTGTAGTTTTTATTTTCCAGAATGATAATCGATAAAAACGAGATCCCGATGGAACTCTCGCTCGACAAATCTTTCGATTTATGACGATTCGATGAACAAATGGGCCATAAATGCCGTTATTATTTACTGACGCTTGGGGTTCTTCGTCATGAAAAGAGCCTCATTAAGTTGGTTTGAGACTGGTTATTTCAATTTCTGTTGTTTAATAGCCGAGTGTGGTCGCCTTTATGCCATTTTCATGCTCAATTTATCTCAGCGAAACGTTTGAAACTTGACAGATTGCTGTGTTTAGAGCGATTTTTTTAGGTGTGGGATCATAAATCCCATTCACGAGTACTTGGGAGGTATCAAATTTTCAATGAAAACTAACTGCTGACCATTAAACGGGTCAATTCTTTTTCCCCCGCTTTTTAAATTCTAGATCGCCCACTTTGTGTAAGTAAAACAAAATCTAAGGATTCGAAATTTTTGTTACGTGTTTGGGAAGCTCAACTAGACCTGTAAACAGAGGCTGTAAATCGGCAAGAATCAGGAATAATTCGGCAAAATTGTTTTAATACCTTCTAATGCCGGAATCTGAGTTTGCACCATCGCAAGTGGTGAACTTGATTTTTCGCAAGCCATGGAAACCGCTAGCCAGCTTGGGACCAGCTTTGCAAGCCTTGAACAGGTTTGCCATCCTGACAAGCCTTGGAGGCCAGTTTTGGACCAACTTTGTAAGCTCTGATCAAGTCTGGAAAGCTTGGGACCATTTTGGTTTACCTTGGAAACCCTCATCCAGCTTGGCACCATATTGGCATGTCTTGGAAACCTTTAGCCAGCTTGGGACCAGCTTTGCATGCCTTGGACAGCTTGGGAAAGCAAGATAACAACCACTATATCAACATCAGGCACGCCGAAAGAGGTGCAGTTTCATTTTTGGGAGCGGATCGCACTGACCTTTTAGCGACGATCGAATCCCCCTCACTTTTCTCGTCTGACTGGTCGTCCCCACCCTACATACTAAAATAATATTGTATTCTATTGTATTTCATGGTTAATGATTTTTACAGGTTGGTAAGGCGATGTCATCCACCGAACCCAAAGCCTACGAGATCATGAAATCTCTCGACGTGGATTACGTTCTGGTCATATTTGGCGGTGTGATCGGTTATTCCGGTGACGACATCAACAAGTTCCTTTGGATGGTCCGGATCGCTGAAGGAGAACACCCGAAGGATATCCGCGTGAGTTAAGCAATTCAACTAACTTTTCAGGTTCAAGATAGGGATGGGACAGTGACTATGTTTCAAAGTCTGAAACGTAGATGGTAACATGGACGCTGGTTTCCTCATCTTTATTTTCATTGTTGTCTATTTCACCATTAATTTTACTTAGGTGAAAATCGGGAGAAACGTACCTACAAAAAAAAAAAAAAAGTACTTTTGTACTTCTAGCATATTTTATTCTTGGGTAAGGACGCTCCCAGCTTTTCAAAGCAACCTCTCTGCTGGTCTGGCTGAGATTCAGTCAATTTCAGTCAAATTTCACGACAGATTCAGATTCCCGAGCTAATTTACGTCCAATAAGCCCATTGAGCGCAATTTCTGACGCGCTCAAATCCGCGCAACTATCCATTCTTCGTTGTTTATGGTCCTATTGGAACGGTTTTCACTGTATCCTACCTAGCGATCTGAATTTTAATAATAAATTTCAAACGAACGAATTCCGACGATCGGGAGGTTTTGACGACGAGAATAATAGAATAGAATCTTTTACATTACCGGCTGGGAGCGCTTGCAGTCTGTGAAGTCCATGCCTCCTAACGTTGAGCCTGAGAAGATGTGCTTGATCCCAACGCGGGGCCAGGAATTTTTTGCTTCGGACCCGGGAGACAATTTCATTCACTTCTCGTTAATTTCGGGTATATTCTGGGCTTTTAGTTATTTTCAACACCCACTGGGTGAGATGGGATTGCCAATGATAGGCTGGGTTTTCGCTCCCCATCCGGGCGAGATATTTTTTTGCTTCCCGCGGGACTCAGGAGGCGATTTTCTACATCCACGGAGTTGGGTTGGAATTCCAAAGATCGGGAGGTTTTCACGCATTTAAAATTCATGTACCAGATCATTATCTATATTAAAATGGGTGAGCCAAGCAGAGAAAGTGGCTGAGCGAACTGAGGCCCCCCTGTCCCCGTTACTCGATATTCTTTATTTTATTGACTTGTACTTGTTTATAAACATGATTTCTATCTATCTATTACCATTCGAAATAAGAAAGAATGTGCACATTAATACATCTCAGATCTCAGCCCCCACTCAGCAGTAGATGGCAGGGATCCCGTGTCATTAGGAGAAACCCCATAATTTTATATATTTTTAAACGTGGATTTTGATGATTGGATGGACAATGAACCTAAAGCGTCAATGTTTCAAAAACATCGGATATCGATGTCCCATCTCTAATTCAGCATAAACTTGGCTCCTCTGATTCTTCATTATCGTTTACTCGTTGTTCGCACTTTCCTCGTCGGTGCGGTGCGGGGCGTATTGTAACAAGTTGAAGCGATTAGCCTAACTGTCACGAACTGGCTTTGACGTGATTAACCTTTGATAGGGTTGAATGCATTCTCCGACCTTTCAAGGGCACTTATTCAATATCCTCCTCATCCTCAACGTTGCGTCTCAATTTCTACATTGTACGACGAAGTTAACTCGTTTGCAGGAAAGTGATTACTTCACGGATAGAGGAGAGTTCCGGGTTGACGCTGAAGGTTCCCCCGTCATGTTGAACTGTTTGATGTACAAGCTGAGCTACTACAGGTTCGGGGAGCTGCAAGTGAGTATAATTCCGTTTTTACTTTATTCTGAAACGAATCTGTCAACTGTAAATATTTTCGGGAAAAACGTCTGGACGTAATACTAACTTATGTCGATATCTCGCTTTAGGAACGAGGGTAAAAAACGCTGCAAATTTTACACAAGTGTTTATTATTCTTTGATAGTGCGAAAATTAATGCTATGTCGCGATTTGCAGCGTTTTTCAATTTATACGCGTCCCTCCAAAGTGTGATAATTTATTATCACTGATAAACATTTCGAGGGTCAACCGTATTTCAACATAATTACCTTAACTATTTCTCAACTTTTGACGATTGGTTGGGTTTGTAGTTGGACTTCCGAGGGCCTCCAGGCTTCGACAGGACGAGGAACGTCTACATTGGGAATAAGGACTTCGACTTGACGTACTTGGAAGAGGCCTACACCACTGAGCACTGGCTCGTCAGGATATATCGGTGAGCGATGACCCAATTGGTTTGAGTATGATGATTTATTTTCCTCAATTTCGGCTAACTTTGTACGTGTTGTCAAAGGGTCAAAAAAGAGAATGAGTTCAACCGTCCGAGGATACCCATCAACAAGAGGAAAATCCCTGTCAACAGCTTCTTTTCAACAAAGGTAACCCAGTATTCTCATTAACTCCGGTGATGAAATCAGCTAGAATCCGGTTGCCCTTAGAAAACGCATTTACCTCATTTACGCATTAGAGAACCATGTTTGGTTCTCTATGCTATCTACCTTCATGTGTGATGTGTGAGGGGGACGTCAGAGGGCGCTGGGGGTGAGGGAGAAGGACAAAGTGGGTGGGGCTTATCTCATTCTACAAGCGAGTTCCGTCTCGTCCACACACTCCTTATAAATGCGTTTTCTTAGGCAATCAATCTCTACCATTTGGGATGTCTGCAAATCGACTTTGCTATCTTGAAGGAATCAATCCATTGTATTAAATACAATAAATTGTATAGATGAAGATTGCCAAAATTGCTACGGTAGGTTTTCATAACTCTGGTTGAGCCCGTCATCACTTGCTGTTTTGGTGCTGGTGGCGAGCGCTTTCGATGTTAAAACATCATCGTCTGTCCAGTTGAGTGGTTCTGAGAGTGTGTGCAGAAGAGTTGAAGTAGTAGTCAAAGGTGAATGGGTTCGTTTTACCTAACATGAATGAGCCTGTGAAATAGGCCAGTCATTAGAGACATCAGACTGTGCAAAAGGTGGTGTAGAAAATTTTATTTTTGATACGTCTCATCACTTTATTTATTATATTATCATTAGAATCTACGTGTCTCTTTTTTATGAGCTCACATTTTGGTAAGTGTGCAAATGCCAGGAGACTTTTGGCAGACTAAAAACCTCGACATTTTGGGACTTGTTTTAGTTATTATTCGGTAATATCAATAAGGTGCTTCCTGTCGGAAACATTGCGAAAACACGGTGCTTCATAAAAACTTAAGGGGAGACACGCACGCCAAATTGGCCAAAAATCGATTTTCGGGAAATAATTTTTTTAAAAACTACATTTTATACTGAACATTTTGATATAATATAATCATATGTACAACAATTTTGAACTTGTGTTCTGAGCGCTTGAAGGTAGGCGATCGAATTGAAAACATAAACAACGAATGTTATCAGATGTTGTTCAATACAATTTTTCGTCCAGAAAATTTCAAGATATTTTGTTCGCCACTGATAAAGTAGGACATAGAAAGAATAAAGAAAATGAATAATTGTCCAGAACAACGTGAGGAAACAGCAAAACACAGAGTAAAAGGGGAGTTGCGCTCGCGGGATCGGACGAGTCTTCCAGCGGGGGGAAACTAAAATGGCGATTTCTCGTTTTCATGCTTCCGCGTCAGTTCGGAACACATAACTTTATCATTTTTCAATATTTTCGAATGATTTTTTTTCTACGTGTTCAGTTACTAAGTGAGAAGATATGTACAACAAATCAAGCCAGAAAACCAAATAGAACCGTTGTCAGGAACAGAAACGTACGGAAAAACGTAGTAAGATTTTTAGCAACTTTTCAGAGGCGAGCATAAATTTTTCTTGTGCCGGGATATTTATGGTTTATTCAATCTGCATTATAAGAGGAACACACACAAAAAATTTTAAAGTGATACGATGAGAGTGGACTTCTGTAGAGGTTCCGAACGGAGGCCCGTTTTTGAGTCAAATACAAAGGGACCCGTTGGCGCGCGAGTCTCCCTTAAATAGGGCATTAGTTGTTTTTGTTCGGGTCGTTGTACTTATAATATAATATTATGGTGGTCTAAGGGTTGATGTTGGCGGTGAGATTTTTGATGGTTTTTATGTTGCTGGTTATTGGGGTGATTTAACTGCAGGACGGGGTGGTTTTCTGTAGATTTTGAATTGATTTTTATACTGAATTACTAAGATGTTTTATGAGCAAATTTGATGGTTAACGTTACCATCTTGAACGTTCATTTAGGGAGCCTTTTTTTTCGGGAACTTACTTCGAGCCCTGGTTGAATGTAGCGTAGGTACTAGCGTCAGGTCTTGTTCACCTATTGAAATTCGGAAATTGGCTCAAATGATTGCTCTTGTGCCCAAGCCCGTGATGTTCCGATTTTGTAAATTAGCGGGACAAACGATACATGCTGGGCTGAAGTACCAACAGGATTGTAAGCCAGCCTTCATAAGATTAAACATCTTGACCATCCCTGCGGTTTACATACTCAAAGCTACGTGCTACGTTTTCTCCAACTTACACGAGTATCATATATGATGGAGGTATACCTCCACTCATGGGTACATATAGAACACGGCATGGGAGTGACTTGCTGGTGCCTTATCACCGCTTGAAATCATCCCGCATCAGCAGTTCATGGTGGGGTATTAAATTTTTCAATGCCATCCCTAAAGAGTTGCGAGCGAAATTTACGGCAACAAACGATAGGCCAAAACTTGTCAAGTTTTTAAAATCCATCGCACCCTTTGATTTTAATGAATTTTTCCTTAGTATAAAGAATGTAAGAGAGCTCTAGTTAGGCATAGGTTTTGAAAACCATTACTATCTAATACATAGCTTGTTCATGATGTACCTATCGCTGTATTATTGAAGTAAGTTTTTGCGAGCTGTAATTTTGTACGGAAATTTTGACCTTGTCTTTGCACTCTGTGTTCTTGGCAATAAAAACTCTTGACTCTTGACTCTTGACTCTGACTCTTGACATTCTATTCTAGCAGATTTGGCAGATTCAGTCAGGTATAGAAGCAATTTTAAATTGAAATCACCAATTCACAAAATTGATTATTATTATTATTATTATTATTATTTTCAAATTAGTAAATTGTTCCCCATCCGTACTATTTCTCAGTATACTACCTATACTATTAGGTGATATCTCATGTTGTTTTGAAGTTGACGTCTTCGTCGGGTGAAGTCAGCCAGTTGTTTTCGTTTCATTTCTGCCAACACGATTGCGACCTGGTAAACGGCGGGGCAGGCCATTCGACTAATGGCTTTCTTTGATACCTCCCGCCGAGCCTGACGCTCTTTTCGAAATCCCTCGACTTTTTCCAGCCCAATACAAGATTTCACGGGTGGAAGTCGACTGTAGCTCACGTTGTTTGGTGGCTCTTTGGGCATCTTCTGCTAGTTTGAGGTTTTGTGATGTTCAACGGTGTACTTGGAGTTTGTGTGTGCTAAGAAGATAGTGGAAACGCTTGGAAATGATTCCTCGTTTGAAACGACATGATTTTCACTCCTTGGGCCTTTCACCAAAACTTGTCTTCCCAAAACAAAACTCCTCTCGACTCCCCAACCAGATCCCGCTATAACGCCGAACAAGCTTGAGAACCCCATCCATCGATTCTACGTCCAAAATGACTCCGCAAACGACTCTTCAATCTACCACCTGTTCAAAACCCTTCAAAAACCCTCTTTACTACACTTGCGAATCCGTTTCAGACCAGTGGAAACCCAATGGAACCACTGGTAGTTTTTAACCTGCTAAAATCCCTTCAAACTAGTTTGAAGGTTTGAAGCCTGTTTAAACCATTTTCAACCAGTGGTGATAAATCAGTTAAACCCCTTTAAAGGTTTTGGATTAGAATTTATGTTTTGGAGGTGAAATTAATTTTGATACGTAATTTTGGTTTATTATTCTTGGAATAATACACCTATGTAATCGTGTCGGAGATCGAAAATTCAACATGTCTAGATTCCATAAACAAAATATCCGTCCGCCGTCCAGGCCGTTTTGGGCAGCAGGAGTTTTTTTTTCTTTTTTTAATCTGTAATGTTGACAAAATACTCGGTTTACTATCTAGTTGTACACGCAATGTTTTCAACCCGATCGCCGAAACCTGTGGGGCTAAAAAGGGGCCACAGGAGGGGTTTTGGGCTATGGGGTCGAGTGGGGCGTCGTTTTCGAAGTATTTTTGGACGTAGAATCCATTTTTGGGGGTCCCAGAACAATCCAATTTCACCTTGGGGATCCAAATGGAATTTTTGAAGGTTCCCAGGAGGTCAGATAAGGTGTCGTTTTCCGAATATTTTTTAACGCATAATCTATTTTGGAGGTTCCACATCTATCCAAACGTGCAGATTTTTTTTTTCCAAAAATATTTTTTTAACTAACAAGGCCTAACACAGGATTAACTTTTACACAATTAATCTGTATCAAAGAAGTCCTTAACACTAAGTGTCCTAAACACAAGTCTTGTAAAATTTGTAGCGTTTTTACCATTCAAATTGCCGTTAGTGTAGAGGCGACTCAGGCGAGGCTCAGGCCCAAAGGTTGGTGTGGAAATGTGCGGCTTGGGCGGATTTTTGGAGGTGTTAGTTGGTGAAAGAGGCCCTACCTCCAGACCTCTGGATCCCCACATGCACTTCTGAACTCCACACTCTGACCATAATCTAACCATTCACTTCACTCAACCCTTTGGCATCCCCCCCTTACCCTTACCTCTAAATCCCGAATTTTCACATCTGAACTCCTAACTCTGACTCCCCCCACCTTTTTCTCTATTCCACTGAATCATTTTCATTCTTGTTGCAGACCTCCCGCAGGAAGAAGGGCACGATAAAGAACCGCCCCGTCGTCGTCAAGGGGAAGAAACCCGTCAAGTCCTAAATTTTTCCTGCTGACTTCAGCAGCCCGCCAACCGAACCTCACAACGGACGGACCGCTCATTCGAACGCACTCATGTGATGTCTCAACCTCTCGACGGACTTTTCACTCAAAGTCGGCGCCTTTATTCAGCAAATCGTCGTTTTTATAGTTTGGCCACTTTCGAAAATTTACTGCAATTTGGTTTTTTGCGTGAAATTTTAACTTAGTCATTGTTTTTTGTGAGTTACGCTTATTTGTGCACACTATTTTTTTTCTGTGGGAATTCTGGATACCTCATAGGTACTCACTTGGGGTGGTCACTGCCTTACCGATTACCAAACTCACCTTAAAATTCAGAACATTTTCAATTGAGTTCAGTATGAAACTAAAAGTCATATAGCTAAATTGTTCGATAGTTTAGTAGATTCAATAAAGTTATTTTGTCGTTTAAAAACATTTAATTTACTTGAAATGTTCGTTGCACGAATTGTTGGGTGTGGTGAATCTTGTTAAACTCCTTGTTTCGTTCAGAGCTCCTGGAAGATGAAAATTAAATTCTCAATTCATCAAATAAATTGATTTATCGATCGAGTTCCCTTTTTCACTGCCCTTCGTGGATTTTTCTCGACACCGGAAAACCTCCGATACGGGTCGATTTTCTCGCGAAAACTCGAATTTCGTTCGCCCTCTTTTTCGAACGAGCGACCGACTGACGTTGTCCTAAACGGCGATTGTTCTTGCGCGTTCGCACACGTTCTCCAAACGGCTCTGAAACTCCAAATTTGAGCCATTTGCAGGGAGTTCGACGGTTCACACCCACCTTCTAGAATAGTAAAGATGAAAGGAGTTTTTGAATTATTTTTAAGAAAACAAAAAAAATCAAGGAGAGATTGTGCAATATTTTTATTTCGTCAGTTTTTCTTTTTTTGCCTCTGATATTTTCCATAATTTTTACTGAAGTTATGTTCCATTTTTTTTTTTTTTTTTTTTAGTTTTTTTTTTGAGAAAGAAGTTTGGACGTAGCCAGAACGGTGTAGGTACAGAATGGTTGTATAATGGAATTTTTAATCTATTAAAATAATATGTATTTACTATGTAAATATTACATTCTTTTCATAACGTTTCACGCGTAAAGGAATTGTGACTTCTTCCTAATCCCCGTTATCGGTATGGGTTGTTGAAGTTGTTGCAGCCTATCGCCCTGCAATCAAAAGTTAGAACAAAACAATTAATTTGGGGAATGTTGAAGGACAAACGTTAAATGTCACCTGGGTTTATTAATAAATGATTTTGTCAGTAGAATTTTAACCAAATCGAACCGGTATGGGATCATTTTAGCTTGGTTTTGCCTAAACCTTATTAGAACCATAGAGTCCCCCAGGGCAGGTCTGAGACAACCCTAATTCAAAAGGCTTGTTTGCTGGGAGAGCTGGCGGCCGAAATATCTCGATTTTTTCGGACAGTTTCTAGTTTTTCACCTATAGCCCGAAAACTAAGCTTTGCAGGGAAAACGTTACAGAATCTGTCACCGAAATCCCAACATGACATAACTGCATTTCTCGAAAAAATTTTTATTGCGTTTCTGAAAGTTAAATTACGCGCCAAATCGAATGGCGGCGTCAGTTTTCCACTGGGTGCGCTAGTTTCACCGGAATCGAAAGGTTGACCAACATGACATAAAGTGTTTTGAAATCCAACATGACACAACAGGTCAGAAGAAGCATGGCGGCTCTGACGGAGGCTTGGTAAGTTTTCATCTTTTCAAGCTATTATTTGGTGATGAATATTCAAACTTCTTTTTTAACCACCTAATTAGATACTTTCTGAATGATGATCCCTTATTTCTCTTTGGCCTGGAATGCCAGAATCAACGCAGTACACCCAGAAAGAGTGCACATGCAATGGTGCTATGTTGTAGGTAATGTGGGAACATGTAATTATGCCAAGTTGAATAGACAGGAAATGAAACAGTTTTTTTGCTCTCCTGAAAAGCTGCCAAAATCAATTATGTCATGTTGGGATTTCGGTGATACGAAATTTAAGAGCATACAATTCTGCGTCGAATGACCTCCTTACACATTGGAATCAGTTCTGCCGTTTAGCCACAATTAAGCGTCAAATACAGGCAATGTTTTTTCAACGCCTGGGGAAAAAAAATCGCTCATGTTATACCCCTGTAACTTATGAACGGCTCATGCATAGGCTCAAAATGTATGTTGGAGCATCAAGCAAGGGAGCACCTGAGATTCAAAAAATACTACTACAGCCGAGAAAACGAATTTAAACCAAAACAAGAAACGCCCAATGACACCGCTCGGTTAGCGGAAAACCACGTTTTTCAGAACGTTTTCGGATGTTGCTCGAAAACTATTGGCCCGATTCCAAATGGAATGGCTACCCCAAGTTTAAAATGGTATCACCTTCCGAATATCTGTTCTCAATTTTTAGGCGTTTAAAAGTCGGATAATTGCAGTTTTCACACTAGTAGGGAAAAATTGGTACTTTTTTGGCTGCTGATTGCGACCTTATCTATCGGTTGAATTTTAAAGTTTGTGTAGCCGTTCGACGAAGAATTTTATGCGCTTTAATAAACTACAGAGTGAAATTTTCTGTATCACGCAGAGCTTTCATAATATCAGCAAAAATCCAAAACAAGTCGAAAATTTCGAGGGTTTTAGGCCCTCAAAAGTTCACCCGTTCTGGGGTGCCAAGACACTAATTAAAATTTTGAAACACAACATCCAACCTTTTATAGGTATACACCCCTTCTAATGTCTAGGTTGACTGGACTACTTGAAAATATTAAACCATAAGTGTGTAACAGTGGGCAACCCACCAAATTGGGGGAAAATCAAGCCAAAAATTTAATGATCTCGAACAAACCTACTGGTTGTTTTACTGGAGGCGAGCGCTTTCATTCTGAAGACGTCGCCTTGTACTATTGGTCAAACGTGCCACAACAACCGAATATGAGTTGTGGCCATAAACTCCTCAGTGTTTGAGCCATACAAAATGAATCTGCAGTACTATCAGGCATCTCTAGGAGGCGTGGGACTCTCAATATGGTCAGCCTGACAGGATTGAAGATGCCTCGCGTTTTTCCACTGATAGTTCTTCCACCGTCAATGTTATCACTGGGGTGTGAGGTGCCTAAGCAAGTAAAAGTAAGTAGTTTTTTTTTTTTTTTTTTTTTTTTTGTGTTAACCAATTGGTTTTTACAAGCGATGCAGGAGCCGACCCCGCACTATACTTAGAAAAGCTTTAGAAATTCTTGCTCCAGAGAATGGATTCACATAAACTTGCGTTCAGAGGTGAATTGTTTGCCGACAAGACAGGTATCACAACACGTGATTGACTTTTGGTCAAACATTGGTGTTCGGCCCCGGATTCGAACCAGGCTGATCAGCGCCCCGAGTGATTAATTTACAAATTTTGTAAACAGACGAAGCTCTATCGCCTTAGTCCATGGGTAGGAGGACTCCAAATTTGTGAGTCTGGAATGAGTCCGACTCTTATGTAAATAACCAAGTTATGTCTCTCAACCGCTGAAATTGAATATTCGAGGGTAGCGAGGTTCAGTCAAAAAACTTCTACCTACGCCAACGTTTCGGTTTATTTGTAAACCATCTTCAGGGCTACAAACAGTCCATCTTTGAGCGAGAACAACCATTCACTGAAGTTTTTTGTAACCTCTTTGAAACTCACTATGAATAATTCACAATAGTGAATATTGTTGCTCACACTCGGAGATGATTTGTTTCTGAGCTGTTCAGTTGGAATGAAAAACGGAATGGGTTTGGACCAAAAGACCACGAGTTTGGACCAAAGCCCCCCCCAGGGGTAACAAAGAATTCCAGACGTACTTCTCTACGAAACTATGGATTTTGGTCACGTTTCTAAGATTTTGCGTCAATGTGATTGTTGGTCATTGTGAAAATAAATTAGTCGTGGTGACGCATGAGAGCCTTGTACTTGTACTTCACGTCAGGATACGGGAATAGTGGGTTTTGAGCCGCTCCATTGCAATTTGAATTTTTGGCGAGCCACCAAAAATTAATTTTTTGAACGGAACCGCAAACTCGGCTTCCGAGTAGAAAGCTGTGTGATTGGCCACTCACTGACCAATGAAAAATCTAAGGAACAGGTTAGATTAAGGTTATTCAAGTAGATAACCACCACTCTGCGGAGAACCTCCATTAAATTTTGATGTGATTTACTTGAAATGTTCATCCTTTATTTTTCGCCACAGAATAAATATTCCTTCCTATTCTGTGATTTTTCGGTAAATGTTGTTGAATGGTCGGTAAATGTTTTAGCAATTCGAGTTCGATGTTCTAGGAAGAAAAACTCCCCCGATTTGGAACAGGCGGAAAAAAAACTCCCGGGGCCACGATTGTAAGATAGGTTCCAAATACTTGTTTTTAATTTTGAAAACCATAAATAGATATTTAAATGTGGTAAAATTAATGACTAATTTAAGGGTTTTCGGCAATTTTTGAAGAAATGAAGTAATTTGTCAAGCTGTGATCAACTGAGACCATAACCTTGTTGGATAATATCATTAAATTGCCGTAATGATATCATCACCAAATTATACTTGAGTTCAGCACAAATTAGATGGGTTTTTGTTTATTATTGCTGTTATAAGTATGTATTTGCGACCGTGGTTAACAAATTTTATCAAGCTCAAGATTTGTCCTTACACATAAACGGGAAGGGTTTTTTTTTAAGATTTCGGCTACGATATTGAGTGGGGTGTCGTTTTCGAGGTATTCTTGGACGGAGAATCCTGTTCTTGGGCTCCAAATGGGACTTTTGAAGGATTATTAGGTTTTGACTTTTTATCGGCGGGTTTTTTCCTGCCTTTACCAAATCGCGTTTTTTATTGGGGAGGTTTTTTCCGGAGTTTTTTTGCTGGGAGTTTTCTTCCGGTTACCGAATTCGACGCCAACAACCAAAACAATCGTCAGATTTGCGTCACTTTGGCGCTCAGTATCAAAATACGTGTCACTCTAAAGTGCAAGAATCATTGCAAGGTCGTCGAAAACCAAGTTGACTGGACAGAACTAACCACAAAATCAGGTCTCTCTTTTCATTTCAGTGCTAGTGCGCTCTGGCGGATTAGTTTTCGCCTTTCTGGAAAGGTTCCCGGTACGGTTTGAATACAGGTATTTTTATTCGTGATTTTCTCTTCACTGAAGAATTTTCTATTCTCTTTTTCTATTTCCTTCTTGTGACCGACCCGTGCCTTCTATTTCGGGCCACTGGAAAGATTTTCAGCCGAAATGGTTTATTTTTCCGACATAGGATCAGACCCCATTGTTCAAAAGGGAACTACCTATACACTTCCATACAGCAAGTATTCCAACTTCCTCGCATCAACGCCAAAGAATATCCAAAACCAACACTGTAACTTCCCACAAACAATAACCTTAACCTTAACCAAGAAGCTTGGAATATTAGTAAGGAACGTGATACTTCTCCAAGTAACAAGCAACGTCTTCACGCGTTAAAATGAGTGAAGGGCATGTCGGGCTGCTTAGTTGAGAATTCGGAATTTAAGTAAAATGTATTTTAATTTGTTGAAATCGGAATGATTTGAAGTGATCGATTGACAATTTTTTTCAAAAATCGGAAATCGAACCCCATCACGAGTAGGCTAATTCAACACCCGCACCAGGGTCCGTTCCCACGCACATGAAAACATGATGGTTGTTCAAGATGTTCGTTGAAAACTTCCCAACCATGAAAACCCCAATGACGTGAAGGATGAAACATTTCGAAGATGATGAAAAACATTTTAATGGTATTTTAATTTAAATTGGCTTCTTAAAAGTAAGACATCAATTGAGTTTCGCAGTATAGAAAAAAATGTCGAGTTTATCACAAAAATTCAAGTCTTGCCGATTTCCAAGTCAATTTGGGATTTTGCAAAATTTCGACGAGCCGGGTCGTGTCGGTATTCAGCTGGACGTTCGGTTCATAGAATTGCAGAGTGGATTCGGGTAGTCCTCGAGTAGCTCCGAGTAGCAGTCGAGAATGATGGGAGCTCCTTTCCAATTGTAGATCTGAGGGTCTTCTTCTAAGAACCAAGGGACCGCTGCCTGACGGGGGGGTGACAAAATCAGTTTTATAACTGACACAACCAGCCCCGCCGAGGATGAGCATCCGTGTTAAAATCATTTCGCACATGGATACAAATTCAACATTCATTAAAACTGTCGTCCAATTTATGGTTTAATATAAACAATGGTCAAGCGTTTCAAACCACTTGACCGCTTTGATATAAAAGCCTAACTTGTTTAAAAAAATAACATCCAGTGACGAGCGTAATTGACATGCACCTATATCCCTCAAGCTCTAATGGGGCGTAGTGAAAAAATACCAAACTCAGGAGAGTGGTGAATAAGGAATGGATTCAGCAGAGTGGTAAATGAGGAGCGAGTTCAGCAGAGTGGTTGGCGTTCGTTCAGAAGCATACTGGATAAGGAGCGAGTTCACCAGAGTAGTGAATGAGGAGTGAATTCAGCAGAGTAGTGAATGAGGAGCAAGTTCAGCAGAGTGGTGTATGAGAAGGTGACCCAGCAGAGTGGTAAATTTGGAGTTGATTCGGCAGAATAGTGAATACAAAAATGGGTTCATCAGAGTAGTGATTGAGGAGTGAATTCAGCAGAGTAGGTACTGAATGAGGAGTGAATGCAACAGAGAGGGGAATGAGGAGAGAGTTCAGCAGATTGGTGAATGAGAAGCGAGTTCAACAGAGTAGTGAATGAGGAGTGAATTCAGCAGAATGGTGAATGAGGAGTTGATTCAGCAGTGTAGGTAGTGAAGGAGGAGTGAATTCACCAAAGTAGTGAATGAGGAGTTGGTTCAGCAGCACAGTGAATGAGGAGTGAGTTCAGCAGAGTAGGAATCCTCATTCCTGATAGTAGTTGATCAGGGGTTCACCCACGAGGTCTATCTCATATTTCAGTACCCACTGCTTCTCAATGTCTACAATGTTGAGTCTAGGCAATAATCTATACCACTAAATCTTGTGTGCAATTAAATTACTCAACGCCTTACTCGTTGTTCTCTTTATTTTACATCATACAATTTATAATTACGCCGCCCAATTAATTGCGACGAGTGTCCACAGAATCTGTGATAATCTGATTATGTATCACCGAGCAGGGTCGATTCTCGTTGCTTTTTCGATCACCTACCAGTTTATATACCACAATAGTTTCCTGTTCATCCATGGATAATTGCAATTACTCACCAAATGATTTTGTCATCACGGTGGTGAAACGAAGAATCCAACAGGCTTTGTGTGCCCACTGAAAACTGAACTGTTTCGAGAGTGGGAAAAAGAGAGGGCTTTTAAGGAAATCATGGCCCTTGTTGGAGGTGGACGCGATTGGATTAGATTAGGATTACCGGGTTGGGGGAAAGATGATTCGAACCAATCGACGAACTTCCCACCAGGTTGTGGCTTTTTCCAGGTGCAGTGTGGTAGCTGTCACGCGGTAATTCCAGCCGCCTAATTTCTCCTTGACATTAGTTTTCTTTATTCTCCGTGAATGAGTTGTATGACAGAATGATACACGGGACGGAATGATACCCAATTTAAATGTTCGTTATAATAGCCTCTGAAGATTTGATTTTTTTTTTTTTAATTTATTTAATGAGAGCACCCTATAAACTACCTACGACTTTGAACCACGAAACAATCAAGTATGAAAAGGGGCTTTTGTGGAACGACCCACGACTGTTTGTTGAAGTTTAATTGAGTAGTTTCAACCTTTGTACCACCACGCTGCTCAAGCTGGGCCCCACAATCTATCGGACTCAGAGGTAATGCCTACAGTACCTGCATGGCCGTGTGGTCTTGAAGGAGGAGTCCGACCGCCGTTGATGTGGTTTTTATTCGCACGACCTAACACGACCACATACGGACCCTTTTTTCGAGTAGGCGACTTTGACGATTCTCTCGGTATTGTGCCCCCCTGATTTAATGTACTTTTCTTTTTTTTTTTTTTTTTTTTTTTTGACGACGATTGAAACCAACCTGGTGTTTCCGGTTGATGAGCTCCATCCTAGCCTCCTGCAAAGCCTCCCAGAGTTTGGCCTCGGAGAGGATCTGCCTGCTCAGTTCTTCCACGGCTGGCTCGGGATTCATGTCCACAAAACCCGACATTGATTCGTCGGCTCTTTTCTTCCCGCATCCTGAAACAAACCCGGAAAATACTGCAGTAACAGCGTCAAATGCGGCATAATTACCTATTTACCTTTAATATTCTGTTATTTTTGGTGTGTTATTCTTGGAATAATTGGTGTATTTTCGACCTCAAACTTTGACGTTATAACGCATAAATACGGTTCAAGATGGCTAAATTCCCAAAAGGAAGTGTCCGTCCGAGCCGTTTTGGGCAGTAGGACTTTAAACAAAATCTGAAATGTTGACAAAATACTCGGTTTACCATCTAGTTGTGTCCGCAAGGTTTTCACTCTGGGGCGCTATGGGGATAAAATGTTTTTGAAGGGTTTCGGCTATGGGGTCGAGTGGGGTGTCGTTTTCAAAGTATTTTTGGACGTAGAATCCATTTTTGGGGGTCCCAGAACGATTCGATTCCACTGTGGAAATCTATGGGGCTACAGATTTTTGAAGGATCCCAGGAGGTCAATTAAGGTGTCGTTTTCTGAGTTATTTTTGACGCATAATTCATTTTTCGAGGTCCCACATATGTCCAAACAATGTAGGTACAGAATTTTTTTATATTTATTCTTATTATTATTATTTTTTTTTTTTTCAAAAATGTTTCTTTAATGCCCCGAATGAATTTTGCTCAATTACTTGACCTTACTATAGCAATGAATAAAAAACCATTGTGTAAAATTTGCAGCGATGTTTAAAGGTCAAATTGGAGTTTTCGGCATTTGAACCAAGTCGAGGAACTTCAAAATCCATTTGAACACAATCGATGATTCCGTCGCTTCGCCTACAACCTTTTTCACCTATGTAGGGAAATTTTGCCCTATGGTTAAATTTTAACCTACTGGACAGTTCTCATAACGCAACATGGTCTACCCCACAACTTAAACTACCACAAGTTCACCCACACACCACTAAGTCTTTTGCCTACCTACGACAGTACGGTTTGAAATTTACTATGGATTTATACAGCTTCTGCGTCATAGGATCCTTCCTGTTTGGAAAAGTGGATAACCAACCTGAGGGAGTTGGCTCTTTTCGCCTTGGTACAATTTACCAGCACAATATGTATCGTGGAAGGCGGTTGTTGCTTCTTGAGTGGCATTTCCAGGGATACTGCAGTAATCCCTGGAGTACTCATGAGTACTCAGCAACTTTAAACCAACATTTTTTTATTTGATGAAATCGGAATTATTAGGTAACAAGTTGATAAATTAAATAAAAATAAATTAAACTAAAAATTTGTTTAGGGCAAAAATGTAGATCTTAATTCAGCGTTAATGCTCCATAGTTTGATGTAAAATTATTTGTATAAATTCTTCCGTTCATTTCTAAAATCCATAGGTCCCACCAGACCTCCGTACTATTCCGAAACGTGTCCAAAGGAGGGAAGGGGGGGAGCAATCCGTGTCCTACAAAGACCAGGATCTGTAGAAATCCCCATATAAACCCACGGAGAACCCCATTAGGGTTTTATTCGGATGCGCCTAAGCTCGGGGGCCTTAATATACGCCTTTCCCGCCATTTCAACAGATCATCTCCTACATGGTAAATATCAATTTTCGAGATCTCAATTCTGAATGTAATATCAACGTAGCTTGTTGAAGTGTTAGAGGACTTCGGGGGTTATTGAATTTTAATTATTATTATTATTGAATTTTATTTATATTAGTCCTAAATAAATTAGTAAAATTGACTTAATTATTAATTTTATTAATTTTATTATTTGTTCGAATTTTTCTGTACTTTTCAAGGCAGATGGTGTATATAGTCCAGTCAATCCGTTGCGAACGTGAAAAAAATATATGGTTGGATTCTTTCTTTCTTATTCTATGTATTTGGGTGCTGAATCCGAATCTGAAGAGATCCACCTAATTTCAGTCAAGTACTTATAAATATCTACTTTTGCGTTTGGATATATTCGCAAAAAACTCCAAAATGTTTGCACTTTTTTTCCCTTAAAACCCCGAAACTATGCGTCCTATAGCAAAAGTCACTATTACCAAAGTGAAAGAGAATTAAATTTCCTATAACATTCACTAGTTTAAGTTGATTGTAGACCCAATAGTTCAGGAGCTAGAGCAAAGAGACACAGGAGCTAGAGAGAAACTGAAAAAAGTAACGAAATTCACATTTTCTTGTCCTGCATCAAACGTCACATATCAGGTGACGTTCATCCAAACGTCACATATCAGGTTTGATAGGAAATTTAATAAACTTTCAGGCGAAAAAAAAAGAAGAAAAAATTTGAATCGGGTCAATAGTTTTCGAGCTACAGCCAAAAATGGGGGACTAGGGCGTCAGTGTGTCTGTCTGTTGACAAATCAGTCGGGGCGCTGATCAGTGAGTATAGAATATATTCTATACTCACTGGCCTGGTTCGAATCCGGGGACGAACACCAATGTTTGACCAAAAGTCTTGTAATACCTGTCTTGTCGGCATACAATTAACCTCTGAGTGCAAGTTTATGTGAATCCTTTCCATGGAGCAAGAATTTCACAAGCTTTTTGAAGAACCTACAGTGCGGGGTTGGCTCCTACCCCAATTAGGAATGGAAATGCACCCGAATTTCGGGTTAAATCATGCTGTACCATGTTGTTAGAAATCAAAAAAGAAAAAATACATCATTTTTGCAGTTTGTGATTTACCCCCATTTTCAGTATTATTTGGACGCCTTCTATCGACAAAAGAAATAATCCAGACACTTTTCCATTCCTAATTGTGAAAACCAGTTGGTTTTCACACAAAAAAACCACTTTACTTTACTTTTACAGCAAAAAAATGTATCAAAAACCTTATGTTAAACTCTGCCTGGTCATTCGTACGGTTGACACTTTTCGACAAACTTTGGGTGCATATCCTATAGGAAATTCAACGCAACTTCGATTATATAACATTTTTCGGCCGTTTTGAAGGTATAGCTGTTTGAAGTGATCGAAAAACGTGTAAAAAATCGCCCTTTTTCAAAACACTGTAGCTCTTGCACTATTGGGTCTGTAATCAATATTGACTAGTGAATTGTATAGGAAATTTAATGTTCTTTTACTTTGTGGCTTTTGCCGTAGGACGCTTAGTTTCGAAGGTATACACAAAAAACTGAAAAAGTGCAAACATTTTTCAGATTTTTGCGAACTGAATAATATCTCAAAACGCACAGCAGATATTAATTTGATCTCTTCCGATTCGGATTCACTACCCCAAAAAACATAGAATAAGACCAAAAAATCCAAACATATAATTTTTTCCAGTCCAGATACGCATTGACTGGCATGTTATGGCATTGAACAGTTGAAGCTACTTCCGGTGTAGATTGAAGTCCAGATGGGTCAGAACAAGGATACCTACCTATCTTAATTTGCATCACAATGAGGCTGAGCAGCCGCCTCAAATTTCTGATTGAAACGCTTTCAGACGATAACATAACTATGGCGGAACTTACCTGTGAATGCGTTGCAAAATGGTTTTTTCATTTTGGGCTCAAATGTCTCAGCGGCTTCTCCCGGGTAAAAATACTGAAAAAAGTGAAATTGGGCTAGCAAGTGAGAAGACACTTAAATTATTTATGTATTCATAATAATAATGAACAATTATTGTTGTTGTAAATGTATTTACAACAAATTTATTTTAGATAGGTACCCTCTTTTGTAAAATGACGTCGTCGGCGTACATAACGGAAAAGAGCGCAGGCAGCAGCAAGCATGAGTAGATCAGCTGCATATTTACACTGCAACAAGACGAATTTATCTGTTTAGCCTTTTTTCGTATCAGGGGAAACAGTCCGATCATTCAATGAAATCGATCTTTTTTTTTTGCTGCGGTGTTTTCTGCGCCTAGTTTTCGCACGTCACCTTCGCAAGGTTACAAATCGGTTGGGTGAACCCGACGATTCGTTTGACTAATGGCCTCACCGCTCCGTGTACATTGTACATTTTTGCAAATAGCTCGTGCAAAACTCCCGCCACCCTTTTGGCTTTTCGTCGTGAGTTGTTGAATGAATCAAAACGAGTCGGAAAACATCAATATTTGACGGTGTAAAAGTGGATCTTTTTGTTGGAGGTAAAATTCTGCTTTTTTTGGTAGGTACCTATATCATTCTTGGAATAATTCACCAATGTATTCTGGTAGGGGGTCGAAAATGTTGATCGGCCTCACATTGTCATTTTACGTTGGTATCAAAATGTCTAGATTCCAAAATCGACATGTCCGTCCGCCGTCCGAGCCGTTATGGGCAGTAGGAATTTGTTTAAAAATCTGAAATTTTGACAAAATACTCGGTTTTACCATCTAGTTGTGCCCGCTAGGTTTTCAGCCCGATCGCCCAAATCAGTGGGGCCTATAAAGGTTACGGGAGGGGTTTTTGATGGTTTTCGCGTATGATATCGAGTGGGGTGTCGTTTTTAAACTATTTTTGGACGTAGAACCCAGTTTTTGGGGTTTCAGAACAATCGGATTTCACCCAGAGGGCTACATCTATGGGGCTTTCATGGGGCTACAAATGGTCCTTTTGGTGGTTTTCGGGTATGATGTCGAAAGAACGCCGGCCGTATTGAGCCCTAACACCGTGGCCTGTAGCGTGTTACAAACTGACGGACGCAGCCAAGCTGATATCACTTCAGAGCCTTACTGCGCTGTTCGGTTCTGCAGATTTTCATCATCGGGTAGTAATACCGACACTGAGCAGACGTACTGACGATTAATTACCTAGGTACTTCTCGATGGACACGGTGAATATCTTCGCAAATCTGTCCAATGATGAATGAATCCCCATGTGATGTACAGATCCTAATCTCGTCAAAATCCGAATGGAAAATTCGGAAACGGTCCTTAGCTCAAAAGCTCAAAAATAGAGTTAGGACTTCCTTTCCTTAGGAAAGGCTACTGTAGCAACTACGATCACCGTAGTTAACATTTCGTGTTGGTTTTTCGGGCCGCTTTATAAATCCAAATACGTCTCAAAAAACGTATTTAACATTAAAATTGATTTTTTTAAACTGTATAGGTAGGCGAGCACTCTGCATGCATCCGGAATATTTACGCATGAGTAGGTTTCATAATTATTATTTTTTAATATTTTGGACATCACACAAAGGCTCACTTCTCACCCGCACCGTGGGGTCGGTTCCCATATTAAATATTACAGGTCTGTATATTGTATTTATAGTATATATAGGAGACCCCCCAAGATTGATTCTACGTCCAAAATTTACCTATTTCGAAAACGGCCCCTCACTCGACCTCCTCGCCAAGGTCCTTCTAAATTCCACATTTAGCCCAATTTTAGCCCCTTAAAGCACTTCAGGGTGCCCCACTCAGCCTGAGCACCTTACATTAAAAATTAAAAAAAGGCTGGAAAAGTCCTTAAATAAAACCCCTTAAAGAACATCTCTTGAATTTTATAGCGTCATCTACGAGGTATCACAACAGTTGTGATAATGCTTTTCGCAGTAAACATGAAACTCATGAAACTATCACTTGGAGTTGTGTAAGTTAACTGACAACACAAACTGTAGCGTAAGGCAAATATTTTCGCTGGCTTGAAGTTTGAATCTCGAATTAATTCCGCTAAAATCCGAAGATAAGACGTCGAGTGTTGGAGGAATGAACTCCGGACTGAAACTCGTTCTAAACGGGAGAGTGGAAAATGACTGTGTACCTGCTGTGTTAGTTACCTATTTTAGCTCTCTCTCTTTTTTTGGTTAATTATTCTTGAATAATACACTTATGTATTCGCGACCGGGGTCGACGACTCCGATCGGCCTCAAAATTTGACATTATCCGTTTCAAGAGGACCTCTTGTAGACCTGTCTACATTCTAAATCCGAAATGTCCGTCCGACGTCCGGGCCGTTTTGGGCAGTAGGAATTTTTTTTTTTTTTTCAATATGAAATTTTGACAAAATACTTGGTTTACCATCTAGTTGTGCCCGCAAGGTTTTAAGTCCGATCGCCTAAACCCGTGGGGCGCTATGGGGCTAAAATGGGGCTATGGGAGGTTTTTTTTAAGGCTTCTAGCTATGGGATCGAGGTAGGTGTAGTTTTCGAAGTATTTTTGGACGTGGAATTCATTTTCGGGGGTCCCGGATTGATCCGATTTCACTTTGGCGATCTATAGGGCTTTCTGGGGGCTAAAAATGGGATTTTTGAAGGATCCCAGGAGGTTAAATATTTTTCGAGCAACAAATAAAGAATTTTTTGAAAAAAAAAAAATCCAAAAAAAATTTATTTTTTTTTCAAAAAAATCCGATTTCACCTTAGGGATCACTATTGGGCCCTCATGGGCCTACAAATGGAATTATTAATGTAGGTATTCCAGGAGATGAAAATTTGATCTCCTGGATATTTAATATTTTCCAAGTAATTTTGAACGCACAATCCATTTTTCGAGGTCCCACATATTTTTTTCCATTGACACAGAAATAATTTTTGCACAGGTAACCTATATCAAAGAATAATAAACCCTTGTGTAAAAATTTTTTTAATTTGGATAAGTGCCCTTTTTAAAAGGTTTCTCACCAATTGGTGAGAAATTTGGATAAGTGCCTTTTGGTAGGTATATTATTCCTGGAATAATCCACCTATGTTTTCGCGACGGAGGTCGACGACTCCGATCGGCCTCAAAATTTGACCTTATCGT
This sequence comes from Pilophorus perplexus, assembly GCA_955831195.1. Classification (NCBI taxonomy): domain Eukaryota; kingdom Metazoa; phylum Arthropoda; class Insecta; order Hemiptera; family Miridae; genus Pilophorus; species Pilophorus perplexus. The sequence goes on from OY037008.1 coordinate 19,993,662, forward strand.
TTCAAGAGGTCTAGATTCCAAAACCGAAATGTCCGTCTGCCGTACGCCGTCCGCCGTCCGCCGTCGGGGCCGTTTTGGGTAGTAGGATTTTTTTTTGAATCTGAAATTTTGTCAAAATACTCGCTTTACCATCTGGTTGTGCCCGCAAGGTTTTCAGTCCGATCGCCCAAACCCGTGGTGCGCTATGGGGCTACGGGAGGGGTTTTTGAAGGCTTTTGGCTATGGGATTGAGTTAGGTGTCGTTTTCGAAGTATTTTTGGACGTAGAATCCATTTTTTGGGGTCCCAGAACGATCAGATTTCACAGTTGCGATCTATAGGGCTTTCATGGCGCTACAAATGGGATTTTTTAATGATCCCAGGAGGTCAAATATTTTTCAAGTAAAAAACGAATATTTTGAAAAAAAAAAATCCTAAATTTTTGTCATTGACACAGAATTAAATTTCTGCACAAGTAATCTACCTGTATCAAAGAATAATAAACCCTAGTGTAAATTTTGCAGTGTTTTTTTTTTAAAGGACGCGTAGGTAGTCAAAAAGAAAAGGACATAAAATGAACCTCCCAAAGAAGGACATGTATTTTCAAAAAAGGACGTAGATATGGCCACCCTTTCCCAAAACCAACTTATTGAGAAATTGTAACATTGGTTCACAATGTCTCTTAGCAAATCTCGAGGCTTTTCAAAATTCCAGAAATATCCTCAATAAACTTGTATTTGGATCTACATCCTCCATTGACCGTTTGGCCTGGCGTCCTCGGTGCGCTGATAAGGGAAAAGATCGCGCTCCTGGTCAGCTGACCCTACGGAAATGCTCTTCCAAAGTACATAACTCTATTCAAGGTAGTATTCGCAATCCACATGCAGATCACATCATTTAGCTGGCCAGCAACATAGTAGACTACGTGTATCTGTCAACGATGTATGTTTAGGCGAGCGTGCAATTAGCCGAGCCGGTTCAAGTCAACTTCCGACTGTAGATGCGGCCAAATTGGCAAATATTCAAATATGTTATGCAGCACGAGCATTGCACTGAATCCCTATTTCATCAAAATCGGATCAATTAAAAAGTTGAAAACGCTGACCGAAATCGAAAACTTAGTAGGGAATTTGAATTATAAGACCAAACGAAATGGGGCCTCCCCACCACTCGCGTAAATATTAAATATATTGTAAAACCTAGTGAAGACTGTTGGCATGTAGTTGAGAAACAGTTGCAACCACTCGGAATAAAAGACCGCAAACATCACATGAATATTACAGCGGAAAGAGTAGCAGTTGATGTTTCACTCTCGAATTTGGGAGGCGGAAGAAAACGGCAGGGTCCCCTCAAAAGCCGCCCGACAAATAACACCATTGAAGGAAAAATACTCCATACTTCAATAAGCATTATTACTTATGTACTTCAATTGAATCGGTTATTTAAAAAAGGGCATTTGTCCAAAATGACGATTTTAGTTTATGGAATAATACATCTACCCCCAAAGAAACCCCACAGGGGTTAAAAAGATGCCACGCATCAAAAGCATTGATATCAAAGTTGTGCCAACCAATCGATTTAACCGTTACACCCTCACTTTTACCCGTCCCTTCTGCCCCCAAGTTGATACCTGCTTGGCCGGGGAGCTCATATAAATGACACTAGCGTTCGAAAGTCAATTCAAAAACGTAAATAATCAGGGAATGAACTTTAAAAAGTTAAATGAATGAATATGAATTCAATTAATGAAACATGAATGGAACGCAAGATGAGGAATAAGTAGAAAATACTGTTAAATAGATAACAAAATTAGTAAATCGTTAAATAAAATTTTAAAAATGTATCAATTTTGTGGGTTGAAAATTCATTCATTTATTGAAACAGTCAACATCATCATCAACATTTTTTTTTTTTTTTTTCAAGGATGGTTAACAGTTATGAACATTATAATGAAAATAGTATTAACATTATTGATTAATCGATTATTCATAATAATGATAAACCTGTCAACCCTTTCACGAGTAGCCCACTCGCCCCCCCGGCCAAGCAGGAATGGATGGGGATGCAGTGGAGGCTCAACTTGGGGGCAGAAGGGAAGTGTAAAAAGTAAGGGTGTATTGGTTAAATCGATTGGTTGGCACAACTTTGATATCAATGCTTTTGATGCTTGGCATCTTATTAACCCCTTTGGGGTTGTTTGGGGGGGGGGGGGGATATCACTGCTTTTGTTCAGTCTTGGGCATGACTATGATGATGTTGACAAGCGAAGCCCCCTATAATAGTGATCTTAGCAGACCAATAGTTTAGTTGCAAAGAAATTTTCACCTAACTGCCGCAAACAATATGAAATCAATTTGGAAATTATTATGTACTCCCCTTTGATTATTAAGCATGGGAACTTTTCCAATTCTTTTTGAATTGTTAGTATTGCGGATCCCTGACAAGAGACCTCTTCTTCATATCCATCCCTACACGCTTACCCCCACCCTAATTGGTCACAAATGGTATAGGTTACTAGTGCAAAAATTAATTCTGTGTCAATAACAATTCATTTGGGGGAAAAAAATGTGGGACCTCGAAAAATGGATTATGCGTACAAAATTACTTGGAAAATATTTGATCTCCTGGAATACCTACCTACTTTAATGATTCCATTTATAGCCCCATGAAAGCCCAATAGATCCATACGGTGAAATCGAATCGTTTTGAGAACCCCCCAAAAATGGATTCTACGTCCAAAAATACTTCGAAAACGACACCTAACTCGACCACATAGCCGAAACCCTTAAAAAAGCCCTCCGGTAGCCCCTTTTAGCCCCACATGTTTGGGTGATCGGGCTGAAAACCTGGCGGGCACCACTAGATGGTAAACGGCAGACGGACATTTCGTTTTTGGATTCTAGACATCTTGAAACGGATAATGTCAAATTTTGAGACCGATCAGAATTTTCGACTTCCGCGGCGATTACATAAGTTTGCTGTTCCAAGAATAATAAACCAAAACCAGCAGGAGAGACATCGATGAACCTGCAATGTCTTCAGCAGTCCAAGCTGTAACTGAAGGGTTGATGTCCTTACGTAAGGCGGCTGCATTTTATGAGAAGTTGATAAAGTATGGCTAAATTTATTTAAATAAAGGGAATTCCCTTGACGACTTGAGAGGTGTAAAGTGTTTTTTCAAGTAGCTGAAAGAAAAAATGCTTAAGAAAGAGGTTTGTCAAGATTGTTATACACTTTTTTGTAGTGATTTTCGTAATTGTATCAATGTACCCACCGTGTATCAAACTGCCCCAGGGCCCGTATCAATGTGCCCCGCGTATGGGGCACATTGATACAAAATTTGTATCATGTTGAGGTTTGTACCATGTTGAGGTTTTTTTGGAAAAAGGCATTTAATGACTTTTTCCAAAAAAACCTCAACATGGCGTACTTAGCGTTTAGCTAAATTGTTCCCCATTTTCCCCCGGTTTTAATGAAACATACCAAATGGGTTAACATCAAGAACGTCCCAAAAATCCGTCAGACTAAAAACTACTGGCTTCCAAAAAAAAGTGTATCAATGTGCCCCACTTTCCCTATAGTGTCTATAGACTTTTTTTTTAATCTGAAATTTTGACAAACTACATATACTCGGCTTGACATAAACTACATAATATGTAGTATATTATACTACAGGTACTCGGCTTACCATTTAGTTGTGTCCGCAAGGTTTTCAGCCCAATCGCCCTACCCAGTGGGGCTCTGTGGGGCTAAAAAAAAAAGGGCTACAGGTGAGGTTTTGGGAGGGGCTATGACGTCGAGTTAGGTGTCGTTTTCGAAGAATTTGGACGTAGAATCCATTTTTTGGGGTTCCACATCTGTCCAATTATTGTAGGTACAGATTTTTATTTATTTATTATTATTATTTTTTTTTTCAAAAGATATTTTCTTATGGACATAGAATTAATTTTTGCAGAATTAACAAATATTAATAAACCCTTGTGTGAAATTTGCAGCGGTTTTTTTTTTTAATTTTTTTTATTATTATTTTTTTATTGTCTAAAACCTCAAGTAGGTATGGACAAATGCCTTCCTAAAAAACCCACAGGTTACTGCTTAGAGCCTTTGGCTAAAATTCAAGAATGGAAATAGGATTCATGGAACATGCTTTGGCTAGTAAAGCCCCGTGCTCAAACTGTCTATAGACAGTTTGAAAACAATAGATTGTTGCAGATACTGTTCAACAATTGGGAGTTGTCTCTCTCTCCATGGTCTCCATAAATTGGATTGGCCTCTGACTCTGGCTCGGGGGTATTGCAAGATTCCACACAGCTCAAGACTCCTACAGGTTCTCCTACACGTACGCCTTAACGAGAAGCAGTTCATCCAATTTCAAAACTAGTTAAAAAGTGGTCTTTTCAAGGTGGAGAAAACTTTTCCCGATTAACTTGCTCGGTTACCATTCCAGTTTCTTTTGTCTGGGCCTTGATGAAGTTTTCCGGTGTTCAAACAGACCTCCCCCACATTGTTCTCAAGTGAATTAGGTGTCAGTCGGAAGGATTAGCGAAAATCAATAATTGATAATTATTATTAACGCGCGGTATTTCAATTTTACTTGAGGATTTGATGAGTTTTCGGTGATTTGCACCGTTTATGGTTCACTTGGAGTAGTGTAGGAGTACTAGCCACGAAGTGTAGTTATAGGAAAATGAGCAATTCTGCCGTTTTTAAGCGATTAGACTTCTTTTTGAGGAGCAGAAACTGTTTTAGAGGAAACAAGCTACTTTTGGGGAGCGGAAACCGGTATTGAAGGAGCAGACATCAATTTGGACAGTTTTCAGGAATCAGGAACCAGTTTTTTATGAGTAGCTGCTCTTTCAGTGTATAAATAGGTCTGTGAGGTGTTGGGTGTAAAAAATGACTACCTATTGATTGTGAAAAGCGAAAAGAAAGAATTTATTCCTCTTAACAGCAGGAAACAAGGCCTCATCTATGACAGACCACTCTGTGTACTAGACCAGGGCATGCGCAAACGCAAAATGGTGCACTTAAATGTTGTAAGACAATAGTAAAAAACAGTAGTAAAAAAATCGTGTAAATGTAGCATTATCAACGTAAAATCCCCCTCATAACCATTTAAAGAGGACATTTTCCATAACAGTTACAACTTAGACGGTATTTAGGTACCTATACCTAATATATATTCAAGAAATATCTTGAATATATATTATAGTGTTATGGAAAATGTCCTCTTTAAATGGTTATGAGGGGATTTTACGTTGATAATGCTAATATATCAATTCAAAAGGAATAGGTATATTCACGAAATTAGTAAAAATCATAAAAGTTTGGTAGCTAGGTAAAAGTTACTGATATTCCCAATGAATCACTGGATGTATGCAATTCGTTGTGAGTCTCACTTCAGGGTAGACGTTTCTCTGAATAAATTTTGGGATTCTTCGAAAATTGAGCACGACTTATGAACCCTCTACCCTTTACCCTTAAGTGGTCTGGAGGGTCTACAAGAGGTTACTGTAAACTTCAGGAAATTTAGAGCTCTATAAGAAATCTTCATGCAAAAATGTAGTAGGCAGCGTCCTTAGCAATGTTATCGAGCATAAATCGTCCGTTTTAGTTATTTTTGGAATTGCGAGATGGAGACATCTCAGCAAGAAACCCCATTGATCCCCTCGGTGAAATCGGATCTTCGTGGGACCCCCACAAACGGATTATATGTCCAAAAATACTTCGAAAAAGGCACCAAACTCGACCCCATAGCCGAAAACCGTCAAAACACGCGCCATGGCTTTGGGCGATCGAGCAGACAACCTTGCGGGCTCAACTAGATGGTAAACCGAGTATTTTGTCCAAATTTCAGACTTTTCAAAAAATTCCTACTGCCCAATACGGCTTGGACGGCGGACGTACATTTCGTTTTTGGAAGTAACAGATTTTCAAACGTATAATGACAAATTTTAAGACGATCAGAATTTTCGACCTCCGTCGCGATTACAAGAAGAAATCAAAACCGCCCGTTTTAGTCTTTTTGGAATTTCGAAAATTGAGTTCATGTTTAAAGCTCTGTCCTCCTGATATGACGGGAGTTGGTAAATAGATAAAATTGAAGTAAATTTAATAAATTAGATAAAATTGAAGGAAATGTAATAAGCTACCAGCTGAAGAGTCCAGGGGGAAAACCCCGTCATCGACATTTTGGGGTGAATCAGGTACGAAGTGGTTTATAAAGGATTTTGAGGCATAGAATCCGACGAAGCCCTCGGTTTTGGAGAATAACCCCATCATCTCAGCGAAATATTGGGTTGAATATTAGCAGTACTGGGGAAAACCCCCGTCATCGACAGCGCGTGCAGGGAAGAACCCCGTCATTGCAGTTTAAAAGGCCCCAACCAACGCTGCGGCGTGCGCCCCTCCTTATCTCATCATCTTGTGTGTTGCCGTTTTGGGCAGTAGGCATTTTTTTTTTAAATCTGAAATTTTGTCAAAATACTCGGTTTACCATCTAGTTGTGCCCGCAAGGTTTTCAGTCCGATCGCCCAAACCCGTGGGGCGCTATGGGGCTAAAATGGGGCTATGAGAGGGGGTTTTTGAAGGCTTTTAGCTATGAGGTCGAGTTAGGTGTCGTTTTCGAAGTCCCGGAACGATCCGATTTCACTGTGGCGATCTATAGGGCTTTCATGGTGCTAAAAATGGGATTTTTGAAGGATCCCAGGAGGTTAAATATTTTTCGAGTAAAAAAAAAAATTTTGAAAAATTTTGTTTGAAAAAAGAAAATCCAAAAAACTTTTTTTTTCCAAAATTTTTTCCATTGACACAGAAATAATTTTGCATAAGTAACCTATATCAAAGAATAATAAACCCTTGAGTAAAATTTGCAGCGTTTTTTGAATCGTAGTTTTCGTTCGTAAAAACCTTTTTTTTCTTTTTTTTTTGGTAAATATTTTGTAAAACCTAATACACAGTGTACAAATTGTACAAAGCAATTTTTTTTGGTATTTTGTGGATATTAACATACGTTTTGCATTCTTCAAAATACTTTATTCTCTCCATTGTTTGGTTTAGGAGTAAAAGAGGGTTAAAATTCGCATTATAAGTTCAGAATTATGTATAAAATATCATTTAATAGTTTGAAAAATGGTTATTCGGGAAACATATTGTGAATCTGCATAGTTGATGGTTCAAATAAAACATTTTTTGTATTTTTAAAATCGTTTTTGAAGTTTCTGTTGGTTGGTAATCTTTAAAATTAATTTTTCTCAAAATCAGCTTTGTATCAATGACGGGGTTTTTCCCCTGGACTCTTTAGCTTGTTTCAGGGGAGTGTGTGTTTAATATCTAGAAGAAATTTCCACCCAAGAATCCCCAATTAATTGAAGGTGTTCTTTGTAAAATTCCACCAGTCGTAAGTCCGGTTCCAAAGGATGTACATCATCGCCGTAAATTTCATTTTAATGAGCCGTCAGCTGAGAAAACAATTAGAGAGGCTCATTTCTGAACAAAAATGCTCCATTTGTTCCGTTGGGCCTTTTGGCCTTACGTTGATATTAATTAGGAGCAACAGGTGACATAACGCCGTCAAGAATATTGAGCTTCTTATTTCATCAATTCCCTCGCGGCTTCCTGAAGGAAACGAATTAAAATGAACTCTTATCAACTCCTCCGGGATGTGAAACTGAATACTTCATCAAATGTCCTCCTTTTCTCTCCAACTTGAACGGCCAAACGTGAGCACGACAATAAAATCGCTGGTTAAAACTTTCCTCATCGGAACGATGAAACCCATGATGAAAGTAAAGAAGGTCCATTTCCCGATCAATATTTTAATTAAGCATTCAGAAACCACCGTGGACTATGGCTAATAATCGAACTGACAAAGCACCTCCAAGAGTTGGGAGAAGTGAGAAGAGAAATCAACTCTATTCAGGTAAATGGGGTTGTGCGGTTCACATTGAAATCCCATTAATATAATTCAAAATTCAAAGGAACGCGGTATCTTAAGTGTTTATTGAAGTTGGGGAAAAGGGGAATTATTGGGATAATGCTTCTCAAATGAGCTAGCAGAATTTTTTAAAGCACGCTTTGTACTGGCTTTTGGTGTAAGAATAATTATTCTTTGAATCAACATAATATTCTCGATGGTGCACCATCGTCAACAATTTTGATCGGCCTAAAAATTAGTCCAGTCAATCTAGACATTGGAAAGGGTGTTTGCCTGCCGGTCGGATGTCATGTTTCTAAATTTGAATTGGTGTTTTGACAACCCAAGGGAAACTAAACGATTCCAACAAAAATTTTATCGGGAGAACTTTTGGGGGCCTAAAAGCCTCAACATTTTCGGACTTTTTTGATTTTTTTGCTGTTATCTTGAAAACTATGCGTGATACAGAACATGTCACTCATTACATTATAATGTAATGAGTGACATGTTCTATATTATAAATAAATAATTATTTAAAAGCATAATATTCTGCATCGAATGGCTACCTCAACTTTAAAATTCTACCGATTGGTAACGAGGCAATCGGCCGTCAAAAAGTGCCAATGTTTCCCAACTTGCGTGAAAACTGAAATTGTCCGACTTTAGCACGTCCGTAAATTAAGAACGGTCACTATGTGTAAAAAACTTAGGAACAAAAGTAGTAGATCGTGGAATTCTGCGATCAGGAAGCACCACTATTTTAAAATTGATCCAATATTTAGATTCGTCCGCTGCCCGAGCTGTTTAGGGCAGTAGGCATTTTTTTTTTTTTTTTTAGCATGGAACATGCTTTAGCCTTGAGCTACCTAACTGGCAAAACGTGTCACGTTTTTTGGTAGACGTTTGGGAGACGGCGATGTGTCACGAAATTTTGCTTGGCAACGTTACTACGCAAAGCATGTTCCATATCTACCTACCTATCTATCTATCTATCTATCTATCTATCTATACTATCTATACTGATATATAAAATTCTCTTTCTGTATGTATGTATGTATGTATGTGCCCAGTAAACTTCCGAACGGCTGAACCAATTTCGTCGCGGGTGGGCGCAAATTGAGGGGCGCGTGATCCGACTTAGATAATAGGCTATATATAGCCTATATATTAGATCTAATATATTAGATTTCGCGAACTCTCTTCCTTCATCTCAAACGGAGCTTTCCTTCGCGACGAGAGCCGGGTCAAATAGCGTCGTTACTATGGATTGCTAGGAAAATTTTTGAAACGCCGAAATCCGGTACAACTTTTGGTGTCGGTTTTGAATGAAACTACGTCGGATAAAAAGAGGCTTGCACGCTGATTTCACGAGTACAAAACGATTTCTGTGCGATAACCCGTTCGCAAGTTATTTGAAGATCGTCCGTAGGCGGGTACGAGTATTTTTTGTGAGCCTTCGATTTGTTTAATAGGTACCTACTAGGCAATTTCATTTTGATGGGTTGCTATGGGCTGCATATAATTGGTGATAGACGGGAATTTGATACTTCACTACGAAAAACCAACAAGCGTTGTTACTATGAAAAATTAAGTTGACGGGTTGCCACGGGTGCATCGTGTATAGGTGATGGACGGGAATTTGATGTTTCGTGCGAAGCACGGGTGTCCCACCTAGTTAAATATTAAATATGCTTTGGCTCTAAGCAGTAACCTGTGGGTTTTTTAAATCTGAAATTTTGACAAAATAATCGGTTTACCATCTAGTTGTGCCCGCAAGGTTTTCAGCTCGATTGCCCAAACCCGTGGGGCTCTGCTGGGCTAGAAATGGGCTACGAGAGGGGTTATTGAAGATTTTCGCCTATGGGGTCGAGTTAAAAAAACATCGATCCCTACTTATCTCTCCTACCTTATTATTTCTGTTACGTCTTCTACTGAATCAAGCTAATCAGCTACCTTGATTAGCCGATCTAAAAATACGGTGAACCGGAAAGGCGAGCTCTTGGTCAAATTACATTCCTTCAGCACAAGGGGTGCTCTCATCCCAATGTAGGTAGCTCCTTTCAATAAATTCAGAGCAAAATTTATAATTAGGCACTACACACGTATTTATCAGAATGAGTAAGAAACCGAGTGTAAATTTGCAGCGTTTTGATTTATTATTTTTGGAATAATGCACCTACGTAATTGCGACGGAGGTCGACAATTCTGATCGATCTCAAAAGTTGGCATTGGGCTACACGTTTCAAGAAATCTAGATTCCAAAAACGAAATGCCCGTCCGCCGTACACAATCTAGACCGTTTTTGGGCAGTAGGATTTTTTATAATTACACTTCTGGTATAAAGTCTTTAGTCTGCTCAAAGTGAGAAGGGATCTGCGTTGTAGGATACCAGAGCCGTTTCGGAATTTCCATCCTGACAAGACGGGAGCTGAGTAGGAAAAACGCTGCAAATTTTACACGGGTATTTAACCTCCTGGGATCCTAAATATTTAAAATATTTAACCTCCTGGGATCCTTCAAAAATCCCATTTTTAGCCCTATGAAAGCCCTATAGATCGCCACAGTGAAATTGGATCGTTCCGGGACCCCCAAAAATGGATTCTACGTCCAAAAATACTTCGAAAACGACACCTAACTCGATCCCATAGCTAAAAGCCTTTAAAAAAACCTCCCGTAGCCCCATTTTAGACCCATAGCGCCCCACGGGTTTGGGCGATCGGACTGAAAACACAACTAGATGGTAAACCAAGTAGGTATTTGGTCAAAATTTCAGGTTTAAAAAAATTTCCTACTGCCCAAAACGGCCCGGACGGCCCAAACGGACATAGTTTGGACAGAGGTGAGACCTCGAAAAACGGATTTTGCTTCCAAAATTACTCGGAAAACGACACCTTATTTGACCTCCTGGCATCCTTCAAAAATCCAATTTGTAACCCCATGAAAGCCCCATATATCCTCACGGTGAAATCTGATCGTTCTGGGACCCCCTGAAATGGATTCTACGTACCGAAAATACTACGAAAACGAAACCTAACTCGACGCCATAGCCTAACTCTTCAATAACTCCTATCGTAGCCCCATTTCACCCTCATTGCGCCCATGGGGTAGGGGCGATCGAACTGAAAACCTTGCGGGTACAAGTAAATGATAAACCGAGTTAGATTTTAAAAAATTTCCTACCGCCAAAAACGACCCGGACGGCGGACAGACATTCGTTTTTGGAATCTAGTCATCTGAAAACGTATAATGTGAAATTTTGAGACCGATCGAAGTTTTCTACTACCGTCAAAGAAACACCTGATCAGCTGACCTGAGCGGACCTCGCAACAACTCCGGCGATACCAAACAGTAACGAGATAACTTTGTAGAAACCCCGTCGACGTTGATCTCGGCGACTTTCCCAAGAACCCTGTTAAAATAAGTCGATACACTCGCAAGTCCGACTCCGATCACAATTTTTCAAGGCCTCCGATATCCCCTCAGTTCAGCCAGAAGTAAACCTACGTGTATACCAGACGTGTATATTTCTCTTCCGAGACGAGATAAGTCAACTTTAGAGCCAGTAGAAGAAAACCCGAGACTTTCCCTGGGTAGGCCGATAGGAGAAAATAAACGTCCTCAAGTTACTTTTCCCGTCCACATCGCATATTATGAATCCCTGAAACCGGATCCAGGAAAACTTATAAGTACAACTTTCATTGTTCTATCAGAAACTTTCTGAGCCACATTTAATGCTTGAAAGAAACGGAGCAAATTTTACACATGGGTTTATTGCTCATGGTATAAAATCAGTACATCAGATCTAATGAACTGGTTTACCTCGAGGTAAACCATCATAAGTGCATATTTTTCGTTTTGAGATTTTCATGATAAAGGTATTACCTATGTGCTCACCTTGGGCAGACGTTCTCAGAGGTAAACCATCCAACTTGCAGAACCCAAATGTTTCCGAAATAGATACTTATAAAACATCACATGATATGTGATATTATGTGTAAAAGGTAGAGAGGTGAACCATCATAAAACCTTTGGGATAGTTTACCTCTGATCGTCCCTAGTACGCATTTAATCGTAACGGCATATTATGAGATTACCAGGGCGCACCTCTAAAACCGTTAACCTCTTAGGAGCTTTCTTTGCGGTAGGGCCAAGAACAAGAACACTAAAAAGCCAAGCAAAAAGAAAAACGCTGCAAACTTTACAGAAAGGTTTATTATGCAAAGAAAACACAGATTAAAAAGAAAACTTTCCTGTACAAAGTGGGACCCCAAAAAGTAGAAATTACGTCCAAAAATACTTCGAAAACGACACCCCACTCGATATCGAACCCAAAAATCTGCAAAACCCTTCCCTTAGCCTTCTTTTAGCCCCGCAGAGCCCCAAGGGTTTGGGCGATCGGGCTGAACTTGCGAGCACAACTAGATGGTAAACTGAGTATTTTGTCAAAATTTCAGATTGAAAACAAATTCCTACTGCCCGAAACGGGCGGACGGTCATTTCCTTTTAGGAATCTATAGATTCCGAGTGTACGCATCTTGAAACGTATAATGGCAAAAATTTGATGTTGATGTCGATCAAAATTGTCGACCCCCATCGCGAATACATAGGTGTATTATTCCAATAATAATAGCCCAAAAGTCGACCATCAAATGAAACCAAACTTAAAACATCAGGAGTGGAGACTAAGGCATCTGAAAATCACAAACCTACTAAGTTTCTGATACCTATGTGAAGGAGTACCTACCTGCGCCTGCAAGTGAGGGTAGAGAAAATGGGAGTTTTGTGTTAGGTACCTAGTTTGACGAAGAGTTGAAGAAATTGAACGCAGAATGGCCTGAAGAACTTCCACCAGTTGTTGAAGAAATTATGGCTTTAGCACCAGAAAAATAATAACCTAAGATTTGCAGAAATCTCTGAAGTGGGTGCCTCCGAGTTTCCACACCACTGGCAGAAGATCTCACAGAAAACACCACTTCAGAAAAGGGGAGGAATCGATCAGGATGCTGCTGATGACATTTTCCACTCGATGAACTTTACTAAATTTGCAATCTTAATTTCATAATGATTATGAGCTTGTTAAATTTTCACATTTTTTGCCACAATTCATAATCATTGTGAAACATTCCATCAATAAATGCCCATTTTGGTTTATTATTCTTGGAATAATACACCTATGTGATCGCGACGGAGGTCGACGACTCGGATCGGCCTCAAAATTTGACATTATCCGTTTCAAGAGGTCTAGATTCTAAAACCGAAATGTTCGTCCGCCGTCCGGGCCGTTTTGGGCAGTAGGAATTTTTTTTAAATCTGAAATTTTGACAAAATACTTGGTTTATCATCTAGTTGTGCCCTCAAGGTTTTCAGTCCGATCGCCCAAACCCGTGGGTGGCTATGGGTTTAAAATGGGGCTATGGGAGGTTTTTTTAAGGGTTTTGGCTATGGGATCGAGTTAGGTGTCGTTTTCGAAGTATTTTTGGACGTTGAATCCATTTTTGGGGGTCCCGGAACGATCCGATTGCACTAAGGTGATCTACAGGGCTTTCATGGGGCTACAAATGGGATTTTTTAAGGATCCCTGGAAGCCAAATATATTCCGAGTAAAAACATTGATATTTCAAAAAACATTTTTGCAAAAAAAATTATTTTTCAAAAATGTTTTTATTGACAGAACTTATTTTCGCACAAGTAACCTATATCAACGAATAATAAACCCTTAAGTAAAATTGGCAGCGATTTTCAGTAATATTAATGATTAGAAGCATGTAAATGACAAACTAGACTAGATATTGCCAAATTTGTTTTGGAAAAAACTACTGTCTACTGCCCAAACCGGCCAAGATTAATAAACCAAAATGTCGTACTTACATGCTACAAAAAAAGGGGAAGAAATCATAAAATTGTGGGAGGACTACTATCATAAGTGTTCCACTCCCCTTGATAACTGATGAAAATTGTGGAAACCATGTTCATAACATAGGAGGAGCAGTAAGTGAAATAAAAATGATGACATGAGTTCGATGACAAAACCATTATTTGGATACAAAGACTTCACGACAAGATAAAATGCATTTCGAAAACTTCTTTTGACCCTGCGGAAAAATTGGGGTTTTGCTTATGAGGGTTTTACTTATGATGGTTTACCCTTGAGGTACTGAAATTTATACCAAATTGTTTTTTATTGATTTTTATTACATTTAAATTTTCAAAAATTAATTCTACGTCAATAAAAAAACTATTTCAAACAATTAGAAAATTGAGAGAAACTGTATACCTGTAGTCTTTGAAGGGATCCCCGAAAATTGATTTTACCTACGCACGAAGTTAACAACACCTAATTCGACCTCCTGAGCATAATCCTTAAAATGCCCGATTTGTAGCCCCATAGAAGCTCCATGGTGAGGTCACGTGGTTCATAAATGGATTCTGCCTTCAAAAATACTTCGAAGACGACACCCCGTAAATGCTTCAAAAACCCCATCTGTAGCCCCACTAAGTCACTTGATTTAGAGCGATCGGAATGAGAACCTTGCGGACACAACTAAATGGTAAACCGAGTATATTGTTGAAATTTCAGGTAGAACAACTGCACGATGATTTCTTTCGCACATTTTGAAATTATGAGCGGTGTCACATTTTCACTGTTACGTTTTGTGTCCGAAAAATATTTTCTCTCTCTCTCTCTAAAAAAAAAAAGTGCAACATGGTAGGTTCGGAACTGTAATTACTGAGAAATGAGCACGAAGTTTTGTACATTCCTCGCAAGTTTTGTACGATCCTCGCTTTATTGGCGCATTCCATTTTGTCCTCAATCCTCAGGAACTTTGAAAGAAGAAAAAAAATCCTTAATTAGCCGACTTCATTAGTTCCCGAGACAAATGACTATTTTTCGTTTATTCTACACGTTTCAGATCTCATTGAGGAGAAATTATATTGTGCTCCGCCTGCCGAATAAACAAAAAACGTATTCACTCGACTCATTAAGTGATCCACTGAACAAGTGCCTCACCCGTCGGCCATGCAATCCTTGACACAAACACGAAATACAATGGGGAGACCCAAAACAGACTCACTTTGTCCTTCAATAACTGTTGTCATAATCAACACTATGAATACTGCCGTCGTTAGTTAAAACACCCTATCTCCATTTTTTTTTTTTTTTTTTTTTCGAAAAAAAAACGGTTGAATGAGATTTTGTAGGCCATCCACACTATTCGAGATAGGATAAATTTTTTACCGAACCTTTCAAATGGAGATAGGAAGTTCTAACTTGGTGCAAAAGACGCGCCACGCCGAAATCTACTCAACCATGCACCTAACCCCATTAACTCCAAAAACACCAAAATGGTCGATAGGGTGTTTTATCCTAGGACGGCAGAATAGTGCTCTGAATTCAGAGCAATACACTCATTAGTTTAAATCTATTTACTGATTTTATTGACGAGTGCAGTTCAAACTCAGTACTGGAATCAACGCACTAACAAACTAACTTTAGCAACCTGTAAAAATCAAATTTAATTAAACTTTTAATCGATCATGCCAATTTCTACTCAAATTTCATAAGCAAAACGATTCTACGACATCAATTTAATCCCACATTAATGTATGTTGAACTAGGTATAATATTATCGCGCATTAATTTTTTTTTTCCCCTTTTTTTTCGTCGTATTCAGAGAACATCTGAAAAACTCCTTCAGAATTTTCGTAAGCGGTTTGAAAACGGGGAAATTTAAATTTTAAAATGGAAGGGAAAAGTCGTTGAGACTTACCGTTGTACAGGGATGTTAAAGTACGAGAGGATCGGCCGAAGCTGTGGCCCTTTATATATCAAGGATTTCATCCCCCTTCGTCACAGCGCAAGTTCACAACCTCATGGACGTTGGAGGAGGTGGATGAGTTGATGGGTGAAAAGATTAATCTCCAATAAGATTGATCTCCAATAAATTTTATATGTCAAAGCCCTCCAGTTGTCCAGATCTCCGATCTGGCACATCAAAAATGTTAGCGTCCCAGGTTTTTGGTATATAATTCTTGGAATAATACACCTTTGTAATCACGACGGAGGTCAAAAATTCGGATCGCCCTCAAAATTTGGGATAATGCTTTTCAAGACACGTAGATTCCAAAAACGAAATGTCCATCCGCCTTCCGAACAGTTTAGGGCTGTAGGATTTTTTCTAAAAATCTGAAATATTGACAAAACACTCGGTTTACCACCTAGTTCTGCGCGCAAGGTTTTCAGCCCGATCGTCCAAACCCGTGGGGCTCTGTGGGGATAAAAAGGGGTTACGGGCGGGGTTTTCGAAAAGTTTCGGCTCGGTCGAGTTAGGTGTCATTTTCGAGGTATTTTTGACGTAGAATCCTATAGGATACGTAAATACATTAATTCATTTTTGGGGGTCACAGAACGATCCGGTTTCACCGAGACGATATAATACATATTATGGGGCTTTCATGGGGCTAAAGATGGACCTTTTGAAGGATGTCTGAAGGTCGAATGAGACGTTTTCCGAGAATTTTCGGACGCATAATCTATTTTTCCAGGTCCCACATCTGTCCAAACATTGCACAGAAGAAAAAATTTTTAAGTTTTATCAAAAATATTTTCTTAACTACACTATTAATTTTTGCCATTTTAACCTATATAAAAGAATAATAAACCCTTGTGTAACATTTGCAGCGTTTTAATTTTAGTCGCCCGCTTTGGTGAGACCATCGAATCTCCCAAGAGTTCTGCTGCATCTCTTTTTCCCCATGTATAATTTTAATTCGTTCGTCCAATGAATTTTCCTCGTCTTGTTTTGTAACAGTTACAAATATAGTAACTATATAGTATAGTAACTGTTACTAATATAAATTTTGGGATTTACCAGCATCCTTGAAGAGTTTCTGAGGCCACCCCTTCGTCTTTACACTCCTGGTTTTTGAAGATGGGTTTAAAAAAGATATCAGTTTCCATCCAACCATTTCGGGTGTTTGACCAGAAAACGCTACAAACTTTACATAAGGGTATCTTCGATATAGGTTAATTGTGCAGAAATTAATTCTGTGTCATTAAGAAACATGTTTGGACGGATTGGGGACCTCGAAAAATAGAGTATGCGTCCATAAAGTCTCGGAAAACTCCTCATTCGACCTTCTGACATCCTTCAAAAGGTCCATCTTTAGCCCCATGAAAGCCCCATATATCGTCTCGGTGAAATCAGATCGTTCTGAGACCCCCAAAAATGGATTCTATGTCCAAAAACGACCCCTAACTCGACCCCATAGCTGAAAGCCTTCATGTAAGCCCTCCTTGGGCTCTCAAAGGGCTAAAAAAGGAGCTTTTGGAGGATGTCAGAAGGTCGAATGAGGTGACGTTTTCAGAGTAATTTTGGGCGCATAATCCATTTTTTGTGAGCTCATATCCGTCCACAAACTTCACTAGAAATAAAATTTATTTTAAAAGGATTTAATCCTTTTTTAAGTACCTACCAACCTAATTGAATTAATTGTTTTTCTTTTTTCTATTGATGGGCATCGAATTAATTTTTGGATAATACGTTTCAAAGAATAATAAACCGTTGGGGTAAAATTTACAGCGTTTTGATGTTGTTGTAGTTGTCCACCACTTACGTCTATGAGCGTCCCTCATCCCTCTGGTGGCCAGTCTCGCCTTCATCACCTTTGGGTTTGGCGGGGAGAAATTCCACTCCTGCAATAGCATACTTGCAATTATGCCAGTTGTATGGTCCTCGTGTTTGTTTTCTTTGATGACCTGCCCTTAACCCTAGCGAATGTAAAGAGACTTAAGGAGGAGGATACAACAGAACATACAGTATACCCGACGCCAAAATGAGGGAAGTGAGTACCGTATTTAGTCAGGTTGGCAGACAGATAAACATCTGAAGTCGAACGAAAAGCTACGCAATAATGCTCTTGCTTTTGTGTCATTCCTCCTAGGAACTCAGCGTCCGAGCTGTAAGGAAATAAGAAAACTTCATCGAACCGTCGATCAAGACCGGACTAATAAAACCCTCACTTCAACGTAAACACATTCATTGTCCACAACCACTTGAACTCCACGACGAAACGGCCGGAAACGCCTCTTACATTCAATAGAGCCCTAAACACCAAAATGAATTTCCAATCATATTTCAAATCGACGAAAACTGTTTTTCAAAAATTCACTTTCAATGAATGTAGGGAGAGAGCATTAAGAGATGAAGAAATGTAGCGATTCACATTGGTATGCAGCCGCGAAGGCCCTCATACCTACTTTAACATTGAGTTAACGTAACCTACTTAACTTCCATAAGTAGGTAAAAGATAAATCCAATGAAGTGCACATTTTTCGTCGGGTAAAAGTGCCAATTGCAAGCGTAAAGTGTCCACAATTTCGACAATGAGCTGAAATGTGTTTACCTACATAGGGAAGGGATTCTAACGGAAAATGGAAGGAGCTCAGGCTGTTCATGCTCACCCTGTTTAAATAAAAGAGCATCCTTAAGTTCTTCTCATTTTCTCCCAGTACCTAAGTAGTTACTACTGGAATTTGTATTTCTGGTAGGGATTTTGGCAATCGATTTTTAATCGAAAGCTCACAATCAATCGGACTAAAAGAAATCGACTTTCTACTAAAAACCGATTTTTATCCAAATTATTAAAACAGTAACTGTTTAAGATAACTGTAAAATATAGTTAACCACTAGTTAAAGATAACTGTTACCTTTAACTAGTGGGCAAATACCCGGCCTTGCCCGGGTATGATTTTAAAACCTTCCCCATGTCATGTTGAACCAAATTTCACGTTAGCTAGTCGCGATCTTGAGTCACCTATTTGGTTGTCTGGATCTTGAGTTATTTATAACTTCCCTTATAAGGGAACAGACAGACAACAAATGCTTATATATAGAGAGAGAGATATAAAAACAGCATGACATACCTACATTGTATTAAGTAAATTTATGTTATGAAGCACTTTACCTACCTTTTTTTTTAATTAAAAAAATCAAATTTGTATGCACTTTTTTTTGAAAATACTGGAACTGTAACCGTTATCACTGAGTTTTGGTTTATTATGCTACATAGGTCTTTGTAATGGCGACGGAGGTCGGAGTTCGAATATTCTGGTTCAGAATCGGAAGTCTCAGAATTGGCCAGATCTGGTTCTGTAGGAGTGGGTAACCCGAGAAGCTCTCTCTATATTCGCTCTCTCTATATGACGGTCTCGTAACTCAGAAGGGATGGGAGTGCGAGCAAGCCCTCAGCCCTGAACTGGCCCCAGCACGAGGGTGCATCCCCAATATGATCCGCAAAGCACGCTTCTGAAGTAGAAAGATCCGTTCGAGGATGCCCAAGATAGCAGTCCAAACCTTGCTCTCGAAAGAAACAGGCCGTAATATGCTGAAAGAAGAACAGGCCTAGACGTCAGAGGAAGAAGCCTTCGCGGACAATAGCAGGCGGAGCTGAGCCCATCGAGGTGGTCTCTGAAAGAAAGACGTTCGTTAATGACGACCCCCAGGAATTTGGCGTGCGGGGAGAACTTTGCAACAGTGGAACCAAGATAAGAGCAAGAGTACCTAGCTGGGGAGTATGGTGAACCACGGGCGCTGAAGTCTTTTCACTTAGTCTTTTCTTCATTCAGGAAGAGTGGGGTTTTTATTGTCCAGGGCCTGAAGTGCTGTAACTTCTCCTGCATCATGACGATACAATCCTGTTCAGACCCCGCATCGACTAGATAGTTCGTATTGTCTGCAACATTTATGGTTTTTGAATTTCCACCCGTCAGGGCCACTGGGAAGTCAATCGTCAGGATGAGGAAGAGTATCGGAGCATGAATTGCGGAACAGATCTGAGGATGTATTTCGTTTTTGACAAATGAGGACCCTGCAATACTGAGTGACCCTGCAATACTCACTGACCAAGGACGCTCCAACAGATATGACCGAAACCAGTCATTACCGACTCTTCTAACGCCGGCCCTCTCCAGCTTTATCGACAGCACCTCATGCGAGGCCACCTCAAAGGCCTTGGCCAAATCGGCCATAAATCCCATCACGCGCGACCACCATCCACGCTTTGACAGTCCATCAGCTCGGCAAGCACAGTCTCGGTCGATAGATTTTTTTTTTTTTTTTTTTTTTTTAATCCGTGCTGGGCTCTGTTGAAGAACTGAAATGATTCCAGATAGGTAATCGGGGATACAAGTATCTGGACGATACTGTCTACGAGACGGACAGCTTCCTCGTTGACGTGAGATCTTAGCCGTTGAAGATGACGAAAGTACCACGGAACCTTGACATCGTTTCTTATATTGTTTTGGAATCTGTGGATGAGCTCTCGATTTGATTGAGCCGTACAGCCCCACAGATGGGCTCCATTGGTCTTCACTGGTTTGAGGACTTGGTAAGCTTATTCTGGATGGACAGTTTTTACCGTCTCCCCATTAGCCAGTATATTTTTCTGAATTTGAGCAAAAGTTCTTCTTTCTTCTTCTTGACGTGGACTTTCCATCGGAGCCGAGCATAAGCGTCATAGGTAGTACCGAGATAGATAGATAGATAAATTGTTTATTAACAAATACAACAATTAAAACAATTTAAACTTTGAAAATAAACAATAAGGCAATGGATATGATAACCGTCTGCCGGAGGTTTGACTCAAACATCTTTTTATATACTTATACTCATATAATGTTAAAGAGGAAAAAAACAACAACAAAAAACAAAAACACGATGGACTGGATTCCCCAAGGCGGGAGGACTCAATAACAAGGGGAAGGCCCTAGAAGTTGAACTCCCGCACCAAAAACTTCCTATATCTGCCGACCTGCAGAACTGCACAAGCGGGCCCCAATCAGGACCGTTCAGAATTCCCAGAGCCGTCTCCCCCGTCAGCTGCGACCGACGGAAAGCCGCAAGACGGAACTCCTACAACACCGGGCACACGCACAAAAAATGGAAAGTGTCCTCCCTCTCGCGCCGATTGCACATAGAGCACTCCTCCTGGCGGCCGGAAACATTCCTCCTGGCGGCCGGAGACATACGGCCTGGCATTGAGCGCCAGAAGCTCAGCTCGGACCTTGAAGATCCAACGCAACGCTGCAAGGGTCACTGGGATAGAGTCCCCAACAAGGCTGGCACACTTGACACCCGAGTCCAGCTCCCTGTAAAGAGTGAAAAACTCCAACTCCTGCATCCTCTGCCTGAAGCGCGCCCACCTCCGATCAACGAAGCCCCGCAGCAGCAAGTCAGCATCAGTCCTCAGAAGAGCAGCGTCAAAGGAGGATAAATTATCCGCGACTTGACACTGAACAGCCAAAGCCCTCCAATTGCCAGCCCAACACAATCCCGCCTCGATGACCTACCTGGCGACAATCCTTGGTAGCCGCGATTCACTCATCCCCGCGACCCTCACAATGTACTGCAGGTGAAGGCGGAGAGTGTATGCAGAAACGGTCTCCAGTTCGGTCTCCAAATGCAGCAAGTAATCTGGCGCGTATTGAGGTAGGTAAATGAAATATCCTCTTCACAAACAATAGCAGCACCCTCTCCACGACCAGATACTCCTGAAACCCCCATACTTGTGCAGCATAGCATAAAACCGCCCTCACAATTGCATTGAATATCTGCAGCTTGACCTTCAGGGGGACCTCCAGGCTCGAAAATGCACGTCCCCATATACAATTCATGGTGTTCCTTGCAGCTATTGCCTTTCTCTTGAGGTGCTTAGCAAACGACAACCTGGGAGTGAGCGTGACACCAAGATAATTGTACTCATTAACGATATCAACTGTTTCACCTCCCAGTGTCCAATGCTCCCTTGCACTGCGACGTCCACCGTTCTGGAATATCATCACCTTGGATTTATCCATATTTACAGTCAAGTCCCAGGTTCTGCAGTAGACTTCCAGGGCATCCATATTACTCTGCATCTCCTCCGGATTCTCAGCCAGGATAACCAGATCATCAGCATACATGAGGACACCAACAGTCAAATCGCCAACTCTGACACCATAACGAAACTCAGGCACAATATCATTAATAAAAATGGCAAAAAGAATGGGGCTCAAAGGGCAGCCCTGCCTGACGCCCACACCAACAGGAAACGGCTCAGTGCGCCCCTTGCTTGTCCGAAACGAGGCAGAAGTATTGCAATACATAGCGCGCAACAAGCCAACAAACTTGGGGGAGTCACTCCCACATCCAAAAGCTTGAAAAACAGGTACTCCCTATCATCAGTGTCAAATGCAGCCCTCAGATCCACAAAAAACGCGTAAACCTTCTGCCGCGGGGTTCCCAGCCTCAGCCTCACCAACGAGGTAAGGGAAGGTACCGAGATTCTTCGCTTCATTAAATAAATTTTGAGTATGGGATTACATCCACATTGAGGTAAGCTAGTATAATATAGTTGATTGTTTGGTTGGTGAAATCAACGTGTACCGACTTGATTTGGTGACTGATTCCATGTTGTTTTCTCCTATCGCCAACTCCGCAGTGTCATCTGCAAAGGTATTGTTCATTTCTATTTCTGGAAGCCTTCCAGTGGAAGCCTTCTCCTTCCCATCTGTATATCCATTTGTCCATGATAATAGTGATTTTTTGTATGTTTCTATACCTACGAGTGTGTTATAATATAATGTTATATTACTTCTGGACTCGGCCCGTTCTGAATAAATAAATAAAAAATTAACTATGCGTCCTGCGGCAAAACCCACTTGTATAAACCCCTACGTGTATAATAGTGAAAGAGCATTACATTTCCTAAAATGCATTGCTCAACTTTTAGTGTAGACCCAATATAACAGGAGCTAGAGCGCGTTGAAAACTGATCACATTTTTCTACTTGTGTCACAACACATTCTAGCCGACTATTTTCCTCTGCATTCCATTTTGGTTTATTAAACCTTGAAATCATACACCTCTGTAATCGCGATGGAGGTCGAAAATTCTGATCGGCCTCAAAATTTGAAATACATTTCAAGATGTCTAGATTCCAAAAACGAAATGACCGTCCGCCGTCTGAGCCGTTTTGGGCAGTACCTAGGCATTTTTTTTAAATCTGAAAGTTTGACAACCTATATATATATATATACTCGGCTTACCATCTAGTTGCGCCCGCAATGTTTTCAGCCCGATCACTCCAACCCGTGGGGCGCTATTGGGCTAACATGGGGCTACGGGAGGGTTTTTTTAAGGGTGTCGTTTTCGAAGTATTTTTGGACATAAAATCCATTTTTGGGGGATGATATTTTGAACCTCTTTAATAGTGGCCAGCGGGATGTCAACTTCGGATACCTACTATTAGAGAGCAAAAGATAATGCGGTTTCTTGCGGGCGGATTAGGACGATTTCAACTGCCTCGGACGTCTTTGACAGAAGAGGGACGTCATATTGACTGTTTGGCGATGACCAAGGCGCCTTGTGAAGCTCCGATTGCTCCGCCGGGCCCTTTGTGAAGACCCATTTGGGCGGGACGGTCAGGCAAATATTGTTAGATTCGTCAATCCGCAGATCCACCCTCCCCCACCCTCACCATGAACATGGTAGGCCCTTTGATGGTAAATTTGAGATGGAAGGAGGGGAGATCACCAAAGATTCAAACCTCTACAGACGTGGCAATTTGATCTGAAATACCGCTGATTGCTCAACTGACCTATGAAGATACACGTAGAGTCTACGTCATCGATTGGCGATCTTCAATCCTCGGATTTTCGGTGCCGCAGGTCGCTCATGCGATATTCCCATGACCAGCGCTTCAACCCCTTCTGTTTGGACTGTTGAATGGCCATAATTTTATACTTGTATCGTCTAGTCGCAAACCCATCTAACTCCTCGAAAAGCGGGTTTTCTCTTTTCTGAGATACATGAACGATCCATCGTCTTCAGGCGAATTGGAGCGATTTTTATACTTCGGAATCGCACAATATCAGATTTTAATTGATGTTATGATGATCGACCCAAAGTGTAGAATGTAGTCAACAGGATCATGGTGAGGGTCAAACGAAAAATTCCACTCCTTCGCCGAGCTTTCGGAAAATATATTTCCTTCTTCAGGGCCTAAACACAACATTTACAGTCACATTGCGGCATTATATGTAGTATCTATATGTATTCAATGATATACAGCTACTTACTCAGAGAGCAATTATCGGATGATGGTTACATCGAAGTCAGATTGGACGTGTAGGAACCAAGACACACTGCAGCTGTATATCATTGAATACATATAGATACTACATATAATGCCGCAATGTGACTGTAAATGTTGTGTTTAGGCCCTGAAGAAGAAAATATATTTTCCGAAAGCTCGGCGAAGGAGTGGAATTTTTCGTTTGACCCTCACCCTGATCCTGTTGACTACATCAGATTTTAAGTTTTATGTTTCCTCCCAGATTCATTTTCTGAGCGATAATTTTTCACTCAGGAAATAAAACTCAAGTTTTGAGCGTTTTGGTTTATTATTTTTGGAATAATACGCCTATGTTTTCGCGACGGAGGTCGACGACTCTGATCGGCCTCAAAATTTTACATTATCAATTTGACATTAGGAATTTTTTTCAAAAATCTGAAATTTAGACAAAATACTTGGTTTACTATCTAGTTGTGCCCGCAAGGTTTTCAGTCCGATCGCCCAAACTCGTGGGGCGCTATGGGGCTAAAATGGAGCTATAGGAGGAGTTTTTTTGAAGGCTTTGACCTATCGGATCGAGTCAGGTGTCGCTTTCGAAGTATTTTTGGACGTAGAATCCATTTTTGGGGGTCCCGGAACGATCCGAATTCACTGAGGCGATCTACAGGGCTTTCGTGGGGCTAAAAATGGGATTTTTGAAGGATCCCAGGAAGCCAAATATTTTCCGAGTAAAAAATAAAGAATTTTTGAAGAAAAAAAAAATCCAAAAACATTTTTTTTCCCAAAATGTTTCTTATTGACACGGAATTAAATTTATGCACTAGTAACCTATATCAAAGAATAATAAACCCTTTTGAAAAATTTGCAGATTTTTTTTTTGCTCAAAATAAAACTCAACCACGTTAAAACCCTCATTAAATGAGTGTACGTATGGTGAATCAATTATCAAAAATCAAACTGACCATACCGTTGGAAAGCCCTTTCAATTGCCTATATACCTAGTAGCAAATTTAATTTTGCAGACAGTAAATTATCGTACTAATCGATGGTCTAATCAACGAAAACTTATTCTTGATCGTGGAAATGAACTACTTGGTCCATTGCCGCGTTTTGCTGGCTCAGAAAATAAAACTCACAATCTGGTCTCTTTTTTCTCACTAAGAGAAATATAGCTCAGCTAGCAAATTTAAACGTGGTTGCTTGTTGATAGGTAGGTACTTAAATAGGGGATTTTATTCTGAGCGAAAAAAAAAAAAAAAAAATCGCTCAAAAGTTGAGTTTTATTTCCTGAGCGAAAAAATATCGCTCAGAAAATAAATCTCAACCCGGGGCATGGAGGAATAGAAATAGTCCTATTTAGTGAGCTCTGCTCTCTATTCCTCCATGAACCCGGGGAATAAAAAAGTTAAACTCGATATCTTGATATTGATGTCCTATGGTGAGCATATTGCATGCTGTAATCAAGCAAGAGCTTCGCCTCGAACTTCCTACAAACCAAAGTTGTCAACGTTGAAGGGGGTGTGTAGATTACACAGGTGCTATACGACCAAGCAATTAAATGAGGAGAAAAGTGCCCACTAGAAACGTGAAGCGTTTTCAACACGAGGCCGGCTAATCCCCTTAATGCCCAACCAGCCCCGACGCTCGTCCCTTGAAGGATCACTCACCCCCTAGAGTTTATCTCCCAACTTCCAATCACAACAGGCCCTCAACACCTTCAAGGGAATCTCTTAAAGAGCCCTAATCAACCGATTTACTCGACTGAACCTTTTGCCCACGTTGAATTTACGAGATGAATCCGCGTTAACCAAATCAAACAATCGAGTGATGATGATAACTGAAGCAACACTCTTTGTGCAAATTCTAAAACGGTGCGCAACACTTACAGACAGTGAAGAAGACTCGCCTCAAACGTTTCTACAGTTAGGGCCAGTTTCACCAAAGATTGAAGAGGGCCAGTTTATTTTAATCCTCAGCTTAGTCCACCGGGAGTACCAAGACTCCGTCCCGTGTCTTCATTTTAAGAGCCCATACCGGCTTAGGAAAAGAGCAAGGCTAGCGAGAAACTGGCGTGACATGGGGCGCACTCGTGGAGGCCAGCAGGAAGAGCAGTAGAAGCCTGTCCGAGGCTACGAGGACAAACCGTTTCTCTTGTTCGGATTTGGGAATGGTCCCAGAATGTCGATGCCCATCCTCTCAAACTGCCTCAAGAAAAGGAGGCCAAATAAAATGTCTCAGTCAAGACACTAACAATATGCGATTCCTATGTCCAGTGGATGTCTGAAAAGGTCTTCACCATGCCATGTCTTCGAGGCTCCTGAGAAAGTCTAGCAACGTGCAGCAGCGTGCCCGCCGCCTACGGAATGTTTCCGGCATGCCCTTGGAGCGTCAATCTCCGAGGCCTTTGTGAACACCTGCCCGCGAATACCTCAGGGCTCACAGCCCCCCCTCTCTCAGAGTTATATTTTTATATTTGAACATTCTGTAAATATCCTATCTTCTTTTGTAATATCCTTCTTTTTCAAATTCAATTGTTCAACTCAATTTGAGTTACTCAAACACCCAACCTCCCAGATAATATCTGGGATATTATCTACAAAATATATATTATATACAAAATATGGGACAGAACAAGGAATAACTCAAAACGCTCGACCAATTTAGATTCATTTAATTTTGTTTTATTATTAAATAATAAAAATAAAATCCAAATTTTGGATTTTGATGTTATTTATTTTATTTTATTCCAATTTGCTGGTCAATTCGAGAGGGCAAAAGGCACTTTACAGGGTTTCAGGCCACGACGTCCAGCATCAATTGATTATGTTGAATATAATTTGATCACATACTATAATAACATGTGAAGGAATACCTCAAGACGCGTTTTATAATAATTATAAAACCTATGTGATCTACTTAATTATTAAGTCAACGTATTCTGGTTAGGGGAGTGTTTACGCAGTTGAAACAGTTTTTGGCGTTTGCCCAAAATTGACACAGGAAGGATCCAGTAAGTTTTGATCCTAGAGGCCTCGTAATGTGATTTATAATATAATTATAATATTATACTATAATACCTACCTGACAGCTTAATCGGCTGCCATACAATGCTCTGTAGGACATTGCCACCTCACAAAGCGCCTTTATGGCTCGTGACACGCCCAAAGCGCCAAGGAGGATGAAAACGGAGATGTCAGGGGTGTCAAAGGCCGTTCGGGTGAACATGTAATTGAATTCAAACACCCAAAACTGTTTGGCTGTATACCTAACTAACTGCATGTTAATTATTATTTGCATTAGCCAGCAACTGGTGAGTTGACGAACTCAGCAGATTATGGCAGACAATATATATATATATACTTTTTTCCTCTCAATTTTCTGCCTGTTTACCTATAGATTTTGTGGGTGCTACTGAGATTCTGTCCAAACTCCTGACCCCTGGAAAAACTGTATTTTGGCTATAAATACCTCCCACTTTAAAGGTGTTGTTATTCCAACGAAACTGCTGATGAATTTCTCTCTGCAACGCGTCTAAGTTATATTGGCAGTCGGTGGAGGTGTTGACACGGCCAACTTCGCAATTAACAAACTTCCGTGACGTTCGCGAATTACCTTCGAAACGTCGTTTTTAAACGGGTCGATCTGAACGAGACATTGAAGTGGATTTACAAGGTAGACCAGGAGCCAACCAGGAACCAATAATATTGGTATTTTTCTTACAATATATTATATTGTAAGAAAAATGACGTTATCGTTCGCTTCCAAAACCAAAAGTGAATTTTTATTAAATCAGAACTAATTAACTTGGAAACTTGTGGGCGTGGAAACTCGTGTGGCGTTCTTCTCCCCTCCCTCGGCGAAAGGCGCCAACCGATCGTGATGGACTACAAGCAGTCTTCCTCGAGTTGTCTTGATCCTGAAGACCACGTCGTTCAAGGCGGCAATGATGGAACATGGGCCCTCCCACGGTCTTTGCAGTTTCGGATTCAGCCCTTTCTTACGTTTCGGATTGTAGAACCAGACCTTGTCCCCAACCTGGTACCTCTTGACATCCAACTTCAGGTCATATCGATCTTTCATCTCTTCACTCCTAAACTTCAGGTTCTTCCGAGCCTGCTCCCCCTGCTCTAGCCAAAGTATCTCGCAAGGCCTCGACATACTACGGCAGTGGCTGATTTCGGGGTTGATCACCAAACAGCAGATGAATGGGCAGACGCAATTCTCGACCGAAGACAAGGAACGCAGGCGCCATACCAGTGGAAGGGTGTTCCGCGGCCCTGTACTCTAGCAGTACCTACAATGGGTAATTGCTGATCCCAATTTCGTTGATTATCGTCTACCAGCTTTGATAGATGGTCCCAAACTGTCCGGTTCAAGCGTTCGACCAGCCCGTCACTCTGGGGATGCAGGGGGGTCGCCCGAGTCTTGTGTACACCCAACAGCTTGCTCACCTCTTGAAACACTAGGGCTTCAAACGATCGGCCTTGGTCGGAATGGATCACTCTTGGAACTCCAAACCTACTGATCACATTTTCTACTAAGGCCTTTGCAACTGTTTCTGCGGTGCCGTCTGGAATGGCAATGGCCTCCGCCCACTTGGTGAAGTAATCTTACACAGTCAAGATGAACCTATTTCCTCGTTCTGCCCCATCAACGGGTAACGGCCCCATCAAGTCTATTCCCAGCCTTCCGAATGGTGCCCCTGTAAACTCAGCAGTCATTGGTCCCTTGCGGTGTTTCTGCGTGCGCCGACCACAAACCATGCACCATTTGCACCCATTTCGAACATACCGGTGTATCCCTACCCAGTAATACTGCTGACGTACCATGGAGCCCGTTTTCTTCTCCCCAAAGTGGCCAACATCATGTATCAGCTGCCACACCAGCATTCTCCAATCCTGTGCCGTCTTTCCGTTGCTTCTTTCCCATATCCGATACACACAACCGTCAACCAAACATAGCGACTGGAACATCGACCAAAGTGCCTTGACCACTGAACTGTGTTGACTCATTGTGGCGGCTTCCGGTCTTCTGCCCATTTCCAGCCACTTCAGCACTTCCTGCAGTACGGGGTCATCTCGTTGTGCTTCCCTGGTCTCCTCTAACCCGAACGTAGGGACTATTGACACTGGTTTAGGCGCCCGGTTGCCTCCTTTTCTTCACAACGACTACAATGCTTACAGCCATACCTCAGGCAGGGCCGTCTGGAGAGAGCATCGGCGTTACCATGTTGTTTGCCTGGACGGTAGACAATATGAGTGGAGAAAGGTGCAAGCTGCTTTTGCCAACGAGGCATTTGTCCATCTGCGTTTTTGAAGTTGAGCAGCCATTTCAGAGAAGCATGATCGGTACGCACACAGAGCTGTAATCCGTTGGCTAACCCATAGCTCTGAAAGTGTCCTACAGCCTTAGCAACGCTCAGTAGTTACTTCCGTGTAACACAGCAATTCTTTTCCGCTTTTGAGAGGCACTTACTGTAGTACGCAATCACAACCTCCTTTCCTTCATGGACTTGCGATAAAGATGGACAAGCCAAACATTATTGTGAGCTGTTATAACCAACACCACTTTATAATCAACACTCTCGATGGTAATGTATGTAATTGAAAATGTAAACATACAGAATGAAGGTTCAGTTAGCTACTGATGGTTTTTATATCGGGATCATTTTGACTTTCAAGTCTAAAAGCGCAAAAATGACTTGCTGGCCATTCCTCCCCAAAATTGTGCACTTTCCCTGGCTTTGGTATGGCAGTCAAGGCAGATCGAGTCCACGATCCCTAACACACAAGTATATCACTACCCTAGTAGGTATAATATTATTAAATTCAATTTATTAGTATCATTTGAATCCATTGGAGATTGTGACTTGAAGGGGAAATCGAGTCATAACGAAGCCTCAGCGGCTTTCATTGA
Source organism: Pilophorus perplexus (assembly GCA_955831195.1). NCBI lineage: Eukaryota > Metazoa > Arthropoda > Insecta > Hemiptera > Miridae > Pilophorus > Pilophorus perplexus. Next base: position 20,023,584 of record OY037008.1, read on the forward strand.
CAGTTTCAGCCCGTTAAAAGTTACTTATCCGATTGATGTAAGCTCAAAACCTCCCGTCGGAGCAGGCTTTGATCGAACTTTCAATTGACACGTTCAAACCTGCGATAATGCCGTTACGAGTTAAATGTTACCCCCTTCACGATAGCTTGTCACATATCGGCGTCACTCTGGGAAACTTCCTCGGCAAAGTTTTCATTTTAGCGTAGAAAAGTCAATTTCACGTCGCACCAGGGTTGTACAAAGGTTGAAAATTAGTGTCGTCGCTGACCTTGCGCAATATAACAAGATTCCCTCGATCGCTAAATTAGCGAATATTTTACAGGCGTACCACCATTAGGTCTCAAATCGAATCCCCCCACACGCAAGAACGCCACACCCTGAATATGCGCATGCACTTTCAATCCTCGCTTGCTCGATCGCGAGTGAAATTACGCAGACTTAATTCAAATGTGAGGAACTGACCTGCTCAGCGGCCACACTAGTGTTATTATAATAAGAGGGATTTCAAGGGTCCGGCGGAGTGTCCAGTCGAACAGGGAACCGGGTCGCCTATTTGTCATAATGGGCTGAGAAAACGTCTGGAACAAGTCCCTTCCATTACCTCCAACTGTGAGGCTCCGCTGCTGACCTCAGACCCCCCCAAAACAAACCCCCGCGACACGACCCGGAAAAAAAGCGTCGACTTCCCCACGTGAATATTCATTCGAGGTCAACTGGTTTGTTACAAGCTACAGGTTGACTTTTAGACTCCTGCACCTTCGGCTTTTTATCCATGGAGCATTGTATTGTGCGAAGAACAAAATGTTTGAGGGTTATTTGACCGACCCTCAACAACTTTCCACGCACATTATTACTATTATTATTAAATACAAATTTAAAACTTATTATTATTAAATACACATTTAAAATTTATTTTTATTAAATACAAATTTTGCATTTATTTTTTTCCAATGTTGAACAGGTTATACCTAAATAGATGGGCTAAAAATTATTTTCTAAAAGAATCCACTTGATTTTTACACGTTTTTTTACTACCGATTTTTTCTTGACACCAATCTTTAGTTTCGATTTCGAATCGATACTTCTTTGTATACTACCCATCCCCATTGTCATAAATCAGGTCCAAATTCACAACACTGTTCTTTTCATCACTTTATTGAAACTTGCAAAAACAAGCGTGTTCAAAATTGCTTACTTAACACGTTAAAAATTAAAAACCTATCGAGACCAATCGGCCCAAGGCACCTTATGGCAACCACATCAGAGAAATTGCACAAAATGTTAAAAAATAAACCTTGAAATTGCACAAAGTTTCAAAATGTTCAACAATTGAAACACAAAACATGAAATACTTGAGATGGAATGTAACGTGAAAATAAATTTGTCAACCAAGTTGTAATAATAATTATTACTGATTTGGGGCAGATAATAACCTTATAAATAAACCTCATACAACCTTAACAGAAATTTCAATCAAATTGCCCATTGACATCTTGCTAGCCAACAAAATAATTTGAAATTCCGTACAAAATTAGGAATTCAACCCTAAAATTCTAATGAACGTCTATAGTTTCTCTCTAAAAGAGATGATAATATGGCAAAAAATTAACAAAGTTTTATAAAACTAGAAAAAAGCGTGCATTTTGAGAGGGGGATGAAAAGTTGCAGATATTTTGGCACTTCATATGAACAGATGGGAAAATCTTTGAAACAGTCTGATGGACGAGTACTTTTTTATTGTTCGGACGGCAACGGTTTCAGAAGTGCTACCCAGACAAATACTGGTCGTGCAGAGCACTCTCGTTATTCAGACTCGTTGTCGTAATTGTTTTCAAAAATTTACGCAGAATTGACGAAAAGACAAAATTAAATAAATCGTTGCGTGCTAAGCAACAGACTAGTACAGGGAAATGAGATGGAAATAGCAGAATGAGCAAATGTGTGATTAGAAAAATTGATTAATATTAACAAAATTTCCTCACGACCCAAGTCACTAGGGAAAATCCCCAACCGATTTTGTATTTTTTCGAGTAATTAACCAAAATCGTCTAAAAACATGAGGGTTTTTAAGGTTCTGGCACACTATGCAGGAACAGGACAGGAAATGCCACCGACAGGACATTTTTTCCTCACCAGTCCGCTTTCTATCTCCACACGCCCTACTCCCCTTGAATAGAAGAATGAGAAGGGGAAGTCGAAGATGTTTGAAAGAATTTAAAAAACTGCTGACATGAAACATGTTTTCTTCAATTAGAGGGAGGTCGTGTACCTCCGGCTGGGGGTTATTTTAAATTTATTTTTGGTACCCCCAAAAAATTTTGTCTGCCGAAATTGGGTGGTTTCTATCAAGAGTAACTAGTTATCCGTAGAATTGCGAAATAAAATGGGTACTTTTCCGTTATACCCCCCCCCCCCCCCCCCCCCATTCGATTTTGGTTGGCTTTGGGTGCCTTAAAGCCATCGGGAGGGGCTCGAAATCGAGTTCGGGCGGGTGGGGGTGGGGGTGTTATAACTGAAAAAGGCTCAAATTTAGGTGCCTTAAAGCCATCGGGAGGGGTTTATGAACACGAAATCGAGTGGGGGGGGGGGGGGGGTAGGTATAACGGAAAAGTACCATAAAATGTGCAAAAACCGAATACGCTATTCACACCACCAATTTGAAAGCAATTACAAACTATCCCCAGGTACAACCAGGGCGTGTACCTTAGGCCAGGCAAGGTTGTACCTATGGCCACCCCTTATTTTCAACAGACCTCAAAAGTGCAAGAAAATATCAAAACAGAGATGGTGGACACAGCTCTTGTAAATGTCCAGAGGTCTAAATGAGCATGTAGCCAGCGTTACAAATGGCCAGAGGCACATGGCTTTCCCCTGGCCTTAGCTACAACCATGGGACATTTTCACAAATACGTTTGTAGTTCCCTAAGCCTTTAGAAACAACCAAATTCCTTTCGCGTGAGTTTCAGTAGATTCCCAATCTACAATAATAGTACATTGGGAACCTACTGAAATTATTAGAAACAAGAAAAACTAAAATATATTGTGTAGCGTGGGCTAGGTTGAAGAATGAAAACTCCCGAATGTTGTATCAGCGCCCTCTTCAAAACTGCAGCCTATATCAGGAAGAAGCAGTTATCAGCAGGGTTGTTGAAAAATTAGATAAATACATAAATACAGGGTGGTCCCTTAATAATTTATATGAATTTCAATTTCCTTAGTGTCATATAATGAAAATTTGACCCTTAGTGTCTTATCATGAAAATTTGACCCTTCAAACGATTTTTTAACCGCGCGCAAATTAAAAATGCAAGGTAGAAAAAACAATGCTTCCGCTACCTTTGGTAGACTTGGAAGCAAAAAGGGAAAAGCGTGTTTATGCGGTTTTTCTAATAGGTATCTAAAAAATTAATTTTTTTTTTTTTTTTCAAATCACTAAAGGAAACTGAAATTCATATCAATTATTTAAGAACCACCCTGAATAATATAATAATATTGAATTTATTTTGGTGATTATGATGTTGACCGTTTCAATTAATGTGGGTGGGAAGTTGTTGAGGGTCGGTCAAACTGGAGTGTTGGGTGTCAACGCCTCTCGGCCCTTCGTAGGAAACACCCACAACAACTTCACACCCACATTAGTATATTTTATTCGTTCAATAGCCAACATCGGTGAGAAAATAAGCAGTATTCTTTTCAAAATTAAAACCCTTGAAAGTACGGAATGGAGGTCAGTAGGTACGTAATGATATTCCTTCTGTTAGCAGGTCAGTAGGTACGTAATGATAACCTTCTGTTAGCAGGCGTTCGCCAATCTCCTGCCAGGAATTTTCCTTTAGAGTATATGTATTTGTAGTCTGACCTGTCCGAAAGGTCGTACAACACCCGATACTTCTCCACCTCGATAATAAGTTTTTCTTCAAAACTTGTCATTACTGAAGTGAAACTTGTCTCAAACGAAACAATCCAGTATACGTACCTGAACTAGGAATGAAAAATACTTACTGCCAAAAGTAAAATGTGAATAACTGAATTCCTACGAACACGATGACAGGACGTTTTCGCTCTCGGACCGCAAGCGGCGTTTCCTGTCCTGTGCCTGGGGCAGGACGTTTGGGCTGAGCCCCGCCTTGTGTGCCTACAGAAGCGAAAAATTATGTCCCGCATACGTTTCGTGTCCAGTTCCTGCCTAGGGTGCCAGAACCTTTACGGGCTCACCATAACCTCACTCAAATGAATAAATAAAAAAATTGAGAACATATTTTGGGCAGTCGTTTGGAGGAAATGGTGGCCAAAGCGGTCGTTATAACTCTAGAACGTGACTAAATACTAAACGTAGAAAGCCCCATGCCAATCGTATAACAAGAACAAACTTAGAAACTAGAAAGGTTTTCAGTCCAGTCGTCAAATGCGACCTCTGGTGGCCGTGTTGACAACTAGAAACCTTGGAGATGAAAGACGTGATGGTTTTCACACTATGTGCGAAGGTTGATGGTGGTGTTTGACAACAGGGGTGTATTCGAAGTCGTTGTAGACCCTGTGACCGGGTGACCTGACCTTCCTGTAGCTCGTGTCAGTCCGGTGGATGGTCGAATAGGACGGGTCTTCGTCGTCCAATTTCGGCGTGGATCCGAAATGGTCAAGCTTGTCGTAATCCGAGTGGGTCGGGTCGTGAGTGACCTTGCGGAAAACGCGAGTCGCCGAAGGGTGTTCAGTGGTGACGGATCTGAAACGGCAGTAGCGGTCAATTTGATTGAATCAGCCGGATTGAAACGAAATTTGCAACAACAACAAAAATCTGAGTGCTACCTGTCAGTGTGCCGTTCCGAATATATGGTGTCAGACCCGAGTGTGCGCCAGGCGTCCGTGCGGACTTCGACTTTGTCGTATCGCGGGACAGGAGCAGGAGGGTTCTTCCTGGGAGGTTTCATAGGGGCAGCGACAGAAACCAAAGGACTTCGAGATCTACAACAGATACGAACAAGACAAACTTAACCCAACTCCATTGATGCCTATTTAGCATGTCGACTTCACGAGATGGCGTTTGTTGCATTCAACATTTAAAACTCAAAAGTGAGTTTACGCCCTGAATGGCTTGAAGAATTTTGTTCAGCCCCTCAACATTTCGCTTGAAAAGGCGGAATCCTGGACTGAATGACTTCCTTTGGTGCATACTTGATGATCTTGTGGAGTGGCAGAGTTATCAGCTGGCTTCATCCGTGAGGGCGAAGCGCCACCAGGCAGGCTATCTGGCTACTCCACCTCCCAACAACAAAGGCCCAGACAACCAAAAGGAGAAAATACCCGGAGGAGACCCTCAAAAATACTTATAGGCCAGGAGCAGGGCAATTATTGGGAGCCATTGCTCGACCGGCTGTCATCCCCTTCTGCCGGAGCTCTGAGGGCAGTTGCCACAAAGGCAAATCAACGCCCTGTAATGGGACAGGCTTGGAGACATACTGGCTACCGCCAGGGAATACCTCGGTTTCCAACACGTGCCTGCCAGGTCGCCACACTTTGAGCAGCCAGGGAGCCGCACTGCAAAGCAGAAGGGTCTCAAGGCGGATCCTAAAGGCAGGCGGCATAGCGGTACCTGCCGATGTTGTGTACGACTGGTGCAACGGGCCGGCTGGCAGGATAAGTCTTCAGCCTGATGGTCCTTTCCACCACAACGAATGCGAGAGATTACGCCATGAACAATCTCTGGACGCCAGGTCCACAGGATTGTCAACAGAAGAGGCTTTGAAGTAACGCAATGCTGAAATGCTGGGAGAGTCTGAGCTCTTGCCTACCGTTGTTTTCCATACACTAGCGGGATTGGCAGTAAGCCAAAATGATAGTTGGCTCTGAAAAAACTTATACTTAAGGCATGGCCAAAAGAAAAGGGGGGTGATGAGGAGTGACATGATGCGTTTTAGCCAGAAGTGTGGTAGCACAGTTCCAGGAGAAACTCCCTTGGTCCTCAATACTGCCGCTCTTCCCCCATCATACAAGGACCTCCAGCAGGCAAATAAATAAATAAATTACTGACCATGTTAAGTGGTGATTTCAACATCGACCTATCATCCGAAGAATGCCTTCACTTTCGACAATTTAAACGCAACACCTTCAGATGCTGGCTCAATAATTCCACGTATTAGTATCAACTAAGAGGACGTTGGAGTCCAATTAAGAGTACTAGTCCATTCGCAACGGTTTAACATTAGGTATACCTGGGAGACATAGTCCTTGCGGCATCCAGCCCCTCGTCATCATCGACCGGTAGACCCACTCCGCCATCGGGACTCCCGAAGGACAAAAACGTCGAGATGCTGCTGTTCGACGCTGCCGACCTCAATGTGCTCGTGACAGTAGCGGTGCTCATGGTGTTCGTCATGGTGCTCAAAGTGTTCGTCACAGCGCTAACTTTGTCTTGATTGTTGTTGATGTTGTTGTTGTTGTTATTACCCAATCGTTGTTTCATCGAGTCCATTTTGGACGTCATGCACTTGAATATCTCTTGAGCGTTATTGTGTTCCAGGTCGAAAGAGCCTTCACCGCTCGCACATTTTCGCCCGGCCTCGAAATTGAACCTGCCCCGCTTGTGACCGTACCGCCGAATGAACCTGAAACAAATCACGTAACACCAAATCATTCACATTTTCATGCCAGACCTATCTTATATAATATAATAATATTATATATACATTATTGTATAATGTATATTATATAATAATAAGATATAATATTATATAATATAATGTATAACATTACATTATATATAATATATACCTATATATAATATATTATATTATAGAATGTGCGGCGTGAAATTTGAAGGAAATTTAATGCTCTTTCCGAAGATGAAATAAAAAGCTCTCTACGAGGCATAGTTTTCGAGTTATAGGCGGAAAACCGAAAAAAGCCCGAAAAAATCGCGGTTTTTCGGCCACCCACAATCGAGCACAGGCTTTTTTTGTCAGAAAACTCGGATTTAGCGTCCCTAGACATCCCAAAACAACACCCCGAAATTTCATTAACTTGAGAATTTTGTCCAGGCAAAAGTACCTCACTGCTGGACTAATAGCCAAAAGCCTTAAAAAAACCCTCACGTAGCCCCATTTTAGCCCCATAGCGCCCCACGGGTTTGAGCGATCGGGCTGAAAACCTTTCGGGCACAACTAGATGGTAAACCAAGTATTTTGTCAAAATTTCAGATTCTTAAAAAAATGCCTACTGCTCAAAACGGCCCGTACGGCGGACGGACATTTCGGTTTTAGAATCTAGACCTCTTGAAACGGATAATGTCAAATTTTTAGGCCGATCCGAACCGTCGACCTCCGTCGCGATTACATAGGTGTATTATTCCAAGAATAATATACCAAAATTTGTAAGAAAATCAAAAAGAGACTTGCATACGATGAGGCTATACTGTTTTAAAACCTTGTAGCACAAATTACGAATTTATTGTACCTAACCAGCTCGCCTTCTTTTAAGTCTGACTTTTCCTTTTCGGTCTCAAGTAGGTACATGTTTTAGGTAGGATAAAATGGGTGATTCCCGTCTCGTCTCCAAAATAATCCATTCCTGTCGTAGACAACTTTTCTCGTCTCCGTATTTATTTTATTTGTTCATAATGGTCGCCCTACTCGTCTCATCTTTTCCCTTATTGTGTCCACAAAAAGTAACAGCCTGACTCGTCTCCGTTCCACGAGCTGTCCGTCACCATGTTCCTCCGTGAAATAATAAGCCAACGAGGGCACACGTTGCTAGTTTTGAACAATTTCAAGTTCAACAAGTACCGTGAGTTGAGTTGTGGTGAATCTCAGTGGTAGACTTGGAAGTGGCGATTCACATTGCCCTCAAAAGAGTCCAGATGGCCCCTCAGTTCGATTGTTGGGTGTAGGTTCCATATAGCTAGTGCTTGGTGCACCATGGAAAAAATTCAAAACCTTGGCCTAAGTACACAATACAAAAATAAAGATGAAGTAGGGGCGTGGCTGAAATGGTGTTTCGGTTTATTATTTTTAGATCCATCAGACATTAAAGAATGTTTTTTTGAGGATCTCATGTCAATCATGCCTGATGACTGTTTTCAGCAGTACACTGATCAGGCTAATAGTGTTAGAATAGTGTAGTTAATTTAAGCCCTGTGCGCAAATTGGCGGACAATCTGACAGAGAGGTACGTCACAGAGGAGTCTCAATTCTCCCCTAGTAAATAAATGCTGAATTGACCCGAACAACGAACGCATGTGAATCGTTCCACTCCGCCCACCCCTCTTTACCAATTTTTTTAAAAGTTTTGCTTGAATTTCACAACTTATTGGAGCTGTTACTTCTACAGTACTCCTTTCCCTTGAGACGAGTCGTGCTATACCCGTCAGGTCGTTGAGACGAGTCATGCCTAGGTATTAACTCTCTAATTAGGGGTTGCAATTAAGTTGAGACGAGACAGGCGACGCCCGATAAAATTTCATCGCAGGGGCATCGCTCGATCGCCCGACCTGCCTATCAGCCCCTAAGCATGGTTATGAATACTGACGATGTACACACGCTGTACCTGATGATACAATAGTAAAATGCTTGTATATGCAAATTTTGCATATCTATTGAGTACTAGCATTATTTCTGACTATGTGTGACCCGAGATTTTTATAAACTCTCTTTCAATACTTAATCAATACGATATATCGATAGATCCCGGTCAATGAGTTACTCATCCCTACATGCAAAACAGAGTATCACTCAAACCTGTAGGGCCAGGTGAAAAGGAGGTTCTGTGTGTCAGAGTTCCGGATCTGAAGCTCTTCAGCGGCGACGACCAAAGTGTAGTCACCAGGATGCAGACCACATCTCTGCGAAGCCTCTGTGTTGACCAGCAGAACACGGAAAACTCCAGCTGAGAAATGAGATCGTTTTTTTCAAGGAGTGAAAATTATCATAATAATAATAATAATATTATTTTTTCAGAAACCATCATAATATGATAATATTATTATCATATTATGATGGTTTCTGGAAAAATATGTCGATTAGGAACTCCAACGTCGTTTTCTATTAAAATAAACGTTAGGCTTTGTAGCACCTACTCGAGGGTTCTTTCCCTCGATATAACATGACGTTATCATGTTGAAGTATAAGTGATTTAAAGAAGAGATTTTGGGGTTAGGAAGGATTTGTACTGGAACTTTCGAGCCATCGTGTACGTGTTCATCATCAACGACCGACCCGAATGTGCCGCAAAAAATGAAGGAGTTGGTAGATACGTGCTATATTTCTTGACAATAAACAACGAACAAAGGAATGACTCACGCATATTAACAAGGATTTTGTCATAAACCGGAGCCCAAGCACAAACATAAAACGTCCTCCTTCAATCCGGTGGTACTTGAATTCTTTAAAGATGATTTTTTATATTGTACAAGTATACAAAGCATTAGGTACATAGTAATGAAAGATAACTTAATATTAAAATTTAATTCAACGTTTTAATTCAAAATTTACATACAACTTTAGCACTACACCATCTTACCCAGCGTGCGGGTATGATGACTAATGGACAAGGTTATGAACGGAAATTATGCAAACTTTACTCAAATAGAAATTTAGATCAAACAAATTGTTCAGAGAAACAGCATAACGGAAAGTCGTCAATTCGGGGCGCAGAAGTCACAATTCCACGGCTGATGAGCGGCTTCACTCTCGTTTCAACCAGAGCATTCGGCGTGGCCACAAGTTTGGCATTGAATGCATCGACAACTTTCCCTCGGAATAAAATGGTGATTAGATATACCAAATTCACGGTTGTGGGAGTAAGTTGACGAATTACCAGCCTTTCGTCACCTTACCCCACTCCGCTATATATTTTTTAAGCAGTTGCAATCAAGTAGATTTTGACTTAGACTCACAATATTGAAAAGAGAAATTCAAATTACTTACCACAAAATCGTGGAAATGAGGAGCAAAAGTTACAGTACCGACCTGCGAAATCGAACTTATGTGTAAAATTCATGCCTGGGGACGTGGATGGGAATCACTGCAGTTGTGTGTGAAGGAGCACCACGCAAGGTCACTGTTGCCACTGGAACGGTGCCCTTATCTATTTCTAATCAGGAGAAATTTAGAATTCGTCAACTTACCCCCTCCCCCTTCCCGCACTATGTAATGCTTTGTATTTAACGCTACAAGCTTCCTCCAGTCAAACTCGTCGAACAAAAGAACAAAAGCGTCGAATCGTAATTTTTTTAAATCTGCAAATTTTACACAAGGGTTTGCTATTCTTTGATGTAGAAAAATGTGTAAAAATTAATTCCGTGTCCTTAAGAAAATACTAGGGGGCTACGCCAGTCAACCCCTGACCGTATCCCACCTGGCCGCAGACCCAACAACTCGTTTTCCCATATTGTGTCGTTTTTTCTTAAAAAATACAGATTTTTGAGATGGGGGGGGAAGGTAGCCGCGTAGCTTTTGCTCACTCCCTAGACCACCGCCATCCCCAATTCCATGTCAACTGCTCCAAACCCTGATTTTTGCTCACTTTTGGAGCTTAAGATGCTCCACGTGGAGCAACTTTTTGGTGGTTTCATATTAAATATTTTCTCTTAGAAATTTTCTCTCATCTACTCGCCAAACCGGATTTTTGGTATTTTTTCAAATTTTTGAGAAAAAGTTTATTTCCCGTTTTTCCCACTTTAAGAGCTCAGATACGCCACATGGAGCTACTTTTTGGTGGTTTCAGACTTGTCTCGTACTATGCTCGCCAAACTGGATTTTTCAAGACCAATAATTGGTTGAAAATTATTTCAGATTTTTCCGACATCTGGGAAGTGCCCTAGAATAAAGATGACCAAAATCGTGTCACCCTCCTCCTCCTCGGGCTGCAGCTCCAATATAATAGATATTTCAAAAATGTTTTTCCCTACAATGCTTGGACAGATGTGGGATCCCAAAAAATTAATTCCACGTCCAAAAATACTTCGAAAACGTTACCTAACTCAACCCCATAGCTGAAAACTTTCAAAACCCCCTCCCGTAGCCACTTTTTAGCCCCGCGGGTGGTGGCGATTGGGCTGAAATCCTTGCGGGCACAACTAGATGGTAAACCGAATATTTTGTCTACATTTCAGATTTTTTAAAAATTCCTACTGCCCTAACCGGCTCGGACGGCGGACGGACATTTCGTTTGAAACGTGCAACACAAGTACGTTTATACGTTTATAAGTTTATAATGTAAAAATTTGAGGCCAATCAGAAATTTCGTCCTCCATCGCGATTACATACTTAGGTGTATTATTACAAGAATAATGAACCATAAGAGAAATTTTTTTATTATTATAGGCTTGGATAATATATATTTTATTTCTAATTACAATATTTTGTAATAATTTTCTTGAAAACATTCGAAGCCTTCGATGGTAATTTATTAAACAAAATTGGAGCCTTCGATGGTAATTTATTAAAAAAATTATTTAATAATTTTTTCAATAAATTACCATCGAAGGCTCATGATTGACCCCTACCAAGAGGTAAAATTTATGCGCAGATGATGATCTTCACCAGAGTGGTGTAATGTTATTACTTTTGTTTATATTTTCTATTCAATAAATTGTGTACCCCAGAAACGTTTTGAAGGTGGTTTTAGTTCATTATTCTTAGAATAATACACCAATGTAATTGCAACGGAGGCTGAAAATTCTGATCGGCCTCAAAATTTGACATTAAACGTTTCAAGAATTCTAGATGTCGTTTTGGGCAGTAGGAATTTTGTTAAATGTGAAATTTTGACAAATACTCGGTTTACCATCTAGTTGTGCCCGCAAGGTTTTCAGCCCGATCGCCCTAACCCGTGGGGCTCTGTAGGGCTAAAAAGGGGCTACGGGAGGGTTTTTTAAAAGGGTTTTCGGCTAAAGGGTCGAGTTAGGTGTCGTTTTCGAAGTATTTTTGGACGTTTCATCCATTTGTGGAGTTAGTTATTCATATACATACGTAAATTGGATAACAAAATTTAGACAGGAATCAATTATTATTATTCCTAGATATTTGGTTTCGTTAACTTATAGAAGGACAGTTAGGGACTTTTGGCAATCTGTATTTATAGTGGATAAAAATAATTATTATTTTAGGTCAGTTGGGGGATTGTTGAAGGGGTCCATGAGAAAGCCATAAAATCTGTTTTGTTGAAGTTAAAATTCAAGCTTTTTTATGTCAACCACTCATCTATGACAGCAAGGTTTTTAGATGCTTTCACAGCAACCGATCGCTAAAACGTCGGCGAAACAGATTTTATTGTAACAATAAAAAAGTCCCATTAATGTAGGTAATAAAGTATCGTGATGCAAGTACAGGGAATCGAATAGGTGAATGTTCTTGGCTCACTGACGTAATTCCCTATTACTACCCTTTGTTCAACCAGTAACTGTTGGTCCCTTTTACAAATGGGAAATTCATCTCGATCAGAGCCTCAATCAATTTGACATGGGGAATCGTTTGGTCTTTGAACACAAACAACACCCTCTTCCCCTTGTCCATGCCCGTGGTCAGCGTCTCAACTTGAGACTCTCAAGAAGGCTTAGCACCGCGTCACGAGTGCTTGAATACCGCTTACCGTCACCAGAAGGGCAGTAAAGTTCGTTGTCTTCTTCTATGGTAGTGCTGGAAAAAGTATCCCTAAACGCCACTCCTTGCAGGGCGCCCACCCATTCGGTACTGTCGTCGGAGTTGACGCCAGCAAAGACGTATCTGTCATTCTTCGTTATAATCTAAAACAAAAAAGCAAGAATGTACTTAATATATGTTACCAATTAGGAAAAGTAATGTGCTCGTGAAAATTCAACTATTTCTACTCCTACCTCAGTTTCGCTACGCATGTAAAACTAAATCGTGGTTTTGGTTCACTATCAGAAAAATAAGGCGATCTGAATTAGTAGTACTACTAACCTACTTAGGTATAGATTCTGTAGGAACTATTATTTCAGTTCGTCTCTGTGGCAGGCGGACTAAGAAAGTCGGAGGCTTTTCAAACTTTAACGCATAAAATTACGGGGAGGGGCGAGATCCGCCACAATAAACAAGGGACGTGCAACTGAATTTCGGGTGAACTCGTCCTGGGCCGTGTTCTCAGCAGTGAAAACGCTGCGAATTTTACAGAAGGGTTACTATTCTTAGATATAGGTTAATTGTGCATGATTTAATTCCGTCAATAAAAAAAAATATTATTTAAAAAAAAGAATTTTTATTATTTACTTGTTATAATTTTTCATTATTTACTTTTTTTTATTTAAAAAAAAGAATTTTTTCCGATTGTTTCTTAAATTTAGAAATGAGGAAGTTAAAATACTATAGTAGGTACCTACCTAATAAAAAAACATGACCTATCATTTAATGATCTTTTATTGGCATGCATTCAATTCAGCATAATTTATCAAAATTGCAGAAATTTAATTCTGTCAATGAAAAAAATTTTAGAAAAAAAGTTTTTCGTTTTTTTTTTTTTTGGAAAAATTTTCTTTTCAAGAATTTTTTGTTTTTTTACTTGATGACAATATTTGACCTCCTGGGATCCTTCAAAAATCCCATTTGTAGACCCATGGAAGCTCTGTAGATCGCAACAGTGAAATCGGATCGTTCCGGGACCTCAAAAAATGGATTCTACGACCAAAAATACTTCGAAAACGACCCCTAACTCGATCCCATAGCCAAAAGTCTTCAAAAAACTACTCCCGTTGCCCCATTTTAGCCCCATAGAGCCCCACGGGTTTGGGCGATCGGGCTGAAAACTTTGCGAGCACAACTAGATGGTAAACCGAGTATTTTGTCAAAATTTCAGATTTAAAAATAAATTCCTACTGCCCGCGGAAGGTTAAGACCCCGTTGGGTGGAGCACCCTTCGGGGGGCCTGCTGATAGGCCTTCCGGTCTCTAGTGCAGTTTCCTACGTACACAACTGCCCAACACGGCCCGGACGGCGGACGGACATTTCGGTTTTGGAATCTACTAGATTCAATCTAGACTAGATTCTAGATTCAATCTAGACCTCTTGAAACGGATAATGTTAAATTTGGAGACCGATCGGAGTCGTCGACCTCCGTCGCGAAAACAGGTGTATTATTCCAAGAATAATAAACCAAAAGAACCCTTGTGGGGGTAAACTCGAGTAAAAATAACCTAATAAACCCTTGTGTACAATTAGCAGGGGATTGCTATCAGATAATATCAGTTATATAACTTCATTTAGTTTTCCTAAACAAAATAAATGTCGTTATATTCACGACCGTGAAAAATGAATAATTTGTCACCTCTTTTACGTTCATTTTTCCATCCTCCCCCGCACATAGTATGCGTTGTGTTCAAACATTTTGGCTACAGATTCAACTAAGGCGTACCGAAAAGGCGTGGGGTTGATTTTTTTGAGGCTCGAAGGAGATTTTCATGCAGTTTTCCAAAAGGATGAATTTCGAACAAGATCGTTTCGTCGCGTCCTCTTCCGAGTCGTAGATTTCCAATCTTTCGACTCCATGAGTGCTGAACGTGTAGAGGACACAATATTTCTTCTGCCATTTCTGAAAAAAAAGGAACGTCACCGTGAAACTTAAAATTTAAATTAATTGTGTAGCTATTGTAGTAGCTATGTACCTAATAGTGTAGCTCCAGAGTAGGAACATAATATGTAGGAACATAATATGAGAATATTATTCTCAACTTCCCTCAAACTTCAAGGGAAGTTCCTAATAAGTGAAATTGAAAGCGGAATGTTTTGTGATGTAAAGTTTGACGTATTAGTCCAGTCAACCAGTGTCCAAAAGTGCCGTTTCCGTTACAAATTAGGGACGGTTTTTCTCAACGGATCTGTGTGTTTTGGGGTGCTGAATCCTAATATGAGTATAAGTTAGCTTAAGTTCGCTGCCTCCTCCGAGGTCCGCTTCACATCGAAAAATGCACAAAAACCTCAAAATGTTGGCACTTTTTTCTGTATTTCGCCTATATACCTCACAATATGCGATTTTCGACGATCCTCTTTCCGTACAAAATTAAAGTAGACAACATTTCCTTCGAAAAGCAGGGGTCAAAATTGATGTTTGAGCCAGTAGTCTTGGAGATACAGCGTTTTGAAAAACAGCGATTTTTTGGCTCTTCGTCGAAAAGACCCCCATTAAAACCCGGCACGTCACCATCAGGCGACGACACTCGCTGGCATCGCAAGGCGGGTGTCTATTGGGCTGCAAGAACGCGAATGGCTGAACTGCCAAACAATGCAGTGACATAGTAAAAAAAAAACCTCCACGTTGGTCCATCCCGGGCACACCAAAATGGGTTGGTTCCAACAATTACCATCCTCGACCCCAGTGCTCCAGAGAAGCTGCAGCTAAACAGCTGCAAATGCACCAAGGATTGCCAGGCTTTGCGTCCAGTGATTGGGATGGGGGTCAAACAGAAACTTCCTATTTTTGCCGAGGTTTCGGTTATAATATAACTTTTAATAATAATATATTATATTAAACCTTCATCAGGGCCTAAACGGTAGAAACCCTGAGTGATGAATTGATATAATTTTACACATCATTTTAAAACGAAAAGAATGGGAGGCTTACTCAAAGGAAAATTATAGTGTGACCATCACACTGCCAGTCATGGAAAACCGGGTTCAGCCCTGATGATGGTTTAATATACCTATAACCGAAAGCTCGGTAGAAAAGGTAAAGTTTCTGTTTGACCCCCATCCCAATCACTGGACGCAGACGTTCTTCGTGGGTTGATCCACATATTTTAAGATAGCCAGGCTCGTTGTGGCTTTAAACGAGCAGGTCTGTTCTGCATGAAACTTTGACAAGGGTGCGAGGGGCTGTGCTCCTACGGCGACTGCTGGAGTTGATGGTGCAGCAATGATGATGGAGACGGCCCAATGATGTTGCAACGGAAGCTACTCAAAGTATTATACAGCGATATTTTGCAGTATCGTGCATCATGTTTCTGCGTCACAAAGTGGGCGTTTTCGACCTTTTCGCCGAAGAGCAAAAAACTCGCTGTTTTTCAAAACGTTGTATCTTCAAGACCACTGGCTCAAAGATCAATTTTGACTGCTTTATTCAAAAGAAATTTTTATCTACTTTAATTTTGTATAGAAAGGTCATCTTCGAAAAACGCATATTTTCAGGTAGGAAAATAACTATATAAGCAAAAAACTGGAAAACGTGTAGATCCGTTGAGAGAAAAACTTCCGTAATTTTGTTACGCAAAAACCACTGGACTGGACTATGGAGGGAAAAGGATGGTTCCTACTACGGATCGCCCTAAACTCTACGTAAAGGAAAGTTTCTTCTAGGAAACCAGAAATGCTGGAGGGCCTTCTGCTTCCCTAAAGCGTCCTACATATCTCCAGCAGACCCGGATATTTACATTACATAAGTACCTACCAATAACGATAAGAAATCAACATGACAACCATCCCGTACCAGACATTCATTCTCACTAATCTCATCTTCTTATCGAATTAACTGAATAATAGAATATTTCGTAGTAATTCAACACGATCAGTAATACGAAGCCGAACAGCCGCAAGGCGAGGCCATGAGAGGGTGCGACCCATCAAGTACCTGTTGAGTCGTAAAATTTGACAAAATATATTACGTTCGAGTCTCACCTTTTTCAGCAGCGGAGGAATAAGGAGGTGTCCTTGTTTGATAGGCTTGTCCCTAGCTACAGCCATCCCTCATAATTCGGTTTAATTGTCGCCAAACGAGACACAGTCATCACAAATTGAGCGAATCACACGAAAAAAATAACTCCGAACACAGACACTGGGCGCACGTCAGACATGGAAATATACGCGAAAAGGGTTCGAGTGAAAATGTAACACACTTGATGACTTTTACTTTATTATGAGCCTAAACAAAGAATTTTTGACCGGAGGGCCTGGCTGGAACTGGAACCACTGGAGAATGGAATATGGAAATTGAGTTTGTGACGTGCATTCCAAATCGAAATCGGGAATTCCGAGAAAGAGAGTTACAACACTGCTCGGCGAGCAGTGCTCGCGAAGGAGGTTTTCTCTATGGTGGTTAACCTGGGAATGTAATCAGCCTTCCCAGGTCTATATTTACCGTGTTCTACAGTATTTTCGTGATCGACACAGTAGCTTTCTGCCGCGACGAGTTCAGGGTGTAAACACTGTTGCCAGACGTCCCCCTTTCTGGAGCTTGGTTCCCCCATGTTCCCCCGTCCCCCAAAGTACCCTTTTTCGGAAAAAGTCCCCCTTTTTCCCCCTTTTCCCCCCAAATGGTTTAGATAGAAAAGAAAACAAATAGGTAAATCTGTAAGTATAACTGTTATCGGTACCTACCTAAGTAG
Organism: Pilophorus perplexus; assembly: GCA_955831195.1. Classification (NCBI taxonomy): domain Eukaryota; kingdom Metazoa; phylum Arthropoda; class Insecta; order Hemiptera; family Miridae; genus Pilophorus; species Pilophorus perplexus. The sequence continues at coordinate 20,040,904 of OY037008.1, forward strand.
TTATCTAACAGATATACCTAGCACCCCCCAGAAACTACCTACATGTAGGTTTGTGACGCGCTAACGCGGTGAAGAAGAACAAGATGATGATGATGGAAGAAGGAGCGAAGGCAGGTTACACTGCTGGTTACTGGTCCGGTTTGTTAAACAAACTTTGTATAATAATATTATGTATATATAATATTAATATAATATAATAATAATTTGTTTAATGTACAAAAATATTATTTTTGTTTGATGAGTAATCAACTGTTGACCTACTCGATCTCTCTATCTTGATTAATAGTTTTATCTTTGTGTGATGATCAAACGCCACCAAAGCAGGTGAAAGTGGGGTTCAAAGCGGGTTCAAAGGTATCAAAAATCGTGGGAAAGTCGGGCTGAATTCTGTTCGTGGCTGGGACCTGATCCTAAAAATGGAATAATACATAATACATAATACAATGGAATAATAAATAAATATAATGGATTCTTGTAATAATACACCTATGTAATTGCGATGGAGGTCGAAAGTTCTGATCAGCCTCAAATTAACCATTTTAAATTAAAATTAAAAAATTTAATTTTAAAATACGTTGTAAGAGGTCTAGATTCAAGAAACAAAATGTCCGTCCGCCGTCCGGTCTGTTTTGGGCAGGATATATATATATATATTTTTTAAATCATAAATTATGACAAAATACTTGGTTGTGCCCACAAGTTTTTCAGTCCAAACCCTTGAAGCTTTTTTTTTTTTTTTTTTCAAAAAATATTTAATATTTTTATTGACAAAATTATTTTTTGAACAAGTAACCTTTATCAAATAATAATAATAATTGAAAGAAATTGAAATTGAAGAATAATAAACCCTTGTGTAAAATTTTCAGCGTTTTATAATTTCATTTTTTGTCCCCCTAAACGTCCCTTTTTTGCAGTGATCAAGTCCCCCTTTGTCCCCCTTTTTCGCCTAAGATGTCCCCCTTTCAGGTCGAAGGCGTCTGGCATCACTGGGTGTAAAGTTCAAGAAGGTTCAAGGTAGGTACGGTAACATCCTATAAAAAAAATTTATATCAGAAACAGGTAGGTATCTAACATCCTATCAGAATAAGGTACCTCACATCCTATTAGTAACAGTAGGTAGTCTTTCTGCAATACTTGATCCCAGCGGCCGACGAGGGAACCAAAAACTGTGGAATTTTCCCGATTTGTGTTTTTCGGATGATCTTATCCCTTGAAGCGGCACACATGGATGACGTTTCTCCCCGCAATCCAAGGGCCCTTTTAGTTTATTATTCTTGGAATTAATCGCCTATGAAATCGCGACGGAGGCCGAAAATTCTGATCAGCCTCACAATGAGAAGCCTCCAAAAACGAAATGTCCGTCAGGCATCGCCTCCTGAGTCGTTTTGGGCAGTAGGTAGGAAAAAATCTGAAATCCTATCAAAATACTCGGTTTACCATCTAGTTTTGCCCGCAATGTTTTCAGCCCGATCGCCCCAACCCGTGGGGCGCTATGGGGCTACAGGAGGGGTTTTTGAAGGTATTTGGCTATGAGGTCGAGTTAGGTGCCGTTTTCGAAGTGCCTACCTAGGTATTTGTTCTACAAATTTTGTAGAAGTAAACCCCATTTTTGGGGGTAGGTACCTACTATATATTACATATTATAGGTACCTATTATGGTGCTTTCATGCACTATGAATGGGATTTTCGGAGGATCCGAGGGAGGTAATATAATCTGTCGTTTTCTTGTACATTAAAATAATTTATTTTATAAAATTATTTTGCCATGGTTTTTAGAAATCACTTTACAGTAGGGATTTTCCAACCACCCTGCCCCGAGCAGTGGAGTCACAGAGAGCAGAGTTGAGTGGACAGAATCTTTAAAGTTGACTGGGGTGGGGTCCAACCGGGGCCAGTGTAAGTTCAGACTCTGAACTTACACTTCAGACTCTGAACTTCAGAGCAACTTGCACTGTATTCCAAGCACAGATTAAACTACGAGTCCACGCTTCCCCACGCTTCCCATTCCAACCAAACAAGAGTCAGTGTAGCACGGAACTCGTTCCGAATTACTCTACCCTCACTCTGCCTTGCTCTGGACCACGAGTAACAAAGGACTTACTCTGGATTTACTCGAAGCAGGGTGGTTGGAAAATCCTTATTAGAGTATTCTGCAGTATTCTTTTGTGTCACCTACAGTACTTTCATGTTTAGGACCTGGCACCGCTGGGTGAAATCGAAGAATCGACTTTTCACAATGATAATATCATGATGATTGTTCGTATAAATGCGATCATTCGATTCGTTCGAATCCAATAATTTGATTTTGGATCACATTTTTATCCTTGAAGAATTGATAGTTTTTAGTCAAAGGTATATATATACACCTACCAAACGTATATATCTTTGCTTGTAGTTACCGGAACACAACAATGCGAGCCATTGAAGCTATTTCGATGGTATTGAGTGGATTTCGATTAAATCGATTATGAGACAGAATCAGGTGGTGTAACGAATGGGTGCCTACATGAGAGCATAGCTAATCGAGTCCCACCATCCTTGGTTTGTGAAGGGTCACCATGGAACCCATTGAGCCAGCAGTGTTGCCATGTCGAGGCACTTCATCACAACTGTAGGGGGAAAACGATCGGATAGGGGGACTTTCGCTGAAAGGTGAACCATTTTTCGAGGTCACTCGTCCATTCAAACAATTTTAGGTTTGGCTTCTTGGTTCTGGTTTTTGGTTCTGACCAAATCGCGACGGAGGCCTAAAATTCTGATCGGCTTAAAAAGTTGACCTTATAGGTACCTACGTTTCAAGATGATTAGATTCCAAAAAAGAAAATGTCCGCCCGAGCCGTTGTGAGCAGTAAGATTTTTTTAAATCTGAAATTTTGACAAAATACTCGGTATGCTATGTATCTATTTGTGCCGGTATTTTTGGACGTGGAATTCGTTTGTGGGGGTCCCAGAACGATCCGATTTTACCGTGGGGATCTATGAGGCTTTGATGGGGCTAAAAAAGGGACTTTTGAAGGATCACAGGAGGTCGAATAAGGGGTCGTTCTCCGAGTAAAGTGAGTGAGTGAGTTTAAGTTCAAGATTTTTTACCCTTAAGCCTGACATAAGGGGCGCTGTTTATTATTCAGTTTAAGCCAGTTGCAACTCCATGTCGTTCAACAGGATCTGAACCCGTGGCCTCATCTGATGCAGCGCGAAGTGACTAGCGCCCAGAACCATTTGGACATCCAGTCGCCTCGTTCTCCGAGTAATTTTGGACGCATAATCCCTAGGTTTGTTCCAGGTTTGACGGAATGTTAACAGAAATCGCCGGAGTCATGCGCAGTTTAGAAACCACTGTTCCAGGTCGATGGTAAGTTGGACGGAAACCGATAGCTCGAGTATGTACAATGTGCATTGTACATACTCATACAGCACGTGCTGTCGGGTTCTGTCGACAGCTGTCCAACTTCTGTCGACAGACGCAGTCAGACCTGGAACAAACCTCCTTTTTCGAGGTCCCCCATCTGTCCAAACATTGTACCAATAGAAAAAAGTTTTCTTTCAATGTTTTTAAAAATTTTCTTGCCGACACAGAATTAATTTCGTACAACTAACCTACCTAAATCAAAGAATAATAAACCGTTGTGTGCAGCGTTTTTCATATGAGAAACCCCTGGATCGAGGAGACCTGCTGCTCGGGGAGAATGTTGGCAAGGCCAGCCGTATTGAGGGAGTTTGTCGTCGACCGTAGGGGGACTATTCGACCGTGTAGTGGCGTCACTGCTTGGATTATAACGTTATTAGGTGGACGTGCGTTTTGTAGTGTAGCTTTACTTCTATCTTACCATCTCTAATAGCTTGTTTGTAGACTGACATTACCAAAATAGAAGACTCGGATCGAGTTTGAACCTCTCGTGGAGGGAACGTATATAAACTCCTGTTCTGCATTTTCGGATGACTTGTCTTCATTCATAGTAAAAGTTGAGTTGACAGTGTTTAGTGACTGTGAGGTCTTAGGAAGTTATCCCCTGGCTTTCAACAGAAAACGTCAAAATTCTTCTTTCCAAGTGAGTTAGCTTCATGAATTTAAATTTCGGCCTGGTTGTCAGTGCTCTACGACTTGCAAGCACTCTTGTTGCTTCTATTAGTGCAGTGCTACTGATTAGTAGGCTATTATTAGTAGTCGTCTTTCTTTCACGGCGGGTTTATCATTTGTTACCTGGATTAACGCCCAAGTAGGTTGGTAGCTGCGAACTCAAATTCTAGCGTTACTCAACGACCTACAATGTCATGTCATGCCATGCATTAAGTTTGGTGTACCTACAATGCACAAAACTTTGAACTTGCCAGTAGGTACGCCAATCCCATCGAGTATCGGATGCTGAATAATTCTCAGAAGACACTCATATCAATTATTGATATGAGTGTCTTCTGAGAAATACGTTTACACCACAATTGTGCTGATAATGCTGGAGACATGAGGAACGATGACGCCTCTGTTGGTTACCGTCAGCACAAGTCATTGTCATTATTATTTGCAAAGCCTTCACAATGCATACGGATTCACAGCAAGAGTGCTTTTTGATTACGATGGGAAAAACACAAATTTGTTTATCTGACCCTCCCTTCCGTCCGCCATTCAGGCCGTCTTTGAATCTAAAATTTTGACAAAATACCTACCTACTCGGTTTACCATCTAGTTTTGCCCGCAAGGTTTTCAGCCCGATCGCCCAAACTGTGGGGCTAAAAAGAGGCTATGGGAAGGGGTTTTGAAGGTTTTTGGCTGTGGGGTCGAGTTAGCTGTCTTTTTCGAAGTATCTTTGGACGTAGAATCCATTTTTGGGGGTCCCGAAACGATCCGATTTCACTGTGGGGATCTATAGGGCTTTCACGGGGCTACGAATGGGAATTTTGAAGGATCCCAGGAGGCCAAATTAGGTGTCCTTTTTCGAATAGGTAGGTGCCTAACTTTGGATGAGTAGGTAATCCATTTTTCGGGGTCCCAGATCCGTCCACAAACTTTACAAAAAAACTACAAATAGGTAGGTAATTTAATTATTATTATTATTTATTTGTTATTTATTTATTTTTTTTTTTATGTACCTAATATTAATTTTGGTTAATTTATAAACGGTGGGGGGGTCATCATAATATTCACCGTGCAAAGCCGTTTCCACGTCCAAAGTATCAAGGAAATCCAATCACAGAACAGCTACTTATCACATGTCACAAAGAAAAATCAACTACGTGATGGGCGAAGATTACCTCAAAACGTTCCCTTAATGGTGGTTTTCACGTACCTCGGCCTGTGGGTGGTTGGAACCCCGCTGGAGTCGAAAAAATACACCACTTGGATGCCAAATTTGTCTATGAACAACGGTTTCAAGGGTCTGCTCGAGTGCCCTGCTGAGGGCTCGCGACTGTGAATAGCCGGAGGGCTGTTACGTCAACCCTTGAGAAGGCCCTCCACTCAGAACTTCCCGCCAGCCCTCGGTCAGCACACTGAATAGTCCGAGTGGCCCGCGGCCCCTCAAGCGTTCCTTTGAGGGGACCCTCCGATTCGAGTGACGACTGAGAATTCCGCCAGTCTCCCATAGGCCCGTAGGCACATACAGTGAGACCTGGCTATAAGGAATCGCAAGGGGAAAGGATTAATAATTAATTGAAATGATCAATTGATTAATGATTAATTGAAAATTATTTTCCTTATATAGAGGTTTTCCTTACAACCAAGTTTTCCTTATAACCAGTTATCTGCTACTGAAATTCCTTATATAGAGGTTCTCGGAGTTTGAAGGAAAACACAATTCTGAAATCATGCACATTGCACACAGTTTTACGCGATTTACCGCTCCCCACTTGCTGAATAATCGAAAGTTTGTCGCTCTTGGTCCAAGAGTCTTGGATAGGAGCTTGCGTTTAGGCATCGTGTAGTCGCCACGAGAAGAGACCGCGTGCAGACAGAACGACTTGAATACAAAACTGACAAGGTGTTCGGTGGCATGATGAACATCAGTCGAATAATCGAATACCTAAGTCAATAACTACAATAGGTACCTCATAACAATATTGACACTTGAAAACACAGGAGGGAAAGTGCTGCTAAGTTTACTCAAAATTGTGCTGAAATTAATTCTGTGTCATTGAGTAGGTAAATATTTTATTTTATTTTTTATTTTTACTTACTGTACAATGTTTGAACAAATGTGGGACCTCGAACAACGCATTGTGCGTCCAAAACTACTCAGAAAACGAAACCTTATTTGACCTCCTGGGATCCTTAAAAAAATCCCATTGTAGCCACATAGATCCCCACTGGCAAGCATAACTCGATGTTAAACCGTGTATTTTGTCAAAATTTAAGATTTAAAAAACATGTTACTGCTCAAAACGGCACGATCGAAGAAATTGATGCAATTGATGCACAACTGGACTTAATTTACTCCTTATTTGTTGTTGTAACCTATTTTATTTGTTTGTATTAAATACAAATTTTGTTGAGCTTCTCATAGACTATTTTTGTTTGGCGACAATAAAAAATCTTGAATCTGACTCTAATATATTAAGACAAGTGATTTTGACCACAGTGCATATCAAAACGGCGAATACGCCTTGAAATTTGGTTTTTGAGACTTAGTTTATTTTCAATAATTGAACATCCAATTATTGGTGTTAGAATGGATGTATTCCACCTAAGCTTAGGTATTTGTGGAATGCAAAAAATACTGAATTTTTACGTACTTTCTACGTTAGTTGATTTAGGGTTGAGAGTCGCTATAGAAAAACGCGATTTCCCTGAAATTTGGTTGCTGCTGTATTCGTCCTTCATCCTCGACCAACATTGCGCTTTAGTTCATTCAGCATAATACTCTAACATAACTATGACGTTGTCTTATATGACCCGTCGTTAACTGTTTCGATTGAATTGCAGTTTTGGGAGGCCTAACCCAATGGCAGAGGAAAAAGTCTACTACAGGTTTGTCAACCTCTCGAACGTCACTGTGAGCGTCTATTGGATACCCTACCGGGCGCACAGGCAACTCTACAGGATCCTCAAGCCGAAGGAGTTTGTCGACATCAACACATTCCTCGGCCACTGTTGGGTATTCGAAGACACTCGAACAGGCGACGCTCTCGTCACCAACAATTGTTGTATATTCACCCCGACGAAATGGCGCGATCATATATTGAGAAACATCATAAACCAGCAATGTTCCAGGATGAGAATACCGAGGAAGGTTGGTAAACTTGGCGATCCTATAGAACCAAGGGGGCGGGTGGGACCCCCTTGTGTCATCAAGACTTGCGTTTTTGAGAATCACCCATGAGCAGTATTGGAAGTCTCATACTGCTCATGGGTGATTCTCAAAAACGCAAGTTTCGCACAAGGGTTTATTATTCATTGATATAGTAAAATTGTGCAGAAATGTACCTATTCTGTGTCATTAAGAAAATATTTTTGGAAAAAACTGTTGAAAGTTTTTTCTAGTCCAATGTTCGGACAAATGTGGGACCTCAAAAAATGAATTATGCGTCCAAAATTACCGGAAAACGACACTTTATTTGACTGGGATCCTTCAAAAAACCCATTTTCAGCCCCATAGATCCCCACGGTGGAATCGGATCGTTCTGGGACCCCGAAAAGTGGATTCCACGTCCAAAAATACTTCTAAAACGACACCTAACTCGACCCCATAGCCGAAACCCTTTAAAAACTTCTCCCGTAGCCCCTTTTTAGCCCCACGGGTTTGAGCGATCGGGCTGAAAACTTTGCAGACACAACTAGATGGTAAACCGAGTATTTTGTCAAAATTTCAGATTTAAAAAAATTCCTATTGCCCTAAACGGCGAACGGACATTTCGTTTTTGGAATCTAGACCTCTTGAAACGTATAATGTAAAATTTTGTGGCCTATCAGACTTTTCGACCACCGTCGCGATTACATAGGAGTATTATTTCAAGAATAATAAACCAAAAGCTAAAATACGCCGGTTTCTTAGCGTTGGTGAGTGGTGAGGAATTTGGGGCATACAGAAACTTGAGAATATCCGCTTACAGTGTCTGAAACAGGTGTCATCACTCTTCATGTCAGTATTTATTTATTTAGTTACTAGAACATAAGATTAATCAAAAATCTTTCCTCGCATGACATAGGAGGTTGACTTAATACTAACCTACATTACAGACAACAGGGTATTCACTTTGGAGAGTCAGTCGTACATTGCCGCAGCTTGAAGGCATTCCAAAACCAGTTTGGTTTTTAAAGAGTGGGCCTCTACGTCTGAAAAAATTAATCATATTTGCTCGCTCAAGTCCTTTCTTTATTCGTTCTAATAGTTTAATCTTCAACTTCATTTCCAGCTTTTGATGATTCGGCAGCCACAGCTAACGTTAACCGGCCTTGCCCTGAACGCAATTAGGGATACCAACATAACCATCAAACAAGCGGAAGATCTGATGATCCCCAAGAGCCTCAAGGATGATCTGATACACATGCTGAAAAAAAGGGAATGCGTCAATCTCCACTCAGCTCGGTGCAGCACTTGCCCGTATGATGTGCACAAGGCACATTTCCTCCACAACTGCAACTTATCCGCTTGTCTCAGCTTGTTGAAAGTGAGTCTATTAGCCGCTGTTAGTTCAATAATGATGTCAGTAGATGTCAACAGCCCAAATGTTATTTTAGGGAGGTTGCTCGCCATCTGGGCGTTGGGTCCGACTGCCATTTGGACGAGTCACATGCATACCGATGCCACCAGGGCCACATCCAGTGCAAATGAACCACCAGGCGGAGATCGTCCCAGTTCAAAACGAGTGATCTGCCATACCACAATTGGCCAGTGCCACCGAGGTCTATGCACGTGGCTGTGAGGACCACAGAATGTTTGCCCGAAGGGAAATAGAAGAAAGTCGGGCAAGCTGCTGAAAAATTGCTGCCAACCTGACCCAGTCTTGTTGATTTCTAGCGCTTTCTACCATCTTGAGAGCGATTATCTTCATATTTCAACGTTCACAGAGCAAGCAAAGCTACCATGCCACAGCCCGCGCGAAAGTGTGACTATTGCTGAAAACGTACTTAGGTATTTGTTTTACAGGCGCGGGGGTGTTTAAAAGGTTAAATGTTATTACTATAGTGGTACTGAGTACCTACTATCTACCTATTTATTTAAAAATAAAAATTTCCGTTCTCATGTTAATTGTATTCATTTCCTTCCACCTGTAAACCCGCCTGATCAGTCGATGATGATAAAATGACACCAATTGATCAAATCATGCTTCCCGCACGCCCACGATGTTTCGGAAAGTGAAATACAAATGAATTGGTTTTTTTAAAGGGCGTAAGTGCAATCAAATTTTCGGGAAACCAAAAAAAAAACTTCGTGTACCACCGATACCACTACTGTTAGAATTGTGGGAGAAACAAATTTTCCCTGTGACTTTGTTCGATTGTGAGTCTTTGATTATGTTTCACATAATATGTGAATTTGGAAGTATAATACTTATTTCCAAACTTTTATACCGCACCTAACGGTTCAAAGCTCGGTGGTGTATCACATGGACATACGCCCTTAAAAAAAAATCGTTTGCGGTGCCTCACTTATTCGAATTGCTGGCTTACCTACTGAAATCATCTATATCTATAAAAATGACTGCCAAATCTGTTTGAGGACTCACTACTTAAAAACCAGTGGATTGTTTGGCACCAAATTGTGTGAGAATGTTTGTGAAGCATTGTAGATGGTTTTTAAGACGTTTCTACAAAATCGGTCAAGCCGTTAATGAGTGCCGCAAAGTGCACCGGGTCAGCTAGCGATTTATAATTCACGGCATTTAGCTTTGTAAACCGGGAAAGTTGTGTTATTAAGGAACACCGTTGCAATACAATTGAATAAAACTCAGAAATTTTTAATTTTGAGAGGTTTGAAAGATCGAAACACTAAAAATCAGTATTTTTTTTAGCAAAGGTTACTTAATGGGCAGTTCATTCTACAAAAACGTCGCGAATACATAATAAGTATGATTATTCACGACGTTATTGAAGAATGACATCATGTAGGGTGTATAAATACACACAATAAATTTATTCCAATAATAATAAACCAAAAGTTAGCTATAAAAAACAAGACTTGTGCTTGTACTTGGAATTCCAATTTCAAGTACAAGTACTTGTACTTAGTGGGGTCTACATCCAAGTACATGTACTTGTACTTGTTGGGTCTACATCAAGTACTTGTACTTGAACTTGTACATGAGAATCCCATAGGGTGGTGGGATCGTATTCTGACACCCTTCAATCGCTAAATCAGAGCCCTAAACCCCTTTCACATCCCCACAGCACAAATATGATGACATATTATGGAGTCATTCCGAATCGAAAGCTAGCTCAAAATCTCTAGAGTTGATAAAAATGGTATGTACTTGGTGTACTTCAAGTACAATAATTGTACTTGAAGTACCTACACCAAGTATAAAGTAATTATTACTTTCTACAAGTACCTGCTTGTAATTTTAAGTAGAAGTACTTGTATGTAGACCCAAATAAGTACATGTACTTGTACTTGGACTCCCATTACAAGTACTTGTACCTGTACTTGTTAACGCTTTAGTTAAAGTACAAGTACTTGACTTGGCCAGTACTTTTCAAGTACTGGAACTATAATATAGTTCTAGTACTGTTTATATTATAAATTATTCAAAGTAGCAAAAGTGGTAGGGAGACTAAGCAGACTGATGTCGAATATCGGAGGGCCCTCACCGGCAAAACGAAAACTCCTCATGAGCACGACCAATGCAATCATGCTCTATGGAGCTGAAATATTATTTATATTATGGGCTGACTCGATGCGATTCTCGAAATATAGGACAAGAATGGAGGCCGTCCACAGACGCGGAGCACTGCGAGTCTGCAGTGCCTTCAGAACAGTGTCTGGCCCTGCAGCGCTTGTTGTGGCTGGGGTTATCCCAATTCACCTGCTAGCAACCGAACGGAGGCGTATATATCTGAGGAAGGGCGAAGGGCAAACGCAGGCCATCAAGAGGGAAGAAAGAAGAGAAACACTTCGGAAATGGAAAGATGCGTGGTCAACCGAATCTCGCGGAAGGTGGACGGCCAGGCTAATAGCAGATATATCAATATATTGTCAAATGGCAGGAAAGAAAACATGGGGAGGTCAATTATTATCTCACCCAGTTTCTGACAGGGCACGGTTATTTCCGCGCGTTCCTGGTTAAAATTGGGAAGCTGCGAGATCCAACATGCTGGTATTGCGGATCAGAACAAGACGATGCGAATCGTACATTCTTTGCATGTATCAAGTGGAGAGCTCTTCGAGAAGAGGTAATAAGGCGCCTTGGCACGATGACCCCTGACACGGGTCATTAAAAGGATGCTGGAGAATGCTGAGAACTGGAATACAGTGGCCGATTTCGTATTCGCAGTCCTAAAGATTAAGGAGGCCAACAGAGAATGGGAACGGGAAGAAGAAGAATAGAGAGAAGAGGCCCCGTATGAAGCTGCCCTGAAGTAATGCTGGAAATTAGTCCCGGGGGAGCTTTTTTCATACAGAAGGAAGGGAACTTCCAACGAAAAAAAAAAAAAAATCTATTATAAATCACTGGAGTAACTAGCTTTTTCTCCATTTACACATGTTTTTGGAGGGGAACATTCCTATTTTTTACTAATGTACTTTGGATAAGTACTTAAGTACGATCTGCAGATCGCATGCGTCCACCTAGATCCGGAAAATTGGTCACTGTGCGGCAGACGGACATTTCTTTTGGTTTATTATTCTTGGAATAATACACCTATAGGTAGCATGCTACATATATGTTTTCGCGACGGGGGTCGACGACTCCGATCGGCCTCAAAATTTGACATTATCCTTTTCAAGAGGTCTACATTCTAAATCCGAAATGTCCGTCCGCCGTCCGAGCCGTTTTGGGCAGTAGGAATTTTTTTTTTTTAATCTGAAAAAATACTGGATACATCTAGTTGTGCCCGCAAGGTTTTCAGTCCGATCGCCCAAACCCGTGGGGCGCTATGGGGCTAAAATGGGGCTACGGGAGGTTTTTTTTTTAAGGCTTTTGGCTATGGGATCGAGTTAGATGTCGTTTTCGAGGTATTTTTGGACGTAGAATCCATTTTTGGGGGTCCCGGAACGATCCGATTTCACTGTTGCGATCTACAGGGCTTTCTTGAGGCTAAAAATGGGATTTTTGAAGGATCCCAGGAGGTTAAATATTTTTCGAGTAAAGAATAAAGAATGTTTAAAAAAAATCCAAAAAAGTTTTTTTTTAATCCAAAAAAAAATTTTTTTTTCCAAATTATTTTCTTTTGACATAATTTTTGCGCAAGTAACCTATATCAAAGAATAATAAACCCTTGTGTAAAATTTGCAGCGTTTTTGGTTTATAGGTACGTTTCATGGAACTGTGCCGCAGTCGGTGGACAGACCTTTACTTTTTGGATTAGGTATACGTTTCATGGAACGTATAATCCATAATGTCAAATTTTGAGGCCGATCAGAATTAAATTTTTCGACCTCTGACACGAATACACAGGTGTTAATCCAGTCATATGGTGTTCATAAGTGACGTTTTCGTAACAAAATTGCGGTAGTAGGTTTCTCAACTGATTTTAATGTTTTTTGAGTTGCTGAATCCGAATCTGAAGTTTGCTGCCTCCTAGCTGGTCGGCGTCTGGGCGAAAAACGCAAAAAACCTCGAAATTTTGGACGTTGTCTCGGGTTTTTGCTTATATCTTGGAAACGAAGGATCTGACGTAAATAGTCACCGTAATCAATGTTGAAGAGCATAAAATTCTGCGTCGAATGGTATCCCTAACTTTCAATTTCGATCGATTAATAAGGCCGCAATCGAAGATCAAAAAAAGTCAATTTTTTCCAACTTTTGTGAAAACTGCAATAACACGACTTTTAGACGTCAGTGATTCGTAAATACTCATTCTATATGAAAAACTCATGGAAACAAAGTTGTAGAGCATTAAATTTTGCGTTCAGCGAACACCTAAATTTAAAATTTGGAGCAACCTATGTAAGTATATAATAATAAATTAAATCATTTAAATTTATTTAAATAATAAATTAAATCATTTATATACCTACACATATGTAATATAAATTACATGCGTGACCAGGACGGTAGAACGTTTAAAAGTTTCGGTGAGAGGAATTCAACACCTTTTTCTCGCAATCTTGAAGCGGAGGGCCTGGTTCTTTCTACCTGGAGCCCTAACGGTCTGGTGGGTGCCCTTGTTCCACCCTTTTTGAGTGAATTGTATACAATACAATACCTCTCCCTTTCCTCCTGCTCCCCACTCACATAGCAGCCCATATTATCTGCTATCGTCTTGGAATGGAGAAATGATTTTAGTTTGCTTTGAGCCACCAACTTATGTACTTCGTCGTTACCGGTGTTACAATACAAACATTAGTTTTAGCGCGGAGTTAAAATTGTGCGATATCTATTTTTTTATGCCCACGCGTAATGTCGCGCGAGGAGTGTGTTCTTTGTGACGATTTGTTAGAAGATGGGACAGAAACATGTGTCGTGAAAAAGAAAGGGCTGCAGTCTTTTATAGAAGCCAGCAAAAAGAGGAAAGATGGTAAGGTTTCAACTTTTAAGGAGAGCACTGAAATTCAAGTACATTCTAGATGCAGGAAGAATTACCCCACAGAGAAATCTATTGCTGCGTATTTAAAAAGAGCTGCACAAAATGTTCCCAGAGAGACGCGTTCAATTAATCGGGGGTTTACGTTTAAAACTCATTGCTTTCTGTGCGGGGATGAGGTGGCTCCTGACCACAACAAACAACAAATCAAAAAGCCTCCCTCAAAACGCAACACGGTCTACACTGTGACGACATTATCCATGAGAGACAAAGTGCTCAGCCTTGCAGCAGCTCATCAAGACAAATTTGGGCGAGGTATAGTCACTCGCCTTGAGGCGGTCAAAGATTTGGTTGCAGTGGATGCGCAGTAGGAGGAGTTCTTAACGTATGAATTGGCTCCATACCCCCCAGCACTATTTGAAGATGGTTTCCTACGAAAAGGAAGAAAATCTGCATTGTACAAAGCTTTTGAGTCACTTAAAGACACCACACCGTTAGACAGCAATACAGCATATGTTATTGATGGTGGTTTGTTGCTACACAGAGTTGTTTGGTCAAGTGGGCATACCTTTGAAAACATATGCAAAGCATATATAAATTATGTACAGAAAAAGTATGGGCCAAATTCAGGTATTGTATTTGATGGGTACTCCACAGAACACAGAGGCACAAAAGCAATGGAGAGGTTGAGGAGATCTGGGAAAAAAATCTCAGTGGAAGTACAGTTCAGCCAGACGATGACCCCAACTATCTCCCAGGAAAAATTTCTATCCAACGCTAAAAACAAAAGCCGATTAATCACCATGCTGATGGCTATGTGTGAAGAAGCTGGGATTACGTGCAGTCAAGCAACCGAGGATGCTGACACGCTGATTGTTCAAACGGCTGAATCCTTGGCTCCAATTCATAGAAATGTTGCAGTTGTGGGAGAAGATGTCGATCTCCTGGTCATAATGATGGGTCTCCAGATTTCAGATAATATCTTTCTGCTCAAGCCAGGGCGAGGCAAAGATCCTCCACTCCTGTACCACCCTAAATCAGCAGTGAATGATCCCCTCTACACACACATGATGTTTCTCCACGCTATGAGTGGATGCGACTCTACTTCAGCCGTATTCAACCAAGGAAAAATTAAATTCCTTAAAACTTTATCAAAACATCCTGAGCTAGAAAAGAGTGTCGAAAAATTTTTGGATCCATCAGCCCAGCCAACAGAAATTGTTGCTGCTGGAGAAAAATTTCTGGTGGCCGTTTATGGGGGCGATCATGAGAAAACAACTTTGGATGGACTACGCTACAAGCAGTACGTGACCTCTGCATTCAAAGTCTCGAGCAACATAGCTTCCATCCCCCCGACTGCTGCTGCAGTCCACCAGCATAGCTTGCGGGTGTATTTCCAAGTGCAGCAGTGGCTTGGAAACAGTCTGGCTCCAGAGCTGTGGGGATGGAAGGCTACCAAAAACGGCATGGTCCCAGTTACAACCCTAAAACCCCCGGCTCCTGACAAATTGATGCAGTCGATATCCTGTAAGTGCCGCACTGACTGTGGTGGGCGTTGCGGCTGTAGGCGTGCAGGCCTGTTCTGCTCCCAACTTTGCATCAACTGTGCCGATTCATGCACGAATGTGGACATGATAGCTGTCCTCGAAGAACAAGAAGCAGAACAAGACGACACTTCATTCGTAGGTAAAGCGAATTTCATACATTTACGTATTGATTTGGTTCATGGGCCGTGACTCCTTATAGACAAATAACTCGATGTCATTATATTTTCAGTTGAAGAATTACCATTACGGCCTGACACTCCGACAGCTGACGAACCTGTGCCCGGGCCGTCGTCCTCACAAGATATCCCTGTGCCAGGTCCTTCCACAGCAAAGCGGCAGAGGCTTCTTTAACAATTTCTACGAACACCAGGTATTTTCTATACATTTCCTATACACTTTCTATACATGATAATATCATGTATTATAAGAATATTATTCTTATAATAATTCCCTTCTTCATTTCATTTTCCAGTTGACGAATGGAACCACCCTAAACTATATATACTCGTAGTTCATCAGAACATCATTAAAAAATTTTTTTTAATATACATGTTATATTGTTATATTGTAATATTATTTCTTACAGTTGTATAGATATAAGTTATAGCGTAGTAGTAAATAAATGGCTTTTTAAGAACAGGCAGAGTAATATTCGTTAAAACCCTTCATATTGGTCACATGAGCGTTTGGAGAAAAAATTGAAAAATTGTCGCTATATACTTACATAGGTTGCTCCAAATTTTAAATTTAGGTGTTCGCTGAACGCAAAATTTAATGCTCTACAACTTTGTTTCCATGAGTTTTTCATATAGAATGAGTATTTACGAATCACTGACGTCTAAAAGTCGTGTTATTGCAGTTTTCACAAAAGTTGGAAAAAATTGACTTTATTTGATCTTCGATTGCGGCCTTATTAATCGATCGAAATTGAAAGTTAGGGATACCATTCGACGCAGAATTTTATGCTCTTCAACATTGATTACGGTGACTATTTACGTCAGATCCTTCGTTTCCAAGATATAAGCAAAAACCCGAGACAACGTCCAAAATTTCGAGGTTTTTTGCGTTTTTCGCCCAGACGCCGACCAGCTAGGAGGCAGCAAACTTCAGATTCGGATTCAGCAACTCAAAAAACATTAAAATCAGTTGAGAAACCTACTACCGCAATTTTGTTACCAGAAAACTACCATTTGACTGGACTATGTATTATTCCAAGAATATCAAACCAAAATCGATACAATTCTTTCCACGAAGATCGATACAATTTAATTCGATTCTTTTCGATGATTCTGACACCCCTCACATCTTAACTCTTATTATTGGGGGGGGGGGGATCTGACGTCATATCACTATCGCGTGATGACTGCAAACCTTCTCGTTGACGAGTTAGTCTTTCGGTGTGTTGGCCAACCTGGGAACAGATGTTCGTGACGTAATTCTCCCCCTTCCCTTTTCGTTTCCCAATCCATTGATGCTCAAGTACATCCCGTAGGTTGACGTTGTGTGACCACGAACAATAATAAATCCAATTATGAAGACAGTCAATGGTGCGTGTTCCTCATGAGTTGGTAGTCTTCGTTTGATGTGGGCTTAACTGGTGTTAATTTTCGGTCGTTCGGTGAGAAAATGGAGCCAGACCCTGGGAAGACGAGGTTTGCTGATTATTTTGTCATCTGCGGGCTCGATCTCACTTCAGGATTGGAGCCTGACACATTTGCAGGTATTTCATTGTTGTATTCGCCTCAAATGTAACATACGTGTACGAGTTTGGGAAATGTTGCT
Source organism: Pilophorus perplexus (assembly GCA_955831195.1). Lineage (NCBI taxonomy): Eukaryota > Metazoa > Arthropoda > Insecta > Hemiptera > Miridae > Pilophorus > Pilophorus perplexus. The sequence continues at coordinate 20,057,845 of OY037008.1, forward strand.
GCAACGTCGTTGCGCTTGTCAGTTGAGTCACGTTTTGTTTACGGTTGCAGAGTGTTGCGTAGATTACGTGATATGGTAATTGCTCGAAGTGAAAGTTCATTTACGCAGATTCACCTTCGTATAAACAATCAACGTATTTCCCGCTTCCTGCTGTCTCATGGCCTCCTTGCTCTTTTCCCACGACTTCTCAGCTGTGAAGATTCCCAGGTTTTTTCCCCCATTCCAGCGCGAAGCTGTTCAGAAAACCCGTCAATGGTCACTTCGCGCACCTTGACCTTTATTCATTCTCACCCTACGAGTTGCTGAAGGGTCGATAGGCTGCTGGCCCGCTGACCTGTTGCTGTCAAACTAATTTTTGGTGGTGGTATTGACCGTTTGAATGAATGCGGGTGGTAAGTTGTTGAGCTTCTGTCAAATAAGACGATGGATATGCTGCAGTTCAGAAGATTTATTTTCCCATCATCAAGCCTAACGGAATGAACAAGAAAGATAGGTAGTGGTTACAAATCTTTCAGAATGTTGGGGATTTACATAGACACTAAAAACAGGTAGGATTTATAAAGTTGAAGTTCTCAGAACCTGGAGTAGTACCCGGTTGAAGTACACTACGTACGTAGGTACCTATATAAAACGCTGCACATTTTACCCAAGGTTTCATTATTCTTTGATATAGGATAATTTTGCGAAAATTAATTCTGTGTCAATCAAAAAATATTTCGGAAAACAAAATCTATAGGTACAATGTGCGTACAGATGTTTTTGGTAGGTAAATAAGGGATTTTAACATGATTGTTTTATTTTGAGCGGAAAAAATATGTATCGCGCAATTTTTTATTTATTTTTTTTTTACTGTTAAAAATTTAATTAAAGTATTTATCCTTAATTTTAAATTGTACCTACCAAATGTTGGTACAAGTGAGATAGGAAATGAAAGGGCTTTTAAACATATGGTCAGATTTGATTTTTGCAAGGAGCTTAGAGCTTCTAAGCTCACTGGATTTTTGATAGCTGGATTTTTGATAAGGGATTTTAACATGGTTGAGTTTTATTATAGATACATATCAGATACATATTATTTATATATATCGCTCGTTTTGGTTTATTATTCTTGGAATAATACGCGTATGTTTTCGCGACGGGGGTCGACGACTCCGATCGGCCTCAAAATTTGACATTATCCGTTTCAAGAGGGATACATTCAAAATCCGAAATGTCCGTCCGCCGTCCGGGATCTATAGGGCTTTCATGGGGCTGAAAATGGGATTTTTGAAGGATCCCAGGAGATTAAATATTTTTCGAGCAAAAAATAAAGAATTTAAAAAAAAATTTGTTGGAAAAAATCCAAAAAAAAAAATTTTGAAAAAAAAATCAAAAAACATTTTTTTTTCATAATTTTTTCCATTAACACAGAAATAATTTTTGCACAAGTAACATATATCAAAGAATAATAAACCCTTGTGTATAATTTGCAGCGTTTTTTTTTTCTTTTTTTTAGCTTGGAACATGCCTTGACTAACCGGCAAAAAGTGTCACGGTATCAAGGAACGAAAATGCGACCCAAAAGTAGCGCGTATTATGGGGTTACGTTACCAAAGGACCTATTTTACAATTTAGGTTGCTTGACAACGTTACGAGGCAAAGCATGTTCCATATAATATATTATCTTGAATTTTAGCCGAAGACTGAATGCAGTAACCTGTGGGTTTTTTATTACTGCCTGAAAAATTGAATTTTGTAGGTAAGTACTTACTAGGGATGTTGGAAAAGGAAGTACGGTCAGATCTGATTTTTGAAAATTAAGCAAGGTCTTTTAACTTGGCTGAGATTTATTTTGAGCGAAAAAAAGTATCGCTCGAAAGTTGTTTTATTTGCTGAGCCAAAAAATATCGCTTGGAAAATAATATTTTCTCAAGCCGGGAAGCGAAAAAATTAATGTCAAAATCTGACATTAAGCGATTCCGAATAATAAATTATTTTTTATTATTCTTTGATATGGGTTTATTGTGCAAAAATAATTCTGTCTCAATATGGAAATATTTTTTTTAAAAAGTAAACAAACAAAAATCTGTCTATTGGACCTCGAAAAATGGATTATGCGAAAAATGGAATGGAAATGCATCTGAATTTCGGGTTAAATCATTTTTGTGACAAAAAGTCTTTCACGTTGAAAATAATCATCTTGAGTTGTTCTGGCCGATTTAAAAACTGGCGTAGGTGACGTCACCTACACCGGTTCCGGTTTCCAATCAAAGACACCAGATTGCAGGTCGATTTTCAATTTTTTTCTTGATTTTCTTGGTGTTTGGCACTAGTGACTGGAGTGACGCGAAAATGGCCGTGTTCGCTTTGTTGTGAATGTGGTCGACGCAATTTATTCGTGATACAAATTAACTTATTCGACGTGACCGATCCTTCAGTTTTTAGTTTTTTAATAGTGGCCAACTCGTCGACCAATAGGAGCTGACTTCGGGTTTCCGCCAAAATTCAAATTGTAATTTTTCCATAAATTTTATAAATTCGTACGAGCTTGCAGTTTGTGTTTTAACCCCATTTTCAGTATTATTTGGACGCCTTCTATCGATAAAATATAATCCAGACACGTTTCCATTCCTAAATTAGGAATGGAAAACAACAGCTTATTTGACCCCCTTTGGATCCTCCAAAAATCCCATTTGTAGCCCCATAGATCCCCACGGTAAAATCGGATCGTTCTGGGACCCCAAAAATGGAGTCTAGGTACGTCTAAAAACACTTCGAAAACGACACCTAACTCGACCTCATTGGCGAAAGCCTTCAAAAACCCTTCCCGCAGCCCCTTTTTAGCCCCACCGAGCTCCACGGGTTTGGGTGATCGGGCGGGGAACCTTGCGGGCACAGCTAGATGGTATACCGAGTATTTTGTCAAAATTTCAGGTTAAAAAAAAAAAATCCTCCTGCCCAAAACGGCTCGGAAGGCGTACGGCGGGTGGCGGACGGACATTTCGTTTTTGGAATCAAGACATCTTGAAACGGATCGTCACATTTTGAGGCGGATCAGAATTTTCTACCTACTCCGTCGCGATTATTACATAGGTGTATCATTCGAAGAATATTAAACCCAAATCGCTCCAATTCAATCCCTGCTCGTTTTATTTGTCCAAACCTCAACAACTTACCACATGTAAAACTAATTTCGCTCGTGTAATATGACGTACAGTGTAATAGATCTCAATAATCGGTAAAAATGAAGCTCTGCAAGTCTTTCCAACTCTGTTAGCTGTTTGATTTCTTAACACCCACTCTTACAGTACTATCTAGGTCAGGGGTTCCCAACATAATTTTGTTTAAACCACAAATGTATTGAGGACCCCATATAATATTATGTGTAAATTAGGTATATATATGTTACAGGCCAAACCCGATTATCAGGTCAAACTAGTTTGGCCTAGGCCGAACTAGAACCTCCTTACACTTTCGGGCCAAACTAATTTGGCCTCGTCCAAACTAGTTTATCCTGACGTGTTTAGGGAAAACTAGTTAGGCCTAGGACAAACTAGTGTGGCTGGTTTCGTTTTAGGACGAACTGTTATTAAAGTGTAAGTTCACGTTATCACGTAAGGAGATGCGAACGATTGAGTTTTGAGTGTCAGAGATACATCATGGAAAGCCAATGCACAGTCGGAGTCAAGGCTCTGTTGAAGGAGCAAATCAAGACGTAGAAAACATGCTGGCTGTGTGGATGAAGGATAAAGGTCGATCCGCACATTTCAGTGTTTCAGTGAATCCTTGGCCATCAGTGCTCCGTCACGGAGCCTCCCTGCGGCATGTAACACTGGTGTGTGGAAAATTTATCATTGATACCATTGAAGGGCACGGAGCACTGATGTCCACGGGTTCACTGATATCATTGAAATGAGTGGATCGACCTTAAATCATGTTCAAAATGGGCTGAAGGTCTCAGATATGTCCAGTTTATGAAAAACCGTTCGTATCATTCAGGGATTAAGCAGCCACCATACAAAGCAATGTATGGGATCGAACCAAGAGTTAACGATAATAATGATCGTATTTGAATTTTCTATCCCCATAACATTTACAGAAGTAAATACATCTCATTTAGCAACTTGAACCCTAAATTGACTTCTTTCTCCTTCCCATATACGTAGATGAATAACAGTTTGGCCTAAAAGGGGTCGGGCCAATCTAGTTTGGCCTAGTCCGAACCAGAATATCCTAGCACTGACGGGCCACACTAGTTTTTTCCTAGTCCAAACTACATTGGCCTGGTATTTTTAGGAAGAACCACTTTGGCCTAGGACAAACTAGTGTTGCCTAAAATCGGGTTTGGCCTGTAACATATATATAATTTTGTTGTAAAAAGGTTTTTCCCCATTTGCTTATACCTAGGTGTAAGTATAATATGACACAGCTGAAGCTTTCCTACCTACCGTTTCCTACGTAATAGTGCTGGTTTGCAGTTGGATTTATTAGTAAGTGGAATTCAGGTTTCGTAATGTAATAGGTAATGCTTCTTCTTCTTCTTCTGATAAATTTTAAATTTAATAAATAATTTGGAAAAAGAATTGCTTCTCAGATGTATCGATTCTTTTTGAAAAAATAATCGAGATTATTTTTGATACTTTTCTAAATAATCGATTCGATTTATGTCGATTCATTTTTGAGAATCGGACATCCCTACATTCTGGTAGAAACTAGTCAGTGATAATTACGCTAGGTGTCACTAGCGTCGCGTCGCACGTACGGCCTCTCACGCTTTACAGGACACTACGGCTACAAACAGTCATTTTTATTATTAAATAATCAATACTCAAATAAAAAATACTCAAATTTTGAGTTCCTGGTAGAATAGCTTAAAATATTAATTTTTGGATGCAGCTCGCGGACCCCCTCACCAACGTTTGCGGACCCCTGGGGGTCCGCGGACCACCTGTTGGGAACCCCTGATCTAGGTATATTGCCATCTCTAAATTTGAATGATTCACGTGGTGAGTGGACTAATTTGAACACCTTTTTCCAGGCGACAATTTGCAGTCGACTCCTCTCGAGCGCCCGTACAAATCCAAAGTGTTGGGTCATTACCCCGAAAACGTCACTTGGAACCCGTTCGATAAGGATGCTGTTTGTATGGTACGTTTTTCTTTGTCGGCGATGACACGCTGTTATCCCAATTTACTATTTATACGTGATTTTTTCACAGCTATGCCTCCCCAATGGACTGCAGTTCAGGACGCAGAAAAACTGTTTAGAACCCAAATTCCACTCTTTCGTCATAACCAAGGAAGATGGGAAACGAACGTACGGGGCTTCGTACATATTTTATGAAGAAACGAAAAACAGGAAAATCTGCAGCGCCATGCAAACATTGCAGGTACGTACGTTTCAGAGAGAGTCTACTGTGGACGTGGAGAGTGGCCCGAATTTGGCCTTCTTTATTCTTACATTCTTCTCGAAATGGGAACTGGCTGGGAGCTGCAGCGACTGCCCCGCCAGGGCGGAACGAGCTGGGGTTGGCTGACCCCCTGGTCAATCTATATAATTCGAGTCCTTGGACCTTAAAAATCGATTCTCTAAAGCTCAAATAACCAAAAAATCGCATTTACTCGTAGAGTTGGCGTTTTGCTCTCCTTTTTCTTATCATTCTTGGAATACACCTACGTATTCGTGTCGGAGGTGGACAATTTTGATCGGCCTCTAAATTTGTCATTTTACGTTTCAAACATTTTAATTAATACGTTTGTCATGATATTGTGTAGATTTTAAAAACGAAATGTCCGTCCGAGCCGTTTTGGGCAATAGGTTTTTTTTTTTTTTTAAATATGAAATTTTGTCAAAATACTTGGTTTCCATCTAGTTGTGCCCGCAAGATTTTTAGCCCGATCGCCCAAACCAATGGGCTCTCTGGGGCTAAAAATGGGCTACGGGACGGGTTTTTGATGGTTTTCAGGTTTGATATCAAGTGGAGTGTCGTTTTTGGATGTAGAATCCATTTTTTGGGGTCCCGCATCCGTCCACTAACCTTACAAGAGAATGATTTTTATCATTAAATGATAATTAAATTTTAATAATGATTAACAGGACGTTGCCATCAAATGCCAACGTCCTGTTAATCATTATTAACCAACCGCTAAACTTCCTTAGGGCCGGTTTCACCAACCTCATGTTAAAGTTCAAGTTAGCTATTTTGAGGTTAGAGATTCACATAAAATCAGTTTTAGCACACAACAACATAACTTCAAGTTAAGGAGATAACTTCCGAAAATCCGCAAGTTAAAAAGGTGGAAGTTAACCGTCCTGGTAACTAGGAGACAACAGCTGGTGAAACTTGAATTTTTCCGCTAACTCGTGGGTTAGCCTAACTCGAGGTGGTAAAACCGGCCCTTAGAGACCAATCATGTGATTATAGTTTTCGCGATCATGTTGCGCTCAAAATCCCCCGTGACGTGACGCTCGTCACGGGGGATTTTGAGCGCAACATGATCGCGAAAACTATAATCACATGATTGGTCCCTAAGGAAGTTTAGCGGTTGGTTACAAGTAGAGGGTTGGTGTAATCATTATTAAATGATCTGACTGTAGAACCATAGGTCTACCGTCCGGTTTTTTTTTTTTTTTTTTAAATAATTGAATTAATAATTATGTAATTCAATTATTTAAAAAAAAATTATTGTTTTCCTTATTGACATCGAATTATTTTTTGGATGATTTGTATAAAACAATTCACCTTTATCCATTATTATTTATATTAAAATAGTTCATCATTGTATAGAAGAACTCACCTACCTTAGGGTATATGTCATTACCAAGTAGGACCTAATTGTTCGTTCCTCCTGTTAGTGCTCACTGTCAGACCGCGCGGTTTTCTTTCATCAACAAACTCATTGGCAAAACGTAAAGAAGTAACGAGTTGGTAATATACAAAAAATAAAAATTACGTATAAATGTGTAAATTATCATTCTCCTGCTAGTATTTATCAAATAAGCGTGGGAGTTTCCCAATGTGTTTACTGTTTGTAAGGAATGGCGACACTCGGCACTCTCGTCATCTTTCTTTTAAAATGAGGCTCCACTCCAGAAGCTCCTAGTCCATAACAACTTCCCGCCCAAATTATCAACCCCCATCAAGTTAACAATCGTTCAGCCTAGTGTTGGGTAGAGCGAGAAAGATGAGCGAGGGTGTGTGTTGGTTGGTATGTCATCAGTCAGGTTTTCTCCCACTTCTTATCAGGAACCCCCACATGTAGCATCTTTTTCGAATGCTATCGTCACACCCGATCTATTCGTGTTTTGCTTGCAGGCGATGCATTTGGCCGAATTGTCCTCCGGACGGTGTAAACGGACCGTCGAGCACAACACTCGGTCGCTTCCTAGGCATTTCAAACTGGCCGCTCACACGAGGGCTGCTCAACACTACTACGACCACACGAAAGACACTCTTTACGTTTCAAAAAGCATCGCTCTCATCTCCCAACATCCCTACGTCCACGCCAGCCACACGTTCCTCGCAGGGCTCCACAGGTATGCAAATGGAAAGCAATTAAACGCAGAATGTGCGTTTGATTATGACAATGACCCTTGGTGAAGAACGAGGCCATTCATTGCCTCTGATTAAGCGTCGCAAATGAAACTTCATTAAGGAGTTGTGGTGTTTCCCTAACATGACGTCCTCGCCGTCTAAACTTTTGAATACCTAACTTATCTCTGTCGTCATATTATGATGGTTGTATAAAAGGAAGTTCGTCATCGTCGTTACCTCGCCATTACGTTTTCGTTCAGGTTATGCAAGACTGGCTTCTGATAAGAATCCGCTATTACACTTTAATACGATCCCGTTTGCTTTTTAATATTTACTGACGCACTACTTATTTTCTTTTCCTCGACTCAGATTGCATTTGTCGGTGTATCTTGAGTATGTAGTTAGTTGTTATATTTTCTGAATAACGAACCTATGGTTTTGTGTCGACCCCAATTTGTCGTTGTTGATCCAGATTTTGTAGATGTTAGAGGAAAAGTTCAAATATTGGAGTTGTAATAACCTTGGGCCAATTTTGACTTCCATTTGTGGCTCACCTTAATCAAAATTGGACGAATATTAAGGGACATAATTAAGGAAAACGGCAAAATTGTTCATTTCAGTGAACTATCTCGTTTTAATTCGATAGACATTGATGAAATTGGGCTCTAAATGGACGGCCAGATGTTTCCAGAAACTTATTACCTCCAATGATTGAATTTTTGCGCGAATTACGTTGCTCATTCTAACGGTCCGGTAGACGGAGCATCAAAGTGGGGTCTGGTAGAAAAAAAATCCGAACTTAATGGCACTTTTACACGTTGTTCGAGGATGCTTTGGGACGACTCTTGTCAAGTTATTCAATTCGATGGCCCTGTGCTAATTTGAGGAGGACCGAAAACCATAAAATTTTCGGAGTGTTCGGTTTGACTTTGACCAACTAGTGTGACAGCCTGAATTTTTCTTAATAATTATAATAATAATTGTTATCACTGCGTAATGGGCATTGCCCGTTTAAAAGAATAAATAAATAAACACCGTTGCCGCCGATGTTGAAGAGCAATGCAAGAGCAGATTTATCACCATGGAACACTACACGTCTCAGTACTGCAGTGGTCATGGCGACTTTATTGCGAAGCTACATGCATTCCACCTGATGCCCACACCAACATGCGCATGTGGGGGAGGCAGGCGTTTCTCACGTGCCCACGATACAACGACGCAAGTACTAGTTGGATTAATGCCATCGCCGGCACAAACCAAGGAGCTAACAACTGGAGCGCCTCATTATCCAACAGAACACGATACGAAGCGACGCAGCCGTATGTGAGCAAAGTCATGCAGATCAAAGGGTGGCCAATAAGGTCAGGCATTCATTGAAAGCCCTCCGTATGATGATTTGATTCAGGAATGGAAGCGTGCGCTGGGAAATTCATCCCCAGAAGCAAGGAGGTAATGAAGGACAAGAAATATTCAGCAACAGCACGCATCCCCACCCCCCATATTCCGAACATGCAACCGTCAAGTGGTCCATCCTGGGCAATGCGCAATAGCGTAGCTAATAGCCTGTGGGGGAGAGGGAATAACCTGTCAGTAAACATGGTTTGGGGGGGGGGGGGGCAACTTGGAAGGCAATCAGGGCGAAAACGGTTCTTCCTAGAAAGGAAGAATCGTGGAAGAGCCGAAAGGCACTGACTGGTTTGACTTTGATCGGCTGCATCTCGAATAAAATAAGGTTGAGGAAAAACGTGTATTAATACAAAATTGTAGTAAATATAATGCTGGACAACTTTGAATATAACCCTTTTGGTCGAAAACCGGTTAGTATAGATTCTATACAGGGATTCCCAACCTGGGGGGCACGCCCCCCCCCCCCCCCTGGGGGGGGCGTGAAGGGTCTCCAGGGGAGGCGCGATCAAGGCCCAAAAACTGACAAAAAGTCTTTCACGTAGTTTATAATCATTTAACGTGACGTCACCTATAGTGGTTCCGGTTTCCAATAAAAAAAATACCAGAGTGCAGGTCGATTTTTTCTTCTATTTTCGATTTTTTCTTGGCATTTGGCTCTGATGACACTGGAGTTACGCGAAAATGGCTATGTTCGCTTTGGTGTGAATGTGATCATGCTTATTGACTCAACTTATTTGTGATATAAATTAACTTAATCTTAATCTAGTTTTTAGTTTTGTAATGGTGGCCAACTCTTCAACCAATAGGAGCTGACCTCGGGTTTCCGCCAAAATTCAAATAGAAATTTTTCCATAAATTTTATAAATTCATACGAGCTTGCAGTTTGTGTTTTAACCCCATTTGTAGTATTATTTGGACGTCTTCTATCGATTTAAAAAAAAAAAAAAAAAAATCCAGAAACGCTTCCATTCCTAATAATTAAGGTAGACTGGAGCGTGAGTGTTTGTCAACATGAATACAACAACAAATAAAAAGTTCCATTTGAATTTACTCATTAAAATTATACCATGATTATACTTATACTTAGCATTTTTGAGGAGGGGGAGAGTATAATTACATAGAACAAAGGGGGGGGGGGGGGGGCAATGGTGTTCACATCGACCTAGGGGGGGGGGGGAGGCAAAAAAAGGTTGGGAACCCCTTCTATACGTTCTAACTTCTATACGTTATGAACGAAAACCCGAAAACAGTCCGAAAATTTCGAGGTTTTTGGGCTCTCCCAAGTTAGTACAGGGTACCTTACGTTATAGCACAGGGTCCTTGAATTGGATAACCATTAAAAATGCCATAGGTTCGGAATTGTTTCACCCGCTCAGCTTCATTCGGCAGTTTTTTGTTTGTTTTTCTGTCAATATTGAATTTTTTGTTAGATGTTGGAGAGACGAAACGAGCCCCAGTTTAGAGGCGTGGGTGTTTAATTTGCTGTACGAAGTGGTCGTTCCTCCTCCGGGCCATTCAATAGCGTTCACTTGCTATCCAGAAGAAAGAGTCATCATACAAGCCCCGACACTGCTGGAGGAGCTGCCGCTGTTTGATTTCCCACTCCGAGAGCTGTTCTCTTTGCTGGGCGTGGAATGTGTCGTATCATTGTTCACCTGCGTCTTGTTGGAGAATCAGATTCTCTTATGTTCCGGGGGTACGTTGTTGTCATAAGGTGCTCCCGTTGTATTTGGACACCGTGATGATTTTGTTGTTCCCATAGAGTACCAGAGGTTGATGTTGGTGGCGGAATCTCTCACGGCGTTGTTGCTCCCTTTCGCTTGGCCCCACGTCTATGTTCCTATCCTCCCAGCGAGCTGCCACCACTTCTTGGACGCTCCCGTTCCTTTCGTCATGGGCCTTCACACCAAAGAGTCAAGAGTGAACATACCCAGCGAAGTGAGTGCTCGAAATGATAAAAGTGCCATCTGCGTCATAGCTGAACAATCCATATAATTTTGTCATTTCCAGGCAAATTTGTGCTACATGGATCTCGACACAAGGCTGCTCCAGACACCCGAGGAAATGCCTACCTTTCCCCACAAGACTGAATTCATCGGCGAAATATGTGATGTTTTACGAAGATTTAAAGTTACCAGTGAAAATATCGACTCGTGAGTACAATTTCGTCGTAAAAATCTTCACATACAAATCACAGAATGCTCCTCAAGTTCGTGTACTGTTTTTCTTATTCTTCAGAAATTACAATATGAATAACGACGTGATGAGTAGCTCGTGCATTGGGAGCGTCACTAGAACTCGGAAACATTCGTGGGCAGATGACCTTGAAGATGAACCGTCTCTAACTCAGGGCTCCCACACGCTGCAGAAAATCGTCACTCTCGCTCGTCGTACAGGTTTGTTTGATGTGAACTAGGTACCCAGAAAGTTCTCGTACTTGGTCTTGTGGTTTTTACTGAGTTCACTACCACCCCTTCTGGTTTCGCCATCCAATCTCCACTCGTTCCTGAGGGGCGGTCGTTGGGCTTGGCGGGCCGCTTTCTTTATGTGTGAAACGTTTACTCCTCTCGGAGCTGAGATATGCCACATGGAGCAACGTTTTAGTGGTTTCAGGCTTTTCTAGTCATCTCCTCGTTGAAACAAATTTTTGGTATTTTTCAAATTTTTCCGGCCTCTACAGTACTAGTAGTACAGTAGTACTGTTAGAATAAAGGAGGCTGAACCATCATGGTTCCCTTCCTCCTCCTCCTCCTAGAGCTTTAGTATAGTAGACTAGTATTAAATACCACGGGGGACCCCCCTGATGGCTAAAGCCAGCCAACCCCAGACCTTTCCCATCTTCCTTCAGACCTCTTCTGCTCGCTTTTCAATAACGAATACGAAGATAGTTTTTTTTTTTCTTAAAGAAACGCAGGATGACGGTTTTTTAGAAATCCAATTTCAAATATGAATTCGGCATGAAAAAATGTATGGGAAAACTATACTGAAGAATATGCGATATAAGAGGTGAAATTTGAAGCCTCACTAATCATTGAAAAGACTATATTTCATGTTTTTTGTCTCAATGAATACAAAACAAATTTTCTTAATAATCTGTCGCTGTTTTAATTCTATTGGGTGGAGGGTTTTTTCTTAGAACCGGTACCTTTTCGCCCCCGGCGGCGTATTTTAAGCTCGGCGACAATGAGTGAAATGTTCCTGAGGGCTATGAAAACATTTTCCCACCTGGCTTCAGACCCAACAACTCGCTTATCAATAATATAATATATATAATATATATAGTAGAATATATTCTACTGTTTATTCGTAGGTGTCTCGTTGGATGGTTTGGACGACATCGACGCCGAATGGGACAGCCTCGTGGATGACGGGTTTTCGGAAGAGTCCGAAGTCACAACGGCAGCGCAATACGCTCGAGATCTCCGCATAAACAACGCGATTAGGGAAATATTTTTGAACAGATTCGTTCACATGTTTTCATCCTACGATCATTTCATCATTCAGCCCAATCAGGTTTGTTTATTGTTCAATATCCAGGCTCTCGTTATTGTTGAATCTCAACGCTCCTCTTTTACTGGATTTCAGGACAAAGACGAATGGCTGTCAAACAGAGAGTCGATGCAGAATTTCGATAAGGCCACTTTCCTTTCGGATCAACCCCAACAACATTTGCCATTCCTCTCCCGGTTCATAGAGACACAAATGTTTGCCACGTTGGTCGACAACAAGATCTTGAGTAATTGGGGGAAAATGGAAACGAACTTGCGGGTGTTTGAGCGGCGAATTAAATTTTTGAGGTTTGTATTTTCGTGAAGCGGAATTAACTATCGTTGTAAGGGCACCTCTGGCACTGGTGTGGTTACAGGAAACGGCATGGCGAATCTATGGTGAGAGCTCCGGTCTATGAAGGTTGCACCACGATATCTGATACTCAGCTGCTATTAGAAAAACGATTGAGTGAAGTGGATTCGGAACAACCTGCCCCCCGCGAGATTTCGGGAAGTCACATCCGACGTACCACATCCCCTCTGTTTCCTCTTCTGGATCTCATGATCCTCAACCAGGAGCCAAGGTCAGTTTCTCAACATCAGTTTCAATCGTGTTGTATTCTATATTGAGAAGTATTATCCATCGGCGATACAGTGGAAGTTAGGAAATTACTCCGCTGCTTATGACAGCAGAACAGCCATTTCTCTTTCTAACCTCCACATTGGATTATAATCCATATTATTATAGACCTCATCACCTTCGGCGAACACTTTTAACGTTTGAATCCACGTTTCACTCAGAAATATAGCTCAGCTTGCGAATTCCTCAATGAAGATTCTGATCAGTACTAATATATTTCATTACAGGCAAACGTTTATTTCACTAGGGAGGTAGGAAATTGAAAGGGCTATGGTCATATTTGCTTTTTGATAACTAAATAAGGGATTTTAACGTTGTTGAGTTTTATTTTGAGCAAAAAAAAAAAAAAATCGAACAAAAGTTGAGTTTTATTTTCTGATCGAAAAAATATTGCTCAAAAAATAAATATCAAGAATCAAGAATTTTATTTTCCAAGGCCAAGTTGACAGGGGAAACGTCAGAACATGAGTAATAAATGACAATTATAGTTCACATATAATAACAATCACACCGTTGGTTGCAAACCAACATGTCAAAATCTAAAAAGCTAAACACATACTGCTTACAGGGGAGAACAGGAATGACCAAGAGTACCATCCAAATCTAAGAAAATTATATTAAATATAATTTTCTTAGAAAGATTTATTTTTTTTTTTTAGAAAATTCTTTTAAATTTTAAACTAACAAATGCACTGGTATGGGGAAACTTTAACTAGCACTGAACACAACACCGTCAACAGGCTACAACACCCCACTCGATCTTGTAAAAATCCTCCAAGGTGTATAATTTTGCTTTAAGAAGGTGGGCTTTGATCACCCTGGAGAACGCTTTATTGCGCAACATTCTTACATTATGGGGCAGCGCATTGAACAAACGAGTCCCCACTTGAAACGGATTGTTGCGCTGAGCCGTACTGGAGTGGGTAAATGGGACAACAAGGTTGCCTAGGGGGCGGGTGTTATGATGGTGCACCTCGGATACTACTGGGATGAGCGACAAATTGGCCTTCATTAGGTTGAGGACAGCCAAAATGTAAGCACTATGTATAGTAAGAATACCAAGGCGAGCGAAAGAACCCATACAAGACTCATTCCAAGGGAGATTGGCCAAAATTCTGATGGCGCGTTTTTGGAGCTTGAACACAAGGAGCAAAAAAGTAAAACTCAAAATCTGATATTGAGTGACTCCGATTAATAATAATCACTCCAATTCAATCCCTGCCTCCGAGATTTAACGTCGAAAATCTGAGCTTTAAAACCCCTTGTTGCATTTGGCGAGACTAATCTAAGGTTTCCAACGTTTGTCATGAAAAACCGGAGGACCCTTTTGAATCTCGTGCTTTTAATTTACTGCGATTCGACGACTGACGCGGACCATGAATACCCTAATGTCATCCTATCATTTCACAGGATCAAAAGGTGGGCGGGAAACCGCATCAAAAGCTCACCATCTCTGACCGGCGCCTTCGAAGATGCAGATATTGTCGTTTCCGCCTTGCGCAGGACTGAAGCCCGACCCATGGGTGACAAACTGGCCACATTACCTCCCCCGAAGTCCGAGCCCAGTCCGGCTCTCATTGCTCAAACTAACTGGAATTTCGTCGAAAAGCTCCTCAAGGTAATGCTCATTCTTGTTGGAGTTTGTTGTGAAAAAAAGCAATAGCGGGGAGAATAGCAATCGATTAGGGGGCCTCTCCAGCCACCAAAGCTCGTCCCTCCCTGGCAGAGCGGTCGTTGCTGCCTGGTGGATTGAAGATTTGGAACCCAGAAGTCTCCCTCAGGAGACCGGCCGGCTCTAGGATTACTTGGAATTAGCGTTTGACCCGAAAAGAAGGCTTGATCTGCTAGTTTGTGCTGGCTGCCAACTAATTTGGTTATTGCGGGCGAAAATTAGGTTTGAGAAGAACATTTTCCCACGTATTTTTTTGTTGTTCCCTTAGGCTCAGTTTTTACCTTATATTATCCATAACCGTTCTTTATAGGATTGCAAGCAGAAAACGAAAAGGATGTTGGTGGAGAAGTTGGGCTCCGAAGCTGTCGAAATGGGGCACAGCGCTCAGACGTCGCTCGTCGAAGAAAACACGCTGATCGCCAGTTTGTGCGACCTCCTGGAGCGCGTCTGGTCGCATGGCCTTCAACGCAAACAGGTTAGTTTTGACAGACGGTTTAATATGTCCTCGACTGCTCGTTCGTTTCAACGTTTTCAATTTCCAGGGAAAATCCGCGCTTTGGTCTCACCTTTCGAATTATTTGGAGTACGATGAGAGGAACGATTCCAACCAGTCCGTCAATTCCCACTATCTGAACCCCGGGACTCCAGGTACTCTCATTTGATTCGTCAACTAAGAAAAATGACAATATTGAGTACAAGTTGACGTATTTTGTAATTGTTAAAATTGGTTGTTATCAATGGGTGAATCGCTTTTGTTGGGCAAGTGGACTGTATTGCTTTTTGGGACGTTCAGAGCTGAATAGTATTCATTTTATGAACTGATTATCTGTACTACCTTTTAGAGAGTTCCTAAACGACCTCATTTTAACGGCGATTATGACAGTAACAGGCGCCGTGAAGTATCTGGCGAACCGAATTAAAAACTAGCTCCTCATGACTGCGATGAAAAGGTTACGTCAATGAAATTTGCGGTCATGTCAAAAGTCTCGCTAAAATTGAAGTGAGGCCAAATGTCGTCTTGCGTTGGCGATTTTTGGATCAACGCCAAAAACTGCTGGCAGAACATGGCATTTTTCAAAAAGTAAAAGGGAGTTTTGAGACGCCAAAATCAAACAATCTTGGCAAGCCTTGGAAACGAGCTTAGCAAGACTTGGACAGCTCTGGAAAGCTCGGGAAGCAAGATACGAATCTTCACCACTTCGTCAACAAAGGGGGGAGTGGTACGCCGCCTGGAGTCGTAGGTGGGTGATTCTCCCATTTGGAACGAAATGATGTCTTTGGGAGGCTGCTGGATATGTATGTTATTTTCAGTCTAATTTTTTTTTCCATCCAACAGTAGGTGTTCTCGTCTTGCCTTCCACTCAAATTTGAGTTTAATATTCACTCATTTTCATGCCCAAATTTAAATTTGAAATGCCCAAAAGTTATTCCCTCACGTGTCTCACAACACGAGTTTCTGACTTTGATGGTGAATATTTCCCCTATGGTACTAGTGGTGCATTCTTTCTTTTTCTGGGTAACTTCCCTAGGTCATGGCGTACCGTATTCGACGGTAGTTAGCGCCACTGTTTGCCTATCCTAGGATCAGTGGCCTCAAACACCTCTGTCTCACAGATTTACTGTTATTCCCTCACATTTTTTTGAATTGGGCGCCACTGCGAATCAGAGCGCTATTATTTAGTTTTACAATGCTGGAAACATTGGTCAGGTTGCTGCAAAAAGCTGGGTAACACGTGTTTTGGAAAACTCATTTGTGGTTAGTTTATTTGTGGAGTTTGCTCCGGCAAGATCGCTTGTGAGGCATCAAGCCTGTTATTCCCTCACGCCGCATTATCTGTGTGAAGGTACGATTGAAACCATCTTTAATTTGCATTAATTAGTGTCTATTTAGAGGGAGTTCAATGACCCATCTTCATTTTTCCGGAAAAATGCATTTGAAGAGCTACACTTCCATAAAACATCCATAATGTTATTCCCTCATACGTTATTCCCTCACTTCATGACAAGTGAGGGAATAACGGAACACGTGAGGTAATAACTTTTGAGGTGAATTTCGAAAATAAAAATTTGAAATTTTTGTTCTAAATGCTTGTCTACAGCCCCATGGCGCCCAGGAAGAAGAGCGATGTTTCAAAACTCGTGATGTTTCAAAACAAGTGATGTTTCAAAACTCGTTCCTTTATTCCCTCACATAATACGTTATTCCCTCACTATAGTGATTTAATTTGTGGTACTGCATCTTCTAAACGACGAATTGAATGTTTCAAACGATGACGATGACGATGATGAATGATGACGAATGAATGAACGATGATGGACGATGATGAACGATGACGAATGATGTTTCAAAACTCGTTCCGTTATTCCCTCACTATAGTAATTTCATTTATGGTACTGCATCTTCTAAACGACGAATTTCTATGATTGGATTTTTTGTAGGTATGATCAGTAGCCTAACTACAAGGGATTCATGAAAAAATTTCCCTCGAAAACCCAAATTTCATTTCGTGGATTTCGAAATCCCAATTTCGTTCCAAATGGGAGAATCACCCAGGTGCAATTCCATTTTCGGGAGCCGATCGCACTGCTCCCCTTGCGGGTGCTGTTAGCTCCACTGTAATATTAAAACCTGCCCTAGGAACTCTCTATTTCTTTAATTGTTTTAACAGTGCTGCCAATCTTAGTTTTCTGATCATTACTTCCAAATGTTTTCAATGTTGAATAATGTTAATTTTCTGCTAAGATTGTCAACACTGTTTAACTACAACCATGTCACTTTTTAAAATTTTCTATTGACTGTTATTATTGCTCCTCACAATCCCCGTCTGCTAGTTCTCCTAATTGACCCATCGAATAAAATTTATTTAATAATTAATTTACATTAAGCTTGTTTCAATGATACTAACACGACTGATTTCAGCTGTGGATAATCCTGACAAATACACGACGCTATAACGCTATAAGAACACTGAAAATTCCTTAAACTTTTTTCTTTTCTTTCATGCAGCTCTTGCATGGCATGTACTCAAGAAGAGAATGGATTGTACGTACTAACGTTTCGAATCAGATTTGTACAGTTTTTCGTTTTGGAATTTTAATACGAATAGTGGATGGTTTTGACCATTGGCATGTTTGGTCAAACGTTTGTGTGAAACGCGCTGGTATTGCTGTAATGGGCTCCTTGAAAAGTTGGTGATTTGCCCATTTGACATCGGATAGGCCCGTCAAACATTCAAACGCCAATTTTCCAAGTCGATGATTCACGTAGTTTTTGGGGACCTATTCGGAACAGAGGGCGTAAATGCAGCCTCCTGTGAAAGTTACTTTTGGAGAATTTGGTTTATTATTCTAGGGATGATACACCTAAGTAATCCTGAGGGAGGTCGAATATTCTGATCAGATTCAAAATTTGAAGTTTCACGATGTCTAGATTCTAAAAACGAAATATCCGTCCCCAGTTCAGGCCGTTTTGGGCAGAAGGATTTTTTGACATTGAAAATGTCTTAGTCGACGGGTCAACCGGAAATATATAACCAACACAGTCTAGTGTTATTATTCTATTAATAATAATGAAAACCAACAATATAATTCAGTGTAGAACATGTGTGTACTTGCCTATATTATCAAAATTTATCTCATCTAGTTTTCCTTCACCTTGGTCTGTTGAGAGAGGATAATGTGTAGTGAATTAGCCTATATTATTATGGTTCTGGTGTAAGCCACGTGGAGCGACATTTTGGCGTTGTTGGGCAATGTTCATTATTTTCAAAATTTTCCAACCAGTACCTTAGAATCAACCTTTCACGACCAGCTAAGAGATATCTTCCAAGGAGAAATGTGCCTACCTCGACTGTGTTTTTGACTATTTCCCAATTGTTAAGACTTTCCTGCATTCTGCCAGTGATGAGGGAAAACTAGAGTAACATAGGAGTTGATATAGAGCGCTGAATCAAACCAGATGTTCTAGAACTGTTTCCAAACCTCAAAATAATGTGCAACCCCACAGGTCCACCAACCCTTCAGCTCCCCCGAGCGCTCGGTCGTGAGAGGGTTACGATGACCAATAAAAGAGGGTTCTCCTCCCTCGAGTTATGTTTCCCCCTTTTTGTAACTTTACTACCATAACCTTCCCAGAAATGGTTTTGAAATTAATTCAAGGAGCCCATTGGCTGTTAACCTGAAGACGAATATGTTGGAAGCCTCGTAACACATTTTATCCCCATTTCAGAGACCACCACAAATGTACATATTCACGTTTTTGCACATGGCTTGCTTTTCTTAACGCACGCAATTTTCCAGCGCCCGTTATTCCTTCCCCAAACCCTTACCAAATTGAGGTGATTGCTGATTCTTGATTCTTTTTGTCCTTAATAACTCATTTTATTTTTATTTTATGGGAAATTTATTTCCTCAATAGAATGGGGCAATGCTACTTTTGGCTTATTTTTCTTGGAGTAATACACCATTGTAATCGCGACGGAGGTCGAAAGTTCTCATCAGCCTCAACATTTAACATTATACGTTTCAAGATGTCTAGATTTCAAAAACAAAACGGCCGTGCGCCGTCCGAGCCGTTTTGGGCGGTAGGCTTTTTTTTTTAATCTGACATTTTGACAAAATACTCGGTTTATCATCTAGTTGTGCCCGCAAGGTTTTCAGCCCGATCGCCCAAGCCCTCGGGGCTCTGTGGAGCTGAAAAGGGGCTACGGGATGGTTTTTTTTTTAAAGGTTTTCCGGCTATGGGGTCGAGTTAGGTGACATTTTCGAAGTATTTTTGGACGTAGAATTCATTTTTGGGGGGACCCAGAACGATCCGATTTCACCTTGGGGAGCTTGTCTATGGGGCTTTCATGGGGCTACAAATAATTTTTGAAGGATCCCAGCAGGTCAAATAAGGCGTCGCATTCCGAGTAATTTTGGACGCATAATCCATTTTTCGAGATCCCACATCTGTCCAAACATTGCACAAGAAATCTTGTTTTTTTTTTTGTTTGTTTTTTTTTTTGTTTGTTTTTTTTTTCAAAAATAATTTCTTATTGACACAGAAATGTGTGCACAATTAACCTATATCGAAGAATGATGAACCCTTTACTGCGCAGCGTTTTTCTGGCCACAGTCTCGTATAGTGGGGCTGCGTTCACATTCGAAGGAGTTTACTGATTAGTCACAAATTACTAGCCTGCACATAATCAGCCTTGAGCCTCTTCACACCCTTTTCCGCTTTTCCACTCACCTCCCGCTTTCATAAAATTGTGGTTCGCTTTGGTGTCGGCAGAGCCTGTTAAGAAGGGATTCTCCGGAAAACTGTTAGCTTCCCTTATTTCGCCTGATACTCGTATCAAGAAACTTGCTTCTATATTAGCTACCAACTTCGGTGAGTTCCGTTATTTTTTGTTTTATTATTTTTGTTCTTTGTATTTTATTTTCCACGTTTCACATTCCAGCAGGTAGGTATAAAGTTTTTTCTTCTCTATTGAGGTGTAATGAGCAGCTTTACCTGGTCAATGACTCCTTAAGGTTTTAGAATTCTTGCATTTTGTTCCCGATTGTGACTCTTCACAATTCCTCCTTGTGTCAGTTTTATTTTTCTCGAATTGATTTGACACATATTGAACAGATTTGTCGTCTGGATCCGGAGGGGATTCGAGCCCCGAGATGTCCAAAGTGACCAGGAGTAGGTCCGAGACCCGGACTGCTAACACGAGGAGGCTGAGCGAGGAATTTCAACAGGAACCCACGTTGAGAGCCCTGCCCAACACTTTGTCCTACGATTTGAGGTAATTAGAGAATGCAATTTCTTTAAATAATTACATTTAAACAGATATAAAAGGTAAATTTACCCTGGGCCTGAGGTTGAGTCTAGGATCCGAAAGAAATGAACAAGCAGGAGACATGCGCGAGAAGGGGTGGAGGGGAGATGGCGAGTAGGTCTGGAAATGCCCAAAACCTCTTGGCTCAATGCTTCTTTTTTTTCTTATCGTTGATAAGCTGTGATAATGTCGCTGAAATTAACTTTGGCGCCTTTTTCATACGCCTTATGAATTTACTTGTTCGATTTAGGAGCATCCAAGCGATGACAGACATAAAGACGCACATCGGATATGCTCGAGCCTTCATCCGCCTGTCTCTCGAAAAGAAAATGCTCTCCCGCCATTTGAGAACACTTCTGTCTGAAACGACGCTTCTGAGGTAAATACTACATTTCCAGGAAGAGGAGCACTTCTGGTTTATTATTCTTGGAATAATACACCTTATGTAATTGCAACGTAGGTCGAAAATTCTGAACGTCCTCAAAATTGGACCTTATACGTTTCAAGATGTCTGGATTCCAAAAACGAAATGTCCGTCCGCCGCACAGTGCGTCAATTATATGGTCGCATTGGACAAAATTCTAATTCTTGCTCAGATTCCTATAGATGAAGTCTCGCTGATCACGAATATACCCCATACTAGCTGCTCCGGCTCGCTTTGCTCGCCTACGCACCCAGCTGGGGGGCTCCGCCCCCCAGACCCCCCGTAGGCATCGCTTCGCTCGGCCAACCGATTAATCAGACATAAGGCCTCGCTCCGCTCGGCCGACCGCTTAATCAGACATAAGGCCTCGCTCCGCTCGGCCGACCGCTTATTCGGACAGGGGGGCCTCGCTTCGTCTGCGACCCCCCCCCCCCCCCCCCTAAGGACACTTAAACGGTCGCCCGAGAGTATAGAAAAAATCGGTGTATTTTTACGACTTACCGTTTAGTCAGAGCCCTGAGGGGCTCCTCCCATTGGCACTTTCCAGCGTGTCGTCTGTAAGGTGCCGAGCCGACTGGGGTGGAGCCCTCCATACCCACGCGCGCCCGTCCCGTGAGCCGCCACCCGCTTTTGCGTCCGTACAACTTCAAATCCTATACAATAAATTCGCCGTGTACGTTCGCTCAATTTCGGAATGAGTTTCTTCTGTACGTCGTATTAAAATTCGGATCTCTAGGTAGGATAAGGTGAAAACGCGAACTGGATCGGACGTTTAACGACCGAGGAATTCGAAAAAATTAGTTTCACGATTTGGCGCGCGCCAAAAAATTCGCGCAACCGGTGTTTCGGACGGAGAATTAAACGTAGAATCGGAATCCGCGATAAAAAATGGGGGTTATAGGGGAGCGAAAAACACGTTTCGCAATCGGGGCAATCGCACCCGAGACCGTTAGGAAAAAACCCCATTCAAATCCGTTCAGCCGTTTAGGCGCCTATAAGGCACGACAGACACACAGACAGAAACCTCAACATATAGAAGTATAGATAGATAGATAGATTAGGGGTCGTAGACCGATTTTTCCCACTAAATCCCCCTTTCATATTTTTATTTTTATATTTAAGAAGAACCGAGTCCCCCCCCCCCCCCCCCCCCCCGAAACCCTACTTTTATATGTTTATATTTCATACAGATCTGAATTCAACCGCTTTTGGTTTATTATTCTTGGAATAATACACCTATGTTTTCGCGACGGGGGTCGACGACTCCGATCGGCCTCAAAATTGACATTATCCGTTTCAAGAGGTCTACATTCTAAATCCGAAATGTCCGTCCGCCGTCCAGGCCGTTTTGGGCAGTAGGATTTTTTTTAAAAATCTGAAATTTTGACAAAATACTTGGTTTACCATCTAGTTGTGCCCGCAAGGTTTTCAGTCCGATCGCCCAAACCCGTGGGGCGCTATGGGGCTATAATGGGGCTACGGGAGGGTTTTTTTTTAAGGCTTTTAGCTATGGGATCGAGTTAGGTGTCGTTTTTGAGGTATTTTTGGACGTAGAATCCATTTTTTGGGGTCCCGGAACGATCCGATTTCACTGTCGCGATCTATAGGGCTTTCCTGGGGCTAAAAATGGGATTTTTGAAGGATCCCAGGAGGTTAAATATTTTTCGAGTAAAGAATAAAGAATGTTTGAAAAAACAATTTTTTTTGAAAAAAAAACCAAAAATATTTTTTTGAAAAAAAAAAAATCCAAAACATTTTTTTCCCAAATTATTTTCTTTCGACACAGAAATAATTTTTGCACAAGTAACCTATATCAAAGAATAATAAACCCTAGTGTAAAATTTGCAGCGTTTTTTCCACAAAACCCCCTTTTATATTTTGCGTTTTGAAATAGAAAAATTGTTATAACCCTCGAAATTGCAGGTTTTTTCAGCTAATCGAAGTGGTTTATCCTTCTTGGATACCTAAGGAATGAACCCAAATAGATTAGGGGGTGAACGGTTTGGCACATTTTTAGATTGCGTCCATCAAACTTTCATAATTCGTTACGGAAAAGACAATATTTTTAAAATAATCCCTTTAATATTTCTTTCAATGAAATTATTATTTGAATCATTGTTTTCGTTCTCGGACTAGTTAGTAACACGGAGATTAGCTCGATCCGTCAAAAACATCACTGAAGATATCACTGAGCGATATCGGGTGTCGGTCAATATGTTAAAATTTGCTAGCGTAAACAAATGTTCATCGTAGAAATAAAGTTGCAAAAAGTGCGAGAATCGGCAGAAAATCTTTTGTTATGAGGTCACCAACTACCTGAGGGTGAATCCAAGTTATTTCCAGACCGTAAAATGGTGGGCGATTTTTCGACTTTTGTCCACCCCCTAACGCACTGTCCAAGCCATTTGGGCAGTAGGAATTTTTGTTTAAATCTGATATTTTGACAATATATTCAGTTTGCCACCTAGTTGTGCCCGCAAGGTTTTCAGGGCGATCGCCCAAACCCATGGAGCTAAAAGGGGGCTACGGGAGGGTTTTTGAAGGTTTTCCGCTATGGGGTCGAGTTAGGTGTGGTTTTCGAAGTAGAATCCATTTGGGGGGGGGGGGGGGGGTCCCAGAACGATCCGATTTCACCGTGGGAGTCTATGGGGCATTCATGGTGGTACAAATGGGATTTTTGAAGGATCCCTGGAGGTCAAATAATAATTTAATACGGTGTCTTTTTCCGAGTAATTTTGGACGCGTAATCCATTCTTCGAGGACCCAAATATTTTTCAAAATATCGGTAAAAAAAAGTGCAAATTTTAAAAAAGGGTTTATTATTCTTCGATAAAGGCTAATTCTGTGTCATTAAGAAAATATTTTTGAAACAAATTTAAAGAAAAATTTCTCTGTACCATTTTTGGACCGATGTGGGGGACTTCTGGGATCCTTCAAACCCCCGTAGATCTCCACAGTAAAATCGGATCGTTCTGGGACCCCCATAAATGAATTCTACGTCCAAAAATAAAAGGCACCTTACTCGAACCCATAGCCGAAACCCTTAAAAATAAACCGGTACTTTTCCGTTATACCCCCCCCCCCCCCCCCCACTCGATTTTGGTTGGCTTTGGGTGCCTTAAGAGATTTTGGTTGGCTTTGGGTGCCTTCGAGCCATCGGGAGGGGCTCGAAATCGAGTTTGGGGGGTGGGGGTGAGGGTGGGGGTGTTATAACGGAAATGGCTCAAATTTGGGTGCCTTAAAGCCATCGGGAGGGGTGTTTATGAACACGAAATCGAGTGGGGGGGGTATAAGGGAAAAGTACCAAAAAACCCTCCCGTAGCCCCTTTTTAGCCCCTCGGGTTTGGGCGATTGGGCTGAACACCTTGCGAGCACAACTCGAGATGGTAACCCGAGTATTTCGTCGAAATTTCATATTTAAAAAAATTCTACTGCTCAAAACGGCTCGGTTGGCGAACGACGGCGTACGTCGCGATTCCATAGGAGTATTATTCCAAGAATAATAAACCAAAAGGTCGAACGTTAGACGTTAGTTGTTTTATTCCTAAGATGAGAAAGGGACAGTTTCAACCATTTTTGAACGTAAATGATCCAGAGCTAAGATGTGAGGGTTTTTAGGATGTTGTACCCTTTCTCCAGTGTACGTACTTACCTTGCTTTATGTTGCCTTATCCAAAATTTGGACTTAATAGTTGTTAAATACCCCCTGGAAAGAACAATAAATTCGTAAAAATTTGTTTATTTATTTTTTATTTTATTTATTATTATTATTGCCTATTATTTTTTATTTTTTTTATTTTTTTGTTTTTTTGTTTGTTGGTGAGTTTCCTACCAGTGGGGTGCCCCGATTGCCATTGATAACCATCTTAATCGTTACAGGACACAATACAAACGTTATGCCTTCTTGCGCTGCGAAGAAGAAAAGGAACAGTTTCTTTACCACCTCCTGACGCTGAACGCCGTCGACTACCTTTGCTTCACAAACACCTACCTCAACACTAGTAAGATCCAAACTTCACCTTTTCGCTTTAACTAACCTTTTCACCGAATATACCTTTGCCAATGACTTTTCAAGGGATCCCATACCGTGTGGCGATATACCCCTCACGAAAGACATCTTTCACCTCCACTACGGCTAACTGTTGGGTGGCGGTTTCTGGCAGCAATGGCGAAACTAACAAAGTCCCCGTTCCCAAGGGAGCTCTTGAGTTCGTCTTCCATGTATGTCTTTTCACACCTTCGCTATCGCTATACAATTATTTCAACCGGGGGCGTGGGAGGGCACCGAATTCTGAAAATACAGAACCACCTTCTTGCACAGTTCCTTGCACGTTACATGTGGAAAATGTCACATATTGTAGGTCTTGTGGACCACTTGCCAACCATTTCGAGGGTGATTGCGAGCCTGCTTACAATTACCCGTAGCGTTTATATTTACCCCGAAGACTAAAGAGTAATTATGAACAGGTAGTCTCAAATACAGCCGAGAATTACTACGTATTCTCTTGATGAAGCTGCATTTTTACGATTTCACCTTACCTACTTCAAAAAATAATTATGTCGAATATTAATATTTTAATGTTAGGGAATGGAAAGAATGAATGAATAGATGGAGGGGTGTTGGAGGCCCCTATCAACCCCCCCCCCCCCCCCCCCCCCCCCGGCGTATAGGCGTATAGGGTTTATTATTTATTCACTTATTGAGGTGTTAAGTTGAGATTTTATGTTTCTAGTCGTAGGATTATGAATTATGGTCTAAGGGATAGGGCCCTCAATCTATTGATTGGGGTGTTTAGTTAAAGAAGATGTGAGCTAACAACGATTTTGCTTCCGAGTCTGCGAAGCAGCCTGTGTTCACTTTCGGGAGAAAAAAAATTTTTGTTGTCCGAATTCAAAATTTCCACTCGCATTTTGCGTTTCATAGCCTACTGAACAAATTTGGTTCCGTGTCTGTCGGTCTTTCGGTCTGTGGGTCTGTGGGTCTGTGGGTCTGTCCGCATTTCCTTGTTACAGCCATAATTTCCACAATTTTGAATGAAATTAGCTCAAATTTTGAGGGATTATGCGGATAAGGCTCCTTGAGGTCCCATACGAATTTCATCACAATTGAATCAGCGGTACGCTCTGCGCATGCGCTAACGTGAAATTCTTGAAACAGGCATAACTTTCTCAATTTTGATCGGATTTCAATCAAATTTTCAGGAATTGTGTGCGTATAGCTCTAGATGGTCCCCTGTCAGTTTCATCACGATTGAATCAGCGGTACGCTCAGCGCATGCGCGAACGTAATTTTCTTGTTACAGTTGTTACGTTCATTTTGAACTTGGCACGAGGAAGCGCATGTGCCATTGCCTTGGCAGTGTATTTTTTTTTATTAACAAAGATCAAAAAGCGTATAAAATCACAGAACAGTGTACCTACTCTTCGTTGAGAAAATTGTGCAAGTACGCAAAATACTAATTCATTTCTTTCAAAACGCGTATTAATTAACCAAAATTCAAGAGAACGCACCACCAGTTCACGTCGCGAAGGGCGTGCTGATTCAAAAATATCACGTCGATGTCGCTATCACTGGAAGGAACGATTTCACTCCTGCGAATGTCGTCTATCACGTCATTCAAAGAAGGAGTGCAGTTCTCACTAACACTTTCTTGGGCACGGTACCATTCAGCAATCAGTCGCACAGTATTTTTCTTCATACGATAGCGACCCAAATCTTGAGGGTCAAACTTAAGAGACAGTTCCGCCAACAGACAGTTCCGTCCAAATCTTACTTTGTGGTACAGAATTAATTTTTGCACGATTTTTCCTTATCAAAGAATGATAAACTTTTGTGTAAAATTTGCAGCGTTTTCATTTTGGAGTGGGTTTATTATTCTCTGACCAACCGATTTTTGCGACGGATGAAAATTCATCTTTTTGGAAATGCAATTTCAAATTTATGTTTCTTACGTTCCATAGTACAACAACCACGTCCCCTTTTGTACCTTATTCAACCGTCTTTGATGAGGTTTGGATGAAAATGGTCGGCAAGATGTTCCCAAGAACTGACATACATACAATGTCATACATCCAATATTTGACCATTTCCGCATAGTACGCAACTCACTCTTCGGATAATGTGAAAAAAGTGGATCCCTATTTTTCAATTCGATGACCTCCTGTGCCCTTTTTTAATGATGCGTCTCAAATCCTCATTGCGTATTTTAGTACAATTCTGACGTGTATGTTATCACATTGGTTTGAATATTTAGAACAAGAACCTGGGAATTCTGACGACACTCCGAGTGGGTCATGATGGCAGTGGGTTGAGTCCAAAATGGCTCGTGGATCACATCATAGTGCGTAATGAGGTCACCGGTGCCACTTACAGGTTAGTGTTCGGTTGAGGTGGCTTGAGCAGACAATTGAAGAGATGTCACCGTCAAATTGTTGTTTTTTCAGTTTTCCGTGCGGCAGATGGCTGGGCAAAGGGATTGACGACGATTCGACTGAGAGGTTGCTCGTTGGAGAGAAATTGGGGCGGGACGCGGCGGAGAACATCGAACGTGGCAGGTCCCGGATTCGAAGTCCGAGCGTGCCACCGGCCAAACGGTCTTTGCCCCTCAGCGATATACAGAGCATGTTGGGTGAGAAATTTCAGATTTTAGAAATAAGCCTACAAGAAACTAGTTTCAGACCACTTCCAATCCGCGTCAAACAATTTCAAATTGGGTTCAATACGCTGCCAATTAATTCACCTAAAACCTCCTTGTTCCCGAATGTATGTCACCCTAATCATTGTATGGCATCTTGACCCATTTCGGGTGTAGGTATTTAGTTTACTAATATTGTGTAAAAAAAAAAAAAAAAATATTTTCTTAATGGCACAAAATTAACTTTTGCACAATTATTAATCTATATCAAGGAATAATAAACCCTTATGTAAAATTTGCAGCGTTTTCTCCTCGTGATAATGCGAGGCAGTAGGTGTTCAAACATTTACTATCTTCCTCGCGGACCTCTTTGACATCCAGACTAAGGCACACAGTAGCCAGAGGGACCAGTAGTAATTTTCCCTTAATAACCAGTTAGTTAGGTGGCCATAATTATGGTAGTAAATTGTTTTGCCGTAAATTAAATCATTATTTTATTCACATTCCAATAAACCCCCCCCCCCCCCCCCCCCACTTATGGATGTATGTTGTTTTTAAACATCGACGACCAACATCAATGCCTCAAAAACATCAACAAATCGATAGGTGTACACCCCACTGTACCAAAATTAAGTATCCGTTCAAGATAAAAATAAATTAAGAAGAAGTTATTTACACCCTTCCGCACACCTTTTATTTGGTCCGCCTTCCATCATCACGATTTGCTCGCACACATTACACTTCAAACCTTTTTTTTTATCGAGAAAAAGAAAGTATAAGACCGGGGTCAGTTGGCAAAAACGTTGCTGGTGTCGGCTGTGTGGATGATAATTAAGAAAAACGCTGCAAATTTTACACAAGGGTTTAATATTCTTTGATATAGGTTACTTGTGCAAAAATTATTTCTGTGTCAATAGAAACAATTTTGGAAAAAAAATTCTTTTTTATTTTTATTTTTTCAAAAATTCATTGTTTTGCTCGAAAAAATATTTAACCTCCTGGGATCCTTCAAAAATCCCATTTTTAACCCCATGAAAGCCCTATAGATCGCCACAGTGAAATTGGATCGTTCCGGGACCCCCGAAAATTGATTCTACGTCCAAAAATACTTCGAAAACGACACCTAACTCGCTCCCATAGCTAAAAGCCTTCAAAAAACCCCTCCCATAGCCCCATAGCGCCCCACGGGTTTGAGCGATCGGACTAAAAACCTTGCGGGCACAACTAGATGGTAATCCAAGTATTTTGTCAAAATTTCAGATTTAAAAAAAATTCCTACTGCCCAAAACGGGCCGTTTTGGGACGGCGGACGGACATTTCGGATTTAGAATGTAGACCTCTTGAAACGGATAATGTCAAATTTTGAGGCCGATCGGAGTCGTCGACCCCGTCGCGAAAACATAGGTGTATTATTCCAAGAATAATAAACCAAAAAAATCAGCCCCCGACTCTACTAATGTTAGGCTACAACACCCCCCCCCCCCCCCATTTATTAAATAAATGGGGGAGGGTGTTGTGTTGTTTTATTTATTTATTTATTTTTTATTCCTGCATGATTGAAGGAGTCAATAGCTGAGGCTGAGTGGCAATTATCATTTACCAAGGATCCTTCCACTTCCAAAGGGTGGGGTACAATCACAGACACACCTGAGTACCTAGGGGGTCAGTTGGCATAGTTCACCGTAACAATAATTTAAGGTACATACCTTTTGCCTACCAACCCCGGTTCGAAGTATGCTAACTGCCCCCGACCATACCTCCTGGAGAAAAATGGCTGCCACTAACGCCCTTAAAAAACCTATCACGGATTTTGGCCAAAAAGTAGAAACATCGATGTATCAATTTTATGAAACTATGGTTGAGTTGAAGTGCCGGATCTTGCCGCTTAGTGTGGAACTTGGTGAATTGGCTTGTGTGATTTAAGGCATAAGTAGAATTATCTAAACACACTAAATTTGTGTAATTTTCTTCTTTTTTTTCTCGAAAAGGCGACTGTATCAACAATTTGGTGAAACATTTCTACCGCGTGGGAAACAAAGACTCGATATCGTCGAGCCTCACGATGCTGCTGTGCGGTGAGAACGGGCTCGTAAATTGCTTGGAGCTGGCTTTCCTTTACGGATTCAAATCCACCCGGCTCTTTGGGCGCAACTTGTACATTTGGGACTACATCGGTATGCGTATTTTGTCGAATATGTATTTTGCGTATATGTATTTTGTCGAATATCAAGTTATGAACGTTATTATGGTTTTCATGTCTGAACTATGTGTTTAAATTAATTTGGAAATTTCAGTCAAAGTCAAAGACGAGATGGAAGGTTTGATCAGGGAAGATGACACAGTGAGGTATTACTGCAACCTTGTTGACGCCATTTCCCATTCCGGCCACTCTCTCGGGAAGGATGGGAAGTTCCAAGTCTTCATTTGTTTGAGCGTCAGGTATGGGTACACAGTTACGGTTCCATAACTTTTAGGTTTTGTAGTGTTAGTGTAGTAATAGGGGGCCCTGCTGGCTACCATCCCACCTTGCCTCAGACCCTATAACTCGTTTTCCCATATTGTATAGTTTTTTTCTTGAAGAAATACAGATTTTTGTGTGTAAGGGGGGGGGGGGGGGGCAGCCTCGTCAGTCACCCCTCGTCTCACATCTATCCCAAAATCCTGTCAACTGCTCCCGCCCCTATTTTCAGACCACAGCAAGTGATTCGCCATATGGAGCAACTTATTGGTGGTTTCACTTTTTTCTCGTCCTTTACTACTACTGCTACTACTCTAAACTAATTTATGGTGTTTTTGTTTTTTTTTTTCACGTTTTTGAAAGAAGTTTAAAATCTTGTTTTCCCCACTTTTGGAGCCCTCATGGAGCAACTTTTTGGCGGTTTCAGACATTTTCTCGTTATATGCTCGATGAGCTGGATTTTTGGTTTATTATTCTTGGAATAATACACCTGTTTTCGCGACGGAGGTCGACGACTCGGATCGGCCTCAAAACTTGACATTATCCGCTTCAATAGGTCTACATTCAAAATCCGAAATGTCCGTCCGCCGTACGCCGTACGCCGTCCGGGCCGTTTTGGGCAGTAGGAATTTTTTTTAAAATCTGAAATTTTGGCAAAATACTTACCATCTAGTTGTGCCCGCAAGGTTTTCAGCCCGATCGCCCAAACCCGTGGGGCGCTATGGGGCTAAAATGGGGCTACAGGAGGGGTGTTTGGAAGGCTTTTAGCTATGGGATCGAGTTAGGTGTCGTTTTCGAAGTATTTTTGGACGTAGAATCCATTTTTGGGGGTCCCAGAACGATCCGATTTCACTGTGGCGATCTATAGGACTTTCATGGGGCTAAAAATGAGATTTTTGAAGGATCCCAAGAAGTTTAATATTTTTCGAGTAAAAATTAAAGGGAGAGGGAAAAAAAATCCCCCCAAAAAAATTTTTTTTGAAATATAAAAATACAAAAAAAATTTTTTTTTAATTTTTTTATTGACAGAATTAAATGTCTGTACAAGTAACCTATATCACAGAATAATAAACCCTTGTGTAAAATTTGCAGCGTTTACAGATCAATTTCAGATTTTTTCATCCACTAGAAGTGCCCTGGAAAAAAGATGAGCATTCTCCTTGGGCTGGAGCTCCAATGTAATAGGACTTGGGGGCCACCCCCTCGCTGGCTAAAACCAGCCAACCCCCGACCTCTCGCACCTGGCCTCAGACTCCTTCTACTTACTCGCTTTTTTTTTATAATGAAAGTGAAAGGATTTATTTGGAAGGTGAAATATATTTTTAGCCCCTTCATGCCCCCTCAGCACCAGTGGGATCCTAGGGATCCTCACGGAGGAGGAAGAAATACAAGATGAAAGTGAAATGATAAATCCTTTCACTTCCAAATAAGTTTATTTGGAAGGACCTTCACCTGGTGAAATCTATTTTTACCCCTTTTGGTTTATTATTCTTGGAATACTACACCTATGTTTTCGCGACGGGGGTCGACGACTCCGATCGGCCTCAAAATTTGACATTATCCGTTTCAAGAGGTCTACATTCTAAATACGAAATGTCCGTCCGCCGTCCGGGCCGTTTCGGGCAGTAGGAATTTTTTTTTAAATCTGAAATTTTGACAAAATACTTGGTTTACCATCTAGTTGTGCCCGCAAGGTTTTCGTCCCGATCGCCTAAACCAGTGGGGCGCTATGGGGCTATGGGAGGGGTTTTTGAAGGATCCCAGGTGGTTAAATATTTTTCGATTAAGAAATGAAGAATTTTTGAAAAAAAAAATTCGAAAAAAAACTTTTTTCTCACAATTTTTTCCATTGACACAGAAATAATTTCTGCACAAGTAACCTATATCAAAGAATAATTAACCCTTGTGTAAAATTTGCAGCATTATTCTTGGAATAATACGCCTATGTTTTCGCGACGGAGGTCGACGACTCTGATCGGCCTCAAAATTTGACATTATCCGATTCAAGAGGTCTAGATACCAAATCCAAAATGTCCGTCCGCCGTCCGGGCCGTTTTGGGCAGTAGGGATTTTTTTTTTTTTAATCTGAAATTTTGACAAAATACTCGGTTTACCATCTAGTTGTGCCCGCAAGGTTTTCAGCCCGATCGCCCAAACTCGTGGGACGCTATGGGGCTACGGGAGGGGTTTTTGAAGGTTTTTGGCTATGGGAACGAGTTAGGTGTCGTTTTCGAAGTATTTCTGGACGTAGAATCCATTTTTTGGGGTCCCGGAACGATCCGATTTCACTGTTACGATCTATAGGGCTTTCATGGGGCTACAAATGGTATTTTTGAAGGATCCCAGGAGGTCTTAATATATTTCAAGTAAAAAACAAAAAAAAATTCATTGACACAGAATTAAATTTCTGCACAAGTAATCTAGGTATAGCCAGCCACCGTAAACCCGTTCATCCAAACTTCCTTTCGGCATCCCCTTCCACCGCGCGCTCCGCGGAGTCTCCCCGCAAAGTCGTCTTGTCCCTATTTTTGTTCATTTTTTTGGTTCAATCGGACCTCATTGAGCCAACCTGGTGTTTTCAGAGTTTTTTCGTTGTGTACTCACCGAGCTGAATTTTTCAAGACGAATTTCAAATTTTTTCAGACTACCTTAGAACCTTAAAACCTTAGAATAAAGATTATTCTCCTGGAGCTCCATTATAGTAGAATTCTCAAAACTATCGACCTATGTGTAAAAAGAATTTGGCCAAGAGGTGTCGTTTTCGAAGTAATTTTGGACTTCAAATCCATCAAACCGAGTCTCGCCCGTAAAAATATGTTTCACGTTAAAATTATGTCTATGGAGCCCTCAATAGCAAGGTTTTTTGATTTCAGAGATCACATGCTCCAGCACACGATCGTTGAAGTATTCGCCACTTGCCGCTCCACATTGGACATGTTCGAGGACAGCTCGTTCTTCAGAGACGCCAACCTTCTCAGTTACATGGCCCACATCCTCGATTCTCTCAACGACTTTGAAATCATCCTGGAGAACTCCCTCACACATGGCGTCACCTACTGAACCCCACAGGCAATTTTTACGGCTCGAGAGATTTTGACACTTAGGAAATACTCAATTTTAAATTAGGTTTTGCAAGAGCTATTCTACTCGTATGCATCGATTGTTACTCTCTTAATAAAAAATAAAAAAATTCCCTTGTTCAGCTCCTTCTTCATAGAACAGCTGTATCCAGTCTTCGTACAAGCGAGTAAAATTCGGTAAATCAAGCCCATTGAAGGCGATTACCGTTGGGCTACGTCTTCTTTATTTCTCTTTTTTGACATTTGAAGTTCTAGTTCTATTCCCGGTGGAATTTTGCGAGGGATCAATTTAGCGTAGTAGTAAGGAGCCAGGTTGCCGTCAAGGGGATTTGTACTGATTTTGCTTCCGTCACTTTGAGATTCAGAGCCCTGTTTTGGCTCTAGTGTCTCGTGCGAGTGACGCAAACGTGGTCCGTCTAGCTGCTAAGTTTAACGTTGTCGCGCGATCACCTCCCTGCCTCATTTCCCTGGGACACTGAAATCGGGCTTGAAAAACTCCCCACTTCCCACTTTATGTTAACACTAGTGCGTAATCCGGCATTTTACCTCATTGACAAAGGTAACAAAAACCGACCATGGCGTCGCCCATACCAGTCCGCTGAAGGAATTTGATCCGTGAGGTGAGGTAAAACGCCTAATCTATACTACTGATATGATACTACTGATAGTTTTATATCAATCAGCAATCTGCCATTTTTATCATCCAATTTCTTATTTCATCAATTTCATGATATTACGACTAGAACTTAATCTTATGATTTTTAGTCCATTGTGTTCTTTTAGTATTAGTTTGAAGGTAATCTGAAAACTATCGATTAGTGTAACACAATTAAGGAAGTATTTTATTGTTCGTAACATTTACGGAAATTCTTTGGATTAATTTTTTTTTTGGATCATGGTGGCTTTGCTGTGAGCTGTACAACCTCCCTGTAGAGAGCATTGTATTAAGGTTGGCCTAGTTTTCTTTGCCACCTTTCTATTTTCATTCACGCCAACCTGAAAACTGTTAAAACTTTTTTATTCCGTACAACAATCGTATGAGTAATAGTCAACGCGTGTCCGGACGCGGAAAATAGATGGTTGGATTTGTTGGTTTTATTCCATGTTTTTGTTTTGGGTGCTGAATCCAAATCTGCAGAGATCTAACAAATATCAACAAAAAATGCGTTTTGAGATATTCGCAAATAAGTCCAAAATCTTTGGCACTTCCCCCCCTCCCCTTTTTGTCTTATGCGTCCTACGGCAAAAGTCACTATATCAAAGTGAAAGAGCATTACATTTTCTACACAATTCATTGATTGTAGACCCAATAATTCAGGAGCTAGAGCGATTTGAGAAAGGACGATTTTTTTTACACGTTTTTCGAAAAATCACATTTCGCACTTCAGCTGTACCTTCAGCGCGGCTTGGCTGTCCGAGAATATATATATATATATATATATATTGTCTCCGAGTTTTCTATCTTGGGCACAAGTAAGAATGGCTAGCCGTAGGACGCATAATCTCGGAGTTGAAAGCAAAAACCTGAGTTTTTTGCGAATAACAAATTTGTTGGATCTCTTCAGATTCGGATTCAGCACCCACCCTCCCCCATTCCCCCTCACCCTCCCAATAAACAGAATAAGACACATCCAACCATACCTATATTTTTTCCACGTCACTATAATTTTCGCTACGGATTGATTGGACTATTGGATTCTCTTTGGGTTAATTTAGTTGTATTTCAGAGCAGGTTGTTTCAGGTTGGCCACATCGTGGTCCGAAATGTATTATAGGATTGAACTAGTTTTGTGTTTTCCTTCTACTTGGACTGTTCTTTTTTGAGGCTCACGAGTTGTTGTTATTATTATTTTTATTTTTATTTTTATTTTTTTTGAATTACCAGTTTCATGTCATAGTGCCATACGCTTGTGATATCACAAAATCCTACATCGCACTTCATTTTGATGCGTCTCAGTTCCTTTCAACCCTCATAGTTGTTTTTTTTGCCAGTTTGTGTTTAGTATTTTTGACAATTCCCGAAAGAGAACCGGAAGTGTTTGGGTTGATCTTAACTTATGACGCGGAAAAGTAGGAATGTACCTTCTCATTAGTTTTAAGCATCTCTTAATCAATGTACCTTATTAAAAAGTGATTATTCGGATCTGAATCTGCTAGCGAAATACTGCGTGGAAGATATTTTTGAATTCGTTGGAAAAAATCATATTTTGCCTTGTAGGTGTTGTAGATATCTTCTAGTTTAGTGACTTGGAAGAAATGTAAGAAAGAAAAACAAAATCACGCCTTGATTTCGAATGTAGTTTACCTGGTAGGATTAGCGTTGTAGTGTACTGAGATTCCTTTCTGTAGCTGGTATGTTATACGTGTGAACCTCAACCAAAGATTTCCTATTGTTCCCGTACCTATGTCTGTTGATTTTGTGATAAAATTTTGTAAATATATATTTTTTTCCCGTGAGACTTTTTTGTGCGTTTACTTTCTTGGGTGGAGACATTACAATAGATTTTGGGGTTCGCTCATTTCAAGTTTCACGGCGTGTGAATTGTGTGATGACGATTGTTCCCCACCGGTGGGGCACAATTGACATGTGCCAGGGGCACTTTTGACAGTTAACAGAAAGTAGGAATTGACTGACCTACTCACCATAATTCTAAACTAATCATTACTTGGCAATAACGTTGTGTCAGACACAACAACTATAGACCCTTCGGCGTGCAACAATCACCATTATCAACACAATTTCAATTAGATGAGTACCTACCCACTCTTCTTTCTCATAGGAACACCAAGAAGTAACAAAAAATAATCAATAGATTGATAATAATAGGTAATAATAACAATAATAATTAGCAGTAGGGGCAGAATTGACACTGTCAAATGTTCCCACAAAAAACCTGTCAAAACTGCCCCGAGGGTAGCCATTAAAGAAAATCCCATGGCAACCTCAAAGATGAATTGTTTTGAAAAATCCAAGGAAACCCCTTGCAAGGAGACTTAATATTATACGACTGACCAACTCGATGAGTTACATTTGAAAAAATGCTGAATCCATTCCGTAACAACGAAAAACAAACAAAAAAACTTACTTTGGAGGGGTCCAAACACATTTCCCCCTGAGCCGAGTGGAAATGTAGTAGTCTACTCGCTTTTCCCCTGAAATGGCTCTGTTTCTTCTTCTTCACATTACAAAAATAAGAATTATTCAAATATATTGAAATCTTGTGTGAAAAACAGCCATTGTCAAATGTGCCCCCC
Organism: Pilophorus perplexus; assembly: GCA_955831195.1. Lineage (NCBI taxonomy): Eukaryota > Metazoa > Arthropoda > Insecta > Hemiptera > Miridae > Pilophorus > Pilophorus perplexus. Next base: position 20,094,227 of record OY037008.1, read on the forward strand.
ACTCCCCTACTGTGCAGTGCATAGCCAGTTCATTGGCTGAGGTTGTCTTCGCAAATTTTCGGTCATTCTTACTCTTTCGCTTGATTCATCAAAAGCACGGGAGGACGGCCGCCTGAGCCTCGGCAATGGCGTGAACGACTCAGCCAATCATCAATTTTTAAAATTAAAAAAAAAAGTCTAACTCATGCACCGCTTGCAGTTACCCCATCTTTGTTTCAAAGCGCTTCGAAACCTGCGGAAATCGCTCCCTAATATGCCTTCTGCACAAAAAGCTCTTTTCGTTGGAAATGCTTTGCTCTCTGTAACTGTGGTTGGAAAACAAGCAGTTCTGATGACTGGGGGCCTATTTCACCAACTAACGGCTCCGCAAATTTGACTGCAGTCTCCCTCAGCATCAGCGGGTTTAACCTGGGCTTTAACGCTTAAACGCTTGGTAACGCGGGAGGTGAAATAGGCTCTGGGACCTGTATAAAAAAGCCGACCAATCTAAAATTTAGATCAAGATTTAATCTTGAATTAAAAAAATCCTAATTTTATTCAAAAATTCACTTAGGTACTTAAGTGGTACCTAGTCAAGGGCAGCATAGCACATAATTGCAGCTGATTCCAACGAATTTCTAGTCTCAGGTACCTTCAACAGAAAAGTAAAATCAATGCCGGGCAAACCGCTGGTTGGTTAGGTTGCTGTGCATTAAAATTTAATTAAAGGGCGGACCCTTGAACTCTAATGGCGGGACCCTTTGAACCCTAATGAACTGAAACTTTTTTTCTTTTTTTTCAGTCTGAAAGGGTTTTCCTCCGTGAGAGTGTACAATAACTTCGATACGATACATCGAAAAGCCCCACGTTTAATTCTGTACACCACCAACGAATCCATCTCAAGTTCAAATTTTTGGGGGCATTAATGGATGACATCATCATTGTTCTCTGTTACTCTGTGGATGGCATAAATCAATGGATCGAAACATCGATGGTTCACAAAACATCGGCCCCCAACCATCGATGTCTTTCTCAAAAACATCGATGTATCGTTTCCATCCCTATCTGAGACGTAGGTCTGTCCCGTCGGGACAATAAAAGTATCATCACAACAACTTGAGTACTTGAGTTATCAATTATTGATAACTCGAAATAATGCGTGTTTTATGTTCAACTTGGCCAAGTTTGGGTTGATGTGGTTTTCGTATTCTAGTTCTTTTCATAGAAGTTCGTTTTTCGCATTCATAGAAGAAATTTTACTGTGTTTTTTGGTCTAATTTCTTGCCGTGAGCAGCAATATTTTATGTCATTGGAATTTAGTTTCTCGACCAACTGCTGAGAGCAGATTCGGGTATGTACGCTGTTGCTTAGGAAAGCTTTTAGCTAAAAACTAACGTGATGGGGGGGGGGGGGGGGGGGGTGAACTGTTCGGTTTATTATTATTGACAAACGAACATAGTTGTAGTTCTACATCGTACAACATTTTCGCTTGCCAGTTTTCAATGAACCCTTCATCATCATTTGGTTTTCAGTCGCTGAGTGATGGACCCTGAAACAATCAGCACCAACACATCGCTGGAAGATAAAACCGACGATTTCTGCAACAACCCTACGAGGGACTCACTCGCCGAAGGGTTGATGAGTATCGTCAAACCGGCCATTGACCAGTTGGACGAACGCATCAAATCAACCAGGTTGGTGATTTTGAAAATGACTTTAAAATGTGACTTGTTTCAACAAATTCTGCTACAGTCTACTTCATGCGTTTTAGGTTGAGTCAACTAGAGTTGAAACAGAAACTTGAAAGCTTGTCGGAAGATTTGAAGGACATTTCCGTCGAAAAAAATTGCCCGTTGGATTTGGAGGAGTATTCCAACAAATTGATGAACGCACGCCACAAGATCACTGTGGTTGGCAACATACTACAAGCAACGCAGGTCAGTCAATGCCTTCCCTTGGGACCACGTCCGTATTTGAATTTGGTCTTATTCGTATGGTGTTTTAGGACCGTTTGAACAAGTTACAAACTTCCATTGCCAAAGAGACATCCCGTAGAAAAATCAGAATATCTTTGGACGACCCGGCATTATCCCAGGACTTGGATCGAAGTTCTTAGTGACGATGTCGTCTGAAGAGTGAGTTGAATCGTGTATTTTTAACTGTAGTCGATTAAATAAGTTTCCACACGAGGAATGGACATGGTTATTAAATTTTGTGGTTTATTATTCTTGGAATCATAGGTGTCCATCAACTGTCACAACCTGTCTTTGATCTGAAAGAAAGCTGAACAACCAATCAAGTTTCAGCATCCATTCCTATGTTATTCCAATGTAGATAGCGTTGAAACATAAAATTAAATTTTGTATTATTAGATCATAATTTGAGGCGAAAACATGAGAATAATAAACCAAAATTGGTAGGTATCGGGGGGTTTAAAGCCTGCTGAATCCGCATATGATGTTAGAAATGCGATATTCTGCCTTTTTCAAGGAGGCCGTTTTGGACGTAAAATTCATGTGTGGGGTCTCAGACCTTTCCGACTCCCTTTCTTACCCCCCAACACTTATTTCATATCATTTCCCTCCGATGAGTAAAATAACTTGTACTTCATTTTGCTCATCGGTGTACCTTTTTTTTACAGGCTTCCAACCCCTGTGTACTATATCGACTCTGATCAGGTATGTGTACTGACATTAGTTTTTACTTTTTATGTTGGGATGTAATGTGGGTCCGCAACCAGAAGCCTCACACAATAGTTGATATTTAAAAAAAATTGAGGCGAGAAACAGACCTCTCGTTAATTTAAAACTTAAACCGCTCATCTTGTAAAACTTTGTACTGCAAGAAATAATATTTTTTAGAATGGCGGAAATTTTAGTGTATTTGACTCTGAAGTTTACGAGTTACAGACAATGATAGTGTATAACGAGTTACGTGACCAGGTTCCACAACTGATTTTTCTCTCTTACCAACACATTGAAATCACGTCATATGGTCGACCACTGGTATTTTTGGAGGATCCCGCCTAACGATAGGGAGTTCACGATAAGGTCACGTTTGCGACGCTGCCGCAGCGTCACCCAGTACCTGCCCACCTTCAATAATTCTTCTTATAATTAGGAGGGTGATTGATGGGAGTAAAAGTCAAAATCGTATATTATTTATTCGTGGAAATGCTATTTCAGGGGCCCCAATTACTAATAATTACCAAATCCACCAAATATAATTGGTATAAGTATAAAGAAAATTATGGTAAATGCGTGTGCAGTAATGCTACATATGTTTGGTCAACACCAAATATCATTATCAACACCAAATATCTAATATCATTGGTGTTGACCAAATCCACCTGTTATAACTATTATTAAAAAAGTGAGAAAGTATTAGGAATTTTTATAGATCTTACCAAAGCTTTTGACTCGATCGAAACTTCTAGGCTCCTACTGTAACTAGAGAGACTTGGTTTTGACGATGTGGCGGTCAGGTGGTTCACTTATTACCTCTCTAATAGACAACAATTTGCACGAATACAGGACTTTATGAGTTCTACAATCCCCATTATCTAGGCCCTAGATTCTAGGGAGTACCCCAAGGTTGTTTTAGGCCCTCTGTTGTTTCTTATACACGTAAATGATGTATTCTGTGCAAATATTGACAGGAGTATGGTTGCATTTGCTGATGATATGGCTGTACTAATGAAGGGGAAACCCTGGCAGCAGGTCCACCTGGATGCTGAACGGGCATTGGAAAAATAATAGACTGGTTTGCGCTAAATAGTCTGACCATGAACGTATCAAAAACTAAATACATTACATTTTCAATAAACATAGTAGGACAGCCGAATGAGTCATTTTTGTCTGTCCATCAAGAAAGCTGCCATGAATGAGAAAACAGATCCTGTAAGTGTGAGAGAATATATCTATTCTCTATAAAGTTGAGGAGATTAGATACCTGGGCGTTTCTTTAGACCAACATCTAAAATGGAAGAGTCACATCAATGGACTTGTAGCTAGGGTTAGGAAAACATTCCACATCTTTATTATCCTAAACTGGCTAGATAATAGAAATATTAGGATGACGTACTACGCGTTTGTTCATAGTTTACGGTGGTGCGTACCAAAATACTTTCAGCTCCATGACTGTGGCATGCAACACAGTTTTACGAATAGCATTGAAATCGAACAGGCGCTCGTCCTCTGCGAACCTATTTAGCACACTTATGCCGGATTTCACCAAGACTTAGTGTAGCTTAAAGTTCGTTTTAGCTAAATCTCGGATTTAAGTCCGACTTAGGGAAGATTCCGTTTCACCATTAGACTGAAGGTGGCGCTTACCTAAGCCTCGGTTAGCTTTGGAACAGGTTGCCCCAGACTCGTGTTCCCGCGGAAAACTCGGTAATCAGTGACAAAAAAGTGATAAGGCCGTGATAAATCGTCACGTTAGCGGCAACATCTGCTATCTCATGTTTCTCAGGTTTTAAGGAGAGCCTAAAAACTGATTTCTGAATCCCTGGACCGACTTTTATCGCAAGTCAGAAGCTTAGGACAAGGAGGTCCCCAATGATTGATTTCAACGTAAAAAACGCTGCAAATTTTACACAAGGTATTATTCTTTGATATAGGTTACTTGTACAGAAATTTAATTCTATCAATGAAAAAATTGAAAATTTTGTATTTTTATAATATTTTTTTTTTGTTTTTTTTTTTAATTTTTTATAATTTTTTTTTTTGGTTTTTTTCAAAAATGTTTTTTTCAACAATTCTTTATTTTTTACTCGAAAAAAATTTAACCTCCTGGGATCCTTCAATAATCCCATTTTTAGCCCCATGAAAGCCCTGTAGATCGCCACAGTGAAATCGGATCGTTCCGGGACCCCCAAAATTGGATTCTACGTCTAAAAATACTTCGAAAGCGACACCTAACTCGATCCCATAGCTAAAAGCCTTCGAAAAAAACCTTCCCGTAGCCCCATTATAGCCCCATAGCGCCCCACGGGTTTGGGCGATCGGACTGAAAACCTTGCGGGCACAACTAGATGGTGAAGCGAGTATTTTGTCAAAATTTCAGATTTTAAAAAAAATTCCTACTGCCCAAAACAGCCCGGACGGCGGACGGACATTTCGGATTTAGAATCTAGACCTCTTGAAAAAGATAATTTCAAATTTTGAGGCCGATCCGAGTCGTCGACCTCCGTCGCGAAAATATAGGTGTATTATTCCAAGAATAATATGATAAAGTTCATAAATTGAGAAAAATTAACTTTTTTCAGGTACTTACCTAATTTATTTTATTATTCAAAAGATAGGAAGGCGAAGGCACTTAAATTACAAATGAATCTCCAAATGCTTCAGGTTTCTGCATATTTCAGTCGATAAATGGATAAATCGATAAATGGACTAGTCATTGGACTAGGGTATATTATCTTATTGAGGACTCTTCCCAAATTTTTCCAACAGTTGACGAAAAGAGAAACAAAATTCGATCTGTTTGAAGACTCCCGGCCGCCTTTGCAACTGAATAATCATCTCAATTTCCTCGTCGTCATCCTCGAATGTAATTCTTCGGTATGCCATTCCCAAACACGCAGTACGAACGAAATAATTAACACTCTGGTCGAAAAAGCGAAAATCACACCGTTCGAGGGAAAATGATAATGAATAAATCCAACTAACATATCCGATATCAACGAAATGGGCACTGCTGTTTTTGGTGATAATTGTAACAACAACTACAACACACGCGTAAATCACAGATGTGGATGAGTAGGGACTAAAATCTGAGGCTTAACCTCAGACCGTAAACCGAGGATTAAGACTAAGCGGGAGTGGTGAATAGGGATTGCAATCCCGGGATCCCGAAATCCCGGGATCCCGGTCGATTTTTGCCAATTTGAAATCCCGGGATTCGTAGAGTCAATCCCGGGATCCCGGGTTTCGAGAATTAATTGCACATCGTACGTAAATTGCTCAAGTCTTGTCGGGAAAAATCTTTTAATAACGGACAATAATTCGAAGGCTAAGTGAAAGTGCTCTAAGATGAAAACTGTGAAGTCCCTTGAAGAAAGGATTCGGAAAACTATGAGCCAGCCGGTGCCGGTGCCGAAAATACGAAAAGATTTATCGACCACAATTAAAAAAGAAACGAGCCTGTTCAAATGGAGGCAGCCGAGGCCACCATTTGGATTTAGTATACAAAATTTGTGGATATTTAATATCTCCTGTTAGGCCGGTCAGCGGACAAAAAAAGAGGGCTTAGAACGGAAAAATAGACACGTTCTAATTTTTTTTAAATGTTTTCAGGGACGGTACCAGCTTCGAAACCCTTGTTCTAAATGCTGGATGCCCGAAAAACCGCGAAATTTTCGGATTTTTTTTTTTTTTTTTTTTTTCAGTTCTTGGCTTTTAACTTCAAAAATGTGCGCCCTAACGAAAAAGTCACTGTATACTATTTTCAAGTAGACAAGATTTGCTACCATTTGAGCGCAACGGCAGCTTTCTAGGACCAATGGGCCCCGAGATTAACCGTCTTCAAACATTGACCATTTTCCCCCAAATGTTAGAAATCGTGGTTTTATCCTTCTTCAGTACGGAATATCGGCTATAATATTCATCCCACGAGGAAAGTTATGAGGAATGAAATGGTGGAGCAGTGATTCAGCTTCAATTTAAGCACAACCAGAACACGTAGGACTATCCCACTGACCTCCGTAGAAGCTGAGAGGGCCTTTTGGGTAGCAGGACTATTTTCGACAAAGCTAAGAAGCAAATTAATTGGCTGATCCAACTTTGAGTGCTTTCTAAGATCCAACATTATGATTTCTAAAAGCACATTTTTTGAGTACATGAGTGAAATTTTTCCTTCATGAGAGAAGTAATATTTTATATAATTTACAATTATTGTAAATAAACAAGTTTTTCGTCGTTTTTAATCAATTTTTTCACGTCCAAACAAAAATCATCAATCCCGGGATTAATCCCGGGATCCCGGGATTGCCTCTGAAAAATCCCGGGATCCCGGGATTCAGAAAAACGTTCGGGATTGCAATCCCTAGTGGTGAAACGCATCTTTTTCTTATTCTTCGGCTTACCGGTAAGCCGAACCTTAAGCCGAGGTGGTGAAATCCACCATTAGTGTTTCAAGTCTTGAATTACTAACACCAAGAATGACATATATATATAGACTGGCAGTGTACAAGGTTAAAGACGATCTCCAGAAGTGTCAAAAAATTAGGTTCAAGAGATCAACAATAACAGTTATTGTTGATCTCGTGCTATTATTACCTATAATAGGTCTGCCACAGAAACTTTGCCTCCCTTTGGCGCATTCTTCTGGAGAAAATAGAACTAGTTATCTCTTATCATCGCTTATCATCAAGCAGATTCCCCAGCGTACGATAATTTTTCGGGAATTTCTTCCCTCAAAGTGACATGATTTCCCTCCTCGGGAGGAAGAACTTGAGAGCACACGTTCACAGCGCAGCCACTACACGAACCTCAAATTTCTCACCGCTCCAATTTCCGTGTAAAGGTTTCACAATGGAAGGTTGACTCGATCGATAGTTCGCGGATCCGCCACCTAGGGGGCGCCACACGGAGGCAAAGTTTCTGTGGCAGACCTACAGTTACTAGCATGTTGGCAATAGAACGCTCTAAGAGTGATTTCTATACCAGACAACTGTCATGGTTGGCACGCTGTATTTGAACATCTCCCGTATTCTATTAAATCCGGTACATCTATGTTAGAGTTTAAGAAGAAAGTGTTGGCTTACCTGATGGACCAAGCAAACACAAATGTCATTATTTAAAAATTTAAGTGTTAGGGGGAATAGATCAGGGGCAAAATTAGTCTTAGTTATCTACTGTAGTATAGTTAAACTGTAATGTAGTTTTAAGATTACTTAAAAGACTTTGCAATTAAAAATGTAATAATTATATATATTTATATCATAAACCTGCATTGTACCTACAACGAGAGCTGTTAGAGACGGGCCTGGACGGATCGTAGACCTTTAGACCGGTAGGTACCTATCCGAAAGATTGGAATAGGGAAGTATCCATTGTATGTAGGTATATGAAAGTAAAGTTTGTGTATACAATTTATGTGAATAAATCAATATATAAATATAATTGGTGGATTTGGTCAAGACCATCAGCAGCTGCGAGGGCCACCCCGAAGTACACAGACTTACCTGTTAGTGCAGTGGCCAATAGGTAGGTTTAGGTAGGGATGTGTGCTCAAATACCAATACACTATTTGTTTTGCTCGCTTGCCCTAAGAAACCTCGGGGGCTAAAGGAAAAACTATTTGGGAGGTTCTATCGCAACCTGAACAAGGGGGCGCAGAGCTTCACAGTTATTAAGTAATTTTGACAACTCGTCAACGTCAGCTAGTGACGCCGGTACCTGGTGGAAGTGTAGCCCAGTTTGGTAGATAGTATATACTCCTACACCTGCCAAGATCGAACTATACCAATGTATAGTAGGGTCTCCACAGCACTAACCTGTATATTAGGGTGGATCGATTTTGACAAACAAAAAAGTTTCTTCCATTTCAGGATTCAATAACAAAATTGTGTTGCCTTTCACCTAAGAAAACAGCATGCAAAAAGAGAGCCCCTACGAACATCTCCTTTACGTTGTAATGCTACTTTTTTCAATGAAAATGAACTATAGTATTGTATGCTACCTCTCCACTGCCACTGGTTAGTGGCAGCCCACCAGAGTTAGTGGTATATATTACAAGCAACAAATGTTTACTCAGCGCATATAAAAATATTTATTGTGTTTTCAATTGTATTTATAAAATCTCATAATAAATTTCATCTAAAAAAAATGTGATACAATTTCGTAATAAGGCACCCGAGTTGCATTTTTAGGGAATTTTCCTTTGCGAATCAGCTACCAGTCTCAACACACAGTATTAGATACAGCCATCTGGGGTCTAAGTCTTATAACTATTATACGTTGACGATGATGTTGACTGTTTGAATGCAAAATTCAGATACGCAAACCTATCTCATTGAATAATGATCCAACGGAACGGTATCAAAATCAAGTAAATGAGGAGGTCCGTGCAATAAGGGCACAATGTGCCCTTTAATAATATTAAATACACATTATGTCATATTAAAAAAGTGCGTTTCGAGCAAACAGGCTTCAAAGATTTGCAGCGCTCATTCCCAGCCACCTGTGAGCCATTTTGAGTCAAAACCTTTTTCCCAAACTTCATCTCTATTCTATTAGAAATTTCTAAACCCCTATCGACGAGAAATCAATAGAAGCCCAGGAAAATAGCTAAATTTGAAGAAGGGTTATAATATAAAGTGCATTATGCACTTTTTGTAGGGAACACAAGATGTCGTCTCCTATCAGTTCCCTGCAGAACGGCACACGATTTCTGAACAAAAAACTCACTCAAAACAATGCAATATATTATTTTATTAAAACTGAAAATATGAAACATGAAAAACTCACAAATTCTATTGGTTTATGAAGTAGGCCATAATAACAAAAAATATACAAAGCGTTTTCGACATCGAGAGCACGATTTTCCCAAAGAACGCGATTCGCTCGAAGAAAGGCTCATAACTTATGAGTCATAAGGACAACTGATAATAACTAGGCTACCTACAAAACAAACAGGAATTTGTTTACCGAATTTGGCACAGTTATGAAAGAAAACATGGCGGACCGAATTCTCCATCCCCCCCCCCCCCCCCCCCCCACCGCCGAAAATGGGTCTATGTGCCCTTATTACACGGACCTCCTCAAATTGAGAAATTTCAGAGCGCCCTTAAGAAAAAGGACATTCCGTATAGTTTAAGTTCAATAACAGATTATAGTTTTCAGTTCAATAACAATTATAGTTTCAGTTCATTAACAGATTACAGTTTTCAATTCAATAACAAAGATTATTTGGCACCAGCATGGGGTCTCCCACCGCTCCAACACTGGCCGAGCTCTGTTTGGAAGTTGTGTTCGATAACCTTATCCCAAAATTACCTTTCCAGTCGCCTTTTGTTTTTTAGTTATAGGTTTTAATGTAAACACTCTTTCTGTTACACATCGTTGATGTCAGCAGGTTTTGCTTTCAACTTTAATGAACTTTCATTTTTGATTCTGGCTGGGTTCATATTTTCGATACCAGCTCCTTCCACCACGAGGGCCTTCCGAAGGTGTCTGGGGTCTGGTTGAGAGCGGACTCCATTCGGGCGTAGACTTGTCCGTCGGAGCTACCCAAAGGTGAATTCAAACAAAAGTCTGGCGGAGCAATGGCGTCGACCAGGGCGACAGCCTCGTTTTTAATTTGGCCGCAGCATTCGACGATTTTGGTTCGCAACCCGTCCGAGACTTTTGGGCCTGTGATTAAGCCGCTTTCGTACATGTGGCTGAGGTGTTTTTCTAGAGAGAATCCTCCGTAGATGTACATGAGGGTTTCCAGGATGGATTTTTCGGGGCCGGTCAGGTTTTGGGTGAACTCCCAGGACATCCTGAGGACGTTGTATTCTGCGAACGCTATGCTCAACTCCCTTCCGGTGTAAACTTGTGAATGGTTTCGGACGTCAAAGTCTGACATGCGGGTTTTCAAAGTCGCTTGGAGGGTCGCCGTTTTATTGAGCAGGTACCGCACCAGGTGTTCGTACGCCTTGATCAAATCTGGGACCGTTCCTAGCGTCAGTTTTCCTGGCGGTGTCGAGCTCTTGAGGAACTCCACCGTTCGCAGCGGGGTGGTCAAACCCGACGGATCCTTTTTGGTCAGCCCCAAAAGCCAATTGGACGTTTGTTGGAGCAAAACGCTGTTGTCGCCTTCGTACGTAACGTTGCCGTCGTTGTCGTCCCTCAGGTCTCCAATGCCGGCGAACTTGAGATACCCATGTCCGCCGCAGGCCTCACGACACTCTTGAATCCCGTCCCGAGCCAACCATCCCGCTAAGGGTTTGGCTGCCGAAGACAACGCGTGAATTTCGCTTCCACCTTCTTCCATCATCCGCCGGTCCCCCATGAATGCTTCAAATGTGGCTTTGGTGAAGAATTCACTGAACAACCTGCTGAATATTTTCAACGCGTAGACGCTCGCCAAGTACCTGAACAATCGCCACTGTTGCAGCGGGTACTCTATCACGGGAACTTCTTCGGAATCGCTCGGGCCGAATTGTCTTCTCACTGCAGAATACCGTATCGCTGTTGTCAGTGCTTTTGACAAGTACGTATGACATATTGCTATGATATTCACACGACCTGCAGACAAAGCACCAAGAGAAGCACCGAACCTCTTGTTAGGGTCTTTGATGGGTGTCACGTACTTGCCATCATCCGTGACGTCGCCATTTTTATTCAACAAGTTGTCTTTTGGTATTGCATACTTTGTAAATAGTATGAACCCATTGTCAACACCATTTAGGCCAACTTTTGGTCCTAAATCGCCAATAACGACGCCCGGGTAGGCCTGTAAGGTGTTTGGGTCTCGTATAGGAGCGATGAACGCATGCAAACCGCAGTCCTCCCCCGTAGGGAGGATCAACTTGGCGAAAACAACTGTGTGTGTGGCGGTTTTCCCCAAATTGCCCACCCAACATTTGGCCGCCTCAAAGTCCGGCGTGTTCAAAACAAAATGGCAGGTTTTCGGATCGTACTGAGCCGTCGTCCTCATACCTTTGGTGTTCGTCCCGTGGGACATTTCCGTCAACGAAAAACACCCGACTATCACAGTATCCGGATCCCCCAGTTTTTCGTACATCTCCAAGTGCTTCTGCGTTCCCAATCCCATCAAAGTCGTCTGTATAAATGCATAAGCGAGAGAATATTTCACGCTGAAAGACCCGTCAAAGCTGAACATCAATTCCGACAAAGCCCTCATTTTTATTGGATTTTCGATCAATTCTTCCATCGGCAAAACATTCCACGACTTGAACTTCTTGGCCCTCAAAGCTGTTAGTCTCCTGTACTCGTCGAAGGTCAAAATTTCCTGACCCTTTTGAAACAGAGGATCACTTTCCATCCGTTTCCACGTTTTCTCTTTGAATTTCACGATTTCTGCACCTTCAATAACCTGAAACATAATGCGAGGGTCTGTTAGTCTTCGAGCTTCGTGGTTTTTGGAGAATCGGGTTATGGGGTCGATGCTGGGGTTTTCGAAGTATTTTTAGTGGAGGAATCAACTTTTGAGACTTCAGATTTAACCGACCAAAACAGCTAATCGGATTTTGGTTTATTATTCTTGGGATGATACACCTATTTGGGATAATATGTCTCAAAATTTGTCATTATACGTTTCAAAATTGCAAATTCCAAAACGCTGCAAATTTCACACAAGGTTTTATCATTCTTTGATATAAGTTAATGAGCTCCTTGAATGATTTTTTTATTTTTATTTTTATTTTTATTTTTTTTCTGGAAAGGTCATGCTTCAAAAGTTCCGAAAATCGGTCAACATTGCAAAAAACCAGGTTCTATTATTTATAGGTCCTTAGGAAAAATATAATATTTGAATTCCGAGGTCTGTATGGGGTACATGACGTGGGCTGCTTAGTTATCTTTTGATTGGCCGAGAGATGCAAGTTGCCCAACTTTGCTAGGTACGTGAAAAGCCAACCCCGAAAATCGAGAATCGGGTTAATCATTAGAGAGGGTCGAAAAATCGAGCATCGAGGTTATCGCAAAGAAGCTTATTCGAAAATTGACCCAGGCCGAGTGTTTTTATTCCTATTCCGTTCAGATTTATTATTCAGCGCTCTGGCGGCTACGTGCCAAACTACTCGATGCTCAGTAATGTGTGACGTCACGTGCCCTCTGCTTTCAGTTCAAAATCTCCAACATTTCTAAAACAGTTCTGCACATAACCCTATGGATTTTCGAAATAAAAATTTGTGTTGGGGGGTTTTAAAGGGTCCTGGATCCGAACATGTGATTAGAAATGATTAATTCCGACCTTTTCAAGAAGCCCAATGGCAAAAATCATTTCTGGGATCTAATGAAAATGCATTTGAAAATAAAAGAAATTAATTTTGACATGGATATGTCTTAGTCCTGGGGTCTTGCAAAATTTTGCGGCACACAAAAAATGCAACGTTTTTTATTGGTTGCACCCGTGGCAACCCGTCACTTGGCAACGACAAATTGCACTTGGCAACGATTCAAAGTTGAAATTTTCGAAAGTGCCCTGTAAATTTGTATTACACCGTAGGAGCCCAAAACTCATTGCTATGGCTTCAAATTAAGAAGTTCTTTCAGAAAACAGTATTAGTCTACAATCGGTTCCCTAGCCCATTGCACAATGGAGGTACAAGTGTGAGCAAATTGGAGCAAGTTTTTGGAAATAGGCTCAAGTGAGCGGAAATAGTGAGGGGTGAGGAAATAATCTCGATTGTGCGCAAATAGAGGCTTGCGCCTGCAAACAGGCGAAATGTTTCGCAAATTGGTGAATTTGGGCGCATAAAAGTCGAGTCTTTGCATGCCTATATGCATATAGGCGCATGCGTGCTCAAATAAACACATCTTCAGAAAAATTTAGAGTAAATGTTAGCAAATGGGCGCAACTTTTCAACTTTCTTGAGCAAAAGTTCCCTCATTTACAAGAACTTGCGCTTATTTTCAATGCTCATGGGCGCAAGTAGGTTCAAATGGGTGCAAGGTTGTGATTAGGCGTATTTTCGCTATAAAAAGTAAGCAGACATCAAGTTATAGGACTATACTCTTGTTTCGGATATTTTTATTTTTTTGATTTCGAGCCAATGTTGCACCATTACCTATCATCCTGTTATAACATCCTTGTTATAAATAACAAAAAATCCATAATGCCATAATTTTTATTGGGAAATTAAAAAATTCCTATTACCGCGTTACAGCCGGCACCCTGGTGGAATATTTAAGAGAAAAACAAAAACGAGGGGAAAGAAGTCATGAAATAAAGAGAACCCGAACACCCTCTTGGCCTGACCTGATTTGTTCCAAGCATCCCTCCCTCTCGCCATGGCCAAAGGTCCAATCCCAGCTCTATACCGTGTATAAATTACCGGGGATTTCCGTTAGGGGAGATTCGCCTTGCTAATTAAGGTTAATTTTTCACATTTTTCCTCTCGTGGAAAAAAAAACCGCCCCACTTCTACAGATTTTTTTTTCTCTCTCTCTCTCTTTCCGGCCCACGGGGTTCACCTTTTCCCCGGTATATACCCGGATGGTTTGACTTTTGAATACAAAACGACATGAGGATCCCTAAATTTTTTTTCTGATAGAACTTCATGATAATGATAATTATTATTATTTAATTATTTGAAGCAATAGGCAGTGAGTTTTGGGCTCCTGCGGTGTGATACAAATTTCCAGGGCACTTTCGAAACTGTGAATCTGGAGGGAAGATTGGGTCCTCTCTCATTGGCTGTTCGTCTGGCTTTCAGGTCACTGGCTGACAACAGCCAATGAGAGAGCCCGTCCTGGGGGACCAAATCCCTCTAGTGCCCTGGAAATTTTTATTACACTGTAGGAGCCCAAAACTCACTGCTATTGCTTGAAATTATGAAGTTTTTTCAAAAACAAATTAGTCGATGTCGACTGAGGTGAGGTTACCAACACTGTTGGGTGGAAATACCCGATATTATCCGATAATGAAGCTTTCAATTGCCTTGGGTGGTCAATGGCCAAGCTTCCACTTCCCATTCACCATTTTGATTCGGCGGGAACCACTCGCAACGGACCCACATCCCGGACGGTAATAGTCTCTTTTGCGGACGGCATCGATTTGATAATCTGGGCCGGAAGCTGACAGGCTGCGAAAGCGAAATCGGAAAACAGCCTTTCCACCGTCCTTGAGTGCGTTAATGACCTGGGAATGTCGCTGAATTTTGACAAGTTATATTTATATTCTCGGTTTACCATCTAGTTGTGCCCGAAGGTTTTCAGCCCGATCGCCCAAACCTGAGGGCGACGGGAGAAGTTTTTGAAAATGTTCGGCTATGGATTCGAGTTAGGTGTCGTTTTCGGAGTATTTTTGGAAGTGGAATCCATTTTTGTGGGTCCCAGAACGATCCGATTTCACCGTGGGGACCTATAGAGCTTTCATGGGGCTACAAATGAGATTTTTGAGGGATCCCAGGGCAAATAAGGTGTCGTTTTCCGAGTAATTTTGGAAGCACAATCCATTTTTCGAGGTCCACATCCGTCCAAATTGTACACTTTTTTTTCTTTTTAAATTTTTGGTTTATTATTCTTGGAATAATGCACCTCGTAATCGCGACAGAGGTCAACGACTCCGATCGGCCTCAAAATTTGGCATTATCGGTTTCAAAAGGTCTAGATTCCAAAGCCGAAATGTCCGTCCGCCGTAGGCCGTCCGAGCCGTTTTGGGCAGTAGGATTTTTTTTTAAATCTGAAATTTTGACAGAATACTTGGTTTACCATCTAGTTGTGGTTTTCAGCCCGATCGCCCAACCCCGTGGGGCGCTATGAGGCTAAAATGGGGCTACGGGAGGGTTTTTTAAGGCTTTTGGCTATGGAGTTAGGTGTCGTTTTCGAAGTATTTTTGGAAGTAGAATCCATTTTTGTGGTCCCGGAACGATTCGGTTTCACTGTGTGTTTCACCTCTAGGTCTTTCATGAGGCTATAAATGGGATTTTTCAAAAATCCCAGGAGGTCGAATATTTTCCGAGTAAAAAACGCTGCAAATATTCCACTTGGGTTCATTATTCTTTGATGTAGGTTACTTGTGCAGAAATGTAATTCTGTCAATGAAAAAAAAATTTTTAGATTTTTTTCTCAAAAATTCTTCATTTTTTACTCGAAAAATATTTAACCTCCTGGGATCCTTCAAAAATCCCATTTTTAGCCCTATGGAAGCCCTACAGATCGCCACAGTGAAATCGGATCGTTCTGGGACCCCCAAAAATGGATTCTACGTCCAAAAATATTTCGAAAACGACACCTACCTCGATCCCATAGATAAAAGCCTTCAAAAAACCCTCCCGTAGCCCCATAGCGCCCCACGGGTTTGGGCGATCGGGCTGAAAACCTTGCGGGCACAACTAGATGGTAAACCAAGTATTTTGTCAAAATTTCTGATTTAAAAAAAAAAAAAAAAAAATCCTACTGCTCAAAACGGCCCGGTCGGCGGACGGACATTCATATTAAGAATGTAGACTCTTGAAACGGATAATGCCAAATTTTGAGGCCGATCGGAAACAAAGGTGTAGTACCTATTCCAAGAATAATAAACCAAAAAATTGTTTTGAAAGAAAAAAGTAAAAAAAAAAAAATTTAAATTTTTTGACACAGAATTAATACAGGACAGGTTAATTATTAACCTTTATCAAAGAATAATAAACCCTTCGGTAAATTTTGGAACGTTTTCGTTTTTTATTGTTTTTAAAATAAATGCTTATTCAAAAAAATCATTAATCAACATTCGTTCATAGCAAATTATTGGCAGAAATTATATCTGTCATTTTGAGATAATTCCTAACTTTGTTCGGCCGTACAAACCCATCTCGATTTATTTTAGGGTTAAGAAAAACGTTTATATACACAAAATGGTAGTAAATGCAAAGCTCTACAAGTTTTAGAAGGAACCTTTTGGTCGAAAACCGCTTATTTTAGAAGTTATGAGCGAGAAATCGAAACTGTTGAGGTTTTTCTGCCCTCCCAAAGTTAACAGTGTTCAACTTGACAGTCATCACAGAGCACCCTAAAACAACCTGTACGTAAAAGTTACAATTTCCGCCAAAATTACGATTTATTCAATGAACAAATTCCTCACCCACCTGTCGCATGAGAGTCCAATCAAAGCTGGCCAACTGCCTGTATTTATCCAAAGGTCCTCTTCGAAGCGTTGACATGATTTTTGCCCTTCTGCAAAATAGAAAAGGAATTCACTTGGCTAAAAGGATTATGTGCTAACGCACATTCGCGACGGACTATTTAGTGTCAACGGGTGACTCGAGTATAATGATGAGTTTCACAAATGTGTCATCAATTAAATATAATATCCACCCGAGGCCATTGTAAATGTTCACCTTCCGTTACGCAATGGTTTCCCCTTTTTTCTGGAACGTGACTAGGCTTTACCTATTCGACTGGTGGATTGATGGGCTGATTAGTTATGAATTGTCAAGTGGAGTATTTTGTACAGTTATCGTCAGATAGTATTCCGTGATAAACACGGACCTTACACAGACATTCATGAGGCCCGTAGCTCCTTAGTTGGCGGTGTTTAGGTACTCTGATTCTTTCGGGATGAGTTGTGGTAGACACAAATAATTGGTATTGGGCTGCAACAGGTCGAGTGGCAAGCCTTTTCTTTTTCATGACCTACTGGGTAAAGGGGGATTTGTAGCCGTATAGGTGAAATCGGATCGTTCTGGGACCCCCAAAAATGGAGTCTACGTCCAAAAATACCTACTGCGAAAACATCAACGAACTCGACCCCATAGCCGAAACCCTTTCAAAACTCCTCCCGTAGCGCCCCGCAGATTTGGGCGATCTGGCTGAAAACCTTGCGGACACAACTAGATGGTAAACCATGATCAGCCAAACACTCTACGGACGTGTTTTTTTACGCCATGTGAACCCAGCTTTCGACAGTTGAACCCTGATGTCGCGGGTGATGAAAGACGCCGTCTATCAATCGGTTTGTTTCCCTTTACAGCCCCCCCCCTTTTTTTTTTTTTGGTCGATTTGAAATTTTGACTAGGAACCTACCTCGTTGTTGCACAGGTGTACGAGCCTCGAGAGGACACTTTCCTTCTCTTGGACTCCCTGGAGAAAGACTTACCCCAAATTCGGTCTTCTCGGCCCAACATCGTCCTTGAGATCGGTTCCGGGTCTGGCGTCGTCGTCACGGCTGTGGCCAAAGCGCTGCGAGGTTCTGCCGCTTTCCTGGCCGTCGACATCAACCGCTTTGCTTGCTCCACGACGCTAAAGACGTCAGCCGTCAACGGTGCCTTAGTGAGTATAAAACTGATGCCTTACGATACCAGTTACAGTCAATCCTGCTCCTGGACCATCATCAATTTTTCCCCCACAGGTGGATGTATTGAATGGAGATCTACTTGACGCGTTTGTCCTGCGAAATGCAGTTGACTTGTTGATCTTCAACCCTCCGTATGTCCCTTCAAACCCTGGAGATGAAACTGAGCTGATTGACAAAGCTTGGGCTGGATGTGATCGCGGCAGGTCGACCACCGACAGGTATAAGAAAGATCATATCGTCGCTTAAGTTCTATCATGGCCTATCTCAAAAAATGCAACTTTTCAGGAGAGGCAAAAAACTGTTTTGTAACTACAGTGTTCATGCTAATTGAACATTCTCTCATAATTATTAATCTATCCTTAATTACAAATGTAAAGCACTCGCACTAATTGATAAAATAATTTTTGTAAACAAATTGCCTTACGGGACACCTATGAGATAGGCCATGATAGCTTAATTTGGAGACGAGTTAGGCCATGATCTGAGAAGTTTCAGATAGGCCCACAGAGCAAAAGAGAGCAAAATGAGTTAGGCCTTGATCGCGTTTCCCTTAGGTACGAATAAACACTGGCGGTAACTTAAGAACCAGTGTTGTCATCCGGTGTAAAACAACGAATCCAGTGATACCAAATACTCAAAATCGCATTTTTTGAGATAGGCCATGATAGAACTTAAGCGACGATATGTAGTAATGGGTTGTGTCAAATGGAAAGTATTTCCTGACGACGTTGGAGACTGTTTCATTGAGTTAATGTCGATAATACCCAAGATACAGACAGACGTTTGGTGTTTCCCTGGTTTTCCTCCATATCTGTGTGCAGCAGCTGAAATAACCTCTCAACGAACGACAAACAGTTGGATTTCCTGCAGAGCGTTTCTCACCATTACGCACCAATTAAGTCCCATTGACCCATTCAGAACTTTGTATACACGACGAGAAGATCTCTAAATATCCTACTCTGATGGGAGGAAACGTCACAGTTACCAGGTAGAAGATTGAAGCTGGAGGAGTTGACCATACGCCCTCTCCTGAGTGGAAAAAGACCGGAGGAGTTGGGCACTAATCCTGAGGAGTTGACCAGCTCCCTATTTTCTAACCACAGGACATGTCCCAGAAATGTAGGGCAGCTTCACGCACGTAACCTGGTAGTTTGTGCAACCTTTCTCCACTTTTTCCGACCGTGGGCTAATTTTTGTTGGACTTCTTTGATGTCGCCCAACAAAGACATTACACTTAACTCTGGGAACACTCACAATCACACACCACACTACCTCACAAACACCTCCACACACCCGCATACCTTTACCCACACACAAGCGCGCACACACACAACTGCTTACATTCGAGATAGTTTGATTCTTCACGACAGTTTGAGTTGACGGGTTGCACCGGGGGTTCCAAGTGAAGCATGGATTGCATTACTGATAGGGGGTTTGGCGGAATAACGAATTTCTCTCCTGCTCCTCCAGAGGGCTACGGGTACAGCTTGTTGAGGATTAATCGAAGTGAACCTACATGGACAGGTAATTTTATCCTTTCTATTATACGGGCCTTCGATTCGAGATAGTTTGATACTTCACAATAAGAAATGGTTCAAGGTTGAACGGGTTGAACGTGCTTGCGTTCTTAGTGAAGGATGTATGCATTATTGGACGAGAATTTGATATTTCGTGCGAAGCACGGATGTCCCAGCTAGTATTAAATAATTCAGAAATTTTGTGGAATCGAACCAACAGATAAAAGAGCATTCAAATTTAATGCTTCCAGGGAAATGTTTAATTGTAAAAATTATTATTATTATTATTATTATTATTATTATTATTATTATTATTATTATGCACCTTAAAAAAAAAGCTTGTCAGCTACTTGCCTGATGAAGGGGTTCAAGGGGAAAAGGGTTAGACTCCAAAATACAAAAATTTTCAGGAAAGCAAAATTGAACTTTATTAAGTAGGTAACTCTAGTTCGAGCAAAACGTCGCAGGTCTATACTTAAACTTGAAATTCCTATTATTCTTTGCTGTTTTTTTAACATGGTACATGTTTTTACGGGCGTTCTCTGGATTGGAATGTGAGTACACCCCCCGTAAACCGTCGTGCCTTATAGGCGCCTAAACGGCTGAACGGATTTGAATGGGTTTTTTTTTCTAACGATCTCGGGTGAGATTGCCCACAACATAGGCTATATTAAAACCCAGCCTGACGCGCGCAACCCTGCGAAATTTCGAAATTTTGTACTCACGGTAGGTACATGGTTTTTCCTCTCCTCCTCCTAAACGGCTGATCGGATTTGAATGGGGTTTTTTTCTAACGATCTCGGGTGGGATTGCCCACAACATAGGCTATATTAAAACCCAGCCCGACGCGCGCAACCCTGCGAAATTTCGAAATTTTTTTTCTTTTTTTTTAATTCGAAGAACTATTTTACCGTAATATTAGGCACGAATGAATCAGAATATACAGAGGCCCTCTGTCAGAGGGAATACGAATATTGCTCGTAGAACTAAAGAAAAACTTTTTGCCCGTACTGAAAATCAGTTACGGTGGACCGACCTATGGACTTGCGCACGTTACCTCCTCAATTTGACGTAAATTTTGTTTGATGTGCTGGGGCGGATTTACAAAGTTACTTTCTTATGTTCACATTGCTGCTTGTGCTTTGGGCCATGTTAGCTTTCCCAGGTGTCTACACTCCAGGCACTGATGGTGGAGGCAAGCAGGCTGGTAGCGATGTCCTAGGAGGCAGGTTTGGTATTTGGGGAGGTTACAGTCAATCTGCGTATGTCCAGGCATACATGTCTGGGACCCAGTAGTCCCAAACTAGTCCCGAGGAGGGTTGGATTAGAAAAATGCTGTTTTCTCCTGTAGTGCGCATGCAGACTCGTCCCGAACTGGGGGTTGGAAAAGAGCAATAGCGAAATCATCGGACAAGTTACCGAACCTTGTCGAACTAACTTTTCCCACGTGTTCCCAGGTTGTTCCAGCTCCTGCCAAAACTACTCTCCTCCCGTTGTTTGGGCTATTTGGTCGTCATCGAAGAAAACCACCCCGAAGAAATGGCCGACAGGTTAGCCCTTCTCGGCTTCAAATGTTCTTTTGTAGCCCGCCGGAACGTCCGAGGCGAGCAACTCCGTATCCTCCGGTTCGCCAAAGGATTGCAACTGCGATGAACCAAGTTTTGTTCTTTTCAAATGGCGCACATTCCACATTAACAACCTTTTTATTTTCACTCGCAAACCCGATAGTTGTAATTTTATTAGAATTGTCATGGATGAGCAGAATACGGTGTATTTATAATTTTAGGTCGATCAATAGATTGATGATTCAGGCAAACTCTCACAGCACTCATTTTCCTTGTTTATACTCTTCATTATGAAATTTGGCCCCAACAAATTTTTCAATGCATTAGTCTTAATTCATTATCATTAATTCTTTTCAAGAAAAAAAGCCTCCAGTGACTCGATAATTTCAATTTTTCTTGGATTAACGCCATAATTGTACGTACTGTGGTTGAGTGAATCACAGAATCATCTGGGATCGCCACTACTGATTTTAACAATCTTATTAATCATTCATTTCTTGTGCGAGCCATAAAAACCCCAATCAACAATATACATTGAATGTCTTTAATTTAAAAGAAACTGTATAATAGAATTTAAAATAAACGTTTAATCAAAATTTAGTTCGGTCTCTCTTGAAAATCATTTTTTCTCTTTTCTGGTGGGTTTGAATTTACTTCGGATCTCGTTGTTGAGCCCCTCGCGGTTCCTGGCAATTTCGATGGCTAAAAATTGGATGCGGGTCGTCAGGATGGAGTTTTCTTCGGAATAGTCGCCTTCGACGTTGGACCGGAGGAGAGTGCCGAAGCTGAAGTCTTCGACGGACTCTTTGAATTTCTCTATGTACGCACGCCATTTCTGAGGAAAAGAAAAACACACGTTGTTAAAGGAAGCCTCGTAGGATGTTGCATCAGGATTGCTCGGAAACGCCGCACAGGCCATATTCCGGAAAAAAAGCTCCCTTATAGGAAATTTTACGCTGATCACTAATATACCCCACGTCCCTATACCTCAAATTGATTCTTAGCCTTATTTTCCCCCAAAAACCTTTAAAAAAACACGTTTGTAGTAAATTTTTCAGTGTGGAAGCTAGACAAGGATTCTCACGAAGTTTAAACACGAAAAGTTGTAGAGCAATATATTTTGCGTCGATTGATCAACCTATAATAATTATAAAATTAAAATTCCTACAAAAAGAAGAGCATAGTAGATGATTTTGATCGAACATCCTTATGATTTCTGATTGAACACCGTAAAATTGATGAATTCGATTGATCACCCTAAAATGAAAATTTCTACAAAAAATCAGAGAGTACCTAAAGATGATTTGTGTCAAAAATCGACATTTATGAGCAGCAACCTATCGAGCAACTTCATGCTCGAACAAACCCATCCGTTTAATGAAAGTTCAAACGTGCACTACGACCGGTAGGGAGCTTTGAGCAGATGTTTTTTCAACGTTCACTAATGATTGACACGTTTCGCCAAATTTTCCGAGCGACACCACATCTTAAAATCTGTCCTGTTCACTCTTGGACGTTGAAATTTGAGAAGAAGCCCTTCTGAGAGTACAAGAGACGATTAAAATTTTCTCAGTTTACCAAATCAGTTTTATTGCTCTGCTTGAAAGTAGGAAAAAGTTAAATGTGCGATGATGCATTTTAGGCGACCCTATACTCTTAAGGCAATTTTCTTCCAGCCAATAAATTGAATTAAATTGAAGACTCGAATGAGGCAGATTTTCTCCCTCCAGTGCGTTTTTCCCCCTGGAGTACGTTCAGATATTAAAATAAGATGATAAAAATCCTTCGCGAGGCTGGCCTGCCATCCTTGAATCTTTCACGTGCCATGTGTTGACCACCCCTGCAATATGGGGTCTTGGTCCACTTCGCAAGACGAATAATCGTAAAATGAAAATGGGACTTCCACGAAGCTGCTCTGGTTTGTAGTCAAATCGTTGAAAATTTAAGCGCACGTAACTTCAATCGTGCACGCAGATGGCCAGACTATTATTAGGTTTGTTCCAGGTCTGACTGCGTCTGTCGACAGAAGTTGGACAGCTGTCGACAGAACCCGACCGCACGTACTCGAGCTCTCAACCTACGATCGACCTGGAACAGCAGTTTCTTAACTGCGCATGTCTCCGGCGATTTCTGTTAACATTCCGTCAAACCTGGAACAGACCTTTTATGTCAGTAAGCTCGATTCAGCGGATGAAAGGAACAGTAATCACCAAGACTATCACTGCTTTCACAAAGTTCCACTGTGATCATAATGGACTACCTACGACTTTTACAAAAGCCCGTGGGAAATCGTGGAAAGTGAAAAGGCTCTCGTCTAGGCTTCACTTTCGACGATTCAACGTCAAAACTACCAGACCCCGAATAAATTAAATTCACTTGCCGTTTTCCCCTCGGGGCTTTTCATTTCGTCTTCGTTAATCACCCGAACGTCCAAGTCAGGGAAATCCTCTCGGAAGACCGAATAAATGGCGTCGTCGTGTTTGGTCAGACGGAGGACTTTGGGATCAACTGAACACAAAATCTGAAAGCAGGCGGCACAAAGAGCACATAGTTGATCGTGGACCATGGCGTAGGACCTGGTAAAATTGTCAAAAAATAACTCACATTGAAGTATACTTCGGCATGTTCAAACGCTTTCATTGCCCACGCAGCTTCCACAGTTTGCTTGAAATAAAATAAGGCACTTAAACTTGGACGTCTTCAGAAGTGCAGGATATGTCGTCGGATTGTTATATTTACGAGATAAGGTAACAGTAACGAATAAATTGTCACAACAATAAAAAAGAAATAAAACAATATTAGGGTGTCTTACATCATTTTCGAACTCTTCAGCGGGTCTGCTGAGCGTTGACTGAGCCGCAAGAACTTCACTGATGCCCTGAAAAATATTACCAAATTATCTCTTCAAATAAAGCTCAAACCTCATGGTTCCTCCAAGAAACAGTCTCTAGCTGCAATTTTGGTTTTATTATTCTTGGAATAATACACCTATGTAATCGCGACGGAGGTCGACAATTCAGATCGGCCTCAAAATTTAAATCTTGGAACGTATAATCCCAAATTTTGACATTATACGTTCCAAGATGTCGAGATTCCAAAAACGAAATGTCCGTCGCGTAGGACATTGCACGCCGTTTTGGGCAGTCTGAATTCCTTTGAAAATCTTAAATGTGCCAGCAAGGTTTTCAGCCCGATCGCCCAAACCCGTGGGGCTAAAAGGTGCTACTGGAGGGCTTCTTTGAAGGGGTTCGGCTATGGGGTTGAGATAGGTGTCGTTTTCGAAGTATTTTTGGACGTAGAATCCGCTTTTGGGGGTCCCAGAACCGTGCGGATCTATTGGGCTCTCGTGGGTCTACAAATAGGATTTTTGACAGATAATAAACCCTTGTGTAAAATTTGCTTTTTTTTTAGCGCAACCTTTTTCCAAAAAATGGAAAGGTGCGCTCACCTCTTCGACATATATGTTTTTTTGTTTGTTTATTCTACCTACAGCCCAAATAGAGAGGTGATGCCAAGGTCTCAAACTTCTCGTTCCTCATCCTGTCCTCTGTTACTC
Source organism: Pilophorus perplexus (assembly GCA_955831195.1). Lineage (NCBI taxonomy): Eukaryota > Metazoa > Arthropoda > Insecta > Hemiptera > Miridae > Pilophorus > Pilophorus perplexus. Next base: position 20,118,799 of record OY037008.1, read on the forward strand.
TATGTTCCTCATTTCTCAGGCTAACAAATTTGATTTGTGCGACAACTGGTCAGCGGATCTACTAGGTTTCCTCTCTGTTACTCTGTGGTAGGATCCTAGGATCCTTAGGTAGCGGATCCTACCTAACAGGAAAAAGATAACTTCAGAGCAACAAGCGTGAAGTGCGCCGAAAACTTCACAACAGCCCTACGAAATTGGCGATTTTATACTAACGTAAACACTATTATTAAATTAAATTCTAGTACATAATTTACTCGCAATTTCAAGGAATTCACGGGATAATGCACTTTAGGAAAACACGAAAACAAGTTCCAACTGCACTGACAACTAAGGCAGTTGTACTCACCAACTCCTGGGAAATATTCGTCATTGTGGACAACTCTTTCCGCCGCAAATGCAATTAATTTTCGACGGTTCAGTAAATAAATAACAAACAACCAGCAGAACGTGCAACACGATTCGGAATAGGGATGTTGAAAAAGTATCGATACTTAAAAGTAGTATGATACATATAGTAGTATCGATACTTAATAGTAGTATCGATATTTAATAGTAGTATGATACATATCGTAGTATCGATACTTTTTTTCCGGTATCGGCGCCGATACTTTTTTTATCCCTCACATTTCATCAGATTCAAAACTTACGGCAGTAACTGTCAACTGTTTACAGTACCTCTAACTTGACCAGCAATTTGAGAAAGTTGATGTAGTTACCTACCACCCCCTACTGGAGCTGCACCAGCTCTCATATCAGAAGAATCAGCCGTCCTCGATCAAGGGCGGACCACCAAAATGTTGGCCCAACCAACCAACCCAACTCACTCATCACAGTAGAAATTAGTGTGGCCACAGCTTCACCAAATGAGGGAATGTTCCCCTTTTTTCTACCTGTACCTCCCCCCCCCCCCCCCCCCCCCCCAAGGCTTGGAGCAAGGTTTTCAGTCCGATCGTCCAAACCCGTGGGGCGCTATGGGGCTAAAATGGGGCAACTGAAAGTTTTTAAAAAGGCGTTTGGCTATGGGTTCGAGTTGGGTGTCGTTTTCGAAGTATTTTTGGACGTAGAGTATATTTTTGGGGGTCCCAGAAGGATCCAATTTCACTTTGGGATGTAAAGGGCTTTCATGGGGCTACAAAAGGGATTTTTGAAGGATCTCAGGAGGTCAAATATTTTCTGAGTAAAAAAAAAAAATTAAAAAAAAAACTTTTTTTTCAAAAATTTTTCATTGAGACAGAATTAATTTTTGCACAATTAACCCATATCAAAGAATAATAAACCCTTGACCAAAAATTTGCAGGCGTTTTTGAAAAGTATCGATACTTCGATACCGATACTTTTATTGAAAGTATCGTATCGATACTTTTAGATACTGTCTGGATGTATCGATACGATACTGTATCGATACTTTAGAAGTATCAAACATCCCTAATTTGGAATAACCTAAAGGTAGAATAACCTAAGATGTCCGCCCACCAGTAACAGAGAACATGTGTCCGCCATAAACAACAACAGATGTTTAACAACTTGTCAAACACGAAGAATTTTTTTTTTTCGTGTTGTTTAGTTTTTAATTTTCAATCATGTTTAAGAATTTTTTATTGGTTTATAATAATTTTAAATATTAAATTGAGAAATTGTGCAAAGTGGTGCAACACAGTTGAGATCAAGTCATCACTGGCAATCTGTCCTATTTCGGGAATTAACCTCCGATCGTTCCTTTCGTTTTCGCGTTGACACGTGTTACATACACCAGTTGTTCTTTGGTGGGTTTTGAGTGAATTTAGTGAATTTACAACTGTCAAAATGGTGAATTTCACGGTGGACGAGATCAGGGTGATGATGGACAAGAAGAAGAACATCAGAAACATGAGTGTGATCGCCCATGTGGACCATGGTAAGAGTACTCTGACCGATTCTTTGGTGTCCAAAGCTGGAATCATCGCCAGCGCTAAGGCTGGTGAAACCAGGTTCACCGATACGAGGAAGGATGAGCAAGAAAGGTGTATTACAATCAAGTCAACGGCCATTAGTATGTTCTTCGAGCTTGATGACAAGGATTTGGTGTTTATTACCAATCCTGATCAAAGAGACAAAAATGAAAAAGGGTTTTTGATCAATCTGATCGATTCTCCCGGTCATGTGGATTTCTCGAGCGAAGTGACGGCGGCGTTGAGAGTCACCGACGGCGCTCTGGTCGTCGTCGACTGCGTCTCTGGAGTCTGCGTCCAAACGGAGACTGTCCTCCGTCAAGCCATCGCCGAGCGCATCAAGCCCGTTTTGTTCATGAACAAGATGGACAGGGCATTGCTCGAGCTCCAGTTGGACGCTGAAGATTTGTACCAGACGTTCCAGCGGATTGTGGAAAACGTCAACGTCATCATCGCCACGTACTCGGACGATTCCGGTCCCATGGGTGAGGTCAGGGTCGACCCCAGCAAGGGTTCCGTCGGGTTTGGCTCCGGCCTCCACGGATGGGCCTTCACTCTCAAACAATTCGCGGAAATGTACTCGGAGAAATTCAAAATCGACGTTGTCAAGCTCATGAACAGGCTGTGGGGCGAAAACTTCTTCAACGCCAAAACCAAAAAATGGGCCAAACAGAAGGAAGAAGACAACAAAAGGTCTTTCGTCATGTACATCTTGGAGCCCATTTACAAGGTTTTTGACTGCATCATGAACTACAAGAAGGAGGAAACTGCCAGCTTGCTGAAAAAACTCAACATTGAGTTGAAAGTTGAGGATCAAGATAAGGACGGCAAGCAGCTGCTGAAGGTGAGTAACATTAGCGTTAAAAAAAAGGTGTTCAAGTCTGCAGTTTTTCTTGATTATCAACCCGCCTAATTTTTACTTACCTACTAAGTACTTACAAAAAATGTTTTCAAGAGTTTGAATTCTATTGTATCACATTTGATAAGATGTCTTGTGTTGTGGGTGGCATGTTGCACCGTATTACACGATGAGGTCACGCGATATTGCGATTTATCTGGAGAGGTCATCTCGTTGTCTTTGAACATTTTTCTTTCATTTAAATAATTTAAAATTAAATAGATAGAATAGATAAATGAATAAATAGGTAATTATTATTAAATTATCAAAATAATTAAAAGTAAAATTAAATAGAAATTACTTAATAAAGTGTATTGATTAATTTAATTAATTTCCCTCTGAAGTGCTAATTTTGTAGAGGCTTGAGGATTTTATTTTATTTATTTATTTTATTTTATTTTTTTTTTTTCGGAAAACGTAAGGTTGTCCTAGGGATATTATGGCAACAACGCTGCAAATTTTACACAAGGGTTTATTATGCTTTGATTTAGATGCAAAAAATAATTCTGTCATCGAGAAACCATTTTTGAATAAACTAAAAAAATAAGTCTGTGCCATGTTTGGCCAGATGTGGGAACCCGAAAATTTTATTATGAGTCCAAAATTATCCGGAAAACGACACCTTGTTCACCTAACTCGCCCCCATACCTTAAAACCTTCGAAAACCTTGCGGGCACAACTTGATGGTAATCCGACTATCATATAAAATTTTCAGATTTAAAAAAATCCCATTGCCCAAAACGGATAGTATCGCATGTTCAGATTTTTTTTTTTTTTCCACTGGAGGAATAAACTTGAAATGTTTACAGTAACTAGGTATGTTCTCCATGTGGCAAAATGTTGATGGTATGGATAGGCCGGCTGCTAGTGACAGTCAGGCCTTAATCGCAGTTTGGAAAGTTTTGAATCTGAAGTTCAAGCCGGAAATCAATTTTCAAGCTTGAAGCAAAAGCCAGAAAAAATGTGTAGTTTCCTCTCCATTCTGAATAGTTAATTATTGGTAGTCATTCTTCTCTTATCAAGTTTCGGATAAGGGCCTTATTCGACAAATTTACCATTTTCAGGTCGTGATGAGAACCTGGTTGCCTGCCGGAGAAGCTCTGCTTCAGATGATAGCCATCCACTTACCCTCTCCGGTCGTCGCCCAGAAATACCGTATGGAAATGCTGTACGAGGGACCACACGATGACGAGGCCGCCATCGGTATCAAAACCTGCGATCCCAACGCTCCACTCATGATGTGCGCATATTGATTGAACTTCAAATCTCATCTGGGAATTACAGAAATTGTTGAAAAAGAGGGGAACTTGGCATTGAGGGTTCTCGAATTTTCCGTAATGAACGGGGGAATTGGTATTGTTTTATTCTATGTTTTTGGAGGTGCTGAATCCGAATCTGGAGAGATCCAACAAAATTTAATATCTGTTATGCGTTTTGAAATATTCGCAAACAACTCCAAAATGGTTGCAAGTGATTCGCGTATAACTCCGAAACTATGCGTCCTACTAAAAGTCACTATTATTCACAGTGAAAGACCAACTAATTTCCTATATAATTCACTAGTCAAAGTTGATTGTAAACCCAATCGTTCAGAAGCTATGGTGATTTTTCGGAAAATCACTTTTTTGCACTTCAAACAACTGTACCTTAAAAACGGCCGGTCCTATCGAAAAATAAGTTATAGAGCGTTGGGCGGATGTAAGCTGGGCGAATGTAATGACCCTCGGCTCGGGGTCGAGGATTAAAAGATTATCTGTGGATGTGAACTGGGCGAACGACTCTCGACAAGTAAACAAGTCAAAAGTGTAAACTGAGCGAAGGCGAGCATTGAAGCCTCTCCGACGGCCAGTTGTGAGATTGGCTGATAGAGTCTTGGAGAGGCAACAAGTGTGTGGCTTAGCAAAACGGAAAGCAGAAGAGCAGCTGAATGAGCGGCCGTTTGTTGACACGTTGCTGACATACCAAAAAGAGGTGCAAATACAAATTGATAGCATTGGTACGGTCGGGGCAACGAAGACACTATAAAAACCGATTTTCATTGAAAACCAGCTAATGTTGTACAGATCGAAAGCGATAACCTCCATAGACTTTGTGCAGCGTGTGAGTCACTTCTACAGTTCTGTGAATAAGTAAAGTAGATGTAGTTTTTATTGAGACACTTTGATTCCTGACTTGTGCAACGTATACTTAACCTATTTGTCACGAGAACAACCTTTGCATACTTTATTATGTGAATATGTACTTTCAGTGATCTCTGTTTCATACTTTCAATGATCTCTGTTTCAACGACGTGCAAAATACATGTATATCTCTGTTTGTCACGAGAACACCCTTCGCTCAGTTTACTACTAGGGGTGAGAACCTAATTCGCCCAGTTTACATGAGAGGGTTAGTCTGCCTCCGAACCGCTTCGCTCAGTTTACTTCGAGGGGCTGGAGTTTTTAATCCGATTTGCCCAGTTAACATTTCCCCAGAGCGTTAAATTTCGTATAGGATGTCCCTTCCCCAGAAAGCGCTCTTTTCTTCCATCAATAAATTCATCGACTTAATATGAGGAGTTGCTAACTTAAATAAACTGTGTAAATGTACGTACAAATGGATACCTAAATTTATTTTCTTGGAATTTTATTTTTCAAAAAGCTGGCAAGAAAAACCCCCGATTCTCGGTTTCATTGATTCCTTGAAAAATCGATTTTCTTACAAATCTGGTGTCTGAATAATGAACCAAAAAACCTTCTCTTCAGGTACGTCTCGAAAATGGTCCCAACTTCCGACAAAGGGCGGTTCTACGCTTTCGGACGTGTGTTCTCCGGCAAAGTCAGTACTGGTCAGAAGGCGAGGATCATGGGGCCTAACTTCACTCCAGGCAAGAAGGAGGACCTATACGAGAAGGCTATCCAACGTACTATTCTCATGATGGGTCGTTACGTCGAAGCTATTGAAGACGTCCCGTCCGGCAACATCTGCGGGTTGGTTGGTGTTGATCAGTTTTTGGTCAAAACCGGAACCATCACGACGTTTAAAGACGCTCACAACATGAAGGTAGTTATGAAAAGTAGGCTTGAGGCTTGAGTTGGCTGATATTTATATAGTTTGCTGATATTTACGTGTTGGTCAACAGGTGATGAAATTCAGCGTCTCACCCGTCGTGAGAGTCGCCGTCGAGCCTAAAAACCCTGCTGACCTGCCCAAACTCGTAGAAGGCCTCAAGCGTTTGGCTAAGTCCGATCCCATGGTGCAGTGTATCATCGAGGAGTCTGGCGAGCACATCATCGCCGGAGCTGGAGAGCTTCATCTGGAAATCTGCTTGAAGGATCTGGAAGAAGATCACGCCTGCATCCCTCTCAAGAAGTCCGACCCTGTTGTATCCTACAGGGAAACCGTCGCGGACGAATCGGACCAGATGTGTTTGTCGAAATCTCCCAACAAGCACAACAGGTTGTTCATGAAGGCCTGCCCCATGCCGGACGGTCTGCCCGAGGACATCGACAAAGGCGACGTCAACCCCAGGGATGACTTCAAAGTCAGGGCCCGTTTCCTCGCCGACAAGTATGACTATGACGTCACCGAAGCAAGAAAAATCTGGGCATTCGGTCCTGATGGAACTGGTCCCAATCTGCTGATGGACTGCACTAAGGGTGTCCAATACTTAAACGAGATTAAGGACTCGGTCGTCGCTGGGTTCCAGTGGGCTACCAAAGAAGGTGTCCTCGCCGAAGAGAATCTGCGTGGTGTCAGGTATGGAGACGATATCTGCTATTGGATTGAAAGGGTGTTAGTCCATATTGTTTTCAACTCTGACGTAATTTGACGGCATACGTTTCAGATTTAACATCTACGACGTCACTCTTCACGCTGACGCCATTCACAGAGGAGGCGGTCAGATTATCCCGACGGCCCGGCGTTGCTTGTACGCCTGTATGCTCACAGCTTCGCCCCGCATCATGGAACCCGTTTACCTTTGCGAGATCCAGTGCCCCGAAGTCGCCGTCGGCGGGATCTACGGCGTGCTGAACAGACGTCGAGGTCACGTCTTCGAGGAAATGCAAGTCGCCGGCACGCCCATGTTCGTCGTCAAGGCGTATCTGCCCGTCAACGAGTCGTTTGGATTTACAGCTGACCTCAGGTTTGTCATGAGCACGTACCACGCAGCGTTGCCAATTGTCTTTTTGGGAATTACTGAGTTCAGAGACGTTTCTTGGTTCTTGAGTCCGGTCTCAAGTGCTCAGACTCAGGACGGATTGTGGCCAGTTTTTGGTGTTTGAAGGAGGTGAAAGGATATATTTTTAGTAAAATTTGACAGCGGTCTTGGCCCAGTAGTTGGCCACTTGATCCGAGTTTTCATTTTAAATTTTTCACCACTACGTAAGTGTTGGAAAAACATCGAAAACGGATGCAAGCTCATTTCATGTAATGGGCGAAAATAATCTGTCTAAATCGCGGAAAAATGACTAAATCTGCTGCTCATTTAGTGAATTGGGCGACTTTACAATTTGGGCGTAACATAATATGTATAATATATTAATAATTATATTATAATATAATTATTAATATATTATATTAATAATAATATTATGATATATCACATGGAGATCACTCGACGTGAGGTCCCAGGCGCTCCCTGAAAGGCGCGCAACCATAGAATAGGCTTCCATGGCTTGTGCTGAAACACCTCTCTGCAACACCGTCTCTAATAATGTTTTCTCTGTACAGGTCCAACACCGGAGGCCAGGCCTTCCCACAGTGCGTGTTCGATCACTGGCAGGTCTTCCCCGGTGACCCACTCGACCCCTCGTCCAAAACTCACACCATCGTTCAGGACACCAGGAAACGGAAAGGACTCAAAGAAGGCATTCCCGACCTCGCCCAGTACCTCGACAAATTGTAAATTCCACGCCACCAATTTTATCCCCCCCCCCCCCCCCATCCCACTCTGGATTTCGTTTTTTAATTCTATCGCTTCTCTCTCTCCCCCCCCCCCCTTCACAAAGAAATTATTTTTTAAATTTCGCGGATGTTTTGATTTTGTACGGAAGTTGAGGAATGTTTTAAGATGAAGTGCGTATTCTCATTATTTACTATTTTTATATTGTACTGCGTATTTTAAGGGGTTTGTCGATTTCACATAAACTGATTTCATTTATAAACTCATATTTATATCAACACTCGTATTTCATTTTCGGTGGTTGTGCGATTACTAAAGAAACATATTCAACTACTTAACGTCTTGGAGGTTTATGAAGAAATTGAGATTATACAGTTGTTGAACTAAAAAAATCAAATAAACAATCTTAATTGTGTGTGTGGCTTTTGTTTATCCGTCTCCGTACCATGTTCACGTCCACATAATATAATAATAATTATTATATTATGTGCAATAATTATTATTGCAAAGAAAGAGATTGGGGGGGGGTTGAGATTTGGAAATGTGAAAACCACGGTTGACGGAGATTTAGCTTATAAGCTGTTGGACAGCGATAACTTTGGATGGAAACTTCGAAGTTTGTTGGACAGACCAAAGTAATCCGGCTGTTGATGACTAAAAAAGTTTCATTCAGCGGGGAGATTTATCGGTGAAACCCACAGACTGCACAACTGCTGAAAATCAGCACCGAACAATCACAGCTACGATTAAGGTGGCCAGAATTTGTTGTACTACCTATTCCAAAAAAATATAGCTCAAAGCGCAGTACTTTCACAAAAAATAATTGTAATAATAACAACAATAATTCTCAACCAGCAATAATTGCTGGTTGCAATAATTATTATTGTTTGTTATTAACAAGCTTAAAATATCTTGGGCTTAAACTGGATCAGCATTTAAAGTGGCGAGAACACATTCAGAGCTTGGAGGGGAGAATTAGTGAAGGTCCGAGCACACAGAAAGCGAACTGTCCGTCGTGCGTCAGAGCGAACTGTTTCCCCTGTGTTGTTGCACCATCCCCGCCAAACAGAAAGCGAACCACCGCGGATGGTGCAACAACACAGGGGACACAGTTCGCTCTGACCCGCGATCGGTTCGTGGCGGACAGTTCGCTTTCTGTGTGCTCGGACCTTAAAGGTTACCTACCATTTCTTCATCATCCCAAGAAAATTTGTCCAGGCATGATGCATGATTGTCCATGTCTCTGCATGATGTACGATTCTTATGTTTACAGTATTCTAATTTATGGCATAATAATTACTATTACCTCAAATTATTTGAGGTGTTTACTCAAGCAATTTTCGTTGAATTGAGTGTGGCAATTAATACTGTGCTACAGATAGCAACCAAATCCGACCAATAGAAACTTTGTATTTCAAGCATAATGTCCTACCATCAAGGGCAACTTATGTTTAGAGACTCGTAAGTTACGTTTTCAAATCTTGAGAAACGTTTAGAAAGCATGAGGTGGTAAAAAGTACGTGGACTAGTCAGACAACCATTTTGCGAATTCCTCCTCCAAAGTTGACTTCTTCACACGGCAGTTACCCTGGGGGGTCCAGGCCTTCGGCATCGGTGAAAATTCCGATCCGATCTGATGGCTGAGGAGGGACGGAGAATTTATCAAAGGAAGGAAGAGAGACAGGAAACGCTAAGGAAATGGCAGGACAGGTGGGAGGCGGAGGTCAGAGGAAGGTGGACGGCGCACTTGATTAAGGATGTAAAGGACTGAACCGCGAGGAAGCATGGCGACGTAGGATAATATTATGGACGTGACACAGTTCCACAGTGGACATGGGTAGTATAGAGCCTTTATGTGGAAAATAGGGAAGGTGAGAGACCCCATCTTTGCTCTTTGCCACAATGGACAGGAAGACGACGCATACCATACCTTCTTTGTATGTGCAAGATGGGAAGCGCCCCGTAGAGTGCTGCAAGCAGAAATGGGCGATGTGGAGCCAGAAACCATTGTAAGCCAAGGAAAGGTGGGACGATGTCGTTACTTTCATCACGACCGTCGTTAAGGCCAAGGAGCTGAATAGAGAATGGGAAGAGTGGGCAGCTAGAAGTGCAGCATAGGAGAGAAGCCAGCAACAGGCAAGAGAGGGAACTGTCCCGAAGTAATACTCGCAAGGAGTTCCGGGACTGTTCTCCAAAAGAAGATGCGGAGTGGTGGTTTTACTTGGTAGACCAAACATTGGAGTCCAACACTACTGATACGGGCAGACCCGCTCAGTGCTCATGAGAGTTTCCCCACTTCAACGCCAAAGATTTTTTTTTGAAATTCTTAAGAACGTACCTCCCTCTGACATTTACCACAGGGCTATCCTTTGAAACGCGTCACAAGGGGAGAGCAGCTGCATCAAAGTACAGCATTGCAAGTATCAGCAGTTGCTTTTCGTACCAGGTGTTTCGGGCGTTGGTGCTCGCCTTCCGTGCTCACGGCTTGGGGTCCTGGGTGTGTGAGGTCATCAAGCGGGTGCAAAAGTATTTTGTCCGGCGACTGTTTGGGCAGTTTGCTGGGTTATTTCATGCGCCTGGAAACAGGGGCAACCCTATTCATGCACGCCCTGTCGTGCATTGTGGGTACCTGCTGAGACATTTCTGGAAGACGCACCTGGTGGCGCTGTAGCAGGAGATAGATGCGCAAAAGCTCGGATATAGGAATACCTATACGGTATACCGTGCAGGATCTGATATATCATACCGTCTTCTGGACCTGTGTGGATTTAAAGGAAAATATTTGAAGCTAATACGGTGACATTTGAACGCAAATCAATTACCTACACGTGTGCCTCAGTTACCTCTCAATATTACTGACGTTTAGCTCAGGGGCGGATAGGCAGGTCGGGCGATCGGGCGTCGCCCGAAGGGCCGACGGCCCTGAGGGGCCGGTCGAAACTGGAGAAAAAATGTATACCTACAGTAGTAGGTACTCGAGACAGAAAAGAAAAACTCAGACGTAAAAGAATCTGGTTTGCTATGTTCCTCGTAGGGTGGATTGCAAGTTCAATAAATTCGTAATTTTTGCAACAAGATTTTAAAACAGTACAACCTCATGGCCTCATCGTATGAAAGACGTTTTTTTGATTTTCAACAAACTTTTAGTAAGGCTTTCCACGACCCAAGTTGAGTGTTGGAGGAGTTTTTCAAAATTTAAAATTATCAAAACAAGGCTGAGGCAAACTCTGAGTGACAGACAATCTGCAGATCCTCATGTTGATGGCTTTGCAAGCAGGAGCGTCTGGCCGGTGCACTGAGCCAAGGGGCTTGGGCCATTGTGGGCCCTCCTCGCCAACGCCTACTGCTTGGTGCCTACTCCCTCATCAGCATGCGTTTTGTGTGCGAGCGTTATGTGATCCCGTATTCTTGGAATAATAAATGTTGGTATTTGCAACAGGGGTAAAAAATTTTGATTGTCCTCAAAATTTGTAATTATAGGAACCTTTCAAGATGTGTGGATTCCAAAACTGAAATATCCGTCCGCCGCCCACGTCGTTTTGAGCATTTTTTTTTTTTTTTTTTTACTTTTTACTTTTTAAAAAGTGGCAACTGCATGAGCCCGTTAGAGCTATCAGCAGGCCCCCCCACATTCGGGGAGCGCCACGACAGGAGGATCCCCGCTAACCTCCACCGACTGGCGCTGGCCGACGGCTTTGTGTGGTGTGCGGACCCGGAGGGCTCGGCGAGGCACTGGCTTCGGAGCTGCCCGGCATTCGAGACTGAAAGGGCTGTCCTCGAGGCTGAGGTGTTCCCCGACGGTATGAAGGAGGACTGGAGCAAGTACGTATCCAGCCCATCCCGCTACAGGGCGTTTGTGGCCTTTGCGGCGGCCGCCCTGAGAGTCCCGGGGGCAACAAGGCCCCTGCAGGGACCAGTGCGCCCTGGGGGGGGGGGGGGGGGGGGGGGGATGAAAGTTGGTTGAGCATAGACTCCCAATAGTAGCCCCCCAGGGCCCGCTTGGGTTGTACCCCAATTGTGAGGTCCACTTCCCCTTCCCATAACCATATCCCCTTCCCCCCGTTTAAACGTAGTTAAAGTAACTTAGTTAACTTAGGCCCACTTTCACCACCCGAGATACCGAGAGTTTAAGCGTTAACGCCCAGGTTAAACCCCCGAGGGAGCACCGATTAGCATGGGAATCCGTGCTGAGCTCGGTAAGTTTGCTGCGGTAAGTTGGTGAAATAGGCCCTTATTCACATACCAAGTGCCACTTTTATTTGTTCTAAATATAGGCACTGTTAGTTTTCTCTTTCACCTAAGCATTAGGTTCACCTAGCCTAGGTGAACCTAATGCTTAGGTGACCTAGGTATTAAAAGTAAGGTCTTTGGATATGTAACTGTGTGTGGTGGTGGAGGGGGCGAGGTAGGGCCGGTCAAATTGAATCGCCCGGGCCGGTCAAAACCGCCTATCCGCCCCTGGTTTAGCTTGATATCAAGCTAAACGTCAGTAATATGTGGGGGGCTGTTCAAAACGGAAGGATTTTGGGCCACCCTTGTAAATAAGAACAACATTAATAGGGTGGCTACAAATCAACTAAAAAAACATAATTTCATTGTTTGAGGGTGTTCTTTCTATTGTACCTCAATCACCCCACGGCAGTCGATGTCGCCTCTTTGAAGTTTCACCCTTTCAACTCCCCTCCGTTGCCACTTTGACTCCCCTTTGATCCTTGGGGTGACGTCCTCTCTATCAATGACTATTTATTTTACATCTCATGGCTATCAAATGTTATTCTGATGGGATTTTGGTTTACAACCACCTGTTTTTGGGAGGGTGAAAATATGGATCGTCTTCAAAATTTCTTGATTGGAGGGCAAACTACTTGTAAACAATTAATCGATTGTACATCCGAAAATACGGCACCCCCTTGGGCCTCCTTCACACAATATGTAGGAGAGGCAGTGAGAAATGGTCATGCTTATAAGGGTATATATATATACCCCCCCACCGATTGAAGGCTTCTAAACAAGACTAAAAATGGGATCTCTCATCTCAAGTTCATATTCATTTTATCTATGGAAAAGTCGAACTTTGACTTTGACTTTGCTCCAAAGTAGCCCATTTGGAGTCCACATAGATACCCATGGTGAAATCAAATGGTTGTGGGACCCCTGAATTTGGATTCTGAGTGCAAAAATACTTCACCTTAGCTGAAAACCTTTAAAAAAAAACACTTCCGTAGCCCCTCTTTAGCCCCACGGACTGAAAACCTTGCGAGAACACCAGATAGAAAACCACGTGTCTAGTCAAAATTTCTGATTAAAAAAATCCTGCCGCCCAAAACTGCCAGCTCACTGCCTCGTCATTCGCTAACTGTTAAGCTTCTTACCACTTAACGACGGAAAACCTCCCAAAAAATCACGTTTTAGCAAAAAATCGTAATGTAGACAGTTGTAGAGAATTAGAAGGTACCTCTTGTAGGTATTAGAAGGTAAATGGTCAGGAACAATAAAGAGAGTTATTATTATTATTATTATTATTATTATTATTATTATTATTATTACCTATAAAATCCATTACTGCACCAAATTTTACAGCCAAAGCTAAGGAGTGGGGGTACCACAACTTGGTTTATTATTCATCGAATACCTAATAGGTTGGTATAATACTCGTTTTTTCGTTTCATGACTCATAGAATCCAAAAACGAAATGTCCGTCCGCCGTCCGAGCTGTTTTGGGCAGTAGGATTATTTTTTAACCCTGAATTTTGACCAAAAAAAAAAAAAAAAAAAAAAAACGGTTTACCATCTGTATGTGCACGCAAGGTTTTCAGCCCGATCGCCCAAACCCGTGGGCGGCTAAAATGGAGCTACGGGAGGGGTTTTTGCAGGTTTTTGGGTATGATATCGAGTGGGTTGTCGGTTTCGCAGTATTTGTGGACGTATCCATTCCTATTCCCATTCCCATTGGACCCACCCAGAACGATCAGATTTCACTGTGGGGATCTAAGGGGCTTTCATGGGGTTACAAATGGGATTTTGAAGGATCCTAGGATGTCAAATAAGGTGTCGTTGTACGAGTACTTTTGAACGCAAAATCCATTTGTTGGAGGTCCCACATCAGAAGTTTTTTTAATTTTTTCAAAAATATTTTCTTAATGACTTAATGATTGGAATTAATTTGTGCACAATTAACCTAGATCAAAGAATAATAAACCGTTGTGTAAAATTTGCAGTTTTTTTTTTTTTTTTTTTTCATCTCAGCCTGAAATTAAGGTGATGTATAAAATTATTATCAGCATACCTTCGAAGGTTTTTATTATCTAATGACAAGTCAGCTCGCTAATATTTCGTACGAGGCGTCTGGTCAGGGGACCGCTCATCAATTTGGAGAAGGTATTTATAGACTCCTCCAAAAACAAACGTTAAAAGCCCACAGAGTAGGCACGAGAGTCAAATTTCAAACGCATTCCTAACGAATTTCGGCGTCTTCTCATCTTCGCGGGGGAAACAAGACAAAAAAACAAGATTCGGTTTTTGGGGGGGAAAACAGCTGAGTTGCTTGGATCCTCACCCAGAGCGCTCCACCGTCGAAACATGTCCGCCTGGCCTTCTTTGATACTGTTCCGTTTAGTGGAGTTTATTCGTTAATTTTATCTCTTCCCACGGGTTTTATTAGGGATTTTTCCGGGACCGTTGACAAAAGAATCCCTCGCCCCTTTGAGCGAATCTCGTCGAAGATGTTGTCCCGAGTTTGAGACGGATAGAAACTAAATAAAAAATGTGTAAAAGTGAGCCCAGTGATGTGTACTTCTCCACAAAGATCAAACGACATCAAAGGGAGGATGATTTCAAAGGTAAGCGATCTCTCAACCTCAAACCGCTCGGGAAATTGTCGCTGCGGCCGCGAAATGGCTAATTATTTTATAATTCCTTTGAAAACTTTATTTGATACAGTCGCGTCAAACGTCTGTCATTGACTACTGAATAAATCAAAGTGCCCTTTGAGGGAACATCAAAGGAAAAGCTCACTACTCGACCGAATCTCTAATTTTCTCGCTTTGACGTTTTTCTTCTTCGGGTTTTTAATTTTAATAAACTGCTCTCGTGTGGTCCTCAACAAAGGTACAATAATAGCATAATTGATGGTTTTTAACACCGGTTATTTCGCACCGAAGTTGCACTGCGGTTTCCCCTTTGATGTTCGTTGTTTCATCTACAAAGGAAAAATTGTTTGAAAGTGCTTATAAATTAGCGTACTGACCTTTGCTGGCTGGGTCGTGTTATTTTGAGAACTTGACTTAAACCACATAGTTTGATTCGGGGCGTAAAACTGGCAGGCTTTGAGGGGGAGGTGTCATTTCAAACGTTTGCACGTTTGATGACGAGCCAAAGCGAGGGCTGAACTGGCGAAAATGGGGTTCAATTTTGGTTTATTATTCTTTTAATAAAACACCTAAGTATTGTATAATAGTACACCTATGTAATCGCTACGGATGTCGAAAATTCTGATCAGCCTAAAAATTTGACATTATACGTTTCAAGATGTCTAGATTCCAAAAACGAAACGTCCGTCCGCCGTCCGAGCCATTTTGGGCAGTAGGAATTTT
Source organism: Pilophorus perplexus (assembly GCA_955831195.1). NCBI lineage: Eukaryota > Metazoa > Arthropoda > Insecta > Hemiptera > Miridae > Pilophorus > Pilophorus perplexus. The sequence continues at coordinate 20,134,102 of OY037008.1, forward strand.
TTTTTTTTAAATCTGGAATGTTGACAAACTGCTCGGTTTACCATTTAGTTGTAACCGCAAGGTTTTCAGCCCGATCGCCCAAACCTGTGGGGCTAAAAAGGGGCTATAGAAGGTTATTTTTAAAGGGTTTCGGCTATGGGGTCGAGCTAGATGGCATTTTCGAAGTATTTTTGGACGTAAAATACCAGAACCATCCGATTTTCCCTTGGGGCTGTATAGGGCTACAAATGGGATTTTCGAAGGATCTCAGGAGGTCAAATTTGACCTTATTTATAAGGTGACGCATTCCGAGTAATTTTGGACGCACAATCCGTTTTTTCGAGGTCCCACATCTGTCCAAACATTTTAGAGAAAAAATTTTGTATTTTTATTCTTTAAATAATATTTTTCTTATGGCACAGAATTAATTTTTGCTCACACTTATATTGAAGAATAATAAACCCTTGTGTAAAATTTGCTGCTTTTTTCGTTTCATTTTTCAAGCATATTCACGTGCATTTCATTATAATGGAGTTTTCGAGCATATTAAATCTTAGCTCTAATGGTATGTAATTTATGAACTACCTGGTCAGCAGACCCAGTAGTGTGCTTGTTAAGTTATGTGGCTATATAACAAACCCGCCTGTGCTGAGGTCTAGTTTGTTCTAGTTGTTGATTGCCTACAAATATAGGGGGGTTAGCAAATTGAATGAATTCCAGATGGTTGGGTAGTAAAGCGTTGGTAGGGGGTGCTTGAGGCTCTTTTGTGTGTGACGTACCACCGCAGTATGACGCCAAATCGGCAGGTGGTCCCGATTGTTCAAAATCCAAAACATTGTAAATGGGAAATTAGATGAACGTCGACCGTGTTGTCGCTTATTTGACTTTCGACAAGGAACACCAAAAAACTTAACAATTCGGTACCCATCCTTGTTGTGCCCGGAAACAGCCTTTTAGTGGGGTAAGGATACAAATAAATATGTATTTATATGTATTATATAAATTTACAAGGGGGTTTTACCAGCTGAGTTGACGCAAATTTTACACAAGGGTTTACTTATTATGTAGGTATGTATTTAGAAAATATTTTTGAATAAATTAAAAAAAGTTCTGTTTGGGACCTCGAAAAATGAATTAGATGTCCAAAATTATACGGAAAACGACACCTTATGACATTTTGACTTCCTGGAAACCTTCAAAAATCCCTTTACATTTTGTAGTCTCATGAAAGCCCCATAAAGTAATTTCAATTTTATTATTTTTATTTGTTTTTATTAATGAAATTTTATCATGTTCACTTTTATTTATTTGGTTAGTTAGTGGCATCCCCCCCCCCCCCCAATAATCTTTGTTCAGATCTTCTATTAAATAGAAATACATAAGATTTTTAACAAATTTTGTTAAAAATATTAAGTTCTTGGAAATATCTAAGACATATATATAAATGTTTCAAAATTTTTAACTTGGTTCCAATGTCCTCCAAATTTATTTTTCTGATTGATGTCATTTTTTTTATTTCATTAGGCCCTGGGGATAGGAGAATATCTCTTAAAACGTCGGCACATTCTCGTCTTATTTGACCGGCTCTCGACAACTTTCCACCCACATGATTAATTTTAATAATTATTTATTTACAAAATAATTTTTCCTCATCATCGATAAAATCGGTAGTTAGGCCTTTTTTTCTCTTTTCAAGAAATATTTGTTGCACCAAGTTAATCCTTATTAGCAACATTGCTAAATAAGGCCCTCGTTGCAGGGAGCCATTCAGTCGATAATCGTCGATTTTAATCGATTTTTCACCTTTAAACTTAACTTGTGGAAAATCGGCTTATGATGAAATAAATGCATTAGAGTAGTGAACAATGCAACTAAGATCAAGACAAAACGGGAATAGACGTTTGAAAAGGGCAACATAATGATGACCAATAAAATTTGGCTTTGACTTAGAGAAACCTCTCAGCTGAACTCACACTATGTGAAGATTGTAAAAAATCGATGTCATCCGCACATCACAGCCACTGACTTTACTAAAACGCGGCATTCCGTTGACGTTGATTGTTGGTTGTCGATGGAGATCATTAAATGTTCAAATTTTGAACATAATATTCATGATGGGGTAGTGACGCTTTGTTGTAAAGTAACAATTTTAACTTCGCGAAGTAGCGGAGCTTGCAACTTTATGCTACTAGAATTCGTCAGGTACCGCTCTTTGGTATCTTACAGTGTATTATGTCAAAATATGGTGAGAGTGAGCTAAAACCTGGCTCCAGGTTTTTCAAATTTTATGCTTCGGGCTTTTGAAGGGGGCGGAGCCCCCCGTCGAGGCGCAAAGCGCATAGCGTCATAATGCAATAATATTTTTATACATTATAACCTGCTGAAAGTCATTATTATTTTCCTCACTTTTGACTTGAAGGAACTCGGCTCAGGATGACAACCCGAGATTCAGGTGCATACCCATTCCTCATTTCCCTCTGTTTCTCGTCTGTAAATACACATTTAATGTGTTAAATCCGGACCCTCTAAAACTTCTAGTGCACGCAAAATGCCACAGTGGAACCGCCTCGCATAATAATATTATATTATTATGTATATAATAATATCATATTATGATGTAATGCGGACGAATGAAAATTTAAAATACGAATTTGTTCCGTATCAGTTCCATTAATGTCAAAGAGACTTTTTCAAACTTTCTTCTTATCCTCCTCTCTTTTATGCTCCACGCCAAACGCAATTTGGATAAAGTTGGTGTGACCGGGATCAAAGGAAGGTAATTATATTAGCGGGTTTCGGGGCAGAGGTTTCAGAAAAAGGAGGTTTCCTCTGAAGGTCCGATAAGGGGGAAGGTTGGGGTCAATTTCTTGGACCGGTCCGAACTCGTTGGAAGAAAAAGGTGCTGACCAGCGGCTCCTAATCGGGACAGAAAACATCGTTAACAGGAAACAGCATTTCTACGAGTTTTTCTTTCGAGGGGTTTCCTTTTGTTGAGATGAGGAAAGAAGACTTGGTTGAACGTGTTTTGGTCAGTGCGGTATAGTTGGCCAAAATCTTTCTCATCATTCCCGCCGTAGAAACATTCCCTCAATGCTTCTAACAGACATTGGCCCAAATCATTTGTGTTGTGTTTCATGTGGAAAATTGGAATGCCACGTTTTATGGCGTTTTTGGGCCGTAGAACTGTTTTTCTGAAATTTTGATGGAAAAACATTAAATACCGAAATCCCATCATGACATAACAGTTATGTCATGTTGGGATTTCGGTATCGAATTTTCTGTCTATGTTTTGGACAGATGTGGGACCTCGAAAAACACGTATTTTGCGTCCAAAATTACTCGGAAAACGACTAGAGACCCTCCTGAGATCCTTTAAAAAACCCTCCCGTAGCCCTACAGGTTTGGGCGATCGGGCTGAAAACCTTGCGGGCTCAACTAGATGTTAAACCGAGTTTTGTGTCAAAATTTCAGATTAAAAAAAAAAAAAAAAAAAAAAACCTAGGTACTGCCCAAAACGGCTCAGACGGCGGACGGACATTTTGTTTTTGGAATCTAGACATCTTCAAACGGATTTATACATTATAATGTAAACTTTTGAGGCCGATCAGAATTTTTTACTTCTGACCTAGACCTACTATCCTTCCTAATAATGCGTGTGTGAATTATTCCAAGAATAATAAACCAAAACTAATTTTAGTTGCCATTTTCGGATGGACTTCTATTTTGGTTTATTATTCTTGGAATAATAGACCAATTTAATCGCGACGGAGGTCGAAAATTCTGATAAGCCTCAAACTTTTACATCATCCGTTTCAAGTGTTTTGTGGTCTAGATTTCAAAACCGAAATAATAAATGCCCGTCCGCGGTACGCCGTCCGAGCCGTTTTGGGCAGTAGGAAATCTTTAAAAATCTGAAAATTTGACAAAACACTTGGTTTACCATCTAGTTGTGCCCGCAAGGTTTTCAGCCCGATCGCCCAAACCTGTGGGGCCATGTGGGGCTACGGGAGGGCTTTTTCAAAGGGTTTCGGCTATGGGGTTGAGTTAGGTGTCGTTTTCGAAGTATGTTTTGACGTGGAATCCATTTTTGGGGGTCCCAGAACTATTCGATTTCACCGAGGGGATCTATTGGGCTCTCATGGTAATTTTGGACGCAAATTACGTGTTTTTCGTGGTCCCACATCTGTTCGAACAATTAACAATTTTTTTTTGTTTAAAAACTTTTTTTATCGACACAGAATTAATTTTCGTACAAGTAATCTATATCTAATAAACCCTAGCGTAAAATTTGCAGCGTTTTATTAATTAGAATTGAACTGTTTCATCAGCAATGTTTGACTTGGATTAGGAAACCTGACTCCACTGGAAGAGGATCCCATTTAATTATCGTTCATGCTTTCATTCGTGTTATTCAAAAGGGCTCACTTCGGATCAGATTATTTTGGCCATTTCCATTTACAAATCACATCTTTTTTCAGGTTACCATTGAAAAGGGATTCTTATCTCGATTTTTTTTAATCCAAGAAAAATCTTGAAAAAACGACAGCAATCGAAGAAAATAAACATTTTTACCATTCGGTCCGCTGACCCGGTCTGTGTATTGGCATTTTTCGAAACGCTTGGAAACACCCTGTCTGCGAGTGGGACAAGTTACTGATGAACCAAAACAAGAACGTGGCAAGCTGTGCCATAAGACTTAGTTTTGTCATTGCGCAAAATTTCCCTTTCTCTTCCAAAGATAGCTAATGGGTTTCTTGAGGACGTTGGAATTGAGTGTACTGCATGTGCTGTGGTAGAATGTAGGGTTAAAGAGAGAGAGAGAGAGAGAGAGAGAGAGAGAGAGAGAGAGAGAGAGAGAGAGAGAGAGAGAGAGAGAGAGAGAGAGAGAGAGAGAGAGAGAGAGAGTGAGAGAGAGAGAGAGAGAGAGAGAGAGAGAGAGAGTGGGAGAGTGAGAGAGAGAGGAAAAAAAGAACTAAACGGGAGTCTCTCCAAATTGCCTGCATTGTAGAAGGAACTGACAAGAGCACCCCCCCCCCCCCCCTCTACCTGATTCAAATGAGATTGTGAAATAGGCATGTTCAATTGGCCTTCTTTAGAAATCTATTTCCCCCCTCCCCCGCTTGTTTCCCCACCACCAGTACCTTTTTTGCGTTCTTTTCTTCTCGTCAGCCATTCAAGTTCTTGGCCTTCTGGTTTTCTAAAGACTTTCGGGAGAGCAGGAAGCAGAATGTAAACGGAAGTCTGTTTTAGTAGTGCGGTTGGTGGTTCTAAAACAAACAAAAAATTACGAAATATAAGGGGTGTTTTGCTTGCCGTGATTGGGAAAAAAAAAAAGTTATCTATCCATCTCGATTCACATTTCAACGATGGCTGTCGGCCTAGGATTCGTTTAATTAATAAAAGGCATTTAAACAACACTAAAGCCGTTTATAATATCTGGTTATCCGTAAATTCTATAAATTGACAGGAACATCCAATCAAATTGGATTTTTTTAGTGCTATTCTGAAGTTTTTATCGATAAAAAATAATCTCTGGGCAGGTTTTTAGGGAGCAGAAGTTGGACTTTAATGTGCTGAAATCGGCTTTAGGCAGAAGAAGCTCGACTTCAATATGCGGAAATCGGTTTTTAGCAATCATAAGCTCGACTCCATTATGCAGAAACTTGACTTTAATATTCGGAAACCAGATTTTAGCGATAAGAAGCTCGACTTCAATATGCAGAAACTGAATTTTCAGGAGCAGAAGTTCGACTTTAATATGCCAAAACCAGTTTTCAGTGATCAGAAGCTCTCAATATGCAGAAACTGGTTTTTCGGGAGCAGAAACTCGACTTTAATATTCAGAAACCAGTTTTTAGCGATCAGAAGCTCGACTTCAATATGCAGAAACTGGTTTTTAGGGAGCAGAAACTCGACTTTAATATGCAGAAACCGGTTTGCTAGTAGGAAACTGGCTTTAATTAGCAAAAAACCAGTTTTCACTGAGCAAGAAGCAATATTGTTAAATTTTAATGTTGTCAGATAACACGATTCCATTGATGGCCGTTTTGAATACGTCTGCACCTGCGTTTATTTTCCCAACTCATTTACATCTCGCCTCTCGAGTTTTTCCATTCGATGATTTTAGAGCCCGCTACTCGGCATGAGCAATATCTGCGAAATATCGCTTGGTTGACAATGGGGTCGACCGGATTTACGACCTAAAAGGTGATTGATGGGTTCCCTGTGCAGATTTAATTGCTTCCAATAAAAAAAAATCCGATAGACGTGAAGTATCATTAAAACTTGAGAGCCATTAATGGTTGAATAATTAGCGTAGTTATGGCTACAGTATTTAACTGGTGCTTTTCATCGGTTCTGGTTTGATGGGAATGTTTGTTTTAACGATCAATCCTTAAAGTACTTTTCAGGTATTCTACGGTACCTATCTTCTTTTTAAAAAAAACCAGATTGCCTACTTTTATTCGTTGGATTTTGATGTTTTTAGGTCTGCTAGCCTTTAGATTTTTTATTAAAAAATGTTTGCTCCTGTTGTTCTCGAATAAAATGCTATATTTAAAAGTATTTACGATCTGAGGGATGTTATGACACCAATAGTGACATTAAAATTTAATTACATTTAATGTAATGTCCAAATTTTGGAGTTTTGATGTGAATTTCAATTAGAAGAAACCAGTTTCTAGGGAGCAGAAGCTGGAGCAGAAACACGTTTTTAAGGACAATATAATCTATTATAATCTATTATAATGGTCAATGAGCGAAAGTTTAGATTTGCAAGACGTCAATAACTTGCAAGAAATCTTGAGTAAAAAGACGTTGACTCAGAAATGGATTAGCGCTGACAAATGCTGGCGCTTTAGTACCGTAAATTCAGGACAATAATTGTCCTGAATTTACGGTAATTATTACAATACAAGTACCTAACAAAACTCTCCAGCGTGTTTCCGCCACGAAGTGACATTTGGGGCGATACGATCTTCCTCGTAACCCAACCAAACATCCACATCGGCGGAGTTCAAACGTTTTTCTTGAAAGACCCCGACGAGAGAGAAAAAAAAGAACGACTTGGAAGTTTTACGGTGATAGCCGAGATAATTAATATTCCGAGCACCGGGGCCACCTTTTTTTATTTCTTCGTTTATCGTTGATTTTCCATCTGAGCGGAAGAGGACTGGAATTCCGGGCGAGCCTTCTGGAAAGATGTTGATAGTGGACCCCCACTCGAGGGATTTCTCGAGGGTTTATGCCCCAATGAGCTGGAATTTGAAGTTTCTTTTTTCTTTTTTCATTCATTCCGGACCAGAAGTGGTGAGTGGTTTCCTAAGGAGCTTACGAGAGGGCTATTAAATATTTTTCTTCTTCCGCTTAAAATTTGGCTTTGAAACCATATATATATTTTTTTGAAACGACGTACATCGTTACATTGAGTATAATATAATAATATTATATTATATTATACTATACTCAATATTATATTATACTCAATGTAACGATATTATCGCGATTTATAATATATTCATAATATACATTCGTAACTTGTCTACCGTTAGGCCACTAGTTTGGCGTCCTCAATGGTCGTACGTTAGGCCACTAGTTCGGCATCCTCACTTGTCCTACCGTTAGGCCCCTGGTTCGGCGTCGGACAGTTTCTTTTTCAACACGTAAGATGGGTTTCAATCCCACGGCATGTTCCATGTTTCTTGAATTTCAGCACTAGGCTCTAGCCAAAAGGCATCCGGGGGTGGCTTGCTCCCTGGCGAGGCCCAAAGGGCGGAGGTTTTTCCCGCCATTTTGTAACTCTTTGGCAAAAACCCCTCGAACATCTCAAAAGGGGGCTCTTCTTCGAGAGTTTATATGGGGCAAGCCGGACCATCTGCGGTGTTGCGCCAGGTGGCGGGAATGCCGATCGTTGCAGGGAAACACTACCTAAATCATCGTACCAACCGGCCCAATCCTTTCAACTCATAACGATTCCAGCTGTCCAATCGTACAACTCAATTTGGACGAAATAGACGTAAATTCACGCTCCCAAATCCCCGGTGAAACCCGGTTTCTGCTTAATAACATCCACTTTCTGATTTCTAAAAATCGTGTCCTGTTCATTGAACCCCGAATTCTGCTTATTTAAATCCAGTATCTGCTCCCTAAAATCATGTTTCTGCGCCCCAAAACCGGGTTCTGTTTATAAATATCCGCTTCTGCTCCCTTAACCGATCTCTGCTTATTTAAATCCAGTTTCTACTCCCTAAAAAGAGTTTCTGCTCGAGAAAATCCATTTTCTGCTCCCTACACACAAGTTTCTGCTCATTGAAACCAGTTTTTGCTCTCGAAAATTGGTTTCTGCTAATTGAGATCAGCTTCTACTCCATAATAACCACTTTCTGCTCATGCAAATCCATTTTCTACTCCTAATAATTTTCTTCTGGTTTTGGCGGAAATGGTCCATTTAAATTTTGGTCCGTTTAAATCCGATTTCATACAAATCTAATCGTTTTACGTAATATGTAGTCTTCTGTTTTAAGACTAATTATATTCTCACTGCGACTACTACATTCTGAATGCCCAAGCCTTTTACCCGGACATTGAAAATAACCTACCAAATGGGTGTCAGTTCTCGTAATTACCTTATTGCGCAAACGGAAGGGAAACTCTTGCAAGTACTAATTTCCGTTTTATACCCATCAAACCGAAATGGCCCTCCGCCCCGGTGACAGCCGGGAAGACGTGAAAAGAAACCGCAGAGGATAGGCGAATACAAAAAAAAAAAAAAAAGAAAAAGAGAGAACTGAGGGGGAGGAGAAGAAGAAGAAGGAAGGGAAGCCCTGTAATCAAGAAGACACCCGACCGGCCCATAACAAGATCCCAAAAGAGATTATTCCCCGTCTTAGAAGGTTGGACGGTTTCATTCAGGGTCAGCCTCCGAAGAAGTGAAAAGGGTTTGTTCGGAGGCTGCGTCCTTCTAAAATACGTGAGGGCCAAACGTTACGAAATCATCCCTGGAAGAGGATTGTCACGAACTTGTTGCGAATGGCTCAATTTTCGAAATTTAACGCTTCATGATAATATCAATACAATTATATAAATATTATTATATTATCAATACAATTATATAAATTATATAAATGAATACCTACTTTATTATGTTTTGGACAAGACTTGTACATAATTACTTAGTAATCCTTACATTCGTCATTCGTAAAAAAAAAAAAACTAGATGGTCCATGTTGAACTGCTGAGATGTTGCGAGCCGGCATCTTGACGTTTGAAGCTGGTCTCGATCTCTGGCGGCATGGGAGTGCGTTTTGGCGCTAGTCGTGAAAGTGTCTCAGGTCTGGTGAATGTTCCACAGTACATTCACCAGGACTGTCCGCGCACATTCACCAAGGATTGTCCGCCCAGCGTCAGAATCCCGAGCTTCGTGAAAAGGGGTCTGCACGATGCCAACCGAAAGGGCAAAAACGGGTGGTGAAGAAGAAGAAGAAGAAGAAGAGGGACTTTGGCCAAAATGCACAATGCCTTCTGGGGAAGAAAGAGTCGAGAGGCTGCAGAAGAATTTCCCCCGAGTATTATTCCTTATGTCAGTCGACTATGGAAGCATCCAAAATAGGCGACAGGGTATATGAAGCTCTGCGGAGCAAGAAAAGGAGTTCCTGCAAGATCGTGCAATGGGCCTCCCAGCATTGCGCTATCCAGCTCGAAACCAAGGTACCTTGTCAAGGTCGATGTGCCGCACTACAGATCGTTAACCATTCTTACTTTTTGTCCAGGTTTAAGGTGAGTTGGTTGGGGTGACACCATTCTGAGACCAAGTCCGGAATCTCACTGCCCCGGGCCCTCAGATGATGATTGTCAGGCTGATAGAAGGCTGAGTCATCGGCAAAGAAGAATCCTTGTACTCCGGGAGATCTTAGGGTGAATGAAAGAAGGGGAGGTCGTTTTAGTAGAGGAGGAAACAAACCGGCCCCAAAATGAATCCTTGCCTCACACTCATTGTTAAGTCTTAAAGGTCTGAACAGGAGGCACCAATTTAGACTAACTGCCTTCAGCCATCGAAGTACGACGAGAAGAAGAATTCAGCTGCCTGGTCAAAGCGATAGAAGATCAGTTTTTCTATCTGGGTGCATGGCTGCAAGCAGTCAAAAGCTTTGGACGAGTCCAGCATCCATCACCCACCCGAAGATGCTGTTCCAAGAGACGCCGCTGCCTGAGAGGTATTTTTGCCCTTTTGGAAGCCAAATTGCTCCTGGGCAATGACGTGAAAAGTGGTCAAATAGATCGACTTGTCTATCACCTTTGCAAGAAGATAGATGTGGGCAACTGGATGGAAGTTGTTGCAAGTGTTTACAGACCCCTTCTCATGGATGGGTGTTAATGTTAAACACTCATTAATTAATCAATCTTTGAATAATCAAAGAGCGCTACGGTTCACAGATGAGATGCTTTGCTTAAGAATCCTGGCATTAATGCCAATTGGACGACATACCTACACATAAACGCCCTATCCAGCGAACCACAGCTGCTGTTTCGGTAGATGGAATTTACAACTGGGGGCAAGCGCTGGTGGGGGGAGAGGATTTTGTAGCAATTTTTCCCAATTTTCAAATTTAATTTGAAACCTTGAAATCACACCAGAGGTTACTTGTAATTGCACTGGAAATGTGTGAAGAGCATTAAATTTTTGCTTGAAGAGCTAAAAATTTTTTATAACTTCTGTTCTGAGGTCTCTTTCTGCAACTTCGTCGGGTTCAAGGTGCTGTTACTCAATTGTTTTCAAGTCCTCAAAAGCGGTCGATTTTATAATATTAAGGCCTGACACCTTCTTTTTTTCTCACTCCTTTTTTTCATCCGAGAGCGCGAGGTTGAATTAAAACCTGCTCCATCCATTGCGTCGGACCCACCCAGAAGGTAATTTGGGCGAGTTGGGAGGGGCCAAGTGACTTCCTTCCAAGCGCCCCATGTCGTGAGTAATCCCATCATTTTTAATTAAAGGAACATACAGCTGGCGGGAAAATACACCAGAGTTAGGAGCTGGATCAAATTGAGACGTCAAAGAGAACTAGGGTTGCCAGAATTTTTCAAGGCGATGTACTAAGTTTTTTTGATGCGCTAGCTTGTTGACCGGGGGGGTCTCGGTTCGCTTGGCCATTGGATGAGGAAAGTTTGAGTACCATTACTTTAGGGCTCTAAAGTTCTGCAACCGGTTGTTGCATCTAACCAGTTGTTTACATCTTCAGACCGGTTTTGTAGGTCCAGTCTTAATCACACCTGTTGTATAGGACTTCAAACCGATTTTACAGCCCTGCAACTGGTTCTTGTGGACTTCTATCCAGCTTTGAAGCCCATCAGACCGGTTTCGTACCTTTGCTGCCTTGCATAGGAGTTCAAACCGATTTTATAGCTCCTCAAACCAGCTCTAGAGCTCTGGAATCGGTTCTGCAGTTTATCAAACCAGTTTTATAGCCCTTCAGAACAGTTCTGTAGTTCCTTAACCAGTTTTGCATGATTGACCGAGCCTTCGCCAATTCCAGACAAGCCACTGATCTCCTAGTCGACGCAATTAAGCATGGGGCAGACTTTCAATTGTTCAATTATGAAGACCAAATCTTAAGTGAAGTTCGTACGACATGCAAGGCAGAACCAGACGTTAGAGGGGAGGCTCTACTTTCTGCTTTGCCTTCCCAGCAACAACATACACAGTTCGGCGAACCAGGTGTGCTTCACTGTGGTTAACCGTTGTTCCTTTTGCTGCTGACGATTGCGACCTTTCTGCCACTCAGTTCCAGGATGCATTGGCAATTCGTTATGGACTAGAACCCAAGGGCCTGTCAGAGCTGTGTGACGGCTGTGGAGGACGAATGGAGCTCAATTACGCCCTAAACTGTAAGAGGGCATGGGGAGAAGGGGGGCAGGGGTAGGTAAAGAGCGGGCATAACCAAATCAGAGACGTATGCGCTGGCATGGCAAGCACGGCCTGGAATGGCGTTCGAACTTGTGAAGTGTGAACTCAGCCAGTACTCCGCGAAAGTGACGGCTGTAACCCAGCTCTCATCGCGGACTTGGCGGTTCCGGGGGTGTGGCATAGGGAGAGAGTTGCGTTTTTCGACAACCGCATAATCAACGCTGACGCAGTTTCCACCTTGACTGGCCCCAAGTTTCCCGCCATCCAGAAGCGGCCAAACATGCAGAGCAGCAGAAGACACTAGAGCATCATTCTTATGTTCGAGTGATGTGTCACTTGGGACAGTGGTTTCACAAGCAGCTAGCCACAGTTCTCTCTGAAAAGTGATCCGAGCCGTCGCCATGAGACTAAGGTGGACTCGGCGGAAGTTTCAATGTCCTGTGGTTGGAGGATGGCGCCGGACTCCAGTTTTTGGATTGTGAATGAAGGCTGAAACTTCCCATTTACCGCTACCTCCACTCGATTTCAGATAGACCAGCTTTTTATTTCCTTTTATTTTCTTTGACCATTTTTAGCATTGGCTTTTCCATGCCATTTATTGAGTTGACGTGGTGTTTGTTCAAATAAAATACTTTTGTTTTATATGATTTAGAACCGATTTTGTAGTCTTGCAACCTGCACAACATAATCTGTGCAATAACCAGTTTTATCGCCTTTCAGACGGTTTTTTCAGCATTTAAAACGGTCTTGATGCAACTCATACGTGAGTGCTGTGGGCATAGCTTTAAAACTAGTGTTTTGGTTTATTATTCTTGGAATAATACACCTATGTAATCGCGACGGAGGTCGAAAACTCTGATTTATGATACTACTCTGTCGTAGAATCCATTTATGGGGGTCCAGAACGATCCGATTTCACCGTGGGGATCTATGGGGCTACAAATGGGATTTTTGAAGGATTCCAGGAAAGATTCAAATTTGAACTTATTCATAAGGTGACGCATTCCGAGTAATATTGGACGCATAGTCCGTTTTCGAGGACCCACCTCTGTCCAAACATTTTAAAGAAAATGTTTTTTGAAAATATTTATTAACACAGAATTAATGTTTGCACAATCAATCTATATCGAAGAATAATGTAGCTACCCTTGTGTAAAATCTGCAGCGTTTTGTTAGAGCGGCCAAAAAAGGATTTTTTGGGGATCTTTCTTTCGTATACAAAATCAGTACCGTAAAAATCAGGACTTATTTTCGGCGATAAATTTCCTTCTCCATTCTTGTTTTCTCTGTATTTCCCTCACACTCTCATCCTTATAAACTGGAACGAGACAAAACAAACCGTTCCAACAGGTGGGCGAGTGGACTCCCGGTAGACGGAAAATAAGGTGGTGGTTTGGGGGGGGGGGGGGGGGGGGGGGATTCGAAAATTAGTGAGATCAAGCGGTTATAAGAGAACTGTGAAGCGTCGAAGAGCCCGGGGGGGGGGGGGGGGAGTCGGCATCGGCCTTTGTAGAGAGAGATCAAAGGGAAGCCGACACGAGCCTCGCGAAGAGGGATATACGTCAAAGGCCACGCGGTTTTGTGATGGGGGGGTGAGGAGGAGGAGGGTAATACCATTGCCGAGCAAAAGGTGTTTAGTCAGAGGGTACCCATCGACGTGTCACTTCTGGATCACAAGGATCTTCGCTAATAAGACGAGCAAAATGAAATAAACGATGCAAATTTACATGGGGGTTTATTATTATTTTACAAAATAATGCAAGTATAAAATTCGCAAAAGTTGTGGAGATTTCTTTCAGAATCGCGCAAATTCATAGAAAAAATGACTATCATATCGCTCTAGCACCGGAACTATTGAGTCTACAATCAACTTTTACTTGTTGAAAATTAAAAATTTAATGCTAGACATTTTTTGAATGTCACTCTCTTGCACCTGATAAGTAACCTTTGCCTTAGGACCCATACATAGTTTCGGAGTTAAGAACGAAAAACTGAAAAAAAGTGCAACTATTTTTGAGTTTTTTATGAATATCTCTTCAGATTCGGATTCAGCACCCCAAAAAACATGGAATAAGGCCGATACATTCAACCATGATGTGGATAATTAAGTCCAGTCAATGCGTATCAGGACGTAAAAAAAAAAATCTATTTTTTTTTTCACGTCCTGCAGGACGTATCATGATACGCATTGACTGGACTTAATTAACAAAAAAAACTGTGTTTAACAGTTAAGTAGGTCATAACGGATCCCCCTGTTCACGATAGTTGTGGATTCTTCAATTCGGATGTTGACTATCCCCAATCCAGAAATTCTACGTCTACTGTTCAACTTTCGGAACTTGAGGCCTTAATCTGAACTTATTTCCCCTTCATTTATGATTCCACTCGGGCATATCGTGGAAATGGAACTGTTTTAATACTCAGTTTTTTCAACCTGCTATTCCCGCATGCTACTTTAATTACGGCTTGCGGGAAACCTACCTTTTAATTAAGATGCCGCTCTCGTTTACTATGCGCTACGTGGGCTTTTGTCCTTTGAAATTATCAGTTTTTAAGAACAAATAATTAAGTACAACAACAATCTTCACGCACAATTAAACTAATCGTAGACAGCTTGGCCCAGACTTCCAGTAGACTTCATTGAATTAATGTTCTGCGAGGGCGATCTGAAGAATTCTAATTAGCATCATTTAATTACTTACATTGTGCTCGGAGAACAATAGAGGCGGCGTCAAAGGGTGTTTTTGCTGTGCTCCTTACCTGAGCCTTCGAGGTGGTAAATTGTTTTATAGGAGTTCTGTAGGAGAACCCAAGTTGAGCAGAGCAGTAAATGAGGTGCCATATCAGTTCAGCAGAGAGAGTGGAAAATCTAACTTGGCAGAGTAGGAAATTCCAATTCTCCCTCTACAAGAATCTTTAAATTTAAACCATTAAGTAAATGAAGACAAAGAAAACTAAAATACACTGCCAAGGCAATGGCACATGAGCTTCCTCGTGCCAAGTTCAAAATGAACGTAACAACTGTAACAAGAAAATTACGTTCGCGCATGCGCAGGGAGTACCACTGATTCAATCGTGATGAAACTGATAGGGAACCATCTAGGGCTATACCCAAACAATTCCTGAAAATTTGATTGAAATTGAGAAAGTTATGCCTGTTTCAAGAATTTCACGTTAGCGCATGCGCAGAGCGTACCGCTGATTCAATTGTGATGAAATTCATATGGGACCTCAAGGAGCCTTATCCGCATAATCCCTCAAAATTTGAGCTGTAACAAGGAAATGCGGACAGACCGACAGACACGGAAACAAATTTGTTCAGTAGGCTATGAAACGCAAAATGCGAGTGGAAATTTTGAATTCGGACTACAAAAATGTTTTTTCTCCCGAAAGTGAACACAAGGCTTCCGCTGCTTCGCAGACTCGGAAGCAATAAACAAAAAAAATTTGGTTTATTATCCTTGGAATAAACCACCTATGTAATCGCGACGGAGGTCGAAAATTCTGATTGCCCTTAAAATTTGACATAATATTATTGGTTTTCAACGTTTCAAGATGTCTAGATATTGGAGACATTTTGACGAAATACTCGGTTTAACACCGAGTTGTGCCCGCAAGGTTGTCAGCCCGATCGCCTGAACCCGTGGGGCTAAAAAGGGGCTACGGGAGGGGTTTTTGAACGTTTTCGGTTATGGGGTCGAGTTAGGTGTCGTTTTCAATGTGTTTTTGGACGTAGAATCCATTTTTGGGGGCCTCAGAACGATCCCATTTCACCGTGGGGATGTATGGGGCTAAAAATGGGATTTTTGAAGGATCAATCATCCTTGGCCACGATGTTAGTGGTTAAAAAAAGAAAATGTCTTTCACAAAAATGATGTATATTTAATATACATCATTTTTGTGGCAAAAAGTCTTTCATGTAGTTAATAAACTGAATGAATATAAATATTCATCTGAAGTTGTTCTGGTCGATTCCAAAAGGACGTTCGTAACGGCTAGATTCCCACCAAAAACACCAGAGTGCAGATCGATTTTAGCGTAGAACATTCTCTAGTCGTGACCTAACTGCCTAAAAAGTTAATGCATTTGTCACGAAATGCATGAACATGCACGTCCTCACTTGTCTTACCGTTAGGCCCCTAGTTCGGCGTCCTCGCCTGTCGTACGTTAGGCCTCTAGTCATAGGCGTACGCAAGGGGGGGCTAGGGGGGGCCCGGGCCCCCCCCTAGACAAACGAAAAATATATATACACTCTCAGATAAAAAGAAAGTCATCTTCACAACGAGCTCCTACCTAAACACCTTCAGAACAAATTTTAATGATGAAAAGAAAGAAAAAGAGGAAGTAATGGTTGAAAAATTCGCAGAGAACCCGAGGCGACTCATGTTGTAAATTTAAAGTGAAGAAAATCAACTTGACATTGCTGGGTACTTATGTTGTGTACCTTTTGTGTAAATGTTTTATATTAAGAGGGGGAAAAAGTGAACTACAATACTTGATTTTGTAAAAATGATGTGTATGTTATTTTTTATTATAACCTACTCAAGCTGTGTAATATTATTTACGATATAGGGTAGGTAGGTAGGTACCTATCACACCATACTCCGCACTCCAAATACCTGCATGCAAAGTTACGATCATTTTGGTTTGTTCTTCTTGGAATAATATACCTATGTAATCGCGAAGGGGGTCGAAAATTCGGATCGGTCTCAAAATTTGACATCATTCGTTTCAAGAGGTCTAGATTGCAAAAACGAAATGGTGAAAAAAAAACCCAAAAATATTTTTAAATCCCCCCCCCCCCCCCCCCCCAAATCATTATATTCCATTCAGTATTAGTTGGAGGGCTGTTATGAATAGTTTTCGGATCAAAAAGTCGTCAACTTGACTCGTACTGTAGACCTGACTCGTGCAGTGTAGGTACCTTTCTCGATTTTGGAAAATTGTGAGTTTACGGGAGCAGTATTGGACCTATTTACGGAGAATCGTAGCCGACTCATTTTGCACGTGAAAAAATTCGTTAGACATAGAATTTGTTCAGTTTTTACTCAGCTACAAGTAGCCTACATACCTAATTTTATCTTTCTGCGGAAAAAATCTAGACACAGGTTTCAACACGTTTTTAGCGGATTTTATATTAAAAAAACCATGATTTTTGTGCATTTGATTCAACATAAGTCGAGCTTGAGCTAGCTAAGGTAGGTATGCGACTGTTTTTCCTGGGTACCCTATGTAGTGCCCTATGTACAGAACAACTCCGACAAATGGCGTCCGTTTTTTCTACAGGTTTTAAGGTAAATGCGTGAAATTGTGAGAATTCCTTTTTTCGCCGAAAAGACGCTGAATAGGTAACAAACTTAAAGATATGTATCCCCGCTGTTGGATAACGTTAATATCTCATCAGATCGAGTTTGAAGATTCTTCAAAAACGATCTTACCTAGATAGACCTTTCAGAGAACCTGCGATAGTTACGGCGCTCGGTTAGTGAAATCGAGAAAACAAACTATGAAAACATACATATATGTATATATATACAATTGGGGTCTTTGCAGTGGATAAAAAAATTTTTTAATAATAAGTTACAGCGAGATATTTCTGGCTCGAACCTTCGAAACAAAATTTAATTTAAAAGGCCACATTGTTTTACCTTACAAAGTCATGAAAATAACTAATCTGGCTCAGCAATTTTCCGTCTTCAAGTAGAAGTTTTCAATTCTTGGGTGTTCAATGGAATTCACCAATCAGGGTTTCCATCAGAAATCATAGGAGTGTTCGATCGAAATAATCTTCGACATCCTCATTTTTGTAGTAATTTTCAATTTTAGGGTGTTCAATCGACGCCAAATTTATTGCTCTACAACTTTTCTTTATGTACAAATTTCGGGAGAATCCTTACTTGGCTCGCACACTGGAAAATGTACTGAAAACGTGTTTTTTAAGGTATTTTGGGAAAAAACGGCTCAGAATCCATTTTAGGTAGGTCCCTACAGGGTCCCTACAGGGACATGGGGTATATTCGTGATCAGCGTCAAATTTACGAATACTATAAGTATGGGGTTTTCCGAGTTTTTTTTCCCCCCCAAAATATGGCCGTTTTGCACCATCTTGCGTCGTCCGCCGTCCGGCCGTTTTGGGCAGTAGGATTTTTTTTTTTTAAATCTGAAATTTTGACAAAATACTTTATTTACCATCTAGTTGTGCCCGCAAGGTTTTCAGTACGATCGCCCAAACACGTGGGACGCTATGGGGCTAAAATGGGCCTACGGGACGGGGTTTTTGAAGGCTTTTGGCTATGGGATCGAATTAGGTGTCGTTTTCGAAGTATTTTTGAACGTAGAATCCAGTTTTGGGGGTCCCGGAACGATCCGATTTCACTGTGGGGATCTATAGCGCTTTCATGGGGCTACAAATGGGATAATAATAATAATAATAATAATAATAATAATAATGATTAATTTTTTTTTTTTTTTTTTTTTTTTTCAAGACAGAATTAATTTTCGCACAAGGAACCGATATCACAGAATAATACACCCTTGTGTAAAATTTGCAGCGTTTTTAATTTTAATTTAGCTAGGTACCCATGGAGGAAGGAAATGGTTCTTTCCTCCATGCTAGGTACCATTGCTGGCAGCATGTCTACCTGCAATATTTTTTAGCCCCCCCCTAAAGGAAGACCTGCGTACGCCCATGCCTCTAGTTCGGCCTCCTCGCTTGTCTTAGCGTTAGGCCACTCATGTGGCGTCCTGTCCTACATTCGGCCACTAGTTCGGCATCCTCACTTATCTCTCCGTCAGGCCTCTAGTTTGGCGTCAGACAGTTACTTTTCCATGTCACCACAATATATGCCTATTTGTGTAATAGGTAAAGCATGTTTCATGTTCCTCAAGTATGTGCCATGTTTCTTGAATTTTAGCCGTAGGCTCCAAGCAAAAAATATCCGGGGGTCCTGGGGGCTTGCCCCTTGGCAAGGCCTCCGGGGGCGAGTTTTTTTTTCTTTTCTTTTCTTGATTTTCTTGGTGAGTGGCACTAGTGAGATTGGAGTAACGAAAAAATTACTTGATTTTATGTAATATCCGATCCTTCAGTTAAAAAAAAAAAAGTTTTAATGGTGGCCAACTTGGCTAATCGTCGACCAATGGGAGCTGATCGGTGGTTTCCGCCGAAAATTCAAATTGCGATTTCTCTATAAATTCGTACAAACTTGAAATTAAACTGTGTTTTAACCCCATTTTCGGTGTTATTTGGAAGCCTTCTATCAATAAGAAAAAAATAATCCAGAAACACTTCCATTCCTAATAATGAGGAGTTTGCCTTCTTTTTGTTTATAAATGATTTATAAACAAAAAAGGTAAACTCTTGTATAAAAATTTGCAGCGTTATATAAAGTAATTAATCGGTCGAGAGTTCTCAAAGTTTGTCTGTTGGTCGTTTCTGGGCACACCCACTTTACCCTTGGGGCCTCCGTGGATCAGCCATTTCCCAACATCTCGCTATAACCTCTTATTAAATTCGGAACTGGTGGGAAGACGTAAAGGACTATTCGCACCTGCGCCGGAACGATTAAAAAAACTGAAGTAAATATCTGTTTCGGAGAAGTATTTTTTTTTTTCTTTTTGGACGTCCCCCATTTTTTTTCGCGCCGTTCAGTCCTTACACGAGATCAGTTAGGTATATCCAGAGGGTTTGGTTTATGCAATGATTGAGCGGTTACTTCTTGAGGGGCCACCAGGACTGGTCTGTAATCAACGCAAGCCGCTCAGCATCACCTCGTAGGCTTTACATAGTTTCCTCCTTCAACTATTCCAAATTGAGTCTGTGAGGAATTTATCCCATTTACTCCCTCATTCCGCCAGCCCGCCAGAGTTGGAACCGGTGGGTGGAGCGGGATGCGCTGCTGTTGCAGAGCGATCGAGCGACCCCTCTTCTCCCGCTAGTGATACTGCCTTCCCGTTGGAGGACGGGCGTATTAAATATTTAATACGAGAAAATTTTTCTCCTTTAAATTCAACATTAACTACCCACTTCACTGTATTTGTCATACACATGAAAAATGTTTATTTGCAGTGTTTATCAGGGATCAATGCTGCTGACTAGGCCTCCCTTTGCGACTGCTCGCTTAGGGAAGCTGAATCAGCGGGAGACATACCAACGGATCCGCTGCCCAGGCCTCGTTTATCAACAATGCGATTAAGAAATTCATGGGGGTGTTTCCAGGTGAGACCGGTTCATTGGATCAGGCTATCATTGACAACATTTCGTCTAAGGTAGCTGCAGCCACTGTTCCCGGTATTTATACTGCGAGCCCAGGGAGATACCTTCCACGACATATCGTGTAGGGTATTGTCTTCCCCTCGGTTCCCTTCCGCAGATGATGCCTCTGCAGTGGGCCCTGACATTTCACGTGAATCGCAGCAAGCTCATCTCCCATTTATGTGGCTGCATTCTCCTCCTGGTCAGGAGCTTACGACAATTCGAGCGACTCCCTGGATGGAGGGGCTACCACACTCCCTCCCTCTTCCTCCAAAACACAGGCGGCGAGAACGAGGATTCACGCCACCAAATCTCCGCCAAACACAAAATCTAAATTTAGTGAATTTAAATTCCCACTTAGGTAGGTACCCAAATACACGTGGGTGCACACCCATCATCCGTGACATGGGGTGTTCCCGCAGAGTCCATGCAAATTTCATCTCTACGAACATTTGGAAATCACTAAATAATCAATGTACGTGTACAGAACGTTCAATGATGGACCTTCCTGCAGCTTACAGTTTCCCTCACAAAGCGGCTTTCCCGTGTAAAACAAAAACCTCTGCGGAAAAGCCAATCGAAGGGCCTCTTACAATTTTTTAATGGCATTCCATCCGGAACCCCCTTAAAAAAGGGAAGCTTCCCATTTGGTTCTTTCCGAAAGAGTTGGCTAAAAGCTAAGAGCTTTCAACTTGTATCCCTCCCCGATCTCTTCCCTCGAGCGGGCACCTAATCCTTCAATGTAATCCTGGAGTTCGACTCCTGTTCGGGCTTTTAAAAAATTCAGATGGTTGTAGAGAGCTTGTGCGGTATCTCAAGACAATACTAAATCCCGGCCCTTGCTTGCCTTTTCGTACCAGTTACGTCAAAATTAGGAATGGAAATGCATCCGAATTTTGGGTTAAATCATCCTGTACCATATTTGTAGAAGTCAAAAAGGGAAAAATACATCATTTTTGTGACTAAAAGTCTTTCGCGTAGTTTATAATCATCCTAAGTTGTTCTGGCCGATTCAAAAACCGGTGTAGGTGACGTCACCTACACCGCTTACAGTTTCCAATCAAAGACATCAGATTGCAGGTCGATTTTCAAATTTTTTCTTGATTTTCTTGGTGTTTGGCACTAGTGACACTGGAGTAACGCGAAAATGACCATGTTCGCTTTGATCGTGCGTATTGACTAAACTTATTCGTGATATAAATGAACTTATTTGACGTGACCGGTCCTTTAGTTTTTAGTTTTTTAATGGTGGCCAACTCGTCGACCAATAGGACCTGACTTCGAGTTTCCGCCAAAATTCAAATTGCAATTTTTCCAGAAATTTTATAAATTCGTAGGTAGGAACTTACAGTTTGTGTTTTAACCCCGTTTTCAGTATTATTTGGACGCCTTCTATCGAAAAAAAAATAATAAAAAAATAATAATCCAGACAAATTTTTACTTGGAATGTGGAGATAGGGTTGAGGGGTGACTCCTCTGCTGATGTTCTGAAGAGTCATTCTTCCACATTCAAATGGACCTCTGCACCCTCGGCAAACCACCATCTCGGTTCTATCTGGAATTTGCATTCCACCTCCTGCCTTCTAGACATATTCATGTAGGATATTGATTTATTCCTTGGCAAATCTACTGGTGAAAACCGAGTTTAGCTCACATAAAACTGGAGCCAGTTCTCTTTCTAAACTGGTTTCTGTCCCACCAAAGCTGGTGTCAGCTCCCTTTAAACCTGTTTCCGCTATCTTAAAACTAGCTTCGACTTATTTTAAACCAGTACCTATCAGGTCGCTAAAAACTGGCGCCTTCTCTCATTACCCGTTTCTGCGCACTGAAAACTGGTGTTGGCTCCCGCAAAACTGGTCTCTGCTTCTCTTAACCAGGTTTTGCACACAAAATAGGTGCAGGTCTACGGGGGCTTACATGGGGCTACAAAAGGGATTTTTGGAGGATTCGAGGGAGGTCAAATGAGGTTGTCGTTTTCCGAGTAATTTTGGACGCATCATCCATTTTTCGAGAATTGAATTTTGCACAAACTACATGAACCTTGTATGTAAAATTTGCAGCGTTTTCCTTACATTTTCGGCGGTTCTTGACGGCAAGCCGCTTGACAAAAATTTTGAACGGCATTTTGGAGCATCCCCATCGAACGCTGCCAAACCGCCGATTTTGAAGGATTGTCATTGTTCTGAGGAACCCTCATTTCCAAACTTTTAGGTATTTTCTTGGTAGGCCTCAACGCATAGAAATTCATTTCCGGTCTCAAAATTTGACATTATTTGTTTCAAGAGATCTAGATTCCAAAAACGAAATGTCCGCCCGCCGTCCGATCCGTTTTGGGCAGAAGGAATTTGTTAACAAATCTGAAATTTGGACAAATTACTCGGTTTACCATCTAGTTGTGCCCACAAGGTTACACCCCGATCGCCCAAACCCGTGGGGCACTGGGGCTATGGGAGGGTTTTTAAAAAAGGTTGAATGGGGCGAGTTAGGTGTTGTTTTCGAAGTATTTTTGGACGTAGAATCCATTTTTGAGAGTCCCAGGATGACCCGATTACACTGTATTATACGTTAGACCACTAGTTCGGAAACCTCACTTGTCTTACCGTTAGGCCATTAGTTCAGCGTCCTCACTGGTCGTACGTTAGGCCATTAGTTCGGCATCCTCATAAGTCTTGTCTTACCTATAGGCCACTAGTTCAGCGCCCTCACCGGTCGCGCGATCGCCCAATATTACCCTTGTCTAAAATTTGCAGCGTTTTCAATTTCAATTAGTGTATGCCGCCAGTTCGGCTGTTTTGGTGCTACCACTAATTTTGGCGCGTGTCAGAGACCCCATACGGTGTTGAATTCGACACTTCCAGGGATCCTCATCCAGCATCTCCAGAACGAAGGTCCGATTTGTTTGGTTTTGGAGGTTGGGGAGGGAGGGCGCGTATCCCCTCCACCCCTCTCGCGCCCCACCCTTCGCCCACCCAGGCCTGTTTCCACGAAGCTCCTCCTGAGCCGGCGTTCCTCCGCCAGTCTCAGGTAGTTCTTTTTGTGCCTTCGGAACCCCCGCAAACGATTTCTTTTCTTTCCCTCGAAGGGGGGAACCTTTCGGAAATTCTTTTCTCGCCGGCTTGTAACGGATTTTTCGTCTGGCGTTATTTTTAACTTCGGGGTTTTTCGCGAGTTTGTGAAACATGTTCGAAAACGCGAGTGTCTTGTGACTGCAACGAATTTTGGGACGAACATGAATTCCACGACATCTGCCATCTTCAACATATTACCATAAGGATATCCAATATATGCAGGTGAAAAGTTTGAAATTTCTTGGAACCATTAGGAAGCATTGAGAAGCATTGCTTGGAACCTAAAGAAGCATTGAGTGACTCAATTTGAGTCGGTTTTGTTCCTAACCACACACGAAGATTCAAGTTTTGCCGAAAAACTCGTGTTTCGCGGAATTAACAGCGTTTCCAGAGTAGCTTAGCCGTACTACAAAATGAAATTGGACGGAACGTTGACCTGGCCTGCATTTTGGTTTATTATTCTCTGAATAATCAACGTATGTTTCCGTGACGAGGGTCGAAAATTGTCTTAATAAAATTCATGACGTGCACATTTCTACTGGAATGTCCATCCGCCGTCCACGTCGTTTTGGGCAGTAGGAATTTTTTTTTAAATCTGAAATTTTGACAAAATACTCGGTTTGTTTACCATCTAGTCGTGCCCGCAAGGTTTTCAGCCCGATCGCCCAAATTCGTTGGGCTTTTGAACAATTTCGGGTGTGAGGTCGAGGGGGGTGTTGTTTTCGAAATATTTTTGGGACCTCAGATCCACCCAACCTCACCTAAAAATGGGCTACTTATAGGGCTTTTGAAGGATGTCGTTAGGTCAAGGAGTTGTCGTTTTCAAAATTATTTTGGACGTTGAATCGACTTGTGGGGAGTCCCTCATCCCTAAAAACACGGTGTACCGTGTACTGTACACAGACAGTTTTTTTCGAGTTTTCAACTTTTCGAAAACATTTTTATTGACTTGAAATTAATTTTTGCGTACAACGAAAGATAACGAACCCTAGGGAAAATTTGCACCTTTTGGTTTAGTGTTCTTCGAATAATACACCATTGTATTTGTGTGGGAGGTCGAAAATTCTGATCGACCTTAAAATTTGACTTTACCTAGATTCTATTTGACATATCTAGATTCTATAAACGAAACGTCTGCTTTCCGAGCCGGTTTGCAGTAGGAATTTTTTCTAAAATCTGACAAAATATGTTTTACCATCTACTTGTGCCCGCAAGGTTTTCAGGACGATCGTCTACACCTGTGGGGCTCTGAGGTGCTAAAAAGGGGTTACGGGAGCTTTTTTTTTTTTTTTTTAAGGGTTTTGGCTATGGGGTCGAGTTAGGCGTCGTTTTCGAAGTATTTTTGGGGGTCCGAGAACGAACCGATTTCACTGTGGGGATCTATGGGGCTACAAATGGGATATTCGAAGGATCCCAGGAGGTCAAATAAGGTTGCCTTTTTCGAGTAATTTTGTATGCTTAATTCATTTTTCGAGGCCCTACAACTGTCCAAACATTGTACAGAATTTTTTTTTAAATTTATTTTAGCAAAAATATTTTCTTCATGACACAGAATAAGTAAATATTGGCGCAACTTTTCTATATCAAAGAATAATAAACCCTTGTGTAAAATTAGCAGCGTTTTTATTCAATTTTTGTGTAGTAGATCCTCATTTACTCATTATTTTACCCGAGTGGAAGAGAACTTGTCATTTTCTTATCTGAACGGCGTCACCCAGCCATCGCAAAGCTTCGGTCTTGCACTACCAAACAATTTATAAACAAACCGCGGTCAGAAGCTGCACATCATTAAGCTTTATTTTCGACTTCAAATAGTTTCATTCTGATTGTTTTGGGGACGAAGTGTTTTAAAGCCTTCATTTAAAGAGTCGGCCATGGCAGAGTGCCAGTTAGTCTGTTGACAGGGCGGCTATCAACACGAGTGCGAACAGAATCGAATTTCGATGAGGTTTTTTGTGCAACTCAAACCGTTCTTGGTGTACAAAGTTGCAAACATTGGGTATTCCAAGGGAGGAGGTGCGTTTGGAAAATCTACAGCTCTGAATATTGAGTGCCATTATTGAACTCACGTAGTCTGTTGAAGCTGGTGGTAACTGGGTTCGTTAAGGAAATTGGGAGTAAAGTACCTACCTATCTGTGAACAGTTGAAATGAAGTTAAGTAGTCACATCAAGATCTCATTGCCTTAGTTGTGCTGTAATGAGCCTACGCGAGTGTGGGAGACTGCGAGGAGAATTTTTCAACTAAAGTCTTTTAAAAAAACCTCTGCAAGAAGAATAGGGCTCATTTATGACAACAGAGCTTCAGGTGAGTGGCATTACAAGTACATTATTAGTTTGAGGTACCTACTGAGCGGGAATGTCTCTGGTTAGGCCTCCGCATCTCCTTAGCATACAGAATAGCCCAGTCAATCCGTGGAAAAAGTTATTGTGACGTGGAAAAATATATATGGTTCGATTTTTTGGTCTTATTCAACTTTTTTTTGGGTGGTGAATCCGAATTTGTAGGGATCCAACAAATATCTGTTACGCGTTTTGAGAAATTGGCACTTGGTGTTTTTCATGTTTTGGTGCGTTTTCGTATCACACGTTGTTACAACTCTGCCGCCATTCGTACGGTAGGCACTTTTCGACAAGCTTTGGGTTCGTATCCTGTAGGAAATTTAACGCTCTGTAACCTTTATTATGTAACGTTTCTCGATTGGACTGTCTGTTTTGAAGGTACAGCTGTTTGAAGTGCGAAAACCCATTTTTCGAAAAACGTGTAGAAACTCGGTACTGGGGTCGTGTGTTATCTACATGACATTCCTGGGGGCAATGTGTTATCGCCTTCGCTCGAGCCCCGTAGATAGTGGTAGTAGGCGTAGATAACACGCGACCCCAGTACCAAAAACTCGCCCTTTTTCAAAATTGCTCTAGCTCCTGAACTAGTGGGCTTACAATCAACCACCAGTAAACTTTATAGGAAATTTAATGTGCTTTTACTTTAATAATAGTGACTTTGGCAGTAGGATGCATATTGTCTGAGTTATAAAAATAAAAATAAATAAAAAAATAAAAACTGAAAAAGTGCAAGCATTTTGGAGTTTCTTGCGAATATCTCAAAACGCGTTACAGATATTTGTTGGATCTCTTCAGATTCGGATTCAGCACCCCAAAAAAACAGAAGTACCTAGACCAAAAAATCCAACCATTCATTTTTTCCACGTCCTGATATGCATTGTTTGTATAACATAAGGTGGTAAATCAGCAGAGCAGTAAATGAGAGCCTGAGATTTGTGCAATAGCTCCTCTCTTTTGACTGGTGTTACCGCATTTACCTGAACTGGTAAATTTCTCACTTGAATCAGGCATATTTGCTTTATTGTATCACATGGATGACGCCATTTCAGCGGGCCCAACCGGGTCAGGAACTTCCCCCGCTATTGACAAATTGAGATTCCGAACGACTCCCGACTGCTGGAGGTCCCTTTCGGGCGTCGTAGGTGGGAAAGAGGGAAGTTCTATTTCGACTTTGGAAGGAAGAGGCTTCCGAACGCTATTTCAGGGCTAAACCACAAAAGGTCTAAAAATACGGCGGAGAGAACCACCGAACCAGATGCTGACCATTGAATTCGATTCAGTACCCATATCGAAAAAAATTCCGCAGAGCGAGGCCCAGTTTTTAGTATTTCAGTGAAATATTTTGGTTCATTATTCTTAGAGTTATCAACTGGTTTTTACGACCGTGTCAAGAATTTTGATCGAATCAAAATTTGCCCTTAGGGTTCATGACGTGTAGATTCCAAAAATGATTTTTTAAAGCGCTGCAAATTTTACCCAAGGGTTTATTATTCATTGATATAATATATATATCATAATATGATATATTATATCAATGAATAATAAATTAAACTATCATACAATAATAGGTTAATTTCACAAAAATTGATTTAAATAAAATATGTTTAAAAAAATTCCTGTTCAATGTTTGGACAGATGATGGACCTCGAAAAATCCGAAAATTATTCGGAAAACGACACCTTATTTGACCTCATGGGATCCTTGAAAAATTCCATTTGTAGCCCCATGAAAGCCCCATAGATTTCGACGGTGCAATCGGATCGTTCTGGGACCCCAAAAAATGGATTCCTCGTCAACAAATACTTCGAAAACGACACCTAATTCGACCCCATACCCGAAAACCTTCAAAAACCCCTTCCTGGTTTGGGTGATCGGGCTGAAAACCTTGCAGGCCCAAACCGAGTATTTTGTCAAAATTTCAGATTAAAAAAAAATTCTACTACCTACCCATAACGACTCGGACGGCGGACAAATCGTTTTTGGAATCTAGACATCTTGAAACGTATGATGTCAAGTTTGAGGCCGATCATAATTTTCGACCTCCGTCGCGATTACGTAGGTGTTTTATTCTAAGAATAATAAACCAAGAATCTGGAATTTTGATAAATTACTCTTTTCTCCATCTGGTTGAGTTCGCAAGGTTTTCTGCCTCTAGGGGCCTTAGATGGGCTACCGTTTTTAAGGGTTCCGGCTGTGTTCTTCGTGTTAGGTGTCGTCTTCGAAGGTTTTTTGGGGAGTCCCAGAAACATCAGTTCTCATCTAGGGAGTTTTATCTGATGCCAGGAGGTCGAATAAGTTGTCGTTTTCCGAGTAATTTTTTGGAGTCCCCAAATATCCTAAATTACATTAGGTATGTACAGTAGGTATTTAATACTGCATACGAAGGTGTTGTTTTCAGGCGGAATGCTCCACTCCTTATTGCTACATTTTGGGGGTTTCAAGGATTTTGGGATGGGGGTCGAGTGTGGTGTCGTTTTTATGCAATTTTGAACTTATAATCGGTCCATGTGGTAAAAACTGTGTTGTATGTAGTTCAATTTTCATCATTTTTTGAACCGTCTTTTGTTTTCTACGCTGTTGGTGTGAAATTTATAATCGCCCCGCGTTCTCGGTTGAGTCTGGCTCCTGACTTGGAAATTTTGTAGGAGAAAAAAAGAAGTTTTTTAATCGGTGCGTTCATGCGGGGTATGGAAGGATCGGGTGCTCAGTTTTTACTCGGGAGGCCTCGGAGTGTCGGCGTTGCTCAAGGAAAGGGCCCCCTTCGAGAGACAGAGACGGAGAACCGGGCGAGAGAGAAAAACCCCCAAGAGAGTGAGAGGGAGAACAGAAACCTTCCCTGTGATGTTGCCGCCAAACAACATGGAGAAGGGATCCCGGCTAGACAGTTATAAATTCTTCACGGTGCCCGTAACCGGCTCGGTCGTCACGAAGGGGGTCGATTTCGGTTAGATTGTTTCCGCAACGCAGGAGGTTGTGGTCTATCCTCATGTTTGAACGTACAACGTACAGCGGGGCCGATGATGCTAAAAGGTGGCGGAAATTGTTTAAGATGACAAACTTATTGGTAAAGCTGGGTTTAGCATAACAATGGCAAAATGTAAGTGTTAAATTGTTTATAATCACATTTCAACAGGAAATATAAATTAAAACAATAATTGTTTTAATTTATATTTCCTGTTGAAATTATTTTTTTCCCTCTATTTTTACTAATTTTATTTGTATTTTCCCCGAACTCCCGCCTTATTTGCGCGATTCTTCAATACGTCAATAGGTCAGGTAAACGATCTGGCAAGAAGTTGCGGGTTTTTTTTTTAGCATGGAACACCCCAAACAACCCCCCCCCCCCCCCCTAACTGCCCAAAAAAGTTATTCCGGGAGGGAGATGCGGGAGTGCCACGTTTGTATATTACGTAATATATTTTTTTTAAATACGTTAGGCCACTAGTTCTGCAACGTCACGTCTCACTGTCAGGCCACTAGGGGCGCTCCTGGGAAGCGCTAGTAGGCTGATATTTCGTTCGATTTTGAGTTCGTCAGCCTTCCGAGGTTGACAGGGAATTCGAGGGACAATCCGTCCTCAAGCCCCTGCGCAACTCACATGGTAGAACCGCGCAAATCCCATGCTTGGATTGGGATTACGCGCAACTCACATTTTGCGCTTTCCCTTACAGTCGGCCTTTGGCCTCACTTTTCCAACACGCAAGATGGATTTCAATCCCACGATTAATAAAGCATGATCCATGTTTCTTGAATTTCAGCCGTAGGTTCTAAGCAAAAAGGATCTAGGGGTCCAGGCCCAAGGGCCATGGTTTTTTTTTAAATAACAAGTTTTCCTTGAAATGCGTATCAGGACCTGGAAAAAATATATGGTTGGAATTTTTGGTCTTCATCTTTGGTTTTGGGGGTGCTGAATCCGAATTTTTTTTAGCATAGAACACCCCAAACAACCCCCCCCCCCCCCTAACTGCCCAAAAAAGTTATTCCAGGAGGGAGATGCGGGAGTGCCACGTTTGTATATTACGTAATATATTTTTTTAAATACGTTAGGCCAGTAGTTCTGCAACGTCACGTCTCACTGTCAGGCCACTAGGGGCGCTCCTGGGAAGCGCTAGTAGGCTGATATTTCGTTCGATTTTGAGTTCGTCAGCCTTCCGAGGTTGACAGGGAATTCGAGGGACAATCCGTCCTCAAGCCCCTGCGCAACTCACATGGTAGAACCGCGCAATTCCCATGCTTGGATTGGGATTACGCGCAACTCACATTTTGCGCTTTCCCTTACAGTCGGCCTATGGCCTCACTTTTCCAACACGTAAGATGGGTTTCAATCCCACGATTAATAAAGCATGATCCATGTTTCTTGAATTTCAGCCGTAGGTTCTAAGCAAAAAGGATCTAGGGGTCCAGGCCCAAGGGCCATGGTTTTTTTTAAATAACAAGTTTTCCTTGAAATGCGTATCAGGACCTGGAAAAAATATATGGTTGGAATTTTTGGTCTTCATCTTTGGTTTTGGGGGTGCTGAATCCGAATCTGAAGATATTCAACAAAACCCGCAAAACCCAAAAATGTATAATGATACCTTCAAAATTATATCATCAGTGCGTATTAAAAGTGCGAAAATTTCACCAAAAACTCACATTTACTCTGGAATTACTTCTTTTTTTTTTTATTGTAGATGATATAGGCAATGTGATAGGGAGTGTCTTTTGCCGTAGGACGCATATTTCCGGAGTTATTTGCAATAACCGAAAAAAGTGCAAAAATGTTATTATAGTTAGAGTTGTTATAGTTATTGATGGTTATCATTGTCCTCTACCAGCTTATGAAAATGATGCAAAATTGAATCGATTCTCCAATTCTCTACTGTTATCGCTAGGTTTTTTTAAATAGATTTTTTGAAGGATCGATACTTTTTTGCCATCCTCAGCGATTTCACCGTGGGGATCTAAACGGCGTTCATGGGGCTACAAATGGGATTTTCGAAGGATACCAGGAAGTCAAATAAGGTGTCCATATCCGAGTCATTTTGGACGCATAATACATTTTTCCCAGTTTATGAATCTTTAAAAACGAGTCTGCTCCCTCAAAGCCAGTTTCTGCAACTTTTAAAAGGAGTTTACTCTCTCAAACCCGGTATCTGCCAACTTGGAACTGGTTTCTACGAACTTCAATAAGGTGTCTGCTCTCTCAAAACTGGTTTCTACCTGCCAAAAACTGGTTTGTGCTTTTTGAAAGGCGTTTACTTCCTCAAACCAGATAACTGCTTCGTAATATCTGGTCTGCACTACTAAATTTATTTATACCAGTTTCAGCATTTAGTAAAAATTGGTTTCCGTTTCGGCTAATTTAGTGCTATTTCACTAGAACACTGATTTCTTCTCTGTAACGACCGGTTTCTGCTCGAAACAATCAAGTTATTTAGATGAATGAGTCTCTTGTGAGTTGCCATATTGCTTTGTGAAATGAATAAATTAGACGGGAGTTGAAACTATTGTTCTTAGTTATTCGTCCGTCACTTCTCAAAGATTGAGAACCCCTGTTACATGTAAATGAATTCTTCCTATCAATCAATTGACCCAGCCTACACTAACCAACTCCGGCCTTTCTCTTCTAGGCCTTCCACCTCACCAGTCACCCCGTAGGCGCGCCTCTGCCCTAGTGGGGGAATAATTACACGTTCTTTCTTCTGTCTTCGTTCGCTCAATTTTCCTTCTCACTCCCCCCCCCCCCCCCTCCCCCCGTTTTACAGCTCATTTCCAACTCCTTTGCCATTTATTTCGAATCCTCGCCTTTCATGATTACGGCGAATCGCTATGAATGAATTGACGTGACGTATGAGCGCTTATTGCAGGACGATTTTCTTTGAATCCCATCTTTTCTATATGTGTGTCTGTCATTAGCTGCGTTTTACTATAACGCTCTCGGGTTATTCCCTCGTAATATTTGGCCACGTTGCAGTTATTGGGGAGTTTGATTGGAAACATTGGTAGGCCAGTCGCCAGTGGAATAGTTGGGGGGGTTGGGTCTGAACAACAAAATATCAAAAATTTTAGCAAAATTTGCAGAGATTTGCTGAGAGAACTTTTATCGGCCAAAAACCTCGATTTTTTCATTTTTTCACCTATAACTAAGCATCGCAGAGAAAACCTTTCATATACAAAGATGAAGCATACAATTCTGCGTCGAATGACTTCCGTACACATTAGAATCGGTCCACCCGTTTAGCCACTGTGTAGCGTACCACCTGGTAAGTGTGTGGGGTGTGAACCTATAGGTACACAATTTACCTACTTAGTCTTGTAAAAGTCTTGTATACAAGTGTGTTTCCTAATTGATTATTACTTAAGTTGTGGCAGAATGCGTATGACACAGCGTCCGTGGTTACGCGGCCGCTGTTATCGAAGGAGGCCAGAGGGAGTACGGGTGGAGATTCATCAGAGGCTGACACAAAGTGATGTGATCAGCAGGCAGTGAGAATGCTCCAGCCGCAGTAAAGGAGGATCTAGGCTCCTTAGAAATTCCCGTGTCGGGTTTCTCCAAGTCCAGCTGTTCCTTATTGCTTCCGAGTCTGCGAAGCAGCGGAAGCCTTGTGTTCACTTTCGGGGAAAAAAAAATTTTTGTTGTCCGAATTCAAAATTTCCACTCGCATTTTGCGTTTCATAGCCTACTTAACAAATTTGGTTCCGTGTCTGTCGGTCTGTCCGCATTTCCTTGTTACAGCCATAATTTCCACAATTTTGAATGAATTTAGCTCAAATTTTGAGGGATTATGCGGATCAGGCTCCTTGAGGTCCCATATGAATTTCATCACGATTGAATCAGCGGTACGCTCTGCGCATGCGCTAACGTGAAATTCTTGAAACAGGCATAACTTTCTCAATTTTGATCGGATTTCAATCACATTTTCAGGAATTGTGTGGGTATAGCCCTAGATGGTTCCCTATCAGTTTCATCACGATTGAATCAGTGGTACTCCCTGCGCATGCGCGAACGTAATTTTCTTGTTACAGTTGTTACGTTCATTTTGAACTTGGCACGAGGAAGCTCATGTGCCATTGCCTTGGCAGTGTATTTCTTATTATTATTCTTATATTATATCAAATATTTAATAGATTATTCTTATATTCTACTTTATCTTATTCTTATATTCTAATTTATCTTATTCTTATACTTCAGCGGTCAAGGTGGCGCGCCGTCCGTCTCATGAACGGTCCCAAGGCGGTCAGCGTTCGGACAAACATAATAAGTTATATTTACGGGCAAGCCCAATTCACATTGTAAAAACAGTACGTCATTCTAACCGAGGGTGACGAGAGGGGGGGGGGGGGGGAGCTTTCTGACAAATAGTAGAGCGAATGGCAAGAAAAGGAAAAAATTAAAAGATACGGGAAAGGAACTAATACTCTTGTTTCAATTAAAATTTACATGGGAGGGTCTCGTTAGAGTCTTTAGGGAAGATAGGGAAGAAAAGAAAACGCTGCAAATTTTACACAAGGGTTTATTATTCTTTGATATAGGTTACTTGTGCAGAAATTTAATTCAGTGTCAATGAAAAAGTATTAAAAAATTTTTGAATTTTTATATTTCAAAACAAATTTTTTTATTTTTTTCCAAAAATTTTTTTTTCAATATTTTTGTTTGTTTTTTACTTGAAAAATATTTGACCTCCTGGGATCCATCAAACATCTCATTTGTAGACCCATGAAAGGCCTATAGATCACAACAGTGAAATCGGATCGTTGCGGGACCCCAAAAAATGGATTCTACTTCCAAAAATACTTCGAAACTGAAGAGAGAATTGAGAGAAACTGAGAATTTTTGGCCGCCAAAAGTTCTCCCAGCTAAATTTGCAACCATTTTTGATATTTTGTTGTTCAGACCCCTAACAACAATAAAAAAAAGCTACACCATATCTTGCACGAGTCGAACCCTCTGGCGACTGGCCTAAAGAGTAGAATCCTTAAGTTCGCAATAATAATTATTGCGAACTTATTTATTGTGAATTAGTTATGCAATTATTGTGAATTAGTCATGCAATATTGAGTTGAAATGTAATAAAAAAAGTGTATTCGTAGAGAAGCCTTCAAGCGATACAAATATTTAGTTACGCTACGGATTTGGTTCCTCATTTATGATTGTTGATTTGGCTCCTTATTTACTACTATGTAGATTTCTCCTCTGCTGATATGGTCCATAATTTACTCCTCAGCTGATTTGGGCTGTTCTCAACGTACAAACCTGAAACAAACGTACAAGCCTCGCTCCCATGTCAAAATATTTTTGACTAGGTATATCGGCGTGAATATTCACCCCTATAATAGGGCAATAATTGCCGTTCACGCTTCCGCAAATCACATAGCGCGTCGGAGACAGATGTTTCCTGAAAGTTATGAGAAATTCCTCGGTTTCCCGTTGCTTGATATCTTCCCTAAAATACATTCCTCGAAGGCGTCCGTTTTTCTTTTTTCGTTATCTGTGTGCTGCCTGATCCTCCAACTCGACCCCCCATTTTATGAGAAATTCTCTTCAGGTCTGGTGGCCCCCAACATCTGTTCTGTGAATTGTTTACATTTTTTTCTTCCCTTATTCTTACCGTTCTATTGTATTTTCCACACCTCCGTCGCCAGTTTCGAACTACATGTCGATTTGAGGTCTCTCTAAAATCCTAAGCATTTTCTGCATCAGGTAATTTGTCGATAGATACCTTTTCGGTAATTTCCTGGCACCTGGGTGGTCAAACTTGTCTAGTCGAGTACTTTGTTGTATTCTCACGTTCTTCTGCCGGTCTGTGGTCTCCTTCGGCAGCCTTTTGAAAGTGAGGGCAGGTAGGGGTCCTTCCCTTTTGTTGCGTCAATAAGGGGGGGGGGGGGGGGGCTGTCGTGGGCCATCCGGCAACCCTGTTGACACCGACATTGGGGACATTTGACAAACCTGCAGTGGGTGACATCTTTGTCAGCCATTTTCCTCCAAGAGCCACCATTGTGTCATCCAACTTTTTCTCTCACAAATTTTTGAAGTTAATCAATTTCTACTAGGATTGGGTATAGGAAGAGGTTTCTATTTTATTTCACAATTTATTTAGGTTTAGTGTTCACTCTTCTTGGTTTTTTTTTCTCACAACTTTCAAGTGCAGTTTTAAATTTGGTGCAATCTTACGAGCTATCACTATTCGCTAACCTCTACCTGATTTTTCCCTTTTACAGCTGTCAATATCCCATTTGATTGGCAGCTCCTATTGTCGGCATTTCATATTTCTACAATAGACCGCCCATGATGGGTGCCGGAGTGGTTGGTGCCCCTCCAAAGATTCATCGATCGGGCTGCTGCGCAGATCAACGCCCGATTCTGACATCCACGGAGCGTCCAACTGGCAGTACTAGCTGTGCTCTGTTGTGTACACAACGCAGTCTGAGTTTTGAATGTACCTAACCTATCTGTAGCTTCAGGACTCCCCCAAAATGGTAATTTGCAGCTTTTTTGTTGTTGTGATATTGTAGTTGTTTTGTACACGCGTTCTTATTGAAAGTTGATTGTTTTTCTTTTTCAAGCTCAAATATGATATCGGCTTGGGTCTTGGATGACCCCATTCACACACCTGGCTCCCTTCCTACCATTGTTGATGGTTTCCGTTCAAGCGTGCTTTATGATATTAATCCGTTCTGACAGGCTATGTTCGTCAAGGTTCTTTTACGCCCTTCTTTATTTTTTCTTCTCCCAAGAGTCCACCATTTTCAATGCGAATCCGCCCTATATTGATTTCAGGCATTACGGTAGCGTACTAGTTACAAAAAAAAGGGCTCTGTATTTCTTCTTGCGCATTGTTGACGTTGACTGTACTTTTGTCCTGAATAGACCGACTGTATGTCCTGTAACGATCGATCGGACCACTCCATTATGTACACCCCCTCTTCAGTTATTCCCCAAGAGGGTCTTTGTCGTCAAGTACACTCAAGCAAGAAATATTCAGTATGGCCATCGGAAAAAAAAAAGTGATTTGCCTCAAAGTTTGCCTTTGAAGGTGCTTAGTAGTATTTTGTTTAACCGAAAGCTTCACCACGTACTTTAGCTTCACCTCGGGCAGTTTTGAGCCCCATCTCCAATTTTTGAAGGGGGCCAGGGCGTCAAGTGAGGTGTCATTTCGAAATGATTTTGGACAATTTATGGGTGTTCCAGTCCTGTGGTCGGCACTCTGAAATAATTCAATGCCCCGAACGATTATGGCTCTAAACCCATGGATAATCCCTCTTGTAGCGTCTGTAGGTCTTTTAGGTAGGTATTTGTTTACGATCCAGTAATCAATGAGTTGGGAGAGAACCCTACGTTGAGGCCTGAATGTACGTTCAACTTACCTCAAGTCACTCTGGGCTGTAGAATCTACATCTGATGAGCTTAGTTGCTCGAAACCCGTCCCCACGCTATAATTGTTTACCCAAATAAACAATTTAGTATTCAAACCAGCAGAGGAGTCGTTCTCTCTCCCTAACCAACTCATTGGATTAGGCCTCTGCACCATCGGCAAACAACCACTTTGTGATCCAGTAATTCAGTTCTTGCGTCACAGTCTTGGTATGTTCCCCAGTTTTAGTTATAAAATCCGCAGTCTAATGACAATGTGGCTATCATTCCCTTATAATATTATAAGGGAATTATAGCCACATTTTCATTAGACTGTGGATTTTATAATAATATTGTAAGGAAATTTTAATTAACAAAGTATGTTCATTAAAATTTGAAGAAGAAGTACATACTTAATAAAGACTTCTGACAGAAGGCCTACATGTGGTTACTCAGCACCCAAAATAAGTGCAAGTATGTAGCAGTCCATTAGGTTAGATTATCTTATCACCAGAGAGGGCATGGAAGTGGGTTCGTGAAGGGTGCCCCACTTACCGCACCAATGTCTGTAGACCCATTGTGCAGAGTTACGGTAAGACTCTTACCGTAAGAGGTCTGTGTCCTTAAGGTTCAATAGCCCTCTTACCAGGTCCTGACAGGACCTTCCTGTTGTGCCAGTATCTCTCCCCGGTCCACTGATCACAGACCAAGATACCTTTTGCACTCTGTAGCCTCTCACTGTGAGGTGAGTCGCTTTCTCCTTCCATCTCCACATAGCCAGGTTCTTCATTATTACCCCTATCGTGTTTGAATGTGCCTTGAAGCACCTGTTCTATAAGCCCACGACGAATCTCAGTTATGCCTGCCGTTAAGGGAGACGTGTGTTCACCCTTTTATTGTCTGGCCCAGCCAGCATGGTGTGTCCATGCTGCTGGTGCGGGGTTCCTCCCCATCTCCAGTAGCACTGGCCACTGGCAAACTGTTCCTATGATATAAGAAATAATATTTAGGGACTATAATAATATATTATATTATAATATATTATTATGGTCCCTACTTGGCCTCTGTCTGGCCAGGGCGTCTGCTTTTTCATTCCCTGGTATGCCAGCGTGTCCAGGGACCTCTCTGATAAGTGTTCAATCATCAAAAGGGGGGATGCGCTCCCGACCGCCCTTTTCCGAACATCGTCCCTGCTGCTTTCATCCCCTGCCCTCGACAGGGCGTTGAAGTTTCACGGCCAGTTCTGAAGCACCCGACCTACAGACTGATGGAGTGCCAAAATCCTTGTAAGTCCCAAGAGCTCAGTTGAGTGACTTTTGGCGAATATTGTGACGATTTCTCACTTAAATAACTACTTCAGCACGTCAATTATTATGTGTAACGTATAACTACGTTACTGATGAAAAATGTACAAAACTTACCGATAAAAATAGAAAACATTGGAGAGGCGGCAGAGGCTGAGACTTACAAGTTTTTACTACGTTCTGGAGCCTTTCGGACTTGCAGGTTATTACAACCGAACACAGAGAAGACATTTCTCATCGGATCAAAACCAAACTTCGTAGGAACATTCTAGAGCCTTACATTTACCCAGAAAGCTCAAAACCTTACTTTGGGGAAAAATCGGACTTACGAGGTTTTGCAGGTATACGGTCGATATATACCATTGGATTTCAGGGGTGATGGTGATCGGGCCTGATTTAGGGTCCCAAAAACGAGTGGTGAAATCCCCACTTTAGCAAACAAGACTTATTCCTTTCCTGCACAGCATAATCATCGGCTATTGGTCTTGCTAGTATTTGGTAACGTACTATTTCTGCTGGAAAGGGGGAAATCCTGGACTGGAGCGGATGTACTTGCCTGCTCTCATGAATCAGTCTGGGCACAGACTTTGGGAACCGAGGAACTTCTAGTGGCCCATCCGTTGGAAGGTCGGAGGGAATTGGGGGCGGCATTGAGGCAGCAGTAGGTGCGTCGTATCTGGACCTCTTCAATGCAAATACACTGTTCGCCCCTCACTCACCTCCCTGTGCAGCGGACCCACAGGGTGCCCTCGACCTCTCGAGCGTGGACATCTGGAAAGATAACCTGGCCCAATCATTCACCTTTCCACCAAATTATATCATTAAGGTGGTTATCAGTGGCTCAGTGGTTTGAGCGTTGGACTACTGAGTCAAAGGTTGCTGGTTCGATCCCAGCAGCCGCAAGACATCTTCCTCATACTGATAATCACCTTTCGGAAGGCAATGGCAACCCACCGAAAGTATTCTGCCGTGGAAAACCTCTCAAATTTGCCGTTCGGAACCGGCGTTTAGCAGTAGGTCCCTACTACTTCTGTAATAACTGGTCAACACGCTCAACAGATGTTAGTAGCGAGAGGTCGCCAACGCCCGATTACGGGTATGGCACCCAAAGAAGAAGAACTAAACCACCTATGATCTACTATAATATATATCTTACTTAGCACCCACCCATAGTTTCAATGTGTTTTATTGTTGCAGTTTTGCTGGGATGAAGATGACTATTAAGCAGAGGGCGCCTTCTGGCCCAAGATAAGAATGTTCCATCACAATGCACCACGCCCACCCGTTGTACCAGGTAATGTGAACTTACTCAGTTGAGCCCAATTTGCGATCCTATTAAATTGAACGCTTCTATTGATGTACCTCACAACCTGAGAAAAACTGGAAATTAGTACGGGTGCTACAGAGTTGGTTTCCTATGGCCGAGTTGGTTCCTAAAAATGCCCCCTGAAATGTCTGTGTTGGGTCCTAATTATGACCGTGTTGGTTCCCAACATTTCTTGTCGCATTTTATCCAGTTTTAGGACTGGCTACAACTTGAACATTCTAGGTATGCTTACAAATGCCAGCCCGCAACGGCCAGCCCTCCGGGGAAATCGAGCGGGGTTGGCTGGCGTTATTCCAGTGGCTTAGCCTGAAGCCGATGGCCCCATAGTCTACTACATTAACGCCGCAACAAGATGAGGAGAGTGACCATACTTTGGTCATCTTTCTTCTGGGGGTACTTCCAGCTGTCGAAAATCAAAAAAAAAAAAAAAGAAGAATTACTGGAACGAGCGGGGATGGCTGGCGTAGCCATTAGGATGTGGCCCCCTAGTCTACTACATAAAAGCCGCAACAACAGTTGAGAGTGATCCAAATTTGGCCATCTTTCTTCTAGGGTACTTCCAGCTGTCGAAAATCAAAAAAAAAAAAAAGAAAAAAGAAAAAAAAAAGAAATACTGGAACGAGCGGGGATGGCTGGCGTAGCCATTAGGATGTGGCCCCCTAGTCTACTACATCAAAGCCGCAACAACAGTTGAGAGTGATCCAAATTTGGCCATCTTTCTTCTAGGGTACTTCCAGCTGTCGAAAATCAAAAAAAAAAAAAAAAAAAAAAAAGAAGAAATACTGGAACGAGCCCCCGCCTGGCGTAGCCATTAGGATGTGGTCCCCTAGTCTACTACATCAAAGCCGCAACAACAGGAGGAGAGTGATCCAAATTTGGCCATCTTTCTTCTAGGTTACTTCCAGTTGTTGGAATGTTGAACAAAAAAAAAAAAAAAAAAATACCGGAACGAGTGGGCTGGCCTAGTCAGTAGTCAATGACTGTGGTTTCTTTATCGCTTTGACCAACGAAGGGGAAGGGAACCAATTCGGACCTCATGCTGCGGGACCTATTCGGCAACCAATATTTCCCTGGGAACCAAAACGGCTCCACCGGTTAGTTTGTACTTGATATAATGCTGCTAAACATTTTCCCCATCCTTGATAGTATTACTCAGGTCTATTTTGATTGATGTGATAACTACCACGGAAAACGTGTAGCAAAATTGGCGTCTGCTCCCTCGAAACTGGTTTCCTCCCGATGAAAACCAGTAATGAAGAACGTGTTATCGTCACGGCGAATTTATACGATTTTTTTTCCAGGTGAGGAAACTGAAGGTGTAGTGCAAAGCGTCCCTAACTGCTCCGGTGTTCTAAAAAGTTATAATCCAGCGTTAACGCCTCGCACTTCTAGTCTTTACCAACATTCCTCTCAAGGTATTTAATTCCATTTCCAGAGAGACTTGTACATCTGTCGGCACCCGTAAATTTCGCGTGGGGAGACTCCACCTTCTAATCTTGATAGCCCGCCGTTGGTGAGCGATTGAGAAACGGTGGAATCCACGAGCAGCCCTTTAAAAACTATTTTCTGCTTAGTAAAAACTGGAGTCCTCTCACTTTAAAAGAGAAGAACGACCTTTTACCTACACAAGGGTTTATTATTCTTTGATATAGGTTGATATTGCGAAAAGTAATCCTGTGCCAATGAAAAAATATTTTTGAAAAAATGAAGAATAAAAAAAAAAAAAAGTTCTGTACAATGTTCGGGCAGAAGTGGGACCTCGAAAAATGGATTAGGTATGCTTTAAAATTACTAAGAAATTATTTTACATCCTGGGATCCTTTAAAAGTCTCATTTTTAGCCCCATGAAAGCCACATTGATCCCCATGGTGAAATGCTTCGAAAACGACACCTAACTCGACCCCATAGCAAAACCTTCAAAAAACCCTCTCGTAGCCACTTTTTAGCCCCGTAGCCACAGAGTCCCACGGTTTGGGCGATAGGGTTGAATACCTTACGGTCACTATTAGATGGTAAACTGGGTATTTTGTCAAAATTTCAGATTGATTAAAAAAAAAAATCGCTACTTCCCAAAACGGCTCGGACGGCGGACGGCCATTTCTTTTTTGGAGACTAGAAACGTATAATGTTAAATTTTGATGCCGATCAGAATTTTCAACCTCTTGTCATAGGTGTATGTGTGTACCAAAATGTTTTTGCTCAGCAACTCAGAAAAAAAATTCTGCTTGGTAATAACTGTAGTACCTATACTCCCTAACAAGTGGATTCTGCTTGGTAAAAACTAGTGTCTGTTCATTAAGAACCGGATCTGTTCTGTAAGCACAAGTGTCCACTCACTGAAAACCCGTTTCTGCATAGTAAAAACTTATGCCTGCTCACATGAAACTGGTTTACGCTCCCTTAAACTGTGCCTGCTCTCTGAAAACTAGTTTCCAGCTTCCAAAATCCCGTTTTTCCCTCAAACCCCGTCTCTGCTCACTGGAAGCTTCTTCTTACAGTTTCATAAGATTGAGAGTTTATCAGAGCTAGTAGACAGGTCCATTACAGGGATACGGATTTCATGAATATCGGCTCAACGTTGAAAGACATAATTCTTAAAAATGACAAAATGATTCGATTTTTTCAACTGTACTAGAGTTTTTCTACAATAACTCTAACAATCAAGTTTTTGTTGAAGATGGAATCGCTCCGCTCGGATTTGAACCCGAAGGAAGAAGCGGATCTCCGCCTTGCAGTGACTCCAGACCTCCTGGCTTCCTCCTGTGGGCCAGGGACTTGCCGTCTCTGCTGTCCGACCCGGATGGCGTCTCTTTGTTCAAGAGGTACCTCACTGACGAGGGGAAGTCCCATAGTGACCAGTTGGATTTCTGGTTTGCCATCGAGGGCCTCCGGAAACAGGTGGACCCTGACAGAATCGCTCAGTTTGTCAAAGTCATCTACAGGTTAGTTTTTCGAGAGGATTGTGGAAGATTTGCGAAAGTTGAAGATTTGGGATTATTGATGCGTTTGTTAACTTTCAGACGATATTTCCTCAAGTCCCAACTTGGAATCAGCGATTCTCAACGAAAGGCTGTCCACAAGCGACTCAACGATACGACCGAATTCGACATCCACATTTTTGACAAAGCTCAATCTCAGGTTGAGCGACTCATCAATGACACGACCTACCCAAACTTCCTCAGGTCGGAGATCTACCTCAATCACGTCCAGGCCATGCAGAACGGCTGCACTGGGTATGTTCATCATTCTTCTAACCGTAAACGTTACTCGTGAATTGTTCTGAGGACAGTTGATTTTTTCAGGAGCGGTTCGAGCAGCTCCGGCCCCGAGAGTCACGGCGGCAAGATGCTAGCAACGGTCCACGAGGATCAAGAGCTTGACATGTCCACGTCAGCTCGCTCTTTCGCTCCCCTAACTAAGGACATGCTCATGTACACCCAGAAACGCCGGAGTGACGCTGTACCAAAACCCGAAGCGTTTGCTGGGTAAATGATCTGTTCGAGTTCACCGCACTGTGTCCCATACGCAGGATATTGCTTGAGTCTGAACCCTTTATAGAGTCAACAGTTTGCCGTTGTTGCCAATTTCTCTCTATGCTTCACTTTTCCACTTAGCATTTTTATTTTTATTCATTTTTCTAATGTGATTTGACTTTTGAGTTTGTTCATTTTTTTTTTTTTTTTTGCATGTAGTTTGTACTTGCCCGGAAAAGGGGCATCCAAGTCATATTCATCGTATAACCCTGTGTCGCGACAAGACTCAGAACTGCAATCACTCAGCTCCGATGCACGAACTGAATCCGATAACCTATCACTCACTGATAGCTCAGTGTAAGTTGAATGCGAGAACATTTTTCATTGTCTAATGGAAGGAGAACAGTGTAAAAACACAATGTGCTGCCTTATGTGATAAGTAGAGCCTGGAATTATATGAAAAAAGAAAAAAAAAGGTAAAAATAAAAACAAACCCACAGGTTACTGCTTTGAGCCTTTGGCTAAAATTCAATGACCATGGAGCATGCTTTGCCTAGTAACGTTGACAAGCAAAATTACTATTTACCTAAATTGTGAAATTGCTCCTTAGGGCGAACCACGCGCGAATTGAGAACCACGCGCTACTTTTGGGTCGCATTTTCGTTCCTCGATACCGTTCCCGAAAAACGTGACACTTTTTGGCAGTTAGGTCACGGCTAAAGCATGTTCCATGCTAAAAAATCTGGCATCACATGCATCGGGAAGTAGAAATATATGCAAAATGGTCCAAAAACCGACTAAAATAATATTTTGCATATTATGCAAAATACCTTCACTATTGACGAAAAAAAAAAAAAGTTTTGAAGTGTTAAAGTGTTTAATCGGTGTAGTAATGGGGGGGATGGAGTTGGACTAGTAGCGGCCTGTCCTTTAAATATTTTGGTCTACTGGCTCAAAAATCAAGAGTGCCAAGTTATACTTAGGCTGTGATGCACTTCAATCTGAAAGTGACGAGGGAGACTATTTTCAAATCATCACCTCCATGTAAATTAATAAGGGTATTCACGGTCGAGGTTAACGAGTTCTAAGTAGTAAAGTTGCTAAGTAAAAGAATCATGAGGCACCCTGGTTAAATGTGTAGTTCTGTAGGTAGAAAGCGTAGTTCTGGCAGATGCCACTACGACAAGTGGCGCTTTTGCTTCACACCCCCGCAACTTCTTGCGACCCCCGTGGAAACTTTCTTCTCTTGGGATCCATTGCATCAAACCCAATTTAGGAAAAAACTTCAGGAAGGAACCCCAAACGAAAACAGAAAACACCAGAACAACAGAAAACACCGGTAGGCGGCCATTTTGAAAGATCGCAAGAAAACTGATAACACTGATAACTTGGTTGCTGTCGACGTTCTCCACACCTCTGACTCAGTTACGTTAACATGGCTGATAACTCACTTTGATAACAACTTTTCCACGGATTGTCTCCACGTTCTCCACGTTCTCCACGTTTAACCCGTTAACTCATCGACAACGGCCCGACCGTGAAGACCCTTAATGAAATTACTCAGTTTATGGATCAGAGTCTCTGGCTCAGTAGCTGTTTAGAGATTGTTCTATTTAGATTTTGCGAAGATTCAATAAATATAGATACTGAAGTGCTGAGAGTTTTTCAAAATTGTTCTAACAAAATGCAAAAGATGTCGCTACCTTCAATCTTAAAAGCCGAATCTTCACGAGGTCCTGGTAGGTGCCATAGTGGACAAAGAACTCAAAATTGAAACTCTATAAACTGCAGATACATACGCTCAGCTTGATAGTTCGCGATGGCTGTTAAGGCTGTGCCCCCATTCTCGGATTTTGGGGTTTTCGAACCCTTCTGGGATTATTGAATGCACGTAAATACGAATAATTCGGGATAATATCATAATGCATATTATGCATTCCTTTACGGTTAAGAGTTGGCTGTTACCTAAGCCCAGCACCAATTAGAATGGATCCTTAATAATCCGCTATATAATCCTATATAATCTGCTATATATATATATATATATATATATAAAAATATATATATATATATATATATATATAATATATATAATCC
Organism: Pilophorus perplexus; assembly: GCA_955831195.1. NCBI lineage: Eukaryota > Metazoa > Arthropoda > Insecta > Hemiptera > Miridae > Pilophorus > Pilophorus perplexus. The sequence continues at coordinate 20,178,174 of OY037008.1, forward strand.
GCTTTGAGCCTAAGTGGCCAGTCGCAAAGAGGGGATTCCCGTCTCCTCTCCAATTACGTCCAAAATTCAAAATTTTGAAGAAAACTTGGTCGAAAACGCTTAATAACGACAAAGTAATGCGATACACCTTCTAAAATAGCGATATGCAAATGAGCAAAATTCCAGGCTCTATTGATAAGGCTCACATCCCTCAGCGTTGCCAATGCGACTGATGACTCCCAATACTGACTTTTCTCCTCATTTTCCAGTGACGGCGTATCCGTGGGTCATTATAAACCGTCCAGACGGCAATTCCAGAGGCACTACAGGCAAGTGAAGGAATCTGCCAGCGTCAATCGAGACCCTTCGTTGCACCACACGGTGATTCCCAGGACGCAAAGGATGGTCAAAGAACAGGTATGTCGTCGTGTTTTTTTGTCTTTGTTACTAGTCATTCTGGAGCCCTTTTCGTCAAAGTAATGAATCACCGTGTAGGATGTTAGTTGACACAGTAGCTGCTACAGTAGCTGTTAAACAGTGTACCTTAGGGTGGCAGTAAAAAATCAAAGTTCGAATTTGATCAATCTCAACCCCCCAATTGGTGCAGTTGGGCTAGAAAATGAGTTTGGCAAAGTTTTAGGCCGATTGATCAAGTATAAATGGCGCCTCATCGCATTTGAAGTTCGAAGAAACTGCAAATTTTTGGAAAAATGTTCAGTTTTTCGTTTGTAACTCGAGTACCCTTTGGGCTAGAAACCTGTCATTGGTCTCATTCTGTAGGTAGTTTAATTGCGACCAACTTTTATTTCGATGCTTAGATTTCTGCTAAAACCAACAGAATCGTGGTTATTGAGAATTCTGTGGGTCAGGTCGTGATATTTTTAAGAAAATGTGACTTTTTACGCATACCTCTAACAACGCCACGACAGTCCATTGAATTGTTCTTTTTGCGATTCCCAGCATCCTCCTTCACTCAGTACATGATTATTTGTGGTGTGAAATACATAACTAGACAAGTTGGGGTTGGTTGGGAGGAGGGGGATGATGGGAGGGGAGGGGAAATTATAGCTGAATTCAACGCATTTCATAAATTCAAGGTGTATTGTTGTTATTTCAAAACATCTGTCTAAAAGTAAACACAGTTTTTCAGTTACTACTTCCAGATTTCCTCGTCAACGTTTCCTCCTCTTCTTGTCTGGTGATGTGCTTTGGTGATCTGTCGCTTGTAAACTATCCTCCATGTCATCTGCGGTCGAATCTTCCTCCTCAGACGTGCTGTCTCCAGAAGTGGATGATTCCAATTCTATTCCCTCCTCAACCTCTGAAAACGAATTAAAAAAATTTTTATACATGAAAAGTTAGGTACCTACCTTAAGTTTATTTTAGAATTGTTGGAAATCCAAGCATTAAATAAATTGGATCACTACTCATGCCACCATTATTTTAATCTCAACGATAGAAAGGAAACAAACCAACCTATAGGTGCTCTATAGAGCAGTGGTGTTGGAATTCGCCAATCTTGCTGACTGTAGAGCTGCTTGTCTCTTCTCTCTTCTTTCTTCTCTTTTCATAAAATTCATGTCAACACCTCCCATGCAGCCAGGACGCCCTTTTTCTCTCTGAAGTAAAAGAACTGCTTGTCTTCTTCACACATGCTGGGAAGTGCATCCTGGTGAGCCACGTCGAACAGATCTTCAAGAGTTGATTTGAAAGCGTCTTCTTTTTTATTTTGAGTTACACCTGGTCGGTGCGCGTTCCTTTGAAGTTTTCTCCGCTCATAGTGTAGTTTTTCTAGCTTGCTGATGCAATGCTGTGGTTCCTTAGTTGGTATTCTAGACTTTTCCCAAAACACAAGAAGCTCTTTGTTGTAAGTGCTGCAGCATCCCTCATACTCTTACCAACTTGCCGAATATTGTAAAATAAACTACGTAAAACCTGCCCGTTTGATGGCAACTTAGTGCCAGTAATTTGATGGGACATGTGGCCTATAAGATAAATTTTGTCACGTTTCCTCGTTGATAATGTAGAAGACAAAGGTAGAGCCATTTTTCTTAGCACAAAACCAACAAAAAAACACAAACTGAACCGTTCTTGAAAACTGAACGTTAAGTGACGCTTCCTTCTTGCTGAGACTTAACATTACACTAAGAAGTCTTCTTTCCCACTATCTTTATCTTCCTCCCAAGGACGACGGTTTTCCCCTAATGACGAAAGGATGGATTTGTCGACAACAGGAATTTTGTGATTAAGAGATTGTCAGGCCAGGGTACTTACCAAAACTGCCTTTCACCAAACCGTTATTAACAGAATAAGGATTTGAGAGACGTGTCATTGTAGCAATAGCATGTTATTGACCCAAAAGTCATGTATGGCTCGATGGGAATGTTCGAAAATAACAACTTGGAGCATGGAGAATAGGCAAATATAACTAAGGATTTACGGTGAGTTTTGGTCAAAAATCCCCCCCCCCCCCCCCTAAACACTTCATGACATCCTTCCTTATTTATACATTGTATAATAGGTATACAATTCTAGCATCGTATTTCCAGATAGCAACCACGCCAATAATGTAGGGGAAGGATTAGAATACGATTCAATGGACTGTCGTGGCGGTGTTTGGAGTACGCGTAAAAAGTCACATTTTCTTAAAAATATCACGACCTGACCCACAGAATTCTTAATAACCTCGATTCTGTTGTTTTTAGCGAAAACAGTATTGAGATAAAAGTTGGTCGCAATCAAATTATCGACAGAATGAGACCAATTACAGGTTTCTAGCCCAAAGGGTACTCGAGTTACAAACGAAAAACTAAACATTTTTCCAAAAATTTGCAGTTTCTTCGAACTTCAAATGCGATGAGGCGCCATTTATACTTGTCCGACCGGCCTAAAACTTTGCCAAACTCATTTTCTAGCCCAACTGCACCATTTAGGGGGTTGAGAGTTCAAATTTGGGGAGAAAAGATTTTCCCCTTATGACCTATTGCCACCCTAGTGTACCTGCTTCGTCTAAAATCGTCTTGTATAAGATGGATTCCCTTTATCTCGCTGCATCCACCACACTTGCTCATGTCTGTTTGGCCATCAACTAGCAATGCTCAAGACAGCATGCAAGGAGACGGTCAGGGTTGTAGGAGAATGCGAGGCGTCCATGTCAGGCAGACGTTCCCGGTCCTGGACATATAGTAAAAGGGTATACTGGGCTTCAAGCACCTGCAACAGGTTTGCGCCAGGACCTGGCCCATGTCTATTCAAAAAATATGTTTCACTTCCCTTAGAACATTAAGAATACTGAGAACTTCGCAATTAGCTTGTTTGGTTGCGACTGAGAGGTGCCCGTTCATTTGTTGAAGAAGTTCGGAAATCGGACTATTGTCAATCGCTATGTTTGGGAGAGTTCTTCTTTCTTCTCGGTTGTCCTTGAAGGTTTAGTAATCGATTTCCTCTTACTTTAGGTATCCATGTGGTGGTTACCCACTCGGGTCCCGTTTTTCCCCTACTCGGCTCCCGTCTCGTCAGGATGAAAATTCCCAAACGTCTCCCGTATCCCACGGCGGTTTCCTAACTGACTCCCGAGGGATATCAAAAGTCCTAACTGACTCCCGACCAGAGCGAAAAATGAAAGTCCCAACTGACTCCCTGGAGGAGGTTAGTTCTAACTGACTCCCGGCGAGGAACAAAACTGTTAAAAGGTCCTAGCTGACTCCCGAGCGCATCAATGAGTATTTTCCACAAAGTTTCCTTCCCACTTCACAGACAGAACGAGGGAGTGGAGGTGTGGTTAAAAATTTGTGGTGTTAGTCGATGTTAACAAACATCTCGTCAAGCCTACCCTAATCAATAAAAAAAGATCAATGTGGAACAACATAATATTATCGTCAAGCCTACCGCAATCAATGAAAAAATGATCAGTGATCTTCCCGATCGTCTTCCGGGCATTTTCACGGGAGTCAGTTAGGTCAGCAGTGGTTAGCGTTTTCTTTCTGGCCATGAGCCCCCCCCCCCCCCCCCCCCCCGGGAGTCAGTTGGGCTCGCCAAGAGAAAGTGCCCTCACGTTTTTGATCCTCTGGGAGTCAGTTGGGTAACGCCCCCCTTCCCATATTGTGCAGACTGAGCACTGCCTCAATACCAGAGGCGTGGTTAAAACTGTGCGTGTGCGAGCTCGACACAGACCAAAGCTATGTCGAGGCATGGCTTGGGGCTGCTCTTAGCGTTTCCAATCGTAATGCACTGATTACCTACTTCAATCACCTTGAAAACGTTGGGGTGAGCTTCACAGCAATTGGTGGTCAATCGAGCGGATGAGGAGCATTTGTAAAATATCGTCAATCGGTTTCAAAGCCAAGAGATCATCGGTGAAACTCTTCCAACCTCTGTATCAAGTCTAAACGACGATGTTAACCTTTTTCATTCTTGAAAACAACATTTTCGCCTTTCAGAGAGCACTTAAAAATTTTTGAAAGCATCCTGAGCCAACACGCTTTCATAGGGCTATGACACGTAGGTACCTCGTAACTTCTGCATGGGAGCCGAGTGGGAATCCTGTTTCGTTTTGGGAATTTTGAAACAAAGGACGGGAGCCAAGTGGGTGGCCACGATCCATGTACAGTGTACATTGTACACATACCGGTCATTTCATTTTTCGATTTTCCTTCCCCTAAATTGCCCCATTAACGCACAGTTCGTCACCTAATTATAAACCACAGCATGGCGTTCTACAGTGCAATATCATCAATGCAGATGCTAGACTAAATTTTAAACAGTACGCTAAACTGGCGAAAGCATTGACGTTTCTGTTTGACCCCGCTCCCAATCATTGGACATCCTAATTATAAAGCATTTCGAACGCTCGCTCGGGTACGCCAGACTTTTCCCGTCATGTACTCGCCGAGACGATTTTTTTTTTCTTCAAATTTAGGTAGAAGAATCAAGATGACCATCGGATATAAACTTGCTGACTAAGGCTACGTCCTAATTGAAAGTATTCGGACGATGGAATTCGTCCGAACGCCCTGTAGACGAATGCCCTCCAAAATCAAACTAGCATAAATACAGGTAGTGGCCTAATTGGAGGGTTTTCCCGTCCGAGGTCATCGCACGGATTATCCGTCCGAAGGGGCTCCGTTTGTTTCGGCCACGCACCGTGTCGTTCGTACGATAGAGGGTCTTTCAAACAGTCTTGTGCAAGTGTCGTGTCCTCATCGAACTTTTGGATTTAAGGAAGACCAAAACCACGTCTTTTTCGTACGGCAAAAAACAAACTTGTTTGATTTTTCATTCGTGCGAATAACTATGTCGTTCGAGGAATTATTGATATTGGAGGTACAGTCGCTACTGATTATATGTAGGGTGGCCAGATTTTTTTTTTTTTTTTTCGAGGAAGCAGTACATTAAAACAAATAGTCGTTTTATTAGATATTAAGACAAAAAGTGTTAATATCTAATAAAACATCACATTAGGTTAAATCATTGCCACTGACCAAAAAAATATTATGACTATACGATGCAGACAATCTCATGAAGGAGATCAATATTCAAAGCTCAATACTCGTTTGCGTTCAAAAACTAGTGAACCCATTTGAAAACCACAAAGACCGTAACTCAGAGTAGGTACAATATCCGAATCCCCAATTTTTTCTTCAAAGGGTAGGTATGGGTGGGTGTGGGTAGGTGGGTTCGTCTTCAAATTTTTTGAAAAAAGCCGAGTTGCTCAGCACACCGCCATCACTATCTTTTTCATACGCCCCTACGTCAATGATTCGAAATCGGCAATTTGAATCAGACAGCTAGCAGTACGATCGAAAAACCCCTTTGTAGTTAAAAAACATACTTCCCGATTTTTGTGGTTTTCAACCCATACGGGTTCTTTGCAAAATTTAATGTAATTTATCAGTAATTTATCAAATTCCTCGTATTTATCAGCGTACTGTTCGAAGTAACACTATTAGATTCTGCGTGTACATCTAGAGTGAGGCCTTCCTTATCAATAATAATTATTGATAATATAATTATTATATTATGCAAAATGCAAACAGCTTTGACAATCTTCGTAGCATTGTTCACCGACGTTTCTATTGGCTTATGCAAAATCCTGAATTTGGCGGCAGCTATTCCAAAAGAACATTCTACAGTCGCTCTCGAGGCAGATAATTTTTTATTACATTTAATATTACTGTATTTATACAGTTTTCGTGTCATCACCATGAGATGTCCTTCGTGGGAAAGGCATATTCGAAAAACAAATTCCCCGTATTTGAAGCAATTTAAAAAAATTATGTTGTGTTATTTGCGTCTTTTCGGTGGAACACAATCCAATGTTGATGCCAGCAGACAAACATTGTTTGAGAGCAAAACGCGGCATCTTCCACAGTCGACATTTCGGAACAGAATGCAAGTTCTGTTCGTACGAAGCGGTCATGACGTCACGCGCCCCTTTTTCGTACGTTATTTTCGTAACAAATGAGGACACACATTTCGTTCGTACGAACACCGGCATGCGAGCGGCGTTCGTACGAAATTTTCGTGCGAAATCGCACCGTACGGAAACTGTCAATTAGGACGTAGACTAAGTCGTGATCCACGACAGTTTTTTACGTTTTCATTACGAAACGTTGACATCAGCACCTTTCGCTTTGACATCACCTTTCGCTTTGTCAGCCGTCAGAAAGTGCAATTTCAGCGTTAATTGTCGTTGGACACTTTTCAGAGTTGTTTGGCTCGCCAGTAAATAGACTTGCTTTCACTTACACTGGATTTCTAGGTATTTTCGTCTTGTTGCTCTCGGCTATTTTTGTTGTTTCCTAGTCGACAGTTGGTTGTCCGGTTTCCTCTATCTGTCATGTTGTGGCTTCTCGCGGCGAAGCCTTCGAAATGTGTTACGTGTTATAATTTCGATTCGACTTCTCCCGTTGACGTTTAGTGTGTCGGATACGCCCTGTGGTGGTAGTTGGTTTGTAAACATGGAACCGTCCGGCGACTTTGACGACCTGGTGACTGCAGACCCTTTCGATTTCTACATGTATCTCGTGGGACCTCCTGCTGCCATCAAGAAGGTTTAACGGAAAAATCATTTTGTATCATCTCATCACGAACGGATTTTACGATCATTATTTGGAAACTTGGAATAAAATCCGCTGCAAATTTTACACAAGGGTTTATTTTTCTTTGATGCAGGTTAATTGTACAAAAATTAATTCTCTGTCATCAAGAAAATTTTTTGAAAAATTAAAAAAATGTACTGATGTGGGACCTCGAAAAATGGAGGCGGACGGACAGTTTGTTTTTGGAATCAAACAACTTCCTCCTCCTACCTCTTGAAACAAATAATGCCAAATTTTGAGGCCGATCAGAATTTTCGACCGCGATTACACATTGAAGGGTACATGGAAAAAACCATCTATGTCAAGAAAGCTGCACTCTGAGAAAAAATGAGTTTTTAACTTCAAAAGTGAATAAAACCTTTATTATGATAAATAATGAATCGTTTTTCATCCCAAAATACTCATATGAATGCCAGAAATGGCCGAAACGAAATTTCAAGTCATCAATAAATTTGTAGAGGTAACAAAAATCGAAAAATGTGGCAAACTCCATGAAAAATATTCAGAAATCCATCGTTGTGCATATTAAAAGTGACCATCTGAAACATAGAAGAAAACAATCGATGCCTGAATCTCTCGAATTAGCCAAATAATAATCGAATTAGACAAATAATAACCCACAGGATCGCGAAAACAACGCTATCTGTAGGGGTCTATCCGAATCTGCTGGAGACAAAGTTCTTTCCCTGTACCGGATGACATAGCTGGTTATTTCCCTGTATAGCGAAAGTGACATACTTAGCAGGTTCTTTCCCTGTACCGGATGACGTAGCTGGTTCTTTCCCTGTATAGCGAAACTTTGAGTGCTATTTTGACCCTGACTGAACTGGTTTTTCCCTGTTTGGATAGACCGTTGAATAGTACTGTTCATTCTGATTCCAATGATGTATCAAACTCATTTTCGAAAAAAAGTGACATTGCTTGACATGTCATGTGTATTATTCCACGAATGTTCAACCAAAAGCGTAGAAAATAACGGAACGGTGTAGTATTTATTGAGCAAACAGAACAAAATACTAATTCTGTTCTTTCAAAAGGCGTTTTAATTAGGTGCCTAATCAAACTACAGGGAACGCACCATCAGTTCACGACGGCATAGCACTTGAACCATGACATAGATAATGTCTAATTAACTAGATCTCCCTTATGCTAACAGTTCCTGAAAATTTGCAAATCTCGCTGCGGCCATCTTATTCAATATTGGGGGGGGGTTTGCTTTCGCCTGATCACAAGTCACTGAAAATTGATCATTGTCAACCAATGTAGCTAATGATGTGGCTGAACAACCAAATGTTAATATTCATTTTACTACTAAATCTAACCGTCTGTCTGTCTGTGTCCGATTCACGCCTAAACGGTAGCTCGAAAAAATACGGCGTTTTGGTTCATTATTCTTAGAATGATACACCAGGTGTCCTATTTATTAGAATAATACACCTATGTAATCGGGACGGCGGCCGAATATTCAGATCGGCCTCAAAATTTGACATTCGTTTCAAGAGGTCTAGATTCCAAAAACGAAATGTCCGTCCATTGAGAAAATAGAGCAAGACTTGCATTAGTATTTTACATACTAGTTTTGCAGTAGTATAGAAACTAGTTTTGTCCGTTCGCCGAACGCCTTGCGAGCCGTTTTGGGCAGTATAGTAGGAACTTTTTAAAAATCTGTAATTTTGACAAAATACTCGGTTTACCATCGAGTTGTGCCCGCAAGGTTTTCAGCCCAATCACCCAAACCGGTGGGGTCTTGTGGTGCTAAAAAGGGGCTATGGGACGGTTTTACATTCGGGTATGATATCGAGTTGGATGGCGTTTTCGAAGTTTTTTGGACGGAGAACCCCTTTCTGGGGATCCGAGAACGATTTCACAGTGGGGATCTATGTGGCTTTTATGGGAGTACAAAATTTGTACTGACGCCCGACGTCCACAGGGCCACGGCGTCAGTGAAACGTCTGTTTAAAATCACTCGGGGCGCTGATCAGCCTGTTTCGAATCCGGGGACGAACACCAATGTTTGACCAAAAGTCAATCACGTGTCTTGTCGGCAGACAATTCACCTCTGAACGCAAGTTTATGTGAATCTATTCTCTGGAGCAAGAATTTCTAAATCTTTTCTAAGTATAGTGCGGGGTCGGCTCCTACCTCACTTGTGAAAACCAGTTGGTTAACACAAAGAAAACTCACTTCACTTCACTTTTTTAAATTTTAAATATACCTACAAATGGGATTCTTGAAGGATCCCAGGAGGTCAAATAAGATGTCGTTTTCCGAGTAGGTAATTTTGGACGCAAAATCCATTTTTGCTAGGCCCATCATTTCTCCAAACATTGTACCACAGATTATTATTATTGTTTTTTTTTTTTTTTTTCATTTCAAAAAAAATTTCGGCCAAAAATTAATTTTTTCACAATTAAACTTTATCGAAGAATAATAAAAGAATAATTCTACGAATAATAATACTAGTAGTAATAATAAAAACTGTGGTGTGGTTTTATGAAACCACGGTAAAAGTGAAACTTTTTTCCCATTAGTCTCTCCGGCTCGCTTCGCTCGCTCCCCTAGTGGGGTACGTAGCATCGATGGACACGTTTTTTATGTCTAGTCCCCCCCCCCCATTTCCTACTCATTCACCTACCCTTGTATCTCTACCCACGGCTTCATTTTGGCGTTTTCTCAATTTGATTTCTAACGTGGCACCTGATAACAACAAAACAAGCGGCATTGTTTACTGCATCCATTAATAACATCAATAAATATAAAATGGGGACATAATGACAAAGAACAAGTACGAAAGAAATGTGTGATAAATCGAGAGCTTTCCAACGAATGGTGAACGATTTTTGTACGATTATAACTGGCGAAGATGAAGTTCCGTAGCAACGAATCGGTTGTAAGCGAAAATCAACAGTAGCGTGACGGGACAAGAAACGACACACAGACCAAAAAATTTGGGACGATGTAATAAAAGTTTCACTTTAAAAATAATAATAGTCCCTTGTGTAAAATTTGCAGCGTTTTCTTCTGAATATTGACTCCCCAGAATGATGAATATCTTGACCGGTCCGCTTTGCTTGTTAATTTACGGGAAAGTTGAAGTTTGAATTCACGGAAGCCATCAGCTGATCGGCCTCCTGTTGGTCAACTCGACCCCTCGGTTGTCGGTGATTTGACGAGTTGTCGTCATGACGTCACATTCAGGAATTACAATTTTTTTTTTTTTTTTTTTTTTACGAGATGAAAAATCCTTTATGGACTGTCAGCGGGGAAGTCCCCACCCTTCGTGTGGGAGTCCTGCTTACCTCAGTTTACCCACTAAAAAACACCTCGATATCTCTCAGGAAGCTGCCCCGGGACTACATAGTTAGTATTACTTCAGGGCAGTTCCTTTGGTTGGCCTTGTATGGCCTCTCCTTGTAGCCGGTGTAAGTCCGTGTCTCCTGTTTTTGAGGGGGATAGATTCCCTCCACCAGTCCTGATCTTCTGTTCTGCCGTTTCTTCTCCTTTTCATGGGGTGGTCATTCGTCAGATGAGAGAGGGGGTGATGGAAGGGTTGGTACAGCACCAATTCCCTCCCACTCCCTGTCTCTCTCTTTCGTCTTCAGTATTGCTATGACGAAAGTGTTCACGGCATCCCAATTGTCTTTCGCCGCCAGCATCTTTGCTACAATTGTTTCTGGCTCGAAGTCTTCGATCTCCTCCATCAGACCTCTCCGAATCCTTTGCCAGCGGGGGCACACAAAGAAGGTGTGATGGGCGTCGTCATCCTCAGTGTGGCAGTACATGCACTCTGCTTCTATAGTCTTTCCTATCTTTTTCAGGTATGCTCGGAAATAGCCATGGCCTGTTAGGAACTGGGTGAGATAGTAGCTCGTCTCCCCGTGCTTTCTTTCCGACCACTCTCGAACATCGCGTATGAGCCGTGCAGTCCATCTTCCTCGGGTCTCCATCCTCCATCTATCCTGCCACTTCTCCATGGTCATTCTCCGTTCTTCTTTCTTCACTGTTGCTGGCGCATTTTCTCCTTTGCGTGAGTGAATTCTTCTCCTTTCGTCCGCTAGGAGGTCTATTGGGATTGCTCCAGCAATAGTTTGCACTGCTGCGGCAGATACTGTTCTGTATGCGCTGCATATGCGCAGCACTCCTCTCCTCTGCACTGATTCCATCCTTTGTCTATACATTTGGAACCTCAGTGATTCCGACCAGATTTCAGCTCCATATAGCATAATGGCGTCCGCTGTTCGCATGAGTAATCTGCGTTTTGCTGGGGAGGGGCCGCCTATGTTAGCCATAAGACGAGACAACCTTCCCACAACAACAGCCGCTTTGTCTGCAGCTCTGCATATGTGCGTCCAGAAGTTTAGTTTCCGGTCGAGCATTACTCCTAGGTATCTAATCGCATCCGAGGATTCAATAGTTTGTCCGTCGACTAGCATGGGTATGTGTCTATCAATCCGTTTCCCTGTGAGCATAACAATCTCAGTCTTGTGTACTGCAAGGGAGAGGGATCTAGACTGCATCCACTCCATTATGCGCCGCATCGTTTGGTTGAGCTTGAACTGTTAGTGTTCTATAGTCCTCGCCTTAATCACCGCAACTATGTCATCTGCATACCCCACAAGAAAAACACCCTCCGGCATTTCTATACGGAGTATTCCATCATAGTTGAAATTCCAAAGATTTGCGCCAAGAACTGAGCCTTGGGCTGCACCAGATGTGATTCGTTTTCTCTTCATTCCTTCCTGTGTGCTGTATTCCAGCCATCGATCCTTCAGGTAGTCCTGGATAACTCGATAGAGGTAAGTTGGCACATGAAAACTCCTCAGTGCTTCCAGTATGTCGCTCCATCTGGCTGAATTGAAGGCATTTTTAACATCCAGGGTGACAGCCATGCAGATGTCCCTGCTCCAATGATTGCCTGTCCGCGCCGCTTGTGCAGCTGCAACGACTTGGCTGATTGCGTCAATTGTGGATCTCCCAGAAGTAAATCGGTACTGTCTTGGGGAGAGGCCACCAGCTTCTGTTACTGCGTCGAGTGTTCGTTTTCTCAACAGTTTCTCATACAGTTTACCTGCCGTGTCAAGCATGCACAGGGGTCTGTGAGCCGACGCAGTGTTGAGGTCCCCCTTGCCTTTTCCAATCAGCACTAGCCTCGCTACCTTCCACTCTGCAGGGAATATGCCTTCCAGTAGACACGCATTGTACATGTCAAGTAGTATCTCTGGGTTGCTGTTGGCGATAATCTTAAGGATTTCCCCAGGGATCCTATCAGGACCAGGAGCCTTCTTGTTACGCATAGTTTTCGCCGCATGCACAAGTTCCTCCCTGGTAAAGAGAGGTTTTTCTCTGGGCTCTTCAGCAGGTGATCTGTCCTCCAGTTCATGAGTGGGGAACAGTTCGTCAACGATTCTGTCCTTAACATCGGTTGGTATCTCAGAGGTTTGGCTCATTCCTTTGAGTTTCTGGAGCACAGTTTTGTACCCAAGCCCCCACGGGTCGTTTTCCACATTCTCACATAGTTCTTTCCACCTAGCTGCCTTACTTTTCGCAATGGCAGCTTTTAGGGCCCGCCTTGCTACCCTATATTGATCTGTCCTCAGTTGGAACTCAATAGAGTCCCTTCCAGTTCTTTGAGCCCGTCTTCGATGTCGGAAACAGTCTTTCCTGAGTTCGGCAATCTCTTGATTCCACCAGTAAGCAGGGCGGCGATCCCTTACTGTTTTCTTCTTAGGCATAGAGCTCTCACAGGCTTTAGTCAGCAGGCCCATGGTTGCTGTCACCAATGTGGCCGCTGTTCCACCCGCAGTTCTTTGTTTTATTTGATCCAGCTTTCCCTTGCCAAACACAATCATGGTCTGAAAGAGATCAGTGTCCAGCCTCTCAACATTCCAGCGAGGAGGGGGTGGTGCTTCTCGTTTGGGTATTTGGGTATTTGGGTCCGCTTTGCTTGTTAATTTACGGGAAAGTTGAAGTTTGAATTCACGGAAGCCGTCAGCTGATCGGCCTCCAGTTGGTCAACTCGACCCCTCGGTTGTCGGTGATTTGACGAGTTGTCGTCATGACGTCACATTCAGGAATTACAATAATAATAATAATAATAATAATAATAATCGATTGGGTTTTGAAGGACTTATAGCGAAAAAGTCAAGTGGGGCGTCGTGTTTGAGTGATTGTGGACGTTGTGAACGATTTATCTTTGGGACTGTCAGTCCTATCTGACGACTCCATAATGATAATTAACAATATTAAATTTTGCGTTATCCAATTTTGTTCTTCTCTTTCTTCATTTGTTTTTTTATTAAATGTTGTTAAACTAGCACCCGTAACTACGTCTTTTTTTGTTTTTCCCTCAGGCTCATCCTATGAAACCGGAAGACTTTGCTCAAATACTCATTAAGAAACTGGAGACTGTCAAAAAAAATCAGGAAGCCGAAGAGAAATTCGCTCACAAATTGCTTGAGGTTGGTTATTTTTCGAAATGGGAATGTTGAATGTTGAAAATTTTCGGATGTTTTAAAATGAAAAATCGTCGCTTTTTCAGAGCGAAGACGGTTGCGGCCCCTCAGCCAAAATGTTGGCGGACGCGATACGGGAAAGATTTGGCATTGACGACGACAACGATCAGGATATTTTAGGTTTGTGGCAACTTCTAGTACCGGTCGGCTTATTAGGCCGCCGTCAACTTATAGTCCAGGAGATATGTACCTATACGTGGAAAAAAATTACGTCCAGGAGATAGGTACTTATACGTAGAAAAAAATTACGAACTAAAAACAAATTTTACAGATTGTTCGGATGTGCTGTGGGATGATTCTGTCAAGTCTTTCGAAACGAGGACCTTGTGCTAACTTGGGGAGGGCCGAAAAACCTCAAAGTTTTTGGACTGTTCTTGGGTTTTCGCTAATGCCGTCGTTGGAGGGGACAGGTGGGCCCGCTGTACTCCCTCTAGGGGAGTGCTGAAGACCAAGGAAAGAGAAAGAAGATTGAAGAAACAAGTGCACTTCCCCTAGGGGAAGAGAAAGGTTGTAATGGGCCAGAGATGGCCTTGGATACAGCCTAAGAAGCTCGGTACAGCGGGGTTTTCGCTAATAACTTCCAAACTAAGCGGCTTTCGACCAAATTGTTCATATTCAAAGTTGTAAAGCAAATTCATTTATTAATATTAAATATTAATAAATTCATTTATTAATATTAAATATTAATATTAATAAATATTAAATTTTAATATTATGGAAACGTTTTCCTAAACCTAATGTTAATCGATATACAGCCGATCAAAGGTTGACGAATTTTCTCAAAATGGCAAAAATTGGCAATAAGCGAAGGTTTTGGCCCTCTAAGTCTCATTTTCCAAGAGTTGTCTGGTAATTATGGTAATCTCTCATTCTTACCGACATTATTGCCAATTTTTACCATTTTGAGAAAATTCCTCTAACTTTGATCGGCTGAATCTCGAGTAACAATGACGACCAAATTTTGGTTTAGGAAAAACGTTTACATATACAAAATTGTTGCAAATTTAATGATCTACAACTTTGACTTTGAACGAAAGACGCAAACAAAGCCGCTTAGATTGGAAGTTATAAGCGAAAACCCGTCAACAGTCCAAAAATGTTGAGGTTGTTCGGCCCTCTCCAAGGTCACCACCAGGTCCTCGTTTCGAAAAACAGAATCATCCCGCAGCACCCCCGAACAACCTGTATGTTTCATCAAGTTTGGAATTTTACCCAGCAGACCCCACTTTTTTTGCTCTGTCTACTGGACTATTAACAGTTCTGCACATTGTGAAGAGATGGGTGTAGAAGAAGTTGTAAAGAGAGAAAATTGAAGGTATTCCTACGACTCGGGTCGGAACAGGGGCAAGTTTGAACAAATCGTAAGAGTGGAGTGGCCGAGAACCTACTCGTTCTCCATCTGGTGGTGTTCGCAAGGTTTTCAGCCCAATCGTTTTACATGAGAATTTGCAGAGGTTTTTGTCTTTGGTTGTTGTTGTAGTAAAAATTGATGATTTTGTCCTCTAGATCAGCACGTGTCTCGAGTTTGGGCAGACTTGACGCCCTCTAGGACGCCTGGTTTGGTTTCACCTCGTCCCAGATCCCCCGACGCTTTGCGCCGCTCGAGATCCAGCCAATCTACACCTAAGGTACGCCTTCTTATTCTCGGCACTTTTTCCAGGTCGTGGCGCAAGTACGGTGATAGCACCACTGGTGACGCGATCAATAAGACTGTAGCCACCATCCGTGTAGATGTCAGTAGATCCGTGTGCATGTCAAACCATCGTATCATTTGAGCATTCGTTTCTTGTCCATGCAGACGTCAGCTGGTGCTGGTTCGCTATCGCACGGGGCTCAATCACTGCACCATCAAGGCCCTCTACACTATCTCACACGACCTCCACACTCGTCCCGCTATCCCCGAAAGGAACGAGTGAGTACCCCATCTCTCCTTTCTCGTTTATCCAATCAAAAACTTCTCACAATACTGTAAAATTTTTACAAAAGTGATTTAATCACCTTTCGAACTTACCCTATGTTCCAGGACGGGTTTTCCACGTTCAGTTCGGACTCGGGCAACGTCAACGATTTCGTCGATGACAAACTGCACTTGCCAAAAAGCAAATCTGTCCCGGACTATTCAGATTCCACTGACACGTATTCGTCGATGCCGAGTAAGTGATGTCGGATTAACTGCATTATTGTACGTTTTCTAAATTCACTTTCTTCTAAATTCTAGATTTAAAAAAAAAAAAAAAAAAAAACAACTCAACGACGGTTTGTGGCCTTAAGGTTGCATTAGGTATCATTTTCCCAAATCCAATGTTTGTCAATACTGTCGATTATTTCATATACCAATAACCTCTGCCAAGTGCTCGTGTAATACTGAATAGTTTCTGACATCATTTTCCCATTCTAATAATCTTCTCTCATTGTAGGTCACGAAGGGCGGTACCGATCAAGCCGTGAGTGGTCCAACACCAGGCGGCATCTATCAAAGAAACCCGAACTTACAGACAGCGGCGTGAGCGTCGTTTCGGAATCCGTTTCTATCGGCTCTCAGGGCAACAAAGACAAGTAAGTTTCAAAGACAAATCATAAAAGTTTAAACTTGTACAATTTTTGCTACCTACCTACTTAATTATGGCGTCCGATTTGTTTTCAGAGTGATGACGTGGCTCATCGAGAGCGATCGTTCGGGATGCTGCTCGCACGCCGATCGAGATTCGGAAAGAGCCTCATCCTGCAGTGGGAGTTCGAGATTCGAAGGGAAGCACCACACGAGACCAAATCCAGTCAGGTGAGACCATTGGACTTTTTTTTTCAAAGTCCTGATGAAGCAGAAACCTGCATCAAAATGGCCATTTCTAAATTCAAAGCAACATAACAGTTTGTTTGAATTCAGAACGTTCGGGTCTCAGAAAATGGCCCCCAAAATGCCTACAACTATTGTACTTAGAGGAATAAAACACCTTCGATCGAATGATAAAGACAAACTGAACTTTTCATTAATGTGACCAAAATCAACGGATTGAAACAGTTTCTCAATTGTCTCAGCAATTACTACCAACCCGTTGTTGCTGTGGTCTTCTTCGATTTCATCTTGTACTATTCAGCTTCTGGTTGTTCTGTCTTTGCGGACATCTGGGCGATGATTTTGCCTACCTTTATAGGGTTGACACGTCTCACTATGTGGTTCGTCATCATGTGTGCACCAAACGACACCCAAGCGTCCACCCTGGCAATCAGCTTGTGGGCGCTCATACCTGATCCCACTTCCGATTCAACTGTCACGAAGTTTCAATGGCTGCATTACAATAGACAGGAGCGAAACCTGAATCGAAAATGACTAATGACCTGATAATCTTTAAATTCAAACCAACATACTACAGAACGTGTTTTTCAACTCCCTGCTTTGTCCTCTGGCACCCTGTTTTACTTGTGATTCTTACTGATAGGGGAAGACGATCACCTCCCACTACGGCCCCTGCGCAGCCTTTCATCGCCGACCCGTCAATGCCGCCGTTGCCGTCTCCGCACACCCCGACACAGCTGGACGAAGCCCGCCGGCGTCTCGAAGACCAAACCCGTTGCAAACAGAGGCAGAGGTACTTTTCCCTTATTTTGAACTATTCTCTGTTTGTTTGTTTGTTTCATTACCATCAAAACGTGAAGGTTTGTATGTTATCTTACCACTGTTGTAACGCCTGCTTGATGCGTTGGTATGGCCTGATGAAGTCCAGTGTGAGAATCGCCCATTACGACTCAAAATTTATAAGTGTGAAAAGTTGGATTTTTTTTGCGCCCCCAGTGTGAGTTGTAGGAGAGCTACTACCACAGTTCATGCTGTTTGGCTCAGGGCGGCCAACACATTAGTGCATACAATTCCTCAACATTTTAGAGCACACAATAGTTCCAATGCACGTAACAACGTGCATTCCCAACAGAATGGTCTCGTGTGTGGGGCCTCTCTGGGGTTTTTTACCTCTCTTGATAGGGCAGCCTGCTTCTTTGAAACCTGTAGGATTCGTGAGTTGCATAGTTGTTGGCCAGTGGAACGAGGAGTGGGCAGCTGAGGTGTCTCCACCTTTGAGTTCTTATCATTGGCGGCTGGGCGGTTGGAGATGCCGTGAGTAAATTTCAAGGCCTTACAATTACTGGGTGCCGACCTGGCCCACATGCTTCGGAGCTGCCCATTACTTCAGGCAGTCCTGGAGACAAGATTGTCGTGTGATATCCTTTGATACGCCTGTCAACAACGCTCAGATTGTAAACTACTGTGAACTACATAATATGTATATATTATATTTGACCCAGACTGTTATGCTGATGTGGTCCTCAGCTGACTGAACTCCTGATTAGGTACTCAGCTGACTGAACTCCTGATTAGGTACTCAGCTGACTTAAACGCTCGGTAACTCGGGTGGTGAAATAGGCCCTAATTAGGCTAACCAGAACTCTTGGCAAAAATGACTGTATGGTGTCCTGGTATCGTTTGAGTTCTATCTATTTAAGGATAGAGATTTTTCTTATCGTCTTTTCACACGAGTTGTATTAAATACAAATTTTGGTATTTACAGTAAATACCAAATAAAACCCGTGTGAAAAGAGGATAAGAACTCTAATAATACACTATATTTGATATGCACCCAAAATGACCATATCATCCCAAATGTGGTAGTTACATCTCATGTTACTAATATGTATTTTTTGGATCAGGCTTTGAAATAAAGATTGATTTTTTTCAGGTGCGGTCAGGCCTCCAAACAGGAAGTCTCCACTTCGGTGAGTTCGACTCTGAAAAAGAGCAAAGACGCCTTCACGACGGTCGTGTCAACCTTCTGCGACGAACAGTACCCCTACATGTTCAAAATCCCCGGCTCCACCGTCACCCTCAGGCAATTCAAAGAGTGCCTCCCCAAAAAAGGGAACTACCGGTAAGACGTCGCTGAAACCCCCAAGTGATAACAGGCTCCCGCCTGTTAATTTAAACTCCAAACTAATGTCATTTCATTTCTAAGGTACTTCTTCAAAACTGAATGCGAGGAGCTGGACATGAAAGTCATCCAGGAGGAAATCACCGACGACAACGAAGTCCTTCCTCTCTGGGAAGGGAAGATCATGGTCCAAATCAAACCTGTAGAGTGAACTTGTTCCTTTCATCGAAATTGGAAGGGTTCTTGTTAATACAGTCGATTCGCGGTTTAACTAGTTAGATTATGATCGTCTTCCAATTTCTTTGTTTCCTAACTAGATTCCAGAAACGTATTCGTGACGTTCAAATCAGTGCCTTCATTGTTTGAAAAAAGAAGAAAAAAATCAGCGACGATTCATTTGTTAGATTGATAGTTTTTGTCCATTTATTTAAATTTGCAATTTATCTGAGGTAGTTGGTCCCATTTTCTAACGAACTTCACGGCCATACAAAATTTGTATGGACGTCGAGTGATTTTTTTTTTTTAAATTCCAAGAGAATTTCTACGTCGTATGGCTAAATGTAGTTGGGCAGACCTGATTTTGGTGTCACCAAAATTTTAAATCTCGCTTCGAATTCGCCATTCCCGAAAATCCCATTGCTTAGGGCGGAATGACTGAGCCACTTTCGGCTTTTTTTTTTTTTTGCTCACGCTGGCCAAACCGTTTTGTTAGGCGTCTACGCCAATCTAACTATCCCAGTGGCCTTGAAATTTACATATTGTAAGCACTATCCGGCAAAGGGGCATCGATCGGTACTATTTATTGGTTTAGGTAACGTGGCGTGTTTTTAAATGTAAATAAATTCGAATGTGTACAAATTTGTTAAAATTTAAAGTATTCATCTTTTTTGCCCGTCAAGTGTTTAGTGTTTCATACGTTGAAGTGCCATTGTTGCTGGACATGAGCATTTTTTGTACATTTATCACATTGTGTTGTTATTGTGTCGCAGTATTTATCATGGCATACAGGTCCATAGTTTCGGGACGCCCTCAGAACTGACTCAACTGTCGATAGCAACTTGAACCACAAACAAAAATTTATTTTTTGATTAAATTTTCCTTTTCAATGAAACTGGTGAAATCCATCAATTAACTAATTTTTCATATTAAAAAGTATTGGGTCAGTTTTCAGGCAGTCACGGGTTATATTATTATTTCATGGTTCAAATTTTTTCAAGGCGCTAAACATGAAAAGTTCCTTATATTTGTGTCTACGGAGTAGGTGTATTTGATTGGGATGCAATTTTTTCCCCGGTTTCGACCAGTCCTTGTGTAAATTTATCCGCAGTTGAATAATACAATTTTATTGTTCGTTTTGACACATTGTGAATATTGTATCGAGAGCCATTAATTTATGTTTTAATTTATATTTTGAATAAAAAAAAAGTTTATTTGACGAAGTTGTGTTTCTTTCCCTGGACGAAGCATTGTTAACTGAAAGTCTCTGAAACTGTTGGAAAAAGGTGGTTTCTCTCTTAGAATTTGAAACAAAAATTTCGCGTGACTCAAAATCATCAAATTTTACGGGAGAGACGAAAGAAGATCATTTGTAGGTTTTTACCCTTGCCAAATAACGGAGTCAGGTTGTAGGGGACCAGTGAACCGTATTACATACAGAAGCCCTTGAAATCGTGCCTTGACGGAAATTGGAAAAC
This sequence comes from Pilophorus perplexus, assembly GCA_955831195.1. Classification (NCBI taxonomy): domain Eukaryota; kingdom Metazoa; phylum Arthropoda; class Insecta; order Hemiptera; family Miridae; genus Pilophorus; species Pilophorus perplexus. The sequence continues at coordinate 20,198,375 of OY037008.1, forward strand.
CTACCCCTTCCACTTCACAAACGCTGCATCATTCTGAGTTGTTACGTGTTCCTTGTTCGGGAGTATCACGTTCGGCCACCGAGGGGTGAAAAGTCATCACATTTGGCAACCTACACAGCGAGCGTGGGGACACGTTTGGCCACGAAATTACTGCTATCGTCGGAGAATCATTTACCAATGGGTTTCCAAGGCTTGCCAAGATGGTTTGTATGAAGCTTTCCAGAGCTGTCCATTGCTTAGCTCGTCCCGAGCTGACTAAGAGTTTCCAAGGCATGGCAATATGGTGCCAAGCTGAAAAAGCATTTCTAAGGCTTGCCAAGATGGTCCTAAGCTTTCCAGACCTGTCCAAATCTTGAAAAGTTTGTGCCAAGCTGGCTTAGGGTTTCCAAGTCTTGCAAAGCTGGTCCTACGCTGGCTTAGGGCCTCCACGCTTTCCAGGCCTGTCCAGGCTGTCTCGTCCTCGGTGACTCTTCGAAGTAAAAGCTCATTTCGCTGAAAAATATCATATTATTCTCACGTTGCAGGATTCGTGCCTGCTGCTAACATTTCTCGGACAGGTAGGCTGGCTCACACTCATGAATCGATTTACCTAATTGAAAGCTCATTCGCAGTTCGTCGAACAGCTAAGGATGCCCAGGATAATAGTGTTATTTTAACTCTTGCATTTATTAAAGCAGACATCCGTTTTATTCCTTCCCGTTCTCACCGTCGGATTGATCGTTATTTAATAAGGCTTCATCTTATCTCGAGTGACGGGATATTTGACAGGCCGATAACACCAGCAAACAATCCCCAGTCTCCACACAACTGCGCAGAGAACCGACTAAGCAGGTAGGATTTGTCACGAATTACTGGCACAAAATTTTGCAAATAACTGCGGGACTGTTCGTGAAATGCGAGAGAGACAGTTGGTACGCTCAGAAATAGGCACTATTCTTAATTATGACTAAGTTTGCAATGAAACGTCACGCCCATTTGAAAGAAAGCTTTATACATATGATCACGTTCAAGCAATATTAAATATTGCAATATTAAAAATTTTAAATTTTTTATCATTATTCTGACATATTGGATTTTTGAAGGGTTTCATCTATGGGATCGAGTTAGGTGTCGTTTTCGAGGTATTTTTGAACGTTAAATCCAGTTTAGGGGTCCCCAAAGCCACCAATCTCACCGTGGGGACTCATGGAGCTATTGAAGGATGCCAGGAAGTCGAACTCGTTTTCTGAGTACCTACCTACCTAATCTTGCTAGTTCATTTTTCTTGGTCCTAATCTGTGGTACCTAAAGGCCTACGATAAATGTACCTTTTACATCTGACTTAAAAGGTAAAGGCCTGAGGATGAGGCAAGAATTTGAAAGAAATGAACAAACGGGGGGAAAGCCTCTCGGCTCAGTGCTTCAGCCAGATGCTCCTCTTGCGAGCCTTCTTTTTTGGTTTATTATTCATGGAATAGGTTCAGGAGGTACCCCGGGGGGGTTCTTGTTATAACACCTATTACATAGATGTAATCGCGCCGGAGGCAGAAAATTCTGATCGGCCTCAAAATTTTCCAGATGTCTAGATTCCTGAAACGAAAATTTCGAACATTTAATGTTCGTCCGCCGTCCGAGCCGTTTTGCGCAGTAGGTTTTTTTTTTTTAATCTGAAATTTTGACAAATTACGCGGTGTTATGCGCAAGAATAAGATATTGAAATTATGAATTTTTGTTTAATATACCTAAGGATGGAAAAACCCACGAATGGAGATCCTTATAATATAAGGACATATTATGTGGTACTAGTGTTTATAATATATTATAAAAATGCGTGAACCCAATACTGGGGATCCTTAGGTATTACGCCAAAGTTAATTGAAGATTGGCAAATTGATAATTGATCCTTATGTGTTGATGCTGAAGGCAATTGTAAGTAAATTCGGTTTTTTGAGTTAACCAACTTGGTTTTCACAATTAGGAATGGAAGCGTTTCTGGATTATTTTTTTTTATCGATAGAAGGCGTCCAAATAATACTAAAAATGGGGTTAAAACACAAACTGCAAGCTCGTATGAATTTATAAAATTTATGGAAAAATTGCTATTTGAATTTTGGCGGGAACCCGAGGTCAGCTCCTATTGGTCGACACGTTGGCCACCATTACAAAACTAAAAACTAAAGAATCGGTCATTGGAATAAGTTAATTTATATCACAAATAAGTTGAGTAAATAAGCATGATCGCATTCAAAACAAAGCGAGCACGGCCATTTTCTCGTTACTCCAGTGTCACTAGAGCCAAACACCAAGAAAAAATCGAAAAAGAAGAAAAAATCGACCTGCACTCTGGTGTCTTTTGATTGGAAACCGGAACACCTGTAGGTGACGTCACTGTGAGCTCACAGTGGTTTTTGAATCGGCCTAAATTACTTAAGATGATTGTAAACTACGTGAAAGACTTTTTGTCACAAAAATGATGTATTTTTCCCTTTTTGACTTCTAACAACACGCTACAGGATGATTTAACCCGAAATTCGGGAGCACTTCCATTCCTAATTGGTGCAGGAGCTGACCCCGCACTGTACTTAGGAAAGCTTTAGAAATTCTTGCTCCAGAGAAAAGATTCACATAAACTAGCGATCAGAGGTGAATAATTAATAACAAGACAGGTGAATAACAAGACAGGTATTATCACGGGATTGACTTTTTGTGAAACATTGGTGTTCGGCCCCGGATTTGAACCAGACTTGTAAACAGACGTGTCATTGACGCCCTATACTACTACTATACTAGTCCCTATACTAGTCCACGGGACCACCCTGTCCCCCGGTGAAGGCAGTTGACTGAAGAATTTTATAAGGATGAGTGAACCCAGAGTTGGGATTCTTATGTGATGAAGCTGAAGGCAATTGACTGAACAAGTTGGTAAGGATGCGTGAACCCAAGTTTGGGGATCCTTAGGTACCTACCTGTATGAAGTTGATGAAATTCGGCTAAGTCCTGCAAGGAGAGGAGGAGAATGACACACATTTGGCTAAGTCCTGCAATGGAGGAATGAAAACACTTGATTAGGAATACCTAGGTAGCACAAGGAAGAGATCTGGCTAATTCAAGAGTTAAAGACATAGGTACTGAATGGATCGTCCTGGATCCCGCCTTGTTATAGTAAGTTCACCCGGCACCACCGAGATACATACAGGAAATGTACATTGTATCTCGGTGGTGCCGGTTCACCCCACTGCTTAACTATATACCTTACTCTGTGGGCGAGCCCCTCTATAGATTCTAACCAGAAAGAGTGTTGAGTCTCGTCAGTGGGGTCGCCTCCTCTTCTAAGGGGGTGTGCGCTGTATCTTTGTCAATTCCCTTCTACTTCCTTGTTCGCATTTATTGATGTTACTTTAGTTATTAGAAATAACTATGAGGGGGCACCACACATGGTTTACCATCTAGTTGTACCTAGTGATGTGCCCCGGGAATATTCCTGGGGAACGGGGAATTTATCAGGAATATTCCCCAAAATATAAATTCCCAGGAGTTACTAACAGTCTTCACTGTTTATATTGATTTTGAAATGGGGTGGACCAGGAAAGACTCTGTTTGGGATCATTTCCGTAAAATGCCAGGAAAGGGGAAGAACACAAACAAGAAAATTACGTGTGCAATTCTTAATTGTACGAATAGTGCCAACGCCAAAATACTTGTGTATCGCATCAGGTAAATGGATATGCCTGTGAGATAATATTCTGTCCCCTAAGTAGGTAGTTAGGTACCTACTCTTTTAGCAATTTATGAAAAAGTATTTTTGAATTCATTTCGTCATAAATTACTATTTAGGAATCCTAATACGACTCGAATGCTGCCTTTTGTTATAGAAACAATGGTTAAATCCTTCTGTGTTCATGGAATAATGGGCCCGGGAACCGACCGTCGACTAATACTTTTTTCTGAAAGAACTTCATAATTTGAAGGCATAGCAGTGAGTTTTGGGCTCCTACGGTGTAATACAAATTTCCAGGGCACTGTCGAAAATTTCAACTTTGAATCTGGAGGGAAAAGTGGCGCTACTCTCTCATTGGCTGATACACGGCCGCTATTTCCGCCGTCACCTCCGGCAGATTCCCGTCGGTCCCTTCTTATGCTAGCGCACTCTGGCGGATTAGTAAAAGTGCGACCGCGGGAAAATTCAAAACGCCAAATATTCACTAGTGATTTCCTCTGCTCAGACACCTAATTTCTCAGTGCTAACTGTACTGAGTACTTTGTTCATTACTAGTTCAACTATGTTCGGCCGAATTTTCCCATTTCTCTGACCTAGTTCCTTGGCCCATTATTTAAACTATATTATAGTTTAAATAAGGAATTTAATTGAGAAAAAAATGAATTCCCGGGTAGGGAATATTCCCCAAAAATAAATTCCCGGGCCCAATCGCCCTAACCCGCAGGCGCGACTCGTGAGGGAGGCAGCGTCGCAACTGCACCCCCTCGATGCAGAAGGGCGAGAGGGGGGGCTACGTATTACCTACCTAATTAGTTACCTACCTAAAAATGAATCAAAACTCGGCTCGAAAATCTACGTAAGTTCTTGTAGACCTTACATAGTTCGCGGAACGTCTGAAAAGCCTGTGTTGATAGTGCAATGATAACGGGAGCACTGCCCTTCTTGAGACGATTTTTTTGCATGGACCTTATGGAACAACGAACTAAGTGTGAAGCCAGAAATGTCGACATGTGGGGCAGTTCTGGGCACTGCGCACACCCTTCCTTCTCACCGATCACCAGATGTTAAATCACCTCCACAATCAGTGTTGGCAGTCTTCGTTCATGGGCAGGGAATTTTCGTTTGTAATGAGGGACTTTTTCAGGATCTAATCTGTCTCAAATCATGGAAAAAATAGGGGCTTACTTTTGAAATATTTTGAAAACTTTTTGGTGTTGCTATATTACTTTGTACGGTATGAAATCATAAAATTTCGATCGACCAAGGTCTCTGATTTTTTCAGTTTTCCCACAAGGGTATTTTTTACCAGAAGCAGCTTCTGAGGGGATGGCATCAGGGGTTTAGTGTGCTTCCATGTTTTCTGGGAAGTGTTTTCTGAACTCGGTGATCTGCGTTTGTCTCATTTAGAAGTTTTTTATTCGTTCGTTTCATTCGATCGTTTCATTGTTCATTTCATAAAGCGTTTGTTGGATAACTCTATTGATTTCATCTTGAGGGAGTTTTCCCGTTTAGGCGTGAGTGATAAGTGTGACATTCGCGACATGGGCCAGCCAACCTCACCTTTACCAGGTTTGCAGCGTGTACCCAGGAAATGAAAGGAAACTGGTAATAGTTAATTGGAATTTTTAAACAAACAAATAAATAATGAACTATAGCAAATCTTGATAGTAGGTACTTTTTATCTGTGTTGGGTGCAATAATATTTTCATAAAATATTATCACGAATCCGTGACTGCACCCCCTTGTTCTGCCATCATCAGTCGCGCCTGCTAACCCGGGAGGGGTTTTTGATGGTTTGCTGTATCACCGACCCCTACCAATTTTGCATCTCTCCAACAGCTCTGAACCTCATCTTGGTTCGTTCGAAATGTACGGCTCTGAGAAGGTCAAGGCGGTGAAAGCGGAGGCCGAAGCTGTTCTCCAGGAGGTGCAGGACCTCATAAACTTGGTGGACGTCCTCGCCAGGGCGACGGGCAACTTCCTCAACTCGTCCGGCGGCGGGGAGACGGATGGCGGCAAGTGTTTCAGCGACGGCGTCTCCAACTGGTTGTTTGACAAGAGTACCAGTTACACAGCTCTCAGGCGTCGAGAGAGAGCGTTGAGTGAGTATTAGCGCGGAGGTGGACCCAGCTGTTGGGAACTTGGCCCAACGAGTCTCAAAAAATAAGAAATAACAACATTAAGGGACGATTTATAAAATGCATTTACCTAATCGCTGTTTACTCTTCCAATAGCAATAATCACCGATTAGCATACCTAATGTGATGTTCATCAAGGAAATCGCCCATTAATTAGACATTTACATAGGCTATACCTGGTAGAGTTCGCGAAATCTACCAGGTATAGGCTATACTGTATAGCCTATGTAAATGTACCCCCCCCCCCCCCCCCCAGATAAGAAAGAAATTGTGCCCCCCCCCCCCCCCCGGCATATAATATGCCCTTGGATATAATATAATATTATTGAATATAATATTATTATATTATATTCAAGAAGAAACAAGAATTTTTATTTGCCAAAGCCAAATAATGACAGAGGAAAAGTCAGAACATACAGAATAAGCTGACTGGCTATAGAGCCGATTATTAAATAATAAATAAATAAATTTTATTATATTGACTGTAATAATGGGAATGACAGAGAAAATGTTATATATAAATGTATTATATCCTTGTGGATATAATACATTTATATATATACATGGATATAATATTATTATATCCATGTGGGGAACATTTTCGACTTTTAGTTGTCAACTGAAAATTGAGTTTGCCTCCTAATGGCATATATCCCACCCATTGTTAACTGTGAATCCGTTTCCACCAAGGACATATCCTGCGTGTTGAAAGATTTTTGCCCCCCAAAAAGGCATATATCCAAAAAGGTGTTTTTCCTGATGAGTTTGATTGTAGTTTACGGAGTAACTACTCGAGCGCAACACTTGTCGAGAATATAGTACGACGCACGGCAGCTCTTGTGCACGCGTGTTCTTGGTAGTGCACCATGTGATCGCGAGCATGGTACCTACTGTTCTCAACACAGTGAGTTGAACACACCCGTTAAGAAGAAAGACCCCCCCCTTACTTAGAATAAAAATGGTTCTCCTAGGTCCTCCTCGGGCTGGAGCTCCAATATAATAGGATTAATCCAAGAATAATAAACCAAAAGCGGGTTGAAATTTCCATTGTCTCTTGAAAGGGGGCTCTCTGTTGTGTGGGATCGGGTCAGTTGGACTCAGCAGCCTGGGTGGTCCGGTCCCATGGTTCCGCCTCTGGAAAGCAGTTTCTGTAGTGTTTAGGTCTCATAAGTGATGTACTGCTGTTCAAGTCAATCATTAAATGATTTTATATTTCAGGAGCAGCTCAAATCGAGCGTGAGCAATACGGTGCGGGGTGTGACGGCGATAATCAACCTACTAGCTTGGACATCAGCCAACCCGAATTCAGCAGCTTGGGGTCTTCAGCTGACGGTCAAAACTTGGCGTCCAGCTATTATTCCCGACAGCTCGTTTCTCACCATGTCAGCAGCTACACCGACTTCAAAACTCCTGTCAGATCCCGCTATCTTGACAACCAAGCCCAAGCTGTTCAACTGATGCGCCAAAGGTTGGCGGCTTTCGACAGGCCGTTGTCTGCTTGCGAGCTCGTTGGGCCCATAACTTCTACCAGCAGCCCGGAGAAAGCAGTCACACCTGGCAAGACGGTGGCGCTCTCTGGCGGGGGATATTCCAATGTCAAGAACTTCGTCGCCAAAAGCAAATCTTTGTTCGAGGATTTCGCCGGCCCAAACAATCCCAACTACAAGGCGCCCTGGGAAACCAAACCCGGCTACAAAAACCGCTACACTGTACGATACTGAGGAACGTCCATCTGGACCACTTTGGATCTGAATTCACCGCTCCAACTCATCGTGCAACGAGGGTACAAAAAACTCCACGCAAAGTGAACATCCATCTTCATAATTTAATACAAATTGAACAAGTCTACATCAAACTACATTCATTCGGTCTATAGGCGGTTTTCGAAGTCCACAAAACAGAACTAAAAACAAACAAAAAAACCATCGGGGGAGCAATGAACAATTTCAACGATTATCGAAAATTAAAACTCGAATAGACAAATTTCTCTAAGTACAAAATTTCCCCAACAAAATTTTACTTTCAAACGTGATTTTGGACGCGAGTGGTTACATTTTTACACGTAGAAAAACTTCTCAATCTGACTCGGTCGATGTGCAATTCGAGTGAACCCGCTAGACACTGACGCCTTGAAGGAGCCCGGCGAGGCGAAATGAAGCAGTAAGGCTGAGTCATTGTTGCCATCTACAGGGATGTGAAATCGTCAAGTTGAACATGATTTGAATAAATGAAATTATTTTGATATTATAGTTTTTTCATCTATTTGAACGATTTTGGTGAGAAACCGTCATTACCGACTTGTGATTCCACATCACCTTACTACCGCTATTCAAGCCTAACTGTTAACAAAAAATAAAATAAAACTATTCCTAACATATTGGCTATTTTAAACTGTGATATAAAAATGCGTTTGAATTTGAACGTGTGTCTGAACTATGTTGAACTACCTTAGAACAGGGAGGATAAACCTCATGTCAGGTCATCGAGGCAACACTGCTTCCAGTGTTTACCTTGTGCACATAATTCCGTCAAAAGGTGTTTATGGCAATGACGTAAGGAACACATTCCATTAAGTACAGTCGAGCCCCATAGGAGCCAAAAAGGACAACGTTGTCGGGGTTTATTGCAGGCTGAATTTTGAACAATGTAAGGTAGGTGAAGTGCAAAAACGGGGCCGTTGTGTATGTGGGATGTAAAAATGCTACTTAGAACAATTTCCACTGGATGCCAACTAGTGGCCACGTTTGAAACTATATGCCAGCCATCACTCATCCACCATCTGACGGTGTCAACGCAAATAGTAACCTGGATGGAAGGTTATGAAATAACACTGAGCCATTTCAGTCCCGTCAATGTTTATCAGGACGTGGAAAAAATATATGGTTGGAAGAAGTAGTAATTCCAGAAGCCCGCATGGAAAGAAAATGTTTTTCAGTTACTACCTACTTTTTTTATTGTAGATGACAAGGATACCTTCAAAAAATGTTAGATTAAATCTTGCACAAATTTTGCATAAAAAGTGGAAAGCAGAGAAAAATAGTCGGCTAGAATCCGTTCTGACAAGTGGAAAAATAAGATCGGGGTTTTCAACGCTCTAGCTCCTATTCTACTGGGTCTAAAATCAAGGTTGACCATTGAATTTTATAGGAAATTTAATGCTCTTTCACTTTGATAATAGTGCATTTTGCCGCAGGACGCCTTGTTTCAGAGTTATAAGCAAACAACTGAAAAACGTGCAAAACGTTCTGAGTTTTTGGCGAATATCTCAAAACGCCCTTCAGATATTTGTTGGATCTGTTCAGATTCGGATCAGCACCGCAAGAAAAAAAAAAAAAGATCAAAAATCCAACTACATATTTTTTCCACGTCGCTATCACTTTCGCTACGGATTGACTGGAGTATTTCACTCAGCTGCCAAGTTCAGCACTACGTTTTAATCGGGTTCCATCCTTCTGTGAGTATTTTCAGTAGATTTAAAACTTGTTTATAAATTCAGTAGATGTTGGTCACTTCTATAATACCAATTCAGAGTGATCTTTTTCTGAGTGGGCCCTACCATGCACGTACCCAGTTGGTTTTTGAAGAAGGAGCACTTAGTGCATGATGATAATCAAGTTAAAGATTGATACCTCATATAAATGTTAAGAATGGATTTAATGAAGTTCATTGGTTTTAAATTTTCGCCCCTTTAAGTATACCAGGTACCAACTTGATGATCGGTAAAAGTAACTTTTATCAACTGTTGATAACTGAGTTTTTGTGAGATTATAAAGTTTCAAATCACTAAAGGATCATTACGAGATCTCCTGTTTTGCACTTGCCCAATGAAACCAGAATAAGCTTTCCAATGATTGAACAGGCTAGTTATGCACTTACCCCACTTTGATGGGTCTGGTGCGTAAGTTGGATTTGGACAGCTATTTCGGTCGTACAACGAAAAATTAAATTTGACGTTACAGTGGCTGATTTTTGAGGTTTTGTTGAAGTTGAACTTGACTAACCATACCACACACTTACCCCACCTTACCTTACATTTTGGATTTTAGGTTGGTGGCTGTCTACGGGAATTGTTATTAGTGCAATGAAACAAAATTGAAAACTGACTGAAAATGTATCATAACGAACTGTGTTGTTTCACTGTGAAGTAGAAGTGAACACAGAAATTGGTTTAAACACGGTTTGAAATTTCAAGGGCAATTAGACCTTTTACAAAACAAGCGAAAGTCGTTTAAACGTTATTCCGGGTTCAGCCTCAACAACTGATCTGCACCACAATTGAGTGTAGTGGATGCTGAACCGATATTTTCATCAACTGAATGGAAAAGAGAACGAGAAACTTTCAACTGTGAACCTCATTCCTTAAAGCCACGAAGTGAAAACAAAATGAACACATTCAACACTTTATTTTACATCGTCACATTTCAACCCCGACTCATTCAAGGAGTTGAAGAAAAAAAGAAAAAAAAGTGACTGGGTCATCAATCGAACGCAGTGAAATTCCGACTACTAGACGTTAACAATGAAAAGAAAAACCTCTTACAAGACCACTCCAAAATTGGCCTGTTCAAAAATGTAGATACTGAAAATTTCATAACTTAGCAAGAGAAATTTCCACTTCGAACAAAAAATGAATAAATTGACAGACAATGTGTTTGAAAGTTGATGCAGTACGACCGCCGAGAACCGACGAATTATCAAGAACCCCGAAAAAAAAGTCGCCATCGTTCTTCCAATTATTGCATGAAAATGGCGTTCACGCAGTCATTCATAAAAATTTTTGTAGCAGCTTTCCGCACGGGGATGTTAGCCTCAATATTATACAATTTTACAATGAAAATTTCAAGCAGGAGACAAACAAAGCTTGCATTATTTACAACTTATCGAAAGAATTGGTGTAAGTTATGAATGTACAAGTCAAAAAGAAAAAACAAAACAAAAACAAATGCAATATATACATATAAAAATAAGTTAAAAAGAAAAGAACCTAAAAACCCTACCATAAATAATTACAGGTATGTGTGAAAAGCTTATTGTAATAAAACAGCCGATAATTTTTTTTTAAATCCAATGTGGATTTTCCGATTATTAGATAGGTCCGGCCAATGGTGGCATTTATCAGGAAAACTGTTCTAACTTTATGCCTACGCAAAAATTGGACGAGCCAAACAATGTATTTGGAATTGGGGCGAATTGGCGTTTCAAAATTCGTTCGAAGGCTTTTTTTTTCGAGACAATTGAAGCTAAAGCTGAGTCGTTATAAGGAGGAATACGTAGAAATGATGTGCGCCCATAATAAGTAGTCTATTTTCGGTATTGAATGCAACCGATAAAAGAAAGGTGGAATTTTTGTAATTTAGAAAATTGGGAGATTTTCGTTCTGGTTAGAGCATATGGGATGGAGGAAGTTGGCGTTCCAGGCGATTTGGCACTGTTGAAGTTCGTGGGCACAAAGTGAGAACTGGCGCGGGGAAGATGCTTCATTGCAAGCAATTCCGGGATGTTGCCAACCTTCGTTCGGCGGGGCCAAAGTTATCTACCGTTGGTTGCATGTTGGCCTACAGCAGCAAGGTCAATCATTTAACAAAACACCACCCGACACAAAGACACAGAAATGCTTATGCAATTCTGAAACTCCCTCAAATCAGAACCCAGTTTTCTCGGTACGGTCCAAATCGCTAACGAAAACCAGCATACAAGCTAGGGCTAAATGAACTCTAGGCGGACCTGCCAGTCAATACGCGGTAATCCAAGACTATACATATAATCACGAGCATAAGTTTTCTTCTCGAACCCGACCGGTCGGGAGGGAAGATGGGGGACTTATTCTCACGCTAAAAAGTTCTTTAAAAAAAGGGGGGGGGGGGGGAATAGGAGGATATATCTGGGGAAGGGCCAGCTGAAGGAGATTCACGTTAGAAGCGAAGCCGCTCGGACGTAGCAGCAGGATCTCGGGAGTTATTCGCTGGTCGCTAGAAATGAACAAGTACGTTAAGGTAAGTTATAATGGTAACTATTATAATAACTGTTACTAATAAGAAAATATAATATATGGTTACTACTAGGAACTGTTACTAATAGGAAAATTATATAAATATACCATATTATGGTATTCATTAGGGTAGATCGATTTTGGCAACAAGAAAAGTTTCTTCCAATCAGGATTTAGCAGCAAAGTGTAGTAGTGTTGCCTTTTCACCTAATAGGCCAGTCGCCAGAGGGTTTGACTCGTGCAAGATAATATCTACGCCATATCATGGCGTAGAAGCTTATTATGGGTCTGAACAACAAAATATCAAAAATGGTTGAGAGTCCTGATACGCATTGATTGGTCAAAAATAGGAAGTAGAATATTCGCCAACAAGTTTGGACTCCAAATTGTCCATAACAAAGTTGGACCAGCCCACCTTAAAAAAGGACGACAACAACTTTCGCAAGGTACCCCTTTAAAAGGGCTATAAAAGTCTTTCACCATTAACTCAGGATATTAAATTTTATTGTCCCGAGTTAATGGCGTAAGACTTTTATGTGAATATCGCATGAGGTTTATCTGAATTTGCCATGATATGAAATGGAATGATTCGTCGAAGGCTTTAAAATTTAATGTCCCGACATGAACATCCAAGACAAATTGGGAACTCACTTAGCATGTTGTGGGTCATCAGGTGTGTACCGTCGTTGGCAGAATAGTTCAAGAAATCCCAAATGAGTATTGTGTCGTCGTGGGAGGAGGAAACGATTTGGAACTCGTCGAATTGCAGTCGGAAAACTCGGCCAGTGTGTTCCTGTAAAAATGGGAATAGTTGAGACGTGAAACGGACCTGTGACAAAAATCAGGTTCAAATAGTGATGGGCAAAACGATGAAGATAATCGAATGCCGTGTATTTTTAAAATGATCGAGAGCCGGAGAAGAACAATCACCATTTTGAAGTGGATGAGTAAAGTCAGTTACTGAATAGGGTAGTAATGGGAGTCAGATGAAACTGTCCGATTTCTTCATTTGGAACAGTTATTTTCATCCCAATACAGAAAAACCAATGGGAGTGCAGATTTAGCATTTGGATGAAAATTTCAACAGTATCGCTACTTTCCGAATGATTTTAATAATGGGGATTGCTCTTCAAAATTGTTTACCTTTTTAAAAATTTTTTAATGAAAAGTACTCGCTGAGTAGTTTCTAAAATGATGCCGACCTTGTCCAAAAAGTCAGGGTAAGTCGGATTATTCGTGGTAGGTGATCACCTCGTTTACGTCACAGATTATTGATGAAGTAGGCTCGTCTGACGTCGAACAAGACAACCTCACGATTCAACTGCCATTACGTTCAATTCAGAAAAGTGACGTTAACTTTATTCCTTCGCTCGGCGTGTGTTTGTAAACAAAACGGTAAATCTTTTTCGTCGTCGTGTTTCTACCTAGAATCATGCCACCGGAAAAAAAGTTTTGTTCCCAGGTACAGTAGCACTTTGGGAACAAAAATACTTCTTAAGGTCCCAGTCGACGTCGAAAGACGAAGGAGGTGGTATGCTGCTGTTGGACTGGAAGTCTTTAGTGAACAAAGCCAAAAGCTTTTGTTGTGCAGATCATTCCCAAGTAAGTAATCCGTAATCCAGTTGTTCAGAAACATTTGCCAAGTGGTTCTAGATTTTAGATTTTTTACCGACTGGTAAAACTGAAAGGTTGAAAACCCGACATTAGGATTCCTTCGAAACAACCTCTCGCCCACTTCACATAATGAAGAACTGCCATTGAACAACGGGATCGAGTCATGAGTTTCCGAAATTTCAAAATCACCTACGAAAACTAAGCCAAGCCTACAGTTCCTACTCCAATCTTATCAACTCGATCATGATGATAAAACATAACTTACCTGAGATTCTTAGCTCCTCGAATCTCCGACGCAATGTAGGTACTGCACGGAGCTCATGTAAAACTCCTGAACCATTTCGACGTCCACCACAGGGATGTTCTCAGAGGTCGCATTCAAAAATTTCTCCTTCACTTTTCGTACCATACTTCAAAGAAACTATACCAAACTACTGAGGAAAGTAAAAACCGATGCGAACTTCATTAACAAATTAACGAACAACATTAACACAACAGTTGAGCGGGGGTAAAGGTTGCAACGCGGTTCTTCAAAGCAAGTTATCCAACAGAAGGTAAGGTTGTCTCGTTCGACGTCAGAGGAGCCTACGTCATCCAATCTGTGACGTAAACGAGGCGATCACCTACCCCGAATAATCCTACTTACCCTGACTTTTTGGACGAGGTCGACATCATTTTAGAAACTACTCAACGAGTACTTTTCATTAACATTTTTTTTAAAAGGTAAAAAATTTTGATGAGCATCCCCCATTGCAAGCCGCATTCGATTCTGCATTCAGATATATCTTCACTGGTTCAAACTATGCTCGTGGTGAATACATACGACTAGAGTACGCAGGCAGAGCGTGCTGGCCGGCGCTCTGGGGTCGAGAGCGGCCACCAAGTTCCACACTTTTATTTTTCCGTCGTAAGCGCCGGACACAATCCGTTTCGAGTCGAAACGAATGCACCGGACTAGCTCTTCGTGGCCTTCGAGGACCCGCAAACACGCGCCGCATTCGATGTCCCACAGGCGGATGGTGTTGTCCGAACTCCCACTGACGACGAGCCGGTCTCTGTACTGGAGGCAGGCGATGCCTCTTTTGTGGCCGTTGAGCGTCCGAACGAACTCACACGACGCCGTATTCCACACCTGGGCAAATCAACACAGTGTATTGCAACACCAGAAAGATAATCTCATTACACCAATGCTCCACCCTCCAGGGTAGGTACCTTAATAGTTCTGTCGCCGCTAGCTGATACGATATATTTCTCGTCAAAATCAACAACATTCACAGCAGCCCGGTGGCCGACTAGAACTCGACGGAGGGTGATCTCAGTAGGTGAATACATGTCCCAAACAGCAATGGATCGATCCTGGAACGAAAAAAGATTCGAGCCCCGTTAAATAGATACATCAGGAGGACATAGTATTTTAATGAGGAGAGCCCACGTTTTCACTCAGTTTCTACTTGACATTACGTAGCCCATTCTACAGAAACGTTTTCAGCGTAGGAACGGCCAAATAACGAATGAATGTCATTTCATTCATTTATGTATTAAATTGTGTAATAAAATTTCACAATGTTTATGTATCCTCGTGCATAATGAGTAATTGTAGATTCCTAGTCTTGAGATTAATCAGGACCTAAAGGTCGAAGACCCGTCCAGGCCCGTGTCTCTCTTATTCCTTCATGACATTTTGTGAGAGGGTTCAGAAGTAAGATGCCATCAGGTGTTAACATTAAGCAAAAGTGTCTTACATACTACAACTATAAAGTACTTACAATCTGCATATATATTACTTATAATATTCGCATTCCTGTCGTCCATCAAGTATCTATAAATTTCCTTTTTAAAAGTTTCAGATAAGTTATCGTTTTTATTACGTAGAAAGCGTTTTTAGGGCGAATTATTGTTAGTATACTCGTGAGATTAGCTCTTGCAGGTCTGACCAATTGGGATTTTCCATAGGATTCGAGCTATTTGTGAATATGCAATGCTTAACTATAGCCATAGGTCATTCGTGGAGGAAGAACACCATATACCTCAAAGAGGTTTGTTTTAGGGGATCTTCTTGGCAATTTGGAAAGCATCAACAACAAGAACAACGTCTAAAAAAGTCTACTTTTTTTTAATGTAATTGAATTCCCGTTTGTTATATGGAGTATTCATTGAGTCCTGCAAATCTTGTATTGCATAAGATACCGGGTAATGGTCCGTTAAGACATTGTAGGTAATGGCTGATTTAGATGGTTTATAAATATTTGCAGGAGCCCTTGCCATGATATGGTCTAGACAAATATTTCCCTAGTTGGTACATTAACCCAGCTCAGCATTTTTGGACATGGAATCCATGTTTGGGGGTCCCAGAACGGTCCGATTTAACCGTGGGGCACTATGGGGCTACAAATGAGACTTATGAAGGATCACAGGAGGTCAAATGAGGTGTAGTTTTCCAGGTAATTTTGGACGCATAATCCATTTTTCAAGGTCCCACCCACATCTGTCCAAACATTGTATTGAATTTTTGTATAATTTTTTATTATTAAGTACTTTTTTAAAATATGTTTTTATGGCACAGAATTAATTTTTGCACGAAAAACCTAAATCAAAGAATAATAAACCCTTGTGTAAAATTTGCAGCGTTTATGGCCGGGGACCCAGCGCTAAAACCTGTTTCCAGGTTAACATTCTCCTCGCACGCAGGGTGGTCTCATTGTGATCAGTTCTGGGGGTGGTTATAGGCTATCAAAATCACCTCCGTAGTCGACGATTCGTCCGATCCCGAGAAGATGACTCTCGAAAAAGGCGACCCAGCGCATTTTGTTGATGTGTCTTGACACACAAGTTACGGTTTTGGTTTCAATAAAGACGCGGTAACATTTCGTAGTAACAGAAACGTTGCGCTCATCTATTCATCAGTGTTACGAACCCGGTGCGTCCATGAAATCCGAAACATTCGCCGAAGGCACCACATTTCAAGCATCTGAACGGTTGATTGAGGCTGCCTTTAATGTCCATGTCTAGACTCCAAGAGAAGGATAGACCATAAGATGGTCTGTATTATGTTATCTGTTATATAACATTTCAGGGCTTTGTACCAAATGTCGAAACTCAAATGTTTATTGTACAAGAGAACCCGCATTCGGACGATTGCTGACCTGCCTTGCCCGATACGAGACCGAACTCCTAATTCAGAGCTGCACGTCTCACACACCAGGGCACCAAGGTACCTCGCGACACGCTTCAAGCAAACCCTACCAGACTGCACTGTACTTCATGAGACAGTCATAGGTCTAAACTTGGTCTTGGTGATGTTTACCCTGAGACCAATCGCATCACTCTCCTCCACAACAGTGTCAACAAGGCTCTGCAAATCAAGACAGTATCGTCTGCGTAGCGGATGTTGTTCAAATACGCCGTTCACCTTTATACCCAACTCCAAATCGGACAAGGGGGCAAACGCCTGCTCCATGTATATATTGAAAAGCAGAGGGGACAAAGTGCAGCCCTGCCTGACGCCACTTTCTATATCAAACGTATCTGTCATTGAGCCACTGGGTAGTTTTACTATCCCTCGCTGGTGCCAGTAGAGGTTTTCTATAACCCTCTCGTCAACTCGCCGCGTTCCAAAACATGACCGAAATCCAAACTGTGTTTTGCCACAGTGACTTTAACATCTTAATTTAAACTTTAAATTAAATTTTGTTGAACATCTTTCTAGATATCTAATTTTCTACTACCTAATATATATAATTATCTAACCATCTTAAATATACCTATTTCAATGTCCATTTTAAACTCTGTTTCAATGTCCTTCAAGATTAGTGTTCTGTCATTTTGTTCATTTCATTAGGACCTGGGGGATAGGAGAATATCTCTTGAAACGTCGGCACATTCTCGTCATACTTGACTGACCCTTAACAACTTTCCACCCACGATTTTTTGATTGTTTAAAATCCTTAAGGAACGCTAGTTTGCTGGTAGGTTACTTAGGGACGTTATTTATGTACAGTCGCCATTGGGCGATCATTTCCTTGAGTTCGTGAAACGTGAAAAAGCTCAAACATTTCGCCTTGACGGACTTACTTTTGAACATGTGACCATCATTCCATTGGAAAAACGAAGATGCAAAACAGCCTCGCAGTGGTGTATCAGAGTGTTGACCATTTCGCCAGTCACAACATCCCACACCCGGACCGTGCTGTCACTCGATCCGCTGATTATAACCTGCAACGAACCCTCCTGTTAGCATCTCTATGAAAAAAACTCCAATTAATAGGATGTAACTCCACTTCGTAACACTAACTCACCTTGTCGTCATATTGTAGGCACAAAACAGAACCAGTGTGCCCCGTTAGGATTTTAACGCATTGCAAAGAGTACCTATCCCAAATTTTGATCGTGTTGTCTCGAAGGCCCGACACTATTTTGTGGTCGTCGTACTGCAAACAATACACGCCTTTCGAGTTTTCAGAACGGCAGTTGATCCTTTGTAAATTATGTCGCCCCATACGCCAATTGTTTTCTATGCTCTAAAAAAAAAAAAAAAAAAAAAAAAATAGGTCGACATTAACAGAGTTACCATCTTAAAAAATATTTCAAACATATATTTTGTACCAACCTCTATGTCCTGTATTATTTTAGGGAACAGAGATCTATAAAATTTGTGGTTTGGATGGGTTTTCCCGGGCTTTGGTTTAAATAAATATTGTATCCTGAAACAACAAAATAAATAAATATATAAATTTGAAAAGCACAGGAAGTTTCTACTTGAAGAGTCCAACATAAATAAACCTTAAGAGAGGCAGAAATAGCATAATGAAAGGTGGATGGAGCGATACATACATCGCCTCAACACCACCGTCTTCCTCATTTACCCCGGGGTCACTCATAACGATTCAGAAAGAAAACTATTTCAATAATCGCACTCACAAATTCTAAACATTCCCACCAGAACGATCATAACACAGCACGCCATGTCCTTGTGCCTCTTCTTCATGTTTGGGCTCCACCACAGACCTAATTGAGGTTTTCCTGTCTCACTCCAGAATGTTGGGGACGTAGTTATTCTGCTGGTTCATTTTCCCATAATCACCGAAAATAGTCTTTTATACATTATATTAAAGACATTTTCAACGATATAGCTCAGTTTTGGTTTATTAAACCATCATCAGTAAGATACAGAATGAGTCAATTTTTGGGGTTCTCAGGACGATCCGATTGCAGCGTGCCCCATTTTATGGGGCTACAAATGGGAAGGTGTCATTTCCTGGACATTTGGAGTGGAGATTTTTGGACATTTTTCGAGGTACCACATCTCTCCAAACATTGTGCAGAAACATTTTTTAAAATTCATTTTCTCAAAAATTTTCTTAATTAAGAATAAATTTTTGTCTATCTCAAAAAATAATAAACCCTTGCGTAAAATTTGCAGCTTTTTAGCGCAACCTTTCCAAAAAAAATGGAAAAGTGCGCTCATCTCTTCGACGGTTTGTGTGTGTGTGTTTGTGTATCACAGCATCACGCCGAGCGACTGAACAGATTTTCATGAGGGTGGTCTCATTGTGATCAGCGAGTTCTGGGGGTGGTTCTAGGCAATCAAAATCACCTCCGCCGTCGACGATTCGTCCGATCCCGAGAAGATGAGTCTCGAACGTTAGATACCTAGTGTGTCAAGTTACGAATTCTTAGTTACGGTTTTGGTTTCAATAAAGACGCGGTATTTCGTAGTAACAAAAAGGTTGCGCTCATCTATTCAATTCAATTGATGGCTTGTTTTCTAAGTGTCAATCGCTAGACCACATTATAGCTATCACACCCCCCCACATTTAGGGGAGCGCCATGACAGGAGGAGAAGGGAATGAAGCGGAAATGTTGATGGGAGGTATGGACAGAGTTTGCACTACGGAGGGTGGGACCCACTGCTCAACCACCCCCTGTGATGGGGCGTGACCCAAGCGAGCCCCAGGGGTGACTATTGGGAGTCAATGCTCGACCAGCTGTCGACACCCTCACGCCGTTGCCTGCCGGGACTCTCAGAGCAGCCGCTGTAAAGGCCATAATATTATATCGGGAAGGGCTGGAGACTTTAATTTTAGTAGCTTTTCGGAAGTCTTGGCTTGAAATTAGCCACCATGCGCTTGCTATGAGCGTGACGTTTGTGAACACGATCACCTATTGATGTCACAGGGTGTATGGAATGAACGGGGGTTGGCCGGCGTAGCCTGTAACGATGGCCCCCTAGTTGAGTTTTCCGATGAACGTAAAACAATGTACAGTGGTCAGCTTACCAAGTCCTTCTTTCAGCTAGCCCTCTCCATAACGAATCGGTCCTAACTTTCCTCTCTATCAGTTTTTTCCAGAGCATCCCTTCGGAAATGACGCGGTACCACTCCTTACAAACTAGTTCGGCGGCGCAGAGGGAGTCAGCATACAGATATGACAGGATGTTTTCGGCAACGTGGTCCAACCCTTTCTCTGTAAAAACAAACAGGGTCGTTATTTTAAGAAAGAAACTTCAAGAACAAGAAGTTGTGGTAGCCCCAGACGGCACTTACTCGGCAGTAGTGAAATGAAATCACGTTGGAGCATCGGTTTGAGATAAGTGTTGATGTGACCATGTTGGTAGTGGCACATCCGGGAGAGGAGATGCTGCACGAACTCTATCTGATGGTTTTCGCTCCATTTTTCGAAATACTTGACGCAAACGTCCTGCTCCTGTTGAAATTTCTCGTTCTCTTTTTTCGAATTGGTGTTAGTGACGCTGCATTTGTCGTACAAAATGGTCATGCCTGCGGTGGAAACCTGCGGGATGATAAGACAAGAGTTGCATTTGAACGATTTATTAAAAGCAATATACAGGAATTGGCGATAAAGTTTGGGAATTGTAAATTTGCGGGTCAAATGACCTGATTTGATAAGATCCGTCAGGCTTTAACATACGTTGCCAATAGGGTAAAATGCGATTCACTCTTTTGATGGCATTACGAACATTTACGTGAAGTCAGCTTTTAGTTTACAGGCCGATCCAAGAAACCCTCTGGTAACCTCTCACAAGTAAGAATGGGAGAACCTAGAATGATTTGAAATTAAGAAGAAAACGGACTCCTTTGAAATTCATCGACGTTCCCACTAGGAACGGTGGGGGGTCAGGTGTTTGAGATGGCGTGGTTGGTTCTTTATGGTCACGTATTTGAACTCGGGGCTCCGAGTTGGATTTCCAAGACAAAAACTGAAAATTTTCTGCACCTATTCAAGAGTTTAGACATTTTGAACGAGGAATGGTTTTTCGACCATGAACACTATTCACGTTTCTAACGAGGAAAAATAACCTACATTTTGAAATCAACCGCTGCTCTTTACAGTTTAATTAAGTAAGTAGGTAGATAGGTTCCTAGATGCTTTTGGTTTATTATTCTTGGAATAATACACCTATGTAATCGCGACGGAGGTTGAAAATTCTGATCGGCCTCAAAAAGTGATATTATCCGTTTCAAGAGGTCGAGATTCCAAAACCGTCCGAGCCGGTTTGCGCAGTCGGATTTTTTTTGTTTAAATCATAAATTTTGGCAAAATACTCGGATTACCATCTAGTGGTGACCGCAAGGTTTTCAGATCGATCGCCCAAACCCGTTGGGCTCTGTGGGGCTTAAAAAAGGTCTACGAGAGAGGTGTTTGAAGGGTTTCGGCTATGGGGTCGAGTTAGGTGTCGTTTTCGAAGTGTTTTTCGACTTAGAATCCATCTTTGGGGGTCCCAGAATGATCAGATTTCACCATGGGGATCTATGGGGCTACAAATGGGATTTTTGAAGGATCCCATAAGGTCAAATAAGGTGTCGGTTTCTGCGTACTTTAGGACGCATAGGTAATCCATTTTTCGAGGTCCCACATTTGTCCAAAATTGTACCCATATTTTTTTTTCCATGTTTCCAATATTTTGACACAGAATTAATTTTTGCACGATTGACTAAAGAATAAAAAAACCTTGTGTAAAATTTGCAGCGTTTTTATATCTATCAGTATCTGGCCATTTTGACCATGAAAAGGTGGGTGACCACCATGACTATTATAACGCTAAAACTAGAAATAATGTGCAACGTTTCAGACCAACAAGCACATCTTTCGACGAAATGTGAACATAAGCTAACAGTAATTTTGGACGATTCGATTTATGGGACGGCCCCAGACGGGTGAGCCACTCTTGTTCGATTAGGAATAGTAAACTCACGAGTAATCCAATTCGCAGTTTTTTTAAAGATAAAGACAAGGTCGGAAGATAACCACCTGCGGAGCCAGGAGTGCGTTAGATAGCATAATATTATTGCTCGACTACTGAGTAATATACCCGTAAAATGCTGATTGAGCCTCGCCAGCCTTTTGTTTATTTCCAGTTCCAAATAATGGAGGTGAAACAAAAGGGAAAAGCCGAGAACTCCCATACTTTCGATTCAATCAACAGTGTAATGATGGCGGTAGAGGGGTAAATACCCAGTAGGTAAAGTTTTCAAAACATGATAATATATTCGTTGTTTATTGGACGCTTGAGTACATAATATTATTATGTACATACTCAAGCGTCGAATAAACAACCAACCCCTCATATTCCTAAAAATAGCCTAGCCCTAACATTTCATATTTCCATCATTGCGCAGATCATGAAGTGATTTTATTCAGTTCGAGGATGATGAGCACGAAAATGCATGAAACTTGAATTGCAAGAACGTTTTACTTTAGGTTTATTCTCAGGAATAAGCAAGGTACGTTTTCGCGGCGGAGGTCAAGAATTTAGGACCACAGACGGGCAAAATTTGTCATATTTGGCTTACTTGAAGGGCAAAATGCCAAGGTCAAAATGTCATTTGGTCCCACAACTACCAAAAATGTAGGTTTTTTTCATGTTTGAAGAGGAGTTTGAAAAACTGGCATTTGGCTTTTGCATCCTTTCAAGGAGTAACTAAACCTGATTTCCAGATCCATAATGTTAAGGCTCGTCCAAAGACACAAGGTCTTCACAGAATTGCTGAGGCATTTCGCGAGGTAGGTCCATCTTGGATGGATTCAAGACCGTAGGAACTGGAGATGCTTCAGGTGTGAGAACTATAATGGACGACCTCCAGTTGCTCGTCTACTAGGCGTCCTATTCGTCACAACTTCGCGGCCCATCTTGTTCTTTTTTCAATGCAAATTGATGTAAATCATATTTACATTAATTATAATAAGTGCGTTGGGGTGTTCTTAGGAGGTGCTTCGGGTGAATAAAAACTACCCTTCCATATGTGTCCCAAGCTTTCGACTGTATTCAGTCATTGGGACACATATGGAAGGGTAGTTTTTATTCACCCGAAGCACCTCCTAAGAACACCCCAACGCACTTAGGCCAGCACAGCCAAGGAGGATGTCAAACAGATCAACTATTTAATTATAATATAATTAATGTAAACATTTAACATATAATTTAATGTAAACAATTTCTTGTTGTTATTTAACCAAACCTTCTCAATATAATATTATTATTTGAGAAGGTTTGGTAAAGTTCCAATCATAACGTGGGGAAGGGAGTTTTCATTTGCCACAAACAGTCCCTCAAAGTGTACACGTTTAAATGCCCCATCTGGCCCCCAAAACGTGCCACATAGGTACTGCCTGTCTCTACGTATGACATCAGACATTGTTTCAATCAGCAAGTCCGCCCGTTGTGCTGAGGATTTTTGAAGGTTTTCGGCTATTTGGTCAAGTTAGGTGTCGTTTTCGAAGTATTTTTGGGCATGGAATCTATCTTTACGGGTCCCAGAACCATCCGATTTCACCAATAGGGCATTCGCCAGATGCCAGGAGGTCGGATGAGGTGTCGTTTCACGAGTGATTTTGGACGTATAGTACAAATCCATAATCCAGTCCTAATCCATTTTCCAGATGTTGGACTCATCTGTAAGTACAAACAGGAATGCAGTTTTTCAAATTAAAAAAAAAAAACCGCTACGAATTGTACGCAAGGGTTTATTATTCGTTGATATACATCTCAACGAATAATAAACCCTGTATACATAATAATAAACCCTTGTGAGGTAGCCGGGATTGACGGTCTTGTTTTGTCAAGATTTGCTTTCGTCAACCCGGTGCCCACGTAAAATTTTGGCAGCTAAATTGTTTTACGTTGTGACCGGGAGGATCTTTTATGTGCTGCCGATCCTCCTTTTACCCCGTCCCCAGGTCTCCAAATCCCTTGATGGAATCAGGTCAACAAGAAAACAATATTCCAATATAACTTATATATTGCTTGTCGAATTGACCCTTAATTGTTGACCTAATCTCTCCACCAAATTTATGAATTTGCCCTAACCGCCCGCACGCGAACGCGAGGCCCCCGGAGGCAAATTCGGGTTTTCCAAAAGTGTAAACTAATGGTTGGATCTGACCTGAGTGAATGACGTGGGTGGCCACCGATGATCCTTGGCTAGGAGATCATCGGGACAGACGATTCTTGCATCATGAGCGGCTTCCAGGCGACTGACCGCGAGTTCTGTTTCTGTGTCTCCCTCCTGCCTTAACTCCAACTGCTGAATCAGCGTCTCCCGCCGTTTTTGATTTTCAGTGTGAAGTGGTTTTTCAGTTGGTTTAAAAACCACTTCTAACATCTCCCCCGGCTTCGGAAAAGGAGCGTCTCCGGCGCTTGACCTGTGATGGTTGAGGTTCTTCTTGGAGTGAGCGTCTCTTGGAGTTGATTGCAGTGGAGTTTATTTCATTGCGGCTATGGTTGTTTGAGTTTTGGAGGTCGACTTTCCTTTCTGTTGATGTATTTGCTTTTGTTGTTTGAAGTAGCTTCTGTCGTGTTGCTAGTCGCTTCGATTTTTCTGATTGCTGATGGTCAGTTTCTTCTTCTTTTGGTTTTGTGGATTTCTGGTTTTCACTTTTGTGGGTCTCTGGGTTTTTCTTTTCACTTTGAGTGTCCATTCACTTTGGTTTGCGCGTTCACGCGATGAGTTGAAATCCTACCTAATAAGTTGTGGAGAGTTTATTTTTAATACATAATTTCCTATGTGGAGAGTCCCTAGTGCTTGTTCAAGTTTTGCAAATTGAAATGTTTTTTACGCAATTAGTTTCATTGAGTCTATCTTTTAGTTACATGTTATTTCAATTTATCCTTACTATTAGGTATACATTGTTCTTGTTTGAGCTGTCTTTTGACTTTCTTACTTAATACATTATCATTAAAATGTTGCAATATCTTAAAATGTTTCAATAATTACTTTTCTTTATATATATTTCTTCTTTCCTTCTTTTCTCTACCATAGGGAAAATTTTCTTGTCACTTAATTATTACTGTTACAATGCTAAATAATTTCACCCTTTTTGTGTATTGAATGTTCATTTGTTGAACATTATTCATCTGTGTTAAATTTCAACCTTTGTTGTGTTCAACCTAAGTTTGTTGACGTGTTTGAATATGCTTGTGTTAGTGATATTCATGTAAGGAAGTGAGTTGTGAGTGTTTGTATATTGCCATTAGAGGTTGGACGTAACTCATTAATGGTCGAGTTTATTGGATTAGCGCGCATTAATCCGACAAATCAATCCATAATGTCAAAGGTCTTTCCATCTATGGACTTTGTTGTGAGCTGTATGTGCTATTCTGTTCTGAATGTATTCTAGTATTAATTGCTGTTTTTACTGTTGGTGACATTGTTTGAATGATGGGTGTGATGATTTTCAATTGTTCCTATGATCTATCGAACAATAATTGTACTATTTAAGTAATTCGTAATTATTACTATTTAAGTTCAAATTTCCAATTTAATGAGCTAAATTTGCCTAGACTAATGCTTCATCAATTTTATCATTATGATTTACTGTTATTATTTTTTATTTATTTTTTATTTGTCCTTATCCCATAACTTATTTTATTAATATTAACATTACTATTGTTATGTTTATTTTTCATTCATTCATTTGTTTTCATTTTTCCTCAACTTATTTACTACATTTTATTCTCTTTGTTTGCTCTTACTTTAGTTGCTTATTATTAGTGTTCTCTTTTCAAGTTACTTAATTTAATTCATTCTCTTTTCAACGTACCTAATTGATTTACTTATTCTTGATTTTCTTTGTTTATACTCATCATTTTCAGTTCTTGTAATTTTTATTTAATTCTTCATTAACTTATACATGACCACTTTTCTATCGTTTTATTTATGCCTTTTATTTCTTATTTATTTATTTATTTATTTTTTATTTTTTTATTTTTTTTTTTTATTCCCTTTTTTTTCATTTTTCCTTACTGCTATCTTTATAAATTGTTACAGTTTATTGATTTACTCCTATCTATGAATAGTCTCTTAATATGAAAGGAAATTTATTTTCTTCCTTGTCAATGCCCTTTCTTGTTCATCTTTGCTTTATTACTAATTATTATGTCTCTGTATTCTATTATTTTTCTTTGCTTTTCTTTATTTATACTTATACTTATTTTCCATTATTTTCTATGACTTCTTTTCATTCATTACCCTTTTTTTTCTTCTCTTTATTTTCCCTTTAATTTGACTTCAATATTCATTTTTCTTCATATTTTCTTCAATATTTGCCTTCCTTTCAATATGCCTTCGATTTTTTTATTTTTTTTTTTATTTATTATTTTTTCTTTATGAGCTTTCTCCTTTGTCTTCATTTTTATCTTTTCTTTATTTATTCATTTTTCTTTATGGGCTTATTCCTTCATTATCGTCTTTTCTTCATTTCTCTTCTAATATTTATTCCATGTTTTCATTCTTTATTTTTTATTTCTTCATTTCTTTCCTTCTTTTATGTTTTGTTCACTGTGCTCGTTTCTTGATATTTCCTCTGATACTTCTTCAATGTTTACTCTTCTTTCTTTAATATTTCTTCTACATTCTCTTTTCTTTCTTTTTCTTTTTTTTTTTTTTTTTTTTTTTTTTTATACATATTGTTTCTTCTATGTCTTAGCAGTTTCTTCCTTTCTTTATTTTTTTATTACTAACTATTAATTCTTTTCGTTTATTTCATTGTTTAGAAGCCTTTATTTATTCCATTTTCGTCGTTGACGGAATCTGCTGCTCGTTTGTGTTGTTTCACTTCTTTAATTTTTATTTTTTATTTTTTGTTGATGTGCACAATTTAATTTGAATGTCCTATTGAGTCTAGCTGATGGTTCTACGGTCCAGCCGTTGCGCTACTTGAGGCCTACTTTCACACAAACGTTCCATCAGTTAGGTCAATACTGTTTTGTACCTCTTGCCAAAATGTAGTCTGTTTTTCCATTGGTTCTCAAAGTCTGTCTGCTCTCATTTGTCTTCTTTCATAATATGGCTTCATCTCTGATACATGGACTGCTATATCTTGTTGTCTTCCTGCATGTACCTTTTTTACCTTATATGTATCATTTCCTATTACTTTAATTATACGAAGAGGTCCTATCCAAATATTTTGAAATTTCTCAGGAATTCCTTTCTTGTATTGATGCTTTTTTATCATCACTTTATCACCTTCTTTGAACTTTAATTCCCTTCGTTTTTTATCGAATTGCTTCTTACTAGCATCATGGGCATTTTTGTGGGTCTGTTGCAACTGTTTCCACATCTTCTGTAATTGTGATATTCTTCTTGATTCATCTTGTGGTGTTTGTATTCCAATTCCATCTAGTGTCCTGTTCTGTCTTCCGAACATGAGGTAAAATGCTGTGTGGTTGGTCGTTTTTGAAATGATATTGTTTAATGCTGTTTGTGCTTCTGGGAGTAGTGATTCCCAATCTCCTTCATTTTCTTCAATGTACTGTCTGATGTATTTAATTACTTCCGCATTTTTTCTTTCTACTAATCCGTTTGATGCGGGATGATAAAAGCTGCTCTTTTTATGTTTTATTTGCATATCATTCATAAATGTTGAGAATGCTTCTGATTTAAATGCTGGGCCGTTGTCACTGCTAATTTCTTTTGGAATACCCATAAATGAGAAATAGTTTCTTAATGCTTTTATTGTTTCTTCTGTGGATGCACTATCTGTTGGGTACAGTGCTACATACCTTGTCGTGAGGTCTGCTATTACGAGGATGTGTTTTCTTCTTTGGTTCCCTGCTGGGTATGGTCCCAAATAATCTATTTCTAACCATTCGCATGGCGATAGTGGTGGTTCCATTCTGTTCAGTTTCCCCGGTACTTTAGTAGTAGACCGTTTGTTCTTTTGGCAATTCTCACATGATTTTACATACATTTCCGCGTCTTTGGATAAACTTTCCCAGTGGTATTTTTCTTTTAGTTGTTTTATAGTGATATATGTTCCTGGATGTCCCGCTATTGATGAGCCATGTGTGGCTTTCAGTATTCCTTCTCTCCTGACATGAGGGATGTATAAGAGCTGTTTCTTTCCTTTAGGTGATAAGAATTTGTACCAAAGTATTTGTTGGTCATCCAATAAATATCTTCTTGACTGCCTTGTAATTAATCGAGATGTAGATTGTCCTTTTAGGGCTTTGCACATTTCTTGATAGTATGGATCATTCTTGAGGTCTTCCATAAATTTCATATCTGTGTGTTCTATTGTAGAATTATTTACTGTCACGGCGTTTATTAGATCATCTCTCTGTAGGCTTGAGTATATTGGTTCTAATTCATTTTCATTCAATTCCATACCTGTTGGACATCTGCTTATTAGATCTGCTAAATTGTTCTTTTTTCCACTTATATGTTTAATGTTTAGTTGAAAATCTTCAAGTTTGACTAGCCATCTGAGAAGTCTGGCATTCTTGTCTCGAAATGTTTTTAAATCTGTTAATGAAAGGTGATCTGTTATCACTGTGATTGGCTTTAGGTGTATGTATGGTCGCCATTCATTTATAGCTGCAACGAGTCCCATCAGTTCGAGTTCTGATGCACTATAACAAGATTGAGTCTTGCTCAACTTGCGAGAGAAGTATTCGATGACGTGGAGTCGGTTATCTTCTTGTTTTTGGCATAAAATTGCTCCACTTCCTTTTGTGGATGTGTCAACGATTAAAATTGTCTCTCTGTCTTCCCTGAATGGTACTAGTATTGGGGCAGATGTGAGGAGCTGTTTTAGTCTCTCGAAACTTTTCTGATGTTCTGGTCCCCATTTGATGTTGCTGTATTTTCCTCGTTTGGCACCTTTTGTGAGATCTGTCAGTGGTGAGATTTCGTTTGCAAATTGCCTAATGTGTCTTCTGAAGAATTGGAATGCGCCGATAACTGATCTAAGTTCTTTTAGATTTTTAGGCGTTTCTAATGCAGTTATGGCTGATAGTTTGGATTCGTCAATCCTGATTCCATGTTTCCCAACTTTTCTTCCAAGTAGCGGGATTTCGTCGTATAGGAATTTGCATTTTTCTATTTTCAGTTTGAATTGATGTTTACGAAATCTTAGTAGTGCCTGTTCTAAATTATTGCATGCGTCTGCAAATGTGTCTGCGAAAGATGTTATGTCGTCGGCGTATACTGTTACTGATTTGTCTATCATTCCTCTCATTGCGTATTCGGTTGCTCGTGCAAATGCTGCTGGGCTGCATTTCAGTCCCTGGCTGAGTGTTTTAAACTCCCACAGAGTGTTGTAAGGTCCTTCGAATGCTGTGTATTTCTGACTTTCTTTGGTTATTGGAATTTGATGGAATGCATTTTTGAGATCGAAACTTGTGAGGTACTGTTTTCCTGCTAGTGTTCTGTGGATCTCGTCCACACTAGTGAGTGCTATTGCTGGAACCTCTATTAACTGATTAACTTTTCTGTAGTCAATCAATAGTCTCATTTCTTCGGTGTTCTTTTTTCTTATGAGAAATGCTGGTGCTCTATATTCACTGTTTGATTCCACTACGATACCTGCTTCTTTTAATTTCATAATTTCGTCATGGAGCCTTTCTTTTTCTTTGTTAGACCTTCTGTAATTTCTTGCAACTTGTGGCACATCTTTCGTTATTGAAATTTTGAATTTTGGTACCTGAGCGATACTTATGTCTGATTCATGTTGAGCGAACACATCTTGATATCTCTTCAATATCTCTACAATTTTGTTATGTTGTTCTGTTGTGAGCTTTGGATTGATGTCTACTGGGGTTGATTTAGGAGTCAGCAATCTTTCTTTTCCTGAGTCGTTATGCGGATTGATTTTGTCTTGGTGGGTCTTGCTCACTTGATCTATTCTACTTTTTTGGTTGTTTACATAACTTCGTTGTTGTTGTTGTTTCGGCTTCCATTGCTTTCCTGTTGTCATAGCCTTTAGTGCTTGTTGTGGGATTGCTTTCTTGATTGTTATTCCGTTAACTAATCTTTGATTTTCGTTCTTTGGTCGTAAATATTGATAGTGTCCTGTAGTCGAGTTTCCTTCATATAACAAATGCATGGTCTTTCTGGTTTGCCTGTTTTTGAATTTGTAGAAATATGCGTAGTTTTTATCTTCATGATAATTCTTTGTATCTGATTTGAACCTATATTGCTTTTCATTTCTCTGATATCCGTAGTGTTGAGGGCTTGACTGATCTGTCTTGGATTGCAATTCTTCCATCTTTTCTCTTAGAGTTTTTAATTGTTCTTCTTGCTGTGCTTTTTCTTCCATTTTTCTTTCTTCTTCCTCGCGTTTCTTGATGATGTACCTACTCACTTCTACACGGTCTAGAACTTTCGTAAGGTCTTGGAAGTTGCTCTGGCACGCCTGAGCTCCCATCATTTTTAAATATTCTGGCGTTAAGGAACTAAGAATCAAGTGTCTTATTTCTGCTTCTGATGTGATTTCAACTTGGTGGCATTTCTCAAGCTGTCTGTGTACAAATTCATGTGCACTATCCTGTTCTGTCATTTTACAGGAGTATAGTTCGGTTATTTTTCTCACCTTAGCTACTGGGTCTGTGAATCGATGAATAAATCTGTTTTTCAGTTCTGTCCAACTTTGTGGCTTATCTTCTTTGCTGTCTATCATTTCGAAAAAATTGAGTGCGGTGGAACGTAGATATAAAGGTAAATAATTGAGCTTTGTTTCCGATGACCATTGTAAAACTTTCCCTACTCGATCGAAGTGTTGCAAATATTCTGTCACGTTTTCTTCAGGGTTTCCATGAAATTCTCTAGGAGTAAGTTTTGGGATTATCCCACGGGATTCTGTGAGTTTTGTTTGTAATTCCTCTATTTTATTTTTTAAAGCTATGATTTCATTTTCTTTTTCTCTTAACTCAGCATCATTGTTCATTGGGGTTGGTTTTGAGGCTTGTTCTTGCTCTTCCTCGGTCTGTGGTTCTTTCTTCAACGCTAATATAGTATTTTCCAAATTACGTTTTTCTCTTTGAACCTGAATCAGCTGTTCTTGAACGGAGTGTAAAGTTTTCAATTGTATTAATAGTTCCGAGCATCTTGAGTTTGAGGATGATAGTTTCTGTTGTAATTCCTGCTCTTTGGCTTCAGCCAATCTATCCTGCTCTCCTATGCACTCTTGCAACTGTTCATAGAGGCTTTCCGTTCTGTTCGATTTTTCTTTGAGTTGGATGATCTCCTGTTCCAGGTGTTTATTCTTTTCCTCATTGTGCACCAATTGTGCCTGTGTGTGATTCCATAGTTGCAATGTTCTGCAACAACTGTTTATGAGACCTGTCGCACTGGCCGGTGTAACCAGTCGGCAAACATTCTCTAGTTCGATTTTTAATTCTAGGGCTTGATCTGCTATCTCACTTTCCAACATTTGGTCGAGAAGGCTTTCCATTGTTTTGGTTATTGAATTATTCAATTCTCAAGTTATTTTAATTTTATTTTATTTATTTTATTATTATAACTATTTATTTATATTTTATTTTGTTTTTATTTATTTATTTATTGTTTTTAATTCATTAATATAAATACCTGTATTAATACTTGTTTTAATTCACTGATTGGCTTTTAAATTTATCAAGCCATTCCATTGGGTCACAAACTTTTGATTTCATTGATTCTCCTATTTATTACTTTTATTTCGCCCATTTAACTTACTGCAAACTTCAAATGCCTTACCTGTTTGAATTCACTGATTTTCCTTTAAATTTATCAATTCATTCCATTTGTTCACTAACTTTTAATTTTATCGATTTACCTATTTATTACTCTTATCCATTTATTCATTGAAATTTATCAATTCACTCCATTTGTTCGCTAACTTTCAATTTCATTGATTTAACTCATTATTATTCCTATCTAGCCCATTTAATTTACTCTACTTACCAACCTTTATTTTATTTCGATCTTTTTACTTTAAAATTATTATTATTATTTTTATTATTTTTTAATTATAATAACTATTGCTATTTTTTACTTTGTTTACGTAAGAGTGTAGAGCCTAACGATTTCTGTCGCTGATGGAATTCACTATACCTAACGTGAGGATGAAGTTCCATTTGTGAGCGTTTTCTTTGACAATCGAGCTCTAAAGTCCTACGTAATGTTGATAAAATTATTGTGGTTGTGTTGTTATGTCACGTCATTTGTTATGTCACAGTGTAGAATACGGATAATACATTTACATACGCATAAAATAAACATACAAATAAATCAAATAATGGTACATGCACAATTTTATGGATCAATGATAAGTTGCACTACGCTTTATTAATTTTTTGAATCAACGTCTCGGAATGTTCGTATTTTTCTTTCGCTCGAAAGGAGGACGTTACCGCTTAATTTCCTCGAGGACGAGCTGGCAAAGCGTTTTGAATTTCCTTCCCATCAAGGAACTTGGAGGGACGGACCGAGCGACTGACGGAGTGCTCTTAGTTGGATTTACTTACGATTTTATTAATTACGAGAACACAAATGAATCTACGGTTTTTTATTTATTTATGTATTGATTCTAAATTGTTGAAAAGAAGAGAATTTATTACTTTTATGTTAGATTATAAACGTAATAGGGCATGCAAAGTGATTTATAATATTTTCTTATTCGGTGAATTTATTTTAATATTTACTTTTATGGATGATTTTAGGGTTAGGGGCGGCACCAATAATTGGGAACCGAAGCCTCCACCAGGTGTGAGGTAGCCGGGATTGACGGTCTTGTTTTGTCAAGATTTGCTTTCGTCAACCCGGTGCCCACGTAAAATTTTGGCAGCTAAATTGTTTTACGTTGTGACCGGGAGGATCTTTTATGTGCTGCCGATCCTCCTTTTACCCCGTCCCCAGGTCTCCAAATCCCTTGATGGAATCAGGTCAACAAGAAAACAATATTCCAATATAACTTATATATTGCTTGTCGAATTGACCCTTAATTGTTGACCTAATCTCTCCACCAAATTTATGAATTTGCCCTAACCGCCCGCACGCGAACGCGAGGCCCCCGGAGGCAAATTCGGGTTTTCCAAAAGTGTAAACTAATGGTTGGATCTGACCTGAGTGAATGACGTGGGTGGCCACCGATGATCCTTGGCTAGGAGATCATCGGGACAGACGATTCTTGCATCATGAGCGGCTTCCAGGCGACTGACCGCGAGTTCTGTTTCTGTGTCTCCCTCCTGCCTTAACTCCAACTGCTGAATCAGCGTCTCCCGCCGTTTTTGATTTTCAGTGTGAAGTGGTTTTTCAGTTGGTTTAAAAACCACTTCTAACACCCTGTATATATACGTTTAAAAAAAATTCAATAAATCCTAAAAAATAGAAGAAAAAAAATCTGAACAACGTTTCGACAGAAGTGGGACCTCGATTAATGGCGTCTAAAACTACTCGGAAAACGACACCTTAGTTGTCCTCTCTGGGACCCTTCAAAAATCACATTTGTAGCCCAATGAAAGCCAATCCCCATAGATCCCCACGGTGAAATCAGATTGATCTGGGGCCCCTAAAAATAGATTCTACATT
The DNA here is from genome assembly GCA_955831195.1 of Pilophorus perplexus. Classification (NCBI taxonomy): domain Eukaryota; kingdom Metazoa; phylum Arthropoda; class Insecta; order Hemiptera; family Miridae; genus Pilophorus; species Pilophorus perplexus. The sequence continues at coordinate 20,231,618 of OY037008.1, forward strand.
GAAAAATACTTCGAAAACAACACCACACTCGGCCCCATAGCCGAAAACCTTCGAAAACCCCTCCCGTATGTATCACCAGAGCACCGCACGGGTTTGGGTGATCGGGCTGAAAACCTTGCGGGCACAACTAGATGGTAAACCGAGTTTTGTGCCAAAATTTCAGATTTAAAAAAAAAATCCCTACTGCCCAAAACGGCTGACGGACATTTCGCTTTTGGAATTTAAGTGACGTGAAACGGATAATGTCAAATTTTGAGGCCGATCGACGATAATGAACCAAAAGGTACCTAACAACCACATTTTGACAGAATTAATTTTTGCACTATTTATAGGTAGGTACCTACCAAAGAATGATAAAACCGCGTAAATGCGTCAACGATTTTTTCCTTTTTTTAGTGATTGTATTTCATTCCCAAACACGTAGGTTTTTATTAGACCTAACTTAGCACAGTTTTAGAGTGGTTAATTTCGATGGATACTCCATCAAATCCAATTTGGGAGTCGGTATGAAAAAGCAGGCTCGGTCAGAGTAATAATAATAGTTAGGTGGTTTATTAAGTAATTACCTATTACTTGCTTCGTTACGGTAAGGGATTTTCCGAGTAGCTGAAGCAAAATTTCCCAAGCTCATGCTTGTAGTGTAAGGTGGATTAACAAGGTCATACCTTCGGCAAATAAGGGTCTTCAGTCCTACGTACACAAAAGAAGTATCTACGCAGTTTACCTGTGTCGAGTTGAACTTTAACGGATTTACAACGAATTCACACTGGACACATTCTGGACACCACACAAAATGCAGGAAACGCGATCGTTAGATAAGTCAGCCTGAGGATTGAAGGCGTCGCGCCGTTAGGAGGAAAGAGAGAGTAGTAGGGCGCAGTGAAAGTTATACAACTGGTTGACGGACGAATTAGTGGGACCCCAACAATTGGAGAGGGAGAAAATATAAAATACGGAACAAAATAGAAATTGGCACACACATTTTTTCTTTATTGCACGAGACGGCTAGAAGGGAAAAACCTTGAAAGTGTCCCAAGATTACAAGGCCGACGTTTACCGTATGGCTGGAAATGGTGTAAAGAGTTTGGATTTTCATGGCAATCATGACACTATTCGACGAAAAGCTCGATGTGTTGGGAGAGTTCGGAGGAAAATTTTCACGCAAACGTTTGACATTGAGTCATCAGCGCGAGGTTGTATAACCACTTCAGAAAGACAAACCCCGATATATGTATATATATATATTTCACGACTTTCAAAACCTTTCCGACGTTGAAAAACTCTTTCGGAGAATTGCAAATATGGACCCAAATGTCCAACAGAGCGGATCGTCATAACAATGACAGGAGTCAGACAGCAAAAATTGCGCAACACGGAAATGCAATAAAACGTTCGAAAATCATAAGTGCACTTCAATCTGGAGTAATAGCCAATGACGTGACAAAAACGAGGAATATTCGCGGAAAATAGGGTTGAAATGAGAGCTAATTACATGCAAGCTGGATCTCACTGTGGGGCAACTACCTACGTCAGAGGTGCATACATCTCTTGAAATTGCCTCAAAAATATGTTTTCTTGGGCTTTCAGTGATCCCAATTCTACAAAATATCAACGGAAAAGGAGTCGAACGTACCAACTACCTAAAAGCCTGTCACATAACTGTAATCGGGCGACCGATCAGGTTAAATCAGCGTTTTGGTGGCGACGGGAATTTCCACAATTTCCGCTCCCGAGTGGCAAATTCGGAAACTTGGAGCGACCTCCGGGTTGGGAAAAGAGCACGGGTGAAGGAAAACCCTTCGGAAAACTCCGGGACGTGCCCTAAAAAATGGTGGATATCCGAAGACTAGGAAGTGCATAAAAGGGCCACCTAGTTTCCGTGACAAAAAAAAAACATTTCACTCACCAAAGAGCTGTTTAAACCGCCGTCTGGAACATTTTCGGTTTCCATATTAATCATAATCTCACATTAAAAGTCATAAAAAACCTAATCGGGATCCACGGAAATTAAAAGCAATAAATGAAAAACGCGAAGAAAGTCAATACAACCACAAACTTCCCGAAGCAAGATGATTACTGTGACGTCATAAAACAGAACGGAGTCCTCGTCCTCACTGCTGCCTTCTGAATAAGGGAATGTCCCAACGAAAAAACAAAATCCTCTGCGAGCCCTAAATACCTCGTCAAACAGTAGTAAATTTGATTAGGATCGGCCAAAATAAGCTAAATTCGGGAAATAAGTTGATGGGGGTGACGTGTTGTGAACACAAGCCGTCGAGAGGGACGATTTTGTTTGGTTGGTGTAACTGTATCACGGAGGAGTGATAAGGGTTGAGAAGGCCAAAGGTCCTTTGGCAAAGGATCAAAAGATTATTTTGACTTAATTAAAAGATTAATTTGACAATTTCGGGGGGGGGGAGGGGGGAGAGTTAGAGCTGGAAATAAATCGATTTTTCAATTTTTCGATTATTCTGGAGCTGCCTCCAGCCAGACAACGCGGACAATCATGTTTTTCAAACGAAAATCGAAACATTTTCCAAGCAACCTAAAATTTGATATTGACGACTGAACTGATATTCGTAAAAATATCTAACATTCTCATTGCTGACCCAAAATCCGAGGTCCTTATTCCTTACTGAAACAACAATTTTTCTGATTGTTCCTCAAAAGGTCATAATAGGTATATTTGGAATGCGAATAATATCCGGGGATAGGCACAAAGTTTGTGCCACACACGATGTGCCATCAGCCTGTGAGTGTGTAGGTATTTTCTTCCGTGGCTCAACAACCCACGATGGGTCATGACCAATAATAATTATTTAATTATTACAACTGAAATTTTCAGTTAATAAAATATTTATTAACTGAATTGGATCAAATTTATATTTTTTTGATCCCAATTCTTCGATGATATAAACCAGATGAATAATTTAAATTATTTTAAAAGACAAATTTCATTTTTCCTTTTTTGAAAGAGTCGAGGTTTTTTTTTCTGTGTCCGACTTATTAATAAAAAACATTAATTATTAACAAACAGCATGAGAGCCATGGAGGTAAGGATCTTCCGTGCATGAGGGCAAACCGTACCCGTAGGTACCGTAACGTGTAAAGAAGTTGCAGCCAGGAAAATAGGTTTGTTCCAGGTTTTACGGAATGTTAACAGAAATCGCCGGAGACATGCGCAGTTTAGAAACTGCTGTTCCAGGTCGATCGTAAGTTGGACAGAAACCGAGAGCTCGAGTATACCTACATACATGTGCGGTCGGGTTCTGTCGACAGCTGTCCAACTTCTGTCGACAGACGCAGTCAAACCTGGAACAAACCTAATGTTTATCAGGTCTTGAGATCCTGAAAAATGCCGTGCGTAGGCGTTTAAAAAATTGTGAAGGATTTATTATTGACAGAAGTTTTTTTTTTAATTTTGGAAGGATCAAATCTAAAACTTGCTGCGTATTGCAAATCAAGATATTTTCTTGATTTGCCAAATACAGCAGGTTTCAAGAGGATTGGCAAGGTTGACGACAAAAGCCGAAAAGGCACTATTTTTTATGTACCCCAAAACATCCAAAAAATATTCCAACGTCCTGTAAAATCAGAGTACCTACGTAGGTATGCACATAATTTTTTCTTAGCACATTGGGCTTCGGGTCCTTCGTAAAACAGCAAACGGAGATTTTTTAAACGTATAAATTGATTGCTTTGACGTAAAAAAAAATTAACTTCCAGTACCTAACCACAAAAAAAAATTTTTTTCAAGCAAAAGATTGTTGAGTCATGGAAGATAAGCTTGGGTAGGTATCTTAAATAATAAACCACGTGATTAACCCTAATAAATCGTTTATTAAAAACAAAAAAGATTTATGGTAGGTACCTAATCAAAATCACCTTCATGTTATATTCGCCCTCGGACCATATATTCGGAAGGCGGCGGTTGATAAACTATAAACATCTTCGATAGTATTTAATCCCAGTAAAAAAAAAAAAAAAAAAATTGTAGGGATTCGCAAAAAGTTCATGAGAGCACCCTGTCAACGGGCCCACTAGTTTTACCCTCTCCTGGTAAGAGCCCGAGTATTCCAACGTCGCTCCTCACTCGCAGTTGTCAGGATGGCCGAGCGGTCTAAGGCGCCAGACTCAAGGTTTCAACCTTACCCAGCGTTGTGGGTGAAGAGCTTTCTGGTCCTCTCTGAGGGCGTGGGTTCGAATCCCACTTCTGACACAAATATTTTTTCACCTCCGATTACTGCATCTTACCACTTGAACTACGGTGGCAATATTTTTCTTTTTCAAAAAAGTAGTACATTAAATTTACTATTAAAAGTACAAATTTTGTAGGTTAAATGTACCTACCACCAATTTTGTTGCGTGTCAAGAACGAAATAGGTACCTATACATAAGTAAAACCATTAAAAAACTCATTATCTCTCAGATTAGGTAGGTATTGAAATCCTTCAGTCATTTATTCATTTACCTCTTCATTAAATAAATTGTATTCATTATTTTTGTTTATATGTCGACCAGCCCCGTAGAGAGGGGGGGGACTGGACCCGTTGCCCCCGGGCCCGGCTTTCGTAGGGGGGCCCGGATTTTCTTGAGAACGTTTTTTTTTTTTTTTTTTTAGGAGGCAAAATGGGAGAAGGGACAGATCAATATAGGAAAAATTTTCATACAACCTCTTTTTTTTTTTTTTTTTTTTTAGGGGGTCCGAAGACTTTGCCCCCGGGCCCGGATTTTCTCTCCACGGCCCTGATGTCGACATTGTTGCGATCGCAGCCTTTTTGTGAACAGGCTAGGCTGTGGCTTTGCCTGTGGCTAGGCTTGTGGTTTTTTGTAATGAGGCTAGGCTTTTTACGAAATGGCTGATTTCTCAAAATGGGTTTTTGCTGCAATAAGGCGATACCTCCATTTTTGGATTTTTTGGGGTCTTGCTTGTTTCCGAGTAAAAAAAATGTGCTTTTTCCAATGATACAAAAATGACTTCGGCCCATACACTATTTGAATGTTTTTTAGTGCATTTAGGCAAAAAATTATCTTCTTTGGTTATTTCGATTTTCCTGTCAATTTTTTAATTTTTTTTTTCTGATTTCTAGAAAAGCCAAAAAAGGAGATACTTATCCCCTTAATGTGGGGCTTGCCCCACAGTGTTAACACTTACTGAGGAATTAATATTAAACATTAATAAATTTTATTAAAATCAAGTTTATTACAATTTTTTGAGAAGGATTTAAAAAAAAGTTTGATAAGTAAAAAATTCTTGTATTTCAAACGGCGTGTTGGGCAGTTGCATACGAAAACAGCCATCCACGTCGATTTCCATGTTTTCATCCTCCCCTGTTCCAGTTCCGTCCAAATCAAATCCAGTTCCACTGACATAAAAATGAAACATGATGTGATGATGTGTTTGTATAATATACAAATATTATATGTCTTGATACAACAAAGGTTTTATATTATTATTATTATAAACTTACGTCACCAGAGGAAGATAAAAAAGATTAGGCGTATTTTTCCAAATTTAATGACGCTGATTCCCACTATGGTCTCAAAGATGAAATCATCGGATCTGAAAAAATTAGGAGGTTGTGGATAATATCGGAGTGCTTAACAGTAAGAGAGGTTTTCCTACTGTGATGCTCTCTGCAGTTCGTGAAGTCTTTATTGCGAGCCTCCTGTGCTTCCAGCCAATGGACAAAATAAGAGGCTCGTCATTAAATGTATTAGGTACATTAAATTTTAATGTACCAATTTGCGAAAATTACGAAATTAATTTTTTCCCCTTCCAATGCTATTGCTTAGCCAGAAAAAAATTATACCCACCTCGTCATGACTAAATTTTGATGGGCAATTATTTTTACCATTTCCAATTTTTTTCGAAATATGATTGCTCCAGTGAACGCAACGCGTCTTAGAACTCAAGTTCAGTTGGCTTGAGGAGTTGCTAAATACATACATAGCTATATATTGTTAGAACAATTATTGTTCAATATAACAATATGTCCAGTGTACTTTTTAGAACAATATTGTCCTGTGTATTTTTTTTAGAACAATAGAACTATCTAACAATATGTCCTGTGTACTTTTTAGAACCAAATATTGTTCTAAAAAGTAGTAGGTACCTACTTGTCCTTACTAAAGTAGAGTAGGTACGCCTGGTCACCGTAGCTATAACAGTGGAATCGTCAAACGCCAACACAACAAACTTTTAAAAATTTCAAAATTCCTAGAACTACACAATTAGACACTCGGTTAACACTCAGGTTTTTAATATTTTTGGACATAGAAGTGGACGATGGACAATCCGTTCCTAACTGTCTACAAAGGGGACTTCATATGGCCCTATATCGCTCCAATCATATTCAAGTAAGTGGGCCCTCTGACCGGCAGTGGATGGAAATTAGTTCTGTTACCTACCCTGATTTTTTTTCCCTCATAAACTTTTCGTGCAGACCCAGAGAACCTCCAGATTGCCCTGCCATCCCACCACCGGACAGCAACAAGAAAAATTTGATTCAGACGGAGCCATGCCAGTGTGATCGGCATTCCTGGTCGCCGCATTTCGCCAGAGCGCGCCACCTTAAGATGAAAGAAGATGCATATAGGGAAGCGATGGTTGCTGTGGCGGCTCAGGTTAGATTCATACTGCTTGATGACAATGAGATAAGAAGCACGTAGGTACTAACTCTATTCCCGTCTGCAGAGAGCTGTGCTGGAAAAAGAAATCATCGAGCATCCGTGCACCGATTCCGAAGACGTAGTAGCATCACTCTACCAACTCAACTTCTCCAAAAAAAGTCCGAGTTTTGTATTTATACCACTATACGACGAAAAATGTAATTTTATGTACCTGTTGGCTTCATTGCAGATTTCCCTGTGGTCGCTTACCGCCCAATGATGGCGGACCACGATGACCCAGTTGTGACTCCAGTGGCAATGCTCAAGACTGGGTTGGACAACCTGAGCTACCAGGACCCATCCAAATTCCGTAACGTAGCGATCAAAGTGCAAGAAGCCGGAGCCCCAAGACACGTCACCTTTCTTAGAGGTTGGTTCGATTTTTCATGTTGGTTCATATGGGAATCTCACCCATGCGGTGTGAATTTATTGTGTGTAAATTCAAGCGTGAAAAATCATCAGCTCCCCCCCACCTCCTGCCCATACCCAGGTGAATCAATTTGTTGATGTCCTGGCAGCCGGTAGTGGAGTTAGCACAGGCACTTCAATGTAGAGTGGTTGTATTGACAAGTTATGGCAAAAATAAGCCACTTTCGACTCAAATTGTTACAGAGCCCCAAGAAGAAGTCCAATTCAGTCAGCGGTCCGAATACCAGGATTCCATCAGCAAAGCTGGAGCCGAACTCACCAAAGCGGCCTTACAGTTCAAAGAACCAGTTCTGTCCACCAGGAAGAGGAAACCCTGCTCCTGCTTGTGAATTACACTCTCATCTTATACCAGCCCTAATTCTATTCGTTGATTAAATTTACACAAGGCGATGCGCATTTATCTTATAAGTGCTTCGTATTTATTGGTTTATTAATCTTTGAATTGAACTAATGAGTGCATTCCCAAAACGTTTCCGTGTATTGGGGTCTACTTATTGCCGCTGTGAACATATGTGAACACATCACATCCCCCCAGATGCAGTCTCCCAGAGTCTGGGGCCCAGACGCAAGTGAGCTCAACCGCTAAACATTAGAGGAACGTGGAACACGCTTTTCCCGCTGCTTGCTGATTCTCTGGATGTGGCATCCCGAATGCGAGGTACCCGAAGGAAGTTCCGGTGTCTCGGACTGGAAAACAGGGCGGGCCTACACTTCTGGGACGAGTAGACCACGAGTCCACAGCATCCATGGCTCTCCTTTGGTTTCCGCCGTTTGCTGGGCGACGTTTTTGTTTCTTTTTATTTTGTTTTTGATTCTTATTATTTGTTGTTTTGTCATTCCCCTGGATTCCCCCTAAGTGGTCTTGCTCTGGGTGAATCAACGATATAAGAACGACGGGTAACATGGTTTTATTTTAGTTACCTACCTACTTTTAGTATGTGACCAAGGTGTCATATATGACACCTTGGTCACATACTATATTATTATCATAATATATTATGAGTCGTGCACCTGTTAAAAGTTAATAAACGTTTACACTTATGAACATCAAAGGACAGGCTAAACGATTGATGAAAAGCCCAAAAACGAATTATGAGGAGCTTCTGGAGCTAGAATCCCTGAGCCGAGGAAAGACCTGAGTGTCACCTGTATCATAATTGATACCAACAGATTCTTTTATACAAATAGTGCAAAAATTAATTGAGGAGGTCCGTGCAATAAGGGCGTAAACTTATAAGCCCTTTTTGCGGGGAATGCAAAATTCGATCCGCCATGATTTTTTCTACACGGGTAGCAACCTACAAAGTTTCAGGAAAAATTTGATAGTATCCTTGTTTTTACGTCCATCAGCGTACATAGTCGAACTCGGGCCTTTCCTCGGCTCAGGGGTTCTAGCTCCAGAAGCGCCTCTAAATTCTAAATATTTGGCCTTTTCATAAATCGTTTAGGCGGTTCTTTAATGTTTATAAGTGCAAACTTTTATTAACTTTGAATTTAATAAATGAATTGGACACTCCAAGAACGTCCAACCTAAATTTTCCCAACTTTTCAGGAAACCCAAAAACCGTTTCATTGGTAGGCGATGTACATTTTACCATTTTTTCAGGCTTAGAACTTTTTTCAGGATCATTTCAGCTATCGACATCATTTCGAGTACACCAATGGTTTTATGGTCCTTTCAAGTCCCGTTTTAGGAAACCCCATAGAAATTTACGCGTCTTATTTTGCGTTTATTCACTTTTTTGGTGAGCGTGGTCCCAGAGCGACTTTCGTTGGGACGCGCCATTACGACCTCCTGCAGAGAGCAAGTTCTTACACGGACTTCAACCTTTGTAGGTAAACGAACATTGGAAATAGTGCTAAAAAGTGCCAACAGGTGGCAATAATTGATGGAGAGGATCGTACGAACGTTTTAACGCAGAAAACCCAAATCGAAAAAAAAAACAAAAAAAAAAAAAAAACGGAGGTTGGACGTTCTTGTAGGGCCCATTCAAATGTTTTCACATTTTCATATCTGTCTTGGGGTTCCTCATGAAGAATCCATGAAGAAATAATTATTTGTGGCGTTTTAAATTCAGAGGGTTTCACTCATCCGTGATTCGCGATAATTGAATGCACGAGCAGTTGGTTAGTTTTTCGTCAGAATTCGCATCCATAGTAACCGTATCCTCACTCATTTCGGAACCGTACAAACACAAGACAATCAATAAACACATAATATGTGTACATATTACATAGTAAATATTATGTACATCACTTTCCCTTTTCAGAGGGGTACCTAGTTAATGGGTTCAAAATATTCTCAACCCAGGAAAAGGACAAGTACAACCAATTAGACCTACAAAATCAATGTAATGCCATTATCGAATTCAAACACACAACTTCACAAAAACATCAAATCACTTTTACAGTCAATAAAAAAAAGCATTATTAAGGTATAATAACATTCTGGCGAAACATTGCACTAGCGAAAAGGAATTTGTGAACAAACCGCACAGAAGAAACTGGTGTAATTTTTCATAACGGCTTAAAAATTCTAAGGGGACTGATGCGGAATTGGTGTTGAGCTCAGAGAGAGGCGTGCTGCTGGTTGTGGACCTCCTCGTCGTCTGCCAAGTGCTATTTGAACAGGAAACTGAAACAGACGACGAAGGTAGTACACTTGCAATCAGGAAGTTATTACTGTTAAAGGAACATCGAAGTATTCACCTGTAAGGGTATCCGTGAGCCTTTGACCGGAATATAGAGAGTATCACAGAGAAAAACACGGTGGTGATTAGGAGACCTACGATGCTCAGGATCTGCCTCATCCGAACGTCTCCGCCTTTCCTCGAACCGGCGTCGATCATCATGATCATGCCGATGACGATAGCGGCGTCTAAAGAGATGGTCACGGAAAATACCAAAAAATACTTGCTCTGCGAAGTCACACAGAGAAAAATGCTACCAATTTTACACAAGGATTTATTATTCTTAAATAGAGGTTAATTGTGCGAAAATTAATTTTGTGTCAATAAGAGAATTTTTCTTATTTTAAGTAATAGGTACCTATTTAATATTTTTGGAAAAATTAAAAAAAAAACTTTTTTTGTAAAAATTGTTAATGTTTGAACAGATTTGGGATCTCGAAAGATGGATTATGCGTCCAAAATTACTCGGAATACGACAACTTTTTTGACCTCCTGGGATCCTTCAAAAATTCCATTAGTAACCCCATGAAAACCCCATAGCTCCCTACGGTGAAATCGGATCGTTCTAGGACCCCAAAAAATGGATTATACATTCAAAAATACTTCGAAAACGGCACCTAACTCGTCCCCACAGCTGAAAACCTTCAAAAACCCCTCCCGTAGCTCCTATACAGATAAGAGCCCCTCGAGTTTGGGCGATCAGGCTGAAAACCTTGTGGGCATAATTTCCATAACTAGATGGAAAACTGAATTTTTGGAATCTAGACATCTTGAAACGTATAATGACAAATTTCAAGCCAATTCAAAATTTTCGACGCGATTACATAGTTGTATGTATTATTCCAAGAATAATAACCCCAAAACCGGAACTATTTTCTTGATTGCGTGCACCCCACAATGTTTGTTTCGCTGCTTCTCTGTCGTCTCAGCCAGCGGGAGTGCTGCACCACGATTGAGTTGACACAAATGAGTTTATTAAAATTGAACATCCAACTTCCAGGACGTTAGACATATTTCGATGAGCTTTCTGGAACTTCTTCCTGCTTCCTGGAGTTGGAGGTCCATGTTGACGGGTAGCTACGCAAAAGTCAACTCAATCGAGGAGCAGCACTCCAGGAAGCAGGAACACTGTTCAGCGATCAGGCGAGCAATCACGCTTAGATTTCGATCAGCCATCGGACGAGTTATCATGTTCCCGAAAAGAAACGTCCATCTACCTGAACTCTAAAGTTGCCGACCTTCGTTCTGATCTAATCATTTGGTGGGTGCTTGACAGTAAAAAGCGATATTCCTTCCACTGCATCAGGAACACCGCTCGGCTCCACTTGTCCTTCAGCAATGACCACTCAGTCAGTGATGGATAAATCCATTGGTGGAGCGAAGAGGGGTCGAAACGCAAGGAAATCCACTGGGGCCAGGACTGCCAAGTCGTCTGGAGAACTCGGAGCCTAAGCCTGAGACAAAAATTTGGTGATGATCAGCTTGTGTTTTGTTAGTTGAGCTGATTTCCAGGGATAGCCTTTGTCTTTGAGCCCTCCGCACCAACGAAGAAGCAACTGCTCGTTTCCGCTCTGGTGCTGTGAGCAGACCGAGGAAACAGGCCCTTACGCTTGAAGCGCAGCGCCCATGCAACCAGAGATTAGGCAGCACATGATCCGAAAAACGGTCCTGAATATCGAGGTCCCAATCCACAAGATGTGGGTGACTAGTACAAGCGTGCATTGGGAGCTTCTAAACACACTGCATGGAAATGCCAATGTGAAGTGGAAGATTCAGTCCATTTAGGGCCAGACCACCACAGAGGATGGGGCGATCAGTTCTGCTGGTCGCCCACATGAAACCATTGCTTCCCAGGAACGTTTCTGGTACGTATAAAGATTTTTCAAATCAAAATGAAAAAAAAAAAAAAAAAAAACGAAAAAAAAAACGTAAATTGTTTACGGTTTAAGAGCAGTAAACTTTTGAAACGAGTGGACCGAGACTCCGTCCCATGCCAAGAGCCCAAACCAGCCTAGGAAACGAGTAAGGTTTCCGTCCCAGCAAACCGGCTTGAGTAAAATGCAAGACTCCGTCCGATCAAAATGGTGAAAAAAATTGATGAGATGATGGGACGAAGTCTTATACAAAATAATATTTACTTACATATTATGTAAGTATATCACGTGAAATACATACACACATAAACACAGATACGTTCTGAATTAGTGGTATAGATTGTACCCCGTTCATGCGTCCTCGTAAACGAGTCAAATTGTTATTTTGTTGATGATTTTTCTCTCCCGAACGTTTTCGTAACAGTATGAAAGGATACTCAAAACAATGACGATGTACGATTCTAGAACAAACTGGCCTTGTGACGAGCCGTGAATGTACGCCAGTCCGTTATTCATAGTGTGGTGTATGAATGGGGGTCCTCTGATGTGGTTCCACATTTGCCCGGAGACCATAGCGAAGCAGAAGAACTGGAAAAGAACGAGAATTTCTTCGGTGTAGCCTCATAAAGATAATAAGAAAGTTCTTTTTCAACTGAGAAGAAAACTTACTACGGCAGTGACGCCCCAAAGGGATTTGTTGTACAAAAAGTCCAAATTGTTCCTCCTCATGTACAAGAAACCAGCGACGAAGACGCCCAACATGATGAGAGCCAAAGAGCCCGAATAATTCGGTGGACGGAACACCCGAATCTAAAACGTGAAGCAATCTGCAATTTAAGCAACTCGAATAGTACAAGTTAAACGATATATTCTGCTGAGGAGTTTCACCTGAACGTCAGTTCTTTCAGCGATCCATTTGGCGATGGATTCAGAGGCGAACCCGAACCGCTGGATGTCAAACGTGTCTGCGGCTTTGGGTTTCCCTTTCGGTGGGAAATGCACGAAAACTGGTGCTGCATTTAGCCGCAACTAAAAAATAATTTCAAAAGTGAATAAGAAATCGACGAAAATAGGTCAGTCATGAATTTCCATTCATGAATGAAGGTGGTTCTTACCATTTGAAAAACTTCGGAGCCTTCATCAAAATCAACCATAGCGAAGAAGAGCTTGTTAGAGTAGATTTGAGAATATCTGAACGAGTTGGCCACAATTTGGAACTCATCGTTAGCGTGTCTGAAATGAACAGTAAACCCGAATGAAAATATAGAATTTTCTGTGTCAAAGGCTCGTTAAAAAAATGTCTCAGTAAACTCATACAGGAGCGTGCCCAGGCGGTGAGGTCACCGGGAGTTTTGCTCGGTGGGCCACTCCTGTAGACAGCGCCCCAATTTTTCATTTAAATTTATCAAATTTACTTTTGTCTGACTTCAGATGGGCCACCTTTATTTCTCTTGTAGAGAAAAAAAGTCGCGCAGAAGCCGACGGCCCAGTTTTAAGGAGCTGCCTCCAGTCACGCACTTTTTCCTGAGTATTTAGGCAACATTTGCCGCCATCTGCGTTGCTGCTCAACCTTGAGGAGGTTTGGTTATGTTCGCTAGATCGCGTAAAGAGGCTAAATCGTGCCACAAAATTTCAGACTTATTTCCTAAACCCAAGAAGCTGTTACCAACACAGACCGTTCCTTGCACAGAATCAGATACTGGAGATGATTTGATACAGTTACAGCTTGTTGAAGAAGTTGAACAATCTGAGACTCGCATTCAAACGATTGAATGTTCCGCCGAAGAACCCAGCCCTATGTCAGCCAAACAGCCAGAAGATGCAGCAGAAAAGTCAACAGCCTAATGCTACAAAATTTGTTGAAAAAAAAACAACCAACGATTTTTGGAATAGAGATGAGCACTGAAGATATTTTGATACATTTCAAGTTGACTGAGTGGAGACCCAATTTAGAGCTTAGGTTTCTCATTGATAAGGTAACTACAGTGGTTGGGTAGATCTATCAACATAATATTATATTATAGGAACCTAAGAAAATGAATAAAATGAAAAAGTAAATAAAGTAAAATTAAGCATGGCATGGCTGGTTTTTTTAAGTCGATACATTTAGGTTTTTTTTTTTTGGTAGTACATTTTTTTGCCGGGGTCGGCCGCTCCGGCCCAGTCTGACCCACTGGGCACGCCTCTGAACTCATCTTAATGTAGAATACAAAATGGGGGAAGTCCCTTACAGAAACCCACTCATTCATTTTCCGGAAGAAGCGGGTACCAAGTAGGAAACTGAGGACATAATATGTCCATATTATGCCTGGGTAGTCAGCCTCCAACTGACCCCTAAAACTGAAATCAGTTGAGCATTTTCTGTTTAGGGGAGGGTCAGAAGACATTGTGGTTGTAGGTCGAATCCAATAGCAGTGATAGCAGCATTGACACATACGTACGACATCCGTTTACCTCCATCGTACCCACTTCTTCTCAAAAATAAACAAGCGGGTTTTATGAGCTGGGCTTCCTTGTTTTTTATTCTATGTTAAGAATTTTAGGAACTACCTCATCTAACTGTATTGTGACTAACTGATCATGTAGCTTTTTCTTACCTACAAATGGTGCACTGTCGTTGGGGGGCCATAGCCGTAAACATGACGACGACCGAATAATTCCTAGGAGTGGCTTTAACGTAATCCTTGAATCTGGCACCATTGAATCGAAGTACGGCTCTTTTCAGGTTCATTTCAGTCAGTTGCTGAACCCGTTCGCCTAAGCTCTGAAAGCAGATGGTGAATGAGTGAAATTAGGCAGAGTGAGGCTCAGCCCATTGGGCTTCTTGAAAAGGTCAGAATTCAGCATTTCTGCCAACTTATTCGGATTCAGCACCCTTTAAAACCCATAAACCCCAATTTTTAGTTCGAAAATCCGTATAGGTACGTGCTGAGGTGTTTTCGAAATGTTAATTTTTAACAAATTTTTTTGGCTCCCGAAAGTGAACACAAGGCTTCCGCTGCTTCGCAGACTCGGAAGCAATACCTACCAATTACACAATACAATTTCCTTGCCACAGCCATAACTCCCACAATTTTGATCGGATTTCCATCAAATTTTCAGGAATTGTGTGGGTATAGCTCTAAATGGTCCTATATCAGTTTCATCACGATTTCATCAGTGGTACTCCCTGCGCATGAGCGAACGTAATTTTCTTGTTGTTTTCACAACTACGTTCATTTTGAACCTGGCACGAGGAAGCTCATGTGCCATTGCATTGGCAGTGTATTTATATTAGGTACCTCTAGAACAATCGATCTCTCATTTCAGTAGTACAGTATATCAAATTGTTTTTTTCAGTTGTTTCACTTGCCATCAGTCATGGAGCCAATAATTGGCTTCTAAAATTATTATTTTAAAAGTGGGTCCATATTCCAAAAATTACTATTGTCAAACTCCCCACCAACATTCTGCACCGGTTTCATCATTTTTACTTTACTCAATTACCTTTCCTATATCTTCAGTATTTATTAGATATTATAATAAATACCTATACCGTTATGGGTTGTTCTCTGTGATGTTAATGACTATTTTTTTTTTTTAGGGCTGTAGATGAGTATAACTACTCGAAACCGGTCCCCACGCTACAATTGTTTATTTAAATAAACAATTTAGTACTCAGCAGAGGAGTCATTTCTCACCCTAACCACCTCTGCACCGTCGGCAAAAAACCACACCGTTATAGGTATCCATGCAATGGTGTATGTATCAGTAAAAAAACATACGGTCTCCTGAAAGCCGACAAAGTGAAAGCCTTCTGGTCAACTCGTCCAGTCAACGGCAACACCACAAGTTGAAGTGTTATGGCACAGAGGTTACAGATTCATATCCTCTATATTATAGAGTCTATAAGGTTACAGTTACGAACTCTACACAGGGCCAGGGTGTGGAAACATTGTATCGTTTCCATCTCTACTGATTTGTGTTACCCTTCGAGCGGCTTTTCTCGCGGTTGTATTCGCAGACCCAGCAGAGAATTCCATTGATTTTCACATTAGGGATAAGCTGACTCTCTCTTTCCACTTTATTCGCCATGAAGTCTTTTTTCCCCCTCTTACCCTAATGAAGCTCGCCCAGCTTGCTTGTTTTTTTTTTGTTTTTTTTTTTGAAACTGAGTGAAATAAACTATTTTCATTGAAAAGTTGGTGCCAAGCTGGGTAAGGGCTTCCAAGGCTGGCCAAGATGTTCCCCAAGCTTTCCAGATCTGTCGAAGGCTTGAAAATTTGGGGATGAATTGATAATAAGAAAGACTTCATTCAGGAATGGATTGCTGGTCCCGATTTCTCCAGCGTTCTTGCTCGATTTGTCCAGGTTGGACCAGGGATGATGGGCGCCCACCTTGGAAGATTCCCCACATCCTAAATAATATGTAGGATAATATATTATATTAGCGGAGCATAGAGATATTTATTTCAAATTTCAGAGCCTCGTATTTCTTTAGGTTAACCAATTATTCTTCTACATCTTATTTTTCAGGTTCGGCGTACGTTATGAGCTTCCTCTCTTGGCCCAAAGCATTCATGCATCATGCATAAAAGCATCATGTCGTTCATGATCATGATCATGAAGGACATGATGCTTTTAATGATCCACCTGTTCGTGAAGGTGAAAAATCGCGGCCAAATCATTCGAGGACCCGACCGCGTTTTCACAGCTAAGACCCAACGGGTTGGAAGAGTTTAGTGCTTCTTTTTTTAAGAATTAGATTTTCTCTGGCTTTTTTGTGTGTATTTGGCTTGCACCACCCGCAAGTTCAAACACGACTTGTAGACACCGTTTTGACATGGATTACATCACGGAGTAGCGAAGGGCATAATATATTATGTCCCGCGTTGTTGATGGCTCACAACTCAGCTGTTTCACAGCGTAAATTAGGTACACAAGTTTTAAAAACGCTGCAAATTTTACACAAGGGTTTATTATTCTTTGATATACGTTACTTGTGCAGAAATTTAATTCTGTCAATGAAAAAATTAAAAAAATTTTTTTTTGGATTTTTATCTCAAAAAATTTTTTTTTTTGGATTTTTTTGTTGAAAAATGTGTTTTTTCAAAAATTCTATATTTTTTACTCGAAAAATATTTAACATCCTGGGATCCTTCAAAAATCCCATTTTTAGCCCCACGAATGCCCTAAACATCGCCCCAGTGAAACCGGATCGTTCCGGGACCCCAAAAAATGGATTCTACGTCCAAAAATACTTCGAAAACGACACCTAACTCGATCCCATAGCTAAAAGCCTTCAAAAAACCCCTCCCGTAGCCCCATTATAGCCCCATAGCGCCACACGGGTTTGGGCGATCGGACTGAAAACCTTGCGGGCACAACTAGATGGTGAACCAAGTATTTTGTCGAAATTTCAGATTTTTTAAAAAATTCCTACTGCCCAAAACGGCCTGGACGGCGGACGGCGTACGGCGTACGGCGGACTGCGGACGGACATTTCGGATTTTGAATGTAGACCTCTTGAAACGGATAATGTCAAATTTTGAGGCCGATCGGAGTCGTCGACCCGCGTCGCGAAAACATAGGTGTATTATTCCAAGAATAATAAACCAAAAAAGTCACATTCAGGCGCCTCGGAAAGCACCGAGGACTTCATGTAATGATTCGGTTTTTTTTTTCAGTTTTTTTTGTGTGCCTATTCTTGAACAATTCTGGATTTAGCGCAAAGGTCAACCGCCGTGCCACACAGATGGTGTCAATTTCCCCAAGTGGTTATAACCAGAGTATCATAAATGGTACTCTGGTTCTTAGGCCGAGTTGTTCATATTCGAACTTATATCAATGGATGTGGAGATGAGGGAGAAAGATGGCCCTCTGCTGTTGTACTAAATTTTTCATTATAACTACAACAGCAGAGGAGTCACAGATTAAACTACTGAGGAGTCATCTTTCTCCCTAATCTCCACACTGTATTGGGCCTCTGCACCATCGGCAAACAACTACTTCCTAATTCACTGAAGTAGGCAGGTCTTGCCATAAGTGTAAGGTAAGTCCCAAATCGGGAAAGGCTCAAAATCTGTCGTGGAAGCAACGTTGCTAATAAATATAATATTTGATTAAAGAAAGAAATGGAAAAAAAATGGGGGGGCAACTTGAAATCAAGAGCGGTAGGAACAGTTCCGAACCTGGATGAGCATCCTCGTCAGTTCTCACCCTCAAAAGGAATATGGGTCATAATTAATATGACATGATGTATCTGATAGACCTCTTTTAACAGCTTTTCTCCTTTATCGAGCGATTAGACAGACAATGGCTATTACGTTTTGTGCACCAGGACCATGAAAAAAGGAATCTCGCCTTCGAAAGATTATAAAATTACCCTTACTTTTGACTTGGCTTGACCGGTGCAGATCTCCAAAGTGGCCAAACATATTGCGAACACCGCAAAGCTATAGAAATACCTCATATTCCCAGCAAAACCCACGACAATCCTCGGAGAAGCGGCGTTTTCACGATGCGACGGGAAATTACGAGAACGTCAACACGTCAGACAAGTTGATAAAACGTGATAAGAAACGAATTACTTCGACGTGACGTTTTGTGTCCGCCATGGCCCCGCCGGGACAGCCCTGAAATAGTGATGCAACATACGCGGCATGATATCGATGTGCCAGCGATATACTGAAGCAACATCGATACCAACCGATATTATCGGCCCTCACGGAATAGAATCTATTCCGTGATCGGCCCTCAAATGATAGGTTTGTTGAACAAACTTTGTTCCAGGTCTGACAGCGTCTGTCGAAAGAAGTTGGGCAGCTGTCAGGTTCGTTCCAGTTTTGAAGGACTGTTAACAGAAATCGACGGAGACATGCACAGTTGACAAATTGCGTTCCAGGTCAGCAGGTGCTCATGGGCTGTTCGACAGAACTCAACAGCGATCACAGAGCAACAGAGAACGACTGACAGCTATTCAGAAGGCATTGGGACTGCTGTCGACAGCTGTCAACTTTTAGGTTTGTTCCAGGTTTGAGGGAATGTTAACAGAAATCGCCAGAGACATGCGCAGTTTAGAAACTGCTGTTCCAGGTCGATCGTAGGTTGACAGCAGTTGGACGGAAACTGACAGCTCGAGTATGTGCAGTCGGGTTCTGTCGACAGCTGTCCAACTTCTGTCGACAGACGCAGTCAGACCTGGAACAAACCTTTTGTTAACAGACACCGTTAGACCTGGAACATACCTCTGGACAGATCCCAACCCCCCTCATTCGAGCTGTCGGTTTCTGTCCAACTGCTCCCAACCTATGATCGACCTGGAACAGCAGTTTCTAAACTGCGCATGTCTCCGTCGATTTCTGTTAACCGTGCAGAACAAACCTGGAACAAACCTATTATTTGATGGAATCCACCGATATTATCGGCGCTCAAATGATCCACTTTTTGGGGTTCCAGAACGATCCCATTTCACCGTGGGGATCTAGAGGGCTTTCATGGGGCTACAAATGGGATTTTTGAAGGAACCGAGTAATTTTGGACGCCCACCTATATTTCTCATTTTCAAAAATATTTTCTTAATGACCCAGTTTGGAAGGCGCCTACTTATTGTAAATTTTACAATAAGTAGGCGATAGACTAGGCATCATTACGACACCTAGTCTATGATACCTATCAAAGTTCCATGATATACCTAATCTATCACCACCATTAGACCATCTGATGGTCTAATTCTACACACGATACAAATAAATAGACCTATGCTTACCTACTTACTTTTAAGCTAAGTAATTTATGCGAGCCATTATGGACTTCTTACTTATTGTATTGTCTACGCTCAATAAAGTTTTCTTATTATTATTATTATTATTACTCAATGTAGCAATACAGTTTGTTAAAACATTGTTCAAGATGTGTGTTGTTACAATGTAATATATTAATGATATTATGTATGTATAATAATGTGATATTAAAATATAATTCCCTAAATAGTAAACCAAAAGTTGATGTATATAGGTGTCTATCGATACGTACGGATTATATCGATCATGTATGTCGATAAATCAAACTGACTCTCCTCAAGAAGTTCTATCTGAACTTCAGATTCTGAAGGAGAAGTCATTTTTATCACCGTTATCTGTAGCACGTGTTGTTTGTAAGCTTGCTGAATGTGTTGTCTAATTTCTTGCTGAATTTTATCTGTGTTATAAATCATAATGGTTAAAATCAAAAAGCTTAAGAGGAAGAAGACATACCGATATAATGTTAACCGCAAGAGAATGAAGAACAGGATGAAGAAAAGGCCAGCCATTCAATGGTAAGGCGTGTTACGCGAATGGCATTTTCTACCAAATTTGTTATTGATGTCTATTCTCACTGTGCGTTTCAAGTGTTGAGGCTATTTAAGAACACTAAATAGCCTACACTTAATTCTGCTGAACAAATAAATGTGGATCTCTGTACAGTACAATGTACTTCGTGTCATCCCTTGATTTGGCAAAATAATGACGTTTGTCCCCTTGATTGCCCAGTGATGTTCTGAAAGGTGAATGGGACAGAAGGCAAACGCCTCAGGAGAACCTCAGGCAGATGGGATTGACCTACAAAGCGAATTCTCTCATCCCAATACCTTCCGACAGGGTAAGACGTTCGCCGCTGAGTTTTTACGTTGAAATCTAAAGATCGTGATTAATGTTGTCTGTTATAGTCCTACACGACCTTCTCCTAGAGCACCGCCTCAAGCTTTGATTTTTTTTTGTTTTTCCCACCTAATGTCAATAGACCATTTCCAAGCACTTGGAAGCGCCACCGTTGGTGGGACGATTTATCCCATTCATAGTTCGGGGAAGAATTACCTTAAAGGCTTAAAGACTTAGGAACCGTCGATACAGGGAATAACCTCTCAAAATCCATTTTCCCTGGGGTTTCTGCAATGTACTTAACTAACGCGTTGGAATCTCTCATCACCCCGGCGACAGTTTTTCATCCACTATGAACACAAAAGGCATTTTTCGCATTGCTTGACGTGCTTATTTTCTTCTTCTTTCGACCATATGAGTACCGCCTCCCAAAGTTGCAAACAAGGCTGGGGTAAGGGATCAAACTTCAAGGTAGGAAACCGGGTCTAACCACTCGCGAGTTGCTGTTACATTCTGGTTGGTCGGAATTTAAAAATACCTGGAAACACAAAATACACAGCTCATGCAGTGAGCGAACACAAGTAAACAATAGGAGCTAGGAGGTATTACCTGGCGTATTGCAACCTCCCACGTCGCGCATACTCCTTGTCGTTTTCCACTTGGAAAATTTCCGAGACCATTAAATTTTAATGGTCTAGGTATTTCTAATTCCTTACCCTTTACTTACTCTCCCTCTCATCATCTATGCCACTCTATTCATCTATTATATTCATTACATTCTATTTCTTGTTATATTAGGCTCGACCCATATTGTTTATTAAATTAATAAATAAATAGTGGCATGTGTATTAAGGGAACATACTGTTCCTACTCGCTATTGCCAGATTGAAATAAAAGCAGGACATCAGCATTTGGCTATCAGTACATGCGCCCACCTTTTTATTTTAAAATAGATCCACTTCTGTAGGTATGTCTTATGAGTTTTATGGCTATGAAACATAATACCTATAGAACAAAACCAGTTTTTTTTTTTAGATTTTTGAAGAATCCTAGGAGGTTCAATAAGGTGTAGTTTTCCGGGTGATTTTGGAAGCATAATCCATTTTTAAGGTTCCACATCTGCCCAAATTTTACACAAGGGTTGGCGAGTTCGCAGAGTAATTCTGAAAATTCCGAACGGTTCGGGGCCTTTGGCAAGGTCCGTGAGTGGGGGAACCTCGGCTTCCAGGAATTAAACACTCAAGTTTTGATGCTTTGCGAACGCAGAACTCGTTCAGAGTCATTCGGAATCGATTCCGGCAGTTGTTTTAGAACTTTCAGAACTGATTCCAACAGCCTCCTCGATTGTGGAAAGTCGGGCGGCTACCCTATCGCACCCGCAGGACCAAAACTGAGCCAGTGAAAGTGGTTTTTAGAGGAGTCCCATTCGCACCCTGGCGGATCAGAAATGGGCGGCTACCCACTCGCACCCGGAGGATCGGATCAGAAACGGGGAGCACAGGCGTTTGTGGAATACCTGTATAACACCTATGTTGACGAAGATGCCTCGTTCCCTCCTGCCTTGTGGGCACATAAATCCGCCGAAGTGACATACACCACGAATGCCTGCGAGTCCTTCCACTCTACTTTCAACAGAGACTTTAACTCTTCCCACCCTAACCTGTACGTTTTCCTGGAAGTACTGCTAGCAATACAAGTGGAAGTGTAAGCCAACCTTGATTGACGCTTTTAAAATTTTGCATGTACTTGACGAGGTGGCTCTAGCCACTGATAATGGGGGACAAAGTGAGCAACCTCCTCGTGGTGTCCTCTGGGTCACGCAAACAGCTCACAATACCTACTCAATACTAACTTGACTCGCTAACTCAATATCGCTAGCTCAATTCAGATCCTCCGGGTGTGAAGGGGTAGCCACTAAGATGACTATCAGCCGGGTGCGAATGGGACTGTGGGTGTGAAGGGGCCCCTCTACTTTTTGACTTTGATTTTGGATTTGTTGGAAGTAGAGACGCCTCGGCGCTGTAAAAACCTCTCAGCGCTGTCACACTGTTGGCCTCTGCTTCCGAAAGAGAAGCTGTGCCCCTAGGATGTTCGCGTTATTGTGATTGAGATCGATTCACTCATCGTCACTCGCGCTCTGCAAAACCATCAACAATTTTGACGTATCACGAAGTTCGCCGAACGAAAATACACACAAATGCTGGGGACCAGAGAAAACAAGACTAGGGCCCCCTCCTTAGGTTGGGTGAGTCGGTGGCTTGAAAATGGCGGCCAGCTCTTATCAGAATGACGTCACATCACTGATATGAAAAGGTCTATGAATAGAATTTCCTGGAAGCGTTCGAGTTCTGATTCGATTCTGAACGGCCAGAACCTACCATTTTTGAAAAAAAAAAAAAAAATCTGTTCATTGTTTGAACAGATGTGGGACCTCCAAAAATCAATTATGCGTCCAAAAACCCTCGGAAAATAGTTGACCTTCTCGGATCCTTCAAAAATCCCATTTGTAGCCCCCCACCCTGTCTACGCCCATGAGGTCAAATAAGACGAGAATACGCCGACAGGGCCTAATGAAATGAAACAAAATGACAGTAATCAGAACAATAACTTAGGGGGACTTTGGAACAGAGTTTAAAACGGGTATTGAAACATATTGAAGATATTAGCAGGTTTAAAAACGTAAAATATTTAACAAACTGAAGATTTAAACATTAAACACAGTGTATACACTGTGTATAGTATATATACTTTGTTCACTGTTTATACTGTATACTATACCGTACAAACAGTGAAAAAAGGGGAGGGGGTGGATGAAACTAACTAAACAGAAACGCTGCAAATTTTACACAAGGGTTTATTATTTATGATGATATAGGTTAATAATTAATTTTTGAAAAAATAATATAAAAAATTTATTTTTGTCTGTAGGTAGGTACTAGGTATGTTTGTACATACCTATGTGGGACTTCGAAAAAACGGATTGTGCTTCCAAAATTACTCGGAAAACGACACCTTATTTGACCTCCTAGGATCCTTCAAAAATCCCAATTATTGGTCTATAATTTCATGGGGCTCCCCATGAAAGCCTCATAGATCCCTACGGTGATATCGGATCGTTCTGGAACCCAAAAAAACCGGACGGTAGACCTATGGTTCTACAGTAGATCATTGATTAATTTTACATCAATGATTAATTTTACACTATGGTCCTACAGTCAGATCATTGATTAATTTTACATCAATGATTAATTTTACACCAACCCTCTAGGTACTTGTTCGTTTCGATTACAAACAAAATTTGTTTGTATTCACCATTTAATGGTGAATGGTATAATGAAATGTTTTAGCCCTCCGACTTGATGGTCACTGATTCACTGCCGCCACCAACCAAAACTCACGTCGCGATGGAATTGGAGGCCGATGCAAAAGCACCCCGTAAGAAGAACTTCAGGCTTCCCAACAGCCAGGTCTTTTGGTTGTCCAAACTCATCGATAAATACGGAGAAGATTATCAAGTTGGTCCTTCAACTACCATTACATGTTAAGGAAAACAACGCCTAATTCTAAAGAAAAAAAATTGTGGCGGGGATTACAGATGCCCCAGCAGGAATCACAGTGGCTTATGCCATAGTGCTTTGCCTGCGCGCCCAAATTCTAGGGCATGTTCAAGCCCGATTTAGTGTTTATTAATAATGATTATTAATTATTTTTCATGTGTTGCCTCTTTCTCATTAAACATGTTTTCTTCCTCATCTCACTTTTTGTGTTTTTCTAGGCTATGGCTCGCGACCGAAAGATGAACGCTTTTCAAGAAACGTGGAAACAACTAAGGCAGAAGGTGAAAACGTTTAAAGGCATCCCAGAGCAGTGGAATGAATACTTGGAACAGAGGCAAAATCAAGAAAAATTGGTTGCTGCCTGACGTTCCATTAGTGCTCCCCCCCCCCCCCCCCCCGCCATATTTTATAATATGAAACATTTTTCAAGATTACAATTTTGTAAGATTTAATTTTTTTTAGTAGAAAATACAATTTGTCGTTAACTTGTCACAAGTTTATCACTCCAAATAGTATCCTTGATATTGTCGTCAATATGCGACATCGTATCATTTTTCGGCGGTCGGGACTTTTCAAAGTTGAAGATGTTTTGCCACGTTGGTACCTACTGGCCGGTCACATTGTTCTTGTGGCTTATTCCACCCTGTTATGCCGTAAGTCAACGTGTGTGTGCTTGTGGAAGTTGGTTTACGAAGCCATAATGTATGGGTGTTTCGATGAATGAGGAATGGACATGTAAATCATCCTTGGACGTGTTCTTACAAGTCAAATAGCCAGTTCAATAATATACTTGGTTTACCATCTAGTTGTGCCCGCAAGGTTTTCAGTCCGATCGCCCAAACCCGTGGGGCGCTATGGGGCTATAATGGGGCTACGGGAGGTTTTTTTTTAAGGCTTTTAGCTATGGGACGAGTTAGGTGTCGTTTTCGAAGTATTTTTGGACGTAGAATCCATTTTTTGGGGTCCCGGAACGATCCGATTTCACTGGGGCGATCTTTAGGGCTTTCATGGGGCTAAAAATGGGATTTTTGAAGGATCCCAGGATGTTAAATATTTTTCGAGTAAAAAATACAGAATTTTTGAAAAAACACATTTTTGAACCAAAAAATCAAAAAAAACTTTTTTGAGATAAAAATCCAAAAAAATTTTTTTTAAATTTTTTCATTAACAGAATTAAATTTCTGCACAAGTAACGTATATCAAAGAATAATAAACCCTTGTGTAAAATTTGCAGCGTTTTTTTCTAGGCATTAGACACTCGTACAGGTCACACCGCGCGACCGAATTCATTGAAATTTGGTATGTGAGTCAGGTTTGGTGTGTGGAAGTGCCTTTCGGGGGTATCAAATTTTTACAACCAAATGGGAGGGTGGTTATGAGGGTGGGGGTAAGTGGAAAATCGCAATTAATATCACTTCCCGTCAACTGATTTGGATGAAACTTAGTGTGTGGGAGAGGTTTGAAGTCCTGATTGACCAAGTAGGGTGGGGGTGCTCTGGTTGAGGGGAGGAGGAGGATCTGTTACGGATGGTCCGATTTCAATGAAATTCGGTATTTGAGTCGAGTTTGGTGTGTGGAAGTGCCTTTTGGGGGTTTCGAGTTTTTAATACAAAAAGGGAGGGGGGTAATAGGAAAATCGCAATTAACATCACTTTCCGTCAACAGATTTAGATGAAACTTAGTGTGTGGGTGAGGTTTGAAGTCCTGATTGACCAATAATTATTAGGGTGGGGGGGTTGTGATTGAGTGGGGGAGGAGGATCTGTTACGGATGGTCCGATTTCAATGAAATTCGGTATGCGAGTTAGGTTTGGTACACCAAACACGTATGGAAGTGCCTGTTATTTATGGGGGTTTCAAATTTTTAAGAACCAAAAGCGAAGGGGGTTATGAGGGTGGGGATAAGTAGAAAATCATAATTAACATCACTTACCGTCAACAGATTTAAATGAAATTTGGTGTGTGGGTTGGCTTTCAATTCCTGATTAACCAATGGGTGTGGGGGTGGTGTGGTTGAGTGGTGGTAGGTGAGTTTCACCAATTTCAATGAAATTTGGAATGCGAGTCAGGTTTGATGCGAAGGAGAGGTTTTAGTACCATTCGTGACCAATTAGGGTGGGGGTAATCGTGTAGGGATGGATATGAAGAAGAGGTCTCTTGTCGGGGATCCGCAATACTAACAATTCTAAAAGGATCGGAAAAGTTCATATTGTTTGCGGCAGTTAGGTGAAAATTTCTTTGCAACTAGACAATTGGTCTGCACTAAACAATCACTAGGACTGTCGATCGAAGCGAAGCCGCCTTCCTCTTGTCAACATCATCATAGTCTTTCCCAAGACTGAAAAAAAGCAGTGATATCCCCCAAAAAACCCCACAGGGGCTAAAAAGATGCCAAGTATCAAAAGCATGCACAACAAAGTTGTGCCAACCAATCGATTTAACCATTACACCCTCACTTTTACACGTCCCTTCTGCCCCCAAGTTGAGCATCCCCATCCATTCCTGCTTGGCCGGGGAGCCCACACATGAAAGGGTTGACAGGACTATCATTATTATGAATAATCGATTAATTACTCATTTTAATGCTATTTTCATTATAATGTTCATAACTGTTAACCATACCTACTTGCAAAAAATAAAATTAATAATTTTTTGATGATGTAGACCGTTTCAATAAATGCATTTATTGAAACGTTCATGAATGAATTTTCCACCCGCAAAATTGATAAATTTAAAAAATTTTATTTAACAATTTACAGATTTTGTTATCTATTTAACAGCACTTTTCTACGTACCTATTCCTCATCTTGCGTTCCATTCATGTTTCATTAATTTAATTCATATTCATTCATTTAACTTTTTAAAGTTCATTCCTAGATTATTTACGTTTTTGAATTGACTTTCGATTGCTAATTTCTTTTATATGAGCTCCCCGGTTATTTTGGAGACGAGACGGGAATCATCCCTTTTGAACCTTCTGCTGTTCTCAAAACGTTATTTCAATATCCTCCTAGAACGTTATTCCAATTATTGGAATCGTACTGAGTTGATGTTCTTCAATTCTTCAATAATCCCGACATATTTTTGTCTCTAAGGCAATAAATTTTTCTTAATGACAAGAACAATTAAATATCAAAGAACAATTAACCCTTTTGTAAAATTTGCAGCGATTTGTTCTTGTTTCTTCTGGGTGTGCTGCTAGAAGCTTCGACTGGGAAAAGGACCGGGGGCTGGGGGGTTTGGGTTCTTTTTATCACTCGAAAAAACATTCATGTTTTTCATGAACAACTCCATCAACCCTTGTCCCACAACAAGTTGCAAACTCGGAGGCTTCAGACCAATCATTACTAACCACGAGCACACCGTCATTATTGCTTCAGTAATTGAAATACTAATATCTTGAATTTTTTTACTCGGCCTTCTTTGAACCGTGTTCTACCAACTCGATCTGGCATGGCAGGTGATGACTTCGGGGATGGACTATTTCCTGCAAGCTTCCGACTGTCTGGTCATTTTCAAAGACAATCAAAAATACGGATGGGCTCATTTGAGTAAGTTCTTCATCATGACTTTCCTTGGTAGTAAGTGCACCGGTTCAAATTATTTCGAGATGGAATTATTTTCAGTTGAGGGAGTCCAGAATTTCCATCCGATTCCTCAAAGAGCACGAGTATGTATGTACTTAACGCAGTATAGATACTAGGTAACGTATTCAGCCCACGCTAACTTATCCATTACTTCTACCGTGTAGGTATACTCAAAGGTAAATTTGCATTATTAAATTCATCAGCTTAGTCACCACGTCTGATTATACTATATTGTGTCGACTTGACGGTTTTGTTGTATCAAATTCCAGTGTTACTTGTATTGTTTCTTCAAAAAAGCTGGCATCGTAAGTCACAACGAGGAATTTAACTCAGCTTCAGTATGGGTGTGCTATTTGTCATTCACCTACGATTTGTATGTAATTGAAATATCTTACTCTGACGGTAATTGGAATGAAAAATAGATTAAATAAAAGGCCGAAAGGCAAACAGATTGGAATATTTCTCCTAATCCTGGAGTCCGGCCATGTAAAATTTCCAGAAAATGCTAACAATTTACTCATTTTAGGATGGATGAAAAATTTACTCATTTTAGGACTATAATGATAGTTAATGTGGAATTACGGATGTTTCCATAAGTCTGCCTTATTTTAACCGGGTCTAACCCCCGGCATACTTCGATTGAAAAAGTGCAAAATTTTGAAATAAATTTCTTCAGTTTTGGGAGGTTTGAAATTTTAAGGGGTAGGTTCATCTAAAGCCCAGATCTAATGTGGAGGTTAAGGGGGGAAATTACTCTGCTGTTGTGGGTACCTACTAAATTGAAGTGTGGGAACCAGTTTCGAGCAACTAAGATCATCTAAAGCCCAGAGGAACTTGAAGTAGTTGAACCGATACTGAGATTTCTTTTTTAAATTTATTTTTTTAATTTTTAAGTATAAACCTGAGTATATGTTCAACTACTTCAAGTTAGGTAGGT
The DNA here is from genome assembly GCA_955831195.1 of Pilophorus perplexus. Classification (NCBI taxonomy): domain Eukaryota; kingdom Metazoa; phylum Arthropoda; class Insecta; order Hemiptera; family Miridae; genus Pilophorus; species Pilophorus perplexus. The sequence continues at coordinate 20,259,981 of OY037008.1, forward strand.
AGGCACTCTATATAGCTATAGGTTCAACTATCGATTTTTATGCCTTTCCGACTTTATACTTAATCTATTTTATCATATTACCTTCATGAAATTACATTTTTACTTACAAAATTACTTACATGTAATTTTTTATGTTATGGATAACAATCGCAGGTGAATGATGAATAGCACACAATTACCTCAGTTTGTTATTTCTTCTGCAGCACATTTTGCGTAGGTAGCTAAATTATTTAGCTATGTCTTAATCTAGATTGAAGACGAAATCGGACACGAATGGAACGATGAAAATTTCTCCCACTTCGTCCATGTTCTCATCAGACATGAAGTGAGAGAGGCTCAAATTTACAGAGCTTATTTCAAATGCAAATTGTTGGCTCCAGGTAGGTAAAGCGGTTCAGCAAGTATGCAGTATTCAGTAGTGATGGGCAGGAATCGATTAGTTTGTAAAGTGAGAAATTTATGCGTATTTGATGCATTTTTAAGTCGATTTTGGATAAGCGAGCATTTTATAACAATAACAATAACATAAAATTTAATATAAAACGATAACATAACATAAAATTTTATTTTATTGATATATTTTTCCCTCGAGTAAATTTACTAGGCCTATAGCCTTATTCCTACCCACCACTTTTTTGAATTTTATACCTCTAACTTTAAAAGGTAAAATCAAATTAGGTAGGTAAGTACCTAATAATAACACAGGTAAAAAAAAGAAAAAATCGACTTTTAGGTCCGCTGCTAAAAACCACTAAACTCTAATGTTTTTTGAGATGCTGAATCCGAAAATTGGCCTCCGTTTTCTCGGGAGCCCCACTTTTTCTTGAGCTATAGCCAATTTGAGAGTTTTTTGTGTCATTTCGGGATTAAAAAAATGATAGCCGTTACTCGCTAAGTCCAAAAATTCTGAAAAAAATACTTTTCTTATTGGAAATTTATTGTTTATTACGAATATATTGTACATGAGATGGGGTCTAACACCTGAGAAATGTGTGATTTTGCCAAAAAAAGCTGAAAAAACGTCGTTTTTTTAAAAAACCTTAGTCTCGTTTTTTTGGTACTTTTTACCTTATAAGGACGATAGAAACTTTTTCCAATGAAGTCATTTGGTAGATTGTTTCCGCGAAACAGACTCTACACTCTATGTACAATAAACATTATTATTATTATTATTATTATTATTCCTTTCGGAGGGCCTTAGAAAAGAGGACAAAGAGGAGAGCATGAAAGTACTTCAAGTGAACCTACACAGGAGCCTAACAGCAAATAACCTCATGGACATTATAGCCCAAGAAAAGAAGGCGGACATAGTCCTCATTAGTGAACAATATACACATGGCGACAATAGGCAGAATTGGTTTGAAGACCCATCTCGCACGGCTGCCATATGGGTCGTTAACCAGACGGCCCTACAAATTGATGCAAGTGGATCAGGTCAGGGCTTCTGCTGGGTCAGGGGTAGGAACAAAACGCTTTTTAGCTGTTATCTGTCACCCAATGACACGATTGAGGAGTACGAAGAGAAGCTAAAAGGCATCGAGGACGAAGTACGAAATAGGAGGGGAGACATCCTGGTAGCTGGAGACTTCAATGCCAAAGCACTGGAATGGGGGGAACCAGAACCAAATAGTAAGGGTCGGAGAGTCATGGAAATGGCATCCCGGCTCGAGCTACTAATTGTCAACGAAGGAAATGTGCCGACCTTCCGGAAAGCAGGAGCTAGGGGAACTATACCCGACATAACAATGGCTTCGGAGAACCTCGCAGCCCAGATTGACGAATGGAAGGTGCTGGAAGACTATTCTGCTAGCGACCATCAGTACATTCAGTTCAGCATTGGAGGAAACATACCCAAACGAGAAGCACCACCCCCTCCTCGCTGGAATGTTGAAAGGTTGGACACTGATCTCTTTCAGACCATGATTGTGATTGGCAAGGGAAAGCTGGATCAAATAAAACAAAGAACTGCGGGTGGAACAGCAGCCACATTGGTGACAGCAACCATGGGCCTGCTGACTAAAGCCTGTGAGAGCTCTATGCCTAAGAAGAAAACAGTAAGGGATCGCCGCCCTGCTTACTGGTGGAATCAAGAGATTGCCGAACTCAGGAAAGACTGTTTCCGACATCGAAGGCGGGCTCAAAGAACTAGAAGGGACTCTATTGAGTTCCAACTGAGGACAGATCAATATAGGGTAGCAAGGCGGGCCCTAAAAGCTGCCATTGCGAAAAGTAAGGCAGCTAGGTGGAAAGAACTATGCGAGAATGTGGAAAACGACCCGTGGGGGCTTGGGTACAAAACTGTGCTCCAGAAACTCAAAGGAATGAGCCAAACCTCTGAGATACCAACCGATGTTAAGGACAGAATCGTTGACGAACTGTTCCCCACTCATGAACTGGAGGACAGATCACCTGCTGAAGAGCCCAGAGAAAAACCTCTCTTTACCAGGGAGGAACTTGTGCATGCGGCGAAAACTATGCGTAACAAGAAGGCTCCTGGTCCTGATAGGATCCCTGGGGAAATCCTGAAGATTATCGCCAACAGCAACCCAGAGATACTACTTGACATGTACAATGCGTGCCTACTGGAAGGCATATTCCCTGCAGAGTGGAAGGTAGCGAGGCTAGTGCTGATTGGAAAAGGCAAGGGGGACCCCAACACTGCGTCGGCTCACAGACCCCTGTGCATGCTTGACACGGCAGGTAAACTGTATGAGAAACTGTTGAGAAAACGAACACTCGACGCAGTAACAGAAGCTGGTGGCCTCTCCCCAAGACAGTACGGATTTACTTCTGGGAGATCCACAATTGACGCAATCAGCCAAGTCGTTGCAGCTGCACAAGCTGCGCGGACAGGCAATCATTGGAGCAGGGACATCTGCATGGCTGTCACCCTGGATGTTAAAAATGCCTTCAATTCAGCCAGATGGAGCGACATACTGGAAGCACTGAGGAGCTTTCATGTGCCAACTTACCTCTATCGAGTTATCCAGGACTACCTGAAGGATCGATGGCTGGAATACAGCACACAGGAAGGAATGAAGAGAAAACGAATCACATCTGGTGCAGCCCAAGGCTCAGTTCTTGGGGCAAATCTCTGGAATTTCAACTATGATGGAATACTCCGTATAGAGATGCCGGATGGTGTTTTTCTTGTGGGGTATGCAGATGACATAGTTGCGGTGATTAAGGCGAGGACTATAGAACACTTACAGTTCAAGCTCAACCAAACGATGCGGCGCATAATGGAGTGGATGCAGTCTAGATCCCTCTCCCTTGCAGTACACAAGACTGAGATTGTTATGCTCACAGGGAAACGGATTGATAGACACATACCCATGCTAGTCGACGGACAAACTATTGAATCCTCGGATGCGATTAGATACCTAGGAGTAATGCTCGACCGGAAACTAAACTTCTGGACGCACATATGCAGAGCTGCAGACAAAGCGGCTGCTGTTGTGGGAAGGTTGTCTCGTCTTATGGCTAACATAGGCGGCCCCTCCCCAGCAAAACGCAGATTACTCATGCGAACAGCGGACGCCATTATGCTATATGGAGCTGAAATCTGGTCGGAATCACTGAGGTTCCAAATGTATAGACAAAGGATGGAATCAGTGCAGAGGAGAGGAGTGCTGCGCATATGCAGCGCATACAGAACAGTATCTGCCGCAGCAGTGCAAACTATTGCTGGAGCAATCCCAATAGACCTCCTAGCGGACGAAAGGAGAAGAATTCACTCACGCAAAGGGGAAAATGCGCCAGCAACAGTGAAGAAAGAAGAACGGAGAATGACCATGGAGAAGTGGCAGGATAGATGGAGGATGGAGACCCGAGGAAGATGGACTGCACGGCTCATACGCGATGTTCGAGAGTGGTCGGAAAGAAAGCATGGGGAGACGAGCTACTATCTCACCCAGTTCCTAACAGGCCATGGCTATTTCCGAGCATACCTGAAAAAGATAGGAAAGACTATAGAAGCAGAGTGCATGTACTGCCACACTGAGGATGACGACGCCCATCACACCTTCTTTGTGTGCCCCCGCTGGCAAAGGATGCGGAGAGGTCTGATGGAGGAGATCGAAGACTTCGAGCCAGAAACAATTGTAGCAAAGATGCTGGCGGCGAAAGACAATTGGGATGCCGTGAACACTTTCGTCATAGCAATACTGAAGACGAAAGAGAGAGACAGGGAGTGGGAGGGAATTGGTGCTGTACCAACCCTTCCATCACCCCCTCTCTCATCTGACGAATGACCACCCCATGAAAAGGAGAAGAAACGGCAGAACAGAAGATCAGGACTGGTGGAGGGAATCTATCCCCCTCAAAAACAGGAGACACGGACTTACACCGGCTACAAGGAGAGGCCATACAAGGCCAACCAAAGGAACTGCCCTGAAGTAATACTAACTATGTAGTCCCGGGGCAGCTTCCTGAGAGATATCGAGGTGTTTTTTAGTGGGTAAACTGAGGTAAGCAGGACTCCCACACGAAGGGTGGGGACTTCCCCGCTGACAGTCCATAAAGGATTTTTCATCTCGTAAAAAAAAAAAAAAAAAAAAAAAAAAAAAAAATTATTATTATTATTAGTATTAAATACCTTTCGCCTGTCTCAGGTTTCTCCAAATTGCCGATTAATCGACCTTGTATCGATTTATTACACAGAAATAAATAATCTATTATTATTAGGTACCCATCCCTGGTTATTCGTAAGCCGTATTCATGGAAGAAAATTTCCAAGAATACTTAATATTTAATATTCTTCCATGGTCGGACTTGGAGGTGTTCTGGGGGCCGGATGTCCATGTACTGCTTTTGTTTCTTAGGGCTCATTGCCGGGTTGTCGGTGAATCAGAAGAAGCAGTCGAGGTGCGACAACGTTCTCGTATTCCTGTTGTGTTTGAGGCTGCTGGGAGTGTCTTTCAATTTGGACAACGCCGGCGCTATCAGCGAACACATCCTATACCAGAAAAGTGTTGAAAAAGAGGCGGACATGGTGAGCAACTTTGAGGGCGCGAATGAGCGTTGAGGCTCCCCATTTAAAAAGGAACATTTTGAAATTCCAGAGGAGTAGGCAAGAAGAGGTCAGAGCTCTCAAAGGGCGGGTTTCCCAAATTCGTTTGCTGCACGAAGAGGACGAGAGTCACAGCGTGACGGTGTTTGACAAAGTGAGTGATTTTTTTTAACCTTTTGAAGATTCTGCAAATAACCCCACAAATGTATTTATAACACACTTGAGTAGGTAAATCATTAACAGAAAACGAGGGGCAAGTGCGCGATATCGAGCCCCAAGCAGACACGCTTCTGGTTTATTATTTTTGGAATAATAGATCGGCCTCAAAATTCGACTTCATTCTTCCATGATTCGACATTATACGATTAAAGATGTCTAGATTCATCAGCCTGGTTCAAATCCGGGGCGCGTATTTACAATCTGTACACCACCAAGGCGGGGTTGAAATCGTTAATGGTTTGGAGTGCGCTTTTGCCTCCTTACTCTGATTCAGCCCAGAGCTGGAGAGGTGGAGTCAAAATGGTGGAGTGTTTGCGAAGCGCTTCTGCCCTCCAAAATGTACACTGGTTAACCCGCAATAAGAATCAACAACAAAAATCTTAGGCAGCATTGTTGCTCACAAAACTGTTTCATCCAAACATTTTTTCGCGAAATTTATTTATTTACAAGTCAGTTTTTCACCATTTAAAAGAGCTGAACTTACGGAACCTTTATGAATGTATGTACAGCGAAATAACCGAAATGATTCAAAGCCACTGACCTCTCTGACCACTCGCGCTAAAATTTGTCTCAACATTTTTGAATGTCAATAAGTACCTAACTGAGTACATACCTACCGAGTTTTCGGCATAGAAGGCAGATGGATCATCGTGGGAATTGGAATACTTGTGTTCTATTAATTGAAGGTTCCATAGAACCTTCTAATACTTATAAGTATTAGAATTATTCTAATACCTACGAAGGATTCTAATACCTGAAGGATTAGAGTTTATTGATAAGAATTTTTTAAACGCTGAAAATTTTACGCAAAGGTTTATTATTCTTTGATATACAAACATTGTGCAAAAATTATTTCTGTCATTAAGAAAATATTTACCTATGAAAAAATTAACAACAATTTTTTTTCGGAAATATGTTTTGACAGATGTGGGACCTCGAAAAATGAATTATGCGTCCAAAATTACTCGGAAAACGACATCTTATTTGACTTCCTGGGATCCTTCAAAAATCCCATTTGTCGCCCCATGAATGCCCCATAAGATCCCCACTGTGAAATCGAATCGTTCTGGCACCCCCAAAAATGGATTCTACGTCCAAAAATACCTCGGAAACGACACCTAACTCGACCCACAGTCGAAAACCTTCAAAAAACCTCCCGTAGCTCCTTTCTAGCCTCACGTACAGAGTCCCATGGGTTTGGGCGATCGGTCTGAAAACTTTGCAGGCACAACTAGATGGAAGTGAAACGAAACGAATCAAGGGAATTTCATCCTGAATTTTCGTCCGACTGGCTGCCGTCCTCGCGAGACGTCTTGAAACGTATACGTACGTTTCAATATCCTAAATGTATAATGTTAAATTTTGCGGCCGATCAGAATTCCTCTCGCGAATACATAGGTGTATTATTCCAAGAATAATAAACGAAAATCAAAATTGACATACCTATTAACTTTTGACGGACCAGCCTAGCTGGTAACGTGTACGACTGAATCAAATTTCTGCAGATTTTATAATATACTATAATATAGTATATTATAAAATCTGCCGAAATGATAATATTATTATCATACTAAATCGCAGCGTTTTGGTTTATTATTCTTGGAATAATACACGTATGTTTTCGCGACGGAGGTCGACGACTCCGATCAGCATCAAAGTGACATTATCTAGGAGGTCAAATATTTTTCAAGTAAAAAACGAAAATTTTTGAAAAAAATCAAACAAATTTTCTTCTTTTACAATTTTTTTCATTGACAGAATTAAATTTCTGCACAAGTAACCTATATCAAAGAATAATAAATCCTAGTGTAAAATTTGCAGCGTTTTTATCATTATATTAGGCTCAGATGTAACGTCATCATATCCGCCGGCATATTCGCCGTTTTTCTTTGAACAAATTCACCTCCGACATTACCTAATTGGGTATTGAAAAATTAATTTAATTTACTGTATGTCGCAGATTGCGATTGTGTTCATCGAATTTATGACCCCCCCATTACCGGCTGAAGAGTTTACTAATCGTGTTGACATCACCTAGGTAGATCCTTCCGTTACCGTATTATCAAAGTGGTTCACAACCCGTGTGAATGGACAATTTCTACTCTCTATCCAATGAGGTGGTTAGGGAGAGAGAATGACTCCTCTGCTGGTTTGAATACTAAATTGTTTATTTCGGTAAACAATAATAATTATTGTTTACTATAATAATTATCGTTATTGTTATTATTGTTGTTATTGTTATTATTGCTATAACAATTATTGTTATAGCATGGGGACCGGTTTCGAGCAACTAAGCTCATCTACAGCCCAGAGTGACTTGAGGTAGTTGAACGTAGGGCGTTCAGGTCTGAGCCTGATTAGTATTCAAACCAGCAGAGGAGTCGTTCTCTCTCCCTAACCACCTCATACGATCAGTTAACTTCATCCATTTCGGGTCTCCCAGAACCACCAAATTTCACCGCGGGGATGTAGATGCCGCGGGGCTTTTCATGGGGCTGCAAATGGGGCTTTTGAAGGATGTCAGGAAGTTGTAAGACAACGCGGTGACATTTTCCGAGTAATTTTGGACGCATAATCCATTTTTTGGGGTCCCACTTCTGTCCAATCACTGGACAGGAATTCAGGTACCTACATACCTACCTAGAAAATTGTTTTTGTACAATTTTACCAAATATGCCATTTTATACCAAACCTTGTGTACCTACCTACCTACAATTTGCAGCGTTTTTTAAAAAAGGTTTTGACCATCCCAGCAGTAATCAAGACCTTGTTCCTGGAGCACATTTATATTTCAAAATTTTCCACTAGTTACACTGTCTAATCAGTCTAGATTAGAGAGCGAATCTCGAAACATCCAATCCTTATTGTAATTTTAATTGTTTCAAGTCCCGTGCTGATGCTCTTTGGAACTCTTTCGACGGTCCCCGGAAGTTCCGGCCAGACGATTGTCGAAACCCAGAAACAGGTGCAAGCATTCAAATTTATTGAAAGGACATTTTTCTACAATACAAATGAATGATGTTAAGAGTCTGGCCTCTGTCTATCCTTTTACAAACTTTTACCCCAATTTGAAGAATTATATTCATTCAGAAGTATGTAGGTAACAGTTAGCCACGAGGGATCCGTTCAGGACCCTCAAACGGCTGATGATGGGCTAAAACCCAAAATCTGTCCTGTTCAACTGTAGGTACCTATGTAGGTGCGAATAAATCGTTGTGATGGAAAACGCGCTGTCGCTTCTTCCTTTTTGGAGACTCACACAACACCTGTAAACAATCAATTATATTTATATTTTTACTGTAAGAAAGTTGTGTGAAAACGTGGCTGTACTTACAGGCACATTTAACTGAAACCGCAACCGAGCTATACCTAAGTGTAACGCGTGAGAAGCTTCCTGTAGGTGGAACTCGTAATATTAGCATTAACCTAACATCTGTCATTGTTGATTGGCCAAGAATTCAAAGGTAGAATACCTGCATCCCGCCCTACCTTTTCGTTAATGGCTGATTGTTTGGGACTATGAAACAGGGATTGCACAACGTCCCGTTAGGATTGTCTGTTAATTATGTTTAGATAAAAACGTTGCAAATCGGACTACGCACGGTTGATATATTGAATATAATATATTATACTCGTTTGTAATCCCATTTTTCTTTAGAGCAGAGCTAAGTTCCAGTGATAGGCGGGTCTCGGCCTAATTTCATCGGTCGTAGGTATCTCTTTTGATTTATCATTCTCTGACTAACTCAACCAGTTGCATTGGGGGTCGAAACAATAGATCAGTAAACGTTATTGCCAACCACTCATTTCCCAAGAAAGATCCAATGTAGGTACCTACTGTGGATTCCTGTTGCTGAAACGTTTCCAGGCTATAATAGTTACTATTACCACTACTGTAGTGGTTTACTTTTCGTGGTTCTCTTTTGCTGAAACAATAAAATTATTTTGGAGAGGTTCTTCCTTTTTTTTGTATTAAATATTTTTGCTAACCAAAGTACATGTGCCATTTTTCGTGGCTGACATTTTTCCCATAAGGGGCAACTGGCTCAAACTATCCAGAAATGGCTCCACTCGATTTTCATGATTTTGTGGACTGGTTCCCTTTTGCTTAATGCCGTTCAATTTTGGGGGGGGGGGGGGGCACATTCCCGGGAGAAGATTCACCATAATTTAAAAAAATACGCAATAATTTTTGTGTGAGATGGGTAAATTGCCAAGTTGAATATGGGCAGTTTTCTGTTCTTTTCTTCTACACATTCGACTTTGGTTTCAAAACCATGTCCGGTAGTCTCATTCCCATGAACCAATGCAAATTCAAATTTCACAATCCCATTTAAAATTTGGTTGTGATCTCAGACGTGCATCAGGATCTCCTCGACCATCACCCAAGAGTATTTTAAAAATGTTTAAGATGTTTTGCAACACTTTCACATTTTGATAATTACAAGCCTGGAAAATGTTTTTTTTCTTTTCTTTCGAATCACCCTCAAATGGTTTCCGACGTTACTCGGAGTTGTTTCTGACGTAGAATAAATGTGTGGGGGTCCATAGGTTTTTAATTTTTAATTAGGTAAAAAAAATTATGGACAGAGTAATTAATTAATAGTCCTGCAAAAATAACACAAAAGTTCCCCTTGTGTAAACTTTGTACCTTTTTTTAAATTTGGGAGTATGTAAATTCATTTTTTGAAAAAGATAACGTGATAAAAAACAGGGCGTTTAAATTCACTTCTTCGCAAGCAGCGGGATGGGTGACATTTTCCAAATAGCTGTGTGGAGATTAAAACAAGTCACGTAGAGAGCCTAAGGGAATAGTTGGGAGCGAACGGCTTTTCTTCGGGTCTGGGGCGAGCTAAACATTCGTGGGACTCGTCCTGTCGCAACGGAAGACGAGTTGCTGGGGCAGGTCCTCATGTCCTTGCAGAAGATCTGGGTGTTCCCCCTCTGGGGGATGGTTTGGAAAGGGTACATCAAGGACTGTATACACATGGACGAGAAGGCTCACAACAATGAATCAACTTTTTATTTATTTCTAACGCCAAACTGATATAGAAATCATCAAACATAATATGTTTGATGATGATTTCTATTATATCAACATAATGATGTTTGATGATTTTATATTATAAAATCCCTTGTTCCCATGTGGGGAATTGCTCCGTGTGGGGTTTGCAACACTAGCGCCAAAGAGGCAGGGATTAAATCATATCAGATCTTTAGGTTATAATTCAGGTTATTAATAATAAGTAATAATAATTTTTTCGGGGCGTAGGAGGAGGACGACTCCTAGTGGTCCCTCTGAAACTCCTGGGGCAAGGGCCAACCCGGAACTTTTTAACACATTACTTCAGGTTGACCCCTTTCCTTCTTCGGCTTTTAGCCTCATCTCTCTTGGCTTTTCGTCCTCAATTTAAATCTCGTTCTTCATTTATAAACATTGATCAACAATCTCCACAAAGCAATTTGTAAACTTTTACACCTTTACACAATGTATATAACCTTTGATAATATCTTATAGTTATAATTACATTGCTGTCGGCCGAGCGAAGCGAGGCCCGACGGGGGGTCTGGGGGGCGGAGCCCCCCAGCTGGGTGCGTAGGCGAGCAAAGCGAGCCGGAGCATCTAGTAATTACATTAATCTTCATCCTCATCTTCTTCACGTTCGTCCGCCGACGTCCAGCTGCTATCCAGGTTGCTTGCACTCCCGCCTTGGTCATTTCCGGCGTCCTGACTGGGACTTGCTTCCACATCCTGCATATGTTGAGCAACCATTTTACACTTAGTGCTGCTTTCCAGCATGATACCCACTGCTGTCACGGGCGTGAAGACCCCACCGCTAGGGACAGATTCGCGCGACCATTCGAGTAACCATTGCACAAGAAGAAAGTGTGCTCGGCGTCATCCATTTTTTTTCGAGATGAAAAATCCTTTTTGGACTGACAGCGGGGAAGTGCTCGCACTTCGTGTGGGACTCCTGCTTACATCCGTACCTATACCCACTAAAAAAACACCTCGATTTCTCTCAGGAAGCGGCCCCGGAACTACGTAGTTAGTATTAATTCAGGGCAGTTCCTTTGGTTGGCCTCGGCAGGTTCCGAAAAACACGTTCTGTGTTTCATTGGTTTAATCCTCGATCGGTACATTAACAATCCGGGGGTCTGGGGGTGTCCCCCAGTACTATAGTTAAAATTAATTATTACCCAAATTAATGGTAACCCAAAAGGACCCCCCCCCCCCCCCTAGGGCCCTTGGGGGCTTCTTCAATCCTTTTGAGAGAAGTGGCTCTTCTTTTGATGAGAGAGTGATACCCGCCAAATTATCCACTTTCTTGTAATATGGCGTTGCTTCTGCTGGCGTAAGCATTGGTGGTAGCTGGCGTTGCTTCAATCGCCAGAGCTTCCTCTCCATCGTCCTCTTCTTCTCTTGATCAAACGACCACACCTTCTCGACTATTCCTGCGATGATAGCTTCGGTAGCATGATGATATCTTGCAGTAATTTCTTGATAGACGAAGTATGCCTTCTCACTGGTTCTATCCCTTTCAGAATAAAATCTTCTAATTTCCCCGTTAATCATCTTCTTCTGCGCCTCTTTGATGTACTTCGCCACATTACGGCATGGCCCGTTGTAATGGACCGTAGTATATGAAGGGAAGATATTCAATTTCCGGCACTGGGTGTTGAACCAAATGTTCCATTCCACTTTGCATAATTCCTTCTTCAAACTGTAGTAGGTTGCCACCAACATCAAAAAAGTATCCTACTAAGATGTATTGGTGGTATCGGCACGTCCATGGAATCGAGTCGACTTAACGCTCTGGAAAGTGACAACGTTTAGGTTGGTAGACACCTTGTTGTGACATTTTCTGATTTGAATTCATTACTCTGGCTAACGAAGTTGAGGAGGGTCCTGCCTACAGACTCTCCGGGGTTACCCATTACCGCCTTAACCTCACCCCAACCTGCCTCCCGGCAAGCTCCACTTTCTACAAGGTTACTTGAGGTTACAGTAGGCAACTCAGGGCCCCGGATCTTTGGTTGAATGAGTTCAAGCTAAACTCAACGTGTCCACTTTTCAAAAATTTCAAGGGGAATCTTAAAACTTACCATTCAGCCTTCGATCTTCAGGTTAATCTGATAACTGGGAACAATGAGAATAAACTGGTAATCGGATAATTGGGAATTATCAATCGGTAGGTTAGGTTGGGTTTTGCTTGAATCCTCCTCAAGTTTTGCTGAGCTGACGAAATTGACTTTATTAAATAAATACGACGTAAATTTTATCCGTACGGAGTGTTCCCCAGTTTTATTACTCAACATAATCGGACGTTTCATTAAAATTTTTTAAAAGACGCTGGAGTACACTTCATAAAAATCGTCCAGTTAGCCGCTTACCTATCCTTCGGGAATCTGACTTGAAATCCCGGATGAATATTGATCGCCCTGAGCGGCTAGTTTAGTGCTGAAGGCGGGATGTGGAGAGGAAAAAATTCTGAGCAATGAAATGTGAAGAACCTTGGTTAAAAGGTCATCCCGCATCTCAGCGATCCGAATTGCATAAGTGAACCAAATCAGGTAAGCGGAGGAGAACACAAGCTACAGGGGAGCCTTCAAAACCAGGGCCAATATTCAATAATTGAATATTGGCTCTGTAATTATTACTTGGTGTTCTGAGAAGTGTTTCATCTGCTTTTGGATTATACTGTTCTAGAATTTAAACGTACATCGGCCTCTACATTAGGTAATTGCCCTTTGATGTTTCATGATGAGCTGATTCCATCAAACGCTGCCAATTCTAAAAACTGCGCTAACTGTTTTTAAAATATCTACATAGAATAAGTTTTGAAGAATAAGTAATTTACTATTTAATAATAAACTATTTTTCATAACTTAGTTCTATGTCAATACGAAAAAAACTACAGGTAAAATAACACACCTATTTAATCGCGACGGAGGTCGAAAATTCTGATCGGCCTCAAAATGTGACATTATCCGTTTCATGACAAGTCGATTCCAACGAATTGTACGTCTGCGGTCCGAGCCGTATTGAGCAGTATACTGCAAAAGCAGATACCTATAGGTTTTTTTAAATCTGAAATTTTTGACAAAATGCTCGGTTAACCATCTAGTTGTGCCCGCAAGGTTTTCAACCCAATCGCCTGAACCCGTTTTTGAGTTTCGGCTATGGGGTCGAGTTAGGTGTCCCGAATGTGATTTTTGGGGGTCCCAGAACGATCCGATTTCGCCGTGAGAATCTATGGGACTTTCATGGGGCTACAAAAAGGGATTTTTGAAAGATTCCAGGAGGTCAAATAGGGTGTCGTTTTCCGAATACTTTTGGACGCGTAATGATTACGCCGTAATCCATTAAATGTATTTTTTGAGGTCCCACGTCTGTTCAAACATTGTACAGAAAAAATGTTTCTTATTTTCCAAAATTTTTCTCAATGGCACAGAATAATTTTTGCACAAATGTTAATTATTAACCTATACCAAAGATTTATGAAGGCCGAGTTTACACATTAAGGGGGAGTGCAGTTAGGAAGGATTAGGCCCAGTTTACATCGGGTAGGTACCCATGATTTGGGCCCAGCTTACAATCGCCCGTGTAAAATTTGCAGCGTTTTTTTGAAGTGCCCTTGATGGGTCATCATTTTCCGTTAACTTAGGTCAACGACGTTTTCCTTCATCTCGCCGATAGATTGTGCCAGGTAAACCATCCCATTTAGAATTTTTCCAGGAAAGTTTCATACTCTGCCTTTTTTTCGCCCTCAGTTTATCCGAACATCCCCATCTATTAATCCCACTTTCAAGAAAATGGACTCCGTTCTTCTTCCTTTAACTTTAAAGGGATTAAGTCGAGGAAAGAGGCGCTAACGGATCTAAGAACTCTTCCAACAGACGGTACAGGCCAGCTCGGTAGGGAACTGTCGGAAGGAGGGGACTTGGCTAAGTAATTAGCTGCAAGTCGTCGGATTAGTCGAAGGTTTTATAAATGTGGATTTGCAGGGTGGAATGATCCCTCCGGTTCGGCCCATTTTAAAGCTACAATAGGGTTACGGAATTGGTCTGAAACCATCATTAAATGATAAATTTTGTCGTAAGAGACCTAAATGGAATAAGGTGGTGGTTACGGAGAGAAAACGACTCCTCTGTTGACTACTCGTAAATAGTTTTTTCAGATAAACAATTATTGTAGCGTGTGGACCGGTTTCGAGCAACTAAGCTCATCTACAGCCCAGAGTAACTTTTAGCAGTTGATCCTACATTCAGGTACCGGTCCCCGCGCTACAATATCTGAATAAACAATTTCGTACTCAGCAGAGGAGTCGTTTTCTCTCCCTAACCACCTCATTGGATTAGACCTCTGCACCGTCGGCAAAAACCACACCCTAATGGAATAATTGCTGAACAAGACCTTCGGCGCTGTATAGGTACTGTATAATAATACTAGCAGGAATGCCCGTTGTTTAGAATACAACGGGCGCTAGAATGAGGACACCCGTGGCAACCCGTAAACGTAATTTTTCATAGTAACAACGCTTGTTGGTTTCTCGTAGTGAAGTATCAAATTCCCGTCATCACCAATTATATGCAGCCCATAGCAACAACCCATCAACTCAAAATGAAATTACCTAGTAGGTACCTATTAAACAAATCGAAGACTCGCAAAAAATACTCTTACCCACCTACCGACGATCTTCGAATAACTTGCGAACGGGTTATCGCACAGAAATCGTTTTGTACTAGTTGAAATCAGAGCGAAAAGCTCGTTTTAACAGACGTAGTTTCGTTGTAAACCGACGACAAAAGTTGTACCGCGGTTTCGGAGTTTCGAATATTTTCCTAGCGATCCCTAGTAACGACGCTATTTGACCCGTCTCTCGTCGCGAAGGAAAGCTTCGTTCGCGATGAAAGAAGGCCTCGAACGACATCTACTATAGCCTATAGCATGATCCGGAACTTTGTGATCATTTTGCAAAAACCCACATCAAAATCGGTCAAGCCGTTCGGGCGTGAATCAATTGACAGACAGACAGACAGACACACATACTCTTGCCTTATATATATATATAGATAAGGATTATACATTATACAGTATACATATTATGTACGGAATGTATGTCTTAAAGACACATTGTGTTAATGCTAAAAAACCTGATCGAACAAGGGATGTTAATACTTAATTATTAGCCTAATTATAATTAATTATAAGGCTAATTATTAGCCCCCTGCTTACGTTATCAAATGTCTGGCTGGTGTTGAAAACGCCTTTCAGCCATGTGGTGAGTTGGATAACACCGGTGTTTGCTGTATGCCGTGTACACACAGTGCATGTCGTAGTTTTCCTAATTCTTTATAGTTTGTGTTGTGTGGATGGCAGTGTTTTGGACTAGACAGTATCCATCGGTGACGCGCCAACCTCCGCTGGAGCTTCACCAAGGAGGCTCGCCCTATGGCATCAGTATATAATACTACTATAAGTAATATACTATATTATAGTTTGGGTAAACCACATGTCCTTTGGAATTGTCCTTAGAAACGCTAAGTGACTAAGATTTTTGCTCAACGGGCCTTCTGCTTTATTTTCAAGCAAAATTTGCTTGAAGATATTAAATATTTCCTTCCAAGATTTAGTCGTTTGGGTATCGCCGCTATCGAGTGAGCTCTAATAAAGTTCTTAATGCCATTGATGGTTCTGGTACAAAGTCGTAAATGTTAAGGGTGCCCACTCGTCTTGTGGGAATCCGAATACGAATTGGCCGTCTATGAAAGTGATGTTAAGTCCTTGCTTACTGTAGCAAGGACACTTGGTAGGGATTCTGGATTTTTTTTTTCAATCAGCAAGGGCATCAGGTTGAAGTGTGAATTCCCCGTACAACTGTGGAGTGCCAAACCCGCGTAACTTGACTACCTTCCTTGGCTGAAAACATGAAATGCCAACAGTGGGAACCTGGCAATAGGAACTGAGGCCTTGATCAGAAAAAGGCTGGACAGTGTCGTAGAAATTGCTTCCGTCGATGTAGTAAAATCTATTTCGATAAAACTCAGGTTAAGAATGACTCTGCTAAAATTTAGACGGTGCTATTTCGATAAGTTGTTCAGTTTTATGAGAGAAGGCAGTTGGTTGGACTGAAGAGCGAGGTTCATTAACAGTCCGACTTCACCGTGGGGGTATATGGGGCTATAAATGGGGTTTTTGAACGATACCTATTGCCTAGGAGGTCGGATGTCGTTTTCATGCAGTTTTAAGTGTCATTTTTGAAATAACTTCGGGCGGAGAATACATTTTTGGGGGTCTCTTATCCGTCCAGACACAGGACTTATTAGGTATACTCGTATACCTACATATGACAGTCACAATAGATCACACGTCGAAGTCGCGGTGACCCAGGGGATCACAGGCTGTGATTCCCAGCATCCCCCATCTGTCCGTCTTAAAGAAAAGAAAAATGTACAGGAAATTACCGGCATAATCTTTTTTTTAAATTTTCCTGTTACAATTATAAAGTCTAAAATTCTGATTCGCCTCAAAATGTGAGATTATACGTTTCAAGATGTCTAGATTCCAAAAACAAAATGTCGTCCGCCGTCCAAGCCATTTTGGGCAGTAGGAAGTTTTTTAAATTTGGAATGTTGACGAAATACTTGGTTTACTATCTACTTGTGCCCGCAAGGTTTTCAGCCCTATCGCCCATACCCGTGGGGCGCTAGGGGGCTAAAATGGGGCTACGGGAGAGGTTTCTTGAAGTATTTTGGCTATGGGATCGACTGAGGTGTCGTTTTCGCAGTATTTTTGGACGTAGAATCCATTTTTGCGGGTCCCTGAACGATCCGATTTCACTGTTGCGATCTATAGGGCTTTCACGGGGCTACAAATGGGATTTTTGAAGGATCCCAGGTGGTCAAATATTTTTCAAGAAAAAAAAAACGAAAAAGGTTTGAAAAAAAAGTTTTTCTAAACTTTTTTTGATTGGCACAGAATTAAATTTCTGCACAAGTAACCTATATCGAAGAATAATAAATCCTAGTGTAAAATTTGCAGCGTTTTGATCATTATATTAGGCTCAGATGTAATATCATCTGAAACGTCAGCATATTCGCCGTTTTTCATTGAACAAATTCACCTCCGACATTACCTACTTAGGTATTAAAAAATTAATTTCATTTACTGTAAGTCGCAGATTGCGATTGTGTTCATCGAATTTATGACCCCCCATTACCGGCTGAATCAAGAATCAAGAATCAAGAACTTTTTATTTGCAGTGGCCTAAGTATAGACATTGCAAACGTCAGGAAACGGGTAATACTCAATTACATTATATAGGTAGGTACACATTATTAGTCCAAACAGTTGGTAGAGACACGGCACTTCAATTACCAAGGTAACAAACAAAAAACACATCAGCACAATAAAACCGCACCACAAGCTGGACCGCGGCACTGAAAATCCCACACAATTCCCAAAAACTCGTCAAGCGAGTACAGCTCTGCCCTAATGAGATGAACTTTTATGACCTTAGTGAAAGACTTAATAGGCAGCTCTTGAATATTTTGGGGTAGGGCATTATACAGACGAGAGCGTACTTGGATTGGGTCATTTTTCTGAGCTATACTTAGGCGAGTAAAAGGAATCGCTAGGTTTCTACGGGAACGGGTGTCGTGCTGATGAACATCGGAAACTACGGCAAGGAGCGATATGTTTACTTTAATCAAATTCATAACTGCCAAGGCATATGCACTAGGTAATGAAAGGAGACCAAGGCGAGCAAGCGAACCCCTACAACTCTCATTCCATGAGAGTTTGGCCAAGATTCTGATGGCACGTTTTTGTTGTTTAAACATGTCAATTGCATAACTACTGTTTCCCCATGCTACGATGCAATAAGTTGCTCTGCTGGCAAAGCAAGCATGGTAAACAGAACGCAGGACCTCATCAGAAACGACGCTCTTCAACCTTCTAAGCATAAAAATAGAAGATGATAATTTGGGGGACAACGCCTCAACAAGTCGGTTATCCTCCGTCAAACCCAGGAAATTAACTGCCTGGTCCAAGCATCTGTTGAGACCCACTAAAAGGGTCTGAGTTTTAGTTTTGTTCAATACCAAAGCATTGGCCTGGCACCATTTTTCCACTATCTCAGACTTAAATTGCAGATTGTGTTGCATTTCTTCATGGGAACAGCCTGATGCTAGGCATGAGAAGTCGTCAGCAAACAGGAAAATGTTGTTTGAATCCTCGAACTGGCTAGGTAGGTCATTAATATACATGAGGAAGAGGCAAGGGCCGAGGATACTCCCCTGCTTGACACCACAGGGAATTGCAACCTCACTAGAGGCAGTCCCATTGTAAGAAACAACCTGGGACCAACCCTCCAGATAGCTCTGCAGGAACAGAACCATTCGATGGCCGAAGCCATAGTGCTCAAATTTCCTGAGTAGCAGGTTGTGTGGCACCAAATCAAAAGCCTTTGACAGATCAAAAAGATTAAGAGAGGTGTGCTGTCCATTCTCCAAAACTGAAAAGAGCCGGGAAATAAGAGAGCATGCTGCAGAACTAGTGCTCCTCCCCCTCCGGAAACTGAAGAGTTAACTAATCGTGTTGACATCACTTAGATCCTTTCGTTACCGTATTGATCGTCAACACGATCAGTTAAAGTGGTTGTTTCCCCGATGGCAAACTCCTTGTTGCCGAGGTCTAACCCAATAAGGTGGGGTTAGGGAGACAGAACGACTCCTCTGCTGGTTTGAATACTAAATTGTTTATTTCGGGTTTTCAGCCCGATCGCCCAAACCCGTCGGGCGCTATGGGGCTGCGGGAGTTAAAAAAAAAAAAAAAAAAAAAAGATTTTGGCATACGGTCGAGTTAGGTGTCGATTTCGAAGTGTTTTTGTACGTAGACTCCGTTGTTGGGGTTCAGAACGATCCGATTTCTCCGTTTCTCTCTATGGGGCTTTAATCTGCGCTGCAAATGGGATTTTCGAAGGATTCCAGGAGGTCAAATAAGATGTCATTTTCCGAGTACCTACGTTTGGACTCAAATTCGGTTTTTTGAAGTCTCACATCTGTCAAAACAAAACAAAAAAATTTTTTTTCAAACATCTTTTTTTAATGATCCAGAATTTAATTTTGCACAATGGAGTCGGAAATCGTGTCTTTATAGGTATCTATTTTTCTGGGAAAGTACTTCACGTCAGGATACGAGAAAAGTGGGTTTTGGGCCCCTCCAGTGCAATTTGAATTTTTGGCGAGCCACCAAGAATTAATTTTTTGAACGGAACCGCGAACTCAGCTTCCGAGTAGATAGCTGTGTAATTGGCCACTCACTGACCACTGACAAGTAGTTTAATCTGTGCCACTGACCGTCGAAAACCAAGTTGACCAACAGAACAAACCTCGAAATTTGACGAAATCAGTTTTTTTTTTCCATTTCACTAGCCGCTAACTAGCCGCACGTGTGCGCTCTGGCGGATTAGTTTTCGCTTATCTGGAAAAGTTCCTGGTTCGGTTTGAATTTAGGTATTTTCCTTTGCGATTTTCTCTTCACTGAAGACCTTTTTCCTTTGTGACCGAACCGTGCCTTTTATTTCGGGTCACTGGAAAGATTTTCGGCCGAACTTGTTTATTTTTCCGACATAGGATCAGAGCCCATTATCCGATATCGAAGAATGATAAACCCTTTAGTAAAATTTGCAGCGTTTTCAAAGTTGGAACAATCCACGTTGGTCATTACTTGGAACTTTACCTTCCGGGAAAGAAAAGGTGTTTACGGCTGCCCGCCAGGGGAACTCCACAGACCGGCGCTATTTAATTCATCGGAAGTCTATTGCAACTATAATAACGCTTTCTCCTGAGTTGTAATGTTCTGTCCAGTAGGGGGTTGTCGGGTTTGCGAACCCTCTTCCACTTCTAGGCGTTCCCGCCTCATGAATTGATGATGTGAGGTCCCGAGGGAAGTTTTGGGGTTGCCCTGAAGTCAAAACCCGGCTCTTCACAAGGATATCCTGTGACTTACGGCATGTTGTACCGTGTTAATAACCATTAACCAGCACTTGGTAAATAAATGGTTGACAGTGAAACATCACCGTGTTTCTAAACGGTTCCAGTCCTTGAAAATGAGTGTTTATGAAGACGGGAGGAAAATAATCCTCTTAATTAAGCTTAGTGCGGCTGGTTGCCTCACACAAATGACATTATTAGAACCCTCGAAATGTAGAGCGAATAGGCCTTACACAAAATTCAGGATTATTCGGTCAGGTTTTTACGTAGATACCTACCGCCACAAGACGGGTTGCGAAAGCCGAGTGTGGTATCTGTATCCAAGTTATATCCGATATCCCAAGCTTTTTTTTTTTTTTTGCACGCTCAGGCAAACTTGAGTGCCTGTCAGGAGCGATCGACCCTCGTTTTCAAGGACCACTTTTATCCCTCTTTCGACGGCGATATTGGTGTCGATAACCTGCTACTAATGTGTGTCACACGTTGTACCTACTTCGTTTCTCCTGGAGTAAGTACCTAATTGATGCCTGAAACATTCATAATAAGAAGGGAGTGATATTAAATATGGGCAAAACGAATGATTTTGACAATAGTTTGACTCGCTCGATTTTCCATCTCAATCGGCCTTTTTCGAGGCTGATTAAGAAGGAAAACCGTTAATGTGAAATGAATAAGATCGATCAGTTTCAGTGTTGACCATGGGATTGAGCGTAGTGTACTTTTCGAAATAATTTTCATTAAACGAATAATTCATTATTAATTTTGGAAGAATCGATTCATGAAGGTCTCATTTATGGGACAGTTATCACTGTCCGACTACTTCAGAACTACGCTGAGCTTTTAAATAATCATCTACCTACCATTGTAGGTAGGTTTTTTTTTTCTCGCATTTTTCAAAGTCAGTAGGTACACATTACTGTTATAGTAATGATATCAATAATATGATATGAGTAATTCTCCGAAAGGAGGAATATTTGACTTTCATTTTCCGGAGTTCTTAAAGTGCGATTATTGTTGAATTTTTCTATCAATCTATGTACCTACCTATTACACCCCTTAGATCGAAAAACCATGTAATCATTCCGAAATGTATTACTAGTTCGATCACAAAATTAAATTTAGTGAAATTTGACTGTTGAGGGTCTGTCGTCCCGTGAGTCTGCCTAATTTGGTTGAACATTTTTGATTTAATCGTGGTAGGATCTGACGCTTAGGGGTGAGGACCCTTAAATAAAACAACATAGAATATATTAAATATATTATAATATAATGCTATTGAAACGTATAAGGATAATATCCTTATAATATATTTAATATTATTAAAATTTAATAATATTTAATATATTATATTTAATAATATTAAATATATTATATTATATGTTGTTCAAACATATTATGTTTGCGACACAAAATCTTACCCACACTTTCATATAGGTAAAATAATAATCTATTTTAATCCAACTTATAATAAAGTTACCCCTCTATACATGGAATAAGGAATTATATTTCTTCCATGCCCTCTATATAAGTGAATAAATCATAGACCGTAGTATAGGTAGGTATCCTGAATGAGGATGAGGCGCAGACCCCACCATTCCACGCAGACCCTCAACTTATGGGAATGTCAGAAAGTTTTGTGAGGGTCTACTTTTTGTCCTCCAAACACATGCTGACAGGTCACAGTAACAACTAGAGGATTCCCCTATAGGCCACTTCTAATCCAACGGAAATCGGAGGTATTCTGTGAAATTCATCCGAAAAGTACTTACTGGAGCGAAGTAGTCGAAGCGTGAGGGTCTGTCGATACTTTTACTCAGCCACAAATCCACTCAACTGGTCTGCTACCTCCCCTCAACAAATGTAATCAATCGAATGATAAGAGGCGGTATGGCCTGGCAGGAAGTATTCGAACTTCAGAATCACCTGAGTGTCCAATTTGTGGTGACATCATAGCTTTAGTGGAGACTTCACTACCTAGTGTGAGGGTCTGCTTTCAAAAATGAAAAATCGTTCGACAGCCTTATTCCTGACCACAGAGTAAGGTAGTAAAGACCCTAATCCTGAACTTATACTAGGATATATGCATAGGACCCTATGCTCTAGTCACTAGAGCCTAGTGGAAAGGTGTGCTGGCACAAACTACTTATTGTTTTTGCAAAATATTAACAATGTAGGGCGCAATTTATGGTTTTTATTTATTTATGGTTTTATGTTTTATGCAATTTATGGTTTTATTTATTTAATGGTTGGAACTTGAAAAATCGAATTGTTGGACAAGTAAGGATCTGCGAAATAGCCTAATTAAGTAAAATTTCAAAATACTAAAACGAACATTAAAAAATTATTTTCGGAAAAAAATGAAGGTAAGGATGCTTTGGAACCGAAGAATCAGCGGTCGCTGTACTAATAACTAAGCTCCGTCAAATTGATTCCTACTTTCGGAGAATCATCCATATCACCACTGTAGTGATCTCAATTTTGTAAAAAATGCATAATATGTATACATGACATGTACTCTGCCGTCGTTAGTTGGAACACCCTATCTCCATTTTCTTTATTTCGAGAAAAAAGCTGTTGAACGTGATTTTGTAGGCCATCCACACTATTCGAGATGGGATAAAGTCTTTTACCGAACCTTTCAAATGGAGATAGGAAGTTCTAACTTGGTGCAAAAGACGAGCCACGCCGAAATCTACTCAACCATGACCTCTGAGGTAAACCATCTGAGGTAAATTTTAGTCAGTGGTTTGGGAAAAGTTGAACGACTTCATCTGTATCTCATCCTCCCACCGAGGTCGCCGCTTTGTTTGAAAGCCTTAAGGCGAAAGGGGACCACAAGTGTGCGAGTGAGAGGGAAGATCCGCGAACAAATTAGCGTGATTCCCGCTGAACTATTCATTAAAAAATTCTGAAAAACGCTGCAAATTTTACACAAGGGTTGTTTGTTGGTTTACACAATTATTGTTCATTGATAGGTATAGGTTAATTGTGCAAAAATGCTTAATTTTGTGTCATTAAGAAATTATTTCTGTACAATGTTTGGACAGATGTGGGACCTCGAAAAATCGTCTTGACCCTTGAACGCGACGCTTAGGTACCTACCAACAATTGTACAGTTCTATACAATAATTCTACATAGAATTTTATGTCGCTAACATGTCTTAAGACATCATCAATTGATGATACCTAGTTGGCCGAAAATTCTGGATGTTGGTTCGAAATGTGAGGTTTCAAAACTTGGACTCACTGGTTAAACCGGCTTTTCGCATTTGGTCCAGAAAGAAAAAGTTCAATTATGAGGTCGGCGGAGTTTCCAAGACTTATTCGAAGTCATTAAAATGTTTCGTTGAAGCGACCCAACTCTTCAAAAAAAGGCAGGTTCAAGTCGTCGACCTTCTCCCACATAAGCTGTTTGAAGCTGCTTTATGTTTTTTCGAAGGTTCATCGGTAATAATTACCGACCCAGTATTTTAAAAAGATATTCGGTAAAGGCCCTAATTATTATGGCCTTTACCGAATATCTTTTTAAAATACTGGGTCGTTAAGTATCACATTTATGCGCTCAGACGGAGCCATTTGAGGTGTGAGCCTCTGAGGTTATAATATCATTGCCCTTCCTCACACTGTGAGGAAGGGTAATGATATTATAACTAACGTAACAACTATATTCAGCTAACATAATACGATTTGAAAGGTTCAAAACATTAAATTTGAAACATACCTCAGGGGTCAAATTTTCGGAGTCATCCGCTTCCAAGACTAATAACTAACATAATAACTATATATTCATTATTATAGTCCAGTGAATAGAGAGGCTCAAAAAGGGGGTTCACATCAAGGGCCCCTTACACGATCAACAGTTTGCGCAAATTGTTTGAGTAAAATTGGTCGGGATCAAAATAAGTTGCGCCAACATCCCTTTTTCGACTACCTGTTTGACCGTGTATGGTACATTTTTTTTTAGTAGTTGTGGCAACTTTGAGCCAGTTCCTCTTCAGCGTTCAGACCCCCCCATTTTTACAGCGGTACCCCAAGAAGACCTAACTCATCAGTTTGGTATTTTTTTAGCGCCAAATTGTCAAAGTATAGTAAGTTTCTACCCATCGAGGAGCTTACACTGGGAAATAGAGGAGAGGCTGCCGCTGGGATTGAATTGCCAACCATCACCGATTTGGAACGTGGAACTGACCATCTGAAAGTGTGCAACATGGCACAACATCAAGAGGAACTGCTCGGGGTACTTTTCCGTTATCCCCCCCCCCCCCCCCGGGCACGGTTTTGAGTTTCATACACACCCGATGGCACTCGAAGCGGCCGAAACGCAACCAAAATAGTGTTGAGGGGGGGGGGGGGGGGTTAACGGAAAAGTACCTACCCTTTTCGGCAACTTATGACAATAAATCTTCCTAGAAACAAAGAAAAAACCGGCAGTAGCGGGAGTTGTGCCATGTTGATATCCAGGAGAAGTTGTGCGTCGTTGTCAATAGCGACGAAACTAGTATCCAATCAGGAAACGGATATCACCACTCGATCCGGCGCGAAATTTTAAATCTAGAACTGTACCTAACTCAAAACAGCCAAAAATGAAGTTGTACCATGTTGCTCTGACAACGACGAAATGAGTCCTACCTACTAGGTAAAAAACTTCTTTCCGTAAATCGTTCTGGTCAGTAGTTTAATCTGTGTTCTGGTCCCATCCTTAGCTCCTCAAAAAGGTTCCCTCCAATTTTCAAGTCGATCCGACGATTTTTCGCGTTACCTGCTGCAACGCTTTTTGTAACCAGTCCTAAGGCTAATTGTGGAGAAACTAATTACTTTGACAGCCAATATCTCAGAACACACTTTTGGCATATGGGCCCTTCTTCCAACTACGCCCTCAATAAGTACTTATCACATTTTGTTGGTGCGATGGCTGGAAAATTTCCAGTATTTAATACGCTTTTCTGTTCTGACTCGGAACTCTGACTTTGAGTGCTCAAAAACGTTTAGTGACTCGTACGCTCCCTTTGGAAACATCACCATCACCGTTGGAAAAAAAGACCGAAGCTTCCGAGAACGTGCTCTTTAGGTTTCTAAAGAACACGACAAACAAAAATTGGGACAATGACGTGAAGTATTTCCAGTGCTTCAGGGACGGGGTTTTCTAGTCAAGTGGAAGGGAAGCGTCGATTGAAGATTAAGGGATCCTGCAACCAACGGTGTCGGTCCATGCTCTCTGTAAGTGACGATCTCGAAAGTAATTTACGCTCAAATTAAATTATTGCTTTCGTTTAGGGAACTAGTCAATGAAAAGTTTGTAACATTTGTCACTAGATGGCAGTGATAACCTAGTTCATTGCTATACAAATATATACATGTATATATTATACCTGCAGGTTGCGCTGACGCTGGGCAATTTTACCCCAGCCCTCATAAAGCATAAAGTAAAAGACTTTACTTTACTTAGTATCCCTAAAATCATTAAGTATCCCCAAAACTCCTGCTTATTTTTTGAAATCGGAAAACTAGGAAACAGTCTTGCTCTTATTCTAAAATTAGGCATGAATCGTCAGCTAAAAACCTCTTGAATAACTGACTTGAGAAGAAAAACGCTGCAAATTTTACACTAGGGTTTATTATTCTTTGATATAGGTTACTTGTGCAGAAATTTAATTCTGTGTCAATAAAAAAAATTTAGAAACAATTTTTTTTTTCGAACTTTTTAGTTTTTTTACTTGAAAAATATTTGACCTCCTGGGATCCTTCAAAAATCCCATTAAATGGGATCAAAAAAATCAAAAAAATCAAATTTTGTAGCCCCATGAAAGCCCTGTTGATCGCAACAATGAAATCGGATCGTTCCGGGACCCCCCCCCCCCCCCCAAAAAAGATTTTACGTCCAAAAATACTTCGAAAACGACTCCTAACTCGATCCCATAGCCATAAGCCTTCAAAAAAACGCCTCCCGTAGCCCCATTTCAGCCCCATAGTGCCCCACGGGTTTGGGCGATCGGACTGAAAGCCTTGCGGGCACAACTAGATGGTAAACCGAGTATTTTGTCAAAATTTCAGATTAAAAAAAAGCCTATAGTATAGCCTATAGTATGCTGCCCAAAACGGCCCACACGGCGGACGGACATGTCGGTTTTGGAATCTAGACCTCTTGAAACGGATAATGTCAAATTTTGAGGCCAATCGGAGTCGTCGACCTCCGTTGCGAAAACATAGGTGCATTAATCCAAGAATAATAAACCAAAAGTCGACACCGGTCGGCGGTAGGTATCTCGAATTCAAACTCAGGTGGGTGTTGGACCATATCACCAACAGAATGTGAATTTTAGGCGGTGTTGACCTTTTGGTGATTTTAGCGCTTTTGGCGGTGGAAAACTCAACTTTAGGCTTCAGAAGGCAATCAAGTGACTGAATAAGCTAGCGTCATTTTGTGAAAAATGTGGGTTTGGCGGTGTTGCTTCTATAGCTAAAAAATATTTCTTTATTGACACAGAATTAATTTTCGCACAATTAACCTACCTACAGCAAAGAATAATAAACCCTTGTATAAAATTTGCAGCGTTTTTTGTTCGTAATGAATTATTTGGGACTGGTCAGAAGAAATGGAGGTTTTTCGTTGGTTCATCTTCAAGTTGCAGGAGTGCGATTGTAATAAATTTAACCCACGTTTGACCCTTCACGTCGAAAATGTCGCAGAAAAAATTGGACTAAACCCGAAACATCGGAGAGAAGGTCGACAAAAAAAAAACCCGAATGACCTTACAGGGTTGGTGAAAACGGGTTGAGGGATCTGCATTGGCGGAGGTGGAATCCTGAATGCCTTGCGTACATACCTACTTCACATAATATGTTAGCAGCGTGTAATTTATAACGAATTTGCCGCCGATTGGACGGCCAAGCGAAGCCTTTGAACTTTTGGAAAATTGTCTCAAGGGCTCACTACGCCTGACATTGGGGATGTGAAATGGGGCCGCAAGTAATTACCCACTTGGGCTTTATTCTAGATCGATAGAGAATGTCGAAGAGAGGGCACATAGGTCGTGAATCTCAAAAAAAGTAAAGATTTTTCAATTTAAAAAAAAAAAAAATAAATAAATAAATAAATAAAATAAAATAAATAGTCATGTCTAATTTGTCAGAGGAACCGGTAGGGAAATTTACAAGTAATACAGGGGAAATTAATTTTGAGGGAGGAGCCAATTTTGGGAGTCAGCCAATACTGGCTCCTCTGAAGGAGCCACTATTGCGATATAGAAGTTCCAATAGTGGCTCCTCAAAACCCAATAGTGGCTCCTACTTTTACAAGGGAAAGAGCCACTATTGCGACATGGGTGTAACTATAAATATAATATAAATAAATAAATAAAATAAAAAATAAACTATTCTTCTGAATAATATTCCTGTCACATTATTATTGTGATTCGTCACACTTTACAAAAGGCTCAGATTATGAATAACTCACACGTGATCTAAAATGACCCTTTTGTTGGTTCTGCTTCCCGCCCCTGTCCCATTGCTTTCAAAAACTAACACCTCACTTCATGGCTCGACGCTGGGAAGAATCATTCTTCCCTTATAACTATTATAAGATTGTTTTCCAACGTTTTCTTCTTTTTTAATAGCCGGGAAAAATCATTTCAGATTATCAGAACTTCATGGTAGTTCATTAAGTAGAAGTAGAAAGTAGGTGGTTAAAGAATATAACAGGTAGACGACTCATCTCTCTCCTTAACATCCGATTCAGAACAGGCGAGACGCTAGTTGTGTTTCATTGTGCCCCACCCTCCCCTACCTACTTCTAAAAATGGCTCAGACGGCGGACGGACGTTTCGTTTTTTGGAATCTAGACATCTTGAAAGGGATAACGTAAACTTTCGGGGCCGATCAGAATTTTCGACCTCCGTCACGATTTCAGAGGTGTAATAATAAACCAAAAGTCGATGCTGCTTGGAGCTTGATATTACGCACCTATCTCTCGTTTTCTGCAAATTAATTAGGTTCTCAAATTTGAAGTTTTTTCCTAACTCAATTTTCTCCCTCACTGAAAGCACTTTCCTATGCAAATAATATTTTTGTCCTGTACCGGGGTCAGCTGGGGAAAGCCAAGAAGCAGGTCCACATCAATAGGATGGTTCTCGCAGACGTTAAGAGGGGTGGTGTGATGCATCATAATATGATATAATGTTATTATGGCAACCATTTCAGGAGTCGGATTGGGGATCCAGTCAAAAAGGTGTTGTATAATTTGAATAATATTATGTACTTGTTGTTTTGAAAACATTTTGGTAAGCCCGATCGCCCAAACCCGTGGGGCAACGGGAGGGGATTTTTGAAGGGTTTCGTCTTTGGGGTCGAGTTAGGTGGCGTTTTCGAAGTATTTTTGGACGTAGAATTCATTTTTGGGGGTCCCAGGTCGATCTGATTTCACCGTGGGGATCAATGGGGCATTCTTGGGGCTACAAATGGGCTTTTGAAGGTCGAGTGAGGTGTCGGTTTCCGAGTAATTTTGGACACATAATCCATTTTTGGGGGTCCCACATATGTCCAAGC
The DNA here is from genome assembly GCA_955831195.1 of Pilophorus perplexus. NCBI lineage: Eukaryota > Metazoa > Arthropoda > Insecta > Hemiptera > Miridae > Pilophorus > Pilophorus perplexus. The sequence continues at coordinate 20,288,752 of OY037008.1, forward strand.
ATTGTACAGGGATTTTTAAAAAATTGGTTTTTTCGAGAATAAGTTTTTTATTGACTGCATTAATTTTTGCACAATTGTTCAACAACAAAGAATAATAAACCTATGTGTAAAGTTTGCAGCTTTTTTAAAATCATAATTCCTTTCCCCTAAAGTGTCGTTGTGAATTCCCCCACCTGCTGCTCCCGGAATTTCGTTAAAATCTGAAATGTTGAAAAATTACTCGATTCCTCATCTCGTTTTGGCCGTAAAGCCCGATCGCCCTAACCCGTGCACCATGCATGGGGTTGGGCTAAGAAGGGGCTAAATGACGGGTTGGTTTATGAAGCTAACGATGAGGGGGTTGAGTGGGGTGTCGTTTTCCAAGTATCTTTACACGTAGAATCCCTTATCTGTCCAAACACAGTATAATATACTGTGTTTGGACAGATAAGGGATTCTACGTGTATAATCTACGTCTATAATCTATATTATAGATTTTGTTAATTTTCTTTTTTTTTTTATTGTCAGATTTATTTATTGCACAAATTATACAAAAAATATAAACCCATGCGTAAAATTTACTGGTTTAATCATACATTTTCCTAACCCTACTCATCTGTTCGATACAGTATACAGGCGCCAGTATTTGAACCCACGAAACGGATCAGAGTGTATCATTCGGGTGGCGAGGGGCTTGAGGGGGGCTTGTCTCAGAGGGGCTGGTCTGAGGGCCCAAGTAGCTTCTCCCGGCGGTTGCGACATTATCAACAGGTGTGGTTACCTATATATCCCAGTCGCCGGACCTCCGACTTCTCAAAGCAGTCTCGGGTTGTGATCATGGCACTCAAAGTAAGTTCAAGTTCTTTGGTCGATTCGCGGCGAACGTTAGTGACACTCGGAACGGCTGGAATGATCATTGTTGAAAATTATAAAACTTCACCTGCTTAGTGATAGGACCCCCAATAATAGATTCTAAGTTCAAAATCATTTCAAAACCTTAAATTTCACCTCATTCGACCTCCTGCCTAGGATCCTACAACATACCCTAAGAAGCCTCGTAGATCCTCAGAGTGTTGTCAAATGGGTCTGAGATCCCCATAAATGGATTTTAGGTGTCACTCCACGCCACCACCTACCCCAAATCCTTCAATAACCCCTCCTCTAGTTCCTTTGAAGCCCCACGTGATGTGTCCATCGGGTTGAAGACCTTGTAGACACATCCCGATCGACCCACATTCGTATTGCCGGAATAAAACCAAATAATAAAAAAATAAAGTCTGCCCAAAACGACCTGGACGGCTTACGGCCGACGGGCGTTGCATTTTCGGAATGGGAGAAAATTGATTCTGTCAGTGAAAATTTATCAGAATTTCAGAAGAAAAAAAATTCTAGTGCCCGGTCATTTCATAATATACGGAATCTGGATATTATTATAAGGACAACTTTTGAGACCGATCAAAATTGTTGATACCCGTCGCGAATAGATAGATGTGCTATTCCAAGAATGATGAACCAAAATTAATTCAACCTCTAGAGAGAATTGTGTAGGCTTGTCTGTATCAAAATAATCTGATTTGTAGGGTGTTATTAATAAATTGTTGTTATTAATAAACGGGTGAAAAGCAATTTTGAAACGAACGTTTCTATTCGTTTCCACGTCAAATCATCTGATCTAAAGCACATTTTTTGAGGCATCATGTCTTGCATTTGAAAATGGATGAAGTTGACCGACGAGGTTCATTGTTCGGTAGGTAATCAAAACAAGTCCGATAACTAGGGCTCGGATGGATATATCCATAGCTGTAGCTGTAGCTATAGCTCAGTAAAATCACTAAATATGCTCGAAAAAAACAAAAAACATCTGCTTTATACTCAATAGCTCGAAAACCTCATTTTAACATCGAGGGTCTCACAGCAACACCCCACCACATCCTCATTTTTGAAGTTTTTCATGAGAGCTCAAAAACCACATCAGCAATACCCCGCAACTTACTTACTCCTGAGCGAGGAGTAAACAAAGGACTTGAGATATATCGGGTTATTCACTTAGCATCGATCTCCCTTTCGATTTTCTTTTAAACCATCAAGTTTGACCAATCCGCCACGAGAAGACATGTCGAACGGTATGCATAACTCATTTTCGACAAAAATGACGATGTGGGGAGTTGCCATGAGACCCTCGATATAACATTATGCCCTTAAATATCTACAGAAAGGAAAATGAAAGAAAAATCTCCAACTTATGGGGCTGTAGATGGGGTTTTTGATTGACGTGAGACATGCGGTCGAGGGGGGTGTCGTTTTCGAAGTATGTTTGGACTTATATATTCTGGGGAGTCCATGTATAGGGGCCTCCGACCCATCAGGCCTCACCGTGGATGCGTGGGGTTTCTATGGGGTAACCACAGAGTAAGGTAGTAAAGGGGGTAACAAACGTTGCACGACAGGAGGTTGAACGAAGCGTCGTTTTCAGAGTCATTTTGGGGACAGAATCCATTTGTGGAGTATCAGTCCAACACTAACCGGTATACATTTTTTCAATTCTTTTTGTTTTGTTTTCAAATGATTTTTTATTGACCGACTTCCAGAACTTGACATTGACAATGATTTTTCCGAAGTCGCGGATTTTTACCATTATCGTCGGGATATCGTTAGTTTTTATTTTATTTTCTGTAAATAGTTAGGTAACACGAACGGGGAAATTTCCCTTGTTGACTTTCCACTGGGGGTGTCATTCTACCTTAATTTTCTGATTATGTACTTACCAAAATTACTCGTGTTCGCCCTCCGGAATTTTTTTTTTTTTACGTGTAGGTACCCAATTTCCCGAGAGGGAGCAGCTTTTTGGTAAAATTGGTGTAAAAATTGGAGATGGCCCCTTTTCAAAATGACCGATTCAATTATTTCCTACTGATTTTAAATAGAAAAAAAATTAATAGATTTCAAGGAATTTTCAAACTCGAAATTCCCGCTAATTTAGGAAATACCGCTCGATATGCGAGTTTCAAACCTTGGTTGGGGCGCAACGTCCGGAAAAATTTGATGAAAAACAAACTGTTTAGACGGAAACCACTAGAATAATATTTCAACTCTCTGCGATCAAAACAATTTAAATTTACCGAGCTTATAAATGCATAATATGCATTTATTGAATGAAATATTTCCATAAGGTTTTGTTCAATAACTATCTTCATTAATTATTTTCGAATTCACTTAAGTGATCTGTCGACATTCACTGGCTTAGGAATTCCTCAGATGTTTATCATTCACTACCAAGGAACGCAGCTTTGAAGAAAAACCATAATCACAGTTATTCTTTTAGGGACTACGACATATTTGCAAGAAATACAAATATCAATTTCCTTCATTTACATTCCTTTTGGTTTATTATTCTTGGAATAATACACCTAGGTAATCGCGACGGAGGTCGAAAATTCAGATCTGCCTCAAAATTTGAGTTGGTTTCAAGATTAATAGGTACCGCTGTTTAATAGGTCCAGGCTGTTTTGGGCAGTAGGATTTTTTTTTAATCTGAAAATTTGACAAAATACTCGGTTTACCATCTAGTTGTACCCGCAAGGTTTTCTGCCCGGTCGCCCAATACCCGTTGGGCTCAGTGGGGCTAAAAAGGGGCTAAAAAGGGGCTATGTGGGGCTTTTTTGAAGGGTTTCGGCTAAGGGGTCGAGTTAGGTGTCGTTTTCGAAGTATTTTTGGACGTAGACCCCAATTTTGGGGTCCCAGAACGATCCGATTTCACTGTGGGGATCTATGAGGCTATCATGTGGTTACGATTGGGATTTTTGAAGGATCCCAGGAGGTCAAATATTTTCCGAGTAATGTTGGACGCGTAATCCACTTTTCGAGGTCCCACATATTATGTTCTAACAATGTAGTTTTTTTTTTTTTTTTTTTTTTTTCAAAAATCTTTTATTGACACAGAATTAATTTCCGCACAAGTAGGTAACCTATATCGAAGAATAATAAACCCTTGTGTAAAATTAAATTTTACTTGAAAATTTTGCAGCTTTTTAGTTTGAAACGGCCTTTTATTTTACTTGCAGGTTTTCGTTGTTTTGGGATTGGTGGCTTTGGCCCATGCGGGAGGCCCAGCTCACTACCAGACTGCCACTGGGGCTGCCGGTCTGGATGGATCCATTGGCCACAGCCTGGAGAACACGCAGAAGGGTTACGCGGGAGACTCACTCTCTTCTTACAGCACCAACATCCAGGCTGGACATTCGTACAGCAGCAGCTCCATCAGCAGGGGTACAAGTGGAGGTTTAGTGGCTGCTGCTCCAGCTGTATCGTATGCTGCCCCTGCTATTTCCTACGCTGCACCTGCCATTAGAACTGTTGCCGCTGCACCTGCTATTTCCTATGCTGCTCCTGCGATCAGGACTGTAGCTGCTGCTCCTGCTTACACCACAACTACTTATGCTGCTCATGCTCCTGCCATCTCCTACGCCGCCCCTGCCATCAGAACCGTAGCTGCTGCTCCGGCTTATGCTACCACAACCTATGCTGCTCACGCTCCCACCATCTCATACAGTGCCGCTCCTGCCATCAGAACTGTTGCTGCTGCACCTGCCATCTCTTACGCCGCTCCTGCCATCAGAACCATAGCTGCTGCCCCAGGTTACGCTACCACAACCTATGCTGCTCACGCTCCCACCATCTCCTACAGCGCCGCTCCTGCCATCAGAACTGTTGCTGCTGCACCTGCCATCTCTTACGCCGCTCCTGCCATCAGAACCGTAGCTGCTGCCCCAGCTTACGCAACCACAACCTATGCTGCTCACGCTCCCGCTATCTCCTACAGTGCCGCTCCTGCCATCTCCTACAGTTCCGCTCCTGCCATCTCCTACGCCGCCCCGGCCATCAGAACCGTAGCTGCTGCTCCGGCCTACACTACCACAACCTATGCCGCCCACGCTCCTACCATCTCCTACGCTGCCGCCCCTGCCATCAGGACTGTAGCTGCTGCTCCATCCATCTCTTACGCTGCAGCCCCTGCCATCAGGACCATTGCCACTGCCCCAGCACTCGCCGCGACCACGTATGCCTCTCACGCTCCCGTTGTAGCACACACTACATACACCTCTGGCCACGCTTCCTACGCCTGGTAATCCCAAGAAATTTCGAACAGCCAGTTCACTCGTACTGATAGATTTATTGTTACATGTGTAAGTTTGTAAATAAAGTTCCTACGAAGGCGAACTTTAATCTGGCTATTCACTGTGTCACCTGCATCTTCGAACGCGAGTTGTTGAAGTTTGCAAAGAACAAGGTGGGCTTATGAATGTTCATACAGAGTATACAGGTATAGTCTCACAGGTATTGGAACTCGACAGGTCTGATGGTCATTCCGCGCAAATACTTGAATTTCGGGATAATTTTCTCCTGAACAAAAAATTGGGTTGTGAAATTATCCATTAATAGAAAAAAGTAGGTATACCTACTACAGATACATTGTATTTAAAAAAAACATGTAGTAGTATGTGTATCCTTATTTTAGGAAGCAGGGGAAATCCGTATGTGAAACCATAAAGCAAGAAAGTTTTTCCCTGAATGGGAAAAACATAGGATCATAGGTAGGTATGTCTTGTAATGTTCATCTCGGTATAGTTCAGATGGCCCGAAGAAGCTACAAATGAAATGTCAGATTGTAGGACAAAGGTAGCTACCTACCTAGTGTTTTTTTCAATTCCAGGGTTCTTCTATAGCGGTACCTCACCATCTTAACAACAATGACAACAACAACTATAATTTTCTGTCATTGTTGTTAAGATGGTTACCGCAATTTTCAAATTAACTTATTGGACTGAAACTACCCTCAAACTACCCTGAATAGTGATCCTATCTCAAAATGATGGATTTCCAGCCAACTAGATTCCCAACGGAGCCTTCATTCCAAATTTCAAGTCTCTACCACCACGGGAAGTGTCTCAAAAGTGTGACATTTTTTGGCGTTTCAAACAGCGTGACTTTTTTTTTTATACCCCAGATTCTGGACTGACCCCCTCCCCTAAAGACATATCTATGTCAAAACGGACGGTGGACCTACGGTTCTGCAGTCAGATCATTTAATAATGATTAATTTTACGCCATTTTTTTGGAGAAAAAAATGTTTTCTCAACTAACCATCCGCCAAACTTCCTTACAGACCAATCATATGATTATAGTTTTCGCGATTATGTTGCTTAACGCTATATTTACACGTCAGCTCCTAACCACACAAAATTTGTAATGTATTCAAGTCTTTATTACTTTGGCATTGTCTATAACTGGTATGTACAGACCACTCCATCAGCTACGCTTGACCATATCGGGAAAGGATTTTGTCGGACGTCAGGACTTGTTTTACGATGAAAGATCTTAAGAGTTGATCAATCCAAATATCCTCGCACACGCATTCGTAATGTATTCCGACCTGGTTCCCCGAGTTTCATGGAGATGTGAACATGGATTTCGACGCCTTTCTTATAAGGATTCGTTGGTACGCGCTATAGAGATTTTAGGTCATAATAATTATGACCTTATAATAATAATAATAATATTATAATTATTAATTATTAATAATTATAATATTATATTGTGTCAGAATATATTATATTGTGATTTAAGGTAAATTTTTCATCATTCTATTTTCGAGAAAATATAATTCAGAATATTATTCGGTTTAACTTTTGGCAATCAGTCTGTGGACCCTCCCTGGTGCTGGTATTCACGCGGGCGTATACGTACGCCACGGCCTCGTGCATGTATACATAGGGCCTGCGAGTAGAGTGGCCCCGAGCTAGAAAAAGTGTACATCCATACAGTCTCGATAACTTGTCCACCGACGGTTTTCACGACGTATTTACACGGGCTCGTGGCACATTTGGAAAGATCGAGGAGACCCCAATCAAGAGCAGTGGTCCTGGTGACCCCTCTTCGGCTCTCTTGGACTCGCACACGGTCTGGGAACGGAACCCAGGAGCTTCTTCATAGTTTCAGGAACTACTTCGTCCTCAGGACCTCCTGGTGAGACCACTTCTAAGGGTGGGTCAAAGTGAAACGGGGAAGGTATCGAGGCTACGTAGACCACACCTGTGTGGATTATCAAGGCAGCGGGACTACATGGAACCCTCAACCATTCGAGCTTGGACCCAGGGAAAACTAACCTAGTCCACAAAACATCCCCCAACCTCAAGCAGCGGCGATTTTAGATCATACCGCCTATGGAACTCCACCCAACTCGTGAGAATTTATTGAGAATATTATCCAAACCTTAAAATCCCGGCAAAAATTAGGAATTTAGTCTTCCCCTTCTTGAATGTAAAAAATAATTTTTTCCAATTTTAAAATCTTATTGGCCGTACCATTATTATTATTATTATTATTATTATTATTATTATTATTATTATTATTATTATTATTATGCAGCGCATACAGAACAGTATCTGCCGCAGCAGTGCAAACTATTGCTGGAGCAATCCCAATGGACCTCCTAGCGGACGAAAGGAGAAGAATTCACTCACGCAAAGGAGAAAATGCGCCAGCAACAGTGAAGAAAGAAGAACGGAGAATGACCATGGAGAAGTGGCAGGATAGATGGAGGATGGAGACCCGAGGAAGATGGACTGCACGGCTCATACGCGATGTTCGAGAGTGGTCGGAAAGAAAGCACGGGGAGACGAGCTACTATCTCACCCAGTTCCTAACAGGCCATGGCTATTTCCGAGCATACCTGAAAAAGATAGGAAAGACTATAGAAGCAGAGTGCATGTACTGCCACACTGAGGATGACGACGCCCATCACACCTTCTTTGTGTGCCCCCGCTGGCAAAGGATGCGGAGAGGTCTGATGGAGGAGATCGAAGACTTCGAGCCAGAAACAATTGTAGCAAAGATGCTGGCGGCGAAAGACAATTGGGATGCCGTGAACACTTTCGTCATAGCAATACTGAAGACGAAAGAGAGAGACAGGGAGTGGGAGGGAATTGGTGCTGTACCAACCCTTCCATCACCCCCTCTCTCATCTGACGAATAACCACCCCATGAAAAGGAGAAGAAACGGCAGAACAGAAGATCAGTACTGGTGAAGGGAATCTATTCCCCTCAAAAACAGGAGACACGGACTTACACCGGCTACAAGGAGAGGCCATACAAGGCCAACCAAAGGAACTGCCCTGAAGTAATACTAACTATGTAGTCCCGGGGCAGCTTCCTGAGAGATATCGAGGTGTTTTTTAGTGGGTAAACTGAGGTAAGCAGGACTCCCACACGAAGGGTGGGGACTTCCCCGCTGACAGTCCATAAAGGATTTTTCATCTCGTAAAAAAAAAAAAAAAAAATATTATTATTATTATTATTATTATTATTATTATCATTATTATTATTTAAATCTTGGCCGTTAATTAAATGTGGCTTTTAATCTTGGCCGCTTACCTTGATTGCATCAAAACTAAATAAAAATAAATTTAAAATTAAATAAAAAATCATACCAATTTGAGATTGAATTTTAAAAATTTCGCTTTTAGTCTTAAATTGTTGCTTTAAATGTGGGCGTAGCCTTTGCTCTTTTTTCAAATCATCTTCTTCGCATTTACTTCATACTTACTTCTTATTGAAAATTGATGTTAAAATATATACCTTAAACATTTGGGCTTTTTCATCGGTTAATTTACTTCACCGTAACGAATGTAGCGTTATCATCACACTGAAGAACCCTGGATCTTCATTCCATACCGTCGACGTCGATGTTTGGAAGGTTACTGTGTCATCCGAGTGGTATCAGAATATTTTATCGAGGCAGTTACCTGTCCTCGTATTAAGCAAACAATCGGCTGGGGCGTCGGCAGTCAAGAGTTTAAACCATGTTGATGTCAAGGTGGGTTTAATTTGCATAATGGTCGTCAAATTTGCGACTATGTGTGGGGCAGTAGGATGATGATTATGTAACTGGCATCGGTTGCCTTCAATCTCCCCGCCCACCTGTGGTTTATTTCTTCAAATATTCCAAAGACTAAATGATCCCAACGTATTTTATTGCCAAACTGATTGCCACCAAAAACTGACGGAGAGTCGTAGGACGGAGCTTCGGGGTCAGGCTGACGATGGAATTGACGATGAAGTCCCATCCGCCGTCGATGGCGGCGTACATGGAAGGGGTGCCGGTTTCGCCGCATGACGGGCCCCAGGACAGCAGACCGAAGATGTAGGTGCCGCAGACGAAGCCCCCACCGGAGTCACCTAAACAGAATGAAGTTGGCCTCAGACGAACGATCAATTACCTCGTCCCACCCACGTTTGCAGTCTACAGATATCACCTATCCAAATATGGCTGAAGAGGCCACATACTATGACATGCCACTACAAGCTAGTTGGGCAGGTGGACTGTCTTTAAACTCCGGGGGCTGATTCACTTTACGATATGGCTATCCTCAGTGGCCTGTTGCTCAATGGCCCAGCAACTCTTAATATAAGCGCTGCAACTAATAACGTGTACATTTTGTTTGCACCATGGGAATTTAAAAGTATTATTAAAAGTTATTCCCAATAATCAAATATCGTTGTTGACTGCTCATTCAACCAGGTAAAATCCCTTTCAAAACCCCACAAGCGGTTGTCAAACGCCCTTTGTGCGGAACGGACATGGACATCTTTGGGACTCCGCTAAATTGATTCTGCATCCAAAACGGGCCATCACTCCAGTCACTGGGCCCTTCAAAAGAACCATGTAGAATAGTAACAGTAACTACTAGAATAGTAAGTGTTACTATTCTAGCTAATATTTCCAAGCCATTATGCAACAAATTTCTTTCGATTTTGCATTCTGTTCATGCCCAGGAAAATAGGTGATGTTAAAAAACCGCACTGCAGGTGATAGAACTTACAACTGTATTTACAAAATGATAGTTTGTGCAATATGACATACAATGACAAATCTATCTTGTATAAATATAGTGTTACACATTGTATATAGTGTTACACATTGTGTAACACTATATTTATACAAGATAGATTTTGCGCGGAGCATTAACACTGTATGTACAAAAGGCACGTAAAAAACATAGTGTTTTAGACGGTCGCACGAGAAGTACAGATTTCTCCGCACATTCCGGACAAGAGCAGACTTAGTGATATGTTGGGGAACTTTTTAGCTGCGTTCAAATCTGTAGAGTTGAACACATTCAATCATTTGAATCAAATGTCTCATCTCTAACCAGTGACCATTGAGTGTGACACCATCTGGCACATCAATAATTATTGCATTCTCAATGTCTGGTCGCCTATCAATTCAAATCAAAACTTTTGATGAACTGATGACGATTTAAAAAAAACAAACAAATCTATTACCTACATCTAATTAAGACTCGTAATGGTTGATATCTAATTTTTCCAAAAATGTAATATAATATTTTTGATATTATCAAAAAAATGAAAAGTTCAAAAACCTCAATTTGTCCCAAGGTTCAAACCGATCTTGTACCTTGGGTCAGTTGAAAAAATTCAAATAAATAACACTAAAACTTAATGTCCACAAAAAAAAAAAAAAAAAAAAAAGAATAATATTTCTGCAGTTAGGTAATATAATGTTTCTGCTATAGTCTGCAATGGGTTAGTGGCAAAAATAAACATTGAAGGAACGAGAAGAGTCAATATCAATAGAATACAACAAGTTAAAATTGTATAAGAAAAACGCTGAAAATTTTACACAAGGGTTTATTATTCTTTGATATTGATATAGGTTACTTGTGCAAAAATTATTTCTGTGATTGAAAATTGTTTCTCTTCCGGCCTTCTACTAATCGTTACATCTGAAAAGATGACCATAACAATTACTAAGTAGTTGTAATAGGTAAGTCTTACCTATTTATATTGCATACTTGGATGATAGGTAGGTAGGTATACCTACAGAAAAAGAAGGGGGGGGGGACACATGAAAACGCTAGGAAGTGGTCACTTACATTGGGCAATTGATTGCAATAAAAATTAATAGAAAAAATCAACTTACCCCGCGGGGTAACAATCAACTTACCGCGGTAACAATCCAAAGATTCCACCGCTATCTTTCAACTCAGGAGGCACACACAAAACGATCGCTTCTCAAAGAGATAAGGTGAGTGATAAGAAAACGCGGTTTAGCCGGAGATTCACCATCACACTGGCTGAACAATGGCATAATAGTTTGTATTTCCCCTCCATTTTTCTCAATATATTCTAAGCACTGTCCCAAGGTACGTTACTTCCCCTATTACAACAACATTCGGACTACATAGACTATTGGTTATTAACTAGGTATATTGGTAAGGCACTATAACAGTGCGTGGATAGTCCAAATGCTGATTGAATCAAGCAGACCTTCAACCTACGCTACCATCTCAATGAGCCGATGTTTTCTGAGCCAGGGACAAGAAAATTCATACACCGCATGCCCCTTTGGAATCATTGTGGCTCACCTTTGCACGCGTCGCTCCCGTTGTCGTTCATGGCACAAACCAGATACCTCACTCGAACATCTATAGACTTATATGTTCCACTGAAATTTCGCAAAAGTTTGTGGCATTCGGCGAAACTTATTAGTTGCACACCGACAACCTTTAGAGAGTCTAAAAAGGGAACACGTCGAACATTATGATATTTACAAGCGAACGAGGCATTGAAATTCATGGACAAGGACAATGACGACTGCACACACCTGAAATGTTCACATACGCTCCATTGGAAATCTCGGTAGTACCCCATCCAACGGCCTTGCACCACCTGAAAGTAATCACCAACCATTGTCATCATCATCAAATTTTGCTTTTTCAACTTGAAGAATTCACGATGGGATTTCACGCACATTCTCCCAAAACCTTACAACATTGATGACAAATGGTTTGAAAGTCGGTTATAAAGAAGATGACTATGCTTGCCTACGGTTTTTCACCAGGTCAATCAAATATTTCCAGGTTCCTCCTTTATCCAGGGATATCAACTTCATGACGGCCAGAGTCGGCGAGGCGGTGAATGGAGTCTTGGGAAGAACTATGGCATAGTCAAAGAGGAACCCGCCTCGCTTTTTGGACCGGCAATCTGGATGGACTCGAATCTCCAACGGTGATCGTTCCTGGAAAGACCACAAAAATAATACCTGTTGTATGGGAGTGCTCAGAGAGGGGGTTATAAGGATGATGCCAGTACTGAAACCTCGTTGTTTACTGGGCGTTGTCTGACCGGCCAAAGTCTGGACAAGAAGTCCTATTCCCCTAATTAGGGTTGTTCGGGTTTTAAGTAGTTGGTCGCATGTAAATGCCCTATACTATGATCATAGTATAGGGTTTGGATCTCCAGGAGGGGTGTGGAGAATTCCCCACAGGCCCACCACTCAGTAAAAAAACATCAGCAAACAGTAAAGAAGCAAGGACAGAACAGCTACCTCGCTCAGCTGCTAGATCGCAAACAACTGCGTCTGCATGTGGGAACTGACGAACTACTCATTTCCACTCACGTCTTTTCCAACGGCAACACAATTGGTCCCACTCGCACCCTCCCTTACACCAGTATTTACGACTCGTCACCGGCTTTATCATTTGTGATCACTTTGTGCCCGGAAAGGGGGAAACATCAATCCGGAGTGAAGGTCCTGTTGACCCCTTACCTGCTCTCGGACGGATGCCTGGGCACATGCTTGGGGGACCTAAGAACTTCTAGGAACTCGTCCTCGGGACGCCTTGGTTCTGTGGGAAGGTCAAGCAGAATCAAGGACACAATCAAGACTATGGCAGAAGGTGTGGAATATCAAGACATCTCCAGTGAAACCTCACAGCTCCCCCACTCATTCTCAACCTCAAGTGTCTGGTACTCAAAGACGATGTGGATGGTGTGAAGTTGTTTCGTCAGCTTCCTCATACAGATGGAAACGCAGATAAGGCTGGTCAGTGCATCCCACGAACCTTCCTCTTTGTGCTTCAGTCTGAGCTTTATTGGGAAACAGCAGGCCAATGTTTTGAGAGTCATCCTTTATGGCAGTGGCACACCGATCTCTCCTCCCGGCTTGTCATCTTTTCACCACCAACTCCATCAGCAGGTGTACAAGCGGTACTTCATTGACTGCTCTTTGCCCATTTCCTGTACTCTCTCTACTATAGGTCTGATTTTTATACTTACCTCATGTAGGTACACCACTGCTGTTTAGGTAGCTCATGCTTCAAAACTGACCACCATATCCGGTTCTTTGCAGCTACAGTTCAACAATATTATGTTGCTCCAATCTTCTATCTTTCGAACGGGATCGGCCGCCAATTTTGCCATGATCTTTGGCTCGCATCTGGTTATTCTCGTCTTGAAGAGAATCTCAGCTCGCAGCTGGCGCTCCTTCTTTTACCTACCACAGACAGCAGCTGTCTACTGCTGTAGTAGACAGCTGCTAGCTACTTACGCCGTTCATGCCCCTACCACTTCCTGCGCTGCCACCGCCATAAAAACCGTAGCTGATGGCCAATATTTGGAACGACCAGCAGTTCTGACGCAATCATTGGCTCGCCATTTCGTTTCTCTTGCCTTCATGAGACATTCACAAGACAGACTCCTCTGTTAAGTCTCCCAAAGTAGTTATTAGTTGCCAATCCCAAGTCTCCCCTCATTTCCTAATTGTCTGGACGCTCCCTGCAGCAGAGCACCATGCAACACAGTTTTTTCCACGTTAGTGTCACTGATCCAAACTAACCTGAACGCCAGGGCCCGTCCTGCCCGTAAGCACGCTGCCTGCACGCATTACAAAATCGTTCTCATTCATGATGTGTTCGTCAACGTCATCCTTGAACAAGCAGATACAGTGGCAAGCCGTCAACACATGTCTGAAAGTGAGCAAAGATCCTCCACAGAAGTGATTCCCAACTGACTGCGACAGGCTGACCATCCAAGGAAATTCACCTTTTCGAGCATTGCGCCCACCAACTATTTTGGATTCAGATGAGCCGCTTAGCTGACGAAGTTTTGAATCTAACGTTGATTCAGAAAGAAGTGGGCTGTAAAAATGAAGCGCGCACAAACATGAAATAACGCCTCTCACTGCGATCAACATAATTCGAGCTGAAAAATTGAGTTTTTGTGGCAAGGAGCCAGTATTTATGAGACCCCCAAAGTTGTCTAGGCGATGTTGTAACATGGAAATATTATTATTTGCTCCATGAATGGTGTTTCCCTTTCTGAAGCAACATTAGATACTAGCAGACAATTGAATCAAAAAATATTGGTGGGTGCAATGCTGTAAATTTTACGGCAGTAAAAAACTCCTTAAATTATCTAAATCCTTGGCAACGCTTGGTTGTTTGGTGAAAATCATTGGCAAAACTAGTGCTATTTTCGTCTATGAATTTTTTAAAATTTTTTTGGCAGTTAGGTCGAGGCAGGTTCCCAACATTTAAAATGTTTTTAGGAACATGACTCTGAAGGCGGTAATAGCTGCCGTCCTGCTGGTGCGTCTTTCGGCTTATGCATCGCCCCGAAACTGCGACAATGCGACGTTCGACGAGAAGAAAGCAATTCGGTGGCGGTACGCCAAACCTGGAGAGTTTCCTTGGGTCGTCAGCCTTCAATGGAAGTTTGGGAAAATTCGCCACTTTTGCGGGGCCAGTCTGGCACGTCCAAGCGTCGCTCTGACCGCCTGTCATTGCATGATGGCGAAATCCGAATTTGACAACTCGATGTTGATGACAGACCCGAAAAATTGCGTTGTTGTAGCTGGAAGCGTCAACAACGACTTGGCCGACACGAAAATCAAGAGTAGGGTTACGGTGGACGTCGTTCGTTTTGAAGTGAGCAGTAACCTGCAGCAGCCTCCACGTATGTACGAGTACTACCTACTTGGGGGTTCCACAGTATAGAATAGTACGTGGAATAACACGTGTTATACACTATGTATTCAGAGCCGGAGATAATATCTTCAACATCTTCGTGGGCAGTGAGTAGTGATGAGCCATTCGAATGCAGACTCGAATGCGGCATTCGATGATTGAATTAATTTCTCTAATATTAGCCAAAAGCAAGATTCCAAGCGCTTGAATAATTTACCCCCAGCTACCCTATATGAATAGTCAAGTTTGCGCAGGTAATGGTTATTTTGTAATACTATAAATATTAAATTCCTTTTTTTGTAAATGCCATGTAAACCTGTTACCTGGGAGTAGAGAATAGTTTCGTAATGTTTAAAAACCTTAAGCGGCGGAAACGCAACCAAAATTGAGTGGGGAGGGGGGGGGGATAACGGAAAAGTACCCACTAACTATGTATACTCTGTCCACGCTTTCTTGGCAGGTCGCCCAGGTCAAAATCCCTCTCGTTCCCGGCAACGCGCGAGCTGGGACCGACCAGCTAGATAATGACGTTCAACCCCAAATTATGACTCCCTTTAATAAACGAAATCGTATCAGCTACGTAGGCCTATGTTACAATGTCTAGTAATGAATTTGGATTCTTCATAAAATTTCTTTCAGAATGAGACCAAACAACACTAAATTCGGCAGTGTTCGAATGTTTTTATTATGCATATAATAAAAGCTCTAACAGCACAGCGTTACCGGACTTGGAGGTCGCCACCTGTAGTTGGACTGCGAAGAAAGCGTGGACAAGGTATAGCAGTCACTCATAAGTCTGAAAAGATCATCTCGTCTCACACTGTCAACCTTCTGTCAGTCTGCCAACTGAAGAGAAGGCAACTTGCAGCAACCAACTAAAGCATCTTATACGCAGTCCTCTCGTAGCCAGTTGGCTGAAAGTGTGTGTCAAGAAGATCTAATCGTACAATATGGAGCCTTTAAAGCTGATCCCGCACTTCACCAATGTTTTTAATTCAAGGCTCATCCTAAGTGCGAACTTTTCAATAACAGCTCCGACGTGGCGCATGGAGGCTGGAACTATGATCTTGCTTTCGTTCATATGGCGGTAAACTTGACTTTCGACAGTTTCAATTTGGGACCTTTCCAACTTCCTTGGTACGACCCACAGGTCATTAGGAAGGACATGATGAATAAAATGGTCAAACACGCCCGATGCATCGTCACCGGGTGGGGGAAGAGAAGTGCAAGGAAAATTAAAGATGGGGAGCCACAAGAGTTCTGGCCGGAGCTAACGGTTATTACAGTTGAGTACCATTTCATAAACAAGAGATATAAGGTGAGTTCGCAGTAAGGGAGTAAAATTTACTCCCTTATTTAATAAGGCCGTTCACATGATCCAGGCTGGTGGTTTCCCTGTGACGGGCACATGAACCTTGCAAGGCTTCTGCTTCCATAGCCCGGGCAAAGACCCGCGTGATCAGTTAAGCAGATGTGAGTTCAGTGAGGGGCCATTTCACCCACTAACCGCTTCGCAAATTTGGCAGAGCTCCGCAAAGTTTTCAAGAGTTAAACGGTGCTCCTTCTGGCGTTTACCTTGGGACTCAACACTCTGCTCAACTCTCAAAAACTCGGGGGTGAAAGTGGCCCTTGAACGGTGCCCTGAGGGCCGATATCACCAATATTTAAAACTGAGATTTAATCCTAAAACGACAGATTAAGCTGCATTCACGCTTAAATAGCAGATGTTGAATACCTTACTGGAATACGTAGGTATCTCTGCGAGATTTCGCTGCCTGTTACAACATCCTATGTGGATACCACAAGTTGTACTGCGATGTTGACCACTGGGCTCGACGGCAGGTCTGCGCGACTACCGTTGGAAGTTTGGAGGTAAACTGTTGTACTTGAGTTGGTTTTGCGAAGTTAAGAACACTGCATTGGGTAGTGATGAATCCACTGGTATTCTTAAGCATTCTTTTCCGCTTAGGTCTGTCAAGGGGACTCAGGCGGTCCTCTGCTTTGCGGAGAGAAATTTTTCCTGTATGGAGTCGTCAGTTGGGGACCGAATTGCGGGGAAGACAAGGGGGTACCTTCTGTGTACGAGACGGTTTACAACGGTTGGGAATTCCTTATCGCAAATCTGGACGGTCACGTTAGAACCAGGAATTCCAACAATCGAATTTCGCTTGAGCTACTTCAAACCACGGCATTATACTTAGTATGGATTCCTACAGTTGCAATAAAATAACGGATGTAATATTTTTCTTTATGCAATGAAGTAGATCCCCTGTTGAATATAACCGGGGGCGAATCCATGATTTCTTCCTGTGATGCTCTAAAATCTAGGGGCATCCCTGCAGGACTGTCTCGAGGGTGCAGTCAAAGGAGATGTGCGCTTGAACGTGGAGTTGTACAGAATCCTCACTTTTCTCTTGGATTCGCTCCAGTGTAATAATATTATTATTATATTGTAATGCGATTGCCAAGAACAGGTTCCAACTTGTATTGATACATTTTCTATCCCTTCGTATGATCGTCCACAAATAGCACCACTTTTTGAGGTACCGGCCTATCACTCGTCCCACCTCGACCACGAGTCGGGAACGTCATCTTCATCAACCTCCTGTAACGCCACCGATTCAGAATCATTAGACGGCCTCCAGTTTGGCCCACTTTCGAGCCGACGCACTGTGGGGTGGATCGCGAATCTAGCCGGACAACAGGAACACCTACTTAATGTAATTTGTGATTTTTACTACTATCGAGGCCCCCGTGTAATGTTTTTACAAACGAAATACACGCATTTATTCACTCACATGTCCGTTATCCCCAGACTAGTACGCGAATTCGGGTTTGTGAAGAAAATGTCTTACTGAAAGGGGCTTCATAATATGAGGGTATATTACAGGTCGTACGTTGTATAAGAACCTAAAATATAGTAGGCATAATATACCTTATATTATATATTATATAATACTAGAAGAATATAGCACAGTTGGTAACCCTACTCCCATCCTTCAACGAAAGAAATAGGCATAAGTATGAGAACTGACCCTGCAGCTGACTGCTAGATTTACTTAGATTTAAAAAATGATTGGACCTGCAATGCAAGACATGCCAGATAACTGTATTGTAGAGTAAATAAAATCCTAGAATAGCAGATCACTTTGCAGGTCTTCTATATTCTTCCTCTAAGACGTCCAGATCCCCGAAAGAGAAGAGCTCCTGGGACGCAGACTCTTCAAGGATACATTAAATGTATTTAATTAAGAAATTTTCTCATAGGTAGGTACACCTGACAGAAATGCTTGCAATTTTCGTTCAGATGTAAATGGCCTGAGCTCTGTGTACGCAGGTGTGGAGTAGGTACCATAGTCTGGTTGCCAGATAATCCAGTAAAGGTAGGTACTCTTGTCCATTCTGGAACTTGGGTTGGGACCTGGACACATAAAAAAGTGCTGCGATAGTTGTAGTTATTATCATTGTTTGTTGTTATCAATCTGTTTGTTCTCGTTGATTCACTGTGGAAAAGAGTAATAGGCTATTAGTATACTTATTAGTATACTATGCTAATAATAATTATTAGCATAGTATGCTAATAATTACGGAAAATTATTTATTAATAATACTGAGTAGATAGATCTCGCGAAGAGAACCCCAACAAAAACGAAAACAAAAACGTATGCTAATAATTATTAGTTTAATTTGATGTTGACGATAACTACGGCACAGGTTTTTGTTATGTTAAGCATTTTGTTGTTGTTTGAGAATTCCTATCTACAATACTTTCAATTTTAATCACCAACCTGGGGTTTATCCAAACCTGACACTTCTCTTCTTATTTGAAGAGACCTGTGAACCTCCTAGCGTGCTCAATTTATTGTAGGCCCCAATGAAGATGTAATAAACATTCAAAGCTCGGCAAAGATAAGACAGTTCTCAGTTTGTCCCCATTCCCGATCCTTGACGATCAAAGATTAGTGTTCTAAAAAAAAACTTACTAAATCTTATCAAAATTTAGATGGAATCTGACTGAATTCTTACGGGAGGTGACACAATTTCATATTTGTCTTGAATTAATTGCAGAATCGACCGTGCTTCTGTAATCTATAATAATGTACTATGTTACTGTATCTAAACAGCAAAGCATGCATGAACGTTCATTCTATACCTATGAGTACTTTTCTGTTCCCCCTAAGTAGTTATAACGGGAGAGGTCGAATTCGTCCACTAACGTCGAACTCGTCCTCCTGACTTGGTCGAGCTGGCCCACTTCGACTGTCGAACTCGCCCACATCAACCATGGTCGAACTCGTCCACTTTGATCGTCGAACTCGCTCACCTTAAATTTGAAGTGGGCAACGTTACAGCGAACTGTTAAAGTGAACCACAGGCTTGACACTATTCTCTCTCTCGCCTGATGAAGTCATATTACAGACAAATTTTGTCCTTGGTTATGTTGACGGCCCTCATACTTGCAAGTTGCAACCCCATCTTCGCTGCTCCTAATCTTGATATGCGCCTCAGTTTGAAATTCTATCAAAACTTCTACAAATTTAAAAATATTGGGTGATGGTGATATATGCTGGAGTTCAGGCGTGCGTGGTAAGACTCGCACGCATTTGTGGTTTGTTGAGCGACATTGTCCGGACGATCTGGAGAAAATGCCCTCATTACTGGTGGAAATTTGGAGTATGATTTCCAGATTGGTGGACGAGCAAGCACACGTCCGTTATAACTACTTAGGGGGAACAGAAAAGTACCTACTCAAGAGAATGTATACATTCTCGCTAGAGGCTTCCCCCAAAGTTGGACCTCCGTGCATTCCATCGTAGAGAAGAACAAAGACCAGGACCCTACCAGTCGTCGGGTCTAGCACAGATAAGTCTTTTGGAGGCAACCGCCCTACAATATAGGTACACGATAACAATAATTGTTAGTCTTTACCTAATTATTAGGTAAAGACTCTAATGGTTACAACCTCATCCTGGGGTTTGAAGGGTTCAACGATGAAAAGTCGAAATAACCCAAAAAAAGCTTCCCGTTTTCCCAACCTATCAGATATGACCAATTAGTTCAAATGACTGTTGTTTGCTGTTCTTGGTCAAACACTGCACCATGCAATGCACCCACAAATTACGTAGGTACTATGGAATACCAGAATGCATAAAAACTCCTCAATTCTGTAAGGTAACAATATTTTTATTTTAAAAACATGACATTTATTCGCAATACCGCGATATTGACCTATGCACAAAATACACCATTTAGCCACTATTTAAAATAGACTTCTTCTCTTTGGTTTGGCCACTCGACTTGAAATTCATTCAAGAGTCAACATCATATACTTCTAGCTTCCGCGGTCCCACCTCAACAAGTATTACACAAAATTCACAACACAAATATATTATGTAAATACAACACTGAGATGCCACACAACGCTGGGTAATCATTTCGAGTTCCGCAAAATTGTGCCTTAACGGCACCAGCGTCTTCAAATGTCAACTAAATACTTGAGTACCTACTTGAGTAGCTAAAGCTTCATCCATCATGTCATCATACACAGGTTTACAACAAAAATAAGTGAGTATCACACCTCGAGGTGAGTTGCCAAGAACCACATTTACATGGGTATTTTGGCGTGCTGAGTTCGAAAATGACAACCGTTTTCCAAGGACACGTCAATTTCTGTGAGCTACACCAATTTTCTGTTTTTACCCCTTTTTATGCAGTTCCAAGCGAGCCAAGTGAAGCCAAGATGTCCGAACGTAATTCCCGTTTCAAATTTGGATTCTGCGAGATATAAGTTGCTATAGGAAAGCTTGATTTCATCAGAGCTCTCGAGAAAATATGGGTTTCAAATAATTTAACTATTAATTAAATCGTGATTTAATTTACAATCAGGATTTAAATAAATTTAAATTGGAAAAGTGACAAGTAGGTAAGATATCCTGTATTCAAAAATGTTTTTGTGCGACACTTCTCTGGTGACCATCAGTAATCTGCACGGCGTACCTACTACCAAACTTTCATTACTAAGAGCATAGTAATATAATTTTTTCGAGAGCTCCGATGAAACCAAGCTTTCCTAGAATAACGTTTCTCGCAGAATATGAAACCGGATTTAGGTTCTAGCACACTGTGAACTGCGTAAAAACGTGTAAAACAAAACGCTGAAAATTTTACACAAGGGTTTATTATTCTTTGATATAGGTTACTTGTGGAAAAATTAATTCTGTGTCTGTAAAAAATAAATTAAAAAATGTTTTTTCAAACATTTTCTTAAAAAAAAATTTTTTTTCGAAACTTTTTACTCGGAAAATATTTGACCTTCTGGGATCCTTCAAAAATCCCATTTGTAGCGCCATGAAAGCCCCACAGATTCCTACAGTGAAATCGGATCGTTCCGGGACCCCCAAAAATGGATTCTACGTTCAACAACACTTCGAAAACGAAACCTAACTCGATCCCATAGCCAAAACCCTAAAAAAAAAAACCTCCCATAGCCCCATTTTAGCCCCATAGTGCCCCACGGGTTAGGGCGATCGGGCTGAAAACCTTGCGGGCACAACTAGATGGTAAACCAAGTATTTTACATAGGTGTATTATTGGTTTATTATAATGCCCCTTTTAAGCAACTCACCTCGGCACTAACTTCTTTTTTTTTAGTAAACCTGTGTTATCGATGTAACAATCACGAAAATAACGAAATCCTCATAAAACGATTCTAATATTACACATTTTTATCTAGTACAAGTAAACACTAATTTGTACATAATTTGTGAATAATTGTTTCAAATGTTGGTGCTTTAGCGATATTGTACAATTGTAGAGGTGTACAACAAACGTGGTAACATGGTCAGCATTTTCAAAAACCTCTCATTTCGCCTCTTTAAATAGGCTGGAGCAATCGAGGTGCTCAATATAATAATATTATATTTATATTATAATAATATTATATTTATATTATAATATTATAATATATTATAATAATATTATATATTATTATAATACATTATGGTGCATCACAATGAGCTAATTTTTCAGCTCAACACACACTCAACAATAACCAAAATAAACCTATTGAATGAATTTGATCATTCCTGCTTTTTCGTGTGGAATTTCTGTGCCGAAACGTTACCACCAAATATAGGTACTTACACATAAAATACATCTAATACATATATCCTATATTTACAGAAAATTAATTTCTCAGAGTTGTCTCAGACTCTAAAAAATATTGTATCACCACATATTTCTGAGCGTTATTTCTAACATTACCGTTACTCTATAAAACCGAACCCAAAAAACTGATACTTATTATTAAGCCTAAAACAAATTCCAACCATAAGAGTATAGTGCAAAGTTTGTTTTGATCTAAACTCGGACGAATTTTGCACCAAATTCCTTTTCACAAAAAAATCACTTCAGTACGAAAATAGAACGAATTCAACCATTATTTTACAGGTGTAGACGAATATATTAAGACGAATCACATATTAGAATAGAAATAATTTAGCATTTACAGTATTGCACGTATAGTACAGAATATTATGGGTTAGATGCTCATCAATTTGGTTCTAGTATAGTATGGACAATGTCTTAGGTCAGAATCAAAACTATACAACCTTAGGTCAGAATTACAACTACACAATTATACGAGCACAAATACGATTGTAGGAACAATACTACCGGGTGTTGTCGGAATATGAACTGTAAAAAGGATGCCTCTTTAGAGACATTGCCTCAATAATTGACCTCTCTCTAATTATTAGAGAGAGGTCAGGGGATTTTTACGTCGTGGAGCGAATATGAGAGACACAATGTCATATCACGCCACAAAATAAGTTTAGCGTTGGATTTACGAGTCGCTATCAGCAGGTTATACAAATGCAAATAGTGCACATCAGTTGTTTCAATTTGAAAACAATAGCTCTCAATAATAACAAGAGTCCCTACTGTTTTAAAATTCTGTCTGCTTAACGATACCAAAAAAGACAACGGTAGAGTAATAATTTGCTATGAGCTATGATTTTTTACTAATATTATAAATATTAATAATATTAACTTTACGTCAAAATTGATCCAATTCAAATCCTTTCAGTTCCAACTTCTGGATTTTCGCACACAGACGCAATTTGTCTTGGCTGGCAAAGCACTTTTACCTTACCGAAATTCTCCAACCGTAGGCAGGTATATTTAGTAGGAACTGTAATTGAAAATCAGTGGAAACTGAAAATCGGAAATTTGTTTCTTACGTGGAAATAATTGAACGTTAATTCAAATGAATTGACTGTTACCTAATAGGGGGTCAGTAATTTTTCAGGTGCCGCGCAGGGCCGGCGAACGATTTTTGATTCATTCTTCGTCGAATCGTACAATATGCCCATTAGGTACCTACCAACGTGGTGTTGCAGGTGCTTTCGTTTCATGATTGGGCCGAGTCAAAATTAAAAATGAATATGTTGTGGTTTCTGCTGTATGGAGGACTAGATTCATAGAAAAAAAAAAAAAAAATCATTTCATCATTTGAAACAATAATAATTATTATTGAAAAAAATAAAATAAAATAAATTACTTAACGGCAGAAGAAAATGAATTCAATTTTTTAGCTGAATCTTAATTGAAAATTCGTTCCCATCGTTTTATGACTCAGAGGCTGTGAAACTAGTGACTCTCATCTAGTGATTACCTATTTGAATGACTCCAGACGGTTCTTAGTTTTAGCTTTAAATTCGCACACTGACCTTCTATGGTTATATTTTTTCTTCGTACAAGATCGGATTATTGTAGCTCCACATTGTGGAATAAAACCTCTTCGGAGTCATTCAGCTATCTAGAGTTCTGAGATAGTCTCCAAAAGACGTGACAGTGCAGTTACATTTGATAAAACTAATTAAATAGAACTCGTAGTACATGTGGGGCGGATCTAGTCAAGATCGCGAGTCAAAATTGGTCGAAGCAACGAGTTCGAATCCAGGGCAGAAAAAGAAAGTGAGAAATAATTTCTCGCACACTCGCGCACTTTAACAATAATTATTATTGTTAAACTGTTAATTCACCGAAGTGCGAAAACCTCTACTGTTGATAATTTTAGCAGAACAACGTTCAGTAAGGTGCTCCCCTATTTCCGACTCTAACTCATTTAAAACTACTTACATCTACGTGTATGAGGAATTTAAGGAAAAAACTATTCACAAAAAAGCTTACTGTCATTATACTGGTAAGTACCAAACCTATCAGGTAAAAATATACCAAATATATCATTTTTAGGGTAAAAAATATCGGAGCAAAGCAACTAACTACCTACATTAGATAAGCCCTCATACCATATAATATAATATGGTACTTTTCCGTTATACCCCCCCCCCCCCCCACGAGATTTTGGTTGGCTTTGGGTGCCCTAAAGCCATCGGGAGGGGTGTGTATGAAACTCGAAATCGAGTGGGAGGGGGTGGGGGTGTTATAACGGAAAAGTACTCGAATTTGGGTGCCTTAAAGCCATCGGGAGGGGTGTGTATGAAACACGAAATCGCGTGGGGGGGGGGGGGGGGGTATAACGGAAAAGTACCTATAATATATTAAACCATATTATGGTATGAGGGCTGGTATTATTATTATATTATAATCATCATCCATCATAACCATCATACTTTCCCCCACTTCTTATCTACAGGCAGCGGTCACATCTATACATTATGTACAAAATTTACCAAAATGTTAGCATTATGTAAGATAAAAATGATTTTAACGTCACATTGATCATAAATAGCCAATATAATAACACTAGGGTAAGGTCGTGCTCCTAGGGACAAAGCCAACATCATAGTCATGAAGCTGTCCGAAAATTTTTTTGTTCGCAATGGTTTGAAAATCCAACCTATACAAAAATATGAGACTAACCTTGTTGGGCAAAATATGATCCCGATTAGAGTCCTTCACAGTTTTGAGTCTGTTGTTATGCAATATTTTCGTCGTCTTCGGGATCATGCACCAGTCAGGTTAGGTGGATAAATTCAACTTTTATGCTGAATAACATTGGATGAGGATTCCCTCGAACAATCTATGACTTCAATTTCCAATGTCCTAAATAATATTATACCAAAGGACATTTTGAACATATTAAACCTAATTGGGGATTTTTGGACGTTTTTGGACCTTTTTGATGGTACAAAACTAGGAACATTTTGGATATTGTACCTACGCTCAAATCCAGCGTCACTGAACGTTTTGGATATTGTACCTAGCAGTGCCGGCTACTGGTATACCAAAATTATTTAATGCTCCTATAGGAGCATAGGAGCATGATATTGTGCACCCCCAGCCAATACGCACAAAAAGAAAAAATGTTTATAATATATATTATAATATATAAAAATTCCTCCATCCTCATTTGATGGCTAATGACAGAAGACGTGATGTTAGGAAGTGTGCGAGTTGAATCTACGCGCGAAACAGAGCGGGGAGATAAAATGCTGTCAGGAAGGGCTATGGGGCTAAGGGGGAGAGCTCTCCTGACCAATGAGAGACTGATGGAGCAAAATTATTTAATGCTCAGATCAGCTGTCAGTCCCTATGTCTCGGGACCAGGGGTTTATGTGAATCAGAGAGCAAGATTTAGGCAGTCAACGGCCAATTTGGCGCAGCTTTAACTTGATGCGCTCCTCCACTCAGTGGAGGAACTCCAGAGGGCATCTTATCGAATTGGATAAACCAGCTGATAACAGAGCTGCCAGAAGTCCCCCTTTCTGGAGCTTGGCACCCCCATGTTCCCCAATGTGTGGGACAGTTTTTGTCCCTCTAAAAATCCATATTTTGAGGAGATCAAGTCCCCCTTTTTCGCCCCAGGTGTCCCCCTTTCAGGTCGAAGGCGTTTGGCATCACTGGCTGATAAGAAATGTTTGAGTTTTTCCTGTTCGGCCGAGTTTTGTATCCTTTTCACAAGTTTTCTTCTTCCTTGTTTAGTGTTATTCATAAGTTTTCATACTGTTACGATTATGAGTGGAGGTAGGACGATGCCCAATTCAGTGCAATATATAAAAGGGAACTACCTATTCCCGTTTGTTGGTGGAGCAAAAATGCAACATTAGAGACACTGGCCGTCCCTTGTCATCACTACCTGGGCTACAACACAATAAAATTAAAACAAACGTGCAGATTCTTTCCGTTGAATACTATAAGGTAGATTGGCTTTGCGTATTTCCGAATTTCTGTTTACCACTAGAGAACATTTTTTGTGTCTATTGTAGGTTGGTATGTATTTAGTATCGTTTGTGATTTGACGATGAGAAAGTCATCAAGATTTATCCCATTTGCATATGGTTGACCTTCTCGACAGTCCCTCCTGATGTCTGAGCACCCCCTGATTTTCAGGGCAGGAACCGCCAATGGTACCTAGGTATATTGTACCCACCGTCACTTGGTACATGCACCTATAATATTATTGTACCTAATATTGACTGCTGTCAAGCGACAAGATATATGACCAATGATGAGTAGTCTTAACTACGTATGAGAAAAAATTGAACATTTAAAAATATTTCAGGGGTAAATTCAATGTTAAACGAGAAATGTCCCTAGTTACACGACCTTACCCTACTGTAAACCCCCGGAGGCCACTTAGGAATAACGGTTTTGTAACAGGCCAATTCGTGGCTAGCTGCCTGTTGAATTGGTTCAAGACGGCTTCGTGCATACCTGCTAGTGTTCCCCATGATCAAGTAACAGGTACTTGATAGTTACTATCACTCCAAGTCGCTAAAACCTTGTTTTTACACAATTTGATGAGAAATTCTCTGTGGAAGTTTTGAGAATCCCATGAGGGGGGGGGGGGGGGGGGAATACTTTTCTTGATTCATTTAAATTTGGCACTATATTATGGTACCTATTATGAAATCACTTGCCAGGGATAGATAAAGGCCTAGGATTCATAATATGAATATATTATAGGACTTAAGGACAAGGGCTAATTGATTTGGCCCTGCACGAAATTTTGTTTCAATAACCTCGAGAATACCTTTGGGATTAATTCAAGATAGGTAGTATCTGCACACAGCAGGGTTAATTTAAACAATCTGCTAAGACAACAGTGAACATGTTCGAACCTGTCCTTGCTTAGGGAGCATATACCTCCATGGGCGGGGCCGAGTAGGAGGAGCGACCATGTGGGCGTGGCGAGTGGGCGCGGCTTCCACGACGCCCGCCCTCGTCCTATATGGGGGCAGAGTCGTGGACCAAGTGGAGTCAAGAGTTGTTGAACCCAGAGGATGTTGAAAGTCCGGCTTCGGAACTTCGGGGGGTCGAGGTGTAGACGTTTCGCGTAGGTGGAGCTAGGGGTTCACTTCGCTCGCTTCGGGTGCTGGCGTTGGCACTGCGACTGCGACCGCTGAATCTGAAGTAGCCTCTGAGTCTCTCTTTGGTGGTCCTGGAAAGAAAACCAAAGGTGTCCTTAGGATTAGGGCATGTTCTAAAGGGGCCGCTGAAAGAGGCCTGGACTTTCTCATGGAGCCACACAGTCTTTTGTCCAGAAGCTGCTACTCCTTCAATGTATTTAAATGGAACAAGTCCAGCTGTGGCGGGGGTATGGGCCATTCTCAAAGAAAGCTAGGGTAACAATGTTGAAAAAGTGGACCTTCTCAAGTGTTTAAAAAAAAAAAAAAAAAGAATAAAAAACACTGGGAGTGAGTGCGGGCGCTCCGAGTCCGCGTCAGCTGCCAGTATAGTGTCCTATATATATCGCGTTAAGGACTGACTCACGATTATCATGGGGAGACTCCCCGAGCGGCGAGCGTTCCTAGCGGGGGAGGGGGGGGGGGGGGGGGGTTCTGAGTACGTCTTTCCGACTTCCTTGACAGCGGCCCTGTTGGAAGAGCCAAACGCGCCCCGATCTCAGGAAATCTAAAATTTTAAACTCGCCGTCGGAAATCGCTCGTTGAAAATTTTCTATTAAAATTCGCATCTCTAGGTAGGATACGGTCGAAACCCCATTAGCTCCGCTCGGCCAACCGCTTATTTGGACAGGGGGGCCCGCGACCCCCCTATTCGTAGCTAAACGGTCGGCAGAGACGATAGAAAAAATCGGCGTATTTTTAGGGCTTACCGTTTAGTCAGAGTAGGCTGAATTAGTGATTTAGATAATATATATATATATCCCGTTAAGGACTGACTCAAGATTTTCACGGGGAGACTCCCCGAGCGGCGAGCGGGGGGCGTCCGTATAAAAGCTTCGCTTCAAAAGAGACTTTTAAGGACTATGTTGAAGTACCTATTTGAAACTCAAGATTGAACCATTTTTTTGAACCACATTTTCAAACCAGAAATGTATAGGGTAGTGGTAATGAGAAACAGACGCAGTGCCGAGAACAAGTTAGTCACTAGTTTACTATTTAGGTAAAAAGAAGAAGAAGAAAAAAAAGATAATGATTTCAGTGTTCAGTCCCAACCTTGCAAGAACAATAATTATTAACATCGTAAATAGGTTATAATCTATTTATGATGTTAGAAGCACATTGTGATATGAAGCACAGAAGATATGAATTACAAACTCTCGACAAAACAATAGAAGGGCGGTAATGATACGAATAAATATACGTGCCGCGATGTTTCCTTTTATCTTCCATCGAGCAACAGTAACTGCATAAACATACGCAAGGAGGGGCACGGACGTCTCCATCCAGGACTTCTCCAGTGTTGCCACCACTGTCCACGACAAACGTTGATCAAAATACCGCCTTTTTTGACCGCCGCGGGGAAACTTCGATGTGAAACACGCGGTAATGACAATTTTTTCAGATACAAACGTCATTATCAGATGTGAACGTCATTATGTGTTGTGATCTTCCTAAGTAAAATTACAACACTCGCACTTACAAAACTCTGAACACTGTTGAACACTGAAAAGTAGAAGAATCTGTTCCTTGTGAAGGTGTGGACATAGCTTTCACTTTCACTGACTCTTTTCATCTATTATATTGGGGCTGCAACACGAGGAGGAGGAGGGTGGGGCGGTAGTGGGATTGAAGGGGGTGGAGAATCTCCATCTGATGGCCCCTCATGGGGAAACTGCGGAAACTGTGGAGCTCAAAATAGGAAGAAAAATGGTGAAGGGTGGCAGGGGAGATTCCCGCAGTAAATAAAGGCCGGGCACGGTAGACAACGTACAGTAGGTAGGGAGCATATTGAACTCAAAGATATATACCTATATAGAGATGTATATATATTTGATTGAACTGGTACCCAAAAGACCCCTTACAGGCGGTGGCAATGAGAATAATTCTTATTTCTCCTCAATTATTGAGTTTCAAGATTAAAAAAAAAAAAAAAAAAAAAAAAAAAAAATCAATATATATTGTGAAAACCAGTTTTTTTTTAACTAACACTGCAAGCAGGTATGAGATGAACCTAAGAAAGAGATGAAAAGAAAATACAAGTTAGTTTGCGGAAAACCTATAGATATACAAAATTTGAGCTTTTTTAATTTATTTTTTTAGAATTACCTACCTATCGTAGTATGTTGTGAGTCTGCTAAAATAAGACCTTACCAATTCCAGTGCTAGTTGGCATTACAACTCAGGATTCCTATAGGAATCCTATAGGATCCTCGATTTTTTGCGGTAGTTGCATTATGCATTATCCTAGGAATCCTGAGTTGTAATGCCAACTAGCACTGGAATTGGTAAGGTCTTATTTTAGCAGACTCACAACATAATCTTTATTTTTTGAAGTTGAGTAAAAAAACTAGCGGAAAAATTCTTGGCCGTTTTCCAAAATTTGATTTAATAACACCACCATCCGAAAGCAGGGAAGCCGGAATCAGCCCTCTTTAAAGCCCCCAAATTCACTTTTGGGGGTTCCTCGTGTATCCAAACACTACAAAGGTGTCCCTAAACGGTTTTTTGTTAATAAGGCATTTATTAACCAAAATACTTTATTGTCGTGGAATTAATTTTTGCAGTCTTTTTTCCATTTTTGCGTTTGTCCCATTTTATAGTGCAGCTGGTACTCGCCAGCTCGCAAGTTTCCACCGGTGATCATAAAAGCGTGAAGAACGCCCCTAAAAACAGAAACTGTACGCCTGGAAGTATGTTCACCAACGATATTCCACCCGAACGATCACTTTCCAGGGCAAACGTAAAGATATTTTCCTAAAAAAGATCAAGTGGGGTAAACCCTCTTGGCACCCAAAACCGACAAGAAGGGTGAAATACGAAGATTATTATGGATATCAACCGGGTTAGTGGGAAACCAATAAATTCACAGTCGGGCTGGCAAAGTTCCAGGACAAAACGCATTTCCACTTGGACACTCTTTTCACGCGAATGATATTTCTTTTCGTACCTACACCTGGCTCTCGCCTGATAACATGTTGAAGAAGAAAGGTGGAATGTCGTCGTAGGGCTCGTCGAAAATGTTCAACAACCTGGAACGCTCGAATGTCAATGTATCGATTCTCCACGCCAACAAATGTTTGACCAGTGATATGAACACATCAAGCCGACGAGTGTCCTTAGTAGCAAAAATAAGGGAAACGAAAAATAAACTTTTGAAAAAAAATAATAAATAAAAATAAGGTACCTATACTGCAACGGGGGACATGGCACATAGCTTCCTCACGTTCGAAGACTAAACCGTTATTCAGTCAAATTGGATTAGGTCATCACAACATAGACGGACTTATGACTATTAGGTTTGTTCCAGGTTTGACGGTATGTTAACAGAAATCGCCGGAGACATGGGCAGTTTAAGAACTGGTGTTCGAGGTCGATCGTAGGTTGGACGGAAACCGACAGCTCGAGTAAGTGCGGTCGGGTTCTGTCGACAGCTCTCCAACTTCTGTCGACAGACGCAGTCAGACCTATTACCAAACAACTCCATCAACACGAAAATCTCCCTTGTGATGATAACGATATTATGCCAGGTCGTTTGAAGAAATGAAACCAACGATAACTGGATCGACTGCGAGGGTGGGATGAAAGGATCTCAGTTAAAATGGATAATTATGAATGCTCCCAAATCTACACATCGCGGTGGGCGCGAGTTTTAAAATGACTGTTTACTGTCATTAACGTTTGCGCGTGTTATTTACAAAAGTATAGATCTTAAACCCTTCCCGGGACACATAAAACGTTCTCTTTTTGGTTCACTAGAAAATGAAAATGTCAACGTTGGTTGCACTGGCACTATTGATCCCCCCCCTTAAATGTACCATTTTTCACGTCAATCTTAATCACACCAACTTGAGGTCCAGTTAATTTCAGCGCTCGGGCCAACCGATCGATGAGACACCGGGACCCGGTGTAAAGAGTTCATTAGGTCATTCAGGCACGACTAACGCGGTAAGCCCACATATTTCAAAGCGTCGAAAAGCTTCTTTCCACTGGAAAAGACTCATGAATCGTTAATTCACGTTGAAAATGGTCAAATAAGCGTTGGAATGAGAGATAACGAGAGAGCGCTTTTTCACACTGTGTCAACACAGCTATTGAAAATAAGCTGAAAATTTAAGGTAGGTATATTTATTTGTAATTAGCTAAGCTCATTATAAATTAACTTTTAGCATTCGACATAACAGTTCCTATCCCCGTAAAGTGTGTTTGTACTAATCAAAAACAGTTATGCTAAGTAACAGTAACTAGTAACAGCTGTTACTGAACATAACAGTAATAATGTAAGCTGAGCTGCAAAACAGTTTTGCAGTTACGAGTTCCTCGTTCATTCCAATTTACAAAAAAGTGAGATTGTAGTGGACCCTGAAAGTGTTTATCCCGCTCTTTCCAAATTTGTCTAGGTACTATACTGGAGCAGCCCAAGGAGAAGGAGAAGGTGGAGGAGGACACGATTTTGGTCATCTTTATTCTAGGGTAGGAAACCTCTAGAAGCCGGAAAAATCTGAAATTCACCTCAAATAATAAGAAACCACCAAAAAGTCGTACCGCTCCAATAATATTGGAGCATATTATGCTACCTACCGACCCTCCGCTGCTCCAATAATATTATGCTACCTACCGAACCTACTGGGCCAATAACATTTGAAAACTTCATAGGTACCTTGAAAAAATGAAGTCACTTCAGCCGGTATACGGTAAACCAGGGCTACTTGAGAAATACCTATTACGGTG
This sequence comes from Pilophorus perplexus, assembly GCA_955831195.1. NCBI lineage: Eukaryota > Metazoa > Arthropoda > Insecta > Hemiptera > Miridae > Pilophorus > Pilophorus perplexus. Next base: position 20,320,655 of record OY037008.1, read on the forward strand.
AGGTGATACGGTTTACCGTAAATGGTTACCGCACCAAAACTTGATCAACAAACAAACTATCCCGTTATTATAACAATTCCTACTGCCCAAAACGGCTCATTTAAGCCACTTTGGTTTATTATTCTTGGAATAGTACACCTATGTAATCGCGACGGGGGTCGAAAATTCTGATCGGCCTCAAAATTTGACGTTATCCGTTTCGAGAGGTCTAGATTCCAAAAACAAAATGTTCGTGCACCGTACGCCGTCCGGGCCGTTTTGGGCAGTAGGAATTTTTCAAAAAATCTGAAATTTTGACAAAATACTTGGTTTACCATCTAAGTAGTTGTGCCCGCAAGGTTTTCAGCTCGATCGCCCAAACCCGTGGGGCGCTATGGGGCTAAAATGAGACAACGGGAGGAGTTTCTTGGAGGCTATGGGATCGAGTTAGGTGTCGTTTTCGAAGTATTTTTGGACGTAGAATCCATTTTTGCGGGTCCCAGAACGATTCGATTTCGCTGTGGGGATCTATAGGGCTTTCATGGGGCAACAAATGGGATTTTTGAAGGATCCCAGGAGGTCAAATATTTTCCGAGTAAAAAAAAAAAAAAAAAAATAAATAAATAAAAAACAAAACAAAAATATTTTTTTGAGATAAGAAAAGTTCTTTCATTGACACAGAATTGAATACTAATTCTCGCACAAATAACCTATATCAATAATAAAGTTTATTATTGATATAGGTTAGGTACTTGTGCGAGAATAATTCTAATTAATTATTAATTCTGTGTCAATGAAAGAACCTTTTGTTTGTTTAACCCTTGTGTAAAATTTGCAGCGTTTTAGGTCTCATTAATGGCCAGCGCAGGAAGGTCCTATCGTTTTCATCCTATAATAAAGTAATAAAGGATAATATTCTGTGAAAGAACATAATATTAATATGTTCTTTCACAGGAAAAAACAACAAAAAAAAAAAAAAAAAAAAAAAAAAAAAAAAACGAAACGACTTGAGGAAGAGGAACAGGGAATGCGGGTGGAACGGAAACGCGAACAGTACGATCCAAAAGGCTTTTGCAGAGTACTTCCGAAATTCGTAGCCCTTCCGGATGTTATCAACAACCCAGTCGAGCTGTTGGGTTGTGGAATGGGCGCTTAAAAAAACGCGCTTAAACCCAAATTGATGGTCCGGGATGACTGACGACACCTGAAGAGTAGGTACTTTGAAACCTCTTCAAGAGAATCTTCTCATTCATCTTCGCTAGCAGAGGTAGCAAGCTGATTGGCCGAGAGCTTGCCCGGTTTTCCTGCGGTTTACCTGGCTTGAGAACAACAATGACATACTCCTGTACCCAAGGCGCAGGAGTGCGTGGTAGAGATTCAGGAGGAATGCTTTACCCTTCCTGTGGTGGTTCTTGATCGAATCAGCTATTACTGTACAAGATAAGAGAATTTAATTTCTGGAAAATTGGAGTTGCAGGTAGTCTTCGTAGTATTGCTTTAGTAGTACGTATAGGGGTTAGTAAGAAACCTTCAAGTATCCTTCAAAAGCCCCATTTGTAGACCATGAAAGCCTCATAAATCCCCACGATGAAATGGGATCATTCTGGGACCCCTAAACATGAATTCTACGTCAAAAAATATTTCGGAAACAACACCTAACTCGACCCCATAGCCGAAAGCCCTACAAAACACCTCCCGTAGGCCCATTTTAATCCCACAGAGCCCCATGGGTTCGGGCGATCAGGTTGAAAAGCTTGCGGTCATAGCTAGACAGAAAACCAAGTATTGTGTCAAAATTTCTGATTTAAAGAAAATTCCTACTGTCCAATATGGCCTGGACCGCGGACGGAAATTTCATTTTTCGAATCTACACAACTTGAATCTGAACTTGAAATTTTGAGACCGATAAACATTTTCGACCCCCGGACCTAATACATGTGAAGACTTATAATATATTATATATAAATGTATATATACATGTCTATAAATCTATAATACACATGTATACTATTATTATTTCAAGAATAATAAACCAAAGCACGCGTGGCCTTTGAAACGTTGATTTTCAATTCGACCCCAAAACATCTTCAAGTCGAAATCAAGTTTCCTCGAACCATGGTGCGATTAGTTCACTCTCCGCCGTAACATCTGAACGCCTATTACACGCGTCATCTGCAGCAGTCAGCAGTCAGTTCCCCATCTCTCCCTTAATTAAATTCTACCGGGCATAGAGGGAGATAAACGTCCTGTTCCCAGTTGGAGTGATGGCAAGAAAACCGGCGACATAGGTACGTTTGAAACAGAACTCCAGTGGCTATAGCTTTACAAAGAAGAAGAAAAAAAAAAAAAAAAAACGCTTCCTCGCATTCACAGACTACCAAACATAATTGGAATCACATTACAGCCAAATCGGATTGTTAGGTCATCACAAAATTTATTACTGTACTTAGCAAGCAAATTGAGTTCGCGCCTGCGCACAGCGTTCCTCTGATTCAATCGTCATAAAATTTATTTGACCTCATGCGGCCAAACCCACCTTCCCTGAAAATTTGACCATAATCGGTTCAAAATTGAGGACGTTATAGGAAACGTGGACGAACGGTCAAACACACATGGAACCAAAGTTTCTCAGAAGGTTCTGAAACGCAAAATGAAAGTGAAAATTTTAACTAACAATTTTTCGATCCTGAAAGTGAAAACAATGCTTCCGGTACTACTGTACTTCGGTAGTCTGGGAAGCAAAAAACAAAACGGTTTCCCCACCGGCATTCCAAAGTAGAATAAAACTTCCAGTAAACTTGACCCAGCGTTTGGATAGGAAAATGTGGATTCGTGGACACGTAACTTTGTTAGTTGACAGGTACGACACAAACTGCGTTAGGACGGGGAAAATTATGACGAGATCTCTGGGGTTAGAATAATTCAGTTTCCCGACTTCTGATACGGTGCTAAAAGCCCCTACCTGCCTGAAGTTTCTCGTTGGCCACAAAGGGGAAGACCCCCAAAACCCTAGTTACTACCCAACGTTCCCCGAAGCGGACAGGGCGTTTATATAACGAGACAAGGAAAGGTGCTTGAAGGGATTATTGACTTCGACCAAGTTTCCAACAAGTACAGCATAGCTAGTCACTCTACCCCAACGTAGGTTTTTGTCATCCCTGGGGTGAGTGATTTTTCGGACTTGTCCTAGGGCACAACTATAGGGGGCCACCCCCTGCTGGCCAAAGCCAGCCAACCCCCGACCTCTTCCGACTGGCCTCAAATCCATTCTACTCGCTTTTCGATAATGTCTAGTTTTTTTTCTTCTTAAAGATAATATCTTTAAGAAGAAAAAAAAAACTAGACATTGTCGAAAAGCAACGTAAACAAGACTTGTTTATTATACAGGATGAGAATTAATGGATTCATTTGGAAGGTGAAATCCGTTTGTACCCCTTCTTTGGCCAACTCTCATTGAAAGATCAACAGTTTCCCTTCACTAGCCCTCCTTTTTCTCCCCCCCCCCCACTCCATCCTGCCATCGGAGCACCATTGTATTGTTGTTTGTGAATGTTTCCTTCTCCATGACCAGTGGGAGGAGGAGTTGTTTCTCTTGGCTGCCTTCCTCCACCCCTCACCCATTCCGAAGACCGCCGTATTACCCCTCGCCCACACCTGTCCCGTGGGACTCCCCTTTCTCAAAGCATACTTCAAGAATCTCGTAAAAATCTCGAGGAACCTCCCAAAATTCCCGAGGACCTTCCTCCTTATACATCAGGGACCCTCCCGCACAATCCCCTTTTTAAAAACTCGCCATGTTTGTATTTTTGGAACACTTTGAACACTTTATTGGACCACTTTGAGCCAACGTTTTGGTGTTTTCAGACTTTTGTCGATATCTACTAGCCAAGCTGCATTTTTCGAGATGTTTTTCAAATTTGTCCGAGTTCCAGAAGTAGGTAGGTACCTTAGAATAAAGATTATTCTCCTCCTCGGTCATCCTCGTTCTCCTCGGGCTGGAGTTCAAATATAATAGGAAAAAAAAAAAAGAATTTTAGGACGAAGATCTACCTCAAAAAGTCTCTCTAGAGAGTCTCAAAATGGTTTACAATTAATAAAAATCCTTTGCGGCGACCCTTCTTCCACAGCGTCATGGTACCAAGTAAAAAAAAAAAAAAAAAAAAAAAAAAAAAGACGATTTAAGACGAAATAGTCTATTACCACGATAAAAATATATATAAACTTGTAGACGCGTTTCGGTTGATTAGACCATCATCAGTACAATACCATCAAGTATTGTACTGATGATGGTCTAATCAACCGAAACGCGTCTACAAGTTTATATATATTTTTATCGTGGTAATAGACTATTTCGTCTTAAATCGTCTTTTTTAAGATGGATTCCCACTATCTCGCCGCATCCACCTTACATTATGGTACCAAGTCCCGGACCATACCTCCAGACCCCCTCCATTACCATTGGTCAACTATAAAGATGGGCAAAACGAATGATTTGGAGTCTGGAGAAAATCCTGGGCGGAGCCCCAGTTAGCCAAGCGTAACTGTTGAAACTCATAGTACTGTACTATGAGACCTGTAACAGGTCTCCCACAAGAATATGAATATTGCGCTCCGACACTGCAGTCTGGAGGCCGCAAAAGGAAACGCCGATGTGGCATCCTGAGCCGAGGACGAGCGAAGGGATTTCGAGTTTATTGTTGGCAACATTATCTCAGCTTGCTCGCCGTTTTGATTACGTCTCCCGGTTGGTTACGTTTCTCCGGGAAAGCCGTTGAGGAGTCAGGTGAGGGGAATTGTCTACAACGTTGCCAGGAAATTGTCTACGTTCATCGCCAGGGTGGAGGAAGAACAGAATTAAGAGAACGTTCGCGATGTTACTGTTGCTTAAATTTTGAGGTATTCCTAATTCTTCCTAATAACTGCACAACAGCAAATCTAAAGTAAAAATTCGTTAGGTTCTATTCAATCATGTGAAATTCATAAGTTTTCAATTAAAAACTCCGTTTGATGGGAGAAAAAGAGAAGTGCTGCCACTAGGAAGGGAAAAAGAGAGGGATCGGGGAAATTTCGTGAGAAGATTAGTTTGATTTGTGCCACCAGAATGCCGGATTGTCGGAGCGCAATATTCTTGTATTATCTATATACCTATAGAATCCCATGGAAATTTATTATTGATCATCAAGGATAAGATTTACTAGCCAACCCTAACCATGAATCAGACTTATGGAAAAACTGCAAATGCAGCAAGGAAATTGCAGTTACACTAATCTCCATTAAGCCGGTGAGGCACTTCCAGTCTATTGTCTTGAAGTGGCTGAAACCCCGGTTGAAGTGGGTAAAAACCGGTTTGAAATTAACCCCTTCAAAGATATACATATCTTCAGTACATGTATACTGAAAACAGGTTTGAGATGGTTGAAAATCTGTTAGAAGTAGGTAGCTGAAAACTGGTTAGAAGAGCGTGTAAACTGATATGAAGTGGCTGAAAACCGGCCTTATCTTGTCCATAGTATTTGCAGACCACCAGGAAAGAGCCGGCGGAACGCACTTTGTGAAATACAACCTACATTGAAATGGAAACAAAATTTGTTTCCAATTATTTAATAATACGATAAAACGAACCTGCTTCTTCTACGTTTGGAGCAGTTATTTTCATACGAATGCAAAAAACCCAGTGGGTGTAAAGATTCGGAATTTGGATGAAAATATCAGCTATATATTAAAATTTGTATCAAATGGATAGGAAATTACATACAAAAACTTTGGTTACCTTACGATAAAATTTTCGACATTCAGTCGTCATCAGTATCTGGCTATATATTAAATATATAGCTATATATTAGATATATATTAAATATTGATTTAGTAAAGAAATTTTCTTTACTAAATCAATGCAAAATTAATCGAATACTTGAAATTTCGCTCTCGAATATTTGCATGATTTCAATAATTATTGAATTATATTGGATTATAATCGAACACCAAGTCCAAGACCCCTTCTACCTACAACTGTCAGAAGAGGGTCCGCGATTTTCCACAACCTCAGACCTCACACATCGCCGCTCCTCACGTACAGGAAGATATTTAGAATATTCTAGGATCTGGGGTACCCGCCGCACAGTGGGACGAAACCCGAATCTAGCGGGTCAAAAGTCTGTAATAACAAAAACGCTGCAAATTTTACACAAGGCCTTATTATTAATCTTTGATAAAGAAAAATTGAGCAAAAACTAATTCTGTGTCTTTAACCCTTTCAGTACCGAAGTAAGTAACTATTAAAAACCCTTTAAGGAAGAAAATTAAAAAAAAAACTACAATGTTTGGACAGATGTGGGACCAAGAGAAAATGGATTGTGCGTCGAAAATTACCTGGAAAACGACACCTTATTTGACCTTCTGAATTCTTCAGAAATCCCATTAGTAGCCCCATGAATCCCCCAGTGAAATCAGCTCGTTCTGGGACCCCTCCAAAAAATGGATTATACGTCGAAAAATACTTCGAAAACGACACGTAACTCTACCCCATAGCCGAAACCCTTCAAAAACCTCTCCCGTAGCTTCTTTTTACACAGAGCCCCACGGGTTTGGGCGATCGGTCTGAAAACCTTGCGGACACAACTAGATGGTAAACCGAGTATTTTGTCAAATTTTCAAAGTTTGCCTACTGTCCAAAACGGCTCGGACGGTGGACAGTTATTTCGTTTTTGAAATCAAGACATCTTGAAACGAATAATGTCAAATTTTGAGGCCGATGAGAATTTTCGACCTCTGTCACGATTACATAATATGTGTATATTATGTAATCATATTATGTGTAATATTATTACACATAATACACATATTATGTGTATTATAAATAAGAATAATAATTTATTATTATCGGTTTTTGTTTATTACTAATAAACCACAACCGATTCAAATTGAGAAGTACCAGGTCCGTTTCCTGCTTCCTGCGCGTCATTCCGAATCCGTCTATTTAATTCTGTCTAAAAAACTACCTAGGTACCTATATTTTGCGAGTCGTAACTAACTCGTCAAAACCGGGAGTTGCATAGAATTGTTCAACTCCTAGGGTAGATAGTTTGTCTTGGGCGGAATATAATCGTCTACTTGCAAATTGACATCTGGCTACGTCCTGGTAACCTCATTTTGTGCGGTGCACATAAGAACACAACTGAGACCAATTGAAACGGAAAAGGGGCTCATTACCATCCGAAGGCCATAAAGGGTTACGAATGTTTACTTCAGAGGAAGGAAACTGTTAGCAGGGACCCCAAAAGAAACTGATATATGTGCGGAGGTGCGCTGGGAATAACGACGATAGAAAGGCAAGTTTAGAGGAAGAAGGGGAAGAAAGAAGCGAGGAGGTAGATAATATTTCGAAGGAGCCAACCTGAACCTGGAGATACGAGGAATTTATTGCGCAAATGTGGCAGACACATTACCGTGCGGTGAAATACTTGTCGCGTTTATCAGGACACTATTAAAGTGAAACTTTTATTACATCGTCCCAAAATGTTTGGTCTGTGTGTCGTTTTGCGTCATGTAACATCACGCTAATTACTCCACGCTACCCCGCCTCAACGGTAGAGCCTAGAGCAGTGGTCCGCAACCTTCTTTGAGTCATGGCACCCCTTTTCGTGACGGCCTCACCCTGTGGCACCCCACCATACAAACACAAAATTTCGTAGTTGTGACGTTGGCCGATCCCATGGATTATTAACTCCGAGTGATCGGGTGCCCAAAATGAGGAAAATCCCAAAAGGTACTTCCCCAACCTACTCTACCATGCGGCCAGAATAGCAATTCTGACCTGATTCCGATCGTTGGATCGGGACCAAAAATAAAGAAATACGCCTTACGCCAATTTGGACGAAAATAATAGGATAAAGGAGAAAAGAAAAATAAAATATAAAATGTGAAACAAGATGAGGTTTATTCAAAGGAATAAAACCTCTCGCCAAAAGACGATTAAAGGGCCGGAAGGCAAAAAGTGAAAATGGAAATTAAGGAAAGAAACTGAAGCGATAAAATATAAAATGGAATGGTCTCACCAATCATAGGGTGTGCAATTGTCGGGGGCGTTGGCCAAGTGACGCACGTGGATTGTAAAAATGAGAGAAAAACGATTTTATATTAACAGCTCAGAAGCTGACCAAAGAATCCCTTAATTAATCGCTTCAATCTCCCTTCCCCGCCCGACCACCACCCTTCAGTAGATGGTCAGGAGTCCCCCTGTTTCACCAATCACAACCCAGCTCTCGCCCGGACCCCCCCTTCCCCCCGCCGTGTCGGCGGAAGACGTGTTGACGCATCCAGGGTCGGTCCGTGAGGATCCGATCCGGTGACGCAATGCGTCACACCCCCTCACCAAAACAGTCTGGGGGGGGGGGGGGGGGGGGGGTTGCCTCGAAGCGAGAACCCGGGTCGTGTGCCCCAGCGCGCCCTCACCGCGCTCCGGCAAGAGTTACATTAGCGCTGAAGGCTTCGGTACTTCATTTGGGTTGTTGTTTTTGGTTTTGTCGAAATTAAAAAATTAAAGAAAATGATATTATTGGGGAGTGGGGGAAAAACCTTGGGCCGGTTGCCCAGGTCGAAAAAACCCCCGCAGATACCACCGGGCTAAATGGAGGAGAGTTAAAAAACAAAAAACGGTGAAGTTCGGCGGAGTTCCTTCGGTATTGTGTGATTTGTAATATTCTCCCGTCCATTTGTACTCCTGGTGTTCCGCTGGTAGTCAGTCCTATTGGGTCCTTGATAGCAAGATTCATTGAAAATATTGTTTGTGTGTTTTTGTTCACGGTCATGGTTGCCTAAAACAAATGACGGTTAGCGTCCAGTTTTAAGAGATGGTGCTCTGCTTTACCTGTCGGTTTTCGGTGATCGTCTTTCACTCTGGCGCACGTCTTACACTCCCTGAGACGTCCTGTCACATACGATCGTTTGGCAGTGTGATAAAAATCAACCTGTGGAATTAAGCTGGTCGGGAGGTTAACTCTCCTGCCAGCGTTAGTATGACGATGCAAAACATTGTTGTCAATAAAAGTGTTTGGGTTAGATTGTATTGGTAATGTTTGGATGTTTTCACCCCAGAGAGGATCGTCTTGCTGAAATTGTGGCCGTAGGCCGAATGATGTTAAAATTGCAATCAAGTTGCAGACCATATTATTAAATGCTGGAACCGGTGGCGGGTTGCCAGCGAAATGGTGGATTTGCAGTAAAAATTCAGTGATGGCGCTAGCCGGTGGTAGAGTAAGACAGAGCTTGAAGCCCTTATCATCGTCGGAAAGTATTCTCAAAGTAAACGAAGATATTAAAAAATCGCCGAAGACGCACGTCTGACCGTGAAAATCGGCAAAAACAGACGGCTGCAGTTCAGTGATGGTTATGTATCCAGAGGTCAGTCCAAATGGACGAGCCCTGTACTCAGATGGCTCAAAAGAAAATAAACGATGCGCGTCAGGCGAAACGGGCATCCGTGAAGTCGCGGATATTAAGTTACGTAAGGCCAAATACCTCGCGATTGTTAAAGAAAAATTAAAATGCGGGATGGATGGCCGCGGAAAAATTTTTAAATTCGACTTAAGCCGTTTTCTGCGCGGCCTCACTCTGCACGGTGCGCGTCCCGAGTACATAGCGTTACGCTGCGGGTCCAAAAAGATTGTCCTCTTGAAAAGTTGACGTGGCCATTCCATCGGTTGATGGAGTCCGTTGTGTCCATCGTTGGAAGAAATGAGACTGGTCGAGTTGTCGTTATTTAATTTGTTTTTTGTGAAATATTCCATCCCCGCGATCGCGGCAAATATTAAGTTACCTTTCGCGAAAATGTTACGTCTCCAAAAGAGACCGGTCAAAATCGACCCTTCCCCGTCCGAAATCGCCTTTCCGGTTACAGGGGCATTTGATTGTGTTGTACGAGGGATTTCCCCCTCAAGAATTTTCTGGGGAAAAATTTCCGGTGCAGTTGGCAGAGAACGAGTTGAACTCGGCTCTACTTTGGAATCACTTCGTTGTGTCGGGTCCGGTTTCGGAACCAATTGTAGCTGTTGGGTACTTATGACGTCCGGGTCAGGAGTTGTCTCCCCAACGATGCCGTCATCCGTGGTTGTATTTAAAAGTTGTGTGGCTTCCCCGGTAGGAGTAGGGATAGGTTGCTGTCCCGTCAACAAGCCAGTTAATTGCTGTATTAATTCCAGCGTGAGCGCCCAGTCGTTAGACATTTCACAGGCTTCACAAGGCGGACACCGGTATGCCTCTTTGTCGTTGTCAGTTAACCCCATCCACATCGTGTACGGTAATTGCACACATGACGAATGAAAGGTCCGGCAACACATTCGACAAAAAATGGGGTCAATTTCTTCATCTGCATCAGATTCAAGGTCACACGACCCACAAAACGGGATTTCGTTCGCCGACATGCCTCAATGCAACAGGAGTACGCAAAAAAACTGAATCATAACAAATTTAAAGGGACCGAGTTGGATGTTTACAAGGTCAGATTTCGTAATCACAACACGGAGAGTTGGATAGACAGGCGGTGGGGAGGTCCGCACCCGACCCACTGACGGTCGCTCGGTAGGAAGGACCTGTCGTTTCGAGTCAAGTGACGTCAGCGCCCCTTCTCCCCCTGAAGACACTCCTTCCCTCCTGATACGTGGAAAAAGTCAACGGTTGGTCGATCCTCTCCACTCAAAATGCCGAACACGTGGTCGGCACCGAAACAAGGAGATAAAAAAAATTTTCTGTTTCCGTGGAAACCTGTCTTCCCTCGGAAGGGAAGGAAAATTCGCAGAGTCTGCTACCAGTCAGTTAGACACAAAAAAAAAATTTTCGTTCGTGGAAGCGATTAATCCTGTGGAAAGTTAATACCTAAATGTAGATATGAACGCTCTGGAACCATGTGACGATGGAACGTAGATCTTAAAAGCTCTGCTACCATGTGACGTTGGAACGTAGATCTTAAAAGCTCTGCTACCATGTGACGATGGAACGTAGATCTTAAAAGCTCTGCTACCATGTGACGTTGGCCGATCCCATGGATTATTAACTCCGAGTGATCGGGTGCCCAAAATGAGGAAAATCCCAAAAGGTACTTCCCCAACCTACTCTACCATGCGGCCAGAATAGCAATTCTGACCTGATTCCGATCGTTGGATCGGGACCAAAAATAAAGAAATACGCCTTACGCCAATTTGGACGAAAATAATAGGATAAAGGAGAAAAGAAAAATAAAATATAAAATGTGAAACAAGATGAGGTTTATTCAAAGGAATAAAACCTCTCGCCAAAAGACGATTAAAGGGCCGGAAGGCAAAAAGTGAAAATGGAAATTAAGGAAAGAAACTGAAGCGATAAAATATAAAATGGAATGGTCTCACCAATCATAGGGTGTGCAATTGTCGGGGGCGTTGGCCAAGTGACGCACGTGGATTGTAAAAATGAGAGAAAAACGATTTTATATTAACAGCTCAGAAGCTGACCAAAGAATCCCTTAATTAATCGCTTCAATCTCCCTTCCCCGCCCGACCACCACCCTTCAGTAGATGGTCAGGAGTCCCCCTGTTTCACCAATCACAACCCAGCTCTCGCCCGGACCCCCCCTTCCCCCCGCCGTGTCGGCGGAAGACGTGTTGACGCATCCAGGGTCGGTCCGTGAGGATCCGATCCGGTGACGCAATGCGTCACATAGTGTAACAACTTCGGAATATATTCTTGTTTTTTTTTTTTCTATAGAAACAAGTTTTCAGTAAAGAGCACAAAAACTTTTATTAATAATTAATAGGTAGGTAGGTACCTAAGTAAAATGTTAATTCTTTTCTTTAGTGGTAGGTAACTTAAATCAATGTGAAATTTGTCCCTGATGTTTTCGGCAAATTTCTGGGATTCTAGGAGGCAGTTGGGAAAGGCAAACCATCATGTCGTCCTCTAATACGCTTTCCAACATTCTTTGCCGGTCTTTGGTTCTGTCTTTTACGTCGAACGACATTTCAGCAACACGACGAGCGACAGTTTCAGTCGAGGGTACCTTGTCAATTTCCAAAGCTGCTTCATTTCCAAGCATTATGCGTACCATTTCTTTGCAAGCAGGTTTAACCAAATTTTCTCCAATGGTGTGTGCTTTCATTTCTCCTAGGATCATTCGGGAAACAACGAAGCTAGCCTCGAGAGTTCTATCTGAAACCTTGACTTTTCTTGTGAACTGAGCAGCTTGTTTATTATTGCTAGAAAGAAGCCTCTTGAAATAAACAGCTTTCTTGTCCTCCAAATGAGAATGTTTACTAGAAAGGTGGCGTTTCAATTTACTTGGGACCATTGCTGCATTGCTCAATGTTTCACCACAGACAACATCGGTTTGTTTCACCACTTAGGAATCGGTTTGTCTGGAGGCCCACACTTTTTTTAATTATACACCGCTTTTATAATAGGTAGGTACGTCGTTTCACACATATTATACTAGTTAGCGGATCTGTTTAGTTCAATCGTGTCCCAATAAATTGCATTAGGTTCAATATTTGTTTTTTTCTCCTTTCTTATTATAATTACTTATACAAAAAGTTATTCCGATCTCAAAATCTTGCGGCACCCCTGGACGGGGCTCACGGCACCCCGGTTGCGGATCACTGGCCTAGAGAGACGGCGTTTTTTCCGTCGGGTTCCGCGTTGGTCGTAGATGTGCCGTAGGCCATATTAGATTTCGCCAATTCTCTTCCTTCGTCGCCAACGGAGCTTTCCTTCGCGACGAGCCGGGTCAAATAGCGTCGTTACTAGGGATTACTAGGAAAATTTTCGAAACTCCGAAACCCGATACAACTTTTGCCGTCGGTTTTGAACGAAACTACGTCTGTTAAAACGAGCTTTTCACGCTGATTTCAACGAGCACAAAACGATTTCTGTGCGATAACCCGTTCGAAAGTTATTCCAAGATCGTCGGTAGGGGGGTAGGTATGCGTTTGTTATTACTGGAGACAAACACATACTACAATGTGACTATTATGATGAGAATTCTTTAACGTTGTAGTAGTACCTGCTCATTCTCCAAGCAGCATACAGTGCCGGTGTCGTCGTTGTCGGAAGGAACGCGATCCATACGAACATTGTGTAAGTTATGTCAAAGTGTCCGCTGTTGTCGTAGGTTTCGGTCAAAGCAAGTTTGGCAACCCTGTAACAAAAATAGTAAACAACCATGACATGGAGGAAAGAAGTTTCTTTCCTCCATGCAACCATGAAAAAAGGGTTTGGTCCCGAAACGCACTGGATTTGGGCTCGCTGGAATTGGGCAAACTGACGGGTTTGGGCTCGCTCGAAAATCAACAGAATTACTGTGTACAAAGATAAGTCAATGAGTTAAATCGTGGTAACTCGTTAGTTTAAAAAAGTCGTCAAATAAATCGATAAGTTGAATCATTTTTCGTTAAAAAATCATTATTCTTCTCCATATTGGTTGCTCCAGTGGGATAAGCCATGATGAGACACAAAAGAGATGAGAACATCAATATTATTGTGTTTTATACAGCTGCTCCAAGTGTTCTAGCATTTCTCTTATAAGAGAGGGCTTCCTCCCAAACAGATAAATCTATTTGGGAGGAAGCCATAGACCCACAACAGACTCCTTCTTTTTGTATAGCCTTGTCCTAATGCCATGGCCTGTTTGATGCTTGCAGTAGATGAAACGTACATCCATTTAGGTAGTTTGAAATGTGATGTGCATTCTGATTCACTCGTGGATAAATAAATGGCGTAGTAAATCATATCGCAAGATCCTAGGATTCACCTTATCTCAACAAGAACACGACAACTTCATTTCTTCACTTTCTTTTCTCCTCGCGGGCCGAAAGCAGGCGCTGTTGACGAGCCCAAACCAGTTGCGTTTTCGTTAATGGTCAAACGAGTGAGAGTTTTCCGGGTCTCCGCTAGGGCGATGGTTACACAGAAGTCGGTACCTACCAAGGTGTTGGATCCCCTCGACGACCCCTCACCAAAACCACCACCTCACGAGTGATGAAGCTCAGGCTGAGCCGCTCAGCCTACTAGGTGTTGCATTCTCAAATTATGAGTTTATTGGCCTGCTGATATGTGCTGAATTGAATTTTGAAATCGCAAGGAAAATAGGTAGTCGTTCGGATTCGTTCTGACGCTAGCATGACGGGACAGACCATATTCATGTTCACCAACATAACATAACCAAAAATAGAAAAGATTTTTTGTACACTTTCTACTTTTTGTGCGAATGCACTCTGGCGGATTAGTTAAAGTGTCACGCGGGAAAATTCAAAACGCCAAATATTCACTAGTGATTTCCTCTGCTCAGACACCTAATTTCTCAGTGCTAACTGTACTGAGTACCTGGTTCATTATTAGTTCAACTATGTTCGGCTGAATTTTCCCATTTCTCTGACCTTGTTCCCTAGCCCATTGAAGGAATGGGATTCAGTAAGTTATAATAGGTAACTGAAGGAATCTGGACTGGATAGAAAGTGTTTTTAAACACTTGAACATTAAATGTTTTAAATTTTAAAAATGCCTAAAAATTGAGACAAGAATTAGAACAGAGATTTTGAAGTAGGCATTGGAATTGCCATTACATTCACATAAAATGAAGAACGTTGAACTTTATTGACTTTTGACTTGCCATATTAGCGTGCTGGAACCGAAAAAGAAAGGATGACATAATAATATTGTGTTTTTTGTTCCAATTCAATTGAAACGATCAAGGGGAGCCAGAAATGAGGAAAACCTTCGGAAATCCTTAGGACCATTAGTTCACTGAGTGACCGCGTGGCAGCGCCCCGCAGATGGCAGGGGCCCAACGAGAACAGTAACAGTTCTATTTATTCCGTGGGCCACCCTCTCACCAGTCCTGGTTATACTAACCATCAACACTCTCCCGCTATGCTGTCACCTACCGTAGGTGACAGCCTTCCGTTTAAAAACAGTGGCTCTCAGGGTTGACGCCGTGCCGTGACGTTTCCATTCATCAACATGCTTACAAAGAAGTTAAACTTACCTGAGGACCATCAGAGGGCACAGGCAGATGGCGAAGATGGACGCGATGGTGCCGAGGTACCTGTGGCTGCGCTTCTCTTTCCTCACGTCCAACTCGGCTTCATATATATCGTGGTGGTTATTACTTCGAGGCCGTCCGGACAATTTACTGTCATCGTTTCTGGCGGAAAACAGAAAAAAAGAAGAAAGAAATATAAAAAACCTATAGGTACATAATTTTTCCCCTTCAGGGACAAACATCAGATCATGGATATGTCAAACCAATTATGTTTGCGAACACTAGCAACGATTTTGTTTAACCTAGATACTGGGGTGAATATTTCGTGACGGGTGGAAATCTTTTCCATGACCCCCAGCCAAAAGACATACCTAATATGGATATTATCCATGTCAAAACAACACGGAACGCTCGCCTTAGTAACACCCTCGCTCGTCCTGCCTCGTAATAACTAAAGGAGACTAAAGGCCACTACAAACAGAGGTAGTTGACAATGAGTCACCAGTAGGGAGAAAATATTTGGTGGTAAATGATGAATCACCTTGCTTTCCGTTCTCTTTCTTATAAATGAACGCGGATCACGCATTGTTTTGCGTGACAATCAATAGAAACGTGCAAATCAATAGAAAAACAACGATTTATTTTATAGAAAAATGAAACACATAAAATAATTAAGGTAAATGCTCCTTCAATGAATTTAATAAATTCTCCACTGGGCGCTGCACCCTCAGGCTCTGAGCCGTTCCTTTTCTTTGGAGAGGGAGGCGCACAAAGAGGCAATACGCTGGTCTCGCCACTTCACAGCGCGCTCCGCTTCTACACGCTGTTTCTTCAGGTTATCCCTCAGGTCCTCCAACAAAGAAATATTGACGAGCTGTGGAGCAGAAATTATTGTTTAGTACGAATAAGGTACAGAACGTTATGTACTCCCACTTCTTACACCCATCAAGTGGTTGTCGACAACACCTCGACAACAACTCGTTGCCAAAACAAACCTTAATTGAACTTCATTCAATGGTAATTACTCAGTTTCTTATTGACCCAGGTGGATTGGTCTAAGGCATCCATGAAGTAAGACGAATCTCCTTCTGAACCAAACTGCTGCTTCGCTGTCTGTGGCGGTGGATCGCCCAGTATTCCCTCATTTGGTTCAAGAGATGGTCCGTCTCCCCTACACTTCTTTGTTTTGCGCGACATTTTTACAAAATTGGACAACTTTGAAGTGGCTGTATGGTGCCTTCATTCATCATATGTTCTACAACGTCAGCTGTTTAACGCAGGAGTTAAATCATCAGTTGTCCATGCATATTTTGTAGAAGTACATTGCGGTAGTACCTCATTGATTTCTACCTAGCCTTCACTTTTCGAGTTAATAATAATCTAAAGTGCCGGAACGTTGCATTTTGCGTGGAGAAAAAATAGTGTCGCGAAAAGTTCGTTGACCCGTGGAGAAAAACAAGCCATCAATTGAATTGAATAGATGAGGGCAAACTTTCTGTTATATTTAATGAGCGAGAGAAACTAAGAAACAGTAGGTATCTAGCGACCAAACTATGCCACACAACACATCAAAAATATCCACGTGATGCTCATTACGTAAACAACTGCACCCTAACGACCGATGCGTAATAAAACCTTATGCCGATCAGAGGTAACGAACGGCTCAGGCTGCAAAAATCGTTTTGGAGTCGTTGGAATCAGCCTAAAAAGCTCATTCCATAGACCCTTGTACCAACGAAATCGGACAAAAACTTTCGTCCCCCTTTTGAGGCCTCCTTAGTTACACATCAGAGATAAACATATCGTCGTGAAGGACCTCCCGAAAACCGATGAAGGGGATGAGGGAGGAAAAATCAAGGTAGCCTATAACCACCCCCCGAACTCGCTGATGACAATGAGACCACCCTCATGAAAATCTGTTGAGCCGCTCGGGCGTGATGCTCTACACACACACACACACACACACACAAAAAAAAAACAAAAAAAAAAAAAAAAACACATGTCGAAGAGGTGAGCGCACCTTTCCATTTTTTGGAAAAAGGTTTCGCTAAAAAGTCTCGCGAAAAATTCCTTGACCCCAGTCAAAAGACATATCCATAAGTTGTATAAAAGCACACAGAATAATAAGCGATATAGAAGCGTCTAGATATCAAAATGTAGACTTGAAAAAAAAAAAAAAAAACTTGCGCAATACACCCCTTACCTACTGTCCGAGTATGGTCAAAAATAAAAGAATGGAATTCGGCCCTGGCAAGTTGAAAACTATCACAGTTGCGGATAAGGAGGGAAATCTGGAGCATAGTGAATACGGAGCAATATCAGCAGAACAGTGAATGAGGAGCAAAATCAGTGGAGCTGAGAATGAGGAGGGAAATCAGCAAAGCAGTGAATGAGGAGGGAAATCAGCAAAGCAGTGAATGAGGAGGAAAATCTGTTAGCTGCAGGTGGCACCCAAACGGGATCAAGGAGTAGGTACCTATGCGTCTTCGAAACTCCATCACAACTCCTGGTCCAAGTCAGGTTCTTATCACTCTTACCACTAAACGTGAATTTTCCAAAATGGGTACTTCATGACAGGTGTGCCCCAATCTTTATCCGTATGAAAGAACTTCCTCACACCATTGCCCTCATGGTTCTACTGGGAGTTCGTAGGGAAAAAGGGAAAACTACGATGAAATCGTGAAAATATAACCCACCCCCCTCACAACTTCAAGAAATTAAACTACGAGGAAGAAAAATGGTGACTTTGGATTCACGGGAATTCCCCTCACCGGAGGCGACGAAGTCCAGCAATCTGTGTAATTCTCTGGGAATCGTAAGGGGGTTGGAGTTGGAAGGCTATATTACTCAGCCCCCTTTTTCGAGCTTTTCCTCTCCACCCTAAAGGGGGAGAAAAACTTGGGGTTTTCCAGCGCTATTTTGCCGTTTCCACCACCGACGATACGCCTTTTGTCTTCCGAGTGAAGCTCACGCGAGCGGTTTTGTTATGTACGACGCAAAAAAGGGGTTCTTTCTCGCTGAAAAAGTTCATTCTTCGGTTTCACACGCTACGCTGGTTCTTACGGGACACAGTTTGGACACCAGTCTGGAAAAATGATAACCATCGACCTCCAGTTTGCAATTTTTAGGGGGCCTACTTACGTCAGTCTGTAATGTTGGGTCCGCAAACGTCTCAGCCGACCCGGCATTAACAACAGTAACGAATATCCGCGAACAGAATATCCTTTACCCTTGACACACAGCCCACGGTAGCCGGTGGTGAGAAGAACAAGGTTTAGCTAATGTAATTCATTAATATGCTTACTGTTAAGCATGCGTCTTAACAATAATTAAAGGTGACAATGTTTTTGTTCTGCTAACTGTCCAGAGATCCGATCGTGGTCGACGTGGGTGACGCGACGCGAACGCGAGGAGAATTTGATTTTGGTACCTTGTTCGGGCCGACCCCCTTAAAGGTGGGATTTCCCTGACGCGTCTGCGGCCCGCGGCCGGTCTCAGCGGCTACATGGGGTGTTGTTCAGATGGAACCGATTTCCCCAGCGCGGCTGCGGCGCGCGGCCGGTCTCAGCGGCTACATGGGGTTGAAACTCGCTACATGGGAGACGCGCGGCCGGCGGCCAGACTGGTAGGGCGCTTGTACGAATGTCCCCGTTGACAATTTTTTGTGCGCGGATGTCCCCGCACCTTCACTGGGGGTATGCGTGAAGGTCCCCATTCCCGTTCTTGTGATGTACGCGACCAGTCCCGTCACCATGCTCGATTGTCCCCGTGATGTGTAGAATAAACCACAGTGATAATACTACGCTAAGTATCCAGCCACAGAATGCCTCAGAAGCCTCTGCTAGGTTGACCATAGGTGAACCGAACGACCAACGCAGCCAGTCACCTATCTCGCTGTTCTCGTCCTTGTATTTGGTGGCCAATCCAAGCTTTTGAATTTGGCGGAACCTGGAAGAGGGAGACGAACCCGATTGTAGGAAATAGTACTCAGTCATACAGCATGGCTTCCCGAGCGAATTTTCAAAGAAAATGATGATCGTGAGGTGAGAGGAGAGCTGAATTACTTGGAATTATAATATTTACGATGACTAATGATTTATAATTTTCTCACCATGCCTGTGCTAGGTGAAACTTGCATCCCTTGACATTCGTGTTGGGTCATACTTTTTTAGCTGCATTGTGCACTGCTCGTTCGAAATCGTTCCATTGAAACTGATCGAGGTGATCGACGAAACTGAACTCGCAACTCATTGTTCCAAGTTTTGATAAGATTTACTCTTAATTTGAACCTCGAACCGAACGGGACTACTCACGCATACCTATTCGATCGTGACGGGGACGGGGAGGTATACCCGCTTGCACTAGGCAGGGACATTCAGGCGTATTTGTTTTTACTTAGACTTCCGACGGGGACGGTGGCGATGTCACCCGCAAACGGAAAGATAAAATTCACTCGTTTCCCCCGCCTCTCTTTACTTTACTTACTGAGTCATGAGCAGGCTCATGACTGGCTGTGATTCACAGTCAAAGAAAACCACCGGGGATATTATGAGGGTTTGCATACCCCAGCCGCGAAGGCGCGCGGCTTGACTGCCCCTACCAGTCGGGTGACATCGCGACTTAGACTTCCGACGGGGACGGTGGCGATGTCACCCGACTGGTAGGGGCAGTCAAGCCGCGCGCCTTCGCGGCTGGGGTATGCAAACCCTCATAATATCCCCGGTGGTTTTCTTTGACTGTGAATCACAGCCAGTCATGAGCCTGCTCATGACTCAGTAAGTAAAGTAAAGAGAGGCGGGGGAAACGAGTGAATTTTATCTTTCCGTTTGCGTTTGTGTGCTTGTGTGCTTGTCTGAAATGAAGTTCACCCACGAAGAGGACGAAATTCTCATCCACATCGTGGCATTCCTGTATGATAGTGAGTCGGAAGACTACAAGGAAATGTCCCCAATGGGGAAGAATGAAAAAACATGGGTAGCTGTACCATCTTTCGTCAGGTCTTCTCTCACCAGTGAAACAAGGTAGTTTCTCTCTCTTCTCTCCAAATTGTTGGAAATTCAACCGAAAGAACGATCTGAACCGTTTTTCATCCTTTTCAAGTGGCAGTCGATGAGAACCAATGTTAAAAAATCCCTCTTCTGTTCTTCTTAAAAACATAGGTGCGTGAGGCTCCCTATCCATCATCAATAATCCCTCTTCTTCATCCTCCTCTGACAATAAAAGGGTCACAACAATATCCTCGCTCGGCTGAAGCTGAAGCCAAGGTAAGCAGTCTCTGGCCGCCGCCGCGGCCGCGCCTCTTTGAGAAACCTCTCTTCCATAGCGCGGCGCGGCTGGCGGCTGAGTAGAAACATGACAAAATCGCGAGCCGCTGCCGCGGGCCGCAGACGCGTCAGGGAAATTCCACCTTAAAGGGTCCTGGATAGGCTGGTTGTGAGAGGTATCGATCAGGGGCTAGGCTGATCACCGTCTCCTGTCCTTATGGGCAGCTGGTCATTCCGGAGGCTTGATACTTAAAGCACCTTTCAACTATAATCTGCCTGCTTGATCTGCGGTGAACGGGGAGATTTGTCGCTTGAATAGGTAAGTTCCTGTCAAGCTTGGAATCCAAATTCCAATTTGTGAGGATTGTTGATGTGAGCCTTACGGAAAGAAGCCGATCTATCATCATGGCATCAACCGAGCAGCAGATTTATTTTCTCTGGCGCAAGATCGCGAGAATTATGCAGAAATGATCGCCAACCATCACTAGTCGAGACAGCACCAGAAGAATGTATCTTCTCCTCTTTTACTACAGCAAAACTATAGTAACCAGCAGCTAATTCAACAGCATGTCTCCCTGTATGATATTCAAGGAACAAGCCTGATTTGATTTCTCCGACAGGAATCTCTGCTAGATGGAGTGCTAACCCGTACGTAGCTTCAAACCCGAGAAGATCATGATAAATTCAAAACCGAGACTCTCTCATTCCCCCGAACATTTCCCCTATTACCATTTTAACAGCGCTAATTATTCCTACTCGGGTTATATTATGCTCATCTCCAGCTTCCATTTCAAATTAAAATTCCCCTGGAATTGCTAATTTCCTCTTTAATATCTTGTTTTCAAGTTTGCTCGTCAGAGCGTCCAGTTTGCCCCGCTGGAGTTAATTTTGGCAAATGGTTCTGTGACCTCGAGACTAAGAGGAGCAATATGCAAAGGAAAAAAGTAACTAGTTGATGGGATCATCCTCCTTGGCTTTTCGGCCTTGGTACGGTGGGGTAGTTGAGGAGGTTATTCTGGTGAATTAAAACAGGTTTCGTCCGAGCTTTCGCCAATATAATGGCATCTTCAGGGATACAACTGCAAAACAAATTGGTTGTTTTAGGAGGTAGTTCTAGCTGACAATATGAGATATGCGACAGATTATTGCGTAAGTAAGTACCTTAGGGTTTAGATTTGTAATAGGTAGGTATTCTCCACCCCAAGGAAAAAAAGGATAATGCACTTACTGACGGTAATTTGATTGCTTTCGTTTGATTAAGAAATATTGGTATCCGTTTGTATAAATAGTTTTCCTTTGCAAGGTGGGGCGTTTCGTGTTGAATTCGAAATCAACAACCATTATGGGTATGGTTGAAGCGATTTCAGATAAACTCTTATGGCTAATTTGATGGTAATAACTAATAGTAGGTATCTTGAATTTGACCCAGTAGTCGGCGAACCCCTCGTATTGTCTTACCACTGGGAGCCTGATTCAAGTCATAAAAAGGGATCTCGAAGGATCGCAGACGCTTCACGTTAATCCGTGGTTACCCTCGATCTCTAGGGATTCAGGTAACTAGGGATGGGATATCGAAAGAAAATGTCGATGCCAACATCGTATGCAAAATATCGATAACAGTTACTGATTCCTTCTTTGTAGCCTCTTTTGAAATAGAATTCCAAAAAAAAGTTTTTTAAATTTTTTTCATTTACAGGATTAAATTTCTGGGCAAGTAACCTATATCAGAGAATAATAAACCCTTGTGTAAAATTTGCAGCGTTTCACCGTTGTACAGGGGGACACCCCCAGACCCCCGGATTATTTCTGTTATGATAAAGGATCAAACCAATAGAACACAGAATATGTTTTTCGGTGATTCCACAGAGGGCTGGTGGAATAGGTAGGTACCTTCCTAAAAGTAATCAGTCATTCAGCCAGACTTACATTAACACATAAACACACAACAGTTGTCTAGTCCTAGTTAGTTACAAAGGCTTCTGGTATGTATAGGATTTACTTCTTTCCCTCTCAAGCACCAGGAGCGTTGTGCCTGCACGGCTTTCAGTCTGATCGCACAAACCCAGGGGCTCTGTGGGGCGAAAAAGGGCTACGGAAGCGTTTTTGAAGAGTTTTGGCTATGGGGCGAGTTAAATTGCAGCACCTGGGTCAGCAGACACAGAAACGCCTAATTTGAAAAGGTGATACAGGGTCAGCGGACCTTCAGACACAACTAGATGGAGAACCGAGTATTTTGTCAAAAACATATTATGTTTTTGACAAAATACTCGGTTCTCCATCTAGTTGTGTCAAATATTATTTGAAATCTACACATCATGAAACGTTTAATGACAAAATTTAATGTTGAGGCCGATCAATTTTTATGATCCCGTCATAATATTACGACCAACATAATATTATTATGTTGGCGGGGTGACGGGAGGAGACGATCCACTCAGGGCGTGGGGTGGGGTTAGAAGAAGTTGTGGTTCTCGGCATGGGAGGGGATCATGGTGTCAGGTCGGTGTTGGGTGGGATATTTCTGTTGAATGTTAACCTTAGTATAACCTCAGTACAAACACATTCTGTGTTAAAAATAAGGTAGTATGCATATTTTCTCTTGAAGTGTTAATCAATCAAATGTCCGCTTGCTCCTGGAAGCAAGAACGACCCGGCGCAAAGTGGGGCGAAAATGCACATTATAATTCGATTTTTTTAGAGTCGAGAATTGGTCCAAGTGATGGTAGAAAGTGGTTCGTTTGCTGTCAATGCCACTGCCAAACGGCCAAGTGATGAGTAAACCGTTGAGATTTTTGTTCCATCGTGAAAACATGTAAGAAGTTGCAAAAACGTTGATGAAATGTAAAATGGAAATCAATTTGATTTCAATATGTACTTTTTTGGTATGGACAGAGGATTTTTTTTCAGCTTACCTATGTACCTACATACTTACTATAGTACAAACTTAGAAGAACAAATAACCATTTTGCCGTGTCAGAATAATGAGTTTTGTCAAGTTTGTAACTTGATGTACAGTGTGTGTGCGCGGATGGTACAGAACCGGGACTTTTCAGTGTATACACACGGAAGAACGGGGACGTTTGGATTTAACCTGGACGTTTCTCGTGTCCCGATTCTAGCAATCGCATTTTTGGCCCAGAAAAAGCTCCAAAAAGGATTTCTTCCAGATATGTTGTGACTAGATGTCTTACCAATGAATGTCCTAGGCAATTGTTGTGTGTGTGTTGTACAGTGTGAATTTTTTCATTTCACTGTACAGTTTTTGCTCACCTTAATTTCCACAGTTAGGAGAAACATAGATATCTACCTATCTAGAAACCTCCAACAATAGTTAGCTGCTCCAACTTGCTACTTTGGGCTCCAGAGCCGTACTTATCTTGAAAAAGTTAGCCATGTCAATTCTTGTCGATAAACAAAAGAATATTAAATATAATATTTAAAATTTTGTTGGAAGGCACTGCGAAAAACGAAATGACTGCTCAAAGGAACCTCATCACTTGGCCTCATCAATGTGTTTATACATATTTAATTTGAATTCAATTTTTATCGTGTAATGAATTTTTGAATGATGGAACGTCTACAGCAGATTAAATGGATCATCGAGAGTAAATTTATTTTTTTAATTCAATTGTTGAATGAATTTAATTTGAATTGAATTTGATACTGAAATTAATTTTATTCGTTTAATTTGAATTGAATTTAATACTGAATTTAATTTTATCGTTTAATGATTCGTACCTAAACAATATTTAAAATTTCAATCACTTGTAAAAGAAGAAAAACTTACAATTTCTCGCAACATGGCAAAGAAATAAATAATTTTGTTTGCACATATTTCATGATATTGCCCACACTTGATTATTTTAAACCCAAAGAAGACGTCGAACTGATCCAAAAAAATGATTCCATTGGATTCAGCATAGAAAAATTCTCTAAATAACAAGTTTTTTTCAGACTTCGATTTATACAGTTGAATTTTGAATTATAAGCGCGTTTTTGCGTTTTCGCCCCAATGTGCGGCGGTCATGCAAATGGAACTCCTAGAAGCCAACCCAGACTATTCACTCGTGCGACTACCAGATAGCCGAGCGAGAACAGTTTCAAACCGTCATTTGGCTCCTACTCGTTTCAAACCGTCGTTTGGCTCCTACGGGGGCCTCAGAAGATTCTTCTGAAGCCTAGAGGAAGAAACGATCAAGATGTGCGACGTTCCGAAAGGAAGAAGCATCCCCCGGGGGATGTCCTGATGACGTCCAAATTAAATTTGGAAATTTTCCTTTCTCCAGTTGTATGATTTCCACTGCATGAAGCCTACAATTCTATGGCGTTCGTTATTACAATAATAATGACAAAGGTGATACTTCCGGGGAAGGTGGACATTTGAATGTTTACTCATCACGTTCACTCAAACTGCGTGTCGTTTTCATAGATAGAAATTTCGCACGTTGGATCCATTTTGCAGAGCTTTCCACTGTTTCATAAGTTAAGTGGGAGCTTTCTTTTCATTGCCTTACCTAAGACCATGGAGGACCATTTTGGTCTGGTTCCAGGATTATTGAATCGCCTCGTTGTTATTCAAGGGTGGTTACTACCTTTGGGCACTGTCTAGAAGGGACTATTCCGGATTATAATCTGCTCCAAGGTTATCTCGGCAGAGCCTTCAGGTTCAAGGGCTTGAGAATTGCGTGGGGGGGGGGGGGGGGAGGGGGAGGTTGTCCAAGATTAATCCCGTTTCTCTCAGCCATTCAATCGAGACTGATGAAGTACTTCGGATGTGCTTCGACTGTTGAACTTCATTCAACTCGGCGCATAGACGTCGACTCGGAGCATCGACGTTGTATGAGGTGGACTGCACTGGTATGTAGGAATAGCGAACTTTCAAGGTTAAACCCCCATCGTTTAGTTTTGGGAAGAAGTGGTTACCAACCAAGTACTGATGTCCATGTCCGTCACTGCTGTAACTGCTATTAGAGGCGACCTCCATCTTCCATTCCTTCCGCCCCACCCCTAAAACAGAAAACGTTCTCCTGGTTTTTGCTTTAGGGGTCGGTCGGAAAGAGTTGTGGATGCGGGCTGCCTTAACCCAGACATTTATGTTCAGGTTATTTTCCAAGTACCTAATTTTGGACGTATAGGTAATCATTTTCGGGGTCCCACATCTGTCTACACATTGTAGGTTTAAAAGTGTAAATTGTAACTGTTAACCAATGAATTTTCGCACAATTTATACCAAAATTTGGTATACATTTGGTATAAAATTTATTATTTGGTATAAAGTTTATTATCTATATCTATAAAAATGACTGCCACATCTTTGAGGACTCACTACTTAAAAACCAGTGGAGTGTTTGGCACCAAATTGTGTGTGATTGTTTGTGAAGCATCTTAGATGGTTTTAAAGAAGTTTCTACAAAATCGGTCACGTCCTTCATCGCGAACGGAGCTTTCCTTCGCGACGAGAGCCGGGTCAAATAGCGTCGTTACTAGGCATTGCTAGGAAAATTTTCGAAACTCCGAAACCCGGTACAACTTTTGTCGTCGGTTTACAACGATACTACGTCTGTTAAAACGAGCTTTTCACGCTGATTTCAACGAGTACAAAACGATTTCTGTGCGATAACCCGTTCGCAAGTTATTCGAAGATCGTCGGTTTTTATTGAGTGCAGCGAAGCGCACCGGGTCAGCTAGTTTAATAATAAATCCTTTAGTACAAAATTGCAGCAGTTTTAAAGAAGATCCAGTGACCGAGAAAGTTTTATATTTCAGAGGTTCACCCACTCAAGGAGGCAATAAGTTTTAGTGTTGATTCAGATTCGGTACGCGTGTCGTATGCGACCTACATTGACCTACCGACCTACACGTTCGAATCGACCATGTCGTATGCGACCTTCGGTGATGTTGAAGGGGTAGTATGCGACCTACAAATAAAAAGTAGCGTTTACAAAGAATCCTCATATTTAAACTTTACTTCAGACGAAGAAGAGCCAACAAGTA
Source organism: Pilophorus perplexus (assembly GCA_955831195.1). Lineage (NCBI taxonomy): Eukaryota > Metazoa > Arthropoda > Insecta > Hemiptera > Miridae > Pilophorus > Pilophorus perplexus. The sequence continues at coordinate 20,346,893 of OY037008.1, forward strand.
ATGTGAACAACAGGAAAGGGGGGGGGGGTGGAATTCTTCCCTGCCATTCAAAAATATGGCGGAATGACCCCTCTCAACCCCTCCCAGAACGACGATCTTCTCACTCGGAAGTAATTTATGGAATTGGTGAGTTACTTTCTTATCTAATTTTCTATTTTTACCCATTTATTGTCAGATGTAGGTCACACGTTGGACGTGTAGGTCCCGTCCAGAAATGTAGGTCGCATAAGGCCCCCTCGTAGCCCATGTAGGTCGCATACGACACGTGTACCTCAGATTCCCGCTAAAATAGTTATTCTAGTAGGTAGGTAAAAACTGCTTGGTCTCTCAAAAATGGGCGACTTTCATTCAGACTCCATCCAATCCGAGTGGAAATTTCTGAAGAATCCAGGCTCATTCTATCCATTTATTTCCTAGTAATCTCCATAAGAGGGTTCCGTCCTTGATGGGATGATTTGGGCCGGATGCATACTACCTAAAACGCTGCAAATTTTACACAAGGGTTTATTATTCTTTGATATACGTTACTTGTGCAGAAATTTAATTCTGTCAATGAAAAAAAAAAAATTTTTTTTTTTTGGATTTTTTTGTTCAAAAATGTGTTTTTTTCAAAAACTCGGTATTTTTCACTAGAAAAATATTTAACATCCTGGGATCCTTCAAAAATCCCATTTTTAGCCCCGCGAATGCCCTAAACATCGCCCCAGTGAAATCGGATCGTTCCGGGACCCCAAAAAATGGATTCTACGTCCAAAAATACTTCGAAAACGACACCTAACTCGATCCCATAGCTAAAAGCCTTCAAAAAACCCCTCCCGTAGCCCCATTATAGCCCCATAGCGCCCCACGGGTTTGGGCGATCGGACTGAAAACCTTGCGGGCACAACTAGATGGTAAACCAAGTATTTTCTCGAAATTTCAGATTTTTTAAAAAATTCCTACTGCCCAAAACGGCCTGGACGGCGGACGGCGTACGGCGTACGGCGGACGGACATTTCGGATTTAGAATGTAGACCACTTGAAACGGATAATGTCAAATTTTGAGCCCGATCGGAGTCGTCGACCCTTGTCGCGAAAACATAGGTGTATTATTCCAAGAATAATAAACCAAAAATGAGCTTCACGTTTTCCCATCCAGCAGTCCTACCAAGTAAATTACTACATACCTATAAGTTTTTATACTGTATAAGTACATAATATGTTATATTATACTATTTAGGTAGTCTAATGGTAATTTCATAGACTGATACTGACACCGAATTAGGAGACAGGGCGAAGAAGAATGACCTCTCATTTAAGTGAATTGCACCGCACAGTTAGTATCTAGGTTCCACCCATGTACCAAGTACAGCTCAATAAAGGCGAGAATTTCCAGCGAGGTCCAAAGCTTTCAAGTCGTATTGCCGGGAGAAGGGAACCCGTCGTGATTTGTGGGGAGCTTCCTTTTCTCTCACAATAATCTCCACTTCTCACCAGAAGACCGATTTATTTCCCCTTCCTCCGGTGAACCCTCAACAAACCTCAACGATTTCTAAGGTCGACCCATTAAATGGTTTAACAATTTCATTTCTGGCATGAGAATAGTATTTTCAATAGACCTTTTTCCATGAGAAAAGTTCCGTGCGCATGTGCGACTTTCGCCGGATGATCCGCCGTATTGTCGGTCCATAGGTAATATGCTATTATCCAAACAAGCATCAGTAAGCGGGAAACCACGTTTTTCAAAACGTTTTCGACTACAGCTCGAAAACTATTGGACCGATTCCAATTTTTTTTTTTTTTTTCTCGTGAAAGCTGATTAAATTTCCCATCGCGTTTATTCCTTGTGAAATTTTTATTTGAGAGATAAGGGCATGCATGGCAAAGAAAATGGCGAAAAAAATCCTACTACCCAAAATGGCCCGGACGATGTACGGCGGACGGACATTTCGTTTTTGGAATCTAGACCTCTTAAGAGGTCTCAATTGAAACGAATAATGTCAAATTGTGAGGCCGATCAGAATTTTCGACGTAGGTGTAGTATTCCATGAATAATAAACCAAAATTAAAAATAAAAATAAATGTTTTTGTAGCATGTTTAGACAGATGAGGGGCCTCGAAAAAATTGATTTTGCTTCCAATATTACTCGGAAACTGAGTCCTTATTGCTTCCGAGTCTGCGAAGCAGCGGAAGCCTTGTGTTCACTTTCGGGAGAAAAAAATTTTTGTTGACCAAATTCAAAATTTCCACTCGCATTTTGCGTTTCATAGCCTACTGAACAAATTTGGTTCCGTGTCTGTCGGTCTGTCGGTCTGTGGGTCTGTCCGCATTTCCTTGTTACAGCCATAATTTCCACAATTTTGAATGAATTTAGCTCAAATTTTGAGGGATTATGCGGATCAGGCTCCTTGAGGTCCCATACGAATTTCAGCACAATTGAATCAGCGGTACGCTCTGCGCATGCGCTAACGTAATTTCCTTGCCACAGCCATAACTCCTACAATTTTGCTCGGATTTCAATCAAATTTTCAGGAATTGTGTGGGTATTGCTCTAGATGGTTCCCTATCAGTTTCATCACGATTGAATCAGTGGTACTCCCTGCGCATGGTGAAATCGGATAGTTCTGTGACCCTCAAACGTGGACTCTACGTCTAAAAGTACTTCGAAAACGACACCCAACTCGACCCCATTACCGATAACCTTTAAAAAAACCATCCCTCTCATAGCTTCTTTTTAGCCCCTCAGAGCCCCACGGGTGTGGGCGATCGGGCTGGAAACGTGCGAGCACAACTGGATGATAAATCGAGTATTTTGTCAAATTTCATATTTAAAAAAAAAAAAAAAAACCAGAAATCATTAGTTGTTTTTTCCTTAACGTGATTTTCAGTTCCCTGATTTAAACCAAATCCAAAGAAAGATCAAGAAACGCTTGCATACGAGTCTGCAACACATTGGGACATTTTATGTGTTTAGTTCCCCCCCCCCCCCCCCACATTTCCTACCCTCCCCTTTCCCTCTTCTGTACTCCCCTCTATCTACGAATTACAATTGAGTGTAAAGCTTAGAAGTCAAGTCAAGTCAAGGTTTTTTTATTTGCAGAGGCCAATATGACACAGCAAACGTCACAAATGAGTTGGTACAAACACGAAATACATCAGGCAATTGCATGGTACAAGGCAAAAGAAAACAATGGTACATGATAGGTGTGGTCATATAAACAAACTAAAACAACTCAGGACGTAAGTAGAAACATGACAACAGATGAGAAAAGGCTCTCCCATCCACGATCCACTCAACTCAAGACACATCGCTCCATGAAATACCGAAAAACTCCTCCAAAGAGTAGAGTTCGGCTTTGAGAAGATGTGATTTTATTACGTTATTAAAGGATCTATCAGGGAGCTGGTGTATATGATTTGGCAGGGCATTGAAAAGACGAGAACCCACTTGAATTGGGTTATTCCTCAAGGCCACACTGAGACGGGTAAATGGAATGGCAAGGTTCCCCCGGGAGCGGGTGTAATGCTCGTGAACATCGGAAACCATGGGGAGGTTTGACAAGCATGACTTGACTGTGTTCAGAGCCGCCAAAACATAGGAACTGGGAATGGTTAGAATACCCAGACGCACAAAAGTGCCCCGACAACTTTCATTCCAAGAGAGACCGGCAATTATCCTGATCACCCGCTTCTGGAGCCTGAAGACCCTGATGGCATGACTGGAATTTCCCCATGCAATGATACAGTAACTGGCCCTGCTTGCAAAGCATGCATGATATACCGAACGAAGAACTTCATCAGACACAACGCCCCTCAATCTCCTAATCATGTAGATGCAGGACGACAATTTTGGCAAAAGCGCTTGAATGTGTGATAGCCATGAAAGACGGTTATCAAACATTAAACCCAAGAAGTTAACCGACCCATCCAGACGTCGGTTGAGGCCTAGTTCTAGACTTTGAGTCTTATTCCTGTTCAGGACCAGGGAATTAGCTGAGCACCACTTCTCAATAATTGAGGAGTTCCCCTGCAAGCTACGGTTCATCTCCTCCCGAGAAGATCCCCTCGCAACGGTCGATATATCATCGGCAAAAAGGAAGATATCATTAGGATCCAAAAACTGGTCAGCCAAGTCATTGATGTAGAAGAGGAACAAGCAGGGGCCGAGGATACTACCCTGCTTGACACCACAAGGGATCATCACTTCCTCTGATGCGAGACCATTATGGTAAACAACCTGGGACCACCCCTCCAGGAAGCTCTTGAAGAACGAGATCGTTTGATTACTGAAACCATAATGTTGCAACTTTTTCAAAAGTAAGTTGTGTGGCACCAGGTCAAAAGCCTTTGAAAGATCAAAAAGGTTGAGTGATGTGTGCTGCTTTCCCTCCAGGGCCGAGAATACATGGGATACCAGTGAGACTGCTGCACCAGAGGTGCTCTTCCCTTTGCGGAAGCCAAACTGTTGGGGGTGAAGCAATACATGTTTTTCTAGATGGCGGTTAATTCTCTTAAGCAAAGCATGCTCCATTACCTTGACCAAGATGGGCAGCTTCGAGACAGGTCTGAAACCATCATAGTCTTGGGAATTTCCTTTTTTTGGTATAGGCGTAATAACAGATTGCTAAAGGCAGTCTGGAAACGCACTCTCGGTGAAGCACCGGTTAATAATGAATGCCAGGGGTTCAATGATGAAAGTAGTCACTGACTTCACGACTCCAGAATTAATACCCATAAAATCCGTAGCTTTGCTGTTGCTGAGAGCCATTATGGAAGCATAAACCTCCTCACATGAGACGGGTTACAACACGAAATCCTGGGTTGGGCTGGGGCACGATCAAGAAAACCATAGAATTCTTGAGAAGGTTCTGAATAAGAATAATTTTGAAAAACGTTGGCAAAAGCATTACTAAAACCTTCGCTACTGAGATTTGACTTCTGAGGGGGGTTGCGAGACTTTGAATTTAGCACCTCATAAACTACCTCCCAGCAAACCTTTGGCTTATTTGGGGCAAAGTTTATACGGCTATCATTATAGTGACGAGAAGCACGAACTAAAGCCATCCTATATTTATTCCGGCTGTTTTGTGCTAAGATTTTGAAATCAGGTTTGTCCGGTGAAAGTGAAAGATCTCTGAAATAGTGAAATAGTGCGCTACGCAGTCCCAAGATTTCCTCCGTAAAAACGCCCTTCTTCCTCCTTTTCCCACCCGAAGGTCTCAGCCGACGCGATGACCAGGGGCAAGCCGAGTCAAGGGCCGAGACAAAAATCCTGAGAAATTCCATAGTTGATTTTTCCACATCATTAAAACAGAAATTAACTTTAAGAGCCACTAAACTGATCCGGACCCTGGGCATCGTCAAGTAAATGTCTTAAAGAGGCTACATACGAAATTACAGCTTCCTAGAGTGTAAAGCATAGAAATTAGCCTCAAGAGCCACTCAGCTGACCCGGACCCTGGGCATCGTCAAGTAAATGTCCTCAAGAGGCTACATACGAAACAACAGCTTCCTAGAGTGTAAAACATAGAAATTAGCGTCAAGAGCAACTGATTTTTTTCGTGATGGTATCCGTGTTGTCGATGGTATCCTGACTCGCTGCGTGTCTCTTGCGAATTGGGTCAATGTTCAACCCATCTTTTGCATCATTCGTATATCTTTCATATAGTTTTTCCTTATTTGCTACTATTAAAATGATTTACCCACCGCTTCACAAATCAAACCGTTCTCGCAATATTCGGATCACCTGCCATAGCAGGTGATCCGAATATTGCGAGAACGGTTTGAAACGGCTTGGGACAATTTTCGTCAACAGTTTTCGTGACGATTTTTGAGTTTATGTGCCAAAGCAAAGACATAAAATGTCAAAATCCAAATGCCCAAAACGGCTAGGTCGGAACATTTCGTTGTTGGAATCCAGGCCTCTTGAAACCTATAATGTCAAATTTTGAGGCCGATCAGAATTTTCGACCTCCGTCGCATATCACTCCGCATATTTTCCCGAAAATAATAAACTAAAAGAAGATCCGTCGACTCAGAAAATGCTCAATCGTGTTTTTTTTTTTTTTTTTTTAATCCAACCATATCATCTTCAATCACAAAACCTCTTCAGGAGCTAAAGTTAACTATCTACAGGTACCTACCATCAAAAGGTCTCTTACAAGAAGGGAGTTTCGAGAAGATCAAATTGGAAGTTCAACCAACAAGGTTAGGGAGCAAAAGTCTTTAATGAATCATCGCCATTTCGGAAACTGGCCGGAAAACTTTCGTACACCCCATGTTTCTAAGGCTAATAAAGTTTTCATCAGAAATTTTCCCAGCTGGTTTCATACAGTATGAACCCATAGAATCAACAAATGTTGGTACAAGATAAACTCTGAACTACTTGGGTGTAAATCTATAGACGCAGGAGATTAGCGGAGCATCGCTATTCGGTAGAGGTTTTCCCCCAAAAGGAAGGGCCGATCTGTGAATATAAAACATTCATACTTGACCTTTTTGCAAAGTGTCCCTTGAATGAAAAAAGCCAGAGATAATTTAATCCGTCTGTCTTCCTCACTTTTAACCCTAGCTTTACACAAAGGGTTACCTACGTTAGAATCTCGAAAAATTTGCTGTCTGAGAAAAGGGGCGTTGACGAAGCTTTGGATGGATTAAGCCTCGAGCCTGGCGATTTTGAGCGGAGAGAAAGCCTTTTTTCCACTTTCTGGTACATACCAAAATCCTTTTACTTTGACATTCCTTTAGCATCGTAATAAACCAAAATGTATTCACCTTTTCTTCCAGCAGCCTTTTTTTCCTTTTGGTTTATTATTCTCTGAAAATCAACCTATGTTTTCGCGGGGATCAAAAATTTGGTTCAGCCTCAAACTTTCTCCTTGTATGTAGGTAGGAATCAAGATGTTCGCCTACCGTCCAGGCCATTTTGGGCAGTAAGAATTCCTTTAAAAATCTGAAAATTTGACAAAATCCTCAGTTCTCCATCGAGCGGCTACGAGAGGTTTTTTAAAGGGCTTCGGCTTTGATATCAAGTGGGGTGTCGTTTTCGAAATGTTTCGAATCCATTTTTTATCCAGAAACATCCGATATCACCGTGGGGTTCTAAAAAGCTATATATGAAATTTGTATACAAATGGGCGGTGTCTGATGCCAATAGGTCGAATAAGGCGTAGTTTTGAACGCATAAACCATTTTTCGGGATCTCCCGTTTTGGTTTGTCAATCTTGGAATGATAGGTATACCTATACCGCGAGGAAGGTAGAAAATTCTGATCGGCCTCAAAATTTGACATTATACGTTTCATATCACGTAGACTCCAAAAACAAAATATGTACTTGTATGTAGTTGTGTCCGCAAGGTTTTCAGCCCGATGGCCCAAACCCCCGTGGGGCTATGGGAGGGATTTTTGACGGTTTTGGTTTATTATTCTTGGAATAATACACCTATGTTTTCGCGACGGGGGTCGACGACTCCGATCGGGCTCAAAATTTGACATTATCCGTTTCAAGAGGTCTACATTCTAAATCCGAAATGTCCGTCCGCCGTACGCCGTCCGCCGTCCAGGCCGTTTTGGGCAGTAGGAACTTTTTAAAAAATCTGAAATTTTGAGAAAATACTTGGTTTACCATCTAGTTGTGCCCGCAAGGTTTTCAGTCTGATCGCCCAAACCCGTGGGGCGCTATGGGGCTATAATGGGGCTACGGGAGGGGTTTTTTGAAGGCTTTTAGCTATGGGATCGAGGTAGGTGTCGTTTTCGAAGTATTTTTGGACGTAGAATCCATTTTTTGGGGTCCCAGAACGATCCGATTTCACTGTGGCGATCTATAGGGCTTTCATGGGGCTAAAAATGGGATTTTTGAAGGATCCCAGGATGTTAAATATTTTTCGAGTAAAAAATACAGAATTTTTGAAAAAACACATTTTTGAACAAGAAAATCCAAAAAAAAAATTTTTTTCGAGATAAAAAAAAAAAAAATTTTTTTTTAAATTTTTTCATTGACAGAATTAAATTTCTGCAAAAGTAACGTATATCAAAGGATAATAAACCCTTGTGTAAAATTTGCAGCGTTTTGGCTATGGGGTCGAGTATTTTTGGACGTAGAATCCACTTTCGGGTAATGGAAGAGCCCTGGATGATCCAGGCTGGATCACAGGGAAAAGGTTTCAGTCGAGACTTTTTTTTTAGTAATTTCGCCAAATGGATTTTATTGAGGCGGAGCACGTACAGTACTGGGGGCACTCTCGCGGAATGCGTGGGTGCCACACGTGTGGCATACGTGCGTACCCAGGCCAACGGGGAGGTGGACCTCGGTAACCCTGTTTAGGGAAGTCCACCTAGGGGACCTCACCCTACACAAAGGAACCGCTGCCGCCTGGGCGGGCAACGGGCAGGGGTTGGCATCCCTGGTCGCCAACTGTCCCAGGGGTCCCAGCGCTGGCGAGCACCCACACCAGTACCCAGGTTGTCGGAGGCCTGGGCCCATGAAAACTTGGCTGTTATGCGTTGCAGGCATCGAGCAAGTAGTGGGATAGACCCCGGGCAAGGGAGGTGGTGGCATGGCTCCTCTCCTTTGGTCGGGGTGGCCGACTGACCTCCGGTGAGTACACTGAGGCGGGTAGGGACATCTTCCTTACCTGGGGGCGTGCCCCGCGGTCAGGTGCTGGTGTGGGGATGGGATCAACCTAATGATGATAGAAACTAACAACTCACCCGGATTTGCGAACACGGCTACTGACCCTGGCTTGGACACGGACTTTACGGATATTGGTGAGGCCTCCCTGCCCCTTGTCAGGCGGAGAGTCACTCCCAGTACAAAAAGGAGAGCGATAGATGCATTCCCCGACCTGGGGGGGCTTCTCCTTGATGACGGAGCTTCTGAGGACTTGATGAAGGAGGCTGTAAATGAAACCATGGCCCTAGCGCGCCTCCTAAGGGCCAAGAAATATCAAGCCGAACTGGTAGCTAGGGCGGAGAAGGCTGCTACAAAGGTGGAGAGTGCCTTCCGCCAGGCCATGGAGTCTCGACACTCACTGACTGAGATACTGACCATGCTTAACACCTCTATGGATAGCATCAGACAGGACCAGGCAGCCACACAGGCGAAGATGTCAGCCATGGAAGCCATGCTGTCTACTCTGGACACAACTGGGAATCACGCCACCATTGATGTTGGTGAGGCCGTGCAGTTGGCTGTCAGGAGGGAGCTGGCTGAGCTTAGGGGGCGCTTGGACTCTGCACTGGAGGCCAAGGATGCCGATTATGGTGGCGTGGTGCGTGCCATCACAGACTGCCAGACAGCCATTATGGAGAAGATGAAGGGCCAGTCACTCAGCCCGATTCGCAGAGAAGTCCAGACCCTCAAAGGTGCAGTAGGCAAGAGGATTGATAACCTCTCCCTCGATTGGACTGGGGCAGCGGTGGACACAGTTCAGAAACGATGTGAGGCAATCGTGGAAGGGGTGGAGAGGAGGATGCAGGAAATAGTACAGAGCTCGCTGCTCCCAGTTGCCAGAAGCTTACTCCCTGGGGTGGAAAGGGACCCTAATCCAGAGAACAGATGTCCAGATGCTGCTTCCCTCTCTGAGTTCCCCCAGCTCCCTCCCCCACGGACGCGTAGACAATTGCCGGCTCGTGCTGCAGGGGGGGTGCAGCGGTCACCTGATACTCCAGGCCAGCCCCTGGATATGCAGCCCCTTAACCCTGATATTGAGCGGGTGGTTGTGGAGGAGCGGCTGGTTGCAGCTTCCCCCTCCAAGACAGAGGATGGGTTCCAACCGGGCCGAAGGAAAAGACGACGTAAAGGGAAGGCGGGGTCGGCCCATAGCACCCCGGTACAGGTATCTGTTGGCCCTGCTGGGCAGCCCGGGACTCCCGGGCTATCAAAGCAGAAGCCTCCTGTGTCAATGGCACAAGTTCTGGCCAAGGCCAGTAAGGCTAGGAGAAGGGGCCCCCCACGTGGAGTGGAGGTCTTATTTTCCTACCCAGAGGGTGTGGAGGCAGACCCAAAGAAGGCAAGGGACCTGATTGTCCAAACACTGGATCCAGTGGCTGGAACCGTCAGGGTGAATGCAGTCCGGGTCTTGAACAAAAATGTGATTGTAGAGACAGCTACGCAAGACGACGCTGATGCCATTCGTAGGAACCACCACCTGGCACAAGCTGGACTCATTGAGGTACAAAAACCCGATCTACGGTGGCCTCGAGTCAAGTTGGTGGCCGTTGGGATTGAGGTGCCAAGTGAGGAGGTGGTCAAGGCTCTGTTTGCCCGCAACCCCGATAGCCTGCAGGGATTCTCCCAGGGAGATGCTATAGCAATAGGCAGGATGGGTCCACGCTCTCTTCTGGTGACGACCCACATACTGGCGGTCACGCCTGCCCTGCGCAACCGTCTAATTGAGCTGAAGCGTGTGTACGTGGGTCTGCGTCGGGTCGAGGTGGTGGACCATCTGGGCGTCCTGCAGTGCTACAGATGTTGCAGGTATGGGCATATCAAGGCCAAGTGCCCAGAGGAGCTTGATGTCTGCTTGACCTGTGGGAAGCCTGGGCACATAAGCTCCAAGTGCCAGACCCCCCTGGCTCCTAAATGTGTCCCCTGCACTGCAGTTGGAATGCCGGCAGGCCATGGCTCCCGGGATCCCGCCTGTCCTCAGCTTCTGAAGGCAAAAGTGAGGGCTGCCACAAGGGCCAACTACTATGTTGGGGCACAAGTAGTTGGCACACCTGAGGCCACTCCCAAGCCCAATAGAGGTCAAACTGATGCTCAGCTGTCTGCCTTGCCAGGGCCAGAGACTCCAGCAGCCCCATCTCTCAGGGAGGAGATGGAGGTTGATGCCACAGCAGTGACTCCTGGGCCTGCTGTTGTGGGTGTGGAGGACGCCCCTCAGGCTCAGGATGCCTGAGGTGGCATGGACCGCTGTCCAGTCAAATACTGATCGGGCAGCGGCTACTCCAGAGGAGCTTCTCCCTCACTGCCGTCGGCTCGGGGTGCAGTTCCTGGCGATTCAGGAGCCCTACTGCACTCGCACCAGGCGGGCTGTGGCGGGGTTTGAGGGGGCAAGGGTGATCACTGGAGCTGAACCAGGCCAGACTCCGGGTGCAGCAATCGTGGTACTGGACGATGCCTTGACAGTCCTCAAGCTGGGACATCTGTGCAGCTCCCATATGGTGGTGGTCGAGTTGGTGGGAGCTGCTGGCAGGTTGTATGCCATCAGCCTCTACTGCCAATATAGGCATGAAATTGGCCCTTATCTTGATGGCCTTGACCGAGCCCTCACAGAGCTCCATGGCAGGCATGTCATTGTGATGGCAGATGTCAACGCCCGGTCTGAGCGGTGGTGGTGTGTGCGTCCGCCTCGTGTGAGCCACCAAAGAGCCTGGGAGAGGGGTGAGGCGGTGGAGGAGCTGATGGATCGGCATGAGCTGTCTGTTGCCAATCGTCAGGGATGCCTACCCACATTTGTGTCACTTGCTCACGTGAAGAGGGGAAAGGGCGAAAGCAACATTGATGTCACCCTCCTCACACCTGAACTGGCAGATGCATTTGTCTGTGACTGGTCAGTGAACCCTCAATGGAGCAGGAGTCAACACAGGCCCATCCTGCTGTGCCTGGCCCCTAGAAGAGAGAGTTCTGACTCTGATGGCAGGCTTGGACTGGCCCCAGAGCGCATCTGCCTGGGCAGAGCAGAGTGGCCCCAGTATTGCCAGGAGCTGTCCCTGAGAGTTGCGCAGCTGTTCCTGATGGATAGAAGGCCGAGGACTGAAGACATCGACGCGCAGGTGAAGGAAATGGCTGGAGCCATCATGAACTCTGCCCAACAGGCAATTCCAACTGGCAGGGCCCGGAGGTCATCGGGCATTAAATGGACCCCAGAACTGCGCATGCTGAAGGCAGACCTCCTCAGGGCTGAGCGGTTGTCACGCATGGCCCTGCCATCGGCACGACAGGCTGCTGCTGAGGTTTACCTAAGACGCCGCCGAAGGTACCAAGCAGAGATTAAGAAAGCCCGTAGGGAACACTTCCGTTCCTGGGTTACCAGAGAAGGTGCGGGGAATCCCTGGGGACGCCCCTACCGTGCTGCAATGCAGAAGATGTCTCCACAGGATGCCCTGAGCACGGTGAGGGAGGGTACCCTCACATGGGAGGAGGCTGCTGCAGATCTTCTGGGTGCATTAGTCCCTGATGACTGCTCCGACTTGGAGGAGGAGGAGCACCTGCTTATCAGGGTGAAGGCGCGGGATGGCCCCTCGAGCACAGGTGAAAGGTGTTCACTGTTTTCTGAGGGAGAGGTGAAGAATGCTGTCTTTGCCTCCAGGCGTAGGAAGGCGCCTGGGGAGGACGGTATCCTGGCTGAATTCCTACAAGAGGGATGGCCAGTGCTTGCTGCACCCCTTACTGGCCTTTACAATGCATGCCTCCATTCAGGGTATTTCCCCAAAGCTTGGAAGTCTGGAGTGGTTCGTGCTCTGCTGAAGGGAGGTGATAGAGACCCAACGGACCCCAGATCCTACCGTCCAATATGCCTTCTTCCGGTCATGGGGAAGGTGCTGGAGAGGCTCTTGGTGGGGCGCCTTGCTCCTCAACTAGAGGAGGCTACTGCCCCAGAGCAGTTCGGTTTCCGGCCTGGCCGCTCAACGGTGGATGCCATTGATTTGCTCCGGCAGGTGGTGAGTGATGCGCCCCAGCAATATGTACTCGGGGTTTTCCTTGACATTCAGGGGGCATTTGATAATGTCTGGTGGCCGCAGGTCCTGGCAGCAATTGCTGAGAGGAGTTGTCCCCTGGCCTACTATAACCTGCTCTCCAGCTATCTGGCTGATCGGACAGTGAGCATGGTCGACCGGAGTCTTGCTGTGACCAAGTCTGTGACCAAGGGCTGCCCCCAGGGGTCTGTCTTGGGGCCGAGGCTCTGGAACCTGGTCTTCGACAGTCTACTGGGTGGTATTCGCCAGGCAGGCTTTGAGGTGGTCGCTTACGCGGATGACTGTGTCGTGGCAATTGTGGGCCGGTCTCGTAGGGATCTGGAGTCACGGGGTGTGATGTTGGCCCGGTTGCTGGAGGGATGGAGCAGAGAGACCAAACTCGTCTTCTCCCCCTCCAAGTGTGAGCTGATGCTGCTCAAGGGCAGGCTTAAGAGACCACCGGTGATGAGGCTGGGGGGCCAGTCAGTCGCCTATCGCCGCTCCGTACGATACCTGGGGGTGGAGCTTCAGGAGCGAATGAGGATCACGATCCATGCTGAAGCTGTTGCCAGCAAGGCAAATGCTGCGTTTGCGAAGGTGGCTCGCCTTGCCGGAAGGGATTGGGGCCTCAGGACAGGGGACTTGCTTGTTATATACAAGGGCCTCTTCCTGGGGATCCTCTTATATGCCATTGGGGGCATCTTCGACCTCCTGAAGGGCCCCGACATCAGGAGGCTGAGGTCAGCCCAGAGAAAGGCCCTGATTAAAGTGACGCGGGCGTATAAGACGACATCGGGCGCTGCTGTGCGGGTCCTGGCGGGGGTGCTTCCCATAGAGCTGGAGGCTGCCCGGCGATACGCAGCATACAGGATCCAGAAAGGCCTCCCATTCCGGGTGCTGGGGGAGAGCTTCGAGCCTGGGCCGTGCAGGGCCAGGATGCGACGGGATGTGCTTGCCCGGGTCTTCGGCCGGTGGCAGGCGGATTGGGACGCCGAGAGCACTGGGAGGCTTACTTATATGTTCTTCCCATTGGTGGCTCGGCGCCTACAGATGCCATGGGTGATCCCTGACTATAGGGCCAGCCAGATCCTGAGTGGTCATGGGGACTTCCCTGCAAACCTTCATCGGCTGGCACTGGTCGAGGACTCTGGCTGTACATGGTGCGGCGATCCTGTGGGCTCGGCGGAGCATGTGCTTCGGAGCTGCCCCGCATTTGGTGGGGAGCGGGCGGCCCTGGAGATGGTTGTATTCTCTGGAAGGGATAGGGAGGACTGGACGAATTACGTCTCCAGCCCCTCCCACTACCGGGCACTTGTTGCATTTGCAGCAGCAGCCCTGCGAGTCTCAGCGACAGCAAGGCCACAGTCCACGGATGTGGGCCTGAATGTGGACAATGGCAGGCTAAGCCCTGCCATCCACGAAGGCCATGACGCCCCCCAACCCTCCCCTCCCCAACATCTCCCTTGAAAAGGGAGCCTGCTGAAAGCCCCGATGGGCTATATAGTAGGTAAAAAAAAAAAAAAAAAAAAAAAAAAAAAAAAAAAAAAAGTTTTTTTTTTTTTTTTTTTTAATGAGAAAGAAATAAGAAGCTGATATCAGGAGCGAAGGAAACCTTGATCACTCCAGATAGGATTGAGCTGCTGACGTCATGTGTTTAATAAATTACCTACCAGGTACCTACCTACCTCGTCATCGGGGGTCCCACAACGACCCGATTCCACCGTGAGTACTTATATGTGGGACTTTCACGAGACTACAAATAGGATTTTTAAGGATCCCAGGAGGTTAAATAAGTGTCGTTTTCCGAGTGTTTCAAATCCTTTTTTTTCGAGGTCTCACATCTGACCAAACATTGTACAGAATGTATTTATTTTTTCAAAAATATATTTTTAATGACACAGAATTATTTTTTGCTCAATTAACCTACACCAAAGAATAATAAATCCCTGTGTAAAATTTGCAGCTTTTTTGTTGTTGTAATTTTTCTAATTTTTAATTCAAATAACTTTTAGGTACCTACCACATTAATTTAACAAAATTAATTTTTGGCACAATTTTCCAAAAGTAATAGTTTTTATTGAATCAATTGAATAGAATTTATTTTACTTACAATTTGTACCGAAGAACAAGGGTTGGCCCTTGTGTAAAATTTGCTGCGTTCTTCATGCTTCAGGCTGATACGACTCAAGCACCGAAACTCAGTGGTGCGAGAGTCGTTTCCTTAAAAGCGAATTTTACCAGGCTACTAACTGCTTTGAAATTCCATCAATTTGAATTGGAATGTAATTGGAAACCCTCTGGGTAATGAGGTGAGCACTTGTAAGTTGGATCAAAGGTTATCCGAGCGTTTCGGAAGGCGGACATTTAATAAAGTCTAAATTGGTCTGGGAATTGCCAGTGACGTCGTTTTGAGTTAGTTATATGAAGGAGGATAAATTAGATGGAAATTAAAGCCACGCGTGGAATCGGAATAAATCTAGATATGTTCATGAAGACATTTGCCAACACCGCGCCTCCATATTATAAGATTATAGTGCCAAATAGTTTCGTGGTTAGACTTGACAGTCAACAATCAAGTTAGGCCTCATAACAGGGAACATAGTAGAGAATACTCCCCGTCATTTCTCCAAATCACTTCAGATCTTCGGGTGAACTCTGAGGGGATTCAGCTGGAATTCCAGCGACAATTGTCGCTGTCGGGGCAATGCGGCTCATATTCCCCTAATTACAACGTTCCTCCGACATTCCTACGGCATCGTTCTGCAAATAATACAGTGGCATTTAGGCCTCAAATATCCTTCCAGAATCACGACGTTTCCAAAGCATAATAACGTTGGCCTTGCACTTAATTACACCGATATTACATTTACAGGTCGACAGAAAATTGGGGATTAGTGAAGTAAAGTTAAGTTCTCCAATACAGAACTTTCAAGGTCGACGGATCTCTTTTTTAAATAATTCCTCTAAACTACTCTCAATATAAAATACAAAACGATGGAAGTCCGGCTCATGAAGACCACTACAAGGAACTAATACTAATACCAGTGATAGCTAAGTTTAAACAGTGGTAAACAATTAGTTTAAATGTTACCTGATTAGAGAAGTTGGTGCATTCAGATGGTTCCACAGTTTTCACCCTATTCAACTACTTCTAATCCCCTTCAACTTGAAGGGCTTCAAGGGGACTTCAATCCACTTGAGCGTTGTTGGATGAAGACCGTTTAAAATGAGTGATTTGGTTTAAAAAGTTTCTATTTTCTTTAGCTTCAATGTGTGAAATATTTTGATGACTTTTGCAGCTTTTGTACTACTGACCCCTACTGCAACAATTGTATGAAGTATTTTAACCAACCTGAAATCGTGAGATCCAGTGGAAGTTCGAGCTCGGACGCCGTCGTACACCATGACCGGAAGTGGTCCTTCGGCTTGTTGTAGCTCCCTGGACATCCTGACGAATAGGTAAGCCGTAACGGACAGCGGCATTACGTACCTAAAAAAAAAAAAAAAAAAAAAAAAAAAAAAAGAAGTCGGCAATTAGTATAAGCAGAGCTGGCAAAATCGTTACACACAACACATTCATGGCATTCAGTTAAACGTGAGTCATTCTGCCATTGCAGAAACCAGTTGTAGAAAAAAGGTGCCGTCTGAACAGGTTGTGCACAAATAATATATTATAGGGTTACCAGGAGTCCGGATTCCACATTCAGTTCCTTCCATTTCTGGAAGGAGATGGAAGCGGGAATGCTTGCTAATAAGTTTTTAATGGTTTTATTTGATTGGTTGTACTGCGACGTCTCTCTTGAGAGCTTCGTTGAGCCTGCTGCAGCCGCCTTAGTTGAGGGGAAACACTCCTATGATGAGCTAGGTGTTCCACCAGTAGATGATTGCCAGCCCCGCACTGCAGCCTTCCTGGTCATCGTTGCATGTCCTAGCCAAGAGGTCAGTGGTGGCCAACACCAGTTCCACTGCCCCTAATGGCTCTACTGTGCCATGGGGAGGCCGCCCTGCTCCTTGCTATCATTGCTCCTTTATCCGTCTACATTCCAGCAATGTGTACTGTACCATGCTGCGATGTCATTCCAGCGCCTGGACTCCACCTCCATTACGCATCGTACTCCCCCATCTTGGTGTGGCATGCCTCATTCCATAATTTGAGAGTACGATGGCAGCTAAAATACTTGCCCAGCGTCGCAAGACTCCAATGGCACCTTAGCACGAGTTAACATCAGGATTGCTGCAGTGCCGAGGGGGCCTGAGAACCATTTAGGCTTATTTACTTTTTCGCTTTGCCCGCAGATCTTTAGGATGTCTAAATTCAGAGCAGCTGATCGTAGTTTGAGTTGGGCTAATTACATTTTAACCAGACCTTGTCTGCTTCTCCAGCACCCTCTCATAGATCGGGCATTTCCGGTCTCTGGTCTGCGCAGATCCTGTGATTCTCTCCGGCAGTTCGCACATTTCCGAATTAGGGTAGTATTCTGCCGTGCTAACGTAAAGTGCAGTAACTCCACATTTCGCCGGTTTTGAGTTAGACCCCTAGGGGGTATCTTAGATATGTAATGCATCATATGGAGGGTCAAAGTTCACCCTAAATGCCCTTTTTCCCGCCAAAATCGATTAGCAATTTTGCAGTAAGCGCCACGAATATTGGGTATTGCTAAGCTATATAGCAGTAACTCCATATTCCAACGCTAAAATGCAGTATCTCCAGCTCAATGTTTTGGAGTTACTGCGATATAGCCTAGCAAATGGAGATACTGCAATTAAGCTTAGGGACATTAGATCGCCTCAACACATAATTGCAGTAACTCCACGACTCGGGAGGCCGCTTGGAATGACAATCTGATGCTGTTCCGGCTGTTACTGCACTATAGCGTAGTGATTAAGAGTGATTTGCTAAGCCAAAATGCAGTAACTCCAATTACATGGCTGTTACTGCACTTTAGCGTAGTGTTTAAGAGTGATTTGCTAAGCCAAAATGCAGTATCCGCCCAGCCACATGTTAAATCGTTAAAAAAATATATATATTTTTTTCAAATTGCTATAATACGATGCCAATACCAACATATGACCCCACTTTTTGCGATAAAATCATATTTTTAACAGGTGGCCCGGCGAATTGAGGGTTTTTGGCGTTTTTCTCCACTTTCACAATTATGGAGTTACTGCACTTTGCGTTAGCACGGCAGTATTAATGCCTTGCACTTTGCGCATATTTCTCCACGAGCCAAACACTTCCAGGACGAATGCCCAAATCTACATCACTTGTAACGCTGTCCCTTCCAGGAAATCCAACGCCCAGGTCTGCCTTGTCTGTTACAGTAGCTGCATGTCTTCCAATGGATTCAGGATGGAGACATTCGGAGCCCTCACTGGCCCGGGTGGTATCGCTGATGTCACACGTAAAAGATTTGAGCTCACTCACACAGCCCCAGACTAGTCTTTAAAAAACGCTGCAAATTTTACACAAGGGTTTATTATTCTTTGATATACGTTACTTGTGCAGAAATTTAATTCTGTCAATGAAAAAATTAAAAAAAAAAATTTTTTTTTTGGATTTTTTTGTTCAAAAATGTGTTTTTTCAAAAACTCTGTATTTTTTACTCGAAAAATATTTAACATCCTGGGATCCTTCAAAAATCCCATTTTTAGCCCCACGAATGCCCTAAACATCGCCCCAGTGAAATCGGATCGTTCCGGGACCCCAAAAAATGGATTCTACGTCCAAAAATACTTCGAAAACGACACCTAACTCGATCCCATAGCTAAAAGCCTTCAATAAACCCCTCCCGTAGCCCCATTATAGCCCCATAGCGCCCCACGGGTTTGGCCGATCGGACTGAAAACCTTGCGGGCACAACTAGATGGTAAACCAAGTATTTTGCCGAAATTTCAGATTTTTAAAAAAATTCCTACTGCCCAAAACGGCCTGGACGGCGTACGGCGTACGGCGGACGGCGGACGGACATTTCGGATTTAGAATGTAGACCTCTTGAAACGGATAATGTCAAATTTTGAGCCCGATCGGAGTCGTCGACCCCCGTCGCGAAAACATAGGTGTATTATTCCAAGAATAATAAACCAAAACTGCTGTTAACCTTTCCGTATTGTCCACATTTTACTGCTCTTCACCCTCTTTGTCCAACCAATAGACATCTTTTAACACTGACACGTTGCAAAATTTTTTCGATGCTTAAATGACCAAGGACTATCTCGAAACGAACAAGAGGTTTCATCCCTTTCAGTACAATGGAATTAGAAAGAATTGCGGTGAACAACAATGACTCACTTGAATGGCCCTCGTTCTTTAATGGGGGTGCTCGAATTAATCCACCCCTAGTCTTAATCCTTTGTCCACCCTCTTCACCGTCTACACTTCTGTTCGACCACCTTCAACCTCCAGAGTGTTCTCAACGAGTAATCCGACAGATTTCTCACTTGAACTCCCCATTTAACAAATTGAGGGGCAACTAAAGGTGTTATAACTTTTAACAAGGTGCAATGAATCGACCCAATCCGGTGATTCGTTACGACTAGGAGGAAGGTATTGTACTTTGGAACAAGTTTTTCCCTCAGTTGAGAAGATCTGATGACAAAATTCAATGTCTGGCAACGCGGCCTGTTACTACATCTAAGAACCTGATTTTGTCCAATGGTACAAACTGGTGTTGTTCGTTTGGCCACCCAGTCTAGTACCTTGGTAGAAGTCAACTAAATAACGGTCACTGAAATGGGAAAGACGCAACGAAAATGGTAAAACTCAATTCCTGGTGTCTCAATCAAACTATGTAAGCTCTAGCGAACACAAAAATGTCATGAATTTGAACTAGGAAATATTGGTTTTTTAGTGATAATAAAACATATTATTATTTTATATTTATATAATATTTGTCTTTTTTTCTTATTTGACCGACCCTCAAGAACACCCACATTCATTGAAACGGTCAACATAATCATCACCAAATTATAGGTACCTACTTAATATCCACCTAATAAAAACCGAGAAATGTCGATCCCTAGTAACGACGCTATTTGACCCGTCTCTCGTTGCGAAGGAAAGCTCCGTTCGCGATGAAGGAAGGCGTTGAACGACATGTATCTACTATAGCCTATGACCATCGCGCTGGTTTTTGGAACAGGTCGCAATAAACAGCACGCGAATCGGTCATTCCGTTCAGGCGTGAAAAGGGAAAAAACAAACAGACAGACATTTCTCGGTTTTTATTAGGTGGATATGTCTGTCAACAGAATTTCTAACGAACGACTGCGAGGTCTTTTTCACTCGGACTACTCTGCTGATTTGTCTCCTCCCTCGTTAAGGACATAGTTGATTTTGCATCTTACTACGTACTCAGCTGGTGTGGCTCCTCACTACTAAGCTGACCACGCTCTCATTATATTACCAATTATCCCATTCGCACGGCACGTGTGTGTGTAATAGAGCCTTTCCAACGGTTAAGTCGAAGTCAGCTTTGTTACAATTTATTGCACATAAAAATCCGCCTGTGGGGAAAATTGGCCACTGTGGGGTTTACGACCTGCTGTTACCTACTTCTTGCCGAAAATGAACGAGACTTGCTCCGTTTTGTTTTCTACACCATGAGTAGGTAGGTAGTTTGAGGAGGAATTTTTTAAAGAAGATCCGCCTACCCAGAAAGTTCTCCATTCGATGAATGTTTACTATCGTTTAATAGCGGCATTTAGTTGAAAATGGGCTCGCACAAGAAAAAGAACGGGTTGTGTGGCTAACGTGCGGTCATGGTCCCATCTGGCGAACAAAATGCGCTCCAGGTCTGTACGGTGGCGGGAGTTTTACGGGCCGTAAATTCGGGCTAATTGTTTTTCTCTGCGGTCGAAAGAACGCCAAAGTAATGAAAAGGTTGTGCCGCCTCGTATGGCGAGGGTGCACCGATACAAATGGACGCGGCAGGGATTTAAAAAACGAAAAACAAAATTGGAGAATTTCATCGTGTAATAATAAAAAACATGTTCTGCAACTTGTTGTTCGTAGTGATGCCACGTACCCAAAACCGTGCAACTGATGGGCGATTATCATCTTCGAATTACTTTTGGTTTATTATTCTTGGAATAATACACATAGGTCTATGTTTTCGCGACGGAGGTCGACGACTCCGATCGGCTCCAAAATTTGACATTATCCGTTTCAAGAGGTCTAGGTTCCAAAACCGAAATGTCCGTCCGCCGTACGCCGTCCGGGCCATTTGGACAGTAGGAATTTTTTTTTAAATCTGAAATTTTGACAAAATATTTGGTTTACCATCTAGTTGTGCCCGCAAGGTTTTCAGCCTGATCGCCCAAACCCGTGGGGCGCTATGGGGGTAAAATGGGGCTACGGGAGGGGTTATTAGAAAGCTTTTGGCACACGCAAGAATTGCAAAATGAAAGTAGACGTTGCTGTAATAATTACCTACAGTGGTGAGCGAAATAATTTATTAAATAATTATTATAATAAATAATTATTGTGGTGAGCGAAATAATTTATTCGGCAGAACAACGTTTCTCGGGTCAGTCAGTACCTGATAGGAATCTCTTTATATCTCCTCTTTTTGTTATCTCATTTAATATTCTCTTTATAATAATTATATGACCCGTTACACACCAGCTTTCAAAGAAATCTTGTTACTTGAGGCGATAAAATGTCAATGAGAAATTGCTTATAAGTTTACATGGTGCAATAATAAATGAATGAAAAAAAAAAAAAAAAAAAAAAAAAAAAACGAGGCTTGTGGTTATTAAAGGATTTCATTTTTACTAGCTTTCAATCGACTTAACTAGTTGAGGATGTAGGTGCAGGGGCAAGAGGAAAGTCAATAATTCTCCTCCGGAGTAATAGTGGTATAAGTCCAAAAACAGCTGTTTTGAGTTACATATGTTACGGTGAAAGCTCGAAATCGGTCAAAGCTGAGAATCACCGGTGATTGTTGATATTCACCGAGGTGGATAACGTAACCCCTGGCGAAAGTCCGAATTCCGGGCTTTCGTCGGTCATTGTCGACAGTCTCCGGCAGCGAGCGGTGTAAGTTCGATTTTAGACATATCTAATGACTCGCAGCCAGTAGTCTTCTATGCTTATCGGTGTGATGATGTCTGATGTGCTCTGTTGAACGGGCAAACCAATGTAAATGAAAATCCAATGGCATTCTTTGCAACAGCAAATGCCATGGGAGTGACAGTTGCATGAACAAATGATCAATATTGTTATTGACCATGACGAGCCCGAATGGGCGACATTTTGACGATTTCGAGAGCAATTGTTAACCCCTATTAATTATACCAGTTGTAACTTATGTTATTACATTGTATTCTTATTATTACATTAAAGGTGAAGATTTTCGTTGGCTCCAGATTCAACTTCGCACATTCACCAACTAGCCTTGGTCATTGTTAGCATTCACCGGTGAAAGCCCGACAAACATTGTTGCTTCGGGCTTTCACCAAAATCAGCGGTGATTGTTGACAATTACCGGCGAATGTCGGACAATCACCGGGCACCGGGCTTTCACCGTGACATATATACCATTGGGTAGCTCGCGACGAGCTTAACATGGGGGTATTATTGGTTTAAGCATAGTTCAAAAATTACTCGGGAGAGAGCAGATGAAACGAGAGGCTCGCGACCACACCCGGACCACTGGTGCTGACGCCTAGTGGCCAGCCAGGACACCACTTTTGACAGCCGAAGGCGATCTGCGAAGTTTTCTCCTTCTTTTCTGTAGGTAACGCCGCGACATTTTCGTTATTCATTTCATTATAATGGGCTCTGTCCGATGATGATTTATATAAAGCTTTTTATAAAGCTTTTAAAATCCATAGGTATTACCTAATTTAGTTTTATATTGTGTAGAATAGGTACAAACCTGCAATGTCCATCAGCCGTCCGGTATTTTTCTCACCTATTTTGAAACGTAGAGCCCATTCTTTCACAGAAAGACCCCGTTTAGGATCCAGTTGGTCTTGAATCTGGGCAGTCCGATCCCTCATAGGCAAGTTGCCTAAGGCAACGATAATATGGGTAAAAAATGTGGAGGGTTTTCCATGTAATTTTCGCTGCCGAATCGAAAATGTTGATTAGGTTTCAGCGAGATGAAAAATTTAGCCCGCTTTTCAATGACATCTCTAATTTCTATTAAGATATCATATTTTGATGTAGTGTCATCCATTCGCTTTGACCAGCTAAGTTTCCTGAAATGTGAGATCCTCACCCCCTTGGAATCCTACCGATTTAATGAATGATGAATATATTATTAATAAAATTTATGAAAGTAGATTGGTGTACTTATCGAGTAATTTCAATGAATTATTCATTGACTATTATTGACTAGCATTGACTATTATAGTCAGTAGAACATAACAGTAGGTACTTAGGTATTTTATTTATAATCTTTCCTTCAGGAGGTATTTACAAAAATCGTACACATTAATTCCATTGCACAAGGACACTAAAAGCAAAAAATAATATTTTAAGATGGTTACATAACCGTTGGAATGTATTAGAGAGTTCCTAAAGAAACATCCGAGTTACGTCGACCGTTAATTTTTATCACCGTAAGGGATTTGTCTAGGGAGAATCAAAGAAAAGCTAACTTCACATAAGACCATAACAGAGATACGGTCTTATAAAAAGTCACGCTAAATTTAAATTGCCGCTATTTACGTTCTATTGCTCGAAATTAACGGCGGTATCCTTAAGACCGTAAGTTTATTGCCGTAACTTTACGGCAATAACGTTCGACGTTAGGCATAAGGACGTAAGTTATCACCGTTATTTCTGCGCATGCGCGAAATCTCGAGTTACGTCGACCGTAACTCATCACCGTTAGGCAAAAAGTGGCTTTAGGAACTCTCTATTACCATTCATCACTAGAGGAGTAACTCAGACAGGGAGGTACATAATTTATTACTTGCTCACGAACACTAGAAGAGGTACCTATTAAATCATAATTCAGTTTCAGGCAACTGACTCTTTGCACGTGTCTTTACAAGTGGCTAGCAGCAGGAAAAGTCAAATTTATTTAGGTACGACGCTTCACGAAAGAACAAATTCACCGTTTCGATACCAACTACAAATTTATGCCAACCATAAATATGTCTCCCGACTATATAAGTTGGTACCATACATCGGAACAGAAAAAAGACGCACAAAATTTTCAGAAATGACAAAGATTATAGTAGAGTGAAAAGAGCAACTTGAAAATAAAACGTTGAAAATAATATAAGAACGAGAAAACAGCAATATTTTAATGAAATAGAATGATATCTACGTCGTTGAAATGACTAGACCCTTAAAGACATTCAAGTTAGTCTTCAGTCTTTTGGTTACCTGCCTAATCGCATTAGCGATGAAAGAAAATTCAAAAACCATACAGTACTTTTTTTCTTCCACTTGGTAAAAAGGCAACCCCGATTAAAAAGTCAAGCACACGCCGGAGCCGTGCAAGGCAGACCGTTTGTGGAGCTAACGTAGTGTCACGGCGGGCCACTAGACGTCAGCACCAGTGGTCCGGGTGTGGTCGCGAGCCTCTCGTGCAGATGAACCGGTATGTTTTCCATGCAGATTACCGACATTTCGTTTGAAGAAGGTTGGTTCATCTCTAATGAGCCGCTGTCCGTCAGAAAAATCAGGTATTAACCTTATTTTTTTCACTTCAGTACTGGTATATTTCAAGAAGTACCGCTGTTCAACCAAGAAAATATCCTTTTTTGTGTGCTTGCTGTGGCAAAACCGGATCATTTCAAAAATGTACCACTACTATTCCAATATTAACGTGTGTCATCCCTTGTGTTCATCAGTACAGTAGTGGATCATGTCAAGATGTACCATCCATTTGGGCCCAATTTCTTGGGATAAGAGTGGTACATAATTGAAATTTAATTGATTTTAATACATGCGCGTCGTGAATGAGAAGGGGGAGAAGAAGCTTTGGGAAAACCTGAAAGGTAGATAATAATATGAAAGCCTGAGAAGCATCGGATATCGGAAACAAAGCCCTCGTGTCTGCAACACGCGAACAAAGATGAGAAAAATCTTAAATTGCGATTTCCCAAAAGTAAGGTTTTTGGACTTATACCACTATTACTCCGGATATTGTCACCTTACAAACTGGATAACTGAATTGGAATGGGGCACGTCAACACAAGTGCTATACACTGCTATCAAATGACCTCCTCCCCCCATTATCGACCACTAATTGTCACCCTCGTCAACACCCCACTACAGTACACCCCGAATGACAATAAGGGGTGCTAACAATTGAAGTTCGCGTCGTTGACTCTTTGCCACCTTATAATCGATCCTCCATTGTGCTCCCACCTGATGATACCCCTTGACTTCTCGTCATTATTGGTAGGTGTTGGTAGCTCTGTGTCGATCGGTTAGACAACCTACGAGAACTGAGCACAAATTGCGGGAGTATCCTGGACCTTGGTGTGGTTATAAGGTTAACTTATGAGTTCTAGAATTTCATTTGGATTCAAATTTGTGATGGGGTGGAGATCTGACGCCACTTCGCCTCCAACCGGGGACTTTCCCCTTTATAATGGAACTTATGGCCAAAGTAATAATATGATGTTATGTTATAACATAACATAACATAACATAACAACCTAACAGAGTCAGAATATTATTGTATAGCCAGAGAAGCCGCGTTATTTTTTCATTTCATGACTTCAATTTCCCTGTTTCATGACGTTTATTTCATAAAATGGCTCATTCCATGACGTATTACCCAAGAGGGAGACGTTTATTTTACCATCAAGATTTGATGTCCTACTCCAACAAAAAGGTGAATGTAATGTGTAGATATGTATTAATGTCATACATACCATGTCATACAGTAGCGGCTCTGGGTGGCCAGACAACGTGAGGCGGTTATTGGCAATGGAAAAAATAATTTGTATTCACTGTACACAAAGCCAGGAATACCTAAGTGTCGTACCATGAGTTTTTAAAGGCTCGATGGAAGGTCTTTGCTTCTTGTCAGCGTTAAAAATAATTTTGAACGCTGACATCACAATTTAGTAGTAATTGTCAGCAAAACCAGACATCACAGCTGTGATGTCAGGTTTCGCCTCATTGTTGACTAGAACTCAACGATCTTCATCCCACCCAGAGAGAGAGAAAGAGACCAGAGATCCCGTCAATGAGCGAAAGGGGTTTTCAGTAACCAGCAAACGAAATCGTTCGAAGGCAATGTCATTCTTAAAACCAAATACGAAAACAATGGTCTTGAAATTGAGGGAAGACAACAGAAGTAGGCTAAGACAAAAGGACTTTGTAAAGAAGAACTCACCGTGGGGAAGGAAAGTAAATAAATAGTACGCGATGGGAACTACAACTCAATTTCGTTTCAGTCCAGTCCCCGTCAACCGCTCAACAATCATGATTCACTGTACAGAAACTGTTTTGTCATGCTCCAAAACGGTTTCGGCGAAACCGCTTCAAAATAATGGTTCAGCCTCAATGTGATCCAAGATACGTTTCAAAAGAACTGAAGCTGGCGCCTCGTTCGTTTCTAGCCTTATAAGTTTTTTCACCTTATATGAAACTGGTTCATCGTTTTTTCTGATGAAACAGTTTCACATTTTTTCTCATCTCCATGAGGTAGTGATCCCTATCAAGGGTCGCTACTTCAAATCGAATTCGTGCAATAAGTTAGGCTATATCGCTCTCGCTTGCTTTGCTCTCTTTGTACTCTGAGGGAAGCTGTTTACTTACCTAATCTAATTCATTATGAATAATAAATTCGATAAAAGTCAGTATTTTCAGATTCCAATTATAGGGATCAGAAAATACTGGCTTGTTGGTGGATGCTGAATTGATGAAATTGTGGAGAAGGGATGGCATCATGCTTTTAAACTGTGTGGGATGCAGATAGCAATCTAGCGGATCACTAGATAAGTGAGACCGAATTTGGTTTATTATGCCTGTATGTATCTTAATCAGCATGTGGAGGATTTTCCCGACACAGCCCAATTGGGTGTGTTAACACACCAAAAATAGCACTCAACTTCAGTATAAGTGTACTTACACTTGTTATACCCATCAATAAATGACGTCGAGTTAACTAATCATCTACCCACATCATTACCTACTAGGTAATGTTTTACCTCTGCCCATGGGCCGGAGATATTTCGTACAGGACGGCACCAACTCGGATTTATTGACGGGGGAAAGCGGAAAATCATGTTTTCCAGGCCATATTTTCATTAATTTGAAGCAGGTGGGATGGAGGTGGTGAGAAAGTTTCTACAATAGGACTCATCCCTGCAGGCCGCCGCCCTCAAGAGCACCGAAATCAACCGTAATGACTCAGTAGGTACTATCGAGGGTTGATTTATTATTCTCAGAAAAATCCAAGTTTTCGCGACGAGGCCCAAAAAAGTTATCGGCTTCAGAATAATTCTAATAATAATTATTATTATTAGAATTATTCTAACTAATTATTAGGTGGAATAATTCTAATTATTATTAGAATTATTCTAACTAATTATTAGTCGGAATAATTCTAATAATAATAATAATAATAATTATTATTATTATTAGTTAGAATTATTCTAACTAATTATTAGTTGGAATAATTCTAACTAATTATTAGTTATTAGTTATGTGGACATGTAGATTCCAAAAAAGAAATAGCCGTCCACCCTCTTTCCGCTGGGTAGAGGAAATTAACGCCCACCACACCACAAGAGACTTCACAAAGGTGCACAACCCTCAGCTGGTTCCGTCCTGGTTTCTAGAGCCGTTGTTACTCCTCATTAACAAAACAAAAACAAAAAAACAAAAAAACATTACGAAGAATGAAATTAATGAGAGAAAATCCAAATTATTTACTAAAATTCCGGGAATACGAAATAAAAGAAAATTCATTAAATTTTAACACAAGTTTTAAGAAAATCTGACTTTGGTGCCAATTATGATTAAAAATTAGCTCCTTGATGACTTTCCTGGAAAGGTCATCCTTCAAAAGTTATGAAAACGGGTCAATGTTGCAGAATACTGTCTCCATCCTACATAAGTAGGTACCCAATTATTTATAAGGCCTTAGGAAAAGGGATTATTTGAATTCCGAGTCCTGAGAGTGAGACATGCCGTGCACTTCTTCATCATTCATGATTGGTCCGAGATGCACATTATGCAAGTTAACCAACTTTGTTACGCGACAAGCCGATTTCCTCATCCTTAGCTTTGGAAGTTTTGATCAATGATTGTTCGTGGTTACAACTGCAACGACCTTGTATAAAAGTTGCAGCGTGTTAGATTTAATTTACTAATTAATCACTACCGAATGATTTGTGCCAGCGACCACCTCGCTTGCCGCCGATGTTTTTAATTTTAGCTGGAAGCTTCAAGTTTCAAGTTTTCAGAGTTTGTCTACGCACAATATCCCTATAGTAACTCCTCCCCCACAGCCCTACGCCAACCCCCTAAGGCAGGGCCTGCCGTACTTACGAAGCCCTTCAACCACTCAATTTCACTCTCCGCAGGAGTCCATTATGATGCAAGTTGCGTCACCCAACAAAACTTTGATAACAGAGCCAAACTCAAAAACTCGTAAAATTTTCAAGTTCCTTCTCCAGTTTCCAGACAAATGGCTTCTATAGAATATATTAGCCAATCATGCTCATAACGCTTCAGAAAGATTAAAGGTTCACATAAATTTCAACTCGTCGCTGTAAAATTTCAGCAGAGGCCCTATTTAACAGGGTTGTCTGAGAACTTTTGGGAGGAGGGGTAATTTTCCTAGGGTTAAGCTGATACAACTGTTGTTGCGGTGGTAGGTTCTTTGGCTCTTTTTCGTCGGATTTAGTTCGCATTTTGGTGTGCGATTTTTATCGTTTGAAATTTAAATTGAGTAAAGTTCTCGTGGAAAGCAGAGTGGTTTTTCCTGCTCCGTTTTGAAACAAGGGTGATATGAAATGAAACGTTAAATTTTACCTTTAGAAAGGTTTTCTTGCACTTAAAAGAATGCTATCATAATAGTGAGGAATTTGGGATTTTGCATTGCTCCGTAGACTCCAATCATATGTTCATAAAGGAATTTGGAATAACAAATCGGGTCAATCCCCCCCCCCCCCCCCCCCGCAGGAGCTGACAGTCTGTCAGATAAACAGGGGGCCGACGTACTCTCACACTTCACCGCAGCTGTGTTGAACATATCAACCAGTGCAAGAACACGTCTCGAGAGTGGCAAGTACTGTCGCAGATTTAGGACTCGCTTTCGATGCCTGACCAAATTTCGTTTTGAGAACAGATCAGCGACGTTCAGCCAGTGCCCTGTTTTTGAGCACCGTGGTCAAGAGTCATGTCCGACGGGGATGTCTAGACTGTCCACAAAAGAAGCATTTCTTTAGCACAGCGGCGGCAGCGGTCGCTTCTACAGATTCTTCGTCCGAAGATCTGACGGCGGTCACAGAAGAATGCTCTTGGTATACCACTGCAATAATATAGCAGCGGTATAAGGGTGGTATAAGGGTGGATAGTATGGTATAATAATATGGTATAATAGGGTGGTATAATATGTAGCAGGTATAATATATTATATTATATGCTATAGCACTGGGCATGGTGCTGAGCAGCTCGGGCTTGCGTGTGTGCGTCCGCTAGAGAAACGTATGGTGTTTTTTCCAATAACATTTGCCGAATGACCGAACCTCTTATCAAGACTGCATCGTTGTAAGTTAAGCAATAATGCTTACACAGGCTTGTTGGGAATACCTTCTTGGCATGTTTCAGCCGGGTGCGTAGTGGGGCGACAGAAGGTGGTTGAGAGTGAGTCTATACTCGTTTATTTTCAAGCTTTCGGCGAACAGGGTGCCATCTTCAGAGTTATGGTGATAAGACCGTGTTGTTAGCGACAGTAATGACTAGATTATTATTGAACAGGCTTACTTGTTAATTTATTATAGGTGACATATCCGCACGCTTAGGTCTTATCACCACAACCCTGAAGATGGAACCCTGTTGGCCGAAAGCTTGGAAATGAACGCTTATAGAATCACTCTCAACCACCTTCAGTCGCCCCACTACGCGTCCGTGCTTACGTAATTGGTTTATTAGAACCAAGCCGAAGCCTCTGCAGATCGAATTAAGTTTTGAAATCAGTGATGCCAGTGTTCCCATGAGGCGGCGACAGTTGGTGACTCAGGGTCTAGTTCCAATTTATCCGGGCGTAGGATGCGTTCCATGTTCATAAGTGCAATAAATTGACATGAAATGAAACGTTTGCCTTCACCTTTAGAAAGGTTTTATTGCAATTGAATGAATGCTATCATGAAACTAAGGAATTGGGGACTTTCCATAGCTGCGTAATACCCGTAAAATTATGTTTGAAAAGGAATTTGGTATAACAAATCAGATCAAAGGGGAACGGATGATTTTGGAGCTAAAGGGAATATGGCTTGTTGAGAAGTGCAGGATCGTTGAGTGCAGTTAACGATCACTGTGGAGATCTGTTCAACTTGCACAATTGCACAAGTGAATTAGGTAGGCTTCTGAATAGCAACAGAGAGTCAGACTTGTTGATGGAGGACGAAGAAAATGAGTGGCTATGGTGTATCTCGGGCCCAATAAAGACGACCCAATCTGTGTCACCCTTGTCCCTCTCCACCCTGGGTTGTGGCTAAAACTAGCTTCAAAAACGGACAAATATGTTCACCGCATCTTGAACCAAGGTTAGTAAGTAGGTAAAATATTTCTCATGAACACGTGACGTTCTGTAAACATGTGCAAATCTTAAGGCCAAAATTCAAGTGTCAAAATGAGTTACCTTACCCAACATTCGGTATGAGGGCTATACTGTGTACAATAAGTCGTTCGGAATGAAAGAACATGAAGCCGGGAAAAGCGGACGACCCAAGAGGTGAAGAGGGTGGTCCTACAGCTGCCAAAAGCCGGGAAGAAGCCTTGGTATCATCACTCTCTGGAACTAACATGTGCTTAGTAGTTGTGAAGATGTTCTTCTATCAGGTGGTCGTCGACGTGGTTCTTCTAGTGGTTGGATGCATCTACGTTGCTAAAGTACGCCCTGACGAAGACATGAGGCCGGTGTATTTGGTTGTCAGAGGAGCTGTAGGCCTCGCAACTACACCAGTCAGTGTTGGTGCTCAGGTTCAGGGGACTCGTTTGACAAAGAAATTGATCGCTTTGAAGATCATCGGTGGAATCATGGGTCTTGCCAGGTACGAATATCACCCTAACATTATATTCATTGGACGTTGACAATTTAAATCAGTCCAGCTGGCCATTTGTGGTCATGTTGGCAACATTGTGAGCCCCTTTTTTCCATCAGGTTCGGCTGGCTCATATACGGAACAGTTCTCGTGTGCAAGGTTTTTCCCAATGATAAGTGTGATGACACCTGTTCTTGGACATTGTTAGGCTCTATCGTCATGGACTGGACCTGGATGGTTGTGATCACATCCGCTGCGCTCTTCCCTCTCTGCTGGGAGATCACGGACCAGTGTTCAACTTTTCTCTTCTTCATATACTTGAACATGAAGAAACAACGCCAACAGAAAAGCGGATATCAAAAATGAAGCCAGGCGGGAGAAAATCGATAGATCAAATTGTACCAGAGCAACATGGCAGCCTATGGATTTTCATAAAAGGCAACAATGACAGGATTGGACCACCATGGAACGCTGTACAATATTTTTCCATCCCCCGTACAAGACAACTTCATGTAAAACCACACTTTCCACTATCAAGTGCTCAACAAGGAGCACAATTTATGCAAACGATTTCATCTCCGGGACACTACAGGAAAATGCAGCAAGCAAAACACAATTTAACTCCACTGGAATACCTACCTGAAACCTCGAGATTTTAAAATGAGGGCTGAATTTGCAGGAGAACGGTTTCCATGAAATGCTTTAATCGGGAGTCACGGGAGAATATTAAAGTGGTTACAGAGCTCGCACCTCTTGTACCTTTTGCTTTCAACAAGTTTATCAAAATCATTCTGCATAAAATAAGGGTGCTTGAATAAAATTTCACAGAGTTTGCTTTTTTCTGCCTCTCATTCGGAGGCACTCAAAAGGAAAACGTTGAACTCGAACGCGTTAAAATGACTACGACGTAAATCAAATGAAAGGTTGTTTGGCCCTCTCATAGAATTATGTGTTATGCAAAACGGTTGGTTGTGCTAGCAATTCTCGTTGGCTTAGATATGAAATACAGGGTTCGGAAGGGGCAAAGCTAGGTGCCCTGCCAGTGCATTAATTAGGTCGAATTTCGGTTTACATATTGGAGTCCACTAAAAACGACGCGAATAAATAATTTATAACTATCTGACCCGGGAAAATGTTGTTCTGCCATAAAAACTATTTCCAACTAATATTCGTCTTCGAATTACGATTTACCGCGTCGATGTGCGGTCACCAACCACGATTCCATCAACGTTGACTGTCACTTAGCATGTGCAATTTGAAGAATTTAAACGATCCACTGTGCTCATTCAATAGGGTGTCCAGGTCTACGACGCGCCTGGCATGAGACGAATTTTCGTTATTGTAGCCTGATCACCCTAGAAAGGTACCTATATTCTTAGGAAGCCTCCCTGAGACAAAAAGAGACGGATGACAAGAAATCAATGAAGCCGTTGGCAAGGAAATTTTACCATGACGCGTATAAAATACAGCGGGCAGCCTATGTTTGAGTTTTAGTAAAATAGATACTAGCACGATGACAGGCGGGCCCCGCTTCGCTCGCCCATAAGAATTCCTACTAGGTCGTGATGACTATGTAAATTTTAAATGCGTAAAATCCTCCAGATCGTTGGAATACTAATCCAATAGACTAGTGAAAGCCTTCAGGGGAAAGCGTTGGTTTAGAACTGAAAATGGCAAGATCTCACACTTTCAAATTGATTTCTTAGTTTGGTTTGAATCTGCGCCGATAAGCAATAACATCTGAATTCAGAATAAATCTGAATACTTAAGTATTCCAGGACATCACGAGGAAGGGTGTAATGAGTTGTCCTAGTTGTCAATTTTTTTAATTTTTATTGGGAGCCTAGTCAGCGGATCAATTTTGAAAAAGCTCTAAATTACTTCATTAACAGAACAGTATGATAACTGTAAGGCGATGATTTGGGTGTTGGAAGTATCTCATAACTCACATTTAACTCATTATGGAAAAAATGCATAATATGCAGATAATAAGATATTATCTTGAGCTCATCCGGCTCGGCCGAATTGGGTTGATAGGGTACTCATTCGACGCAGAATTTTGTCCTATTGCAAAAAGGAAAAAAAAACTGTTTCAAAATATTTTTCAGGCGCTTCCTTTTGGGTGCAAATCGTTGAATACCAAAAGAAGTAAACAAATCCTCCCACGATGGCGCAAACTCATGATTCATAACATTAGGCCCCAATATGAGCAACCAAACCCGTTTCCAGCTTTCCGCAAATTATTATCATTATTATTTATTTTTAATTTTTATTTTTATTATTTTTTTATTTTATCTTTTTCCAAAAACGGCGTCATTTTACTGAACCAAAAGTGAAATCTTAAACAGGGGGAAATGAGGTTTTTCGGCACTGGTCAGCAAGGTGGTTGCTGGAAGCCCTGGGAAGTTACGACCTGCAACCTATAATAATTATAGGTTGCAGGTAATAATTATTATTATAGGTTGCGGTAATAATTATTATTATAGTCGCCTGCCTCTGGAAGCCTGAAGGTCGTGTAACCTTGCCATGCTGCTCCTCATGACCAGTCGTATTAGGGCATTATTATAATGCCCTAATACGACTATGAAGGGTATAATACCCTTCATAGAGGTTTCATGATCACCCTATTCTCATATTTACGAAACAACGTGGTGAAAATGGACTTCATTCTGAATATCGACTCAATTAACACCACCTACAGTAAAAAGGCCAATATGGTGACCTCACAAAGCAGGCTACCCCGATAAGTGGATTAGATAGTGAGGCGAATTAACTTCCCACCCTAACTTAACCAGGGAGGTTTTCCTCGGGTTAAGAATAATGTATTACTAGCGTTTAGCGAGGCAGAAGGGAGGAAAGGGAATTCGAAGCTTAACGGAGGGCGAGCTCCAGAGGCGAGTAATTCATTGTGGGATTAGCTGAGCAAAAGAAACAAAAAAGTAAAAACGTGGAAAGACTTGTCGGCTAAAGCTTTTAACTTGATGAACCTAAATGGTTACTGTCTCGCATCAAGTTTTTAGTGGCCTGCGACACTAAATAGCCAGGCAAGCTGTTTTCCGGCAAGCATAGAACTTGGTAATTTGGAACGCAACAAGAAGAACTGCAGGATTCGATATTTTAGGACAAAATCTCTAATTTATTGAATCCTGTTTCGAGGGGAGCATCAGTTTTTACTGAGCAGACACCAGTTTTTCCCGAACCATAAGTTTAAACCCCCAACTTTTTTTTGTTCTTAGTAAAATTGCGCTAACAGGTCTTTGTTTGTCACCTCATGTTGTTTCTATCTTCACCGAGAAACAGCGCACATTTTACTTACAAAGCTATGAAGAGGCCTCGGAGATACTCCTGCATGTCATCCTGGAGGTTGACGACGCATATCCCCACTCCTTGAAACTGCGGTAGGTATTTCTACAACACAACAACAATGATCATAATTATCTTTTAGTCATAATCATAGCATGTTTATCAATTGGGGGTTCCTTGAACCTTAACCAAGAAATACTAAGAAAAATGAAAGTTCTCGAATTTACCTCACTGCCAACGTCTTCCTCGATAAACAACAAAACCCTACAATGGTTTATATATTTTCAAAATACATCACTCCTGAAGCAAAATAATTGCCAATTAGGCATCGTCGAACGTAATTCTACGACGTTAAAATAGATTAAAGGTAAATAATACTGTTGAAAAGCTGTCGAGAAATTTTAAGCTCTTTTATGCTCATTATTTTCCGTTATATTTTGCCATTATATTTACATCGTAGGTTCTAACATTCCACCTAAGGTCCAATCTAACGGCTGGCCTGTACTCTCTCCTCGTTTTCTTTTTCTTCTAATCTAACATAAATTTCCGGCGTGGGATGGCTTCCTTAACATTGACGGGGCTAGATCTAATCCTTGGAAAGCTTCGAGGGTCCAATTTCGGCGTTTGAAAGCGAAGTAAAAGGCGAATAGGCTCAAAGGAAGCAGAGGTTTTTTTTTTTTATCAACCCTTCTTTAAAAACAAAAAACGTACAAAGGAAATTACGTAGAGGAGGGTGTAAAATATGTAGTTTAATATTTTAGTGCAATTTATTGTACAAGAATTGAACCCTAATTCACATTGAACGCGGACAAAATCTAAACTTGACTTTTATCCGACCTTGAAAGTAATCAATCTGAGGTTTCACAGGAATAAAAGGTATTCCTTAATTTAACGATCCAATGAATAAATCAAAATATTCAAACCCTTTTGGAATAAAAGAAACGAACTCTTAGCGCTCTCAAGAAACACAACACAAAATACGGTTGAATAACAAGACAAACCAAATTTCTCCATTGTCATGGAAAAAAGATATCATGGATAAAGTTTACGTTCACAATAGTTAATCACCTTCTTATTTACCGTGTACCTTAGATTTTTTTTAGCGTGGATCACGCTTTTACCGTGACCTAACTACCAAAAAACGACCCTATCGATAGGAAGTCGAGATTCACCCGAAAATAGTATAGCATGTAGTAGTAATAGTAAAGCATGAATCCACTTAAATCAATAGGCCATGTTACCCTGAGAAGGTAGGTCATGATACCCAGAACCTTGGGTCAGTCATTCCGTCTCGGGGGCATCATTATGGAATTTTGAGTTGAATTGTCGAAATCTTTGCTCCTAATTTATCCGTAGACAGTACGACTGGAACTGGTCTCAAAATGTAAGGTTACTACCTCTGACTGAGGATTCAGTGCGACTGACAACCCAGCCGAGGGCAATTTCGTTACTGAAGCGCCCAAATTTGGTTAAATTCGTCATTCAATTTACCCGAGAGCAGTTCGGCTGACATGATTTTCAAAATTAGTTTCCTAATAATATTAGGAAACTAATTTTGAAAATGACATTATCATATGATATGATATTATCATCAGCTGTGCAATATCAGCGATGATGACAGTAATTGTAATCATCAGAAGCAAAGCAGTGTAAAGAAGCAATTGTTGCTTCTTTACACTGTCTCGATCATGGTGGACATACATTTTGTATCAACTATATTCCCCTTAGATCTCGACAATGATCCGAAGTACAATCGATCCGAGGAACACAGCCTTATAAGGCTGTGTTAGGTATACCTAACACTTAAAATACCCAAACGACAAATTTTTATACATTTTTTTGAATAAAGATTGTTTCCAAATACCCCCAACACTTAAAAGATACCCATGGCAAAAGTTATGGAAGCCTTGTGACGGCCTATCCAAAAACATATCTAATGCAGCTAGATATCTAGAAAAACACATGGAACAGTCACACGACAAAAGTGGATGTTAAAAAGCGCTAACGACCACAATGGGCCGGTAAAAGTTCACTCCAAGTCAATTTCACACCATACAAAAAACCATTCAAGGGTGTCTAGTCATTAAACACAATCCTACCTTGTACAAACCAACTACACAGCTATGAATAAAGGCTCAAGCATTTCAAAACGTCACTTCGGGCCGCCCGAAAGCTAGGCTTGTTAGGAAAAATCAAGAACAATGAAACTCGAGAATCTAAACCATATCACTAAAAGAAGCAGGCCTGCAAAAAATTATTGCAACAGATGGGTACCGAATGAATTCCTATTATATGAGAAATCAACTTTGAGTGAACATGCACCTTTTTATTTTATTTTTTTAGCTCGATCGAAATCTTAGTTGCAAGCCGGACGTTAAAGCCATATTTTTATTTGTCTACCGATGAGTAAACCTCGACTCTTTTGATTTAGGAAAATAAATCAAAGCTATTAAGAAAAGTTATATGCCAACCAAAATGAATCATAAAATAAAAATAATTATGACCATAGGGTCAACTATTACATGCAACAAACTATTGAACCTTACAAAACCATTTCTTAATTGCAGGCCTGCAAAAACTGTGGACTGGGAAAAAAGGACGTGTGCCTTGCTTTTTGCAGCATTTTGTGTCAGACATAGTTGTCTCAAGCATGGATGTTTCAGTTTGTTTTACGAGAAAATTGTAAGCACGGGCGAACAGTAAGCATGGTGGTGGCTGTGAAAAGATTTCGGTGATGTGCTTTGTGTGATGGGAAAAGAGTGTGGTAAGCAATAAGAGGAGAGATTTCCACAGAACGACAAAATTCTGTAATGTCTGAGCACTTATCTGTGTTAACACGTAACGTTTCCATCGTCATAGTCACATTTATGTGTTATAACTGTTTTCGAATGTGGTAATTCTAGTCCAGTCAATGCGTATCAGGACGTGGAAAAAAATATGGTTGGTTTTTTTTTTTTTTTTTTTTTTTGCCTTACTTTATGTTTTTTGGGGTGCTGAATCCGAATCAGAATCGTTTTTCTGAAAATCACTTTTTCTCACTTTCACGAAAAAGTGTAAACAATCACCGTATGTGGCTTTTGTCGTAGGGCGCATCGTTCCGGGCTTATAAGCAAAAAGTTGAAAAATGCAAAAGGTTTAGAGTTTTTTTGCGAATATCTCAAAATGCATAACAGATATTAATTTGTTGGATCTCTTCAGATTCAGCACTCCAAAATATCCAAGTATATTTTTTTCCACGTCGCTATCATTTTCGCTAATAATTATTGACTGGACTATTTCCAAGTTCGCGACTTGGAAAACGGCATGATCAGACGTTGGGGCACAAATGTGTAAGGATGGTACACAACTGAACAGAAACGGAACTTTGTCGACCTGTGAATTTTTTTATTGTCCTCCTTTGGTAGTCTACGGAGAAAAATATTTATAATGGAAGAAAAAATCCCCATTCTCTGGAGTGTAAATGAGGGTTCACTGCCTCTGAAATAAATACCTCTGGGTTGATTGTGACATTGGGGTTATTCGCTGAAATCCATTTCATCCGTTTTTCTAACCCTTGCTGAAACACAGGCATCTTCTGTTTTAGACTTATCGCCGGTAGGAAACGAACCGCAAGGTGAATAAATAGAAACTGGAGGGCGAAAATCAAGACCCATCGGAGGAAATCAAATTTTAAGTCGAAGGGCTGTTTTGCGGCGGTGAGTTGACATAGGCGCTTGAGAGGGTCAATTTGATTCCTTGGGAAGGAAACCTGTTGAGAGTTGGTCCTTGAATAACGTGAATAAAAGGGAATTCAATTGATATATTTTATTCTAAGCTCCTGTAACGGGGGGTCGCAAAGACTTTGAAAAGTGTAAACTCAAACAGCCATGATAA
Organism: Pilophorus perplexus; assembly: GCA_955831195.1. Lineage (NCBI taxonomy): Eukaryota > Metazoa > Arthropoda > Insecta > Hemiptera > Miridae > Pilophorus > Pilophorus perplexus. The sequence continues at coordinate 20,384,920 of OY037008.1, forward strand.
CAGGTTTGTAACATGGAGAAGACTTGGGTAGCTAAATATTAAATTAATAATTATATAACAAAATATAAATGATATATTATTAATTACCTATATAAATTAAGGCATACGGGATTGAGTGTAGAGCATGATGTCCTTTCAATATTAATTAGTTGGTGGAGTCGAAGGTATGGGAACTTCTGACCCGACCAATTCACAATAACAATAATTATTATTTTTATAGGTTTAATAATTTTATAATAATTATTATTATAAAATTATTAAACCTCAGGCAGAACCCTTCAAAAATCCCTCTTGTAGCTCTTCAAAAGTCGTACAGAGCTATACTCGTGTCAAAACACACTTCAAATTGAATTGCATATTATAAGGTTTAGTATTCATAAAAAAATCACAATAATAATTATTGTGATTTTTTTTAAGGAATACTCAATACACAATAATAATTATTGTGTTTTTTTTAGGAATACTCAATACACAATAATTATTATTGTGATTTTTTTAGGAATAGTAAACCTCGTAATATGCAATTCAATTTGCAGTGTTCATGCAATTCAATTTGAAGTGTGTTTTGACACGAGTAAAGCTCTGTTCGGCTTTTGAAGAGCAACAAAAGAGATTTTTGATGGGTTATTCTTGAGGTTTAAGTGAGATAACTCACGAAATAGTTTCGGACGTAGAATCGATTTGGTTATGGGGATCCCAAACATATCCCATAACCCTGGAAATGGTCCAATCTGGTCTCTTTTACTCTGTGGCCTCAATCATCCGTTTTGTAGTCTCCATCTCTGGAACATTCTTGGGGGCGTCAACATTGTCTGGCACGAAGGCAAATCAGACCCTTTCAGGACAAAGGAGTAGCCTGACTCTTCTTCTCATCCAGAATGATTGCCCCGGCCATCTTGTGTGGATTCGACGACGGCCGGGATTCTGTCGACCAAAGGGGGATCATCTCAATTCATTTCACTCTGAGTGTTCGGTTTTTACCAACTTTTTAAACCTCTGATTGGAAGAAGCTGTAACCTTCAGAGCCTTACGGAGATGAGATAGGAATGCGGTTATAAACCAAGCATCAAAAGGCATCAATATTTTACATTATCGTAAGTTACATTGGGACTAAAATGGGGGAGGAAACCGCACACATGGCCATCAGGGGCCTCTCCTAATCCCGTTAAATTGAGCGTGTGATGGAATAATCGAAAGCAAGTCGCTATGGACCGTTAAGGCGTAAACCAATGTGAAATTACCAACACAGAGTAGACAACTTCGGGGTGAGTGGTTGAATACCCAAGTAAACACTTCCAAGTTCCTCAACGAGTTGGATATCCGCTCAGTATCCTACCCTGAGCTCATAAGCCTCTAGACTAGAGCTGCCGTCTCTTTTTTAGCGAATACGGTCACTCAAAGCCGAAATACAAGACTTACAGGACAGGTCATAAATATTAACAAAACAACTTGCATAACAAAACTTGCCTTTAAAATCGTCTATCCACGCTAATAACGTCCCCTAATAACGGCAGGAGCACTACTATTTCACTAATATACCTTATAGCACACAGTATACTATACCTTAAAGCACAAAGTGAATATGTCCAAAAAATCGATTTTGTGTTTTTGGTATCGATGGAATCGTCTCGTCAAGGCATATCGAACTGAATGGGGCTCATATTCTTATCAAAGTGGGAAATGGACAATAAATCAGAAAAACTGTTGAGGAACATGTCCACACGTGAAACGTTTTCTATTGCACACGGGGAATATGTCCAAAGAAATGCCCAATGGGAATATTTCCATGGACATAATATGTCCATATGGAATATTATTCCCATTGTTGCAATAGTTGAACGCACAATGGGAATACGTCCAGTCAAAAAGGGTCGATTTTAACATGTCCAAAGGGAACATGTCCAACATACTATGTGCACATTGGAGTTATGTCCTTCCACCTTTTATTGCTCTATTTATCATGATTCTCTGGAACACTATAACAATTGATTAATATTTGAAACGGTTTTTTAATGATGGCAGCTAAAAGATCAAAGAAGGTTCTAGTGGCATCGACCGTTTCTTTTGTACTTTCAACTAGTTTCAAAACTTCAATCGCGTTTTTCTCGCAATGGCGTTTTTGGACATATTCCCTTTGTGCTTAAAGGTGTCATATTCATTTCATAATATGTTAGGAATATATTCCTAACTATCTTCCAAGATGTACATATCGATGCCTTCAAAAGCTACGTAATATTATTACGTAGCTTTTGAACAAAGTGGGCTCGTTGGTCGACTTTTCTGTTTCTCCCAACTTGGTGGGGGTTAGCAGCCACCGTCTTATGAAGGACAGGATCCGCACAGGGTGGTCCGATGGGTTTCAGACCATTATAAATGAGTTCTACGCCCTAAAACGCTTCAAAACCACAACATATTCTACCTCTTGGCTGTATCCCTTCAAAAGGAGCCAGTCAGATCCGAAAGATGCAGTTGGATGAGTGTGAGATCCTAAAATATGGATTCTACGATCAAAACGAATTATAATAAGACACCCCATTTAACGTTCTGGTCTGTCTTACAAAACCATCAGTACGTTAGGAAGGTAGATAGGTGCATAGATAGGTACTAACTCGCAATTCGGTCCAATCTCTTGGCCGGTACATACTATTTTTCCAACGCGACTCACGTGTTCACTTCTTTAAACTTTAATTTTCTTCGCATCTTTCTAACTTCTTTTCTTACCGAATTCTTCCTCTTCTTAGGCCACGAAAAACGTTCGTTATACGTTTTAGGTCCGATATAACAACGTTATCGATGCTGCTACCGAATATCGACATCGACGTTGTGCCTTTGATGTCCCACCCCTACCCTGTAAGTAGATAAGCAGAAGTGATAACACCGATATTGCGGGAAACTACCGAGGCCAAATGAGAGTCTGTCGTTTAATCCAACACATTTTCGCCGGGGGAAACGGTACTCTCACTGGGGTTATCGTTTCATTTACTCCACGCGGTATAATTAGTGTTTATCTTTTACTCCCCAGAGAAAAACTGAAATTCACCATTTACTCCCTCAAGTTGGTACCAAAAAATTAAATTAAATTAAACAAAGGTTATAAATAGTGCAGTAGGAAATACATAAGCTGCGTCCGCAGTGTAATTTTGAAAATTCCGAACCGTTTTTTATTGTAATTGTTCAAGAATTATTACGTAATATATTACATTATTGGTAGGTGATTTACACTTTTTTTTTTTTTGTAGGCTGAGGGGCCCTCTCCCGGATCGAAGTATTCAGGATCCTCCTCGAAGAATTGGTCATCATCGGGTTCTTCCAACTCTTCTTCTTCCCCTAGCAAGGCCGCTTAACCTCTTCTTCTAAATTTACTGGGCAGGAAAGAGAAAGAAAGCATAATATGCTTTCTTTTTTCGTTATAGAGATATTATCTCTACAACGATAATATCTCGTTACAGTGATATTATCTCTGTATGCCACATTCGCAAAGGCTCCTTCGATCTGGGATCGCTGCCACCGACATCGGCAGCTGCAAGTCTGCACTCTTTCAGAGTTTTTCACCAAGTGCAGGCGTGGCTTGGGAGAGAGCTCGACCCTCTACAATGGGGCTGGAGAAGATCGCCCCAAGGGCTTCTCCCGATCACGACAACCAAAGAGCCTGCCCCAAGCGAGGTGTTAGTCGCAATAATAATATTATTATCATATTATGATATTATCATGTAAATGCCTCCAGGGTTGTAAGGGGAAGTGTTCTTGCTGAAAGGCAGGTCTGAAATGTTCACCGATCTGCCTTAACTGCAAGGGCACTGGCTGCTCTAATCCTCCATTGGAGGATGACGAACTCATCTGCGGCCCAGTAAATTTAGAAGAAGAGGTCACAGCGGCCTTGAAAGAGGAAGAAGAAGAGTAGGAAGAACCCGACGAAGATTAATTCTTCGAGGAGGATCCTTAGTCCTTCGAGGAGTGTGATGAACAGATTTGGTGATTTTGTGGAATCACACTCACTTAAGCTGTTAGAAGTACTATCCGTAGATGTATAGACAGATCTGTCAAAAGTTGTTTGGAATGAACACATTAAATTTTTCTAACCGACCGGTGATCGATACCAGCTACTAGAATGCGCTAAAATCTCAATTTCGGCTTTTTTTCGCGCTGGTAATATAAGGGTATAGGTTTTTTTTTTTTTGGTTGAGATTTTGGCTTATTACTTTTGGAATAATACACCTTTATAATCGCGACGAAGGTTGAAAATTCTGATCGGCCTCAAAATGTGACATTATACGTTTCAAGATTACATCGTTGGCAGCATGATCTTTTGGAATCTCCACATTGTGTACGTGGCAAAAACGAAATGTCCGTCCGCCGTCCCTCGTCCGAGCCGTTTTGGGCAGGATTTTTTTTTTTTTTTTTTTTTTAATCTGAAGTTTTGACAAAATACTCGGTTTACCATCTAGTGGTGCCCGCAAGGTTTTCAGTCTGATCGCCCCAACTTTATTAACATCTGGTAAGTAGGCTCTTCTCTGTATTTTTTTCTTTCTCGAGTCTGATCCCCTGTATTCTCCATTTGGAATCAACCCATCAATAATTGAATTGGGGTGGAGTGGGGGTAATTGTGTAAACGGGGTAAATGCGTAAATGATTTATAAAATGGCGCCAAATGAAGCTCCAATGTTTAATGTGTGTAGGTACTCTAAGATCCAATGAGACTTATTACAGACAATGGTGGAATTCGGGGCACCTGTTGAGAAGGTGCTGTTGTTTGTCTGTGGCAGTCAGTGTTTCACTACTAGCCAGTGTTTCACAAATTTGCCCCAGGATGCTTGAACACCTACGAATACTCTGAGAAATGGATGCAATTGACACCTACCTACCCCTTTTTCCTGGGGAAATGAGTACCTACTACCGAGAACTTTTGAAAAAAAAATTGCAATTTCAAAAAGATGAACAGCGGTAAATGAAAACCTTTGGTGATATTTGAATTCAGCATTAAATAAGCTACTTACGTTTTGAAAAAAAATAAATTTATTTTTCAATATTATTGAAATCACCTGCAATGTGACGGCTGAAAATCAAGTCCAAAGTTGAACTATTGAAAAAAGCATAAGCCATTACTCCACTCCGCCCCATCAAAATTGATGAGTTCAGTTTTAAAATTAAATTATTACTTGATGAGCAATTTTTACGAATTTACGTGCCGTTACCTAACTATTGTGTTTTATTGAGGTGAAATTGTGTTTTATTAAGATGAAATTCGTTTAACTTTGTGATTTGATCGGTTTTTGCATTCGTTAAGAAGTGGCTCTGGCGGTATGTTTGCGAACGTCTCTTACCTGAAATTTAACCTACCTACTAACAGCTGGAAGTTTCATCTGAATGCCGTTTCAGAATTTCCATTGGATGTTGCATCCAAATGATAGAATTGGCCCAATTAGTTAATTGCGTCCACTTCAAAATGGTGTTTTCCCCGGTTTTGGTTTATTATTCTTGGAATAATACACCTACTTTTTCGCGACGGGGGTCGACGACTCCGATCGGCCTCAAAATTTGACATTATCCGTTTCAAGAGGTCTACATTCAAAATCCGAAATGTCCGTCCGCCGTACGCCGTTCGGGCCGCTTTGGGCAGTAGGAATTTTTTTTTTCCGAAAATTTTTTTTAAATCTGAAATTTTGACAAAATACTTGGTTTACCATCTAGTGGTGCCCGCAAGGTTTTCAGTCCGATCGCCCAAACCCGTGGGGCGCTATGGGGCTATGGGAGGGGGTTTTTGAAGGCTTTTAGCTATGGGATCGAGTTAGGTGTCGTTTTCGAAGTATTTTTGGACGTAGAATCCATTTTCGGGGGTCCCGGAACGATCCGATTTCACTGTAGCTATCTGTAGGGCTTTCATGGGGCTAAAAATGGGATTTTTGAAGGATCCCAGGAGGTTAAATATTTTTCGAGTAAAAAATAAAAAATTTTTGAAAAAACAGTTTTTTTTAACAAATCCAAAAAAAATTTTTCTTTGAAAAAAAAAAAAAAAAACCAAAAAATTTTTTTTCCCAAAAATTTTTTTTGACAGAAATAATTTTTGCTCAAGACTTGTACTTAGTATCCTATATCAAAGAATAATAAACCATTGAGTAAAATTTGCAGCGTTTTAATAAATCATTCGTTTGGCCCATCAAAAGGCAGCTGTACTCTACTATAGACCAGTGTATACTCGCCTACATGAAAACAAAACATGGAAAAGTGTGTCTGGTGCAAAAATATCACCACTTTTCGCCTCCGTTATTAATATTTTTTTAGAAGATCCGAAATTAATTCTCATTTCGCATTCTAGCCAGGGGATTCAAGAGAACACCAACAACGGGATGTTTCGTGAGTCCATTACTGGACTAAAAGCGGCTCTAAACTTGGGTAAAAGAATCGCACAACGGGGGAGAGGTATTAAATTTTTTTGTCAACCTAAGTGGTCAAAGTGTGCTTGCTTTTAGCGACCCTCAGAAGTATTTAGAGTGGTCCCCCTCAAACCTGAACTTTCTCGTAATTATTTTTCACTCTAGCCGAGTAAAAGTTCAATTTCGAGTTTCGGGACCCGGATGGGTAAAAAAATCGTCAAGTCGAGGAATTATTGTGACAACGCTGTCATGTTTGAACCACGAGTAGTGGGCAAACTTATTTAGTTAGTTAATCGAATGTCAAGTGTTTGAATGATTTCGACACATGAATGATCATTCTATTTATTCGAACCCAGTAGAAAAACAACTGCTTTTGGTTTATGATTTTTGAAGGATCCCAGGAGAACCTCCTTAATTTAATAAGGTTTCGTTTTCCGAGTAATTTTGGACGCATTATCATTTTTCAAAGTTCCACATCTGTCCAAAAACTATACACATTTTTTTAAAATATTATTTTAATGGCACAGAATTAATTTTTGCACAATTAACCTATATCAAAAAATAATAAACGCTAGTGTAAAATTTGCGCCTATAGAAATTTATAAAGAATTTATAAAGAATTTTCTTAAGAGTTCATCTTGTTAGAGCAGTGGTCCGCAACCTTCTTCGAGTCACGGCACCTCTTTTCGAGACGGCCTCACCCTGTGGCACCCCACCATACAAACACAAAATTTCGCAGTGTAATAAGTTCGGAATAGAATCAAGTTTTCAGTAAAGAGCACAAAAACTTTAATTAATAGGTAGGTAGGTAGGTAGGTAAGTAAAATGTTAATTATTTTCTTTAGTGGTAGGTAACTTAAATCAATGTGAAATTTGTCCCTGATGTTTTCGGCAAATTTCTGGGATTCTAGGAGGCAGTTGGGAAAGGCAAACCCTCATGTCGTCCTCTAATGTGCTTTCCAACATTCTTTGCCGGCCCTTGGTTCTGTCTTTTACGTCGAACGACATTTCAGCAACACGACGAGCGACAGTTTCAGCCGAGAGGTTCTTGTCAATTTCCAAAGCTGCTTCATTTCCAAGCATTATTCGTACAATTTCTTTGCAAGCAGGTTTAACCAAATTTTCTCCAATGGTGTGTGCTTTCATTTCTCCTAGGATCATTCGGGAAACAACGAAGCTAGCCTCGAGAGTTCTATCTGAAACCTTGACTTTTCTTGTGAACTGAGCAGCTTGTTTATTATTGCTAGAAAGAAGCCTTTTGAAATAAACCTTGTCCTTGTCCTCCAAATGAGAATGTTTACTAGAAAGGTGGCGTTTAAATTTACTTGGGACCATTGCTGCATTGCTCAATGTTTCACCAAAGACAACTCACTTAGGAATCGGTTTGTCTATACACCGCTTTTATAATACGCCGTTTCACACATATTATACTAGTTAGCGGATCTGTTAGTGAGTTGGTGTTTTGGGATGTGTTTAGTTCAATCGTGTCCCAATAAATTGCAGTAGGTTCAATATTTGTTTTTTTCTCCTTTCTTATTATAATTATACAAAAAGTTATTCCTATCTCAAATCTTGCGGCACCCCTGGACGGGGCTCACGGCACCCCGGTTGCGGATCACTGTGTTAGAGGGTCAAAGGAGAACTCTCTGGGCCAACGCCAATGCGTCGAATACTTATCTACTAATAATATACGAGTCCTATAACCTAGAACCGATTCGATACGAAACTAATATTCGGATGTCCCACACTAGGTGAATATACTTAGTTGTAGATTTCCTGTCAACTAGTCCTCACCGCTCAGTTGTGTTGTCAGCGGCGCTCACACATCTCACCAGCAGGTATCCTCCGTTTTATTTATCCAGGAGGGGGATGTTTGCCTCGCCTTCTGTCGAATGCAATGTATTCATTCTCCCATATCTCCTCCATACATCACCATGTACCTACATAATCCGTGAGACCCTTCACAACTGACAAACGCACGCATACTCTACTACCTCTCATTCTCTTCACAATGGGGCCAACTACAGAAGATGGGATCGATTCAGGTTGTTGGCTATAGGTGTACTTTTTACCTTTCTACGCTGTCGGCAAAATGGAGAACCATTCCCAAGTCCTGTAGTCAAACTACCCAACTGTATCGAATTCATATTGACTTCAACCTTCTCCAAATGGTCGATGAGTTTACACCTTGAGTCTCATAATTAAATAGAAAATTGATCATCCTCTCAAGGCTTGAGAGGATGATCAATTTTTTCTATTAAATAGAAAAAAACATAATTAAAAATTTTTTAATTATGTTTAAGAAGTTGGTCTGCAATGCGGGGGGGGGGGGGGGGGTAACTTTACCTAAAGCAGAAAACAATAGTAGCGCGTTCTCCACACTGCAGTGATGTCCAATTGAATCCCAGCACACCATAAGAGCGCACAATTCGGAAACAATTACCTGTCCTGCCTCGCTACTCAAAGCCTTCCCTTTGACTTTCAGAAGAAAGCAATGTCGATTGGCCGTGCTCCTCTTTGGGCCTCCCATCAGCAAGTTGATTAGGTCCCGTCGCTAAAAGAGGCGTGCAAGTGTGTGAATTCCTACTGTGACAGGTCGATTTCTGCTCTAATGTGAATTAGGTACCTACATTATTCGGTTTTGATTAAGAGGAGATTGCCACCTTACGACTGATGTCACTTCTTCGACGGGTGTACCCGACTTCGGGGGCTTGTATGATCTTGTCAAAAAACGAAATGGCGTAGTACAGTACTCACATTCGTGTTGCGCATACCGGGAACGGGTACCGACTTAAAAAGCCAAAATCGTGGTTAGGTATGCCTATGAAACGTTGACGTAGAATGTTGAACGTTGTTGAACTAAAACGAGCGCTGAAAATGACAGATGAATGTTGAATGCCCTCTGCTGGCTACGCCAGCCAACCCCCGACCGAATCCCACCTCAGCCCACCACAACTGGCCTCAGACCCAACAACTGTTGTGTGGGGGGGGGGGGGGGGGGGGGGGCAGCCGCGTCGCCGTTGGACTCCCCTCGGCCCATCTACATCCCAAAATCCTGTCGACTGCTCCAGCCCGTATTTTATGACTACTTTTGGAGCAATTGACACGCCACATGGAGCAATTTTTTGATGGATTCAGATTTTTCTCGTCTTCTACTCATCTAGTCTCCAAAGCTAATTTTTGGTAGATTTTTTCATATTTTCTAAAAAAAAAGTTTAAAATCCTGTTTTCACCACTTTTGGAGGTTAGGTGCGCCACGCGGGGCAACTTTTTGGTGGTTTCAGGCTATTCTCGTAATATGATCTCCGAGCTGAATTTTTTAATACCAATAATTGGTCTTAAAAAATTTAGCTCGTGGAGTCAAATTATTTCAGATTTTTCCGACCTCTAGAAGTGACCTAGAATAAAATTTATTTCATGTTATTTAATAACATTCAACGTCATGGTCACACAATGTGAGCCCATGTCATGGGCTCTAATGGCGTTCCGGGGCTGAGTGAAACACGAGTGAACACGAATGAAAGTCCTGAACTACGAAATTTCCTTTTATAGCAAGTAGGTAAGCCAATGGGTTTGAGCTTGCAATAAATTGGGTCAAATGGGAATTTTTATGGGGAATTGCATAATATGTACCTAATATAATTTGGTAATATTATCAAGTACTCTTGAGCTTAAATCAGTGGTGCCCGAGAAACCAAATATATCCGAAAACCTTCAAGTACATAATATATACATAATATGTATACCTATGTTACGGAGAATGCATGAAATCGGGAAATGTATAGAATCCCAGGCGATTCTATAAAATCCCCAAGAAGCGTTATTTAAAGCCGGAGAATGTGTGAAAATTGCCGAAATTTCATACATTAACCGGAGGTTCTCTAGAAGTGCCGGATCGGATTGGTGAATGTAAGAAATAGTTAGGATATAGAAAACAATACAAAATTGCCAGAGTTTCGACCGCTGCACCTGTACGCAACCTTGTCAGTCGAAAAGATGCAGCTGCAAGAAGGCTGGACGATTGTGCACCTCGAAATGTCACGATAGCTCCTCATGCTCCAACAAGCTTGACAATAATTGTAGGTAGGAGGTATGTACAATTAGGTAGGAAAATTGCAATTTTCCTACCTAATTGTACATACCTCCTACCTACAATTATTGTCAAGCTTGTTGGAGCATGAGGAGCTATCGTGACATTTCGAGGTGCACAATCGTCCAGCCTTCTTGCAGCTGCATCTTTTCGACTGACAAGGTTGCGTACAGGTGCAGCGGTCGAAACTCTGGCCTCCAGTGATGGAAGAATTTCGTGCACATTCCCGCAGGAACATTCAGAAACTTCCTCAGTGCTCGAACTGATTGCGGCTTTATAGTTGTTTCAGCGTTCCCATCTTCGTCCCTACTTCATACATCTCATATTTTTGGTTGAGTACCACTCCTAACATGTTCCCAAAGTCTCCGCGGGCACTGTCAACATCAGGGACTGGGATTCGAACTGTATTTCCGATTTCAGGAGGCATGTACCTATCTATCTTCGAACATTTTCTGAATTTTTTTACCTAGGTACCTAAAAGCCCGGCAATTCTATAGAATAGCCGGAGATTCTTTAGAATGACCGGATTTCATACATTCTCCGTAACATATATACTTACTTGAAGGTATACCTGAGCGGCCTGGGTAGAGCAAATTTTGGTCTTAGGAGGTTTCTAATAATTATTTATATCTAATAATTATTTCTAATAAATTATTTAAAATTCTCTACAACTTTGATTATGTGGACATTTTCGATGGGTTAAGCCATTTTTGAGACACATGCTTTGAACCGTGAGTGGAGGTACTGACCCATTTTTCGATAATATGATAGTTTTCGTAATATTATGACGAAAACTGTCAAACTTCAACGATCGATTGCGGCCAAACGGCTGAACCAATCTTGACGTTTTAGGTGATCATTCGACCCAGGGGTTTGTGCTTATCAATAATTGATAAGCACAAACTCCTGTGTTGGTTACAATTATCGTAAACGGAGTAAAAGTTTCTGTATGATGCGTAAGTAGTTTTCTAGTTATAAGCAAAAAACTGAAAAAAAAAAAAAAAAAAAAATGCCGAAAAATACATATTTAGCTCAAGGAGAATTAGATTCTAATAAAGTTTTCTAAAAGACTGTCCCCAGGCACCCATAAGTCATAACTAATAAAAATCCCCATTTACCCCAATTTAAGCTAGCAACTCCTTGTTTTTACACAGGTAGGTACTTCAACATATTGGGCCCGCGAAGTCGGCTATTCCATTCATCTCATTTTGCACTCGTGAGAGCACTTTTTATCTACTATTCAGTACTTGTCCTGTGAGAGGGTTAATTTTGAACAATCTGCTCGTTTATTTTCAAGAAGAAGTGAGTAACAAGTAGGAAAAATGATGACGCGTGGCTCTGATTCTAAACATAATAAACCCAATAGATGGTACAATAATGACCTTAGGCTCCTGAAGGATCAGCTGGATGAACTATATGTTAAATCTAAAACCACTACTAACCCTGCGTTGCAAAAAACTTTACATCAATTAAAATCCAAATACAAAAGTATGATTAGACATGCAAAACAAGTAGATCGTGAGAAATCTATCTTTTCGTCCAAAAATCCTGTTAAAGCCATGTGGAATGAAATTAATGAGAACAGGAAAGGGGAGTATGGGTCTAAAGCAGCCTCGAACCTTTTTTCAGCTGATGCCTACAATTCTTATTTTGTAAATGTCCCTGCAGAGGTTCTCAGTGGCCTTCCTTCAAATCTTGGCGACCCTTTGGATTTCAGTGTTCAGCTTTCAGAAGCAGTTCCATCCTTCGCATTTTCTTGTGTTGAGCCTCAGAATGTCTACACTGAAATAACCAATCTTAAGCAGTCTGATGGGTGTGACGTTTATGGGATTTCGACTAGCATGCTGAAGCAAGGGGCACTGGCTCTGGTGTTCCCTCTCACGCGCCTTATCAACGACTCGATCTCAGCACGGGTTTTCCCATCGGCTCTCAAGGTCGCCGAGGTGGTCCCATTATTTAAAAAAGGTGAACCAAATTCACTTTCCAATCATCGACCCATATCAAAACTTCCTGCTTTGTCCAAGGTTTTCGAAAAATTACTAAAATCCGACCTTAACGATTATTTTGAAAAGCATAATTTGTTTAATGATTCACAATTTGGTTTCCGTAAGGGTCGTTCCACAAGGGACGCAATTCAAAGCCTCACTGATTTGGTGGCATCTGCTTTCGAGGACGGAGAATTCGCTTCCGCGACTTTGGTGGATGTCGCGAAATGTTTCGACTGCTTCTGCCATAGAATACTGGTCGAAAAGCTCCACAAGTATAACTTCTCCCGTGGCGCCCTGTCTTTGGTAGAAAGCTATCTATCCGGCAGAATACAGGCTGTTCGCCATGGCGGAGGTTTATCCCAGTTCTTGCCAATCAACTATGGAGTCCCACAAGGCTCAGTCCTCGGCCCAATTTTATTTCTAATTTTTATCAATGATCTCCCGGCATGCCTTCTGAATTCTTCAGCAATTCCCATTCTTTTTGCTGATGATACATCTTTGGTCATGAGAAGCAAATCATGTTCTACTCCCTGCGAAATCGAAGTTGCTTCTCTTGAAGCTGTCACAAATTGGTTCTCAGTAAACCAACTCTCAGTAAATTGTGATAAGACCAGCATTATGAGGTTTGGGTTGAGAGATTTGTCGAGTCTCGACAATAATCTGGCTGACGTAAGATTCCTTGGCGTCTCCCTTGACCCAAGGCTTGACTGGAGGTCCCATTGTACTCGCCTCGTTTCAACTCTCAATAGCTACACCTTTTTATTGAGGCGTCTCTCTGAAAGACTGACAAAGCCTGCTGTCCTCGCAGCTTATCATGCTTGTTTTCATAGCAGAGCTGTCTATGCAATTCTCTGTTGGGGACACTCCCCCGCATCTTCCATTGTTTTTGCATCTCAGAGAAAAGCTGTACGGGTCGTGGCTGGTATTCGCTATCGCGAGGATTGTAGACCAGCATTTGTCGAGCTCAAAATTTTCACTATCCCAGCTATTTACATCCTTGAAGGCTTAAATTATGTGAGGAGGAACTTTGATAAATTCCTCAGGCCCGACCATCAATACTCCACACGTGGCAAAAGCAAACTCATACTCCCCTTTCATCGCCTAACTACTTCCCGGAATTGCACCACCTGGTGGGGGCTCAAATTTTTTAACGCTCTCCCAGCAGATATCCGGGATGCTCCAGCTGGTGCGTTCGGGGCCCGTATCAAGGGTTACCTCATCAGGCTTGCTCCTTACAGCTTTGATGAGTTCTTTGCTGACGCCGTAAATTGGTCCATGTAGTGTGCCTGTATTTTGTTGTGTTATAGCTAGGTTAAGTTGGTCCATGTAGTGTGCCTGTATTTTGTTTTGTTATAGCTAGGTTAAGTTAATCAGTTTTTTTCTTGTTTTTTTCCTGTATGTATTTGACCATTGCCCATACATTCTGTGTTTCTGGCAAATAAAAGTTTTGATTTGATTTGATTTGATTTCTGACCGACCCTAACAACAGAAACAAGCATAATCTATTTCAGAGGTGGGTCAGAAGGCATTGTCGTTTAAGATTACGTACCTCAAATTACAGTTACAGTAGTGATAGCATTGACTGACACAGACATACGTCATCAGTTTACCTAATTGTACCCACCTCTTCCCAAAAACGAGAGGTCTCTTGAGCTGGACTTTCGTAATCATTGTATTCAACATGAAGAGCAGTCAATCGAAAATTTTCTAAAAGGAAATCCATTGACACAGAAAGTACTATACTTGATTGTGTCCTGGAACAGATGTGAGGCACCTGTTAGCTCCGGCCAATAGCTATAAATTTATATAAGAACATAATATGCTTCAATTTACCACAAACATAGAAGGCGCTTCAAACCAGTTCCTGGATAATACAACCAATATATATGTTTAGGTAAGTGAAGTGAATGATCACAATACATAAAAAAGTGCAGAAATTCCTGAAAAACATTGAGTGCATGTCCTACACATTTAAAAATCATCATTTTTAACATCAACGAGTTATTCAACTAAGATCTGAACTGAGAGATGAGAAAACTCACCCCCAAGTCGATGTAGGTGGTGTAGATGGGGTAAGGGAGAACAAGACAGATGGCAGTCAGCCAGGACCCAGTGGCGCACACGAACGCAGGTATTCTCGGCTTCATAGGGTCCTTCAAGAACCTGAGGCGGTCCCAGGCGATGAGGAGTAGCGTTAGCGTCGACACGTGCAGAGGAATATCCTGTAAACACAAACGGGTAAATTGTGGGTTTGGAATCAAGTCCCAGCTCCCTGGGCAGTTTTGATTTCTGCGCCATTTTCCCAGGTTTGGGGGATACGGATCATTGACAGGCAGTCAACTCCTGTCCGGGGAGTGTAGCAGGTTTTCTGGGACCCCATGACAATTAGCGACTCAATGAGCGTGGAAGAGCAGGAAGCTCAACAATGGCTACCGAATCCCCAACAAGGGCAGTGAGCTGTGACCGTCAAGTCAGCTCTCATGACCAGTGGCAACATTCATGGAACGGTGTATTGACCCAACAGCGTAGCTTTTGCACCCCGAGGACTTTTCGGGTGTCTCGTAAATTAGCCTGTATACCCTCCCGAACCAGAGTTGATGTTATTCTCTTCCGTCCACATGTTTAATTCATCGAGTTTCCTGCCAGATTCCACCGCCTAACCCCAGTACCGACAACGAGCTGTTTCTCAGTTCCGTCCGGTGGAACCAACCGAACGTTGTTCAACTAGGGCCAAACATATTCGCCACAGATCGGGCGCAACACTCACAGGTTTTTGGAACTTGCCTAATTTCTTCTTTCTAATCTTGTTATCCCTTAATATCATGGTGAAGCACAGATGCTACCAAAATTTTTGACCCGTACCTACCTATATGGCTGGCACGAGAGCTTTCTTTACCGACCTTTTTAGGTCGATATCAATTTTGTAAACAAAACGCTGCAAATTTTACACAAGGGTTTATTATTCTCTGATACAGGTTACTTGTGCAAAAATTAATTCAGGCAATAAAACTTTTTTGAGAAATTTATGATTTAGGTACTTATTTATTATTATTTTTTTAAATTTTATTACTATTATTATTATAATTTTTTTTTTTTTTGCAAAAATTTGTTTTGCTCGGAAAATACAACCAAAAAATCAAATTTGACGTCTTAAACAAAATGCTTACTTATTTGACCTCCGGATCCTTCAAAAATCCCATTTGTAGCCCCATGAAAGCCCTATAGTTCCCAACAGTGAAATCGGATCGTTCCGTTGTTAAAAAAAACTGTTTTTTCAAAAAAATTTTATTTTTTACTCGAAAAATATTTAACCTCCTGGGATCCTTCAAAAATCCCATTTTTAGCCCCATGAAAGCCCTACAGATAGCTACAGTGAAATCGGATCGTTCCGGGACCCCCAAAAATGTATTCTACGTCCAAAAATACCTCGAAAACGACACCGAACTCGATCCCGTAGACAATAACCTTCAAATAACCCCTCCCGTAGCCCCATAGCGCCCCACGGGTTTGGGCGATCAGGCTGAAAACCTCGAGGGCACAATTAGATGGCAAACCGAGTATTTTTCCACGTCCCTACGTACGGCCCATGCGTATTTTTCCACGTCCCTGCGTAACGTACGGCCCATGCGTTTCGTATCCAATGAAACCAATCTGTCCGCGACGAAGGCCATTTAAAATATTTCAAACAACAACAACAGTTGAAATCGGCGCTATCGGCCATAATGCTTTGGGTCTTTCGCGTCTTTTTTGTACATTGTTGAGCTCTCGCTTTAAATTCATTCTTTTTTTAATAAAACGGAGCTATTAGACCGAAGTGTGGTGTTTTCGTGTAAGCTTATCCATCGCCAGGGTATTCTGTTTTTGACATCGTGGCGCCCAACGTGACGGCTGAACTGTTTTTCGTCAACTGAACTTTTGTGATACCGGCGATATGGATGCGGCTAAGAAGAAACGCCAAGTGTTCCGTTCTTCATTTACTCGGAGCTATAATGCTTTACTAAAACATTTGGAAGCAGATAAAATTACGGAAGTGAGAGCTACGTTCGCGACTTTGACAAAGGTTTGGGAAAAACTTCGTGAAGTTGATGAGGAAATCTTGTTGCTGATGATAGGAGATCCGACAGGCAAGTTTGAAGATCTGGACAAGGAAACCGAGGGAACTGACGAATACGAGACGAAGTACGAGGTCGTAAATGTACAGATTCAAGACCTTTTGAACTCACAGGTTACTCGTCCGAATGATGACGTCGCAAGTCACGTAAGTAATTCTGGTTCTAGCTCCGATCCATTCAAGTCGTTCCACCCTCATCATCTTCCCAAATTGGACGGTATGTTCGACGGGCAATTAAAAAATTGGCTTCCGTTTTGGGGTCAGTTCGAGCAGATTCACGAAGACGAAAATATACCTACCTACTATAAGTTCCGGCTTTTGGTTCAGGGCACTAAGGACGGTTCTCGTCCTAGGAAGATTGTAGAAAGTTTCCCACCCTCAAGGGACAAAACTAGTTACGAAGCCGCGGTCAATGCCTTGAAGGAACGTTATGGACGTAAGGATTTGTTGATTGAGGTATATATTCGTGAATTGTTGTCCATAGTCATAAATAATGCAAAATCTAAAAAACTCGATCTGGACGACCTCTATGACCAGTTGGAATGTCATCTCCGCTTTCTCGAAATTCTCGGCGTAACCACTGGAAATTGTGCGGCGATTTTGTGCCCATTATTAGAGTCTTGTTTGACCCCCGAATTTCTTAGGGCTTGGCAGCGCAGTTGCACTGAGAGTGAAGTTTCTGATGCGGAAAAATGGCTTTCAAAACTACGTGGTTTTATCAGAACAGAGGTTCAGGGTGAACAACGAATTTCACTTGCTAAGGAACGTTTTGGTATGTCGGATAACACTGCTCAAGCGAACGATCGGAAATCCCGCCAGGACCATCCTGGGAAGTCTCGCCAGGACATACCTACTGCTACTGGTCTCCTAACCCAGAGCGGACGTACCGCTTGTATTTTTTGTTCCCAGGATACGCATGTGAGTGTAAATTGTTTCAAGGCCAGGGACATGAAATTGGACGACAAATTGAAAATTGTGAAGGACGCCAAGTGCTGCTATCTATGTTTGAAAAAATCACATTCGTCCAAAACTTGTCGGATGAAAACCTAGTGCCCTCTATGTGACAGGAAACATGCTATAATTTTGTGCTCTAAATACACTCATTCTAAAGGGCAACCTGTCACTTCACAGAATTCTACCAGTGGTCACGTTTCAGGTCCATCTGGAGGTGTAACGGCGGAGACTCCATTAAATGTGGCGACCAACGCTAATCTTACCTGCGATCCGACAGTGCTGCTACCTACCGTCCGTGTGCAACTTAGAGGATCTAATGGAAGAGTCTGTACTGTACGTGCTGTGTTCGACACAGCCGCCCAACGATCCTACATTTTGAACGCAACGGCCGAGAGAATAGGGTACAAAGCCGAAGGACAGGAAGTTCTCTTTCATTCACTTTTCGGAGGACGACAAACAGGTATGACGTCACATTCCAAGTATAAAGTTTGGCTATCCAAGCCGTCTGGAGGTAAGATTTATGCTGTCGAAGCCTTGGGTCAAGATGCGATTTGTGGGGAGCTTCCCACATTACCCAAGGGTCCCTGGGTCAACGAGATGGCAACCTGTGGCCTAAATGTGTCTGACATTTTGAATGATTCCGGTCCTATTGAGTTACTGCTTGGGGCTGACGTTGCATTCTCCTTATACATGGGAAATGTTTATAAATTCTCCTCTGGTACCCTAGTGGGGGTCGAGACAGCACTAGGCTGGACAGTCTCAGGAAAATTGCACCCTGAATTTTGTAAAACCACCCTAGGGATGTTGACTACTTCCATGATGGTTAATGACATGAATGCCAGTGACCTATGGAAATTGGAGATTTTAGGGATTGAAAATGGAAAAGAAAAGCCTGTTGAAAAGAAGAGTAAACCCAAAGAGGAAGTGGATGTTCAGCTAAAGTTTCCAGAAACGTTGAAGGTTGATGATCAGGGTCGTTATGAAGTTTGGCTACCTTGGAAAGATGAGCACTCCCCCCTTCCTACAAACGATGACATTGCCCTTAAACCCATGCATTATACATATCGTAGGCTTGAAAATGATGGTAACCCCGCAGACCTACCTTCTCGCAGTTGTCTAGGAAGAGAGTTTGTTGCATCCCAATGGTGGGAGGAGCCAAAATGGCTGCACCAACCCAAAGAACAATGGCCATCAGTTTCCATCGAGGATAACGAAAATCTGATCAGTAACAAGAGAAGAAAGACTGAAATGTCAGCTTCCATGGTTACCAAAAATTCAAAGGAACTTTTGTCGCAGGATTGGTATTACCACCACTTTTCTCAGTATTCAAAACCAGCTGCGAATGGACAAGATTTCGAAGACCCAGCTCCGTACGTACAACATTCTGAGGGAGATCCAGCTCTGAATACACCAGACCCTGAAGATCCAAATGGAATTTCTCAAGATATCAAGACTTCTCGGGGAAGAACTATGAAGAAGCCTGGTCGATTCTGTGATTGATTGAACACTTGGCACCTCCCGTAGGCAGTATAGATTCATAATCGTTGTTTGTTCGTTCTAACCGTTTCTTAAGTTTTTTAGTTCATGGAAAAACTTAGGTGGGAGGATGTCCGCGACGAAGGCCATTTAAAATATTTCAAACAACAACAACAGTTGAAATCGGCGCTATCGGCCATAATGCTTTGGGTCTTTCGCGTCTTTTTTGTACATTGTTGAGCTCTCGCTTTAAATTCATTCTTTTTTTAATAAAACGGAGCTATTAGACCGAAGTGTGGTGTTTTCGTGTAAGCTTATTCATCGCCAGGGTATTCTGTTTTTGACACAATCTGTCTTCCAAGGGTGGAGTGCCGAAGGCAATGTTCTTGCGACGGGTGACAGTATTCATCTCTCGAAAATCACTCACACAATAAACAATTCAACGACTAGAAAATTATTAGACTCGACTCAAAAGACGAAACAAAAGGAGGCAGAACTGTTAACAAAATTTACCAAAACAACCTGGCAACACGCTTGTAAGGAGGGCGCGAATTGCCAGTAAATATTTCATCATCATGGTTTATTAAATAAATTTTGTAAAAGCCTTCCGGCGATCCAAGTTCAAAGCTTGATTGTTCTGAAATAAAGCAAAATGGCTTTCACCATAATAATATTACAGGAATGACTTGAGGGAATTTATGACCTGCTTCCCTCCTGCAGTGTTTTATTTTTGGGGAAGGGAGGAGTTATTAAATTAAATTTAAATTCAAACCGAATTAAATTGAAATTCTAATTTTGAATCAATCTAATTTAAGTTATTCAAGCAATCAGAAGGGGAAGGCCGAAAAATTTTATAGGGCCCCAGGTGGGACTCGAACCCTCAACCTCTGCATAACTAGTGCAACGCTCTAAACCAACTAAGCTACAGGGAACCGCAGCTGAGAAAGAACATTGGAGATTGAAGGCTCAACTGTCCCCCCGCCGCCAACAATTGATTCGGCCTTATCATATTGTTACTTATTTCTCAGCTCTCTTATTTCTTTCTCAGCTGCGGTTCCCTGTAGCTTAGTTGGTTTAGAGCGTTGCACTAGTTATGCAGAGGTTGTGGGTTCGAGTTCCACCTGGAGGCCCAATAAAATTTTTCGGCCTTCCCCTTCTGATTGCTTGAATAACTTAAATTAGATTGATTCAAAATTAGAATTTAAATTTAATTCGGTTTGAATTTAAATTTAATTTAATAAATCCTCCCTTCCCCAAACATAATAATATTATTCTTGTCTCTTTTACTCTGTGGTTTTCATCGACTGTGGTTTTCATCAAATTTGCCGAAGTGGCCGGCGACCTTCTGGGGTAATCCTCCATATTTTAATACACTTTTAATAAATAAATAAATTTTTAAACTGATTCCTTCAAATTACCACTTTATTTAAAAAACAAGAAGCTTTTCGGCTTAATTATAGCCACCGTGAGGCAAGCCACAAATGAAAACTGAATGGGTTGAGAGTAACCTCCCTTATTGGACCAGAACCTTAATTCCACAACATCCACAACATTAGTAACCTTACATCAAACCCAGGGAGAAAAATAAAAAACTTCCCTACTTTTAAATTACATTACGTATTATTTTGTATTAATACATTGTAATTGTGTTAATACATTATGTATTAATACATTGTATTATTTTGTACCGATAAAATCAACAAACTAAACCATTATGGGAATAAAATACATACCTACCTATAATATACTGGAACAATTTGGATAATAATATGTAAATTTACTAAATTACTAAATTTAATTTAGTATATATAGAGGGAGGAAATTACAACAGCAGGGAAAACAGAACAAAAATTCCCTACTGGTCTAATACCTTCCCTACTGGTACTATAGTAGTAGTACTAATATACATATTAGTTTTCACCTACCTTCCCTATCCCAGTTATCACCTTCCGATGATTACTTTGATCGTCTGCCGGGTTCATTTTGAAGATCACGCGTTCATGATTTCGTAGGAAAAACGCTGCAAATTTTACACAAGGGTTTATTATTCTTTGATATAGGTTACTTGTGCAGAAATTTAATTCTGTCAATGAAAAAAAAATAAATAAATAAATAAAAAGTTTTTGAATTTCAATATTAAAAAAAAAAAAAACATTTTTTGGGGGATTTTTTTTTTTCAAAATTTTATTTTTTCAAGAATTCATTATTTTTTTCGGAAAATATTCAACATCCTGGGATCCTTCAAAAATCCCATTTTAAGGCCCATGAAAGCCCTATAGATCGCCACAGTGAAATCGGATCGTTCCGGGACCCCCAAAAATGGATTCTACATCCAAAAATACTTCGAAAACGACACCTAACTCGATCCCATAGCGAAAAGCCTTTAAAAAAACCCTCCCGTAGCCCCATAGCGCCTCACGGGTTGGGGCGATCGGGCTGAAAACCTTGCGGGCACAACTAGATGGTAAACCAAGTATTTTGTCAAAATTTCAGATTTTCAAAAAAATTCCTACTGCCCAAAACGGCCCGGACGGCGGACGGAGATTTCGGATTTAGAATGTAGACCTCTTGAAACGGATAATGTCAAATTTTGAGGCCGATCGGAGTCGTCGACCTCTGTCGCGAAAACAGAGGTGTAAGTATTATTCCAAGAATAATAAACCAAAATGCAGATTTTAGGTTCCCAAGATGTTTGCACGAGATCAACTTTCCAGGATCGCGTTCAAAGTAGGGATGGGTCACCCATCATGGGTGTCGGTATGTCAATACATCGGAAATATCTATATTTCACGAATGTCTGGCTCCAACCGTAGTTTTAGTTCTCAAAAGTCCCGCAGTTGGTGAAATGTGCAATCGTCAGCGTCATTTCCCCGTGGGTTTCCCGCAAAATATAATATTATAGGAACATAAAAATTTAATTAAGGCTGATTTTTTTTCTCGACTGTTTTACTATTACTATAAAACTTGGTTCCAAAATACTTGAGGGTATATATACCCTCAAGTATTTTGGAACCAAGTTTAAACCAGCTACGAATTTAATATACGTATCTGGGTCTATATATAGACCCAGATACATATATTAAATACGTAGCTGGTTTAAAACTTCAATATGTTATATCAAGATACTTTAATTTCGTAGGTTAGTGAATCCATTTTATTTACTTTCGCAGGTTAATGGAGCCATATCTAGGACACATTATGTCCTAGTAGGACATAGGTAGTTCTACCTACATGTTTACCTAGAAGAGAATCCATTCATTATGTTTTCGACAAGATACTACGCTCATTATTCGTAGCTGCAATCGAAACTGCTAACAGGTGAT
Source organism: Pilophorus perplexus (assembly GCA_955831195.1). NCBI lineage: Eukaryota > Metazoa > Arthropoda > Insecta > Hemiptera > Miridae > Pilophorus > Pilophorus perplexus. The sequence goes on from OY037008.1 coordinate 20,407,233, forward strand.
TTCTTCCTAACATAATGTCAATCGCGAAGAAAATAAGAAGTTAGAGCCTCTATTTGAATAGCTAGTGTGAGTATAGAAATACTTTGACTAAATTCGTTTTTCTGGGTACGTCCGACGCCGAATCAACAGCGCCTGAATCAACCGGGCCCCAAGTTCGAAGATAAAATGTGGTTTTGAATTGATTTCCGAGTATGGCGGGAAATTTGTCTGATGCGTCCAGTTGGAGGATCGAAGACTGAGACGAGCAAATGTGGACGAGGAGGTGCATCCGGGCGGCAGTTGAAACGGTCAGGAGATATTCGGATTGTGGTGTCGGCAACAAGGTTTGTAAATTAGGAGCGTTGACTGAAAAATCGGTGCTAGAAATCTTGGTTATCTGTGGTTGGATATTAAAAACCAAGGAATAATGTCAATTGTTATCACAATGGGGGCATGTGCCTACCGCCTTCTTTGTCACTCAAATTGTCGAAGACGACTGTAGGAGTGGTGAGATGCGGCCCAATTCCATTTAATGATGGTGAATTGTGCCCATTGGATTGACCCAGGGGACACCAGGAGGTAGGCTGAATCCGATCTCACAAAAATAATGAGTCTCGCACCGAGACTTGTCAAAAATCGGCAAATGAGATACCAAGGTACAAAAATGAATCAGACGACAAAACAAAGAAAAATGTAAGAAAAAATTGCATAAATGTAAACAAAATAGTCATTTTGGCATAAATTTAAAGCTGACCAACTTGGCAAATTTGATGCGGTATAGTTCAAAATATTAATATCGTCGAGAGCTTTCCTTTTCAGATCGTTGTTTAGTTTTTTGCCGATTCTGGACCGTTTCGTCATATTTCGTCATTGCCGATTCGTCATATTTCTGGTGGTCATGTACGGTGTAACTGTATGATAGGAACCTTGTATTGAGTTAGGACGACAACGTTGCCCTAATACCTGAAATGTCACGGTGGTAGAGAGCGCAGCATCTCACCATCATTAAAAAGTAACTTAACTAAGCCAGCCACACCTCACCATAGTTCCCAAGGGCTACTATCCCCACCTGAGTTACCGATAGTCCATGGCCCTCGATTCGGCACAATTTAATTTTCAGCACAGCTGCCAAAATAATGATACTATTCGGCACAACCCTTTAAACTATGAGACTTGACCGTACCTTCTGCACCCCCCCCCCCCCCCCCCCCCGGGAGATAAATTTTATCTTCAGTTTACAGTTTATAATATTACCTATCTAATTTATTTACAGTATGTAATACTGTGGTACTGTGGCACTATTGACGAGAATAGTACTCGTACGAAAAGTCTGAAAACCACCAAAAAGTTGGCTCAAAGTGGTCCAAAAAAGTGTTCAAAAAATAGAAACTAGGCCCGTTTTAAAGAAAGTTGGGTCTGGGAAGGCTCCTCAGGGCAAAGGGGTGTGGATTGCGTGGCCCTTGCCACCTCCCCTGTGTCTCAATCCTTGTCGCCGCGGAGCTCAAAATACGCCGCTGAGGGGCGAGGGGATGGGACGAAAAGGTCCAGCAGAGACAGGAAAAAATAGCGGAGAGTGCACCCCATCCCCTCTCTTCAGCCAGGCATTAGAGATTTTTTTAACAATAGAGTTATAACAGCGACAGAGATCATGATCATAGTAAATAATAAATTTTGTTTTGTATTCATTGAGGCAGCAAACAATGGCAATGGAGTCCTATAGTTTTTTCAATACATAATTAAGTGAGGCTTCAAATTGCATTGTACCTATATTCTTTTCCCTTACGTTTTTTTCACGCTGAATCCATATTTGAAATCGAATTTCCAAAAAAAACTGTCATCACTTATGTCTTTAAGATTAAAAAAAAAAAACTATCAAAAAGCGAGTAGAAGATGTCTGAGGCCAGTTAGGAGAGGTCGGGGGGTTGGTTGGCTTTAGCCAGCAGGGGTGGCCCCCGATAGCTTAGCGTCAACACAACAAGTGGAGCTCGGTCGAAAGAGCAATGTTAATTGGTGAGAGGGGCCTTAAATCCGTTTAAAAACACTGACGAGCTAAGCATTGCCAAACATAGGGCAAACGGAACGAAAAACACTTTGATAAGATAGGAATGATAATACAATTTATTGAATGGTGGTTTCCTGATAAAACCAGAGCTCGAAGTGGAGCGAGTTCTGTTCTCCTTGCGACAACCTTTACACTAGTTAATGTTATTGGTTAACATACGGTTTGTACACGTTTCAGAAAGGATTAGTGTTGGGGGCCTACGATGGGTGTGACCCTGGAGATTTGAAACTTACTCCTACGGCTGCGAAATTTGATGAAGCGACTGGAGGCAAACTGAAAATGCTACTCAAAGGGTAATATATAGTATGTTGATACATTAGTCAAATTGTTGGATTCGGATTTACGAAACCCGATCTAGTCAAGTCTATAAATCTGATTATGCCCTCTAACCAAACTGGTAGCGGCTAACATCCCCTCACGTACTTTCCGGGGCAATGGATCTGCTTAAAACGCACCTACTATAATAGGTCTATATTATAGACCTAGGTATTGGTCGCACCTGTGCCACCTAGTTTCGAAAGGTACTTCCTTTACCCCATAAATCAAAACAATATCAAAACAGTATTGAAAGCTCGGTACTGATATCGATAAAATATCGAAATAAAGTAGGTATTCGATACAATGATTGGGGGGGGGGGATAATAGTACCAACCTATTCAATTCAAATTGAATGATTCAATACTTCAACAAGAAAAGTCATTTTTTCCGATGCAAGGTATCATACCTTATAATACTGTAAAATAACAACCATTTAACAAATGACAACTTGTCAGTGACAAGGACCTGTATTCGCTTGTCAAAAACTCAACCACACAATCAACTTGACTCAAAAACAACTAAACTTTTTCGGAGAGCCCGATTTCGTTTTTCTTCGACCATGTGTTGGTTGCCACACCACATTGCCCCCCCCCCCCCCCCCCCCTTTTCTTTTCGTCCGGCCGGACATTGCCTGGGGCTAGCCTGTTGGCGTGGAGCTTTCTTCGTTTTTTCGCCAACTCCACTTCGAAGGTCACTGGCCACATCATGTCCAACTCCTTGGAGCAGGTACAGCGGTTCTTCATCAAGCTGATCTTTAGCCTTCCTAGAAACACGCCAAACTATTTTATATATTTGGAATCAGGAGCCAGCCCGATTTTCGCGCACACACTGTCGCTTGCTTGCCAGTACGTGGTCAGAGCCCTGAGGATGCCTTCGGAGCGATATCCTAATATAATTGCGCGGGAAGTGGTCCGGTCAAATACCGCGTGGTATAAAGCGTTCAGGGATTTGGCGCAACGTAACAGTTGCATCTTTCATGGTGATCTGGCTAGGCTGAGTGACTGGGAAAAGCAGCTCGGGTCTTTGGTGGAGGCAGTTAGTTTGGGTTGGACCAGTGACATGCGGGCAGGAGCTATGGAGTCTAGGAACCCGCTGTGCAGTCTGCTGAACCAGGGGGCGAGTCCGGCCGCGTTGCAGTCAAGTATCGATCACCCCATGTGGGTGCGACGTTGGGTCCTGAAGCTGAGAGGAGCTCTACTGGCCCTGAACGATGGGATTTATGTGAGGTCGGACTGTTCCAGGAGGACGTGCTCCATGTGCAACCTGGGCGTGAATGAGGACATTGTTCATTTTTTCGGAATCTGCCCGGTGCTGGGAGGTCTCAGAACTCGCTACCTATCTGAGCCCACCCTGAGCATGGAGCAGATGGGTTTATTGCTGAATTCTAGCGAGCGCTGGCTGAGGGTGGCGCAGTTTGGTTTCTTTGCCTGGAAGTATAGAGAGTCGTTGGTTGCCGAATTCAATTGGTGAAGCCCCGCAGACGTGTATAACGCGATCCATTTCAAATAAATTAAAATCAAATTAATTTCAAAGTTGAAACTCCAATGCTATTTTTCTCAATTTAAAAATTACGGCTCAGGTCACCCCGGCAGACGGATGTCAAATCCATGCCGTACCATGTTTTTTGCATGAGAGTACATACCTTTGTACATGACATTGTACTTTTTTGTTTAATAAACGTGTTTTCTTCTTCTTCTTCTTCTTCTTCTTCTACCTACCTAGTTAATACAGACCCAAATAACATACAGTAGTCCCAGCTTAATGGGATCACGCTTAATATTATCACCCGCTTATTGTTATCAAAATTGCCAGAACAGAACGGATGTATCAAAATACCCAGGCATATTGTATACCTAATATACAATATGCCGTTAACAATATTATTGTTAACGGAGTTTGGTGTAAAGTTATCAGTTTTGCTTAGGTGAACCTTCAACTTTCGCGATCATAAGTGGGGAAAGTCAACCTTTTTTACTTCTAAAGCAGGGGTTCCCAACCTTTTTTTACCTCGCCCCCCTAGGTCGGTGTGAACACCATTCCCCCCCCCCCCCCCCCTTTGTTCTATGTAATTATACTCTCCCCCTCCTCAAAAATGCTAAGTATAAGTATAATCATGGTATAATTTTAATGAGTAAATTCAAATTCAAACGGAACTTTTTATTTGTTGTTGTATTCATGTTGACAAACACTCACGCTCCAGCCTACCTAAATAATTAGGAATGGAAGCGTTTCTGGATTATTATTTTTTTTATCGATAGAAGACGTCCAAATAATACTGCAAATGGGGTTAAAACACAAACTGCAAGCTCGTATGAATTTATAAAATTTATGGAAAAATTTCTATTTGAATTTTGGCGGAAACCCGAGGTCAGCTCCTATTGATCGAAGAGTTGGCCACCATTACAAAACTAAAAACTAGATTAAGATTAAGTTAATTTATATCACAAATAAGTTCAATAAGCATGATCACATTCACACCAAAGCAAACACAGCCATTTTCGCGTAACTCCAGTGTCATCAGAGCCAAATGCCAAGAAAAAATCGAAAATAGAAGAAAAAACATAGGTGTATTATTCCAAGAATAATAAACCAAAATCGACCTGCACTCTGGTGTTTTTTGATTGGAAACCGGAACCACTATAGGTGACGTCACGTTAAATGATTATAAACTACGTGAAAGACTTTTTGTCAGTTTTTGGGCCTTGATCGCGCCTCCCCTGGAGACCCTTCACGGGCGTTCCCCCTAGGTTGGGAATCCCTGTTCTAAAGGGATAGTTCCACTTTTCAAGAAGCGCCAGAACTTGAGTTCCGCAAACCACATGGTAAATCGGGTGATGCTGATGTGCCAGCTGCTAGTACGTGGTTGAGAGATATCCAAGTATCCAAATTTCCCCCATATCACATTTTCAACGCTGACGAAACCGGCCTTTATTACCGGCCGCTCGCGAGTCCTCCCCGAGTTCTCCTAATAGTCCTAAGAGTCCTGGACTCCTATGTGTTCAATTATGAGACTATGAAAGGCGACAATATAAGTTTTTTTGGCTTGGGACAATAATTGTTGTGATCACATTAAGCACAGCCTAACTGTATATAGTCGTAGTAGGTACGTCTGCTGACCGGGAACCCTTAGCAAGGTCGTATTTTAGAAGAAAAATACCATGTTATCCGACATGATCTCTGACTCACTTTCCGCGTCCCTACATACGGCCCATGCGTTTCATTTCCAATCTGTCTTCCAAGGGTGGCATGCCGAAGGCAATGTTCTTGCGAAAGGTGACAGTATTCATCTCTCGAAAATCACGCACACAAATTGTGTGATACAAGTTCAACGACTAGAGCACAGAGTAACAGAGAGCTTATGCAGAGAACGGTCTAGACCATTCGACACGATCGATCAGATCAGTTGTAACAACTAATAAGTTGTTACTGATCGTGACATCGTCGTTACCTACTGGTCGTGACGATGGAAGCAAAACAACTTGGCTTGTAATGGGGCCAGTAAACATTCCCTCACTGACCCTTTTTTTCTTCTCTGTTATTTCCAGCATAGTTAAAAAAACCCTGCGATTATATCTTAGAGCAATGACTGCTCTCTCTCCTATTGTTTTGATTTATTTCAGGAGGATTTGACGATTACAATCCGAATTCACTGGGAATATCCCTTTCCCCCTACAAAAAGTTCCCTTACCTTAAAAATGTGTTTTGGCAACACTGCCGCGAAACTGTTCTCCAGTTCTTCGTACATCTTTCGCTGCAAAAAAAAAAAAAAAAAAAAAAAAAAAATCCAGCGATTCAGCCATTATAATTTCGACCATTCAAAATTTGTGAATCCCAATATTTAATATTGGGATATGCGGACGACATTGGTCGTTGGAAGAAGTTTAAATGCAATGTGTTCCGCATTCTCCCAACTAAGAGCAGCAGCATCGAGGATGGGACTCGTTGTGAACCAGTCCAAAACGAAGTATTTGGCGACCGGCCCTCGTGGACGAACTCCAGACCAAATACAAGTGGATGGATGCTCTTTTGACAGAGTCGAAGAGTTCACGTATCTTGGCTCCTTGGTAACCCCAGACAATGACGTGGACGCCGAAATCCAGAAGAGAATCGTAGCAGCCAACAAAAGCTACTTCGGTCTGGTCCGGCATATGAAGAGCAGGACACTGTCGCGAGCAACGAAACTCCGTTTATACAAGACGCTAATCAGGCCAGTGCTGACCTGTGGGTCTGAGACTTGGACGCTCTCCAGAACTCAGGGAAACCAACTGCTCCGATTTGAAAGGAAAATCTTGAGAAGAATTTTCGGGGCTATCTTTGACCCGGAGGAGCTGGCCTGGCATATAAGGACAAACGTAGAGATCAAGGATCTATATGATGACAGAGACGTCGTCCACCACAAAAAGATTGGTGGCCTTCGGTGGGCTGGTCACCTCGCCAGAATGAGCCCTGATTCGGTTCCTAGGAGGCTCCTAGAAGAGGAAATACATTCCACCCGACGACAGGGACGACCTAGGTAGCGCTGGGTGGACGGTGTCCAGAGAGATGCGCGTGCACTGCTAGGAGTCCGGGACTGGAGAGCAGCTGCACAACGCCGAGATGACTGGCGGACTATACTTGGGCGGCCTCGACCCCTCGCGGGTTGTTGAGCCACGGAAGAAGAAGAAGACATCTGTCCAAACATTGTACAGAATTATTATTATTATTATTTTTTATTTTTTGTAAAAAATATTTTCCCAATGAGACCGAATTAGTTTTTGCACTATCTCAAACTATATCAAATAATATAATAATAATAAACCTTTGGGTAAAATTTGCAGCTTTTTTCCTACCTACCTACCTAAAGTAATCTTAGCCATTTTAATTTTGTATTAGTATATACCTGTACCTAGTAAATACCTAGTCATCTATCCAATCTGTACATTTATATTTATCTTTTTCGCTCACACAATGTCATTTTCAGTGTTGATGGGGGGGGGGGGGGGGGGGGTATAATTTTTAAGGGTTTTTTGGTGTGTTTTTTCAGCGATGCAGGGGGTTTTGGTAGAAGTCATTTGGCATCACTGGGAACAACCCACCGTTCCGTCACGGTTGACAAGTTGGGGATTTTCCCCCTAGATTTAGGGTTTTTGTTTTGTTGAAAGGGTTTTTTTAGGGGGAAGAAATGTTTAGGGTTTTTTTGGGGGTTATTTTTTCCTTGTCAGGGGGAATTTAGGGATTTTATTTGACCTATTGGTTTTCGTATCACTTGGCCATCAACTGATGATACATTCAAAGTTCAGTTTTCGAAGTATAGATTATTCTGTGGTTTTTGGTATATTATTCTTGGAATAATACACCTATGTTTTCGCGACGGGGGTCAACGACTCCGATCGGCCTCAAAATTTGACATTATCCGTTTCAAGAGGTCTACATTCAAAATCCGAAATGTCCGTCCGCCGTCCAGGCCGTTTTGGGCAGTAAGAATTTTTTAAAAATCTGAAATTTTGACAAAATACTTGGTTTCCATCTAGTTGTGCCCGCAAGGGTTTCAGTCCGATCGCCCAAACCCGTGGGGCGCTATGGGGCTAAAATGGGGCTACGGGAGGTTTTTTTTTAAAGGCTTTTGGCTATGGGATCGAGTTACGTGTCGTTTTCGAGGTATTTTTGGACATAGAATCCATTTTTTGGGGTCCCGGAACGATCCGATTTCACTGTTGCGATCTGTAGGGCTTTCATGGGGCTAAAAATGGGATTTTTGAAGGATCCCAGGAGGTTAAGTATTTTTCGAGTAAAGAATAAAGAATGTTTGAAAAAACAATTTTTTTGAAAAAAAAAAGAATTCAAAAATTTTTTTTTTTTTGAAAAAAAAAAAAAATTCTAAGTGAGATGTGCTTGTGACTGCTGGTTAGCGGACTCACTAGTATAAAAGAATGGTTTTTCGAGGTTTGAATGCATTCAGGGATTTTTTAGGGGTTCTCAAAATCGATTTAGGGTTTTTTCAGGGTTTTTTATTTACGGCTCAGGGGGTTTTGTGAAAAAAGGTTGGCAACCGTTGTGTGTTCCGTTGAAAACCTTTCGAGTGTTTTCAACTATATTCGTATTTCAACTATATCACAGAGAACGGATGGTTCGTTTGTACTTCGTTTTCTCAAAGTTGATTAGGTACCTAAACAATCTGTTCGCGTTTTGCTGACAGCAAATTGCTGTTCGTGGAAAATTTCAAAAGGTAATCCTTGTTATGGATATCAATTAAATCGTGCTCAGGGATTCAATTTTCAGTAGATATAGGTACCTATGCCAGTTTTTCTGCGGTAACGAGGACCTGGAAATTCCAGGCTGGAATAATTTTTCTCCCAGATTAAAACTCAATCGGATGCTCTCGTCAGGGATCATTGATATCGTTTTGATTATTTTCTACTGATACCACGAGAATATCAGATCGTAGGTTCTATCCTCTGGTATCCGATACAAATATCGAAAGAAAGTATCGATATCAGTAAATAAGTAGGCCCTACCTACCTGTCTGTTGAAAAGTCTATTAAACGCACCTCTTGTGTTGTCAATGGCATTATGTAGGCATTAATTAAATTTTCCAGAGGAGCTGGTATCAAGAAGGGTACGGCCAAAGTGTTCTCCAACATTCATCCTGACTTCATGTCCGTCGCTGTGGCGGGTTTGGGGAAAGAAGGGATTGGATTCAACGATCGCGAGTCCCTGGACCTCTGCAAGGAAAATATCCGGTGGGCAGCCGGGATAGGCGCTGCTGCTTTACAAGATGAGGTGAGTGAATCCTGTACTGAGTCAGGCTGTTTGAACTTGAGTAAATCATCTTTTCAAGTTCATTCATACACATTGATCCTTTCTCACTCAGGGCATCACTCTTATATCAGTCGAAGGTTTCACCCACACGGAGTCAGCTGCCGAGGGAGCTGCTTTGGCCGTATGGAAGTATCAAGCTCACAAACTGAAAGAACACCAGGCGCCAACTGTGAAACTGGAGCTGTATGATGCCCAAGACAGGCAAGTGACGTTTGTCTTCAACAATGCGGCTGTTAATTGGCGTTATTTACATCTTTACATACTTCTTACAGTGATGGGTGGCAGCGAGGAATTTTGAAAGCTGAATGCCAAAATCTGGCCAGGAAATTGGAAGAAACGCCCGCGAATTTGATGACCCCAGTTATTTTTGCACAGGTACCTACGTTCCACGTAGTGCCCCTACGTAACGCTTAGGCTAAGGGTGTGAAAAACAGCAAAAAAAGAAAAAAGTTGGTTTACGGTGGTGGTGAGGGAGAGAAAACGACTCCTCTGTACTAAATTGATTATATTCAAATAAACAATTGTAGCGTGGGGACCGGTTTCGAGCAGCTAAGCTCATCTTCAGCCCAGAGTAACTTGGAGCAGTTGAACCTACATTCATGTATGAAGTTGGTTTGCTATTCTCAAAATTGGGGGTTTACACCTGACGGGGTCAACAATTTTAATGGACCTCAAAATTTGCACCATAGTTTTTCATCAAGGAAGATTCCAAAAACGCTGCAAATTTTACTCAAGGGTTTATTAATCATTGATTCCTATAAGGTAATTGTGCAAAAATTAATTCTGTAGTTATCTTAAAGAAAATATTTTAGTAAAAATTAAAAAACTATTTTCTTCTCTACGATGTTTGGACAGATGTGGGACCTCGAAAACGACACCTTATTTGACTTCTTCGGATCCTTCAAAAATCCAATTTGTAGCATCAAAGGCCTCCAGATCCCCATGGTGAAATCGGATCGTTCTGGGAACCGTGTATTTTGTCAAAATTTCAGATTTATAAACAAATTCTTACTGCCCAAAACGGCCTGGACGGTGGTCGGATATTTCGTTTTTGGGATTTAGACATCTTGAAAATTTCAAGATTTAATTTAATGTATAATTCAACATTTAATGTATAATGCCAAAGGGTCTAGCCCAGTACGGCAGTCAAATGTCCTCTCTCACCAAATTTGATTTTGACTTGGGGGATGGATCAAGCTTGAAAAGTAAGGCCTGTAGCCAAAATTTCAGCTCCCAAGACCGCTTATAGAGGGCGCTACGATAGAAAATGTGTTTTTCACTGTTTCAACGATGTATGCGAACTATTGGCGTTTTCCGGGTCCGGACCTATTTCATCTAAAAATTGGTCGGAAAATGCATCTATGGTCACTTTTCAAGCTTGATCCATCCCCCAAGTCAAAATCAAATTTGGTGAGAGGGGACATTTGACTGCCGTACTGGGCTAGACCCTTTTGAGGCCGATCAGAATTTTCGACCTCCGTCACGATTACATAGGAACTATTAGGCCAAGAATAATAAACCAAAATGCGGCGAATTTCTAGCAAAGGTTTAGGTATAAATAATTCTTTGGTATAAATTGTGCAAAAATTAATTTCATATACCCAATTGAAAAATTCTTCTGAAATACCTAATCAAAACTTATTTGAAAAAACCGTTTGGGTTCTACGTCTAAAATTAGGTAGGAACGACGAGAAATGACTCTTCATTCATCGAATGACATTTGACATCCTGGCGTTCCATTAAATGGCTGATACATTTTTTAGGTTTTGGACAGAAAAAATATTGTTAACCTGACATGTTTACAAAATACTCGTTTCTGTATCTAGTCGTGCCCACAAGGTTTTCAGCTCGATCGCTCTGCTGAAAAGGGTCTACCTACTGGAGGGATTTTTGATGGTATTGATGGAGGGTCGTTTTCGAAGTATTTTTGGACGCAGAATCTATTTTGAGGGGTCCCATAACCATCCGATTTCACCATCCGGGCATTTTGACAAAATACTTGGTTTGCCATTTAGTTGTGCCCGAGAGGTTTTCAGCCCGATCGCCCAAACCAGTGGTGCGCTTTGGGGGCTAAATTGGGGCTATGGGAGGGTTTTTTTTTTAAGGCTTTTAGCTATGGGATCGAATTAGGTGTCAGTTTCGAAGTATTTTTGGACGTAGAATCCATTTTTTGGGTCACGGAACGATACGATTTCACTGTTGCGATCTATAGCTACAAATGGGATTTTTGAAAGATCCCAGGAGGTCAAATATTATTCAAGTAAAAATCGACTGTTGGGTGTCACGATCAATTCCCGGTTGACGTGGGTTCCCCGAATTGATGCTCTCGCTGCGGGATTGGGGAGTGTCAATTATGGACAGTCTTGAACAGAGAAACCATGATACTGGCCTACTACGGGCTCTTTGCCTCACGGATACAGAGCTGCATTCTTCTCTCTGGGGCCCTGCATCGGAGGCTCAGCGCATATTTCGGCTTCAGAAGCAGGCGATCCACCAAGTCTGCACGCAGTCAACTGATGCTCATGCTCGCTCACTGCTTATCCAGTATGCGGAGGTACTCTCGGTAACCTCATTCTACGTTCTGGCGCCTTATTTGAAACAAAAAAGGGAATGGGCATGATGAAACAGCGAAGAGACATACCTAAGCCAGTGTGAGACCCGCCTGGCGCCTGACTCGTACATCCCATGGCTTCGATTGAGCAGGACTCGGTGGTACTGGAGGTTTCTGGGACTGAAGCTACTGAATCACCTTCCGCAGCGGATCACTAAGCAGATTACACAAGACGATGAAGAGACACTTATTACAAGCATGCCGAGGAATCGTCGTAGCTCAATCGAGACAGCACGTCCGATTCAGTGATTGACGTGCAGTGCACGGGTTTGAGTTCCACAGATCCATTAGATTAATTTTGGTTCGTCCTCAGGTCCCGGAACAGAGCATTAAGTATAAGTCTGGTTCAGAGCCTGATGGGATTACCTCTGCCCTTTGTGACCGCAAATGGTTAACACAATAACCATTGCTTTACAAGCATGCCTCTACAAGGTCGAAGAATATTGGAATTTGAAGTTCAACTAGCATTAGGTAGTTATTATTGTTGTTGAGTTAAAAAAAAAGTATAGTCTGTTATTTATGTTGTTTGTATCTGACGTTGTAATAGGTACCATTATGGTGACTGCAAATATGAATGACTGGAATGAAAAATGAGTAATTTTGGACGTATATTGCTTTTATCGGTGTCCCACGTCCCCGTGGGACACCGAAAAAAGCAATATACGTCCAAAATTATGTGGATAGATTTATCCAGAGATTATGGATAGATCTATCCAAACACTGTATACAGTTTTGCTTTAATTAAAATGTTTGCTAAAAGGATGCCTACGTAAGAATAATAAACCCTTGTGTGAAATTTGCAGGGGTTTTTGCTCTTAAAATAACGTGAAACTTGAATCTGTTCGGTCCTGTTGGGGGCTTCGGCCAGTTGATGAAGGTGGACGTGTGGGAATCGATAAATTGACCTTCCTTTCTGGGATGTCTGTCTAAATATTTATGCACCGCGGTGAATGCAGCCGAAGAGACTTATAGAGGGAAAGAGCGGTAAATATATGATCATGACAGTACATTGCATTGAAACGATTATCGCCCTCAGTTCATTACAAACATTTCAGTCCATTTTGGGATTAAGTTGGAGTTGGTTGAATTATAATTAATTATTTGTTTCTGTGTTTGACCTTACTCTGTTTCTGGAGCTTAAAAATCCCCCCCCCCCCCCCGTACATCTTATATCAACTTGGACGATTGAATTCACTCAAAGGCTCTGAGCGCAAAATCCTCTGAATGAGTATGACTTGTTGATTCGTCATTTACGATCGTAAAACGGGCCGGAAAACTGGGTTATTACGATTGACCGGGCTTTAGTCCCAAAGTTTTTTCTTCTCCATCATTTGGAAAGAACGTGTTTGTTCGAACTCAATATCCCCACCTAATTGTTCTTGATTTGATTCTAGGCTGCACTGGACTCATTGTGCCCCTGCAGCGTCGGAGTCGAAGTGCGAGAAAAAGATTGGCTGGAATCGAAGAAATTCAACGCTTTCCTTTCGATGGCCAAAGGATCCTGTGAAGACCCGCTGATGCTGGAACTCGGTTATTGTGGTAGCACTCCAGACGACAAACCGATTATGTTTATAGGTGAGGGCCAATTGGAAAAGAAGCTGTGGAAGGAGAAGATGGTCGGGGGGGATCATAGTGTACGCAATGTGGAATATGTAATTATTTAAAACTACAAGTAGTTGACATACGGATGTTTTTGACGTATAATAGAAAGGCGTCGAGGTAGCATCTCGTATTTGCTTCTCAAGTGCCGTTGGGGGTGGAGATTCCACTGGAGAACCTGGTCAGCGTGCTTCCTCCAAATTCGTTCAGGTACCATGCGCTGCTGGAGCTCTGGTGAGGGAATTCAGTGTACCCACGGTTTTGCTTGAAGCGTCAAAGTCTGACGTAGGCCTCTCCGACTCTGCCGATTTGAAGGATTCAGTATTCCCAGACAACATGCTACCAGCAGGTGGGTGGAGCCAAAGGGTCTGACTCCAGCGCTATATCCGTGGTTTTCTTCTGATTAAATATTTTGGCGTTCTGAGAACGATACAGGTCATACCTACTAGCATGAGTTGATATAACTTGAAGGGGTCCCCCCGATTTCGTATATACCGTTCATAGAAGGGAAGATCTTTGCGCGTTTCATCGATGCCAGTCTGCAGTACTTGACCTCTGTATTGCAGAGTTGTGAACACTACCAGTCTACTACGCGATATATCACTCCCATGCCCTCATACGCGCAGGGAAGACATGCTTCAATAAATTAACGACCGCTAGCACTTCTCACGGATTTATCAAGGATGTCAGAAATTAACTCAGGTAAACAAAAATGTGTGCGCATGACTGGTCAAGTTACACAAGGTCATCAAGCGACTTGTTGAGGGGTTAACTTACACTCAGATGCTCACAGTCCGAAATGCAAGACGATGTGTCACCTTACATCCCCTCACACTCGCTCCCGGAACAGCAAAATCGATCCTCACACTACCTCATATTATGTCACTCCTGGAACTGTGAGTTGGCGGGTGTAGCGAATGAAACTTGGCACTGCGCAAGCGTAAGCGCCTCACATCGCTCACACTCACGCACCAATAACAAACTTTATGCTTCCTGCTTGGCATAGGAACGACCTGAGTTCAAGTTTGCTGGTGTCGGTCCCTCATTGAGGCAACCCCACTTTTGGCAGATCACGAGCGCTCATTTACTTCTCCGGAGCCTTTTCAGTTGCCGTGTAGCTCTCCTGGCTCTCTTCTTTCCTAACGGTTCTTCTTATTTGGTAGAGTCTCGGTGTATGCAACGACAATGGCGAATCCAACTTCCTATTCTTACTTCAGAGCAATTGGCAATAGGGTCGCGCATTAGGAAAATTATCAGCGCCTAGTTGCCATTCAGTCGGCTAGTTGCTCAAAACATCGGTATCCGGTTGCATCTGCCTGTCCTTTAGGCCATAAACATTGTCACATTTCATGAGTTATTTAGCCCTTTTCCGAAGAGTCGCAAACTAACGACAGAGAACAATTTGAATTTGTAACGACTATGGTAATGTTTGGGCCGGTTTACAAACATATCGATCTCCATAAATTACGCACCCTACCTCAATATCGGATAAATTACTTGTGGTCGTACATAACTAACCGATGGAAGCCTTCAAAGGCGCCTTTCAAACGGTTCTATCGGGTTTCGAAAATGAAACCTCCCTGTCGGTAACCTTCCATCGTCCTGGATGAAATGGATCTGCTACGATGAGAATTAGGTTCCACTGCCCCTATTTTATAACTTCCTCTTGATTAGAATCTTCAGACCCATTTGACCTCCTGGCAAACACCTTGTTGACATGTCTATGTTTTTATAGAAGTAGGTACCATATAGAATAATATCTGATGGCGAAGTGGGAGTTTGCCGACGGTGCAGAGGTCTACTCCAATGAGGTGGGTTTAAACCAGCCGAGGGGTTGTTTTCTCTCCCTCATATCTGAAGGCCTTATAGATGGATTTCTGGTTCCAAGTTACTTAAAAAACGACACCCTTCGACCCCAACCCTGACTCCTTCAAAAACACTTTGAACTGAGCAGCAAGGCTTATGGCCTACTAGAAGGTAGGCTCTCCAGTCGAGAGTTCTACTGGACTGATCGTTGAAAGATCAATAGCTTGAGCTGCAGGTGTTGGCAACAGTAGGCTATAACCCGCCGTCATGACTGTTGGGCGCACTGGCGGTAACTTTACTTTGTGAGGACGTAACCCCTCCCCCCCCCCCCCCTCACAACCATTCTGCTTGGAAGGGTTTTGGTTTCTACAAACCAGCTGGCGTGGGCAACCTTGAAATCAACTGTTGCTTTCAGAGTCTGCCCAGTTACTGCAGCGCTGAAAAGGAGGTTTGATGCTAATGCCCTGGTACGAAGAAGGCGAAGGTCTGTTGTTTCCAGCCACAACGGAAAGTCCATCTGCCCCAAGCTAACGTCGCCCAGGGTGGGACCATTCTTCGTCAGCACCATGTTAATCATGTAGCATGTACGTGGTCCAAGTGGAGAGCATGATGTCGTTCATGCTAAGGCCACCAGTTCATGGCAACAGCGTATCACAGCAATAATTGCAATAAAGTATAATTATTATATTTAGGTGCAAAATGTGGATAAACTGTTTTGGGGGACGTTTTGTGACTAGCACTTCTTGCGATTAAAGCACTATATTCTTTGTTCTTCGCAATCGTTCTTTACATGTATGAAAGGGGCGTTGTTATAATATAATATATAATATATAATGACTGTTAGAATTAAACAAAGGAAAACAAGTAGGTACCTGAACGTTATAATATATATATATATATATATATTATATTGTTATCAAGTGGCTCCAGTTGGTGATGGCAACCAGCAATGGACATGTGTTGATCGGTTCAGTGCAGGAATAGTTGTACTACTAGTTTGGGTTTTGGTACAGGTGCTGGTGGAGAGTTGAATAAGAAGGTATTTATCTGATGTCACGTTTATCAATAACAAAATACAGCACCAACGATAGTCAGCAGGTCCACTGTTTCTAAGTTCATGACTGCCACTGCTAATCTTCAATGGAGCCCATGTAACAGGCCCCTCCAGCCAGTAACGACGTTAACGAGGTTCTAAGCTCAAGCGCTTTTCGCCAATTTCTGAGAAGTCGACCTGTTCCAAATTATGGAGTACCTAGTGAAAGATCCATTTTTGCGTTATCAGGGAAGAAAGGGAAACGAACCTTCCTTTGATTTCGTGAAGCGTGAAACATCCTATCGGGTTGGATCGATGCTTCATTATTTAGGATGTTCGGCCTGAAGTTTCCTCTCAAGAAATTTATGTTTTCAGGCAAAGGAGTGACGTTCGACTCAGGAGGAACGTGTCTCAAAAAGTGCGAAGGGATGTCGGAATACCGAGGGGACATGGCAGGAGCGGCGGTGCTGGTTGCTCTGTTCAGATGCGTCGCGTCCATGGCTCTTCCGATCAACATCAGAGGTCAGCACCAATCGATACTGATAGCAATTATTTTCACGTTTCTGTCTGTAACTGTAACTCTATTTTCAAACGTGAAATTTCTATACTTCTCACGTAGGCCTCTGCCGGTGGGGACGACAGTAAAAAAACCATCGGAAATTAAACCCATCACGGGATAAGCGGTTTTATAGCCAGTGGCACTGTTAGGCCCTACCCCCGTAAATGGGATTGAAAATGCGCTGCAAATTTTACACAGAGGTTTATTATTCTTTGGTATAAATCAAGGAATTTGATGCCTGTAGAGGGTCTCAATAATTTCCCGGCATTCTATCCCAAACAAAGCTTTTTCAACCCTCTTATAACTCCGGTAGCGAAATAACCGCATCAATTAAAATTAATTGGGAGACTTCCCCTGATAGTGACGCTATCGATGTCCGGTTAAATTCCTCTTTCCTACAAATTTGTGCCCAACCTGCTACATCAAAAGCGACCCGCAGTAGACGAAAGCGGCTTGCGCCTACTTGAAGTCTTTGTGTTTTGTATCTTTAATCTCATAGTGAAGTTAAGGATGAAGTGGAGGGTTCGAAGTTTAGAGGAGGTTGATGACAGATGGGATGGGAGAATTAAAGGGGTACCCGTCAGAAGGGGTAAAAGCATCAAAACCCGATCCTTTGACGTACTGGCTCATGCGCACTGGAGCACCTTTAAGTTTGGCCTCTGAGGATTCCATTCGTTGTGAATGGCTTCCAAGGCTGTGTATTCTGTTCTGTACACTACAATTGTTCTCAGTTCATCATTGCGCTGATGTGCAAATGGAAGTCTCCTTCCCTCTTCAGCACACAATATCAAGCCATTTTATCTATTGAAGTCACCACACCTAGAATTAGAGATAGGTATCAATAAAAAAAAGCACTGATTTCAAGAATATCGATATCAAAATGCTGATAGATGGTACTTCTATGTGACATTTTTTTTTTTTTTTTTTTTTTTTAAGGCTAAAATTTACCAAATAATTTGTGAGATATTAGGAAATTAATTATTATTATTTTTTTAAAGTAAACCACCCTTTTAACCTAAAAGTATTCACTTTTAATGCAGATATGCATCATTGATGTATCTATTCATCAATACATGAATAAGTCTGTCAACAATTCTCAGCATTTTTAGCGAACTACTGATACATTTTTGTCCCAGACTGCTCTGCTGATTTGGCTTCTGGTCAAGTAACTGACCAGACTCTATTCGATCTTATCCGCAGAACTGGGCCCAGTGTGTCTCTCTTCCGCCAGATGCGGGATAGAGCTAGGTGGAAAACTCATACGTTTAATAGTTGATGGTGATGTTGACCGTTTCAATTAATGTTGTTGGAAACTTGTTGAGGGTCAGTCAAATAAGACGAGAATTTTTGCCGACGTTTCAAGAGATATATTCTCCTATCATCAGGGCCTAATGAAATGAACAAAACCGTTAACGCCTAATTACCTGCTCACCGACCAACCCTCAAACCTTACAAAACGTCGGCATCCTTTGAGTTCTGTTTACCACTTTCTAAAGGAAAAAAAAAAAAGAAAAAACACAACCCCCACCATCGAAAATTGTCAGTTCCTTCTGTATGTCTGCATCCTACATATTATTTAGTATATTTGTACGACAGCGACGGCTCACATCGTGTGCTGCCCTTTTTCTGCACTTGTAAGTACCTGTATAAATTTTTTTTTTTTTTCTTAAAACTTCTCAATTGTTAAATTCGAAGTATAAATTCGTGTTTTGTTCATTTCATTAGGCCCTGATGATAGGAGAATATATCTCTTGAAACGTCGGCAAAAATTCTCGTCTTATTTGACTGACCCTCAACAAGTTTCCAACATACGTTTATGTGGGTGGAGAACTCAATCACCAACAGTGTGTGTATGTACCTTTCCTAGTGAAAATGTCTAATAACTAAATTTATTATTCATGTTTATTCAGAAATTAGCGATAACTCTCGTTTTGTGTGAATGAGCTTCTTGAATGGTTCTTTTTTGTTTTTTCCTGTTCAGAAGTTACGAAAACGGGTCATTTCGTAGAAAACCTGTGTCCATTATGTACAGGGTCCTAGGAAAAATGAAATGTTTGAACTCTGGAGCCTGAGAGCTGGGCGTAACGTTATAATTTTCACCCGTTTTTTATTGGACTGGGAGATGCATGTTACCCAACCTTGCTACGCGTCAGGTCGTTTTTGGCGTCATCAAATGTAAAATTATTTGTCAACAGCCTTGAAATTCTTCTCCATATCTCGGGGTTCTTACTGAAGTTTTTCTGGGGGTTCAAAGTGATAAAGTAATTCAATACTGCATGTGTTGTTCAGGAGTTGAGGCCTTAGAACTGAGTTCAGTGAAATGGATGAATGGGTGAGATGACTGTGGTCTATCTCTTCGTCTGTCTGACAGTCTTATGGTGGGTATGGGATCTCTTCTCATCGTACGGCTTAGCACATACCTACCACAAGCGTCTGCTGTGGGATATAGAACATTGCATCACTGATCAAGGCACTTCAAACCTTTTTTCGAATTTGTCTCCCCTTGCCCTATAGGGCCTGAGGGAGCGCAGAAGTTGATCTCCTAGTGAAACTGGGTTGAAGGTTTATGATACCATGTTAGGTCAAAGTAGGTGAAAGTAATACATCTCTTATCAAAACTCGCCTAGTGGAGGAGGCCCACGTCGAAGGCCATAAGTAGGCGACGTGGGTGCTGGGGGGTGAAGGGGGTCCGATCTTATACTCACAATCGCCAACTAGAAAACCCCCGGAGAAAAACGCTGCAAATTTCACTCAAGGGTTTATTATTCTTTGATATAAATTATCCAAAAACTAATTCCTTATCAATAAAAACAATTTTATTTATTTTTTACTAGTTAAAAAAAAATCCTGTAAAGTTTTTTGAACGGGTATGGGACCCTGAAAATGGATTATGTGTCCAAAATTAATCGGAAAACCACACCCCATTCGACTTCCTGGTATCCTCAAAAGCCCCATGAAAGCCCCTTAGAACCTCAAGGTGAAATTGGATAGTTCTTGAACCCTAAAAAATACTTCCATAACGACGCACAACTCGATATAATACCTAAACCCTTCAAAAACCTCTCCTGTAGCCCCACAGAGCCCCGCGGGGTAGGAAATGGGGCTGAAACCTTGTGAGCACAACTAAAAATGGTGGACCACGTATTTTATCAAATTTTCGTTTTTTTTTTTTTTTTTTTTTTTTTTTTTGTCAACCTCCTACTTACTGCCCGCGGAGGCGGACGGATATTTCGTTTTTGGAATCTACCTACACATTTGAAACGTATAGTAACGAATTTTTAGGACGATCAGAATTTTCGACCTCTGACAATTATTGTCAGAGGTCGAAAATTCTGATCTCTGAAAATTCACATTTTATTGACACAGAAATAATAATTATTTCTGTGTCAATAAAATAATTCTTTGAGATGCGGGACCTCAAAAAATGGATTATGCGTCCTAAATTACTCGGAAAATATTTGACCTCCTGGGATCCTTCAAAAATCCCATTCGTAGCCCCATGAGAGCCCAATCGATCCCCACGGTGAAATCGAATCGTTCTGAGACCCCCAAAAATGGAATCTACATCCAAAAATACGTCGAACACGACACCTAACTCGACTCCATAACCGAAACCCGTCATAAAAGCCATCTTGTAGCCAAATGTTAGCTCCACAGAGCCCCATGGGTTTGGGCGATCGGGCTGAAAACCTTACGGGCACAACTAGACGGTGAACCGAGTACCTATTTTGTCAAAATATCAGATTTGTTAAAAATTCCTACTGCCCCAAACGGCTCGGACAGTGGACGAAAATTTCGTTCTTGGGATCTAGACTTTCAAATGTTTATTCATTAACCGTATCACCATTAATATTTTCTACTACTCTCGGCCCCGAAACGCGAAACCGATAATGTCCGGTAGTGACTTAGGAATGCGTGGAGGTGGCAGCGCGAAACTGCTGGGCAGGTTGAGTTTGCTCGGTGGTATACGGTTTGCTTCACTTAACGACCAAAAACTTAGACGTTAGACGCGATTCTGGGGTTTTAATCCTTCAAACAAGGCTGGACGAGCCTCTCTGCTAACCCTCCTATGGCTGAGACCTCCAATCTTCAGGGTTGGAAGGCAGGAGAAAAACGGAGTTTTCACATGTCCCTGGTCAGGATGTTCCGCTGACCAGATGTCCTTACGACACGCCCTCAAGTATCAACTTTTCGGAAAGCCATAATCTTGACCAAAATGTGTTAACTGAAGACTTAACACCCTCGTAGACACTACCTTCCTGACGCTAGAGTCATGCTGGTGAGGTATACCTTAATGGCCATGACTGCAGTCAAAGTCAGTGGGTCAGTGGGGATTGTGGCGGTATACCTATAGGCTGCACAGAACATTGACTATAGTCAACGTTCTGTATAATTATTTATTATTATTCTGTATAATTATTTATTATTATAATAAGTAAGTGTGGATTTTGCATTTTGGTTGGGATCAATATTTCAGCCTAGTTGACAGTTAGAACCTCAGAGGAAAAGCTCCTGTAGATCTATGCAATTTTATGGGCGGAGCAAATGAATAAGGTTAAAATATTCCATAAGGAAAATACGCCGAAGTGGAAGTACCTGCTGTTGCTTTTCCCCTACATATACTGGGACTAATTATTAAAACCTATCATCCCAACTGAAGTTTTTCAAGATTGTTTCTAACAATTTCCTCTTGAGCCGTTTCGGTTGTTGCTGATAACGGTTGTTTACAACCAGACACAAGCATCTTGACAAACACCGTTCTCCAGGTTCCTGATGGCACAATAGTCCTCGTAATTGCGGAGAAGAGGTGAGTTTGCAGAGGGTTGGATGGGGTTTTAGGTGGCTCACAATGAGTCGATGAGAGAAGTGATGCTGTAAT
This sequence comes from Pilophorus perplexus, assembly GCA_955831195.1. Lineage (NCBI taxonomy): Eukaryota > Metazoa > Arthropoda > Insecta > Hemiptera > Miridae > Pilophorus > Pilophorus perplexus. The sequence goes on from OY037008.1 coordinate 20,428,877, forward strand.
TTGCTGTAAATTGGATATTGTAGGCCCTAACGCCTGGGGACCTTCCCCGGACATGCCCCGCAAGAACCTCGCGTCATTAGAGACTCCATTTGACGTTTGCTCTAGTTTTGGACATTTACCAGGCCGTCGTGAAAAGAGTAAAGATTTAGCGTTTTCATGACCTCCAGCCCTCTTTTGTCCTTCATTGTCCCTTCAAAGGCTTTGAAAAGGGTCACCGTTGTGATGAAAAGTCTCAGGCTGTCATAATGAAAGGATTTTTAACAAATAAGGTTTATTCAAAAAAATTGATTACACCTAATTTTTTAAACAATATTCCAAGAGTGACTAATAGAAAACTTTCTGAGTGTGGGGTGGACCAGGGAATTAATAGTCAAGGACCTCCAACCTTTTTTCAGGGCGGGCCGAATTGAAAATTTTCCTCAATTGCACGGGTCAAACGCTATTTAAGAAAAAAGGCTGCAAATTTTGCACAAGTGGTTATTATTCTTTGATAAAGGTTATATGTGTAAAAATTGGTTATGAAAAATTAGCTAGGCACCTATTAAAAAAAAAAAAATCTGTTCAATGTTTGACCTCTCATTTCTGGACAACTCGAAAAATGGGTAATGCGTCCAAAAGTACTCGGAGAACGACACCTTATAATATAATTTTTGTATACAAAAATTCCCATTTGTAGCCCCATGACAGCCCCGTAGATCCTCACGGTAAAATCGGTTCGTTCTGGGACCCCCATAATTGGATTTTACGTCCAAAAATACTTCGCAAACGACACCTAACCGCTCCCGTAGCCCCTTTTTAGCCCAACAATGCCCCACGGGTTTGGGCGATCGGACTGAAAACCTTGCGGGCACAACAAGATGGTAAACTAAATATTTTGTCAAAATTTTAGATTTTTTAAAAAATTTCTACTGCCCAAAACGGCTAGGACGGCGGACGAATATTTGATATTAAAATTTAATATGACATTAATAATATTAAACATTGTTTAATATAAACTTACGATATTTATTCATAATAATATATAATTATAATTTATAATTTATTTAATGCGAGAAAAATATTTAACCTCCTGGGATCCTTCAAAAATCCCATTTTTAGCCCCACGAAAGCCTTGTAGATCGCCACAGTGAAATCGGATCGTTCCGGGACCCCCAAAAATGGATTCTACGCCCAAAAAGACTTCGAAAACGACACGTTTCTTCACGCCAAACGCTGAAGATCTGCTCTCAAGGACAGCCTCTTTGTAAAACTGAAATAGATAAAACTAAACTTAGAGCAGTTTAGAGCACTTAATTTTGGATTCAAATTTTACTGTACATATGGACGTCTATTTCAAACTAAATACAGGTCAATATCGTCTTTGGCAGCCCAAAGAAATCGAGCATAACATTATTTACCAATACACCATTTATTAATGCTATTACAATTAGTACAATCTCATGAATAATTTTAATAACGTATATTCTTACCAATCTTAGATGTATCCATCGCTGGAAAAAGGTATTTCTTCACCCAATCTTGACAAACGACTGAATACTAATGAAAAAGTGAGCGCGCCGAGCTTCATTATCTCGCGTGAATTCACACCTTGTACTCTTGTTTATTCGAATCAGTCAACACTTTATCTTTATAAGAGACGAAAACGGCTTTTGCCCAGCGTTGTATAGGTACGAAGGTTGTCTTTCAATGCGATTTTTAATTTTGGGCTCATAAAACAGCGTTTTTGACCACTGTGGGACGTTGACGGCAGAATCGGTCTTGCCAGTGCTGCTATGCGTTCGTTGAATAGGGTGGAATAAGGAGATACATCTGCGAACGAAGAAGATGATTCTGACTGCAATAGTAGAGAGTATGGATCGGAAGGCCCTTACACAGCGAAACTGGCAGCGTCCTAGGACCTACCGTTTTCGAGGAGCGAAAATACGAAGAAACAACTGAGCTTCGCTCACCCCTCCCCGCTCGCCACGTAGGGTTGGGGACTTTTAGTATTTTAATCCCCCTATGGGTCTAAACACATCGGCAAAGAAAACCCTTCAGCTCTCAACCTAAAAAGCTACCTAGACCCGTTTTTGAACGTTGGTTGCCTAGACTATTATCAAATTTTACAAAAATCTGCGTCAACGTCTGGTTAGTTCTGGAAGTCGGCCAATAAACAAGCCATCAATTAAATTGAATAGATGAGCGCAACCTTTCTGTTACTTCGAAATATTACCGCGTATTGAAACCAAAACCGTAACTAAGAATTCGTAACTTGGCACATCAACAAAAGCGCTGGGTCGCCTTTTTCGAGAGTCATCTTCTCGGGATCGGACGAATCGTCGACGACGGAGGTGATTTTGATAGCCTATAACCACCCCCATAACTGATCACAATGAGACCACCCTCATGAAAATCTGTTCAGCCGGTCGGGCGTGATGCTGTGATACACAGAAAAAAAAAAAAAAAAACATGTCGAAGAGATGAGCACACCTTTCCATTTTTGAAAAGGTTGCGCTAAAAATCATTAAGGACAAATTACGAATCACGAATTCAAAAATCATTTCACCTGTTTAATGTTTGAACAGTTAGGATACCCCACAAATGGATTCTATGCCCAAAATTACTTTGATAACGACGCACAGTGGGGCCAATGACCCATATTCGCGGTCAAAACCTCTTAGGGCCGGTTTCACCACCTCGAGTTAGGCTAACCTACGAGTTAGCGAAAAAATTCACGTTTCACCAGCTGTTGTCTCCTAGTTACCAGGACTGATGAAAAGAAACTCCCCACATTCTTAATATAATAGGTACGCTCTTTATCTGTTGTAAAAACAATAATGTTTTAAAACATTATTTCCGAGTTTGGTGGTCGACGGACAGCCAAACTGACTGAGATCGCCCACCGGTTTTCATCAATCAATCAGGACCTTTGGCCGTTCTTCTTGATTGGACTGATGCTGATGCTCTTTTTACAGCTATCATTCCTCTTTGCGAGAACATGATAGGGGGGATGGCGATGAGGCCTGGGGACGTCGTGATGGCGAGAAATGGGAAGTCTGTCGTCATCGAGGACACGGACAACGAAGGGAGAATCATACTGGTGGACGCTCTAACCCACGCTTGTATGTACATGCCCTGCATGCTCATGACGATTGCTACGCTTACACGTGAGTAAGGAATGAATCTTTTTCTGAATTAAACTCACTCTCCATTGCTTTCTCTCAATCCTGATTTGGACATTTCCAGCTGGGATTCGGCAGGCGCTTGGAGGCGGGGCAAGCGGCGTATTTTCAACGTCGGACGCTGCCTGGCGGGAATTGAACCGAGCTGGGGGTGAAACTGGCGACCGTGTCTGGAGGTTCCCTTTTTGGAAATATTTTTCCAAAAGAGTCACATGTAAGTTCCTGGTTACGGTTAGGACCCTACATTCGTGGAGGGGGGGGGGGGGGATCTACTTAGGCAGTTCATCTTTGTCGTAGCTCTACAATTTTCAGCTGTGAAGATTTTAAGATTTTGGATGGTTCTTAGATAACATTATTATCTTGGTGTTCCATTACTTTTAACGGCGTAAAATCTTTCTCTCATAGAAACTGCAATGTTTTCAATTACTTTCAACTCATTCATTGCTTTCATGCATTGCTATACACTTTTAGGAAAACCGATTTCGTTTCTGTTGTACGCACTTACTCTCCAATTTCCCGACTCTTATGTAAACGTTGAACATGTTGTAGGATGTGTAAAAAGTTTCAACTTTCATTGATACAAATCGTGGATTTGTGGGGGAAAATTGGAAAAGGAGGATGAAATGTGTTATGGTGATGTTGACGTGCGAAGCGTATTGGGCTGCTGTTCCCATATGGCAGTATATCGGTCTATAATACATTATGCATACCATCCAACCTGGCACCCCATCTTTTTCACCAAGATATAATACGTAGGAGGTTCTTCACTGGATGAAGTAGGATCGACAAAATGATGGTCAATGGTTGAGGGATGTCAGGAGAATACTTTGCAGTATTTCCCTTGGGGCTAAGTAAAGGGGGTAAGTAGAGCACGGGGCTAAAAGGGTCTCTGAGGAATAACATCAGGGTATATATCATTTCCCACCTTCTTTAGCTCGTTTCCTTGGAAAAATCAACTTTATCACAGATCCCTCTTCCGCCCCCAGTGGACACAGACTGATGACTCGGGGCTTAGTGTTCAGGGTTAATCGATGTTATTTTCCCCCCACATTGAAAAAAACAAATCTAACACCAACGGCTCAACGTACTGTTTCATTCCTCCCGCTAAATGTTCTCACAAACTGCAATTGGAACAGGTCCAGACCCGAAGAAGAGACCGCGTAAAACGTAGATAGCGTGAAAACAGCAAAAGCCAGCTCACTCCCCCAACCAACGCTAATCTTCTCGCATCATTCACGGAGAGCTTTGACGTGAATCCCGTCGCTGGCACCATTAGTTACATTTACCAAGATAAGCCATGAGCTAGAAATATTTCCCTCTTCAAGGAAAAAAGGAAAAGATCACACTGTCAGTCTTGTGTCCGAAGAAAAACTATTAATACTCCTAGCAAAGAATGAGAATTCATACCACTATTTAATTAATTACACATCCCTCCGCTGAAAAGAAAAGTAGTGACTAATATTGCAGACGTGACTTAAGTATGCTTCAATTGAAGCATTTATAATCAAATGATTTGAGTCTTGCTATTAACTAGAAAATTTGTACTCTTAGGTACTATTGTGGGGTCTCAATGGGATTTCTACCTATAGGGTTACTATAGTATTCGATCCATTCGATTCAGTTTGTCAGCAATTCATTGAATTTCATTTACTGATTCTTTCGATGGACTCTTCTCGAACTGGACTCACTTGAGTGTGCTGAAAAGCAAACCAACGATTCTATAAAGAATCGGCTCTTTTGAACGCCACGAGCCGATTGAGACGATTATTTTGAAATATTCGGCTCTTACCCTGCTGTACCCGAGCCCTTAGATTGTGTCTGGAGCCAGTTCTCGGCCAATACAAAGTGATATCGTCCTTCTGCTGTTACTATGTAGATTTGAGTACTATACTCTTTCTGGGCTTGTTCTCTTCGAGGCTTGGCTCATGATCTTATCTTGCATTTTCTGCTGGGGGTACGTTTTTTGGTTCTAGAACACTCCCCCAGGAGGCACAGGATGAACCAGGTGGAGGTGCCGAATGTTGCAAGGATAATATCCTAATCCTAATAATATTATTATGTTTCGCAATTTCCCTTGGTCGATGGGTCAGGAGCCATCGCAACTTACCTACTTGCTTTGCCACCTCTTCTTATACTTGGAACTAACCCAATACAACCCTAACCCACATACATAAACACCCAACCATAGACACGTTCTGAATTAGTGGTATAGATAAATTCTCAAGCTCTTGAAAACCCCCTAAATTCGTGAGTCTGGTGACGAATCCTTATCGTCTGTCACACTCAACCTGTTACGGAACTGGTATTGTGTTGGGTCACACAACATGAAGAGATATGACTTTGCGGAATGGACATGCCCTTAGATTTTGTTGTTGTTGTTAAATCGATAGAAGGCTTCTAAATTACACAGAAAATGGGATCAAAAGTCTGACAAGTTCACATTATGAACTTCATAAATTATTATTAATAATGTATAAATATTACCTCCATATAATGTATTCAATATTGAACATGATATAAATATTAATATATTCTTTTGGGAAAGTCGAAGTTTGCGTTGCTGTCACGTACGCAACTCCACTCTTTATTTGTCGGTGAATATCAACTTTGGATGAATATCAATAACGTGAAAGAAATTTTTTCACAAAAATTATTTTTCCCCACTTTTGGTTTATTTTTTTCATAAAACCCCAGTTTTTCTCATGGAGATAAAAATGTTGGTCGACCTCAAGGTTTTCAGCCCGAACGCCCAAACCCGTGGAGCTGAAAGGCGTGGGTTTTGAAGGGTTTCAGCTATGGAGTCGAGTTAGGTGTCCTTTTCGAAGTATTTTGGATGTATATTCCATTAGTGGGGGTTTCATAGCCGTTCGATTTCACCATGGGGATCCATGAGGCATTCGTGGGGCTACAAATAGAGCTTTTGAAGGATGGGATGATATGAGGTTAAAATGAGGTGTCGTTTTCCGAGTAATTTTGGACGCTTAAGCCATCGTTTCATGTCTTAAATCCATGCAAACATTGTATAGGGAAATTTATTTATTGTTTAAAAATACTTGTTTATTGGCAGAATTCATTCTTGCACAATGTTTCTATAGTAAATTGTACAATTGCACATTTCCTATGAAAGCGTTTTTAATAGTCCCACATCTGTCTAAACTCTGCACTGATAGTTTTAAATTAAAAAAATTTTAAATTGTCATTTTTTATATTTTTTATTGACATGGAATTTTGGCACAAATTATGAAAAATTTATTTATAGGCTTTCCCAGCTCAATTGCGAATTCTCCAATTAATCAAATTGGCAATTAGGGAATTATATTTCCTTATCAAGGTAACGAGCCAAAACATAAACAAAAACATGAACAAAAACGAAAACATGGAACAAGAAACCTGACGGCCCGCGTTTGAACCACTGCGTTTCTGCCCTGCTGCCTGGCGTCTTATGCCATTCTGGGCCGCGCCGCCGTCCTCTTGTCACGGGTCCAAAACTCCCTCTCAGAGTCGTTCATGGCGTCTTATGCCATTCTGGGCGCCGTCGTATTCTGGCCGACTATCATCACAGAGGCATAATGGCCCCGTCCTCTAGGCCAAGGCAACGGACCCGTCGGCGACAGCCGCGAAGCAGCATTGATACCGCCCTGACCACCGCTACCTGTGTCTTTACTCTAACAGGTGACTTGGGACAGAGGCTTCGAACATTTTTCTGCCAGAGCTTCAGTCATTCTTTTCAGAAACCGGTCATACTCCCTGTGCAGAGACCCGTCACAGCCGACTACCAAAGGCGTGAAAGAACCCCGAAGGTCTTCTGCTGCGGCATCATATTTGCGGTGTTTCACGTTGGCTGCATTCTGGGCGATTGTTGGCCAGTCAAGGGCATCATACGAGGAGGCGTCTGGGCTTACAACCCGGGTATCAAAGTACGCCGTCCTCTCCTGGTCCCAAACTCCGTGCACCTTCATGTCTGAAACCAACCGAGGAATGCCTTCGTCCCCCTCGACCAACACTGGCTCGAGGCCCACAGAGTTCCACGCAAGACATGCCATCTTCGCACATTGATCCCGAATTATGAAACATAATAGTTAACCCTTGAGTGAATTTCGCAGCGTATTACTTCTAAGAACATTGCCCAGGATGATTTAAGAAGGAACCGGAGTGGGTTTTGGTGAGATTCATAGATGAGAGATGGCGCCACGGTTGCCCCAAATTAAACCCAATTTTTGCTCAAATGTCGATCCGAATTAGCTCAGCACCAAACAATATTAAATATTGTTTGGTACTGAGCTACATTTTCTTGGAAACTGGCAACGGGAATCTCTTCACCGTACTTCCCAAAAAGAGGCCATTGTTCTATATTTTCGATATTGCTTTTATTTAAATAAAATTTATTAATAAATATTTAATAAAATTTATCAATAATATTTAATATTGATTTTTAAATTTTAGCCGATTTTTTATTTAGCTCATTATGAGCTTTATGAAGAAATTCAGGTAGGTAATACCAGTTTGAAGAACAGCAAGGATTGAACATTAAATGTTGTCACCGAAACATTTGTCATTCAAAAACGCGATCGTAACCCGAATCCCACGATTATGTTAGATAAGCCGAAATTCAGGTGTCCATTCCTCTTTGGGTTCTGCTGTGACTAGTTAACGTCATTCCTTCAATATTTCAACGCATTCGCCCCATTTTAACTACTTAGTACCTACCTAATAATTTATGCTCCAAGTTCACGTCGCCTTATTTCACTGTCACTTGGCTTTTGAATTTATTTCGGAAGAGCCTTTCCGACTGTATCGCTTCCTTTCAGAAACCATTCGTCTGCACCGTTGCCTCATTGTTTGCTCTATGTTTCCTTTTCAAACTCGCTTATCGTCTTCTTTTTCCAAAATAAGACCAAATGAATGAGGCAAAAGGCCGTTTGTATCTGGAAACGAGACCCTCTTTGAGTGGAGCATTTGTTGGGAAACTGGGTACCTATTTCGGTAAAAATTACGCAATCGGGGATTCTTGATTTGTTGAAATACCTAATTCAATTGTGAATTTTTTGATCTTTTTTCCTATCATGATGAAAGGATAATGAATAAACATAATCGTTGTTATATAACCCCACCCGCAGCTCGTTACTTCTTTTGAAACTCAAGCCCAGTTTGTTTCGTCTCTTCATTAGTAATGAACTGTTAGCGCCAAGTTATGGTTCACGGGCCTGGCTCGGAGCTGTAATGTTGCAAATTATTGAACTGTCTTCATTTCTCTAACCGGCCAAAAATCACTTCCCCAAAACTCTCGCAGGAAGGTATCATAGTGCAACCCATAGGCTCTTTTTCCTCGCCAGTTTTAAAATTTTTAAAGGCCTCGATTGACGAGCCAGGTAAATTAAACAAATTAAAATTTAATTGTTACAGAAATTGTTTATTTCCAGGCTACTACGACGCTGACGTCAACAATGTCGGCCTCGACAAAGGGGGTGGGCCTTGCCTTGGAGCAGCTTTCTTGTTGGTGAGTTTTTCGTCAATAAACCAGATGACGAAAACAAAAAGATAATAATGATGACTTATTTATTCGGGTATGGGGATGATGTCCTCACTCGATAGTGATGATAATATCATATTATGGGTAGCGATTAGATTGCACTGGTGTTGACGTGCATCCAACTGGCATTCTAGTCGCTCCACGACGGACAGTGGTTCCAGATCGCAAATCTGGCAAATCGAAAATGTTCGCAGCGTCCCAGGTTTTTAATTTGAAAAACTTTGAATAGGTCTCTAGCAATGTTCACGCTTCTAGCATTTCACGCTGAATCCGATGGTGAAAACAAATTTTGGTTGAAAGTATAAGTACCTACCTAAAAGTGGTGATACCAAGCGGAATGAAGAAAACGATATTTCCTAACGATAATAAAATATATGTAGGTAGTAAGATAAGTGATTTTATCCTTTTATTTCATATCAAGAACCAAAGAAAAACGCTGCAAATTTTACACAGGTTTATTTTATTTTATTTTTTTATTTTATTTTATTTTTATGTACCTACCCATCAAGTCTACCTAGAGGTCTGCTGCATCTCTTTTTCTCCCTTGCCTCATTTTAATTCGTTCAACCGATGAATTGTCCTCAACTTGTTTTGTAACAGTTACAAAATGAATTTCATAATATGAAATATATTATAGTTATAGTTACTATAGTCGCCGTGATGTAACTTCGGTGATGACCTTACCCTCTCTAAACCACCCTTAGCAGCATCCCCTCCTCCAGTTTCCAGGTGCGCCAGCTGTGCATGAGAAAATCCCCTTTCGCTACCACCCGTCTTTCCAGCCTTCATTTCGTGTACATGTTTCCTAGAGATCACTACCCTCAACATGAAAAATTGTTTAATTCTTTTTTAAAAATTTGATTTGTATTTTCATCATCAAAGAAAACTGTTATTGTTAAAATAGTAGCATTAACGTTGTGTGCATTTAGATGGGCAATGTATTGTGTACCGCTAGTTTTATGGATCTAGTCTATTAAAATGGGCGGTGATAAGTAAATAATAATAATTATTTCATTGGCAACGTTACCCCCATGCAGCTTTCTAATGTTGTATTGCAGTTGCGTTCAGATCAATTCCGGACTGTTACGCATCGATTTAGATTTGACTACACTCCAAACTTCAATATTGAAAGAAAAAAAGTCCTCATTTTGAATTTCCGAAAAAAAATTTCAACTTTGGGATGTTTTTACAATTACACTGGGTTGGTTAACACGACAGCGGTGATCGCCCTCCAACGAGGATTTGGATTGTTAATGACATTTTCTATTAAATAATTTCTGTAAATTTTACAGTAATATTGCAGCTATTTAAAGCATTTATTCCTAGAACGGTCCTGAGTGTCGAACTCAGCAACTTAATCGGATTAGACGCAGAGTGGAGTGACTTATTTGTGGCACAATGCAGGGCAATAGATACTAAAGAGGATTTGACGTAGGAGTCCCGTTTTCGAAAATGACCTCAAATGAACTCAACAATAGGTACTCTGGAGAGAGCTGATATTTCGAGTCCCTCCCGATGGCTTTAAGGCACCCAAAACCAACCAAAATCGACTGGGGGGGGGGGGGGGGGGGTATAACTATAACGGAAAAGTACCCGTTACTCTCCTGGTTTTTGAATGTGTGTTAAAAACACAATATGTCATGTTAGGTATGTCTTCCATCCAACCATTTTGGGTGTTTAACTAAAAAAAAAAAAAAAAACGATTGTGGTCGATGAGATTGATCCCAATACCTTTTAATATTATCAAAAAATTGGTAATTTTCCCTTTAACGCGTCGTCTTCGGGCAGGTAAGGGTGTAAGCTGAGTGTGTAAGCATTTCTTGAGGTCTTCAAAATTAAAGTTTGTATCTTTTAAGATTTGGAAAATGTTCTTTTCTCAACGGAAATTTTCAGAACTGGAAAGAAAATCAAATTTCCCGGAATTGCAAATATTTGCAGGTGAAATTAATGAAAATATGTTCCATGAGACTAGTATTTTACAACTAACAGGTAGTAATACTAGTATTTTACTACTAACAGGTTCTACTAAGTCCCGTACAACTCCTAGCATTTTAAAATTGACTTTTGTTCTTTTTTTCTAGTTTTACTATGCGTAAGTACTTCGATTTTCATCAGTAGTAGCAAAATAATTATTATAGTTTTTTTTTTAACCTTCACCCGGTCCATCAATATCACCTGAAATTTGGAGAGAAAAATCAGCATTAACCAGACGGGATTTATCGGGAGGCACAGCTCCGATGCTGTCAGCGGTAATTGGCTTGCGTCTGGGGCTCCCCTCCACGAATTAAGTACAAAAATCTACATTCAACAGTTTTATCAGGTTCCTTCCAGACCTCCTTAGTCCTCAGGGACCCATCCCCTCATGATCTGACGGCCTATCAATTAAAATTGAGGACCTTGGATTCGTTCGTTTTGCACTTCGTATGGCAGACTGATCTCTTCACTCGGGGAGAAGCCCAGTTTGCCACTGTACATGCCGAACACCATTTATCTTCGGTAGTACCGTCTGCAAGTTCAAACCTTTTATCTTTAGATCAATTTCTCGTTCCTTCATTAATTGATCCATAACTCCTTTCAAACATTTCCAGTGTAGCGTGATCGGATAGAATATAAAAGGTTTTCTTCGTCTTTCTTGACGCTCAGGGAATGGCATTAGCCTTTAATAATGTATGAATGGAAGTCGTTGCTTGAAATATCTAAAGGCTTCGGGGAATCCCTGGGGTGGTAATGACCCATGAGTGGAAAACGATAACGTTGGTCTGAACTCTAAACAGATGAGAGAATTGTAATCTGATAGAGATATGTTCCATACTGACTACTGAATTTGCAGACGCCAAAAATGATTGATGCGGGAATCGATTAGAGACGGCCAAGGAATGAAAATGATCCGAATTGGATTACACTAGGGTTTATTCACCCTTTTAAATTGTCACTGGAGGGTTCGGGAAACGTCTAATACCAGGTTTTCAGGTCCTGAAACCGTCGAGTGTCTGGAGACCATCGAGGGTTTAGAATCTGGATTATCCTAAAGTCGTTGAGCGTCTCCAAATCGTAGAGGGTCTTGAAATCGTTGAGTGTCGAGAGGACTTTGAATGTCCTGATGTCATTAGTCGGTAGATTACGTTTGCGCTAGAAGGGTGAAAACAAGCCGAAAAATTCCTCTACGTAAACCCAACGATTGCGCCAATAAATATTTTAAAAAACTACCTTTGCGCCGCTCCAAAAAACTTCATTTGCGCCTGGGCTTCGCTCAACAAGAAGCTTCAGAAAGTACAGTGTTTCCCTTGTAAAGTCAATAAAAAATTAAATTGTTCATAAAATCTAAAATTTGAAAAAAATTCATATTTAGAAAAATAATTGTTTGGCTCACGAGTGGTTCACAAGGTTCGTCACCCCCCGAAAAATTAGAGCGATTAGCTCCGCGGAGTGTGTAGTGGGGTCGAGATCAGTTAAAAGGACCGCACTCGCGAGTATCGAATTTGTTTAGGGAAAAAACTATTCATTATCGTAAAGCGAGTAGAAGGGGTCTGGGGCCATGTGGGAGAGGTCGGGGGTTGGCTTGCTTTAGCCTTTAGGCGGTGGCCCCTTAGTCGTACTTCTAGAACTGGCGCAATCGTAGCTGTCTGTGTCGGCGCAAACAGTAGTTGTTTCTTAATCTGCCTGACGCAGACGTATGGTAGCCGTCATTAGTATCCCAAAATCACCGAGTGTCCAAAAACCGTCGAATGTTGACAGGTCTGTGAGAGTCGTCGGGTGTCGAGTCTGCTCCCATCTTCGCAGAATTGTACGAGTCTGCTCCCGCTACTTTCAGCACAGTATACAAGTTTGATCCCCTTGCGTCTGTCTCACTGTACTAGTATGCTCCCGGGGCTCACGGGTGTACAGAAGACTACACTATGTTATTGCACTTATATTATTATAATAATACAATAATTAGGTTGTATTATGTAGATAGAAGATAAGGAAATAAGGCGTAGGAACAAAGCGGTGCCTACGTAGTCATAAACGATCATGATTCTATTGTCCGACAACATTTTGGAATTTATGGGAGATTATCTTAAGGAAAGCATACAGAGTTAACTCTCCCCTTTCGAATTTCTGTATTGTGCTCGCAACCCATTTTTCTTCTTTCTTTTTTTGACGTAGAGTTTCTCAAATCATGAAATTGGTGGCACGACGCTGAAGTTATCCTTGAAGTGCGCATGGAAGGGCTCGCATGAATTCGCCACCGGAGCAGACTCGTCATGTACCGATCACAGGTCGGGAGCAGATTTGTATACACCGTCGCCGGATTTTTTTCGGTGGGAGCAGACTTGTATACGCCCGAGACTCTACAGGTCGTCGAGTGTTGAGAGGTCTTCGGGTATCCAGAGGGCCTTGAGGGTCACATCATGTTCCTCTGAAGTCATAATATCTTATGGCTGAAGACATATTATGGCATCAATTTGGAATTCATCTAGTTTCCTTTCAAGTACCTTTACTGAAAGTATTCCCGGTTTGCGTTATGATACACGTTTTCAAGTAACTTTGAGTGAATGCTGACTCAACACAGAACTCATTTTAAACCTAAAAGCAGTTGAAAGTTTGTATTTACTCTACCTACTATCATGATTCATGATACGAGTAGGGCGTTAGTTTACAAGGGCCTCTTTAGGGCTCTGGTTATGGTGCACATCATCGAAGCCAGACGAAGGGGAAAATATAGAATAATGACTGTCTCTCCCGTCACAAGCAAATCGATTGTGCCTAGTAATGAACCAAGCTTGCGTAATCCGTCTTGTCCGATCACTCTTTTCACGCTTTGTGGGCGAAAACGCCAAATTAAATCCGTCAATCAAATATTTCCTCTTAAAAATAGTCACTTCGTCTCCCGTTTTCCCTCACAAAATCGATAACGCTTTCATTGCTTCCTAGCCTGGCAATAACGAGGCATGTAAGGGAGGCTGATTTATCAAGCTAGTTGCTAGTCTCGCAATGCCAAGCCTATGGGGGGGTGGGCTCCCACGTATTGAGAAGGTTGAGAAAATTCTGTTGTTGCATTTTTAGACAAGTGGACACCGTTACCATTTCTTGTCTGTTGTTATTCTGGTGATATCGTAAAATATATATGTACATATATTTTAGTCTAAATTTAGACTAGGTAACTGGTGCATGGGATTAAAACCAGTTCCGGGTGTCATCGTTTCGTTGGTGGCTGTGCACCCTCGTGCTGAAATTTACGTTAATTTCCCGGGCTACTTTACGAATCTACTACGGCCTACGACACATCCGGGCCTTCGCGGAACCGACCCGAAAAAACGGGTGGTGGGATTGGTGTGGTGTGGGATTGGTTCACTAGTCGAAGGCTTTATAGGAATGACATCGTTTGAAGAGGCTGCCGTTATGGGTTTTGTCAGGGTAGATATTGGCAATAACAGGCGTGGTACTGTTCCCGGTTTCAATTCATATTTCGGAGGAAAATGTAATAACCCAGCTTGATTAAAATCACTCCGTTCAAAATTAATAGAGCAACCCCGAGCTTTGTCTATTGTGAATGAGTTTTCTCGCTTGCCACAATCCACTCAGATCGTCTCCTTATCCCGTGGTAGGGATGGACAAAATCAGGATTAAGATTAAGATTTTCGATCTTAGGAAATTTTTCTATGATTAATAATAAAGATTTATGGGATTTTAATCTCAAACTCACCATGTGTTTAAGATCTCACTCTGATGCTTAGGATTTTAATCTTATTCTTGAACATAGAAAAATATTCCTATGATTAAAAATCTTAATCCGATTAAGATTTTTCCCATCTCTATCCCGCGGGAACCGGTGAAAATGTAGCCCTTGGGTTTTTGCAGTATTTATTCGAACGGTACGCAATGGCACAGCAAACCATATAATATATGTATAAACACGAATCTAAAATGAACGAAATCAAGACTGATAGTAGGTATGTGCGTAATGCACAGGGTGAGTTGAAGGTGCTCAGTACGGAAGGGACCACTGACCTAGCGCTTATTGGGGATTCTGAAAGCCCTTTTTTTGACACCTACCGTACTAGACGTCTAGTCTAATCTAAATAAGAGTTTAGGAACGGCCTTATGTAGGTAAACTAAATTCTACTACAAAACGAATTTCAGAACCGAAACCTTTCAACCAGATCAAAAATCAAAGCTACGGGATCTAGTTACTTCTACGGGTTATGGTTTATGGATGGTTAGATGAATTTAGGGATGGATAAGAACTATAAAAACCTGCAAATGCGAGGACAAACTATGTACCTAATGATCTCTAAATGTGGGCATTTTTTGTTCGTGAGGTGGCCGCCACAAAAAAAAAAAAAAAAAAAAAAAAAAAAAAAACCCACAGGTTTTTGGAAGGGTGAAGGCAAATTAGCACATCTCACGGCATCGATCCTGTTTTCCC
Organism: Pilophorus perplexus; assembly: GCA_955831195.1. Taxonomy (NCBI): domain Eukaryota; kingdom Metazoa; phylum Arthropoda; class Insecta; order Hemiptera; family Miridae; genus Pilophorus; species Pilophorus perplexus. The sequence continues at coordinate 20,443,977 of OY037008.1, forward strand.
AGTAACATCAGGGCGATAAACCTCGAGGAAACTCCTCTCCATTCGCTTCTTCTAACCTTCTGCCGTCACGTAAACAGAACTGCACGTAATCAACTCGTTCCTCACCATTTCCTCGTATTTCCACCACTTGAACAGATCTCGCAGTTTGAGGCAGGGAGTGATTCACTATTCGATTTCCAAGATTTTACCAGTCTTTACGAATTCACTTTGTTTGCCTGTCAAGGCATTTTGGGGAATCCAGTAAAACTGGGGGTAGAAGAGGGCAAGGAAGAGGAGAAAAATACCGTACTGTAGACATTCCGGCTGCATTGAAGGCCCTGGGCTCATTTTCAATTTCATCGAAACTGGTCTGGGACTGTTTGAACCAACTCATGTCCCTTGCGTGGTGCCCTGGTCACCAGGGCATTGATGGTAGAAAGCTGCTGACACTCTTGCGAAGGAGAAAGTCTTAATTCCAATGGGTCCACTCCTCGGGACGGCAAGGAGCTTTCTGCTAAATAAAATCTCTCAGAGGGAGGCAAAGCTGAGAGCGCTGCACTGGCTGGCAAAGGCTCACTGGTCAGAGGCAAGCGAGAGTATACATCAGAGTCTCCAGGTCAAGAGCAAGGGAGCTGATAAACCTGGAGAGAAGTATGTGCGATCCTACTAGCACGTCGTTTGGAGAGGGCGCTTGTTCTCGGGAAGGGCATATGTGCACATCCAGCTGGATGTAAATCCTTTTTAGGCAGGGGCGTATGTTGCTGCCCATTGCCACACTCAGACCCACTAGTGTCTGCATTGGGGCCCATGACAAAAGTGATAAAAAGCAAGAAGCTCCTGTACGCCAGGCGGATATCTGCGTTTAAAAGCAAAAGCTGACAGCGGTAATGCATTTTCTCTCTTACAACCGGACGTTAGCTCTCCCACAGGGATATTTTCTCCTCGGAACTAAGATAAAAGCAAACGTCTGTACGAGGGATGAATAGGAAAATAAGGGAAGCTGATTACTTTTTGGAATACTGACAGCAGAAGGTCGAGTCAGAGCCAACAACCAGAGAGGAATGGACCCTGTTCAAATAGAACCGGGAAATCTTACTTGGAAAATCTTTAGTTGACTAATTTATTTATTTATTGTTGATGATGATTGTTGACCGTTTGAAGGAATGGGGATCGTTGTTGAGGTTCGGTCAAATAAGTCGTTGAATACGCCACTGTACGAGTATGTTCTCCTATTGTCATAACATAATATTTTCACTTATGTAACAAAACGAACAAAAGTTATAGCGGCCAGAAGATTTCTTTACATGTCCAAACATTTAATTTAAAAAATGCGACCAACTACAGCTACAGTTACTCGTCAGTAAAGGTCAATGACTGGTACATTTGAGCGAATGTGAAAAAAAAGTCGGTTTTCATCCGACGATTAGTACCTTATGAATTGGTCATATTTTAATGTTGAGGGGGGTCAGTCGACGCAGAATTTACCGCTCTTTTGTGGACTAAATAGAAGCATTAAATGCACTAATTTCGTAAAATCACAAATTTGGAAAAAGTTTGAGTGAAAAAGTTCTTAATTTAGGAGTTATAAACTACAAAATGAACAAGCCATCAATTGAATTGAATAGAAGAGCGCAACCTTTCTGTTACTACGAAACCAAAACCGTAACTAAGAATTCGTAACTTGACACACTAGGTATCTAACGACCAAACTATGTCGTCGGGATCGGACGAATCGTCGACACCGGAGGTGATTTTGATAGCCTATAACCACCCCCAGAACTCGCTGATCACAATGAGACCACCCTCATGAAAATCTGTTCAGCCGTTCAAGCGTGATCCTGTGATACACAAACACACAAACAAACATGTCGAAGAAATGAGCGCACCTTTCCATTTTTTGAGGGAAAGGTTGCGCTAAAAAAAAAGGTGCAACTATTTCGATGTTTCTTTGTCTGCCATAAAAACTGCAGACATCCTGCGATGGTGCAAACTCGGGATACTTGTCTTCAACCCTAACTGAGGGGATTAAACCGATTTCCAGCTTGCCAGGAATTACGTCTCCAAATGACATTATTGGAAAAGGATCTCCTGCAATTTATACCATAGTTAATATACTTCGAATTTATTTTTCATTGGGTGTACTTATTCATTAAATGAATTTTATCTTTCTAGGAGTTTGCGACCAACACGGACTTCGTCCATATGGACATCACTGGGTCTGGCCTCCTGTCGACGGGAATCGGCTACCCCTACCTTCGCAAAGGGCTGATGACTGGCCGTCCGACGAGAACTTTGGCTCAGTTTCTATGGCAACTCGCCTGTCCCCACGAAAAAGGTGACGACTGTTGATTTGAAAAACAAAAAAGAAAGTAAAAAACGACCGACCAGAGAGAACCCGAGCGGGACATCTGGAGGGAAGACCGAAGTTGTGGCTCCGGAAGTTAATCCGGACTGCGACGAATCTGCCATTTTTGTTTCCGATAAAAATCCAGCCATAGTGTTCCAGTGGTTTCGCTCCAATATATCTATACGAAGAATCCAATAGATGCAGCTTTCGTGATCATATGTCGGTCATCAGGGATGGGGTCCAAACGTAAACATGACCACTACCTTATGATAGCACAGTGAAAATATAGATGGTAGTCGTATCCCTACGGTTCTGTATGTTTGTAGGATAGCTGTTCACGAATCCGAAGTTTCCTAACAGAAATAAAACAAGAAGATGAAATTTCTCACATTTTTCAATTATAACGTTCCTTCCTAGCCTCAATCTTTCGCCCGCTTGAGTGTTAAAGATGTGGTTGACGTGGTTGACGGCAGTTCGCACCAGATTTTTCCTAAAATACGCAAATGCGTCATCGGATTTTTCACTGTAAATGCAAGCTCCCAAGGGTATTCATGAACCCTGGTTTCTTCCTGCTGGCATTTAGAAAGAAATGAAAAGAATCGTAGACTGAAGAGATGCAGGTGAAATTTAGATGTAGAAGAGATGTAAATTTAGAAATGTAGATGTAGATTGACAAAATTAATGTAGACTTAAAATAACCCGTCAAATTTCCGTCAGAAAACCTCGATGTTCAGCGAACCAAAAACATGCAAAACCGTAGAGATTACGACCACTCCAAAACTTTCCTCTATTTGCCCTTTTCCTAATTTATTCACCATTCTGCAAGCTTCTAGCTTATATCAAGTGTAGGGCGACAGTCAGCCAGTAGTAGTCGTGTTTTGTGGGTCGATATGCGACAATATTTGAATAGTCAACCTTTGTTGCTTCACAGTAGTTTAATCTGTGTTCACAGGGGTCGATTTCCGGGTCCAGTCGATTCTCCAGTGCTTACTTTCCTATTTCAAATCGGAACCCCTGAAAATTTTGTCGAATTCGGATCCCTCGCCAAATTTAGTCTGGTAGGTCATCGAGCGCAATTTGCGCAGCTGTTAAACTATGAAATAATTTTACGTGACTATTAATAGTATCGTAAACAACGAAGATACAAATTTTGTATCTTCGTTGTTTACGGTCCTAGCCGGATGCCGCTTTTTCTCTATCCGAATTTCAATACTAAACGATCGGCAGGGTTTCCCGACAACTTTAAAATTGACCGACGATCTCTTAAGGCCTCTAGTGTGCCGTGCACGCTGCGATGCTTGAGGCTTGGGTTTGATACCCACTTACTTTGGGGGAGGGGAATTTTTTGCTTCCCATTTCTTTCTTTCTTTTTGATTCACGAGCAAGTAATTTCAAAAACGTTCGAGACGATTCCATTCTACATCAATTTCAAATACATCCTGATAATTTAGGGTTTTTGACCACTAGTAGGGTCAGATCGGGAGCAACTACAATCAAATAGATGAGCTAAACGATACGGACGTTAATCAGAATTTATAACTAAACCTTTACTTAGTTGCTGTTTCAGCTGCAACGTCACAAGAACATAGATTCAATTTTGTACTTATCCTGTCCTCATTTCTGGAGAAACCCCGCCAAAGTGAGGATCCACCATGCTACAAACGCAATACCCTCAGTGTCCTCTTTACTGCCCCTTCCTGACAGGCTCCCTTCCTCGACGAGAATTGACAACCCGAGACGTGCAAACAGCCCCAGCCGTAAACGTGATTTACGATCGCCAGGGAGCGCTGATGAACGCGATGCATCAACCGACTTTATGTTGGATCACTTGGCAGGAACTCGACGTAAAAAACGTGCGCTATCTGAGTCCCATTGGAGGATGAAAAATGGGCGTTATGTCGTTTGCGAGGTAGCTAAGGATATACGGTATTTGCTCATCATTCAACTTTCAAAGATTTTTAAGGGCGTTTTTTATATTGTGAACAGGATTTATAATACATTTTTAATAATATTTATTTATAATAATATTTAATACAACTTTAGGATTTATCAGCCCAGTGCAACCTGTGGCTTGAACCAAAATTTGGAGTGGTATTTCACTGGTCAAGCTTCCTCTGAAGTGAAAATGAGAATTCAGGGAATGTGCTCTGAATATTCACGTATATTGCAGTAGAGGGGACGGGTTAAGCAATTAAAGTTTTAAAATGGAGGATATCCGTTTCGGAATTTAATGCAAAACTCGGACGCATGTGGCGAGGAGGATTCTCAGACTGAAAAACGGTCTTCTCTGATTTGCATGTTAATTGAAGATAATTTCAGAAAAGGGTTCATGGGTCGGCATTTTCAGCGCGAGCCGTGAGGGATGGAGGTTATTCGGGTGACCACGTTTTTGCGGCGAGTGGTGAACATCCCAGCATTTAAATCAACTGTTTCCTGGGTGTTTTTGTGAAGGGGTCAACGTTGTTTTATTCGCCTCAAAATGTCTCTATTGGCGTTTCAAGCTGGATCCCAAAAATCACCGCCGGTCGGTTTCTGCATGAGCTTGCATCTAACAAAATTTAATTCATTGGTAAATCTTGTGGTGTATTCCACACCGATTAACGTGCAAAAGACTTGCACGATACGCAGGGGTCCATAAAATGAGCCCCTTGACATGGGCTGGCACCGCCAGGCGCCGCTAGTTGCCCCCAGCACGCTCAAAAACTAATTCACAGGAACATGGGAACCCTCCCCTTCCCCCGGCGACGATGTTGTTGGTTCATGGGTGGATCCCACGCGTTTTATATTAAATTTTACTGCATTCTTCATGGCCGAACGCTTTATTTCCAAGGATTTTGGGGAGACATCGAATTTCTATCATACCCCAACGCTTCGAGTAAGGACTTTGGTATCACGTTTGGTCTCTATGGGGATAGGACATGGCAATGAATCGACTGAAGGGATTCGATTGCTTTAAAATGCGCGCTAATAATTAAATTATTTTTATGAAGTTCGAGCTTCTTTTTTGTGGATTAGCTGATCTTATGAAGATTGAATATTCCTTCAAAGACTTGATTTGACTGAATTGACTTCTTCTTATAGCACGTTCTCAAGTTGGTGCCTGACGTAAATTCGAAACTTTATTCCCGTTAGCTGGTGTCGCTCACTTTATTTCACTCGTCAACTTTCCAATGAATGCAACAAACCAACTGCCTAACCAGAGTATTCGAAGGGGGATAAAGGATAGACAATGATACCCTCATCATAAATTTCAGTGACATTTAAGGGGCGGATTTGAACTGTCGGCCTCGCTACCAACACAATCTGACGTCAATGCCTGCTAAATCACTGTCTTTCATCCTGACATCCTTCTCCGTCGTCTGGCATCACTTAGATCCCCCTTGTATTCTTAGTTTCCATGCTGAAAGGTGGAGCTGGAGCTTGAAAGTTATTCAAGTTTTGTATAGCTCTCGGACTGATGTCGCATAAACTCATAATAGGGTTAGATGCAATATCTTATGTTGCATCTAATCCTAATATGCTATTCCTAATCCTACTATCCTGTGATTCGAATTTTGAAGTAACCTAAAAACATTAAATGGTTCAAATTTTGAAGTTTTCAGCGCAATCTTTCTATGAAAGGAGAAATGTTTTCACATCTTCGACTTGTATGAGAGGGTATGTCCTTCTTTCAAGCACAAACGGCTGAGCAGATTGTCATGAGGGTGGCCCTATAGCGATCAGTGAGTTCCAGGGTTGGTTCTAGGCTATCGAAATCACTTCTGTGAAGTCTTCAGCATAAGGGAGTCTTTCTACAAGATTTTTTCTATACGGCGCATCACGCCACGCTACCGGCGATCCATCCTAGCGACGCCGCATTCACTTTAAACCACTCCAGAACGGAGTTTGGCATCCCTTCTTCCAGTTATTCTAGTTCCTTCTACATTGTAGATATTAATTTATGTTTGCTCGAAACTATTCGTCGGGCCCTTTATATAATATTCTCGTACCTCACGGAGCGTAGAGACTTGGCTCGTCTTTCCTTGCACTGTTTTCAGACCAAACTCTGTACCTAGCGTTATTTTGTTCGACACCTTATTTGAACTCCTGGAATCCTTCAAAAATCACATTAGTAGCCCCAAGAAAGCCCCACAGTGAAATCGGATCGTTCTGGGACTCCCAGAAATGGATTCTTCGTCCAAAAATGGCACCTTACTCGATCCCATAGCAAAAAAAAAAAAAAAAAAAAAAAGACAGCTTGCGTACAAGTTCGCAACTCAGTAAGTCATTAACATGTTCGCGCATTCGTTATTAAATATAATATATTTAATATATATTATATTCTCAATCTTTCATTTCCCCTTATATCTCACTGCATTTCAATCCGTAACGCGCACCTGTCTGGGCGCACGTAAGACTTGCACCTGTCTGGGCCCTCTGACCAATTACAATTGGCTAGGAATTTTCTTACAATTCCCCTTATACTTCCTAACATTTCCCCCTAAATGTCAACATGATTGTGAATGTCGCTTTTCGTAGGTTCATGAAGTTTTTTCCTTACTTTCATCACTTAAGCCTCCGTAACGCTCCTTATAAGGATATAAATCATCATACAATAATATAAAATTGTGTTGGCCGACGGCCGTGTGGTAGCCGTGTGGTTTGTTGGTACGGGATAACGCGTTCCCGAATGAGTTTTTTCACTTTCCGCTCGCTGGCCGTTTAGGGGGTCGAAAAAATTACGAAAAAATAAGAGCCGTATAGATCAGACCTGGAGGTAGACGTCAGTCAAATCGAAAATCCGAAATTCGCCCGGGAAATTCGTCGAAAAATCGTCTTTCTCCCGTTAGTCCTACGTTTTCCACTTTCAACTCGCGCCAAAGCCCGTTTAAGGGGTCGAAAAAATTACGAAAAAATACCAGCCGTATAGATCAGACCTGGAGGAAGACGTCGGTAAAATCGTAATTCGGAAATTCGCCGGAAATTCGTCGAAAAATCGTCTTTCTCGCTTTTGTCCCACGTTTTTTCGGGTTCAAAAAGGAGCCAGTAAGGAGCCATTTTTTGGGTACGGTATCCGCGAGCCAAATGCGCGCCAAAATATGGCCAATCCGATTCCGAAGTCGGATTTCAAAAAAACCGAGGGGGAGGGGGTGATTTCACGGTGAGAAGACAATTGGATCGTTTTAATTCGCGCGGGGCCAGGGAAAATTCGTCGAAAAATCGTCTTTCTCCCGTTTGTCCTACGTTTTCCACTTTCAACTCGCGCCAAAGCCCGTTTAAGGGGTCGAAAAAATTACGAAAAAATACCAGCCGTATAGATCAGAACTGGAGGAAGACGTCGGTCAAATCGTAATTCGGAAATTCGCCCGGGAAATTCGCCGGAAATTCGTCGAAAAATCGTCTTTCTCGCGTTTGTCCCACGTTTTTTCGGGTTCAAAAATACCCAGTAAGGAGCCATCTTTTGGGTATGGTATCCGCGAGCCAAATGCGCGCCAAAATATGGCCAATCCGATTCCGAAGTCGGATTTCAAAAAAACCGAGGGGGAGGGGGCGATTTCACGGTGAGAAGACAATTGGATCGTTTTAATTCGCGCGGGGCCAGGGATCTTAGAAAACGGAGGGTCCAGGGAACTTTGATAGATGGAGAGGCCTTTATTTAAAAAAAGTTGAATTGAATTAAAAATAATAATTTCCTAAACGGTAAGCCCTAAAAATACGCCGATATTTAAAAAAAGTTGAATTGAATTAAAAATAATAATTTCCTAAACGGTAAGCCCTAAAAATACGCCGATTTTTTCTATCGTCTCTGCTACGAATAGGAGGGGCCGAGCGGAGCGAGACCTTATGTCTGAGTAGGGGTTTGAACGTGTCCATCGATGCTACGCACCCCACAGGCGGCAATACACCCCACTAGGGGAGCGAGCGAAGCGAGCCAGAGAGACTAGTATCCTTATAGTATAATAAGGATATACATATTATCTCACCGGGCGGCCGGTACAACAGGCGAAAATCTTGTATTAGAACGCTATTCGTTCCGTTCCCGGCGTTTTTGGCTGATCGAACCGAGAAACCGGTACACCGGCGCCGATATAAGCGGCGGCTACTGTATTATCTCACCGCATTTGCTCACATTGTCTCATTTCATGAAGTTTTTTCCGTTACTTTCATCATGTAAGCCTTCGTAACGCTCCTTATACCTCACCGCATAAATGCAAATTTGCTCTCGTTTTCTTACATTCCCCCTTGATGTACCATATTTGTGTGTACCAGAGTCCAGACATATAAATGTCAAAACCTCTCCCGTAGTCCCTTTTAGCCCCACGGGTTTGGGCGCTCGGGCTCAAAACTTTGCGGGCCCAGTATGTTGATGGTAAACCGAGTATTTTGCCAAAATATCAGATCCTACTGCCCAAAACGGCTCGGTCACAGTACGGCGGACGGACATTTCGTGTGTGGAATCTTCCTGTCTTGAAACGGATGATCTCAAGTTTTAAGGCCGATCTGAATTTTCGACCTCCGTCGCGATTACATAGGTGTATTATTCCAAGAATAATGAACCAAAATGAAGTAAGGAACAGCTTATGAATGTGTATTAATTGATGTTCCCTTACAGGACTGTGGAAATATTGTAAAAGTATCAATTGGAAGAGAAGGGGTAATTTCATGGGGTGCATGGTATCGTTATCATGATTACTTTACCCCAGACGGGCACCTGGAACATATTGGTCTGAAGTTCAATGCTCCGGGATAGGTACTCCGTTGCTCGATTTCGGGAAGATTGATGGAAGGGGAAATGAGTCTCTAGCTGAGGGTCGTGACGGGGCTGACACATGAGGGCTGGTACACTCACAGTAGTGGAATTACACGTAGAATGTTTCACCTCTGACATTGTTGCATTGTCGCATTCGCAGGTGACACTCCTGCGCCAAAAAGCTACATCAGCATAAAGAACCGAATCAGAATCTGATGTGCGCAATTCTGAGGGAAGTTCTTTTGTTCTGGGCCCTCCTACTCCCCCCCCCCCCCCCACCGACCACCCGCTTATAAAACTGCTGTCTAAATCGATATCCGAAAAAACTTGTAACATTATGAATATTTTTCAATGCTGAATTCAATGGAATCATTTTTGGACCGGTTCGATGTTTTCTTTTGATAGAAAATTCAAAAATTAGGGCAATATCGTGAAATATTTACAAACAAAATTATTTGTTTGCCATGTTTCCAGAAATCGTAAGTTTGCTTATAAAAGGTGCTTGAAATTTTGATCATTGTTTACGAATCATTGAACGATGAAAATTAAATTCGGTGTTAAATTAAATTCAGTATTCAATTCAAATTAAAGTTTATATTTAAATTTATTCTCGATGATCCAAGTAACCTGCTGCTAGGTACTTCATCATAATAACTATCCTCGTGTAAAGTGTGGCTAACTTTTGGTTTAGGCTAGCTATTATTCTTGGAATCTTATGTAATAGCGACGGAGGTCAAACATTCTGATCGGCCGCAAAATTTGACAGTATCCGTTTCAAAGTCCAATTACGAAATGTCCGTCTTCCGTCCGAGCCGTTTTGGGCAGTAGGATTTTTTTTCTTAATCTGAAATTTAGACTTAATACTTGGTGTACCGTCTAGTTGTGCCCGCAAGGTTTTCAGCCCGATCTCCCAAACCCGTGGGAGGAGGGTTTTTTTTTTAGGGTTTCGGCTATGGGCTCGTTTTTGAAGTATTTTTGGACGTAGAATCCATTTTTGGAGGACTTCTAGGACCATTTCTAGAGAACGATTCAATTTCACCAGATGCAAAACATCGGTAGTACGAATATACGACCATCGATGCTCATCCCTATTTCGAATCAATCAACTTCTCTTCTCCTTTCGTCCATTCGTCGCAAATGTCACGCTAAAACGGGCGCATTTGAAAAAAAATGCGTTATCCGGAAAATACAAAAAAGGAAACCATTTTCTTGGGCTTGTGCCATACTATTTGCTTTTTCAAGTCCGTGCCGTATCTTTCCGTCATCGTTGAGCCTTTATGGAACAGGCTGTTGACAACATAAATCAGTCAGCCCTATCTTAATTCTTCACTCCACATCATAACACGTGTATTGACAAAACCAGGCCACCAACGTATCGTATTCTTTCACCTTTCACCTTTAGGATATCAAGAGTCGTGGCGAATATCGGTCTTCCGATGTAGTGATGGGGAGTGGTTCATTGAGGAAAAATTCCGGCAGCCACAGGGAAAACTCGATAACTTTCGTAGGTACCTACTGCAAAAGTTGGACCATAAACTTCACGGCCTTCTGAGGCTTAAACAAAAAAAAGCTAAGCCACTTTCCAGGAAAGTGCGCGCTTAATTTGGCCCTGAGTTGTGAGCCTCTGGCAAAATTTCCCTCACTTCTTTTCTTGGTACAGATTCAAATTGTTGTTTTTCTTTCTTTTTTTTCCTCTCAAGTTTAATTTGGGGGAGAAATTAGAACCAACGTGGGACGGAAATCCTCGTCCATCGCCTATCAATAATGCAACTCATGGTTCACTCGGAACACCTGTAGCAACCCGTCAATGTTTCGTAGTAACAACGCTTGTTGGCCCGGAAAAAACCTTGAATCAAAGTTAGCTGCCTTGTCTTGGGAAAAATAGTACTTTTTGGTTATAAAATTAGCTGTGTAGGACGGTGGGATTAAATCCGTCAAATTAATAATTAATAAACTCCTCCTAAATAAATTATTTATTTTAATTTAAATAGTATTCGTTATACAAAATTTCTCTTGCTTGATTCCGCAACAGCTTCCCACGAGAAATTTTACTTTTTTTCTTCCATCGTTGAAAATAGGTATCATCACAAACTAGTAGAGGGGACTAGAAGTCGTTCTAACACGACGGGAAATGGAAACAAAACAACGCCGAGCAAGCCGAGACGATGTTGCCAGCAGAAAAAACTGAAAATCCTTTCGCTTGACCTCTGCTCAGGATGCCACATCGGTTTTTCCTTGGTGAAAGACCTCACGGAACAGGGAGGTTTTGATCTTCCTATTCTGTGGGGAGACGTATAATAAGTGGGCTCAGTTACTGTTATTGAACCCCCACTTACTATAAAACTTAAAAATAAAAGAACCACTTACTTTTATAGTATCTTGCATGCCAAACTCACAGCTACTGCTTCAAATGATGACTTTTTTTTTCGGAAAAAATATTTGTCGAAATGTGGTTGAACCCCCGTGGTTCCCGAGCTCATAGATCAGACACCAACTTCTTCTTCTTCTTCTCCCTGAGAATGAGAAGTGTTAGCGCTCTACGTGTTTCAGGGTCTGGGGGCCTTAATTTTATGGAAGATATTGTCGAATGTGTTGGTAAAAAAAAAAAAGAAAAGTAAATTAGTCGGGAGATCGGTACACTGCGGGCACTACTTGGGGAAATCCCCAGCACGGAAGCCTTCTGGCTTATTGTACTTCCCGGGTGTGTTGGTAAGGAAGTAGACGGTATATCCTACCAGAGGTACCTAGCTGGCTAGTTTCAAAAACCTGTACGTTCCGGTGTACACAAGGGTCTCTGTATCTGTACTGCAGTATCAATTAGCAGTATACCTATCTGGGTATCTGTACTGCAGTATACCTATCTGGCCAAATTAGGTGTACTGGTAGTTGATATTGTACCGCGTAGGTGCTGCTTTTCCATCCGAAGCAGCAGCTTTATCGGTGGATCATTGTGGTTTTTTATTGACAGAACGGAAGAAAAAGGCACTTTCAAAAGGGAGATTCAATACAAGACAATGTTTATCTCGAAGTCATCTTCCTCCTACCACAAATATCCGTGTTTCTTATCCCGACTGTCAACACTGTTTCAAACCTCATTTCTGGAAAAGTGACAACAGTTGGGACTTGGGACAAGGGAGTTGGCCAAAGTGGGTCAGGCCAACTAGGATGATTTCTGTTTTTTCGTTTATCCCTAAGTCAACGCCCTTTTGTCCCTCGGATCGATTGGAATAACGAATATTCTGAAAACATGGGGGTTCCTCTGACATGTCAACAGAAGCTGACCGTCTGTCAACAAGCGTTGATCTCCCACCGGGCTTTACGACGCAGCCATTTTTTCAGGAGATAATTTCACCATGTTGTCGTCACACATCCAGGCGTTTTGTACCTTAACGTAGCCAGAAGAAATGTTCCTTCTTAATCTTGTTTTTCCCCATTTGGCCCGGTTCACCTTCGGTGGGCGGATCACCCAGTTCAAACACACTGATCATGTCGACTTGGGCTAGTTTACGGACCCCAGAGGACCATAAACTGAGCCTTATATTGGGAAAAGGCTCATCTTTCTCCCAACCGAAGTTTGCCTTCGGCTTGTCCATCATCCTTTTCTCCTCGGGGCGTCTCCGTTGGGACTTTGGCTCAGCCTTCGTACGTATATTTGGCACGCCGCGGCGGTTTGATCCTTAGATAAATCAGGAACTTGGTATAAAACTTTCTGAAGGAAATTACACTTAACCAAAAGTACAATCAGAGTACTCCACTACCAACGTTTATATAATATTTGTAAATATATGAAGCCGCAACTCGATGAAGATGATGATGATGATGAGGAGGAGGAGGAGGAGGAGGAGGAGGAGGAGGAGGAGGAGAACGAGAGTGATATTCAAAGATACTTCCAATAACCAGGAAAAGTTGATAAAATAGGTATTGAAAAATTTAGTTCGGCGAATACGTCGACCGACGAAATAATAGTTATTGACAATTATTGCCAAAACTCCAAAAAGTCGCTCCACTTGGCTTGCCAGCCCCACCCGTTTTTCCCAACTTGATTGCTCGCTAACAGTTTGGTCTGAAAGTTCTTCTTGGGTAAAGCTTTTTTTTTTTTTTTTTTCTCGAGATACTTGATTTTGCCGTAGGTGATTCAGGTTTATCAAAATCGGCTGAAACCAGACGAACCCATTTAAACATTAATTGCTAAACAATTGTATTGCTAAAACTCAGTGTTTTTCTTTTAGTATTAAATGTAAATGGTTGCGTGTGGGTCCGACTAGTGAATCGTTAACTCCGGTTACAAGTGTGGCCTTTGAAGGACTTGAGTCGAATGATACCTACTTCATTTTCGAATTAATTTCCAACATTATGATGAAAATTTACATAATGCTGAACATTTCTACTATATTATATTATGATAGAATACTTTTTGTTGAAGTCATGAAGTTGTACCATTTGCTCTCAACATCTGGATAAACACGAAGCGGAAAAGTGGTTCAAGTCATGGAGTTGTACCACTTGTCCTTAACATCTGGAGAAACGCGAAGTGGAAAAGTGGTTCTAGTCATGGAGTTGTACCACTTGTCCTTAACATCTAGAGATGGGGGGACGGGCTTCGTCCTTAGGGAAGTTGAGGACGAAGAAGAAAGGCGACAATTTTGCCATAATCACAGGGACTTCCCGATTTCAATGAGCCGCCTTACGTTGAAATCGGTCCACGGCAGGTTTCAGAATTCCGGCGGACACTATCAAATTATATATAAAGATACCTAGATTGACACCCCCCCCCCCCCCCCTCCCAGCCAAAACACAATGGTTGTTTCATATCAATGTCAATAATAAATTCATAGAATTTTCATTCTTCTTCCTCTTCCACGAGTGCAGTAGTGCATAATATGTATTACTGCAAGGTGGTTTATATTATTAACTTTTTCTCGATCATCCGACAACCTCAAAAACGAGGGACCCGTACTCCCCGTACTCTTTATATTATAAAGTGAAATTTGAAGAAAAAATTACGAAAGGAGTGTTCATTATAAGGGTAGGGAATAACCTGCACCGTCAGAGACTCTTTCGTTTTCATTGAAAGTAAGCGATCTCGCTCATTTGTAATAGGTATCTGGACTAATGTTGAAACATGGGGGTTGTAATCCATCTTCGGCTGATCGGCACCAAATCGAGAAATATGGCCTAGAACCCTTACTTCTAAATGGGAACACAATTAATCACAGGGTTCATTACATGGTCCGAAACCTTTTCAGGTTGTTTTGAGCGGTTGAATGGCTCACCCAGGCTTGCCGTATAGATGGGGTCTGGTGCTGAAAGAGAGCTTCATACAATCCAGCCAAATTGATGAACCTCCATCTCCGAATGTTATTGACAAAATCCTACCAGCCCCTTGTTACCAACTGCGCTGTTATGGCGGCACACAAGTGAATTTTGACGAGTTTCGCTGCAACCAAATGTAAACAACCGCGAGGGCTTTGACTGCTATTAAACATGGATATTGAACGAGTGGAACATCTCCAAGTATACTTACCAACCTTACCTCGCGTTATTTTTTCTAGTTGGCGGATTGGGGGGGCCTCGCCCCTATTATATATATACTATATATTATATAGGGGAACGAAGCGCATATATGCGCGCACTTGGCCCTGATGCGATGCCACTGGTGTATACCTATATCAGAAATCATTGATGAATAAGATTGGCTCCCAAGTCTTGGAAATGTATCGGCATTAAATTTCGATAGGGAATATTCGTGAATTTTTCTAGTTCGATTCGAAAACTTTTTTAAGTCAAAACTGACATTTTCCGTGAGAGCCACTCCTTCGAGTATCCCTGGCAGATGATGCATGGAGTGGTAACACTGCTAATCCTGTAACATTTTACGGTACATTAAAATTTAATGTAATCTCAAAATTTGAGATTGCTAGTATTATACTAGTAAACTCAAATGATGACATGCCCTATGATCCCATGTGTGGATTCACGAACGTCCCCGCGGCGCCAAGGGCTTAAGGCGGCTTCCAGAGAAAGGCCCAGTGGGATGTATCACATTAACTCCCGATATTCATCTCCTGTTGGAGGCGGTTCGACGTGAATACGTAATGCCAAGTTTGATGGGTGATTCCATTACCTCTGTCAAACGGGGCTAGAATCATAGACGGTGGGGATATGGACTTGAAGGGTACCTTCTTCAAGAATAGTGAATCCTCCAACTTTAACGTCAATGTTAATGTTAGAGATAATGAATCCTCTAACATTAACAGTTGATATTAATGAGTTACTCTCTTGAACCCTCTTTCCTAACTCTAAGTTAGGTTCTCACATGTGAGAACTTAGAGTTAGGTAAGAGGGTTCAGTCCCTGCAGGGACAGATAACGTCAGCATGGCACGCTTTCGATAGAAGCGAGAGCATGAGAAGGCCAAACTTCTCGGCATGAGAAGGCCGAGTCAAGTGTTGGGGGCAGGGGACAGTTGAGCCTTCAATCTCCAATGTTCTTTCATAACTGTTGGTCCTAGTGGCTTAGTTGGTTAGAGCGTTGTACTAGTAATGCAGAGGTTGTGGGTTCGAGTCCCACCTGGGGCCCAATAAATTTTTCGGCCTTCCCCTTCTGACTTCTTGAAATAACTTAAATGAATTCATAATTAGAATTTCAATTTCAGTATGAATTTAATTTAATTTAATAACTCCTCCCTTCCCCAAAAATAAAACACTGTATGAGGAAGCAGACCAAATTTCCTCAAGTCATTCCTGTAATTAAATTTAGAATTGAGTCAGCTGTAAGGGACTGGACTATGATCGAACGGCATAAAGATAAAGTAGGCAGTACTTCTATCGGGTGTTGCCTTTGGACTACACTATTTTCCTAAGGCCTGAAGTCTCATCATCCCTTCAATTCGAGCCTAGAGATTCAGGTCAGTGAATGTTCATTCTCGCAATAATCTGTTTTCTCCTACCATAAAGTTTCAACCTCCAGGTTCCGCTTCGGTGTGAATTTAATGGAAGTAGGTACGGAACTGAGAAACCCACAACGAAGCAGAATCTGGAAGTTGAAACTTTATGGTAAAAGAAAACCCTGGTCGTAGCGGGAATGAACACATTTAAATCTCAAGGCCTTACATCTGGAGTCTTCACATGGAGATCGGTGGATGTGGCATTCATTACCAATATTGATAAAATCGAGGCGTCAGTTGGGATTCAATAATTCAAATAATCAAAGAGCCAGGAGGAGATTTGTTCGAAAAACCGGTTCGCCTCCATGCTCGCATCATCCAATAACTGAAGGAGAGTTCAATGGTAGCAATGGGGAGCAGGGCTTTGGAAGCTCTGAATACATTACAAATAAGCCTGAGAAACCAAGTTTACGTCTAGAGACTGGTCGCCAAATGGATAGATACAGTATGGGAGGAAAACGGAACGGGTAAGGATGTAATGTAATAGGACAACAAGGAGGGGGCTTTGAAGGTTTTTGGCCACGGGGACGAGTGGGAAGTCGTTTTCCAAGTAATTTCGGACTTAGAACCGGGAAACCCTCATCCGCGCCACGCTGTGCAGTGTTATTGGTTTATTATTCTTGGAATGTATTCACAATGGGAGTCGAAAATATTGAACGGCCTCAAAATGTGTGATTGAGTATTGAATGCGTAAATGCTAAATGAAATTTTCATGAAGCGTAGGTCTCAAAAATCAAACGCCATTTTCGGCAGCAGGAATTTAAACAAAAATGTGAAATTTCAACAAAGTGCTCGTTTCACCATAGTTGTACCAGCAAGGTTTTCAGCCCGAAACCCAAATCCGTGGGTCTCTTTGGGGCTAAAAAGGGGATATGGGAGGAGTTTTTGAAGGTTTTCGGCTATGGGGTCGAGTCAGGTGACGTTTTTAATGTATTTTTGGACGTGGAATCCAATTTTGGGAGTCGAATTACCATCTGATTTCACCTTGGGGATGTTGGGGCTTTGATGAGGCTACAAATGGGGACTTTGGAAGGATGCCAGCAAGTTAAATGTGGCTTCACTTTTCGAGTAATCTTGGACGTAGGTATAATCCATTAATTGGGGCAAACAGCAAAGGTAAGGCAGATTCTTGTAATTTTTTCAACTTGTATATTGGTATTTATTCATTGTATTACCGCAAATAAGCGTACTGATCATGTTCTGCTCTACCATGTACGATCCAGTTTCCCCGAAAGCGTTATTCCTTATTAAAACCCGAAACCGGTTCCTTATGTAAATACCCAATAAAACCCGTGAGAAAAGACGATACTTACTCTCTATCCTTATATTAAAAAAAAATATATAAAAAATATAAATTGTTCTATATTTACTATTACCTATACGACGACATTTAATTATTCCGAACATTCAAAATGATAAATTCAAGGGTGAATAATCAAATTTGCGGCGTTTTGAATCTACTCATACAACGCAATGTCGCAGGCACATAGGTAAATCAGGCAT
Organism: Pilophorus perplexus; assembly: GCA_955831195.1. NCBI lineage: Eukaryota > Metazoa > Arthropoda > Insecta > Hemiptera > Miridae > Pilophorus > Pilophorus perplexus. The sequence continues at coordinate 20,461,481 of OY037008.1, forward strand.
TTACGTAAATGCCTAGGCAGATAGATAAATTTTTTGGCGAACGCAATGTTTTCCTATCTGCCTAGGCACTTACGTAAATGCCTAGGCACTTACATAAATGCCTAGGCATTTACCGAAGTGCCTGGTGGGGTTCAGGCAGATAGATAACTCATAAGTTGAATCTATCAGGTAGGTAGGTATATTTGTCGATCACTCAAAATTACATTTAAAAAAAACCTCGTCAAACCTACAAGTACATAGTACGCTACTTGTTGGAGCAAGTGATTGATGCGTGACACTTCGATGAACATTGAAAACTTAAATTTTAAGTTTTTTCTTAAAGCACACGCATTTGGCCGTTTCACATTTTTTGGAGAGGCTCTTGCAATTACACTTGCTGTACCCCTGGCCATCGTACATTGAAAAAAATGAAACTGCTTCCCTAATCGAGATTGTTTTTGAAAGCGGCACATCTCCATCCGTTAACTAACCACTTACTGTGGTTATTTGGTCTCTACCGCACCAATTTTTCAAGACACCTGCAGCTGTACCGACTTTGAACGAGCTGTCCTTAACATCAAGAACCGTCCGTCCGTCCAAAGGTCCTCTGTCTATCTTGGGTACGGAAACTACAACATTTGCACCAATTTCAATGGTTTCGTGGAGTCTGGAAGAATTGGCAATCATCTTGGAAGCCGCACATTTCTGCTTCTCGTGGCAATCAGCTTGAATCGAAGCTATGTTTCTCTCTCGATCGCAGTGTTCGCAGATAAGCTCTGTTTCAGTACAGTCTCCTTGAATTTCCAGACCGCATAATAAGCAGGGAAAATTCCGTTGTTCTTCTTCTACTCCTGCGATCAGTTCATGGTTCGGTTCTTCATGAAAAAGGTCCTCTTCGTCGTTGAGTTCTCCCAACAGGTTACCCGGAATTTCAGAAGAAATTCCAACTCTGGGTTCACACCCATAAACTGCTTGATAAGGACTGCGACCTGCAAGGAAATATTATTCTACTCGACTCTGATCGACAAATATACCTACCTACCTACCTACCTGATAGATTCAACTTATGAGTTATCTATCTGCCTGAACCCCACCAGGCACTTCGATAAATGCCTAGGCATTTACGTAAGTGCCTAGGCAGATAAGAAAACATTGAGTTCGCCAAAACATTTATCTATCTGCCTAGGCATTTACGTAAATGCCTGATTTACCTATGTGCCTGCGACATCACACAAAAAGATCAGAATCTGATAAGAAGAATCTGATTCTTCTTATTTTGATTCGCGTCTAAATGAAATGTAGACCTTTTTTAGAAGAGTTTTCTCTCCCTACGTCCATTCGAGGCCCATTTTACTTTAAATACTAAGCTCAGGAACGTTTAGGTAGCGTGGGTAGGTGGGGGAAAGTTTCCGCACTTTCGTAAAATGGCGGTCGTTATAGTTTCTGAGTTGGCCAGTTTAAATGGAATAAATTGGAATAATTTCGAACATAGCCGAAACTTAACTTAAAATTAGAAAAAGTTGAATTTACCTGCGAGAATTAGCACCCCACCTGTCATGATATGACAGGTCGTCTCATTTAGGTCAAATCATTCAAACATACCTACATAATATTACTATGTATGTTTGAATGATTAATAATTAATCATTCGTAATTATTACGAATGATCTAAAACATAGATCATTATTTAAAAGTTTCTGAGTTTCAAAGTAAAATGAGCTTCGAATGGATGAAGGTAGAGAAAATTAGAATAATCCTGAGGAATAATCTTAGGATATTCAGCTTGACGTGTTGATAAAATAAAAAATGAAAAAACTCGTCCGGCCGTCTAGGTCGTTTTGGACAGTAGGATGATTTTTTTTTAATTTGAAAGTTTTACAAATAACGTTCTAGAAATTTACTTACTCGGTTCTCAATCTAGTTGTGTCCGCTAGGTTTCACACCAATCATACCAATCCGTGGGGCTCTGTGGGGCTAAAAATGGGCTGTTGTAGGGGTTTTTGATGGTGTCGGGTTTGAAGACGGCAAATATAGATAGATATCAGGCATTGATATTCAGTTGTACATAACGTGATTGAACGCTGATTTTGAATTTTACTGACAAATTTAAGTTACTGACAAAGAATTAAGCTCAATATAGTGGTGTTGGTGAAACCAGAAATTTCTGTTTTTTCAGTCCCTAATGGGTTTTAACGTTCCAGTTACATACCTTGAGCCCCATCAACATTGCCAGAGTCCTCTCTGCCGCCCTTTTAATTGAATTGTGTGGCAGTTCAATTAGCGTTGAGCTCCCAGCCGGGTTTAGACGGCTAATTCTCTTGCGATTCCCATTTACCTGATTGAGGTTTCACGGATGAAGTATATGTTTCGATTGATTTCCTATTGGATGGTGCCTGGGGCTGGTGTGGTGGGTGGTGGTTGAGGAAGTTTCCTACTGAGGAACGTGTACAGCCTCTAATGGATGAGAACAAAGAGGGTGTACAACCCCAAAACACGGTCTACCTTTGCTAACAAGCAGAGATTGATCTCACTCTTCAAACTAGAAACTGACGAGAATTCGGTACATGGAAAAGTTTGGCCACCTGCGGGTAGTCGAGGCTTTAATATTCACTTTCCAAAGGAAGGCGCCACTCCTGGGAAAAGGAAATAAGGCGAAGCAAATGAAATGAGCTAACAGAAAAAAACCCTACCTTCCTTCTACCTTAATACCACCTCCCCTGCACCTTTTGCGAGCCAAAGGCCCTTTTATTTCAACCCACTGGAAGACTTCCAGGATCCTTAAATCAGTTGGCTCTCAGTTGAATTTATTGCTCCCTGGTCCCCGTCAAGCTCAGAAAGTTGCTACGTGAATTTCACCGGAGACCACACGAAGAAGCAACAGTTCCAGGCGCAAAGAGCACGGAATATTTTACATTAGGTGTATCTTTCCATTTTTGTTCCCTCCAGTTTGCCTGTTGACTGAAAAATATCTGCACCCAAATTTGACCTTATTTGACGCAGCTAACTTTCAATCGCAACTGGGCGTCTGGAGAAAACCCGATTTTGGTTGGAACTACTGTACAGGTCCCTGTTGAGTATGATAAACGCTGCTACTTTTACACCATAATTGAAAGTGTAGTAGCACTCTCCTGGGTTGAGCAAAAGGCTGTGTGTCCATGCCATTCGGCCCCTAGTCAGCCGAGTAGGTACATCGTGCGCGAGTGCAGACTTCACAATGTATAATGCGGTATGCGGCATGCGATGACTCGACAGTTGGTGTACTGAGGCACCCTGTCAGATTTGATTAACTCTGGATTCAGTGGGCTAAGTTTGAAGAGTTTACTAAGTCGGGGTGGAATTGCCTGTTTGCCAGTCGGTAAATCAGTTAGTCTCGGTATACCGTGTCGAAAATCCAGGGTTATTAACCCTATATTGGTCGGTGGTCTCCCCTTTGCTTACAGTAAGTTGGTACTTGGTTAAACCATCGATGTAGTAAACTAACTACATCGATGGGTTAAACATGACATGTTTATTCAGGTATGACGTAATAATATCATGACACATTACCTATGTCAAATTATGTCTACCGCATGGGGAAAATTTCCCTCGTACAACCTTATAGCACACATTAACGGCAGGATACATAAATCGTTTTGTAGTCGTTGGAATCGTCATGAAATAGTTTCGAATAATTATTGTAGTACCTATGTATTTCATTTTGGTTTATTATTCTTCGAATAATACACCTATGTGATAGCGACGGAGGTCGACGACTCGGATCGGCCTCAAAATTTGATATTATCCGTTTCAAGAGGTCTAGATTCTAAACCCGAAATGTCCGTCCGCCGTACGCCGTCCGGGCCGTTTTGGGCAGTAGGAATTTTTTTTAAATCTGAAATTTTACAAAATACTTGGTTTGCCATTTAGTTGTGCCCGCAAGGTTTTCAGCCTAATCGCCCAAACCGGTGGTGCGCTTTGGGGCTAAAATGGGGCTATGGGAGGGTTTTTTTTTTTTTTAAGGCTTTCAGCTATGGGATCGAGTTAGCTGTCGAGTTCGAAGTATTTTTGGACGTAGAATCCATTTTTGGGGGTCCCGGAACGATCCGATTTCACTGTGGCGCTCTATAGGGCTTTCAAGGGGCTAAAAATGGGATTTTTGAAGGATCCCAGGAGGTCAAATATTTTTCGAGTAAAAAACAAAACATTTTTGGAAAGAAACGTTTTTTCATTGACACAGAATTAAATTTATGCACAAGTACCCTATATCATAGAATAATAAACCCTTGTGTAAAATTTTCAGCGTTTTTGATGACGCTCTTACGTTACATTAAATATAAATTTTATATCTTAGTACATACGTATATCAATTACCCAATACGTATGAAAGACATAATAATATTATTATCAGGTTGCATCGTTGATTAAAATTGCCTGAGGAACCGAATTGATCCATCAGAGTGTCATGATTCACCTACAAAGCTACATATTGGCTATCACATTACCGATATTAGATAGATGGACGTCATCTCAGAACGCCATCTTGCTTAATATGCATGGCACAGCGTTAACCCAATCAAGTGATGGAGAAGCAAAACCATCTACTGTTGTAATTACACGCTTCGTTTGCAGAAATTACATTGTAAACTGTTTTTGGCTGAAGCAGGATACCATTAGAGGAGGAGGTAACGTTCAATGAGCTTATGCCCTAAATTCTATTAGGTAGGTACATTGCAACCCTTGTAGCTGCCAAACTTACAAGGAAGTCCTACAAGAAGAAATCGCCTTGTTGAATAAATCTACTTTTGGGAAAGCTCTTCAGATCATCGGATGATTGTCAGTAGCAGGAAAACTTCGTTCTTCGTCGGAAACAAAAAACCGCAAGTCAGCTCCCTGCCGTTTTTCAGTCCTGCTATGATATTCACTTTCCCGAGTTCGCCTCGTTTTTTCGTCCTGGAGTTATCTCTCTGAGAAGAGAAAAGTTTTTCCCCCCAGTTACTGTTGGCGAGCTCAGAGAACTGTTCTGAAAAGTATTCGACGATAACTTCTCATCATATTAACGTAGAGATGGCTATCGATAAGTGGACCGAATGGAATAACAGGGTATCATTATTAAAGTGGGATAGTGCAGGGGCTTCAAATTTAGTGCGCTCTTCTATATTTGTAAACAGGGTTTCCTTGTCGTGTATGTTCAGTAATTAAAAAAAAAACAACAAAAAAAACACTGCGCTCTAGTGGCTGCCCCAGCGAATCAGTTCAAAATTGCAGGTACCTACCCTAACAGCTCTGCACTAACTTTTCGGATTTTCGAACGGAAATTGGTCTGAGGGGTGAGGGGAAATTTTTTAGTTTAGAATACGTAACTCTGCTTGATCTAATTTTGAAATGTAAAATTGACGTCAATTTAAAAACTTGATGTTTACTATGAAAGCGACTCGATGGAATAATGAATCATCATAACAACATAATTTTTGACGCTATTCACGTTTTTGTTGTGAGCCTATTGACCCGTGCATTTGATGTTGAATCTTCAAACTTAGTCATGAGTTTAGCTACAGTAGTGTTACTTACTTTTGAGTAAGTTCTGACGCACGTTTGAGACAAAAAGCGAAAAACCACGGTCGAAATGCATACAAATATTTTTCGACTTGGTCACCTTTTGTGATTCACTGTGTTTCCCAACGTTTTAATACATTCATTGGTACAGTGGAAACCGCTTGGCGGTACAAACATGTTGTTAGTATTCACTAAATTAGTGGTCTAACAATCAAATTTTGATTTGACACTATGCAGTGCCTTCCACTCAATTGGGCACCTAGAGGATGTGGTTGGTGTTTGGCACTAGCTTTATTGTGACTGTGATCGTGCGGATTGACTCCACTTATTCGGGATATAAATTAACGTATTCGACGTGACCGATCCTTCAGTTTTTAGTTTTTTAATGGTGGCCAAATCGTCGACCAACAGGAGCTGACCTCGGGTTTCCGCCAAAATTGAAATTGAAATTTTTCCATAAATTTTATAAATTCGTACGAACTTGCAGTTTGTGTTTTAAACCCATTTTCAGTATTATTTGCACGCCTTCTATCGATAAAAAAAATAATCCAGACACGTTTGACATCCTCATCAGCTACCTCATTGACCCTACGAATTCTTCCAGTGTTCTTTCGATGGCTTGCGCCAGCACAATGGCGGACACGAGGGATTTCGGGGTAGAATTGGCTAAGAAAGCCATCTTGGAACCTCTGAACGATGAATTTTCCTTCGCTGCAGGCGATCCAAACGTTACGGAGGAGTTCAATTCGACTATGTGTAACACCTGGAGCGGATGGAACTTCTCTGTGTATTTGTGCATAGGACATACCGTCATGGTCTGGAAAGGACCCACGGCCATACAATTGTGAGTTGTTACCCCATAAGATTCCATCATGGTGAGTTGATGATTGTTTGCAACATATGCACCCCAAGCAAAGGCAAAATTTGTATTTTTTCTTCATTAAGCTTTTCCAAGGAAACTACCGTTTTGGTCTTATCAGCTCTTTTGTTTTCACTATTCCCTCATTAGCTGAATGAGCCAAATCGATCGTCCTTTAGTATGGTTGGGATAACGATTTGGTTTCCTCTCCTCCACAAGTAACGGCGAGTCCATCATCTAGTTTTGAGATTGGGAAATCCTTGCAATAAAGGAAGGAAATATTTCTCCTCTCCTCCCGCCGAGAAAGTCGGTGATAACCGGCCACGACTACCTCTAAAACCACTTGCACTGGATTCGCCAACTTGTTCTTTGTGCATTATTGGACGCCCGCCCTGTCATGGAGTGCCCTTCACTGGAAGAGATTGGTGGGAACACGCCAGAAGAAACAGCGTGTGAGAGGTATTGGGCAGCAAGACGTCAGATGAACGAGACGGCGTAGGATTAAAAAAAAAAAAGAAAGAGTAGGTAAGAGCGTTGGGCTTTGTACGAAATTACAAGAGAAGACTTGTGAGAATCATATCGACCTTCCCAGCAACTCTGACGATGAGTTTGAGGCAGCCCGCTGTTTTTCAACCTGTAGGATTTGCGAGGGATGCTGGGGCATCCGCAAAGCTTCGAGCCTGGGCCGGATAGGAGGCTGCTGAGTCCTCAGGGAGACTCGCCTTTGAGGTCTTCCAATCTGTGGCTAGGCAATTGCATTTAATGTGGGGTGGTCCCTGGCCATAAGTCCCCTCAGCTCATGATTAGCCTAGGGCAGGGGTTCCCAAAAGGTGGTCCGCGGACCCCCAGGGGTCCGCAAACGTTGGTGTGGGGGTCCGCGAGCTGCATCCAAAAATTAATATTTTAAGCTATTCTACCAGGAACTCAAATAATAAAAATGACTGTTTGTAGCCGGAGTGTCCTGTAAAGCGTGAAAGGCCGTACTTGCGACGCGACGCTAGTGACACCTAGCCTAATTAGGTTTGTTCCAGGTCTGACTGCGTCTGTCGACAGAAGTTGGACAGCTGTCGACAGAAGTTGGACAGCTGTCGACAGAACCCGTCCGCACATACTCGAGCTATCGGTTTTCGTCCAACTTACGATCGACCTGGAACAGCAGTATTATTAGTGACTAGTTCCCCCAGTTTCTACCAGAATGTAGGGATGTCCGATTCTCAAAAATAATCGCGATTATTTTTTTCAAAAAGAATCGATACATCTGAGGATCGATTCTTTTTCCAAATTATTTATTAAATTTCAAATTTATTAGAAGAAGAAGAAGCATTACCTATCTATTACGTTACGAAACCTGAATTCCAATTACTAATAAATCCAACTGCAAACCAGCACTATTACGTTGGAAAAGGTAGGTAGGAAAGCTTCAGCTGTGTCAGTGGTTGTTGTGCAACTGTTTCCAAATGTAAAATAATGTAAAAATAAATAATTATTTGCAACAATCAATTGATTTTTCCCTCGTGATATATACTTACACCTAGGTATAAGAAAACGGGGAAAAACTTTTTTACAACAAAATTATATATATATAATTTACATATATATAGGGGGTCCTCAATACATTTGTGGTTTGTTAAGGGTTCCGTGACAAAATTTTATTGGGAACCCCTGGCCTAGGGGACTTCCTGGCTAACCTGCACCACCCTGGTGCTGGCTGGTGATCCTGGCTGCATGTGACCAGAGCTGCCATGCATTTGCGAGTGATAGGGCCGTCCTGGAGGCTGAGGTTTTCCCTGGCGGTGTGAGGGAGGACTGGAGCAGGTATGTCTTCATCCTTGTGAGATGCCTTTGCAGTGGCTGCTCTGAAGGCCCCAGCAGGCGGCAGTGGTCCTAGTTAGGGACAACAGCTGGTCAAGCATGGGTGGCAGGTGGTGGAGCTAGGCGGTAGCCATGTTCGTTCGCCCTTCTGGTGGCGCCCCCTGGTTCCTACCAGGGGGCCTGCTGAAAGCCCCTTCTATAATTATAGAAGTTGCCACTTAAAAAAAAAAAACCTCTGACGATAATTTCAGAGTTTTTGTTTCCACCGCCCTACTACGATTGAAATTTCCGTTCAAAATCACTTTGTATTCGTCTTAGAAATGCACTTCCTTTCGCGAAAGTCGCCCCTCAAGACCTAGATACACCCACTGTGATAACCATGGACCTAATTAGAAGACTTATGATGTAACTTAGTTGGACCGAAAAAGAATGTTATTAATATTATTTATTTCATAGCAGAAGTAATGGCGGCCTATCAGTTGATTGGAGATATTGGCTGGAACCAGCAATACTGACAGTCAACGTGACTTTGGACTATCGTGTTTCAACGCATTTTAATAATGTCACTGCATCTACCGACGATGGGTTTGCCTTCGGAAGATTGGACGTCTCCTTACGTAATTAACCACAATAAAAATTTAAAAAAGTTTTCGGGTTAATAGCCAACTAGCCAATGGCGATTTCAAACAAGTTTTGTTATTAGGTACGGAGTTCGGTTTGTGCTTATTGGCCATGGATTTCCATCTGCAAGAAGTGTTTGTCTTTACTGCCCAGGATGTACCAAAGGGAAATGAATTGAAACGATTAATTGAAGATCCGCTGGCGAAGTTGTTTGACGAATATCTTAAGCAAATCATAGTTCCAGATTTTTGCGGAAAATGGCTCCCTTCCAGTTATTATAGTATAATTAAATATTGATATTTTAATGAGATGACAGCTTTATTCTTGAAAGTTCCTCCAAGTCCTCCCTCAAAGCACTGAGACCAGGAACTGTGGAAAACCTCGCACTCTGTGGTGGTTTACTTTCAAGGAAAAGTCAAGTTGGGTCTACGTTTGATCCTTGGCAGTAGAGCCAGTATTGGGAAATGATTGGGCCTGGTTAGCTTTCCCTGTGACCATGCTCGAATGGTCGAAGGTTTCCCATGGGTTCGCTACGCGAGCGATTAAATGTGAGGCTGAGTGTGGTTTCACTAAAGAATTCGCTTCGCTCTGAGCTTTTCACGGAAAGGCACCAGAGAGTCCAGCAGACGGTGGTCCCGATATAAATTCCTGGGTTTCAGAAGGCCTTGCCCAGACATTTGACTGAAAGTGCAGATAAGGGATCACCTGGACCACCATTCTGGATGGGGTTTCCCTCGTTCCAGCCAATAAAATCTGATCACGTTGTAGAGTACCAAGAGAATGCTGAGCGCGAATGAGACCGACCGATGGAATTATTTCAATATGCTCTTGATAGGTAACCCACATTTTCCCTGAATGGGAACGAAACTTTGATTGCCCTAGTAATAGTTATGAAATCATTTGCCTTTTTACGTTTCCTTCTTTGGATAAAAATATACAAATCAGTATCCAAGTTGACACTCGTTAAATCCATTCCCAGTCCTCTCCATTTAGGTACGGCAGGAATTTTTAGCACGACGAGTAAACTAGCTTAAAGATGGGTGCGCCTGCAGTGAAATGTAACGACAACTAGACACAGAAGAGTAGGTGCTAGGTATTAAATATGAATTTTGCTCCACACCATCCCCCAGACGGCGCGCCGCGGCGGTCCGTCATCCCATCCCCATATGGACCATCTGGAAAGAGCCTGGAGCGTCAAAACCTGGGACAGCAATCTCCTCCAAGCTCTGCGAGTGTAAACGAGACAGGAGCAGTTAAGGGCACAATGTACAAGGCGAAAGTCGAAATAGCCTGAAACTTTTCAGTTTTTTTTTTTTTTTTTTTTTTTTTCCTTTATTTCGAAAACTAAGCGTTTCTCGCAGTGACGCATAATATTATCTAGCAAAATTAATGGAAACAAAATTTCCTTCAGAATGCATAATAATCCGATCTTCCATTGTAGTATAATTTAGTATAATATAATATTATTATACTACAATGGAAGATCGGAACAATATTAAGGTCGCTAGAGCGCGCTGAAAAAGGCCACTTTTTCGCTACCTTTTTTGCCAAAAACTAAGTAGGTAGTAATATAATAGTTGTACCAACCTACCTATCGATTCAATTTGAGTGTTGTTTTCTAAATAAAGTTGAGTTTGTAAAATTATTTACAATGTAAACGTTACATTCTAAATGTCAACTTAGTTTTCATAGTGATAGTGTGTGCGTGAGAGGGAGAGAGGGTGTGTGTGTGTAAGTTATCCCTCCGATAATAAGGCATGGCCTGGCTAATTTACTGAACTTTTATTTTGGTACCACAATTTACAAAATTCAGTGTCTCGTATCTGAAATTTAGATTTAATCTAAACCCTTGAGTAAGAGCTCTTACTCAGGACCCCTAGGTCCGCAGTAGAAATTTTTCCGTGAAAGGGGTCCGCGAGCCAAAACGTTTGGGAACCCCTGTAGTAGATTAATTTAACGCGAAATATAATAAAATTTATTACAATTTTTATTACAAAATTTATTACATTTAATGTACTTCGCGGTAAACAAATTTTTTAAAGTAATTTTTACAATAGTGCATGTTTTTCCCGCCTGTTAAATAGGTAGGTAATTAATCGGTGTCATGTTTGCCGTGTTTTTACAAACTTTCCGTGATTTCAAACTTATTATTGTAGGTATATATTATTGGTAAACGTAGGTAAACGTATTATTGTAGGTAATATATTCGTCAATAAAAACTGTCTTAGAAACTTTGGTTAACATTAATTATTAATACAATTAATTAAGTTAATTCTCTATACAGTTATTGTGGGCAGAATACCTAATGATCCAAAATGGTATTGCACGGCACGATATTCCCAGACCAATTTTAGTCTGCGCATACACTGTTGACTGAAAGCACCTTCAAGAGTCGTGTAGTTACCAAGAAGTAGGTTTTGTTCGCATTTCCCAGATGTTTTTCAACTCAGTGGATCTGACAAGGTGACAGGCAAACAAATGTGATCCTATGAAAAGTTTCGCAATTTCGAAGGATCGCGCTAAACAATGGCTTGTAACTTCAGTCAGCGGCAGTCAGGAGAAAATGATGAACTTTGCTCAACAACCGTATCGCTCGTGTTATCTTTTGAGTTAAATACTTCTATCCGGTTTGCGCGTATTGCTTGGAATTTGCTTTCGTAAACACAACGGTTTACACGCTACGCTTAGGTTGAACCTTGTTGAGAAACTGTTCAACAAGGTGTTTCATCCAACGGTAAAAGTTACTGAACGTCATTCGAAGGCACGAAGAAACTGCTGGAGTTGGAAACTTTATTTATTTATTTATTTTATTTTTTTAATTAAACGGCGCATTTTATAAACAACTCGGTCTTTGCGCCTGAAGTAACAATAACACTTTACAGGTCCTTATAAAAATTAGTCCTTTTGGAAACTTGGTAGTACTTACATAATGTGATTGATATATTATATCAATGAATCGCGCTTTAGTGAAAATCTAGAACTAGTATACCGATAATATCGGTGCATATTATGCAATTCAATTAGCGCTTTGTGGTTACTTGGAACGTTACCTCCCTAGCCAGTTTGACAATTTTAGCTTCACCATTTTCCCCAGGGATAAACTTTGAGCGATTTACAACCACACGTGCGTCTGAGGAATGGCCAGGGGACGGAGTGAATCGAAAAGTAGGGAATGAACCAACCAGAGGTAGCCTACTGGAGGTGGCGAAAAAAAAACCCTCCGGAGCGAGAATTAATCACCATTCCCTTGTACCTCGTTCCGTTCTTTTGTCTTCGTTGTTTTTTGATTCATCTTTATTTCCTGTCCACCCACACCTCTGCATTCAAACGCAATCGATGAGACATTTTCCGAGCTCTTTTTTTTCTTCGGCCCCTTCTACTTGGCGCTTCCCTTCGAAAAGAATCGTTTTCACTCTCACTCAGACTTGAAAGGCCCGTTCTTAATACCGGCGCCCCTTTTCAGTCACGAATGCAGGAATTCAATCCCCCTTTCCACCTCGAAGGAACCTTTTTTGAGGTCCGGAGAACGCAATGCAGCCGGAAAGGAATGTAATCGGATAGGTACCAACCTCGTGGAAGGCCATCTTGTTGGTGGTTCGCTTACTACAAAATAAGGTCCTTTGAATAGCCTGAGAGGGATCTATTTGCAGACGACAAACCCTCTAACAAAACACCCTAGCTTCCCTTTTTCAACTGCGGTGAAATTCGATTATTCGAATTCATGCAAAAATTCGCAAAGGGATCAAAAAAGGAAAGCGGATATATTGTTGGATGGGAGCTGTCTGTGACACGTTTTTGGTCATCTTTAGTCACGGGTACCTACCTACTTACTTCTATATGTCGGAATAATCTTAAATCGGCCTTGAAAAAGCTCGGCGATCACAGTATGAGAAAAGTCTGAAACCACCAAAAAGTTTTTAAGAAGGCCGAGGGGTGCCCCCCAATCCCTGCAAATTTTACACAAGGGTTTAGTATTCTTTGGCATAATTCTGTGTCAATAAAAAATTATTTAAAAATGACGGAAAATGTTTTTTGGGGGGTCAATATTTGTGGCAACAGATGTGGGACCTCGAAAAATGGGTTATGCGTCCAAAATTACTCGGAAAACGACACCTTATTTGACCTCCTGGGACCCTTAAAAATCCCATTGTGTGTTTGCACCCATAAACGAGCCGTAGATCCCCACAGTGAAATCGGATCGTTCTGCGAGCCTAAGAAATGGATTCTACGAAAAATACTTTGAAACCCCCTAACTCGACCCCATAGCCGAAAACCTTCAAAACCCCTCCCTTAGCCCCTTCGCGATAGCCACATTGATCCTCTCGGTCAAATCCAGCGGTTCTGGGACGCCCAAAAAAGGAGTCTACGTTTAAAAATACTTCGAAAACGACACCCCACTTGATACCATACCCGAAAACCTGCAAAACCCCTCCCGCAGCCTCATTTTATTCTGCGTCGGTGAGGGTTTGAGCCTATACCTGTCTCTAGCAGAAACTATTTCTGAAGATGGACACTCAACATCTCAAAAGAGAAAATCAAGAAGGAAACTCCCAAATCGACTGACGCTCCCCGAGTAGAATCACCCAATGTGAGCGAGAAGTATGCATGCATTCGTCTCGAGGGAACTCGGTGCAATTGGCAAATGGGCAATGTAGAACAGAATACGACTGAACCCAGCTAAGACCCAGGCTATAATCTATAACAGGAAGGAGCCTAATAGGCTCCAATATAGTATATTGGTTGGAGGGGTGACTGTGCCGTCCTCACTAGCGGAACTTGGGTGTAATTTTTGACACCACCCTATCCTGGAGAGAGCATTTTCGTCGTGTGTGCGGCAGAGTCTATGGAGGTCTTCACTCTCTCCGAAGGACGTCGGGATTCACACCATTGGACTTGAGGAGGCGGTTGGTGGTGGCCCTGCTGCCTCCATTTTTCCTGTATTGTGATACGGTTTACGCATGTTCCCTTGAGGCTTCAATGAGGGGACAACTTGAGATCGCGTTTAATACTAAGTATTCACTCAAGTCGTCCCCTCATTGAAGCACAAGTCTTGTGTGCGATACGCGTTTGATCTGCGGCCGAGAGACCATGTGTCTGCATTCAAGGAACTGTTCCAGTATTTCCGGCTGAGACATCTGCTGTCTCTTTTCAAGATGTTCCGCGGCTCTTTACCATCTTACCTAAGCGACTTCTTCTCCCTTCCGCTATCCCACAGATCCTGCGCCATCCGTATGCCGACTCACGCGTCGCGCTTCTATGGCCAGTCGTTCCCTGTCGTTGGGGCTAGGATCTGGAACGGCCTACCCGTTTCGCCATCCTCGGTCCGTTTAGAGAGGCAGCAAAAAGATTTTTGAAACTACAATAAGACCACGTGCTAATATCACCCCCCACCCCCCCCACCCCCAAATCATTTCATTCATTTTTCATTTTCTGATTGCTTTCTATCATGTTAATTTACCTCACTTCAATATAACACCAATGTTATAAATCTATGTTATTTGATGTACAATTTATGGGATGTGAATCCCGTGTACAATAAAGGGTACTTTTCCGTTATACCCCCCCCCCCCCCCCCCCCACGCGATTTCGTGTTTCATACACACCCCTCCCGATGGCTTTAAGGCACTCGAATTCGAGTACTTTTCCGTTATAACACCCCCCACCCCCTCCCATTCGATTTCGAGTTTCATACACACCCCTCCCGATGGCTTTAAGGCACCCAAAGCCAACCAAAATCGCGTGGGGGGGGGGGGGGGGGTATAACGGAAAAGTACCCAATAAAGTTTATTTGATTTGATGTGATTTTGATTCGTCAAAAGGCGCTTTGAAGTTAAAGAGTCTAGGTTGAGAGTTGAGAATTGAAGTCCAACGTGGATGTGTCACACAAGGAGTCCATATCACCCAGTTTACCGCATCAGCTTGATTACATATCGTATGAGATATCTTGTTAGTAGTTGGATGCGAGCTTACAAACCCTAATCTCGCTTCACAAACACTCAACCTTACTGTGGTGATCAACCATCCGAAAGTTGTCTCAAAGTTTCTGATTTAGCCTGCCATACGTTCGGAGTTTCTTTGAGACTCGGGAGTGGAAAATACTCGCATGTACGTAAGCCTGTTTTGCAGAGGGACGGATGAGGTAACCTGCTGAGATGGAGGGAAGAGTTAATTTATTTATAATGTTCCCAAGAGCCTCTGGAGAATCCCCCGTCCCATCCAATCACATCAATGTCAATCAGGATGAACGCTGGGCGTCTCAAGGCAGCTCAAGAGGCTCACGACAGGCTTCTACTAGCTCTCACGTCAATCAATCAGACCCTCGGGTTAACCTCCCTCATAAATAATGTAGGTACCTGCCGAGTGCAAAATATTCGCAAAAATTGACTTTTCCTAAAACGAATTAATGATTCCTGGTGAACTAATGTCACCAGGTGATTTAATAACCTTACACAAAACGCTGCAAATTTTACTCAAGTTTGTGGACAGATGTGTGACCCCGTTAAATGGATTATGCGTCCACAATTACCTACTCGGTAAACGACACCTCATTCGATTTCCTAACACCCATGAAAGCCCCTTAAACCCTCACAGTGTCAACACCATGGATCTGGGACCCCAACAAATGGTTTCTACGTTCAAAAATATTTTGAAAACGACAGCCCACTCGATAGATATACCCGAAAAATTTTGAGGCCGGTCAGAATTTTTGAACTCCGTCGCGATTACATAGGTGTATTATTCCAAGAATAATAGAGTAAAACTGTTAAGAACGTACCCAGTTAGTGGGGGGCAACTAGTTTTGATTAAGCGGAAACCTGTTTGAGGCGGTATTCCCTTATTTGAAGAAGTATAACCCGGTTTTGAAGGAGCAGGAACCAGTTTGGAGGAAGCAAACACTTGTTTCAAGAAGCGGAAATTGGTTCGGAGGGAGCACTCATTTGTTTGAGGTAACTAGCAGAAACCATGGTTTTGTCAGAGCAGAACTGGTTTTCAGGGAGCAGAAATTGGATCGAGATGAGGACTGATTTTCTACAGCACCTATCGTAGGAAAATCCATTCGTGGTGTTGAAAAAAAAACTATAATATAAAAGTATATTATACTTTTATGAAGTTTATAAATAACAATAATAATGAATTTATTAAGGTTCTTTCATTCTTGGAAGGAAAGCGTCCATTGAAAGAATGTAGTATGTAGGCACTAAAGTATACGTTCGTTACCTATTATATTATACTACCCCTTTTCTAAATAGAATAATGTCTGTGCTAAGATGGCAAAATATTTTGCCATTCTGGAAAACTGACATGTCACATAATATTAGGGCGTTTCCATATTTTTGAGGGCTGGGTAAACTTTTAAATTGTTGTCCTGAAAAATTCTGAAAAACTGATGTGAAGGGATAACTGTTCCAGACAGTAGGAACCCTCACCTGTCCAGAAGTCCTTCCTGAAATGGGAGCCAGGGGAAGAGAAAAGCAGGCGGGCCTCCCCAACTCTAATTTCCAAAGAACTAATTTATTCCACAACAACTTCGGACTTACCTACTTAGACTTCCGACTTCAACTACCTACAATGTCCCCAGAACTTATTCGATTCTACTAGGCTTCCACTACAGCTTCCACTACAACATCCCACTGCAGCTTCCACTACAAAATCCCACTACAACAGGCCTACAGCTTCCACTACAAAATCCCACTGCAGCCCGTCAGCAACCCAGACCGGGATATCTGAACCAGAACTCACCGAACTCGCCAGGGCACCGAAAACGGCGCTGGACGCACCCGGCCACCTCACCGAACACGCGCCACCGACGACTGAAAACTCTTTCTTTGTTTTTCCTCCGTCAGGCGAGCGGGCTCGGCTTCGCTGTCCCCGTTTTGTGGGTGACAACGTCAGCAATTTCCGAGCCTCGGCTCGGTGACCGTCTGCGTTTTTACCCAACATTCGGCAAGAGTTCCGTCCAAACATTCCGGCCTCGGATTTCTTTTTCCACCCTGGCCCCCCCTTCTCCTAGCTGGATGTTCATGACGGTTCCCCGTCACATATCCCACCCCTCTGGAGAAGTGGCGACCAGGGGTCGACACTTGCTGGCTAAGGCCTGGGGAATGCGGGTCCCCAGGTGAGCACATACATTGGGGGTCCTACATACTACATAACACTTGATATGATACCACAGGTGCTACACTGCGCTTAGAAGGTTAGGTCCTACATGCTACATACAACTGTACAACACTACACGGCGCTTCGGAGTCACTCTCGTAGGCCTCTTCTCTTCAGTGAAAGGAGGGGGCGCGTCCGTCTCGTCGGCCTCTTCTCCTGGTAGTCCGAAGCAAGGTGTTGGGGGGGGGGGGGGGGGGGGGGGATAGAAGGGGAGGTTGTCCTCCTCCTGGTGAATCCTCGCTTCTGCCATAACTCGCTGGGTAAATGCAATCCAGGAGTTGGGTTTGCATTGCAGTTGCGCCACATCGTTCTCACAGGCCACTCTATTTTGCAATTTGTATGGGCAGCATTCATAGGCGATGATGAGGTATTTCTGGACGCTGGGTAGGGAATCCCCATCATCATTTGGTCGACATCTGGGACTTGCACAACCTCTTCTTCTGACAAGCTTCGACCACCGTCCGCAACGGCGAATACTGGAGGCTGTGGGGAGAGTTGTAGACTGTCTCTCCGTCAACAAGAGAGGCGTGTAGCAGGGTTGAGCGTGGGGGGTATCTCGTGGCTGGTGTCCAGCTGCGACATTTCAACGGAGGTGGAAGTACCAGATGGGTCAGTGAGGGCCAGACTCTCATCCTTGCAGGCAGCCTTTTCGTTCCTCCACAGCGTTCCTTACGCCCTATGGACCATACAGTAGGGACTGGGTTGGAGTGGCTGCTCCCTTGGAGGTTGTTGTTGCAGTTTGCCCGTCCCGGCTGTGGTGCGGTACCGTCTGCTCACCAGATCACCAATCTCCAATCAATGTGAACCACGTCCTTGAGGCGTTTCCTTTTGCATGCTCAGGGGTTGGTGGTGTACCACGAACAGTTTTGGAGTGCTTGCTTTACTATGCTCGCCTTGGTGACAACTGTTGCACCAGTGGAACGTGAACGCCAAGTGGAGGTGCGGCCGCGCGACCACCCCGATACCCTGGCTGTCCGGCAATGGGTATGGCATTACTGACATCCCCCCCTACAATTTCCTACCATTTCTCCTAACGCCCTTGGTATTAGCAGCAGTGAACTGATCCCTCAGCCCCATACAATTTCCTACCTTTTCTCCTAACACCCTTGGTATTAGTAGCAGTGAACTGATCCCCCCGCCCTTCCCTACATCCCCTTCTTCCCTCAGCAGGGTCTGTCCAGTCTGGAAGGTCAGTACTGTAGTGTTTGACACATCCAGGCTTTGGCTCCGGTGACCTCCCACTGTCCAGCAGCTGTATCTTGCCACTGGCTGGTCAGGTCTGTGAGGCTGATTACTATCTCCCCTTCCAACTCCTATCGCAAACGCTTGGAGCTTCGTCCTTTGGTCGGGTTGAGACACCTTAGTTTAGTCTTACCGCCTAGCTCCACCCACGTCGCGTGTCATCTCCCTCCTTTTCCTCCTCTCTTCATCCCAACACCTGCAGAGCAATCAAATTCCCGCCAAATCCAGTAGGACTTGCAACCACAATGATTTCACTCAACTCACCTCCAACATTAAACATCAGAAACCTATCACTGTATCAACTAAAATTTTCCCAGTTACAACTTCGAATTAAATCAACTACAAAGTACGTTATGAGTTCACAATAATACTTTCAACTCAATTCATCGTTCGGACCCAATCAACCAAATCATCTCAATTCACAACTAAATCCTCTCACCTTTACAACTAATCAACCAGCTCATCTCACAACTAACTCATCTCATCTTCACGACTAATTCAATTTAATTAAATTTAATAACTATACATTGCTTATTACCTACATTCAATTAACTAAACAACTCTCATCCTTCAGCACTCCACCAATCACAAAATGTCAAATACCGGTTGAAATTAAATCACATACCTCGTAGGTACGTCATGAGTTCATCCTAATAATTCCCACACAAATCAACATTCGGACCAGACCAACTAGCTCAACACAATACACCACTAAATCAGAGTTAATATTTATTAATTATTAAATATTTAATTTATTTTATTAATTAAATTTATTAATTATTACATTTGTACAAACAATTAACTTAACAACTAACTCTCAAATCCATCAACTCAACCTCCAACCCGCCACCAATCACCAAATGTCAACTAACTAATCAGCAAAAAAGGGGGGGGAGAACCAACCGACGGAATTTTAGGGAATTTTTTGAAAAATCTTCCGCTCCCAACTGGATGGCGTCACGACCTCGCGCCTCTCAGAGGCGAGTCAAAGGTTCGACCTCTCCTTTCGGACTCCCTGACGTCACGCAGCGCTTCGAACGGCCTCGCGAATCTCACCCGAAGATGGGAAAACTACGCTGCTCCTCTTCACCCCCTTCGCTCACCCGAACTCGCGACCAAGATCCTTGCGGTCCTCACTCGACGTAGGAAAATTCCGAGGCTCTGGAGGGATTTTACAGATACTTGGGAACCAATTCTCAAATCCGTAAACTCAACCTCCAACCACCAAAATCACCAAAATTTGGGGCCTTAATGTCAATTACTAACCGACGAAAGGGAGTAAAATCAAACGACGGGATTTCAGGGAATTTTATCACTCTCCACTACTCACTGGATGATGTCACGCAGCGCCTCAAATGTCCTCGCGATCTTCACCCAAGTTGACAATTACGAGGCTCCTCTCCACCCCCTTTCGCTCACCCCGCCGAACTCGCGACCAAGATCCTTGCGGTCCTCACTCGACGTATGAAAATTCCGAGGCTCTGGAGGGATTTTACAGATACTTGGGAACTAATTCTCAAATCCGTAACCTCAACCTCCAACACTCCACAAATCACCAAATGTCAATTACTAACCGACGAAACTTTCGTCACGAAAGGGAGCAAAATCAAACGACGGGATTTAGGGAATTTTTACCACTCTCCACTACTCACTGGATGACTTCACGCAGCGCCTCGAATGTCCTCGCGATCTTCACCCAACTTGAAAATTATGAGGCTTCACCCCCTTCGAACCCCACCGAACTCGCCACAAGATCCTTGCGGTCCTCACTCGACGTAGGAAAATTCCGAAGCTCTGGAGGGATTTTACAGATATTTGGGAACTAATTCTCAAATCCGTAAACTCAACCTCCAACACTCCAATCACCAAATGTCAACTAATTAATCGACGAGAGGGAGGGGAATCAAATGACGGGATTTCTGGGAATTTTAAAGACTCTTCCTTTTCCCACGGATGGCGTCACGACCTCGCCTCCCAGAGTCGAATCAAGGGCTCGACCTCCCCTTTCGGACTCACTGACGTCACTCAGCGCCTCGAACGGCCCCGCGAATCTCACCCGAAGTTGGGAGGATTATTAGGCTCCTCTCCACCCCCTTTCGCTCACCCCACCGAACTCGCTACAAGATCCTTGCGGTCCTCACTCGACGTAGGAAAATTCCGAGGCTCTGAAAGGCCGCGGGTAAGCGGAATTTTTGCACCGATTAATTTACTATCAATTAATCTACCCCACACCTGACACCATAAATGTGAAGGGATAACTGTTCCAGACAGTAGGAACCCTCACCTGTCCAGAAGTCCTTCCTGAAATGGGAGCCAGGGGAAGAGAAAAGCAGGCGGGCCTCCCCAACTCTAATTTCCAAAGAACTAATTTATTCCACAACAACTTCGGACTTACCTACTTAGACTTCCGACTTCAACTACCTACAATGTCCCCAGAACTTATTCGATTCTACTAGGCTTCCACTACAGCTTCCACTACAACATCCCACTGCAGCTTCCACTACAAAATCCCACTACAACAGGCCTACAGCTTCCACTACAAAATCCCACTGCAGCCCGTCAGCAACCCAGACCGGGATATCTGAACCAGAACTCACCGAACTCGCCAGGGCACCGAAAACGGCGCTGGACGCACCCGGCCACCTCACCGAACACGCGCCACCGACGACTGAAAACTCTTTCTTTGTTTTTCCTCCGTCAGGCGAGCGGGCTCGGCTTCGCTGTCCCCGTTTTGTGGGTGACAACGTCAGCAATTTCCGAGCCTCGGCTCGGTGACCGTCTGCGTTTTTACCCAACATTCGGCAAGAGTTCCGTCCAAACATTCCGGCCTCGGATTTCTTTTTCCACCCTGGCCCCCCCTTCTCCTAGCTGGATGTTCATGACGGTTCCCCGTCACAACTGACATGTCACATATTATGGGATACGTCCTGAAAATTTCTGGAAAAACTGAGTTGTCACATAATATGTATCACATAATAGTATTATGTGACATGTCAGTTTGTCAGAATTTTTCAGGACAACAATTTAAAAGTTTACCCAGCCCTCAAAAATACGAAAACGCCCTAATATTATTGTTTCTTTTGCAGTTGCGTACAGTAACTAGTTGCTATCGTAGCCATGTGGTTGTTTATTTCAAAGCTACATCATTGTAACGGATTTGTCACATGTTCGAAAAACACATCTGACATAATATGTGCATATAATGCGGTTTTGCCGCAACGTTGTAAAGTAACTATTACGTTGTGTGTTTGTAAAATCGTAAAATCTTCGTTCTTCAGTGTCTGATTAGCAGGCCATACAAGGGCCGGTTTTTTTTAGAAGCCTGACCCGCAGTCCCGGTGCGCGGGTTTTCTGACAGTCCTGGCGCACGGGTTTCTCGTCCGTCGTCGGACACTAATGGATACTCCCGGTAGTCAGGAAAACCCCTTAGTTTTTCCAGCACGCCAGGGGCGCGGGTTTCCGGACTGTCGTCGGCCACTGAAAAACTCGTTTGTGAGTGTGCAATCTCATGCCAAAGTTGATAGCCAAACCGGCGGCCAAACCAGGTCCCACATGCCAGAGACCAAGGCGACGCGCCGCGAGAAGAATACACTTGATCATCACTCATGAGTGGATTGAATCATCGAAAATATTCGTTCTCAAAAATCGATCGATGGAAAATCAATCGATCTTCCTTTTAAATTGCACACAAATTTTGCATGCAAATTTTACACAAGGGTTTATTATTCTTTGATATAGGTTACAAGTCCGAATATTAATTCTGTCAACAAAAATTTTTAAAATTTTTTTTTGTCAACTTTTTTTTTCAAAACAATTTTTTTTTAATCGGAAAATATTTGACTTGATTTTTCAAAAATCCCATTTGTAGCCCCATGAAAGCCCTATAGATCTCCACAGTGAAATTTGATCGTTCCGGGATCCCAAAAAATGGATTCTAAGTTCAAAAATACTTCGAATACGACACCTAACTGATTCCATAGTCGGAAGCCTTCAAAAAGCCTGATCCGTAGCCCCTTTTTCGCCCCATAACGCATTACTGGTTTGGGCGATCGGGCTGAAAACCTTGCGGGCACAACTAGATGGTAAACCAAGTATACTGTCAAAGTTTCAGATTTAAAAAAAAATTCCTACTGCCTAAAACGGCTCGGACGGACATTTCAGTTTTGGAATCTAGACCTCTTGAAACGGATAATGTCAAATTTTTCCTAATAATGTCGGATTTTCCTCTGTATCCTACCCCATCACTTGACCTAGGTATTATTCAAACGGGCGAACGAAGCGACAACCCCCCCTTCTGTCTGAGTGCTAGTCTAAACCACTACCTAATTCCAAACCAGCAGAAACCTTCTCAGCGAGAGCACTGAGTTGTCACTCACCACTCAGTTTGGTAGTCTGGCCCCTGCTACATCACCTTCATCGAGTTTCACTTTTTTCAAGAGTATCTGCACAGCCATGACCCTTACCCACCACAGTCACTAAGCAAAAAAGCCGATTGGAGAGTCTGCGCCAAATCAAAAAACTTCCGTAAACACATTGACAATAGGGACGGGTCAAAACAGTCAATCGCATAACCTTGAGCTTGAGGTTATACCAGTCGCGGTTACACCTCCCCGTCCGCCATTCGGCAAAAGGTCTATTACTCGAGTAGCTATTGACTTGAAGATGGCAAATTGTAATAATATGACATAGGTACATATATAAAATATTATGACGACATGTGTTGTTTCGCCAACGCCAATATTTTTTTTATTAATATTTAATTTTGGCGTTGGCAAAACATGTTGTGCACATGTCGCCATGTCACAATTTGCCATCTTCAATTAGCGGGGAAATTTCAAAATTGGGCGATGGCACGCTGGTCGACGGGATACGCGGAGGAACTTCAGACGCTTCTTCAACATAATTTTTTAGCACAGATAATATCTACATATTATGTAGAATACTACAAAACAGTAGAATACTATAAAAATAAAAGTCTGGCGACACTACACCGTATTCATGCAAAACATGAGTCTGCTTCTCATACATACAAATGAAATTATTCATAAGTTCAAGGTTCAACGTTTCAGTATTAGCGAAATATGGAAGACCGGGGAATTGTTGGAGGTCGTTGGGAGTTGAGCCCTTCATATACGAACCATCATGTCACCAGGTTGCCGACTTTATTAAGTTGCCAACAAAGCAGGAAGTTGGCATGTGCAAGTATATTCCTCTCCTTCCAAGTTTTCCTCGTGCAAGTTCCATTTGACCGTTTCCGAGAATTCTCATCTTTCCGAGTTGATCAATATCACGTTTTCTCGAGTTGAAGAGTTGTGACGGAGGTACCTAGTCGAGTCTATAATATACAAGAAGAATTTCTTCTTGAAGGTACTCTTCATTATATAATAATCGCTATAGCGACACCACGACAACCCGACGCCTCGAGCAAAGAGACAAGTGAAACGCCACTAGTAGTCACTCCCCGGCCCATTCTTTTATGTTGAAATTGACTAGTGATACTAGTTGTTACTGGCGGTGTGAACATGGAGTATGCGCCTTAGAACTACACCGAACGCCACAAAACTTCAACGGGACTCTCCCACAGCCAATCCAGCTCTATTCTCTACACAAATAATTAGTGTAGAGATAATTATTATTGTGGTCCTGCCTATTGTTTGTGAATTTGGTTCTCTACTCCTCCAGAATCCCGTCACTGGTCTACGTTGAGAAAATTCCATGTAGGAATACTACCTACATAATTTTGCCTGTCTTGTTCGGCGATATTGAGCGGATTGTCGGGAAAAGCAGTACCCATCATGGAAAGTGGAGGGAGAGGGAAATTGTTGGTAATCAAAGGGAAATTCAGGAGCTGATCGTATTAGGTAACTCAATAGCGAGCTGATGATTTGGGCGGAAGGCGCCTTTTGGGTTAACAATAGAAGGGTAGTCTGCCATCACCTGAAATTATTAGTTCCGAAGTGGCCCCAAACCTTATAAGGTATACCTACCCATCTAATCGCAGTATAGGCTCTACAGCAACAATTGCTGGACCAAAGTCATTAAATCTTCGGGGTGACACTTCTGGGAACAATAAACTCGTAGCAAGATGAAGAAAACACTGCAAATTTTACACAAAGGTTTATTATTCTTTGTTAAAGGTTAATTGCGCGAAAAATTTAATTTTTTAATTTTCTCAAAATTTTAGGCCTTCGAAAAATGGATTTGACGTCCAAAAATACTTCGAAATCGACACCTAACTCGACCCCATAGCCGAAACTCTTCGAAAACCCCTCCCCTAGCCACGCTTTGGCCCCATAGCGCCCCACGGGATTGGGTGATCGGACTGAAAACCTTGCGGGCACAACTAGATGGCATACCTACCGAGTATTTTGTCAAAATCTCAGATTTTTTGAAAAATGCCTATCTGCTCAAAACGGCACGGACGGCGGACGGACATAGGCTAAAACCTCTCTAGACCTCTTGAAACGGATGTCAAATTTGAGACCGATCAGAATTTTCGACCTGCGTCGCGATTATGTAGACCTGTACCTGTAGACTGTGTATCGCGACCGAGGTTTCTAATTCACCTTTGTATTATTCCAAGAATTAGAAACGAAAAATATCGTTGAAGGAAGAACTCGGTAATGAAGAAGAAGAGGAAGAAAAACATGTTTTTGAAGGAATTAGTTTCATATTTTATCAATAGATATAGGAGGGACGAGTGTCGAAAATTTTGGTCGACCACAAAAATTAACATAATACGAGGCATTAGCCGTCCAGGCCGTTTTGGGCAGTCCTTGACAGGCATGGTGGTCGCAGGCTGCTTCAACCCAGATATATCTGGGATGATGGATATATCCATAATTTATTTACTCAAGTATCTACTTCGCGCCAACTTCTTCCCAAAAATCACCCAACGAGGAGTTTTCTGAAGAAAATATTGACCCACAAAATTTTCTATTGGGTACCTAGCGGAGCAAAGGAAACCGCTTAAGACGGAACTATACTATACATGGAACGACAAAAAGAAGACTTGGTAAGGGCGGATTGAATGATGAAGATCGATTTACTGAATAAGCCCCAGTCGGGGAGCGCCAGTTCCTCCACCCGAACAGATGGCGACAAAAGGAAACGGCGATGACATTGAGAGGTGAGACTGGTGACTGCGCACGGGTGAGAGGGTCGGCAAACGAGGTGGCCACTCTGAATTTATGGCAGACATAAATTTGAGCCCTGAGATCGTAGGTAGGGTATTTCCATCGGATTTAACAAGGTTGAGTTTGGATGTGTTTTCCTTTGTTGTCTCTTGTTTTTGGTGGTGGGTTGTGACATCCAATATTTCTGATAGGTGCACATAATAATATCATAATATGATATTATTATGTTATTAATAATATCGCGTATATTATACCGTATAATATAATTTATACGCCATGTTACTGGGTAAAGAACTAAGATCTATCACTTAGTAGTACTGAGTCAGTACACAGCGTCGATCGATGCAGCACTCCTCCCTCATGTTTACCCCCGTAATGTGTAATATTCTAGGCGTTGGAGGCATGTAAAGTGGTAGAGGGGACGCGACATCTTTAAGCGGAGTCTAATCCAGTAATCCTCGGGCGAGGGGGAGCCCACGCTGCCAATGGCACACTGCGGCTGGTCTAGACCAGCTGCTAATATAAGTGCCACCGGCCGTCCCCCTCGGTTGGTGTTGGTTTCGAGGTTGGTCGTGGAGGTCAGCCTCGTAGGTCAAGAGGGAGTCAGGGTTCTCCTGGCGACATGTGAGTTTTGCTAAATTCGGGTACCAGCCTGAGAGCTGGTAGAGTGCGCTAGAACACCCGGCTCCACTTGTGGTGCTTCGTTAAACAAGTACTCTCACTCTTGGATGAGAGGATCCTGGGATTATCCATGCCCTTGCAAAGGAAATTACTTCTGCAAGCAGATTGCAGGCGAGGCACATCCCTGGTAATAACAAGACATACAGTAGGTACACAGCGTCAGAACTGTCATATCTCCGCTCAGCTCTCATACTTCACCCTACCTATACTTTCGGCTTATTATTGTTGGAATATACCTTTGTAATCGCGATGAAGGTCAACAATAATTGTTGACCTAGAATTGTTAGAATTATTCTAATCGGCCTCAAAATTTGACATTATCCGTTTCATGACACGTAAATTCCTAAAACGAAATGTCTATCCGCCGTCCGAGCCGTTTTGCACGTTAGGCTTCTTTTTTTTTTAAATCTGAAATGTTGACAAAATACGCGGTTCACCATCCAGTGCTTGGCTGGGCTAAAAAGGCGCTACGAGTGGGGGGTTTTAGGAGGACTTCGGCTATGGGGTTGAGTTAGGTGTCGTTTAAGTGGTATTTTTGGACGTAGAATCCATTTTTGGGCGTCCCATAATGATCCGATTTCTACCGTGGGGCTTTCACGGGGCTACAAATGACCTGGGCAACTGCAAACTACTCTTCATAATAGATGATCCTCAATCAACATTGTACCATAAACGCATACTCATCAAGACACATCAAGAATGTTTTAATTTATTTCTTGGATATTAGAATCTGGCCGGAAATATCTAGATGAGATACCACAGTGGGTGATTCGTACCATTCGGAATGCCGGCACTTCGCGATTGCACACTTTAACGTCAAGTTGCATATTCTGAGGACGTTCTCGGGCCATTTCCCTCAGAAACATCACGAAGTCCAACAAAAGCCGTTAAGCACTTCACTGGAGAAATTCTCGCTAACTCCCGCGACTCCCGTCGACCCTTCGTAGTGATTTGTCACGGTTCCAGACGGACAAAAGGCCCCCGACCCGATAACTCCCAAGATGTAAACTTTCGAGGGCTTCCCAGGTGATGCTAGGGTCTCCTGTGCTGGGTTCTCCATTGAACGGTCCCCCGACGGCCAAACTACCTCTAACTCGGCCGACTTTTCTCATGTAGAAACTGGTTCGCTCGGAAGGGCCAAAATAAACGGTCGTTGCGAACCAGTGAGTTTCTCTAAAGCTTTTAGATTAAATTGATCATTGGGTAGGTACATCCCGAAGACTAGTGTTGAATAGTGTTGAAATCTTTCGGGCGAGGTCGACAAGCCCTTGAAACCACGCCCTCGAGAATGAGCAAGCGACGTGCAACTGAATTTCGGGTCAAATCACCCTGTGCCTAGGGGTCGCAATCCCGCATGATTTTGTAATTAATAAAATAATTCTGCTTAAAAAGCGTAATATATGTACAAAAACGCTTCAAATGCACAAGGGTTGCAATGCATCGCTTCAAATACACAAAACGCACAAGGGTTCAACGCACAAAATTCAACGCTTCAAATGCACAACATGTACAAGGGTTCAATGCAACACTTCAAATGCACAAAAACGCTTCAACGCTCAAGGGTTTATTATTCTTTGATGTAGGTTAATTGAGCAAAAATTAATTCTGTCATTCAGAAAATATTTTTTTTTTAAATTTTTCTGAACGAAGTTTGGACAGATGTGGGACCTCGAAAAACGGATTTCGCGTCAATAATTACTCGGCACACGACAGCTTATTTGACCTCCAGGGATCCTTCAAAAATCCCATTTTCAGGCTCATGAATGCCCCACAGATCCCCACCGTGAAATAGGATCGTTCCGGGACCCCCAAAAATGGTTATACGTCCAAAAACACTCCGAAAACGACACCTAAATCTACCCCATTGTGGAAAACCTTCAAAAAACCCTGCCGTAGTCCCATAGCGTCCCACGGGTTGGGGCGATTTGGGTGAAAACCTTGCGGGCAAAACTTGATGGTAAACGAGAATTTTGTCCAAATTTCAGATTAAAAAAAAAAAAACTCCAACTGCCCAAAACAGCTCGGACGGTGGACGTACATATCGTTTTGGAATCTAGACATCTTGAAACGTCAAATTTTAATGTCAAATTTTGAGGCATATCAAAATTTTCGACCTCCGTCGCGATTACATAGGTGTATTTATTATACCGAGAATAACAAACCAAAATGTATTTAAAGTTTTTGAACAAATATTAGGAAATAACTGCATTGAAGGGAGGATTCTCTGCAGCTGGGTGCATGTGCAGAAGTAAATGCAGAAGGGAGAACTTTCTGAAAGAAAGACCTCATGAAGACTCAGTCCGCAGTGAGTTGATAGTTTCATTACCCAAATTTGAACGCCCATTTCAGAAATAAGTAACTACCTAGCTCTAGAGAATGCTCTCTCTGACTCCACACTCATGGGTGGAATCGACAATCAAAATGTATAACAATATTATGCAATGTAAAATGTCATTTTGTTTGACGATTCCACGGTATATTATACTCCACTGCATATTTTGTAAACTGATGTTAGCGCCTCCTCTTTCCCCTCAGACAGGTTGTAAAGTAGGTATCTGGATCTTCGATACCACAAGAATAGCAAACATATTGTGAACTATAGCACAACAGGCATAAGTAGGACATAGGTGAATCGCAGGCAATGAGAATGTGAGTCACAGTGTGCCCGCTGGAATTCACACCACAGAAACGCGTTAAAAAAAATAATCCTGCGGGATCCCGCATTTGCAAGATTGGAAAAACACCGCGGGATACCTCATTGCGGGATTGTGACCCCTACCTGTGTCGTGTTCTCAGTGAAAAACGCTGCAAATTTTACAAAATATTGTTATTTAATTCTTTGTAGTAAGTAGTAGAAAAATTGTGCAAAAATAATGCAGTCAATAAAAAATTATTTAAAAAAAATACCTGTACAAAGTTTTGACTGATGTGGGACCCCCAAAAATGCATTATGCGTCCAAAATTACTCGAAACACGACATCTCATTCGACCCTCTGACATCCCTCATAAGCCCCACAATAGCCCCATAGTTCCGCACGGTGTAATCGGATCATTCTAGGAGCCCCCAAAATCGATTCTACGTCCAAAAATTCACGAAAACGACACCCAACTCGACCCCATAGCCGAAACCCCTCTAAAAACCCTCTCGTGGCTAAAAAGGGCTCTCCTTTTTAGCCCACAGAGCCCCACGGGTTTTGAGGATAGGGCTGAAAACCTTGCGGGCACAACTAGGTAGATGGTAAACCGAGTATCTTGACAAATTTTCAGATTAAAAACGTCCTACTGCCCAAAACGCCTCGGACGGCGATCGGATATTTCGTTTTTGGAATCTGCACATCTTGAATCCTTTTTTTTTTAATTGTTTATTTCATTTTATTTTCTCCACACAAGAAGAGATCACTACTGCTTTAGGGCCCAATTCACCGCCTGCCGCGTTGGCCGGTTTCCAATTTTAATGGAACCATCAAGTCAGATCATTTTTTTTTTTTTTTTTCGGCATTTCCTCCGCACTCTGTTCTGTTTTATAACACCCAACAAAACAACGCCCTTCGCCAGCAGTTTGAGCGATGATTAAATAACTTTGAGGGAAGATTTTTTTTGTTCTCTGTTCGCCTTTCATTTCGAACTTTCCTTCTTAACCAGCTTGTTGCGGAACCACCCGCTTTCTTGTAGGTACCTAATAGGTTTTCTTGGAAGATAGTTAATTTTAAAGTTAGCCTGATTAGCAAAATGTAATGTAGATTTATATTTGAGTGGTAGACGTAAAATAAAAAATAAAATCCTTTCCTCCCTACCTGCTTGACAAATTGACGTTCAACAGAATAGGTATAATATACCTATGGTTATTATATTAAGATATATACCATAGGTATATAATATAATTAATGGTCTCAATAATTATTATTGAGACCAGAAAAACAATCATTCCGGTCTCAAGCGCAAAATGCAAAACCCCCTTCTCCTGCCAGTACCGCATCATTTATTTACGTAGACGAGAGGATTTTCCTGCCGTCATTTTACATAATAATATTATGTAATACAGGTATAATATACCTGTATAATATTATTATACCTGTTCACCTTTACCATAGTATGGTAGTCAATATAAGCAGTTTATTTTTGGGTATCGAGCCCGTTGACCAGGCCTCCTTGGCTACAATTCGTCTCGGGAAGCTGAATCAGTGGGCAAGAACCCAACGCAAGGGATTTCCATTATCCCTTGTGCCTCCTTTGAAGACATCTCGTCTAAGGAAGCCAAGGGGGGTTTCCCATGTGAGACTGGCCAGGTGGCCAGGCTGCTTTTGCCAACCGACTGAGGCAGCTGAACCAGCTGGTTTCACTAGTACTGCGAACCCAGGGCGAGATAATGCCCAGCATGACACCACAAGCAGGGTATTCTGTTCCTCTCGGCTCCTTTCCGAAGACGACGCCGCTCCACAGTCAGTATCTTGACACTTCAAGTAAGCTTGGAGCAAGCGAGTCTTCCTTATCTGTGGCTTTATCTCCCCCCTAGTTAGTAGATCACGAGAATACTTCGTGTTATGCCCAGGGTGGGATAACACCATACCCCCCTACTCCCATACTCCCTTCCTGTTCGTCCAAAGGCAACGGCAGCGAAATCGTGGATAAACGCCTCTGGCTTTCCGCCAAACACACAAACCAAAATATAGTGAATCTAAATTCAAGTTTAGAAACACAAACACTTGTAGGTACCTACACAAACATCTCCCGCTGCATAGGGTGTCCCACAGTGTCAATAAGGATCTGAGGTGTTATAGCGTCAGATGCACGTTGACTTTTCAAATCATCACGTCAAACCAAATTACGCCATCAAGTAGGTACACAAAACTTGGCATGTGCTCGAACACCAAGGATCTTTTGTTTCTCCACGAACGGAGTAAAGCAAAAGTGTAGAAACCCTCACGATAATAACCAACTCCCGTGAGATGCTGATTCCTTTGGCGTCAACTCGGCAGAAGTTTCGTTGAGAAAACATAATAATATTATTATAACATATTATGTTCGCATAAAACATAAATATTATTCGCGGAAAGACCGCCGCCCTCCCCACCTGGATAAAATCCATCAAATGCGACAGCTAATTGGACCCCCACAAATGGATTCCACGTCCTATAGGATAATACTTCGAAATACCACATAGCCGAAACCCTTCAAAACTTAGCGCCACTGGTTTGGCCGTTCGGACTGAAAACCTTGCGGGCACAACTAGATGGTAAACCGAGCATTTTGTCAACATTTAAGATTGAATCTGAAGATGTTTTAAAAAAATGTCCTACAGACAAAAAAAAAGGGCCTAGAAAACGCGCGTACGATTCAACTCGCAGCAGAGCCTAGAAAAAACAAAACTTGATTTTCTCCGGGAAATCGTGCTTACCAACTTGATTCGATACAACAAACCAAAAAAATAGGACCGACCCTCCATGCCAAAAGGCTCGCGGAAAAAAAATCCCCGGAAAAAAAATCCCCGGGGGAAAAATGCCCGAAGTAACCACCCCGGAAAAAAAGTCCCCGAATCGGCCACAGTCCTAGGAAAAAAAATCCCCGAGAGAAGAAATTGCCGAAACGGAAAAAAAATCCCCGAGTTGTGCGTTAGTCGTAGTTAGTTGATGGACGCTCGCTGTTTGCCTTGTTATCACAGAGGGGCAGAGGATCATGTTGTCATCAAAAAGGTTCCTCTACATAAAAATTACAATTCAAATTCTCTGCACTGCTCTTCAAAAAGAACGTTTTCACCAAAAGGTGCATTCTGAAGCAGGGTTCACATCCATGCGGCAATCCGTCAATGCGTGAACGCGTCAGCAGTGGACTTAAGGAAATGCTACGACTGGCCTGTTGCGATAATGCAAAGCGAGGGAGAACCTTCGGTTCGTCATGGAAGTGCTTCCGACCGACATGAATGATGAAGGATTGACATGAATGAGTTATGACGATTGTACATGAGACGACATGATTATACTGTGATTATACGGCACCATCATTCAAGTATTTATGTTTTCCTGTTTTTTTTTTTGTTTTTTTTTTTTTTTTTCATATTGACTGGGGGATTTTTTTCCGAGTAGTCTTCAAGCTCGGGGATGGTATTCCTGGGGATTTTTTTCCGGCAACCTCGGGGATCTTTTTTCCGGGGTTTTTTTCCTACGACCATGCCAAAAGTGTTGCTCTCAACAGTCTTCGGTACTACAGAATCTGTAGTGACGGTGTCAATACAACATGTCGTAAGAAGTTTAGAGCAATTTTACAGGAGAGGGAAAAACGCAAATAAACGTCTCTCTGACAACATGTCGTATCAAACAATTTTTAAGCCTTACACGGCAACACGGCCTATCAATCCAGCTCAGCTTCTATCAGTGATTACCAATGTTATCCTCAATATTCTAACCGGAATCGCACGCAAAATGCGTAAGGTAGATGTATAGGAATCGAAATCAACCTTTAGAAGTGATGAAAAACAGTAATTTTGGATGATTTACCTTACTTACTGATGTCGTGTCGTGCTGCTTT
Organism: Pilophorus perplexus; assembly: GCA_955831195.1. Lineage (NCBI taxonomy): Eukaryota > Metazoa > Arthropoda > Insecta > Hemiptera > Miridae > Pilophorus > Pilophorus perplexus. The sequence goes on from OY037008.1 coordinate 20,494,022, forward strand.
AGCATTGAGAATGGACGTTCATACGACAGGTTGCTGACACACTCTTGATACACACGTGTATCTGCAGTGTTGCTTTTCTGCGATTTTTGACCCTTTCAGGCATACCTACCAACGGCAAAAATGGGGTCGCTAATCGATTCCTCACACTGTTTTGCATCGAGAGGCACAAAAATCTCGATATGCCCATATATGGTCATAAGACATGTTGTATTGACACCGTCGAGATAGGACTATAGAAAAGAGAAGGCGGTGTAAGTATACTTACACCGCCTTCTCTTTTCTACAGTCCTATCTACATACATGTAACCTTGTCTTCACGCCCCGAAAGCATTTGTATAAAAATTGTATGTATACAACTTTTGTACAAATGGTTTTGGGGTGTGATGGCTGTCCATGGCTGTCCTGTCCACAGGTTCCATAGGCACTCCGCCTTCTCTTTTCTATAGTACCTATAGGGCCGGTCAAATGGTCCAATCTGTCGTACGGAAGACTGTTGATCAACATCTCGAGAGCAACATTTTTAGCATGAAGGTTTTTTTTTTTTTTTTTTGTCGGTCTTGGAGATTTTGGGGGCAACTTGTATCGAATCAAGTAGGTAATGTGACGTTAGCCTTTGTGTTTCATTTTTCCAGCAATACCTATCATACTAGCTAGTAGCAAATAACGTGTACTTACGAGTTTGAACTATTTCATAATTTATTGCCTCCATTTTATTGTTTAGTGAATATTTATTTGCATAAATAAAGATTAAATCCTGATATCAACACTAAATTTTTCCAAAATATTTTTTATTTTTCCTGGAAATGTTCTCAGTGTGACGACTGTGCCATATCTGGCACGGGGGTTAACCACCCCCCCCCCCCCCCCCCTAAGGGTATGAAATTGAAATAAGTAGATAATTTTCCTGGTTTATTTGAAGTCTAATAGGCAAGTTTTAACGTACAGTCAGTTCGAATTCAATCATTTCGAATTCTCGGCGGAAAAGGGTTAAGGTAGTTTGATGACCATCAAATACCAGTATTTTTGCACCGTATACCAGTATTTTTGCACCGTACAGACGATTCAGCTTTTGGCATCGGGGTGAAGCAAAAACTGCTGGTGATGGTAAAGATAATCATTAATTACTTTCGAAATAGAAAAAAGGAGGTATCTCTCAAGTATACAGTAATAAGTTACTGGAAGCTGTTAATAAACTTTATTCTTTAATAAAAACTTCTCTGTAAACACAAAAATTCTCGTATACCGGTGGGCTCAGGTGTTTTTGGGTACTGACTGGGGGTAGGGGGAAGCGAAACGAATTCAACACTCGCCTCCCCCACCCTACCTGTTTAATATACTTCCCACGATTTCCATTAGCTGCTGACCTAAGCACCGTGATCAATATATTCGCCATAAGACCCCTTTACTGGTGGGAGGGAGGCTGGTATTTTTGTTGAATACTAAAAACATCCTCCGATAGCTTTCAAAGGGGATTGCCGGTGCTAAAATAAACCGCCATTTGCTGCTCTAAGGTGCATTAATAAAACATAATAGCGAAATATCTTGGTTTCTTCTTTCGCCCAGATTGCTTTGATAGGCGGAGATTTTAAATTTATTTTAAACTTTAACAATCCCCCTTTTGGTTTATTAGGTATTCTTGGAATTATACACCTATGTAACCAGTACGGGGGTCGACCATTCTGATCGCCCTCAAAATTTGACATTATCCGTTTCATAACACGTAGATTTCAAAAATTAAATCCGTACGCGGTCCGCCGTACGCGCCGTTTTGGGCAGTATGATTTTTATTTAATCTTGAGCGTATGTACATTAATGCGTTCATGTACATATCCGCATCAATCAAAATTGGTTTCAACCTATCGGCGTTTGGTTTCGCGGAGAGAGCTCTACTTCATTCTCTTCTCCATTAACCTTAAAATTTAAGGTTAATGAAGGAAGAGAATGACGTAGAGCTAACATTTAATGTTCGCAGAAAACCCGAGATATCCACCGACAATCCCCAGCATACATGGCGGAGTAACAGGAGGAGAATGTGGTGAATCAGAGATTAGGTACATTATAATCTTATTCTCCTGTTGCTAAGAACGCATTTCGCTAGCAGCCGCTGAAGTGTCTTTCCCGTTTACAGTGTTCTTTTGCCAAGTTTAGTGAATTAAATTGTTGTATACAACGTAAACCTTTGTAAACATAAGGTTTTAATTCACTAAACTTGTCGTAAGAACATTGTTGAAATCATGGCAATAATGATAACACAAACGAGCAAGGGAACGGGAAAGACACGCCAGCGGTTGCTGGCCATAAACTTTCTTAGCAAATGGGATGGATAATAATCTCTGTTTCACCACAAGCTAGGTACATAGATTTTGAACCTGACTTAAGGTTGGGAGATGGTATCAGTGTGTTTTTGAACATTTGTGACCCTTCAAAACTAGCCCAGCACAAAACGCTAATTATCTGGTGGTAGGTAGATAATTTTCCACAAAGTCGCCATTCATCTCCAAGAAGGCTATACCAATCTTAAAAGACGACAGAGGAGCTAATAGGGAATAGCGGAATTCTATAACAGGGGTTGAACTTCTTTGTGGTAGTGATAGCAACGCTTGAAAGTCGGCTCAAAGAAAGACTCTGCCGAACCCCTTTGAGGCTACAAATGCCTTCTCTGTTCAAAATATCTTTCAATATGAAACCCATCGGTGTCTCGGAGGTGGATGAGGTAGGAATGTCGGTGAGGGGCTTCCCTACTTTCCCACCACTCCACCTGTCCCAAGTCGATCGTCGAACTTCATCTTAGACTCGGATCCTTCTGTCTTACACGATAGCAATTAAAGCGGAGGAGGACAATAGGTGAGCGATAAAAGGGATCCAACCTAAGGAAATAACGGTGAACAATGCTGAACTTGGGGTGAAGACTTTATTGAAAACACAACACTTTCCATAGTATGCCCAACTTAGCCATTGTTGTGGGTCACTATTTTATCTATGTTGAAGTTTTGAGGGCTTTTACGGTGCCCTCAAAGGGGGAGCATTTCCCTAGTTCATACATCAGTGATTCCACGGCTAGACGGTAAATGAACGTCGGAATCTCCATTTACGTCAGACCCATTTGAGGTACCTCAAAACGAACGTTCATCATGGGCCTGTATACTTATTCATAGGACGTGGGAGCTTTAGGAAAAACTTGAACAGAATGGGGGTAATAAAGTAAGAACCCAGCTGCAAAATTGGACAGTATTGAAAGGATTTTTCAGAGTTCAGATTGTGTAGTTCAATATAAGTAATCATTAACTGAATAGCCAACACAATTCTTAATGGGGAACAAACATGAGATTTACGGTACAACATCATGGATTTTACTGGCTTTTTATCAGTGAGCTTGAGTTTAACTACGTACAACTAGTTCCACGTAGAGCGATGACAATAATTTTGACCAATTAGGCAGTTTGGGAGGCTTCAACAAATTTTTCTTTTTAGCGCAACCTTTCCCTCAAAAAATGGAAAGGTGCGCTCATCTCTTCGACATGTTTGTTTGTTTTTTTTGTGTGTGTTTTTGTGTATCACAGCATCACGCCCGAGCTGCTCAACAGATTTTCATGAGGGTGGTCTCATTGTGATCAGCGAGTTCGGGGGGTGGTTATAGGCTACCTTGATTTTTCCTCCCTCATCCCCTTCATCGGTTTTTGGGAGGTCCTTCACGACGAAAGTTGTTTATCTCTGGCGTGTAACTAAGGAGGCCTCAAAAGGGGGACGAAAGTTTTCGAAAGAATGAGCTTTTTAGGCTGATTCCAACGACTCCAAAACGATTTATGCAGCCTGAGCCGTTCGTTACCTCTGATCGGCATAAGGTTTTCTTACGCACCGGTCGTAAGGGTGCAGTTGTTTACGTAATGAGCATCACGTGGATATTTTTGATGTGTTGTGTGGCATAGTTTGGCTAGATACCTACTGTTTCTTAGTTTCTCTCGCTCATTGAATACATCGTAATAACAGAAAGGTTGCCCTCATCTATTCAATTCAATTGATGGCTTGTTTTTCCCCCTTACGCCGACTATGGAAGGTGATCAGCCATTAAACTTTTGGCAGCCCAATATAATTTTGCTATCTTCGACCATTTGGTCTCGTCAGTTATTCTTGATGTCCTAGAGTCGAGGGCAGTCGAAAAGATGGCCACTTGTCAAGGCCGTTGTCGATTGGCACTGGGAACGGACGGGTCATACCTAAGCCGAATGCGGTGGAGGTGGGCGTTTAGGTAATCGTGGCCAGTTATGAATCTAAACGCCGCGACCGACTGATGACGAGGGAGGTCGGGAGTCACACGATCAGCACCATTCAGCAGAGAGGCCCAGCACTTGCCTTCAGCCCCCCGCTCATGGTCCCGGCGCAGCTTGTCGTTCACGGCCTCCTTTTTGAGCGTTTTGGCCGCTACAAAACTGATTGGTTCGTCGGGCATGGGCATTTGAGAGCCTTCCTTGGCTAGGGTGTTAGCTCTCTCATTTCCCCAAATGCCCACGTGCGAGGTTATACATTGCAGAGCAATGGTCGCTCCGCCACTAAGCAGTGCATCAAGGAGTCTCCTACCTTTCAGGGCATCATGGGAGTTCGTTTCGCTGCTGGTGCATAGTGTGACGATTGCAACCTGGGAGACGCCCAAGATGACGGCCCGTGAGAAGTCCACAGATTGGAGCATCTCTAGTGCCAGCACGACCGCTCGAACTTCACCATCGAAGTTACTGGCCAAGGCACCGACTGGTGCAGCAATAGACCTAACGGCCGAAAACGCACCCGCCCTCTCGTTTCTTCGTGCTCCTACGGCAGACCCATCGGTACAAACCCGCAGCCATTGCTCTTCTGTAAAGCGGGTGTGTATGGTCTCCAGTGCTGCAGCTTTCAACTCAGGTGCTGGCGTAGTTTGCTTCGTTACTGGTAGCATCAAGGTGGTCCTTTAACTGGCAGTACGGCGTGTAGCTTGTGGTTGACGGAAACTGCTCAGCATTGCGGAGAGGATCTGAGAGGTTTTACTCGTTTATCAGGCAGTCGACTTTCGTGAGGAATGCATAGATTCTAGTCGACTTGCCACTCAAACTATAGTTTGAGTGCCCAGTAGACTAGAAGCTTGGGTGTATCTTCCCCAAAAGTCTACGCCGTTTCGCTTAAGTCGTTCTCTGAAGGCTAGGGGCCGCTGATTCACTCCTGCACCGGTGAGATTCCAGCCCACTTTGTAGCTCCATTGATGCGATTGGGGCTGAGACAACACCCCCAGTTATGACCCTCAGTGAGGTGTCCTAGGCCACGTCCAGTCGGCGAACTACAGCATAGGATGCGGTAACAAACAATTCATTTCCATATTCCATCGTAGGTCTCACGTAGGCCTTGTATGTCAGTGTAAGCACTTCCTGGGATGCTCCCCATTTAGTTCCAGTCAGTCTCTTCAGCAGCCCCAGCCTCTTTGTTTCCTTCGCTGCCCATGCCTCAGCATGGACATTCCATGACAGGCGTGTACCATTTTTCAATTATGGTAACACACATTTGAATTAGGTCGTGTTATTTTTCAAACCCTACTGATTTACCGGAAAACCAATGAATGAACTCTCACATTTCAAATTGTGAAGTGCTGTTGAGAGTTGAGTGGAGCTTGAAAAAATTGTGACATGCTTGAAATATGAGTTTGGAAATTTGGTAAACGGGAAATGCTGGGAGAGCCAAATGGAAGTACATTAAATGAAATTTGAATTGAAATTTTCAAATGAGAATGACCCACCTATGTTTTCGCGAAGGGGGTCGAAAATTTGTTTCGGTCTCAAAATTTGTCATTTTACGTTTCAAGGTGTGTAGATTCCAAAAATGAAATGCCCATCCGCCGTATCTACGCCATCCAGGCCGTTTTGGGCAAAAGGAGTTTTTTTTAAGCCTGAAATTTTGTCAAAATACCTAGGTACTCAGTTTGTCATCTAGTTGTGCCCGGAAGGTTTTCAGCCCGAACCCGTGGGGATAAAAATGGGCTACAAATGAGGCTTTTGAAGGATACGAGGACGTCCAATGATGTCGTTTTCCGAGTAACTTTTGATCGCATACCTACTCCATTTTTGGGGGTCCCACGTTCGTGTGTGACCCCAAAGAACTTAAAGAATTAAAGTAGGTACCTATCTTATTAAATTTATAAGGGTTAAATAAATTGTATTGACAGAATTAATATTGGCGCAATTTTCCTAAAAGAATAATACCTAAACCCTAACAATATTAGGAGCGTTTTGACATTTACACGCCGCGTCGTGAATCTTGGGTTGATTATTTGATGATTGTTAAACCAAAACAAACTATAATACATTATATTGAAATGAAAATTGAGATGAAAATTATGTTGAGTAGTTTTCCTTAATCCAATGATTGCAAACATTCACGAATTAAATTTGTTCTCATTTTTACCCAATGAAAGTCATAAATCAGACCGTGTTCCTCCCTCATCAGATTTCGAAACTTAATTTTTTGGGGTGCGTCAAAATCAATTTAATCCGCTTCCGTCGGCCGAAGAAAACCGCACAACCCGATCAACGAACTGAATCCCCCCCCCCCCCCCCCAGGGGCTGTCGAGTCAACTGGAGACGACCTCAGAATACGATTAAAAGTTGAATAATGAACTTACATCAATTCCAACGGGATAGAGGGTAACTTGCGCTCGACTACCCTTCAGAATATTCCGAAGATATTACCCGCTGGATGTTCCGGGGTATCAAGTCGGATTATCGAGATATTCATTTCAAAGGTATCCTTTTTGGTGAGATTCTCGTAAGCCATTTATATTATCGATTTATACGCGCCGAACTCGATTTGGACTCACTCACAGTTCCGATAAATATCGCCGAAGTATCCTGGAAATAGGTTTTAAGGCATTTTAATATTCTGGAAGTAGAAGACACGGCATAATAATATTTTGCCGTGTCTTCTATTATTATATTATGTCTTCTATTACATATTATGTTCACTCGAGGCTCGAGCTTGTGCCGCAACCGATCGAGATCTTAATTAATTAATGATGATCTCAATCGATTTTGACAGAGTAAATCAATTTGTTTTTAATTACGGTCGATGAAAATCAAAATTGGCCGCTTTGCGGTGTAGAAATGTTTTTGACAACCGAAGTTTTGACAAAATACTCGGTTGTCCTTTATGTTCTCAACACGATCGCGCTAACGCATGGGGCCCTGTGGGGGAAAAGGGGCCTACGGGAGGGTTTTGAATCCATTTTCCGGGGTTTCCCATTTGTTCAAAATTTGAAGAAAAAAAAACTGTACCCGAAAAGTATTCAATACTATTCGGGTAGGTAGGTAGTTTTTTGTTTTTAAATAATGTCTACTGTTAACATTATTAAAAAAAAAAAAAAAAACTGTACCTACCTACCCGAATAGTATTGAATACTTTTCGGGTACAGTTTTTTTCTTCAAATTTTGAACAAATGGGAAACCCCGGAAAATGGATTCAAAACCCTCCCGTAGGCCCCTTTTCCCCTATATATTGCATAATATACAGTATATATTATATACCCTCGGGCCAAATTTGCAGCGTTTTTCAGTGCAATGTTAGTATTGTAGGACTGATACAGCGGTACCTTGTCGCGGAAATAGACTCGCTTGACAATCCGGCGTTGCGTGAGGTTGCCATTAGAATCTATTATTCAGACGGTGTGATCGATTTGGGACATCACATGTCTGTCGATGACCATCATCTAATCAGTGACTTCAAGTTGGAGTGTTCCTAGCGAACAAAGACGCATTTTAACTTTCTACAGTTTTCGTGTATATCTACGGATGTTCTAAACTTTTGCTTCTGAGTCTGCAAGGCAGAGGAAACATTGTTTTCACCACGGTAGGTAGAAGAAGGCGGTAGGGTTCATCAGTGACGTCACTGGTGAAGACGAGACCAGGCACTCCGTTTTTCTTGCATTGAACTGAACGTTTTTCGGGAAAGCGCCAAGAGTTCAACCTATATCCCCATTTAGTACTTGTTCTGCTAATTGTTTCTTCTCTTTCCGATCCTAAGTAATCAGGAAGGAATACAATAACAAATTAAATAAAAAGCAAAAGCTAGAGAACCAAACTCACGATGGTAAACGGTTCAATCAAAAACCGTTGTCATGTTTCGAAACTTGGCTAATTCTTCCGAAAGCTCTTCAAGACGTTGCTTTAAAATTTCATTTTCTTTTTTCAGCCTCATATTTTCACTAAAAACTAACAACAACTCTGATGGCTGTTCGTTGTCATTCATTTCAATGAAAATCGTGGCCACATTTTCGTCTAACTCATTCGTAATCTCATCCGTCAGATTTTCATTTGTTTCTTTTAATGGTGATTTCAAAAGCTCATTCAATTCTTTACGTTTGTTTACTCTTACTTTCCGAGCCAGAGAAGAAGGTGTACTTACTTATTAGAATCGCCCAAGGAACTATTTTTCGACAGGAACAAATGCGGAACCACATCCGGTTTTAGCTCAAATTTAGGGATGGTATTGAGCAATTCACTTCTCAAGTCTCGTATCATCGAAATGAACCGAACAGACGCGCGAATGATCCACCAAAAATGCGTCAGCCCGCTTGCAAACGTTCACCCACTTACCTTCACCCACTGTTCAATAACAACGTAACAATAACGTTGTAACAATAACGTTATTCACATACACAAGAGAACGACAAGACTGAGTATACTCATACATTTAGATGTATTAAAATCGAGTTGGAGAAGATCTTGAGAACGTTTCTTAAAACGTCACAACTAGCGGACACTAGCGATTTTAGAGATATTTTCTACACGTTTTAAAAACGTATTGAAAACATCACATTCAAGACTTGAATATGATGTTTTCAAAAGGTTAGTTTACTTAGTAACAAGATATTTTTGAAACATTTAATGTTTTAGAACAAACATTTCAAAAATGTTTCCGAAATGTAAATGTGCTGTGTGGGAAATGTATTAAAAACGAGTTGGAGAAGATCTTGAAAACGTTTCTTAAAACGTCACAACGGGCGGACACTAGCGATTTTAGAGATATTTTCTACACGTTTTAAAAACGTATTGAAAACGTCACATTCAAGTAACAAGATATTTTTGAAGCATTTGAAGTAATGTTTTAGAACAAACATTTCAAAAATGTTTCCGCAATGTAAATGTGCTGTGTGGGTAATGACCAGTGTTGGGCGAGGTGAATAGGGAAGGGTCTTCACCAGCTACGTCATTGGAGTTGGGTTTTCCCCCGAGCGTCGAGCTGGTGACCCCTACCGCCTTCTTCTACCTACCGTGGTTTTCACTTTCGAAATGAAAAAAATTTTGTTCTCCAAAATCAAAATTTCCACTCACGATTTGCGTTTCAGAGCCTCCTGAACCAATTTGGTACCGTGTCTGTCTGTCCGCATTTCCTTGCCACAGCCATAACTTCCACAATTTTGATCGGATTTCAATAAAATTGTCAGGAATTGTGTGGGTATAGCTCTAGATAGTCCCCTGTCAGTTTCATCACGATTGCATCAGTGGTAGTTCCTGCGCATGCACGAACGTAATTTTCTTGTTACAGTCACAACTATGTATAGTTCATTTACGTATACGTTCATTTTGAATCTGGTACGAGGAAGCTCATTCCCATTGCCTTGGCAGTGTATTTATTTATTATTATTTTTTTTTTTTAAAGTTTTTATACGGGTTTTTGAAATTGCAAATTTTACAGTATATTTATGACACCTATAGGTCATAAATATGACACCTATGTATCATAAAAATGTATAGGACTACATTATTTTCGTGATTACGACCTGGGCCCGCGCCAAAAATACGAGGACAATTTCTACTCCTGATGCGAGTACGTAGGCCTGCATTTTTTTAGCATGGAACACGCTTTAGCCTTGACCTAAAGTGTCACGTTTTTCGGGAACGGGGAACGGTATCGAGGAACGAAAATGCGATCCAAAAGTAGCGGAAAAACGGTTGACGGACAGTAATTTTGCTTGGCAACGTTACTAGGCAAAGCATGTTCTATGTTTATTATTGAATTTTAGCCAAAGGCTCAAAGCAGTAACCTGTGGGTTTTATTTCTTTTTATTTATTTATTTTTTTGAAGAATAATAAACCGAAAATGGCCTCTCTTGTTACTAACGAAGTGTCCCCCACGCACCGACAGTAGGTATAAGTTCTTCGCTGGTAGGCAAAAGGGATCTCCTGTCTGTATTTCGCCGTGATATTGAATCTGACGGGAAACATGTTTGTACAAGTTCTGCCTTCGGTTGAAGAGATTGCTTTCCTTCAGTCTCCATCTCTAAGGGATATTCTTTTCTGTTTCTCTTTTGTGAATGACGAAAAACGGTTCCAACCTCTTCTATTCCTTCTGATGTTTTCTCCGATTCCTCTGGGGAGTTCCACAGCAAATTTTGCTCCGTAGCGGTAAAATCTCGCTCAATGTGTTCCTAGACGCAATACTGGGTACAACGAGAACATCCGACATTCGAAAGAGTAGTTATCTCTTTCTATGTTCTGTGCATTCGACGCTTAATGCAAACACCGTACCGCACATTCGGGACTAAATATGTAGCAAGGCTAGCTGGCCAGACTTGGTTTAGTTCGTTGGAGATGGAGAAGGAGCTATAGGTCTACCACAGAAAGTTTGCGTCCGTGTGGCGCCCCCTAGGTGGCGGATCCGCGTACTAATGATCGAGTCAACCTTCCATTGTGAAACCTTGACACGGAAATTGGAGCGGCGAGAAATTTGATGTTCGTGTACTGGCTGCGTTGTGAACGTGTGCTCTCAAGTACTTCCTCCCGAGGGGGGGAAATCATGTCACTTTTGAGGGAAGAAATTCCCGAAAAATCATGTCACTTTTGAGGGAAGAAATTCCCGAAAAATTATCGTACGCAGGGGAATCTGCTTGATGATAAGAGATAACTAGTTCTATTTTCTCCAGAAGAATGCGCCAAAGGGACGCAAACTTTCTCTGGTAGACCTATAGTGGGTTTTATTCTACACCTGTTTCAGCACAACCTCGGGAACTCACTTCTTTCAGCACTCCCGTCGGTCATTTTCTACTACACAATGTCTATGGGTGCAAAAAACGCTCCCATGGGTTTCAAAAGGGCCATTTCAGAAGCTTTAGGATCTCTAGAAAATTTTGGTTGGCGTACATGGAGGATCATTGACTCCTCATCATTGGCTCATCCAGAAAAACAAGGGTTTGAACGATTACAAGCTGTATCTAAGTTTAATCCAAACCTCATTTTTCGTTTTACCCAGATAAATGTACGTTCATGAACTTTGGCGATCGGCCAACGTGGTACCTATCATTTCGGGCAGAGGGACTGTTGTTGCTCAAGTGTGGTTTTGTGCTTGAACTCTTTTCCCGGTCATCAGTGCCCCTGCGGCTTTTTTCAAATAGTCTGGCGCAATGCTCATCGATGAAACCAAAACTAAACCAAACTATGCACGTTCAACATAATTATGGCCGAAAATCTCTAGAGATCCAAGAAATCCATCCATGTCCTTGAGCTGGCGAGGGTTTTTTTTTTTGGGGGGGGGGGGGGGGGGGGGGTTTATAATAAAGTTGGTATCAGGTCGGAGGGTAAACCACCCTTGGAAACGACCTCGTTATCCCCGTCTGCAACAATATCTCCCTACCGTCCTACACTGCTCGGTCATCCAAAGTGATGGAGTTATCTGCCTGCATCTTCCGTCTTGTTGTTTGCCTCCATCGTCCTAACTGTCAATACTCGTCTCAGCTGGAGTGATCGAGTGGAAAACCTTGGCAGCTCCTTACTGATGAGTAGAAAGAGGTCAATAAGATTAAACTAACGGTGTAATTAATTAAACATTTAACCAAATTTTCCCTCGTTTATTGACACTTTAATAAACCCTTTAATAATATCAAAATAACTAACTGTCCTAACTGTCAATACTCGTCTCAGCTGGAGTGATCGAGTGGAAAACTTTGGCAGCTCCTTACTGATGAGAAGAAAGAAGTAAATAACGTTAAACTATCGGTGTAATTAATTAAACATATAACGAAATTTTCCCTCGTTTATTGACACTTTAATAATATCAAAATATAATTTTGACATTTTATGTCTTTACTATGGCACATAACTCAAAAAGTGTGACGTTAAGGTGTGACGAAGAAAGCGTTATGAAATTTTCTGATGATTTCCGCTTACAACCGAGTCGTTGCTGGGGAAATGAAACTTCTTCAGTTTTCAAGGGACGCCTTCACCGAACTAGTCGTTTGAATGCGGCGTTTCAGGACCGTCCGCTGGATAAAATGACCGTCCGTATATTATACGGACTATATAATATATTATGTACCTATGTACCTACATATGGTTTGTATTTGGCGTATTCACAGGCCATAGGAAAATAATGTCGAGAACTCTTTATTCTACTACCTTTCGTAGGGTTGGTGTAATAGTGTCGTGACGCTTACTCACCCACTAGGAGCCGAGTGAAGCGAGCCCCCCCCATCTGAATGCCAATAATAATTATTATTGAGACCTTAATTATTAATGCCTCTATTATAAGATGTCCGCTCAAAGGTCTCATGGCCAACTATTTCAGAAAGGATGGGGTTGGTGATCACACAGGGTCGAGAGATGCTGCATCTCTCGACCCTGTGTGATCACTAACCCCATCTCATCCATCCCATGCATCTCAGATGCATTGCCATTCACCCTTGCTTTTGGTTTATTAGTCTTGGAAAATATTATCATAGAAAACAAAAACTAAGTGCTGTACCTTAGTTTTAAATATTTATCACCTAGTTTCAAATCAATATTGTTAATAAGTTACTTACTTGGAGCAATAAAATTCTCAGAAAAAAAAAATTCTTGGAATAATACACCTATGTGATCGCGACGGAGGTCGACGACTCGGATCGGCCTCAAAATTTGAAATTATCCGTTTCAACAGGTCATTCTAAATCCAAAATGTCCAAACCCGTGGGGCGCTATGGGGCTTAAATGGGGCAGTGGGAGGGGGTTTTTGAAGGCTTTTAGCTATGTGATCGAGTTAGGTGTCGTTTTCGAAGTATTTTTGGACGTAGAATCCATTTTTGGGGATCCCGGAACTATCCGATTTCACTGAGGCGATCTATAGGGCTTTCGTGGGGCTGAAAATGGGATTTTTGAAGGATCCCAGGAGGTTAAATATTTTTCGAGTAAAAAATAAAGAATTTTTGAAGAAAAAAAATTCAAACAATATATATTTTTTTTTTTTTCAAAATATTTTTTCATTGACAGAAATTAATTGCACAAGTAACCTATATCAAAGAATAATAAACCCTTGTGTTAAATTTGCGGCGTTTTTTACTTCCGACGTTGCTGGCCACGAGTGCCGTCTAGTGCCACTAGAGGTCGCTTCACTCATCAACTTCAAGTAGGTAGCCCTTCTTCCACCTATCCCCCTGAAACTGTTCGCGTGCACTAGTGCTTGAAGAGCTTCAAATGTCGCCTGCCTGTATATAAGTAAAGTACCTGGATGTATATAAGTACATCCACGGCGATACACCTTTACTACCTTACTCAGTGGATACACCTCTTAATCGAAAACTTCTACGGGCATTCTCAAAAGAACCCTCCAAGTTGAATCACTGATGAGCTTCACCGAGGAACTAGAACGCGCATCATTAAGCTGATCAGGTTTGATTGAGCTCGCACAGATTTCTCGGGAAAGCAGGAAAAGCCGCAGGAAACTCAAATATTCAAGTGGATGGGCAGTCAACACTTGCGCAAAGCTCCTGCTAACTGCTGTTTATTATTCTTTGGTATAACATTTAATGGTGAAAAAATGTAATTCTACGCCGATAAACAATAATTGTAATTATTACTTTGGAAAAAAAATTAATGGACTGTAGCCTACTTTTAACAATCATTGATGTCGGTAGATTATTTCCAGCTCTTTAATTTCGGTTCAAAACCAGGAATAAAAACGCTGCAAATTTTACTCGAGGGTATTCTTTGATATTGGTTAAATAATATTAGGTATGCAAAAATTAATCCTGTCATTAATGTTTTTGAAAAAATGAAAAAAAAAAAATCTGTACAACGTTTGGACAGATGTGGGGACTTGAAAAAATAGATTTTGCGTCCAAGATTACTCGGAAAACGACACCTCCTGGGTTCCTTCAAAAATCCTATTTGTAGACCCATGAAAGCCCCATAAATCCCCACGGTGAAGTCGGATCGTTCTGGGACCCCAAAAATGGATTCTACGTCCAAAAATTGTTGGAAACCGACACCCAACACGACCCCATAGCTGAAAACCTTAAAAGTTCTATTCGAATAGAACTGAAGGATCCTTCAGTATAATCAAACGCAATATGTCCCCCCACCTCTTAATTCGGGGAGGGACCCCCCTCACGAAGGTGAGCCAGCACGTTTTCCCCAAGTTTTACAACAGAATTTTGGAGTTCGCGACCCTAAGGACGACCCCTGCAAGGACCACTACCAGCAGCCCAGGGTAAATAAAATTGCCTTACTTATCCACACTTCTTACCAGATACATAGATGTATCACGTACAGTTTCTGTTACTTGACCAATCATCAGTACAATAATTGTCTGCATTGTAATTGTCCAATTATTTTAGGTATCATAGTGAGCATAGGTATAATACCTATACTCACTGCAATAATTGCACTAGTCACATTACATCAGCGAGCTGAATGGCTCGCACAAGGTGGCTAGAACACCGGGGTTTTCGTATTTGTGGGGTCGAGGGGTAAAATACCTCAGAGGCCGCAGGAGTCGGGGGAGAATCCCATATGCAAACCCTTCAGATGTGGTCGCTGACTTTCAGGATTCGAGGCGGTTCCCTTATTACCCTAGGTATTTTTCCCCTTGGTTATTTCAAGTTGAAACTACGCCTTACAGATGACACCAGGTGTCTACGAAGGTGGAGCTTGGTTGAGCAACAAAACATTATCTTATGGTATATTATTGTATGATTACCCCAATTGGAGATCTAAAATTACATGATAATTACCATTAAACTAACATGACTGATGAAAAATCTAAGACATACAATTTTATTTTCCCTATTCACCAAACATTCCCTTTTTTCATTATTCTTTGAATAAATCGAGTAGTATTCACAGGCCATTGAAAATAATGTTAACAATAATACTTATTATTGTTATAACAATAAGTAGGAAGAAGAATATCTAAGAATTACGCTTAAGTATTCTTCTTCCTTTCGTAGGATGTCGGTTTGCACGAATAGTTTGTCACCAAAATTATTCAAATTCTTGAAATCTAGCATCCGCACATCCAAATGGTTTCAATTCGATTCTCCATTCCGATGTCTCATCAATAATATTAAATATTATTGATATTATAATATTAAATATTATTTATATTATTCATGACATTAATAAATTTTATTAATGTCATGAATTCGCAGGCTTCATTTCATGTTGCTGTTAAGTAGTCTGGAACTGTAATCCCTGTACCAACAGATTATAGAAAATACACTAACTGATTTTCAACTTTAAATTATCTTATATAAGTATTATTTAAATTTTAATTAACTTTTTTATGTATGTATGTATTTTTATAATTTATTTTATTTAATATATTTATTTTATGTATTTTTAATAAAAAGTACTTAATTATTCATTTAAAATGATTAATTATGAAATTACATAAATTTGTGTAAGTTTCTGTACTTTTTTCCTTTAATGAGCATCTCATTGTTTATTGACGTGTAATTGAATTTAGCGCAACTTACCTATACTAAAGAATAATAATAATTACCTAATTATTAGGTAACCGTAGTGTAAAATTCGCAACGTGTTTCGGTTGTACATGAGAAAACAGAATCTAATCAGAAAACAGGTTTCAGGGTTAAGCGTATCCATTTTTTCGTCACCCCCGTCGGTGTCGACTCGATTAAGCCACAGAACCGAGACATTTTAAGTCCAAATTGTGGTTGGCAGAAAATGCTAAAAGCGGTAGGTACCTACAATGCACAAGCATCCCGAGGCATTTGGCCCTATTGGCATGCCATGTGCAGGTATGTGTTTTTCACTGTTTCAACGCCTTTTCCACTTAGTTATTCTACAGGACGCTCCAGAGCAGTTTTCCAAGGGATATTAAATGGTCCCAATAATATCAATATCAGAAAATTGTTCATTCGGTTGAAATTTTCGCCCGAACGAACAATTTTCTCATTTACGTCCGCCAATACGTTACATACCTATTCATTACCCCCATCACATTTTAGGTTCTTATGGTTTTTTTCAGAGGGCAAAGTAGCAGGCATGAACCTATCTATATATATGTGTGTTCCTTTTTATAGGTGTTGTGTACCTATTGAATAGGTACACAACACCTATAAAAAGGAAGAAGGTTGAATGTAAATTTTACATTCAACCTTCTATTTGCACAGGGGGTTTGCGCAGCACGAAAAATGTGTTTGAAGCATAATAGGCTGCGTCCATGATATAGAAGCAGCAGTATTTTATGACAATCTATATTAGAATTAATACATCCTTTTATTTTTTTAATAATAATATTATTTTTCATTTAATTTTTCTAACTTTTATTATTTTTCCAATGGTTTTCCAAACAATCAGTAATTCAATAATTAAATTCAATTCAATTATTGAACCATGATGTTCAGTTGTCTTAAGAGGGGGCTGCCAAAACAGCGCCATGTCCTGCGGCGTGAAAAGCTTCAACTAGCCAAGTTTGACTAAGTGGGCAACTGAAAAAAAATCTGGTAACGTTGTCCTGAATGTTGGGGGGATTGAGCTCCCTTTGCGAAACCGTCTCATCAGACCGTCTTTGACTACCTGAGTGACCCTCTTCATTGTGCAATAAACGGCACTTATACAAAGTCCCGTCGGGCTGAAAACCTTGCGTGCACAGCTAGAAAGAGAATCGGAATTCATTTTGTTAAAATTAAAACAACCATTGAGATGATGGTATTGATCTCAATACCTTTTGAATATTACATACTTTTTATATTATATTGCAGAATTATTTGAAATTAGTTGAATAGGTACATTATACCGACGAAATCACGCTGCGTGTTTCACGCATGAAAATGAATCATTAAATGATTGCCAAAGGTACATGACATGTCAAAGGTACACTGTACATGGAAGTTCTAGTCACTGTGGCCACCTTCGTCGCAAATCATTAAATAATTTCAAATTTTGAAAATCGTACATTGTACGACATCAAAACTAGATGGTAAACCGTATAAATACAAAATTTTGCCAAAATTTCAGATTAGATATCTTACTCTGACGGTTCCTTGTTGGAATGATAAAATAGATAAAATAAAAAGTCAGAAAGGCAAACCGATTGAAATATTTCTCATAGTTTGTTGAAATCAGAGTATTTTTAATTTTCGAGCAAAGTACATCCACTCGGTTCTCATTTGCCCAGTTGGGTTACGCCCACTGCATCCCACTGCATCGCATAGCTTCACCACGTGTGCTTTTTTCAGATTTTAAAATGACATGATACATTGTATTAGTAGAGTTGTTACAGGTTTTTGGTTTGGGGAGCCGAATGGGTGTCGTTTTCCGAGTAATTTTGGCACATGATCCATTCATCCCTCCGAAAACTTTAAAAGAAAAAAAAATCGAATAATTGAATTATTTCTTTTAATTGATAATAACAATTTAAAAAAATAATTCAATTATTAAATAAAATTTATTTTGGTTTATTATTCTTGGAATAATACACCTATGTTTTCGCGACGGGGGTCGACGACTCCGATCGGGCTCAAAATTTGACATTATCCGTTTCAAGAGGTCTACATTCAAAATCCGAAATGTCCGTCCGCCGTCCGCCGTCCGTCGTACGCCGTACGCCGTCCAGGCCGTTTTGGGCAGTAGGAATTTTTTTTAAAATCTGAAATTTTGACAAAATACTTGGTTTACCATCTAGTTGTGCCCGCAAGGTTTTCAGTCCGATCGCCCAAACCCGTGGGGCGCTCTGGGGCTATAATGGGGCTACAGGAGGGGTGTTTTGAAGGCTTTTAGCTATGGGATCGAGTTAGGTGTCGTTTTCGAAGTGTTTTTGGACGTAGAATCCATTTTTTGGGGTCCCGGAACGATCCGATTTCACTGGGGCGATCTTTAGGGCTTTCATGGGGCTAAAAATGGGATTTTTGAAGGATCCCAGGATGTTAAATATTTTTCGAGTAATAAATACAGAATTTTTGAAAAAACACTTTTTTGGACAAAAAATCCAAAAAAAAAATGTTTTTGAGATAAAAATCCAAAAAAAAAAATTTTTTCATTGACAGAATTAAATTTCTGCACAAGTAACGTATATCACAGAATAATAAACACTTGTGTAAAATTTGCAGCGTTTTAATATTTAATATAGTATTATAATAATCTATTATATTACCTATTATACTATTATGCCTATTATCATAATATATTACATTACCTATTTATTACTTTTTTAAATAATTTATATGAAAAAATAATAAACTCTTGTGTAAAATTTGCAGCGTTTTTCCGAAAAACATCCGTTTTACGCCGGTAAAATCAGTTAGCTCTAAAAATTTCCTGATACCTACCTGTTTGCATTTAGTTGACTGAAATTTTGGGCTTAGGCTAGAAACAATGAAAAGGAGAGTTCTCCGTTGTCAAGGAAAAATAAAACATCATTGACCTAACATAATTGATAAACATAATAGGTAATTATTGACAGTTAGTTAGGTACCTACATCAATAATTGATGTAGGTACCTAACTAAATGTTAATAATTACCTATTATGTTCAATAATTATCATTGATGTAGGTACCTACCTAACTAACTGTTCGTGAACAACCTTCCTAGTTACCAGGGCCGTAGTTACCACGGGCCAGGGCCCAGTGCCCCAGGGCCCCCGACGGCAAAGGGGCCCCTTCCCGAAGACCACCAGAAACCCCCAATGGTAAGGTTGCCGAGGGTGGTTGAGGTTGGTGGCCTCTAGCGTAGAACCCCCAGAACTTCCTCGACGCCCGCTACTCTTTGGACATTCGAAAACCCATCAAATTGCGCATGCATCATCCCGCTCACAGAACTTCGCGAAAAATCAACGGATTTTATCGTTTGAACACTTGAATTAAAGCGTGAAATGTAAGGAAGACAACGGTCGAGGCGGATTTTCGATAACTCATCTTCCAACCAAGCAATGGTCACTTGAAGAGAGCAACACCCTTAGACGTAACTTTGTTGATGAATTGCAGCTTCCAGTGACATTTCGCTCCAAAAACGACTCGACGGATCGCTAGACACTAGTCTCACTTGAAGATTAAAAAAAAAATCATGAAAATCGGTGCATAATTCGAGGATTTATGATGGCGGGAGAATAACGTTGATTCCTTATGGGAGCAGAAAACATGGCCGACACGGGAGCCCGCTCTTAACTAGATAACGTATGTTAACGTTGGCCAAGGTTGCCAGACCTTCTATATAATATTATATACGAGTTCTGGCAACCTTAGCCATAGTTAACATACGGTATCTAATTATAGTATTCTATTATATTTTATGTCTGAACTGTTGAGGCATTCTGTTGAGGCCACGGGTTCGAATCCCGTTGAAGACCATGGAAAATTTGGGAATAAAAGTGCAGCTGGGTTAGTGTGATTCATTAATTAATTAGCGCCCCGTCATGTCAGGCCCAAGAGGTCAAAAATCTTGACGTAAAACTCACTTTACCTTGACCCGAACTATGAAAACAAAAACGGCTGTTTAATTACATTACGCAGAATTTTATTCCCATTAATTTTTAAAAAGAAAGGATTTTTTTTTTTTTTTTTTTCATACTTGAGCAGTTAAGTATAGTGTTTTGCTGATTTAATCACAAGTGTCAAAGCGGAAGGAATATTTTATATAGTTTGAAATTTACGTGCCTACCTATTTGTTGCCATATTTTACTAGCCTTCCAAAAGTTCCAGGACGATTACCTAGTGTTCGTGTGCACAGGGAGCTTACATAGGAAATTTTGTGTGCTGGTGGGCAACTTTCATAATATTGATGTCCAATAATTGTCCATTATTGAATTTGAGAGATAATACTACGTCTGAACTTATAGGTAGGCTTATAGGTACCCCTTAATTTTATCACGGCAATTCTGTCATCAATAGTGCTTTCTACTGGAAATAATCATATAAGTATGATTTTCCGCTATAGCGGAAAAAGTTGATATTGTTAACAATTAATTATTAATTTGTCAATACTTGAATAATGAAGTGTTCAGGTTTTTATTATAATCACATGACCCGGAGTATCGAAGGTTAAAAAATTTAATTATGCCGAAAAAACAAATAATCGACATTTTATAGCCTACTATATTTTTCTTTCAAATACTATATTTTATCTACTATAAATTTTATGAAAATACTATATTTTCTACGGTTTCGGTCAAAATATACTATATATAGTATAATATACTATATTATAGTATATATACTGGTGGAAAACATCTGGCAACCCTAACGATGGCGCAGATAGATAGGCCTACATTAGGATGATGGCGCACGAGGCTCTTGACCTGCTAATGGTCGAGGTAGGTACATTTGGACGCATGGCCCTAAAAACGGAACCCATAATAATTACATATTATGTAAACGAGCCCCTGCCAATAACTGGATATAGGTAGGAAGTTGATTTATAGGTAGGCCCTAATATCCAATCCAAACAGGATCTTGGAAAATCTATGATCCAATAAATGAAACAATAATTTGCACCCAGGAGTGGGTGCAAAAGAAGAGTTAGGCCCACGACAGGGATATTTCGGGGGTGTTGGAGGTGGTCAATGAATGTGATAAGGGGGTTTGTAATATCTACGCTTTGAGCTGGCAGACATGATACTGCCGCCATGGAGATCCACTCAGGTGTGCAGTTTCACTCGTGTGCTAGTTATAGTTCCCCGTATGATCCAGGGCAATCTCTAAAGGACCCCATACACTATCAGTTTAACTGAAGGTAATCGTCAGGATCGGGGTCGCCCACACATTCATCAGTTAATCTGAAGATTTTGGACTGCAGTTAGGGCGGACTGAAGGTGTAGGGGCGTCGGACAGGCGATGATCGCTCGAAAGACCCACGACAGGCAATCACCATCAGATGGTGGGCCACAGATTCTGGCCTATCAGATGGTGATCTCACGTGCCCTTCGCTCCACACTGTCAGTTGGCCTGCAGGCAAGCGATCCATTGACTCCGTTTTACCATTTTTTCGTCAGTTTAGCGTGAGATAAATCGACCGTCTGCATTCACAAGTCGAAATTGGACTAACGGGTCCATCGGACGGGAATCCTCCTTTCATTTCCTGCAGTCCGCCTGCAGGCACCGGACGCGTAATGTGTGCGATGTTCAGGCGATCATCTGTAGTTCAGTACGTACGTACTGCAGGCGGTTGACTGGTAAGGGCCCATACACTATAGTGTATGGGCCCTTGCATATATGCAATCGCCTACAAGCCGTCGCCTCAACAGGCGAACGTAAGGCCAATATCGCCCAGCTCCATACGCTACCAGTCAACCGCCTGCAGGCGGATGTACTGAACTGGAGATGATCGCCTGAAGATTGCATACACTACGGGTTTGGTGTCTGCAGGCGAACTGACAGAGTGGGGCAAAAAAGGGTTGCCACTGGCAACTTGACAGGCCTACTATATTATATAGTATATATACTATATTATATAGTCTATATAATATAGTATTCTACTATATTTTCGGTCTGAACAACTGTAATATGGTATACTGCCGTCCAAAGGAGAAAAGCCGTAGAAAAAAGGAGATTGGCGAAATCCAGTTTTGAGAAATCAGGCGTAAAAGGTGCCCGACCATTGGGCGGTCATTTTTCGACATTTCTGCATGATTTTTTTTTTTTTTTTTTTTTTTTTTTTTCATTCGATTCATAATTTGATTCTGCGTCTATTGGACTTAGACCCATTAGGTTTCATCAAAGTGGCACGATTTTATTTAAGTGACTGTTTTTCTCCGTTGTAATGGCTGTGATAATTTTTGAATTGAAAAACAGTAGGGGAATCGCTACGGCTTTTTTCTGTTGCACGCAAAAGCTACGGCCTTTCTCCGTTTGAAATTAGGTTTTCATTCTACATCTCTTCAAAAGTGAATCAAAGTACCTTCTTTCTCTATTGTCAAAATGGGCCAGTAACTGCTTTTTGCTTTTGTAACGCGTGATTAAAAACAAAGCTACTTCTCAAATTTTCAGTACCCATTTTCTAGGAAACTCAGATTGACTTCTCTTCAAATCAATAATGTCTAGATAATAATATTCATTCAGTCAAGATAATAATAAGTATATTATACTTAACACCGTATGAAAGCACTGCAGATTACAGGGTAGTCACTAACGTAGTTAAAGTAGTTTACAATAACAGAGGGAGGTAATGTTTTCAATTCAAGGTAAATTAGATTCCTCAAACAAACGAATACCTTACAGAATTTAGGGGTGGTCTTGCATCCGGCCGGGGCTTGTCGGTTTCTTACGTTATTTGGGGTGCTGAATCCGAATCCAAGTTCCTTTTTTTTCTTCTTTTTTTTTCAGCTCGTTTTTCCATGATATAGCTTGTTTTCACTTTTTTTTGTGTGAAACCTTTCAGAATTTTTCATTGAACACACATCTAAATTAAATGCCTTTCAAAGGTGCCTAACTTCTTTAAAATTCGCTGATACCGAATATCACCATAATTTTTCCATTGCACCGCTTCCAACTTGCGCTCCAAAAAACTTGCGAAAAGTATGGAAAAATCCCATTTCATGAGCCAAGATAGAAAATTAGGCCAGGAAAAATTCTTTTGCACCCGCAAAACCGAGTTCAAAACATTTAATCACATATCTTCATTAGGCTTCCTCATACAATTTATACCTTTTTAGAACATTTTTGTCTGCAAGTTTTCCCTACCCAGCTTCTTTTCAGGGTTCAAAATAGTAACTATTTTAGAACTGTTATCCTTTCTCTTATTGATTGATTGGAGGTGACTTCCTATTGGAGGTAAAATAAATACCTAGTATACTAGGTATTTATTTGGTTGGTCTGAGCGTGCATTGATTCCAAAAGCATATGATATGAAGGATGTCCTCTACAAGATGCAGGTGCAAAAGAATTTTTCCAGGCAAATTTTCTATATTGGCTCATGAATGGTGGAAAAAAATGACTTAAAATTGGGATTTTTCCACACTTTTTGCAAGTTTTTTGTGAAAACGGGGGGTTGGAAGCGGTGCAATGGAAAAATTAAGGTGATATTCGGAATCAGCGATAAATTTTACATAAGTTAGGCACCCTTGGAAGGCATTTAATTTAGAACTGTGTTCAATGAAAAATCCTGAAAATTTTGTGCATAAAAAAAGTGAAAACAAGCTATCTTATGGAAAAACGAGCTAAACAAAAAAAAAGACCTCGGATTCGGATTCAGCACACCAAATAACAAGCTCCGGCCGGATGCAAGACCGTCCCTAAATTCTGTAAAGTAATGTAATAATTACACTAATTACTGACTAATTATTAGTGATCTTGGTCTGTATGGGACTCAGGTAACTCATACCGTTGTGGGAGGTCGAGGGCTCACATTTTCCACCAAGACATTTGGATCTTCGGGAGGAAAGCGATCCGAAGAGTGATCGGCGTACGTTGGCTTTAGTCCCCACATTTTCCTTGTTGTCATCACTCCCGCACAATTCAACCATTTTCCTCACACGCGAAGTCATGATGAAGGCATAAGGCAAATGAAAGTGAAACTTATTTAATTTAAACCCCCATTCACAAACCTAGCAACGCTTGCATACGAGTCTGCAACACATTATAACATTTTATTATGTCTTTAGATTAATCAATGCTAGGGAACCAACCGTAACGCTTTTAACACTTAACACTTAACGCTTTTTTCGTTTTGTGCCAAAGAAAAGACATAAAATGACAAAAATGTGACGAAAAACAAAGAAAACGAAATAATTTTGTGAAAAACACAGTTTTTACAAACTTCAGAGGCTCTACGGCACGGGAAAACGTTGTCCGATCGGGTTCAATCTTCGCCAATCTAATTTTCTAGCCGATTTGCACCATTTGAGGAGGGACGCGCTTATAAAGCACCAACTTTCATTTTTTATTGCCACATAGGTAAGCACTTTGCAGCCTCTCCTCCCTTGAAGCAAGAAGGGTGGAATATTTAGGACTAGCAGGAATGCCCGTTGTTTAGAATACAACGGGCGCTAGAATGAGGACACCCGTGGCGGGTTGTCAACTTAATTTTTCATAGTAACAACGCTTGTTGGTTTCTCGTAGTGAAGTATCAAATTCCCGTCTATCACCAATTATTTGCAGCCCATAGCAACAACCCATCAACTCAAAATGAAATTACCTAGTACCTATTAAACAAATCGAAGGCTCGCAAAAAATACTCTTACCCACCTACCGACGATCTTCGAATAACTCGCGAACGGGTTATCGCACAGAAATCGTTTTGTACTCGTTGAAATCAGAGCGAAAAGCTCGTTTTAACAGACATAGTTTCGTTGTAAACCGACGACAAAAGTTGTACCGGGTTTCGGAGTTTCGAATATTTTCCTAGCGATCCCTAGTAACGACGCTATTTGACCCGTCTCTCGTCGCGAAGGAAAGCTCCGTTCGCGATGAAGGAAGGCCTCGAACGACATCTAATATAGCCTATAGCATGATCCGGAACTTTGCGATCATTTTGCAAAAAATCAAGAACAAGAACAAGAAAACAGATCCTGTAAGTGTGAGAGAATAGATAGAGTCGAGGAGATTAGATATCTGGGCGTCTCTTTAGACCAACATCTAAAATGGAAGAGTCACATCAATGGACTCATAGCTAGAGTTAGGAAAACATTTCATATATTCATTATTCTTAGAAACTGGCTAGATAATAGAAATATTACGATGGCGTACTACGCATTTGTTCATAGTTTAATAATATATGGAGTACTTGCATGGGGCGGTGCGTACCAGAATAATTTCAGCTCCTTGACTGTGGCAATCAACACACTTTTACGAATAGCATTGAAATCGAACAGGCGTTCATCCTCTGCGAACCTATAGCACACTTGAAATACTACCTCCGAGAATCACCTATATATATAGACTGGCAGAAGATGATTTCCAGAAGTGTCAAAGAAGTAGGTTCACGAGATCGACAATGACTAGCATGCTGGCAATAGAACGCTCTAGAAGTGATTTCTTTACAAGACAGCTGCCTTGGTTGGCACCAGCGATTTTTGAACATCTCCCGTATACTATTAAATCCGCTACATCTATGTTAGAGTTTAAGAAAAAAGTGTTGGCCTACCTGAAGGAACAAGCAAACACAAATGTCATTATTCAAAAATTCAAGTTTTAAGGGGAATATTTATATCAGGGGTAAAATTAGCCTAAGGGCCGGTTTTTGAAACCATAGTCAAATCAGCGCAAACGAGTGGTTTGGTGACCACCGTCAAACGCGATTTTACAGCCGCTATTTTGTCGGCGTTTTTAGAACCATAGTCAGCGTTCCGACAGCTGACCACGCCGCTAAAATTTTGGCGCCTTGAATATTTTCCCTAGGTGAAATTTTTTCGTCATTGCGGGTTTTGACAACTCATTTGTGAGGAAGGAGTTCACATTTCCCGCTTCTTCTGCCTTCAACATGTCATTATTTTGAGCGTTATTTGAGCGAAAAAAGTAAACAATTATCTCCATCTCTTTCTACCACTCCGCACCCTCCGCGCCGCGGAGTCCGCGGCGGGCCGTCTCGTCAGTCAGTTGTTCCTCGTCAACCAATGAAAGCGGTGGTCACGGCTCCGTAAAAATTTGACCCCAGGGTCCTGCTGTGGTTACCGTTTCGTAAAAATAGCGGCCCGTAAAACGGAAACTAAGGTTCAAAAAACGCTTTTTCCGTTTTACAGCCGTCAGAGTCGTCTTTTACGGCCGTCAGAGTTAACTATGGTTTCAAAAACCGGCCCTAAGGGTTAGTTAGGTACCTACGTACCTAGTAGTAGTATAGTTGGACTGTAATTTATTTTTAGAATTACTTTTAGGACTTTGTAATTAAAATTGTAATAGTTATATACATTAATCGCATATACTTATATTGTACAACGAGAGCTGTTCGAGTCGGGCCTGGACGGGTCGTAGACCTTTAGGCCGGTATCGAAAAGACTGGAATAGGGAAAGCTCCATTGTAAGTTTACGAAAAACAAATGTATGTATAAAAATTTATGTGAATAATAAATAAATAAATAAATAAATCGCATCAAAATCGGTCAAGCCGTTCGGGCGTGATTCGGGCCACAGACAGACAGACAAACACACATACTCTGCTCTTTTATATAAACTCACTAAGTCAATTTTTGTCGAAATTCGGGTTTAAGTGCTACCTACAATAATTTTTCAAGCTCTTTCGATTGGCGTCGTCGGTTTTTGCCTCCGGGCATCCGTTTCCATGGAAATCACATTATGAGAATCTCACTAAGTCATTTTTTGTCGAAATTATACTGGAGAAATTCACTATAAGACTTATATAAGTCAATTAGTGACTTAATGAATTTCTCCTGGAAGAACATACCTACTACAGTTGACTTGATGAATTTCTCCTGTCTAGAAGAGCAGACGACTGTTGACTTAATGAGTTTCTCCTGTCTATCTAATAATGGATCATCATAATCACCCAAAATGGATAAGAGAAAATAACTAAGTCGCGCCATATCCAATTTTTTATCATCATTAAGTCATCATTAGTCTGGATAAATTCAATAAGTCAAGCGCCCTTTTCTTTCAGAAAAATGGTAATTTTATTACTTTTAGTACATCGTACATGATTGAGATAGGTATCAGTATAAATAAGACAATATGAAAACCCACAGGCTCAAATTTGGTATCTCTAGCTTTTTCCTAGCCGAAGCTATCCAACTTCTAAAATCAGAAAAACTTCAAACTCAAATTTCTCGAAACTGAGTTTTTTGACTTAGTGAGTTTCTGCTGTAAGCCGACGATATATAGAGAGATATGCCTTCGAGGGGTGGGGACTGATGCAAAAAAAAAAAAAAAAAAAAAACGACGCTCACTCTGAACGCTCCCACTTGAAATCGAACCTATGACTCATAGGCTATGAGGCACCAGGCTTGCTCCTTCCTCTCAAGATCCCTGCTGTTCTCTGTTTAGTTTTGGTCAAGCGCATAAGGAATTTCAAAATTTAAAGGTATACCTATTTGATTATAGTGACGTATAATATAATATATTAAATATATCCTACTTATATTATAAGTAGGAGTATATAAGTGGAGTTAATTCTGGGTTCTGTGTGCTGGGTTCTGAACTGCAGGAGTTCCACAAGTGAGCTTGGCCCACTCCTTTACAACACGGATCTCTCAGAAATAGTCATGAACACCATGACATTGTCCAATTTTGTTGATGAATCAGCTTACTTGGCCATAGACGAAAACAATACCTATACAAGTTAAATCGATCAACACCCAGCATACAACAATGAGCAGCAAAGTGGCCAATCAAAATGAATGAAAACAAGTCGGTAAATGTCGATTTCACTCAACTGTAGACCATCTAATCGTGGCGACGTCTTGACAAGACTTGTGTCAGGAAGTGTCACTAGTGATGTCAACAGAAGAAGTGTCACAAGTGATGTCAACAGAAGCGTACAAAACCGCTCGAACTTGCTTGCTTATGAAACAATGTAGTGTGTCACATAGAAAAACTACGTACTCTTTTTAAACTTGATATGTTTAATACATATAACTTATATTATAAGTTTTGTCTCTACATCAATAATTGGTAATTAATTATTAATTTCAAAAGAATATCGTTTATGAGTACTTGGAGCAATTAAAAAAAATAAAAAAATAAAAAATGCCGCAACTGGACTGCACCCCAACAAGTACCTTTGAATTTCACACCTTTCGCCCTTGGAGCGTTTTGACTGTGATGGAACCGATCGATTCAATTACTCGGGTCGCAGGGAGTCACCCTGGTGTGAATAGCTCTTCTATACCTTCTCGATGGCTCTCTCGATTTAATGGCCCAATCACTGCCACCTTAAAGGAAGGACGAGAGGTACGGAGAGAATAGCGTCCCAATCGGCCGACTCCATTTCTTGGCCAGAACATTCTGGGAAAAAAGCGTTGCTATACCTGTGAGTGTTTTAGTGTTGGTTTTTATTATATACGCCACTCCAGAGTTCTTTTTTTCATTTATTTTTCTTTATTTTATTTCATTTTTAATTCTTGTTTTTAAATTTTATTCAAATTTTTTATTTTTCAATCTTTTATTTAATTGATTCTGTTGCTCAATCTTTATTCAAAATAAAGTTCTTCACGTGGAGGTCGATTTTTACTTGACTGTGAGTATTTACTAGAAAAAACAAGCCATCAATTGAATGGGCCACGGAACTAGGTCAGAGAAATGGGAAAATTCGGCCGAACATAGTTGAACTAGTAATGAACAAAGTACTCAGTACAGTTAGCACTGAGAAATTAGGTGTCTGAGCAGAGGAAATCACTAGTGAATATTTGGCGTTTTGAATTTTCCCGCGGTGGCACTATAATTAATCCGCCAGAGTGCGCTAGCATAAGAAGGGACCGACGGGAATCTGCCGGAGGTGACGGCGGAAATGGCGGCCGTGAGCAGCCAATGAGAGAGTGGCGCCACTTTTCCCTCCAGATTCAAAGTTGAAATTTTCGACAGTGCCCTGGAAATTTGTATTACACCGTAGGAGCCCAAAACTCACTGCTACGCCTTCAAATTATGAAGTTCTTTCAGAAAAAAGTATTATTCGACAGTCGGTTCCGGGGCCCATTGAATAGATGAGCGCAACCTTTTTGTTATTACGCGAGAGAAACTAAGAAACAGTAGGTATCTAGCGACCAAACTATGCCACACAACACATCATCCACGTGATGCTCATTACGTAAACAACTGCACCCTAACGACCGATGCGTAATAAAACCTTATGCCGATCAGAGGTAACGAACGGCTCAGGCTGCAAAAATCGTTTTGGAGTCGTTGGAATCAGCCTGAAAAGCTCATTCCATAGACCCTTGTACCAATGAAATCGGACAAAAACTTTCGTCCCCCTTTTGAGGCCTCCTTAGTTACACATCAGAGATAAACAACTTTCGTCGTGAAGGACCTCCCGAAAACCGATGAGGGGGATGAGGGAGGAAAAATCAAGGTAGCCTATAACCACCCCCCGAACTCGCTGATGACAATGAGACCACCCTCATGAAAAACTGTTGAGCCGCTCGGGCGTGATGCTCTGTACACAAAAAAACAAAAAAACATACATGTCGAAGAGGTGAGCGCACCTTTCCATTTTTTGGAAAAAGGTTGCGCTAAAAAAACCATTCTTGAAATAAAAAAGAATTTTTTTATCACCCCTGATGATGATCCTGAAACAAAAACCAAAACATTCTCAACGGGCGCAACTCGGCGCAATTCTTTGTTTCAAATTCGTAATTTTGATACGGGCTCGTAGCTTAAGTTTAATAATAATTATTGGTTACCTACCTATTCTGCCATATCAGAGAAAACGTGGAAACTGGTGCGGTTTTTGGTTGAGCTCAGTAAAAATGTACAATTCGAAAAACCACGAAACAGGAACAGGACAGGAGGAAGAGGAGGACAGAAATACGAGGGAATAGACCGAAGAGGAGGAGGAAGTTGATCAAGTCCACATAGAAAGGCTCAAAACAGGAATAGGACAGGAGGGATCTGCGATCCCAGGAAGACCGAAACAGACACAAACAGCTCTTTCTACTTACTCATAGTTCTGCAAGACTTACTTAGTAAGATCATTAGTGAAGTCATTCAAAGAGGTGCTATTGATTTTGACAGAGAATCTGCTTGGTTGTTTTGAAAGCAGATTCTTTGATTCCGTGGACTTAGCGCACCTTGGTCCTAGCGCATATAGGAGCGAAATCAGTCGGCCTGAAATCAATTGGCACGGCGATAGCGCACAAGTGCAGGAGTTCGTTGAAATTTCAGACAAAGTGGTTTACACCACTGGTTCGGACCAGTGGTTTAAACCACTTTGCTCACGAAATTTGGATAGCAACCTCATCAGCGCGCACCAGACATAGAGTAGAGGTCGCGACCATAAAGCGACCAGTAGCGACCATAAAGTAGAGGTCGATAAAAGGGATGTTTTAATAGCACTATCAAATGCCCTCCTTACAAGCCTGTTGCCCAAACTGTTCTCGTCCTTCCTTACCCTCGAAAAGTGTGGTGTTTTGATCCAGTTGTAATACTTTTCTAGAGTTGTAATAATTTTCATTGAATTTTTTATTGTGTGCGTGATTTTTGAGAGATGAATAGGTACATTACCCATCTCAAGACCATTGCCTTCTATTCGGCACTCTACCCTTGGAAGACAAATTGGAAATAAAACGCTTGGGCGTATAATATCATTCCTATATTATAGGAATGTGGAAAGTGAGTCAGAGATCATGTCCGTTGATGTGTTATTTTTCTTCAATAGAAGACTTCATGCTAAAGGTTCCCAGTCAGCAGACCGACTACGAATATAATATAATAATATTATATTATATAATATATTATATTTGGGGGAAATTTAACTAGATATGTTATACGGTAGCATGTATTAAATTTAGCTGTTGAACCCCGTTTTGATTGTAGCATGAGCCGTCACTGGGAGGGTTGTAAGGAGGGATATTTATATCCAACATGTTATGTATAACCCCTCCAAATTTGGAGGTGGTAAGGGTGGGTTGAAAGTTCAGATAAGTGGTAGGAAAATCACCAAGTCCCTATGATAGTGAAGAAGATAATTTCGATCTTCAGTTACAATGGGATATTATGTAACTGATACCACAAATAATCTAGGGGTTTGGTTGAAAGATTATCTATTTAAATGTAGGTAGTCGTTCAATAGACTGATATGGGAATTGAAAAGATACCTATCTGCAATGAGCAACAACAGTTGTTGTTAACAACAGTTACTGTTATAGTAGGTAGGTATAATACCTACCTAAGTAGGAAAGTTCAGGAAATGTGACTCAATGAGCCAGCCACGAGAAAGAGACCACGCGGGGAAAATAACAGGTGGCTGTGAATTTAGAATATCGACAGTAAATCTGCAAAACCATGTTAATGAAGAGCCCTGGATCAGGGAAACGGATTCAGTCGAGACAGTTTTTAAGTTATATCGCCGAAATGATTTTATTGAGGAAGGTGCACGAACAGAACGATTTTTTTAAGAAAGTAGGGTGAGAGATAAGAACTGTTATCAAAAGAGGGAGAGCGCTGGTGACGTCATATGTGTAGCAAATTACCTACGTACCTCGTCACTCCCCCTTAATTTTTACAACCAAATGATTTTAGTCAACAGTGTACAGTTCAGTCTATCAAGAGAAAATATAATTTTTTTCAATAGATATTCGTAAGCCTTTAGAAGTTACTAAACAAATTTAAACAAATTTCAAGCTAATCACAAAATTTCACAGTACTAACTAGATTCAAAAGAATATAGTTGTTCAGAACTAGACAGTTTATAAACAAATTCATTTTACTTACTTTCTTTGATTTGCAAAAAAAAAAAATTCATGCATGATTAAAGCTTTAATACATTAACAATATCTTCTATAATATGCACTTTTAATTAAACAATCATTTAATACATCTCAGAATATTTTTTTTTCATGCTATTCAGTCATAATCTTGGCTTTGAAGAATTCAAATTTCATGATGCCTAAGGGTTTAGTAAGTATATCTGCGATTTGCTCGTCAGTCGGGCAATAAAGTATGAATAATTTTCCTTCAGTTACTTTTTCATGAACAAAATAATATTTTATCTCCACATGCTTGTTTCTTTTCATGACACCATCTTTTATTTGTTTTATCGTTGACGTATTGTCTACTAACAAGTCTGCTTGTAACTCTTTTCCTGTTAATTCAAAAATTAAATTTTTAAGATAAAGCAATTCTTTTGCACACTCAAACGCGGCGAAAAGTTCTGCTTCAGAAGTAGAGGTAGCAATGGTTGATTGTTTTTTCGAAGACCAAGACACAGGGCTTCCACAGAAGAAAATGATGTACCCTGTTGTACTTTTTCGTCCTGGCACTTCGTTGGCGAAGTCAGCATCGCTGTAGCCGGTTAACTTCTCATCTTCTTCTTTGTTTTCTTGGAACTGGATTCCGAAGGTTTTTTTTTTAGAAAGATATCTCATGATCCTCTTCAGGTTGGCAACATCTTGAATTGTTGGAGAGGAGACACTCCTACTGCAGAAATTGACGGCGTACGCTATGTCAGGTCTACTTTTATTAGACAAGTAGAGAAGAGAGCCGACACATTCGCGATAAGGGAATGAGCTGTCGTCAGCAACGCTATTATCAAACGCGTTACTTCCAAGTATCAACGGGGTAGCAGCTTGCTTAGCTTCCGTCATTCCATATCGTTCCAGAACTTGGTCGGTGTAGGCTCGTTGAAGTAATTGTACAGTACCTCCTCTTCTCTGAATTTCCATCCCTAAGTATGAGCAGGGAGCGAAGTTTGTCGTCATCTCAAATTTCTTCCGAAGTTTCTTCAGCAGCGTTTCCATCTCATGTTTACTTTCACCTATCAATATTCCATCATCAACATGAATGCCGAGGATGAGGGTCCTTTTTCTGTTGATATAGATACATTTTTCCGTTTTAAGAGAGTTAAGCCCATTTTCGTTCAACACAGAGCTCAGTTTTTCGAACCATTTTAGAGGCGCTTGCTTAAGACCATACAGTGCCTTTCTTAAGCGACATATGCCAGGAGGGTAACCTTGTGGTAACTGCATGTAGATTTCTTCAGAGAGATCGCCATGCAAAAAAGCTGTTTTCACATCGAATGTGGCCATTGGCCAGGCATTTTTAACAGCATAGGCCAAAATTAGGCGTAAAGCGCTCGCACCAACTACCGGGCTGAAAGTATCCAGGTAATCAACGCCAAAACGCTGTTGACAGCCTCGTATGACCAAGCGAGCCTTGTGACGACCGTTATCCTTTTTTTTAAGAACCCACAAACTGGTTAGAGCTTTCTTGTCTGCTGGTTTCTCAGATACCTCAATCCAGGTGTTATTTTCAGCAAGGGCCGATTTTTCCTCTTCTATTGCCTTCAGCCAGGATGACTTCTCAACTCCTGCAATGGCTTCCTCGTAGGTAAGAAGAGCGTCCTCATAGTCATCATCATCGAAGTCGGTGACGTAATTATTTTTGAGATGAGTGGGAAATTTCCGCTCTCTTTTTCCTCGGGTTTTCTCTGTCCTTTCAGGTGTTTCATTGTGTTTCAATTTTTCAGGTGAAGGTTTTACAGGTGTCTTCGGTTTTACAGGTGATTTTTCAGGCGTCTTCGTTTTTACAGGTGACTTTTTAGGCTCCACATCAGAGAAACCAGAGTTGGTGTCGCTGTCTGATTCCGAGTCAGTGATGTAGTGAGTCTCTTTCTTTGGCTCCTCTTCTGGTCTAGGGTCACAAAAGTATACATCCCTGGAGTAGATTATTTCCTTTTTTTCATTGTCCCAGAGCCGGTAGGAATTTGGCATGTACCCTATAAAAGTGTACTTCTTAGTTTTACTGTCGAGTTTCTTAACATGTTTCAAGTTTTTCGCATAACATGAACTTCCAAAAACTTGCAATCTTGACATATCTGGTTTTTTCTTGAACCACATTTCTGCAGGTGTGGTTTCAACTGCCTTAGTTGGGCTCCTATTCAAAAGATATGTAGCAGTCAGCAGGGCTTCTCCCCACATCTCCTTTCCTAAGTGGTTTGCATCGAAGAGTAGGGCCCGAGTCTTGTCCATGAGAGTTCGCCCTAGTCGTTCCGCATGCGAATTTAACTGTGGTGTGTAGGGAGGTGTGTAGTCGAGCGAAATCCCTTTTTCATCACAAAACCTCCTGAATTCCTTCGAAACATATTCTCCGCCATTGTCTAACCGAATTTTACATACCTTCAGTGACCAGTGGTTTTCAATTTTCTTTACATAGCTTGTAACGGTAGCACAAACCTCTGATTTTGAGCGTAACAGAAATGTTCCTGCAAAGTGGGTGAAATCGTCCAGGATGGTAACAAAGTACTTGTATCCATCCCAAGTAACCTCCTCCACACTTACAACGTCCGTGTGAAGAAGTTCAAGAGGTCTTGTAGCTCTAGTTCGATTTTCACCGAAGGGTAGACGTGTTGCTTTTGATTTTATGCAAACTTCACAGGCCGAGAGGTTCGCCAAGTCCTTTTTATTCACTTTAATGTCTGCTGAAAGTTTGGCTAGCTTTTCCATATTCTTCACTCCAAGATGACCCAGCTTCCTATGTAGCTCAAAGCTGGAGCTCTTAGTGGCGATGAGAGCTGCTCCACTGCTTCCAAGTTCAACCTCATACAGACCTCTGTTAGTTTTAGTCCCTCGGAAAATTATGTCATCATCCTTCAAGACTTGTACATTTTCTCCTTCAAAGATGACTTTACCACCGTTCTTTGTTATGGCATTTACTGAGATTAGGTTCTTAGAGAGTTCAGGAATAAACAATACATCTTGAAGAGTGCAGTCGTCGGTGACGAAATTTCCGGCACACTCAGAATTTATAGTGCTGCAGCCATGGGCGGTGTTAATTTCTTTACTTATTTCACGCGTTGCCGAGAGAATTTCAACAGTATTTGTCATATGGGACGTAGCGCCTGAGTCTAGGTACCATTTTGTGCTTTCTCCACGGGAAATACCTTCTTCAACCAAAAAAGCAGCGGTTTTTTTTGTATTTGTCGATGTTTTATTGGACGATTTACCATTTCCGTTGTTTTTAGAACCACGATCTTTCCTGAAGTAACACTCCTTTTCGTCGTGATTGTTTTTACGATTTTTACAAATATTACAGCGGAATGTTTTCCGTGAATTTTGGTCTGATCGACGATTTTTACGGCCTGTAGCGTAGAACGCGGCAGGTTTTCCAGCGTCCGTTTCGGGGCGATTTTCTTCTGTCAACAGCCGAGCGACCAAGTTAGTGAGAGTTTTATCACCTTTACTCGTACTTTCCCACGCTCTGACAAAAAGACCGAATTCGGGCGGAAGAGATGAAGTTATTTTAGCCATTATCATGTTTTCATCGATTTTATTTGGTGAATATGAATTAATTGTGTGAGCGAGGTTTTCAATTTTACTTATGTTAGTAGCAACATCCAATGTACTATCAAACCTGTAGGCGAAAAACTCAGACAAAGTCGTATTTTGTTTGACTTCGGAGTCCCTTTCAAAGATCGATACAAGTTTCTTGTACATCTCATTTGCTGTGGAGCATGTAAGGATATGGGATGGGGGGCAATATGTCGACACATAAACTGGTCGACAAACGGCCCAGAAGCCGTGTCGACATCTTTCAACACCAAGAGTTGAACTAAGTCGACTTCACTGGCATTGGAAATACGGCGACATAAAAATACAGCGACAAGTCGACAAGTTTCAACACCCCTTGTTGAAAAAGGTCGTCCAAGTCAAACAAGGGGATACGACGACAGATTTCCATCGACATCCTTCGTATACCTGCGAAGTCTCGAAGGGAAATGGCAGACACTCTACCTGGCCAATTATAGATCAACAAAGCCGGATGACTTACTGTAGGCCTACGAAGTTACGAAAGTAGGCCTGTTGAAGAGTTACAGTTAACAAAAACAGGTAGATGGCCCCTATCCCTATCCTAACACGTTGCACTACCCTTTTCGCGTAATTTGGTCGTAAGTATTTACGTTGGAGTTCACCTCATCAGGCTTCCCCTCCCGGAATAATTCAATTCAATTATTGAAAGTGACTTCTCATGACTCATCGGCTTATGACTTAGCGACCAACAAACTCACCCTCCCCCGGTGGTGCCTTAATGAATTGCAAAATTATTTTGATGAAATACCTATGAAATGAAAATTTGTTTTTAGTTTATTGTTATTACATTATTTCATTATTCTATTAAAGTCATTTTTAAAAAGGAAGGAATTATGGCTATTGCACAGGAAACTGGAAAACCCCTAAAAAAAGAAAGTTAGTTTTGCGTACTTTTACCGATGGTTTAAGTAAATCAGATTATATTCATGATAATTATTATCATGAATAGTTGCAGAATGCATATAGTCCAGGCAACAAAGACGAAAAAAGGTCTTGAGGTAGAAAAAAAAGAAAGATAAAAAACAACATACAAAGTTCAAGTAACAACTAAAGCAACATACAAAGCAAGTAACATACTAAAAGTTCTGGGGGGTGGGGGTGCTGCGTTATGAGGGGGGTCTTAGGCCAGGCAAATTAGGAAAATAAAAGGCAGTTAGCTGAAAGTTTAGTAATAGTCGTAATCACCACATTCCTTTATGTTTTTTGGGTCGCTGAACACGACTCTGAAGTTTGTTGGCACTTTTTCCGGTTTTTTGCTCATATCTCCCTAACTATGCGTTCTAACGACATGACCACTCTATACAACATGGAAGTACATAAGATTTTCTACAAAATGCACTAGTAGCATTAAATGATTCGTGTTCAGCGACCCAAAAAACGTATAGGAACGTGGTGATTACGAGTATTACTAAACTTTCTGCTAACTTTTCTAATTTGCCTGGAGTATCTCCAAAGGTCCCTTTTTCAGGATTTTAGTGAATTCACTAAAATATTCATATCTCGGAAACTGTGCCTTTTTCGATAAATCATGCCCTATAGTAAAATTTCATTTAAAAAAAGATGTTTTTTTTTTTTTAAATGAAAGATGATATGATTCTGCACAACTTTGATTATAAACACTTTTTCCAAATTCCGAACCGTTTTCGAGATATACCTAGGTACGCCTCGGAAAATCGGTTAACTTTGGAAACCAGTTTTTTACCTGTACCTACCTGTATTGACCTAAGCCCAAGGAATTTATAAGATCTACTTGGAATGGGATCTGGGGGCACCTTTTCGCGAGCATGTTTGACTTGGTCATCATTACGAGCTCCAATATATTCATCCTGGGCAACGTACTCAATTACTCCTTCACCACGAATGGAAGCAGCGTTGAATGCATCCACATCAGATGCATTCACCCTAGATTCTAGGGTACGAAAGAACAGTCGTATCGATTCAGGGTAATGCTCGTCCACATATTCTCGTGTTACAAATCTACTCTCAATTAGTTCCTTTTCTTCAGGTAGTAAATGCTGAACATCTCCAATTTTCGTTAATATAGGTAGACGAGAAAGTAACATCAGCTTGACGCATTACTTGGACAAGTGGATAATACTGAGTGAATAATACACACATTCTCGCAACAAAAGTTTTGTTTACTGCGTTTATAGATTGGAGTTTGACATACAGGGGGTAATTGTCGTAGATCACCGCAGAAAACCATATTCATACCAGCGAAGGGACGTTCATGATCGTGAAGAATATGCTGCAAACGAGAATTTATTTGTCCAAGTAAACCTGAGCCGATCATACTGCACTCGTCGATAAACACTATCCTCACATTGTTGAAGGCAGTTCTGAATGAATTAAGTGATTCAACAGAGAGACCAGTTTCACGTTGCGAGTTTCCAATTCGAAAAGCAGCGTGAACCGTAGTACCATTGATCGCGGCTGCGGCCATACCAGTTGAAGCTGTAGCTACGTAAGCATTGAACGCTACATTATGAGCTTGAGAAAATCGATTATAGGTCTCCATCATCAACTTCATTGTGAAAGTTTTGCCACAACCAGCTGGACCGGTGAGAAAGATTTGAAGCGGAGTCTTCTCATCATCTTTTTACATACGATGTATCGCTTCCAGAATCAAATCGCGCTGACGCTTATTTGTCCGTCTCATTGCTAAACAAGACGAATTGTCTCGGGCATGTTCTCATCTACCTGTTCTTTTGGGTCATTTTTTAACCAAAGTAAAATGTGTGCGTGTGGACTGCCTCTTTGCTGAAACTCTATACGTTTAAAGTACTCTATGACGCGGTATGAACCAAATGGACTGTAACGCGACGACTGCAGCAAAACATTATCGTGTCAACTAATTTGTCAACATACAAGCAACAAGTAACTGGGTCTTCATGTACAAGGGATGTACGCAAATCAGAACTCATTTCATTCACAGGATCACCTTCCCCCGGCCATTCTTTATCGTGATGCAGTCGATAGAGTAGGCTTTCTCTGCATCCAATATTGCTTCAATCAAATGTTTGTACTTGTCGAGTAGAAACAGTTTCTAGTAACCAACCGCCAAACTTCCTTACAGACCAATCATGTGATTATAGTTTTCGCGATTATGTTCCGTAACAAATTTTGGTGTCGTTACGAAAATTTTAGAATGACCCCCAGCCCAAAAACATATCTATGTTAAAAAAAGATGGGCAGGAATCTGAATCCAGGCCTACATTTCCTGAATCTTCCTAATTGTTTTGAGTTAGGTTGAGGGCTACAGTTGGCAAGGCAGTGTCAATGACCCACTTCCCAAGACCCCACGGGACAAAGGCTGAGGACAGGTAGTGGCCAAACAACCCTTTTGTCGTCGTTCAGCAGTCGACCAGTTTCAAGAGCGGTGTTTTTAGCTCATTTTCCACTCTGATGTTGAAATACAGCGAAAAACGGATCTCAAGTTTTCGACATAAATCAGTCGACCAGTTTTAAAGATGTGCGTTATCGACGTTCTTCAACACCTGGTGTGGAAATATGGCGACAGGAGGTGTCGACCAGTTTATGTGTCGACATATTGCCAAGTTCCCAGGATATGCACCCGGCACTTTTTATCTATACTACTAACTATTGCATGTCGAGCCCGAGCATCTTTACGCTTCCACTCGGCTCGTTGTTCGAGTTTTATATCCTCAAATTTTACATCACCATCTACGATGTCAAGTAAAGCCTTAGATTCGAAAAGGATACGGATCTCAAATTTCCACAGCGGGAATCCGTTGACGTCGCACAGCTTATCAACGTTCGCCACCTCGCGCTCGAACTCGTCCGACATTTCGCGATACTTTAATTAACGCACTTCCCGAACTGATTTTTACTGGGCCGAATAACCTAATGAAGAGCCCTGGATCAGGGAAACGGATTCAGTCGAGACAGTTTTTAAGTTATATCGCCGAAATGATTTTATTGAGGAAGGTGCACGAACAGAACGATTTTTTTAAGAAAGTAGGGTGAGAGATAAGAACTGTTATCAAAAGAGGGAGAGCGCTGGTGACGTCATATGTGTAGCAAATTACCTACGTACCTCGTCACATGTATGTCCCATTTTCGACGAAAGTAATGTTTTCAAAAGTTTTTCAGATTATATTTTTAGTCAGAAGTTTTTACAGTCCCCTGTAAAATTTCCAAAAATATGCATGTATGTATGGTAACCATGTATACATGGTTTTGCAGATTTACTATATATATAGATATATATATGAGTATTGATGAATTTAAATGATTCTGGGGTAAAGAATGAGAGCGGGGGACATGGCACCTGTGATGATGCTTGATCGAGAGCCTGTTCCAGCTGAAGCCTAGCCTCACTTCCTGGTGAAACGAAGCCATGCAAAGTCATCAAAACATTGCAACAGGTTTCAAGGCGTTTAGATGGGGAAGTGGGCCGGAACAAAAGAAAGGAGGACAAGGAATTTTCAAGTGAAGGAGCGAATGGCACTCGGTTGTCTTTGTCCTACCTGGTGATTCAAAACGGTCAGGTTGGTTACAGATAGCTACGGGGTTCACACATCGATGTTAGTTTACTACATCGATGGTTTCACAACGACCAAATGCGGAAAGGTAGGCGGCTGAGGGAGTAAAAGGCTCTACAGTGTAGAGCGTAGAGCTAGCAAAGAGGCTAGGTAAAGTGGTCGCCAGACGCTCCTCATGTCTCATGTCGGACAACATAAGGTACTGGTATAGTATGCGGTCTACCGACCCTCCGGTGGTATAGTATGCGGTCAACCCCCAAAAAACATGGTACATAATGACATATGATATGATAGGAAGTCAGGATATGATGGGAAGTAGGATAAGGAAAATGGAAGTCACTTTAGAATCGAGGGTAATTTGTGCCGGGACGTGCTGCGAAATTTTTGAAAAGCGGGGGAAAATGGGTGGTCCTGAATAATCGAGACATAGAAACTATCGTGCCCACATAACTTAGGTACGTACACGTAACAGTACCTAGGGATGACAATCTTCTCTGAAAATTCTTTTTAGGGTGTATTATCGATTGTTTTACGATCGATCAATTATGCCGGTTTTAATTGATTATCGATCACGGGTTCGAGCCGTGGTTCGAACGGTACCTGGCCCCTGTTCGTTCTCGAACGGTTTTCTGTATTACGTCGACTTTTACGGTCGTCAGAGTTAACTATGGTTTCAAAAAGAAGTCAGTTTACGTCGTTACCTTTTGAGAGCCATGCATTACTTCTCCTTCCCATTTCCCGAGGAAGCATCGTTGAAAAGAAAAAACAAACCCTTTTATTATTCCCAAGTCTAGAAGTTTACATCGGGGACTTGAAATACCGCAGGATGAAGCGTTTTAAAAAGCAAATATCTCAAACTGGGTGGAGGAAAAGTAGGTAGCATGAATATTTATAAAGTGCGCCCGGGGATTCATGAATGTGACGCTTCCTTAGCTTTTTCTCGCCTGTCCCTAGTAGTAGGTTATTATTTAAGAACGCCCATTGAAACCCTTCCTAAACGATACCTATTAAATTTTGGTGTTTTCAAACCTTCCTTGACTTGGGAAATGAGAAAAAGCGCCGAGCAGTGTGACCAGACCAAAGAACTTATAAGAACTACCTGGAATGGGATCTGCCGGCTGGAGAGCGGTCCGGTTTTAGTCCCCCACCACATAGGTAGAAGCCCTCTCGACTTGCCTACTTGACGCTATTTTTCGCCCAAGTAATGTTCTCATGATCATGTAAAAGAGAGATTTAAAAAAAATTCTACTGCCCAAAACGGCGTACGTCGACAGACATTTCGAATTTGAAATCTAAACCTCTTGAAATGGATAATGTGAAATTTCGAGGCCGATCGGAGTCGTCGACTTCCGTC
Source organism: Pilophorus perplexus (assembly GCA_955831195.1). NCBI lineage: Eukaryota > Metazoa > Arthropoda > Insecta > Hemiptera > Miridae > Pilophorus > Pilophorus perplexus. The sequence continues at coordinate 20,535,006 of OY037008.1, forward strand.
GCGATTACAAGGTGTATTATTCCAAGAATAATAAACCAATAGCGTAAGGACGTTTTTCCACGAAACGATTAATCGTTTCTAAATTTTTAGACCCTTTCAATATCCAGGAGGTCAAGTATTTTCCGAGTAATTTTGGACGTATAATCCATTTTTCGAGGGCCCACATCTGTCCGGACAATGTACCTACCTACAGATTTGTTTTTCCAAATTTTTTTATTGACACAGAATTAATTTTCGCAAAAGTAACCGATATCAATGAATAACCGTTGTATAAAATTTGCAGCGTTTTTCTGTAATGGTACCTACTCGCTTACTTTCTGCAAATCACCCCTGACCTACATAATCCAGCAATTACATTGCTTACACACTTAGATTGCAGGAAGTCAAATGTGATTTTAGTTGCTTTTTCTTCACGGGTTGTTTGGTTTGCTCCTTAGAATTTAGTGGTAAACTAACCGTGTCTCATTTGCATTTAGACTCGAAATGGAGGTCTAGAAGAGGCAGTTCCTTTCTGTATTACGAGCAATATCATCCACCAGTTTTGAGGTCTTCCTCCTCACGTCCAATTCCGGGGTAAAGTACATACTCGTACAAGTCGTCCGCTTTATTGGAAGCCTCGGGGAAGAGAATGGAGGTTATAATGGGGAAAGAACGAGGAACTCGAGGTTATAGCCTATATAACCCTCTTCTCCCACCCAGATGAGAGATGTTAGGGGAAAACAAGAGGTTCCCGTGAAGGTTCAATCAACTCGAAATCAACGCCATCACTTTTCAACACTCCTTCCAACTGGAATTATACGGGAATATCAAAGTTGATTCTCGTTAAATCCATCCTTAGGCAGTCCACTCCATTTACAGCAGGAATTTCTAGCCCATGGAGTAAACTAGCTTAAATAGCGGGGCGCTGGCAGTGAAATGTAACGACACCACTCCATAGGCATAGCTGAGTATTTGCAAGGTATTTGCTCCACACCATCCCCCAGATGTCGGTCCGTCATCCCATCCCCATTATGGGCCGTCGGGATGGAGCCTGGAATGAGTCAAATATAACCTCAAAACTGTACTTTTGGTTAATTATTCTTGGAATAAAACACCTATAATAGGTGTTTTATTCCAAGAATAATTAATTCGACCTCCATCGTGATTCAAATAATTTGAATCACGATCAGGATTCAAATAATTTGAATCACGATGGAGGTCGAAAATTCTGATCGGCCTCAAAATGAGACATTATTATAATGTCTCATTTTGAGGCCGATCAGAATTCTATAATAGATAACAGATCTGTTTCATGACACGAAGATAACCATCTGAGCCGTATTGGTAGTAGGCATTTTTCTAAAAATCTGAAATTTTGATAAAACTCTCGGTTTACCATTTAGTTGTGCCCGCAAGGTTTTCAGCACGATCACCCAAACCCGTAATTGGACATTTGGAAACACAATATTGGACCTTTTCCGTTATCGTTCCTCTGGCCGCCCGACCGACCGATCCAATAACCCCCCCCCCCACACGATTTTGGTTGGCTTTGGGTGCGTTAAAGCCATCGGGAGGGGTGTGTATGTAAGTCGAAATCGAGGGGGGGTTATACCCGTACACAGCTTCGGTCGGGCCGGAAAAGGTCCCTAATATTTTCTCATTAGGCACTTAGGTATTAATAAATTCCACCTAATATTATAATAATATAGCTAATGAAATATTGGACTGGCAAATAAAATATTGGAAAAAATATTGTTATGTACCTGTAATATCTGAACTTAATAAATAATTGATATTATTAGGTACTTGAATTATTAATTTAATAATAATTATTATTATAACTATTTTAATAACATTACTGTAATATTAATAGTATTATTAGCTCTATTTTATTATTAGCTATAGTAGGTACCTTAATAAAATTTACATTTAATGTACAACAGGCCGTGCGTGTTCAGGAGTGTGAACACCTGAATACTATTACCTATCTTGCAGCCGACAGCCAGATGATGGATGGGCTTGTGAGGCAGAATATTTTCAACACTGCTGTTATGCATTCTCAGTCACACGTGTAATTTATCATAACGTACGACTAACACCAACATTAAATGTTGGAGTTACTCATTCCTTATCATAATGATGAATTATAGGGAGGTACAGGCACGGGTGTTGCCAGACACAATTTCTAACTGGCAGAAAAGAAAGGACCCGTGATTGTACATAATATGTATCAAGTATATTATGATTATTGTATACCACTAATTCTGAGTGTGACTTTCGTACCTATGCACGTTACAAGCTTGCTAATCGGTCAGCGATAACACAGGCGGTATCTTCACGAAGCTCTCTCATCACAGAGCTCATCACACACCCATTGTTTGTTCCCCAATTCTGACGAAAATAACTTATACAAATGAAAAGAACTGGCTCCGTTCATCCGACCAGGAAAGCCATATAGGTATCAATAAGTAATAAGTAATTTGCATCCACACCAGGTGACGAAGACCTCGACATGCCGGTGCTCCACTCATAAACAGTTTTGTGATATACCTTCTGTAGGTATATACCTACTGTAGTGATATAGGTACCTACTGTAACAGTTTTGCTATCCATGCATCCCCATCCACCTCTGTTGTCATTATTAATAAGATAATTAATGATAATTATCAGCTAGCCGGGTTTGAGCTGCCTACACGAACTTTCTATTACCTTGTGTTTTCTTTTGTTGTCACTATATTTTGTAGCAAAATACAATATTATTGTAGAGAATTTATCTATAGTAAACCTAATAATAAAATAATTATTATTATGGCTATGGGCATTTTGGGGGGAAATTCATCTCATCTCCCGTGGGGCTCTGTGGGGCCAAAAGAGGGGCTGCAGAGGTGGTTTTTGAAGTGTTTTGGCTATGGGGTCGAGATAGGTGTCGTTTTCGATTATATATTAACACTTTTTTTATTGACAAAATAATTTTGCCCAATTTTTCTATAAAAAAGAATAATAAACCTATGTGTAAAATTTGCATCGTTTTCCCGTTCCTTTTTACGGGCTACTAACAAGCTCAATGCGTAAATGGCATGTGCAGCAGCAAAAATTTGCTTACACCGGTCTTCCATCTCTGAAGCGAGTAGGGTACACTGCACTTACTTAAAAAAAAACCTCCACTTCCACCACTTTCTGGCCCCTGTACTGTCCAACACAGCACAAGTACCTAACACAGCATTCCTTATCTCAAAGTCGGTTACCATTTTGGTTTACGCGTATTCGCTCGGTCTATTCGGCTCAGAATGCAACCTTTTTGTTTACGCTAATTCACTCTGCTTATTCGGCTCAGAATGCTGCCTATACTACAGGTATATTTGCATTGGTCGAACTGTTAATGGCAGCATCATCCATTTCCTTTGAATGGGGTTCCCCGGGACTCAAAACGTTTCTACATAGGGACGACTAATTTGAGCAAACATTCCCTTTGTGAAAATAACGAGTCTATGTTATGGTAGAGGTGCTGGGCGACAAACCTCTGCCTGGCTAAGGAAAAATGGGACCTACAAGCGCTTTTAGCTTCATTAGGGATGCTATTGTTAGGGATAGAAGGGTTTTGCCCACTCGACTTCCATGGACGCTAGTGAGAGTGTTTGGAAGGTGCTCAACTTCCCAAGAGGTGATAGCGAGGAGGTGGAGGTTCCTCAGGTAATACCAGGCACAACACTCCCTTCCCAGTGGGAAGTTCCCACCACACAAGTTCCAACTGGAAACAGACATTTTCGGAGCTTTGCCACTTCACTGTCTTCCTGATCTCAGCGTTTAGTGTTATCGCTTGCGTACTATTTATCCTTCCATCGGTGGGGAAACTCCTGCAGCGACGTTCCATTCCCATTCCACTTTGTTGGTACTTACAACCAAGTTTAACGAGATCGCAATACCACTTCCACTCAATTTGCCTCGTCGCCCATTTCTCACAGTAAACCAGCAGAGCTTCAGTGAAAAAAAAAAAAAAAAAAAGATATTGCAACTTTGATAGTGATGAGCAAAACTAATTTAAATACCTAATCAAAAGCCGAGGCCATAACGCAAAGTGTTGCGATCTGCGGACCCGAGGGAAGATGCAGCCACAGAAAAGGATGATTCGCATACTCTAGGCTTACTTGATGTGTCAGGATACTGTGGAGATGCACAATCTTTGGAAAGGAACTAAGGGGAATCGAAAAAATGGCGCTTGGGCCCTTTTGCATATGGCATCCTTCAAGTGTGCATGTGAATTAATTCACATTCGCATCATCAGTTGAGAATTTACAAAATTCATATACTTATTTAGTTGTGAATTTAAAAAAAATTCGCCGATTTATTTGCTAATTAAAGAAAATTCACAGGCTTTTTTGGGTACCTAATTATTAACATTTTTTACAAATTGTTTGTGATTTTAATTTACAGAAAAATTGTGAATGTGAATTAATGTTTCTGTAAAATGTGCCCAACTCTGCTAACAGGGAACAAAAATATTTGAGATCATTCTAACATTAAAGCAACTCGAGGAGGATCAATCCGTAAAACCCTTTCACATGGAAGCATTTCACGGCCCGTACGATCACTTTGAAACTTCACCTGTTCCAACTTCATCAAATTTTCTACAACTGGGCGAGCAACAAAGAGGTCGCTTTGGTAGTGGGTACGCATTCGACTGATAGGGGATATTGTATTTTAGGAATTCCCTTTGTCGGGCCGTTTCGCAATTCACGAAATGAATAGACCGCCTGACTGTGCAGGCGGTTCTTTTAAATAGAACTTTTATTGGAATTCCAATTTTATGTGGAACGAGATATAAGCCATGCGTATCCATATGTATATAAGTATAATATAGGTACGTATAGAGTGGGTAAGAGAAATGTCTCTTACTCACCAGTTTATGCAATTGTTCACACTTTCAAATTGCGAATTTTTGGTTTATTATTCTTGGAATAATACACCTATGTTTTCGCGACGGGGGTCGACGACTCCGATCGGCCTCAAAATTTGACATTATCCGTTTCAAGAGGTCTACATTCTAGATCCGAAATGTGCGTCCGCCGTACGCCGTCCCCCGTCCGCCGTCCAGGTCGTTTTGGGCAGTAGGAAGTTTTTTAAAAATCTGAAATTTTGACAAAATACTTGGTTTACCATCTAGTCGTGCCCGCAAGGTTTTCAGTCCGATCGCCCAAACCCGTGGGGCGCTATGGGGCTAAAATGGGGCTACGGGAGGGGGTTTTTGAAGGCTTTTAGCTATGGGATCGAGTTAGGTGTCGTTTTCGAAGTATTTTTGGACGCAGAATCCATTTTCGGGGGTCCCGGAACGATCCGATTTCACTGTTGCGATCTGTAAGGCTTTTATGGGGCTAAAAATGGGATTTTTGAAGGATCCCAAGAGTTTAAATATTTTTCGAGTAAAAATATAAAGAATTTTCGAAAAAAAAACAATTTTTTTTAAACAAAAATCAAAAAAAAAAATCCAAAACATTTTTTTCTTTCAAAATTGTTTCCATTGACAGAAATAATTTTTGCACAAGTAGGTAACCTATATCAAAGAATAATAAACCCTTGTGTAAAATTTGCAGCGTTTTCCTTTGGGGCTCAATCTTGAAAATGTTCAGTTCCCCAGAGCAAAAATGTTCAGTTTTTGCAATCTATACATCTTGAAACGTATAATGTCAAATTTTGAGCTCGATCAGAATTTTCGACCTCCGTCGCGATTATAATTTATAGAGTTGAATTATTCCCTGAATAATAAACCAAAACCGCATTCCTCAAATTTCCAAGTTACCTATTGATACCTACATCTGGTCATGAACTAGGCGGGCCAACATGGGCCGTATTTTTCAGTGTTGAATTGGAAAAGACTAACAAATACCAAATAATTATTTGTTCGTTTTTTCCAATAATTGGAAAAGTGTTGAATTATTCAACACTGAAAAATACCGAATTTTGTAATTATTACAAAATTCGGTAAATGGGTAAAGGGGGGAATGAACAAAACCAAAAAAGAAATTTTTTTGAGGAAATAAAATGATTTTAGTAAAAACAAAGGACCTTTCTTAGTTGAAGGGGGGGGGGGGGGGGAGGGCTGTAGATGGCTATTATAGCCATTATAGTAATGGCTATTATAGCCATTACTATAATAGTAAGGCAGATATTTCTGTGTGCATGAGTGAAAGTCGGCTTTGTCGTTGAGCGTCCCCTTCCTTACCTGCAGAAGCCCATTGTCGCCACTTGTAGGGGAAAATCCTGAATCTTTCCCATTGGGATCTTTCCAATGTAAGGAAGGGTGAAATACCTGTGAGAAGACAGATTCACCACCAAATGAGAAAAAATGTGCTAAGGTTTAAGAATGATGAGCCTTCAATTCGTTGGAAGTTTAATTAACAAGCCATCAATTGAATTGAATAGAAGAGCGCAACATTTCTGATACTACGAAACCCAAACTGTAACTAAGAATTCGTAACTTGACACACTAGGTATCTAACGACCAAACTATGTCGTCCGGATCGGACGAATCGTCGACGACGGAGGTGATTTGGATAGCCTATAACCACCCCCAGAACTCGCTGATCACAATGAGGCCACCCTCCTGAAAATCTGTTCAGCCGTTCGGGCGAGATCCTGTGATACACACACACCCTCACCCTCACCCTTATCCGCAGATGGTACAGAAACGGGACGCGAAACCGTGTGTGTGTGTATGGTGCAGAAACGGGACGTCGCCGAAACGTCCAAAAACGTGTTCAGGAAGCAAAATGAAGTATTTTGATACAAAAAATTTCGCTTACACACGCCATGAATTTGACCCATGTGTGGATACACACAGAAGAAACGGGACGTTGTTTTGGTACACACCTACTTTATGGGACGTGTGTAAGGTTAATTCGTGTATGCTACACTTGTGGGATAAAAACTTGGTACAATCTTAATACTGCCGTCGGCCGTCCGAGCCGGTTTGGGCAGTAGGCATTTTTTTAAAAATCTGAAATTTTGACAAAATACTCGGTTTACCATCTACTGGTGCCCGCAAGGTTTTCAGCCCGATCGCCCAAACCCGTGGGGCGCTATGGGGCTAAAATGGGACTACAGGAAGCTTTTTTACTAGGTATGGGGTCGATTTAGGTATAGGTTTCGAAGTACGAAGAATCCATTTTCGGGTTTCCAGAACGATCCGATTTAACCATGGGGATATACCTACGGGGCTTTCATGGGGCTACAAGCGGCATAGAGCTGTTTTGGGCAGAATCTGATGGATTTTTTTTTTAATCTGAAATTTTGACAAAATACTCGGTTTACCATCCCACACGGGAAATAGATATCTATAGATATCTTTAGATATCTACAGAATGTCTATCATAGATATAGATGACAAAAGATATCTTAAAGATATCTATATTACATCTATTGTTAGATATCTTTCAGTAGAGATTATTTAGATGACAAAAGATATCTAAAAAATGTCTAGTTTACATCTATTGTTAGATATCTTTCAGTAGCGCTTATTTAGATGACAGAAGATATCTAAAAAATGTCTAGTTTACACCTATTGTTAGATATCTTTCGGTAGAGATTATTTAGATGACAAAAGATATCTAAAAAATGTCTATATTATATCTATTGTTATATATCTTTCAGTAGAGATTATTTAGATGACAAAAGATATCTAAAAAATGTCTATATTACATTTATTGGTATATATCTTTCAGTAGAGATTATTTAGATGACAAAAGATATCTAAAAAATGTCTAAATTACATCTACTGTTAGATATTTTTCAACAGAGATTATTTATATGACAAAAGATATCTAAAAAATGTCTAGATTGCATCTATTGTTAGATATCTTTCAGTAGAGATTATTTAGATAACAAAAGATATCTAAAAAAATGTCTAGATTATATCTATTGTTAGATATCTTTCAGTAGAGATAATTTAAATTACAAAATATATCTAAAAAATGTCTATATTACATCTATTGTTAGATATCTTTCAGTAGAGATTATTTAGATGACAAAGGATATCTAAAAAATGTCTAGATTACATCTATTGTTAGATATCTTTTAGTAGCGATTATTTAGATCACAAAAGATATCTAAAAAAATGTCTAGTTTACATCCATTGTTAGATATCTTTCGGTAGAGATTATTTAGATGACAAAAGATTTCCAAAAAATGTCTAGATTACATCTATTGTTAGATATCTTTCGGTAGAGATTATTTAGATGACAAAAGATATCTTTAAAAAATGTCTATATTACATCTATTGTTAGATATTATTCAATAGAGATTATTTAGATGACAAAAGATATCTAAGAAATGTCTATATTACATCTATTGTTAGATATCTTTCAGTGGAGATAATTTAGATTACAAAAGATATCTAACAAATGTCCATATTACATCTATTGTTAGATATCTTTCAGTAGAGATTATTTAGATGATGAAAGATATCTAAAAATGTCTAAATTACATCTACTGTTGGATATTTTTCAATAGAGATTATTTAGAATCTAAATAATCTCTATTGTCATGATGACAAATGATATCTAAAAGATGTTTAGATTACATCTATCGTTAGATATCTTTCAGTGGAGATAATTTAAATTACAAAAGATATCTAAAAAATGTCTATATTACATCTATTGTTAGGTATCTTTCAGTAGAGATTATTTAGATGATGTAAGATATCTTTAAAAATGTTTATATTACATCAATTGTTAGATATTTTTCAATACAGCTAATTTAGATTTCAAAAGATATTGAAAAAATATCTATATCATGTCTACGGTTAGATGTCTTTCAATAGAGAAAATTTAGACCTAAAATAGACGTCATTAGTACAGTAGTACGTCATTTGATCTACAATTCATACTTTGGCGAAGTGATATTATAGATTTTAAGAATATCGATATTCATTAAACTCAATAATATAACGTCGGCCGATCAGCAGAAGATTTCCATCAAAAATGAGGATTTGAATCCGTTGACCGGACCTACAGTCAGTAGGTACTATTGTACTGATGATGAATCAACCAAAACGCGTCTACAAGACGATTAAAACATAAATATAACTTAGTTATATTCATGTTTTTATCGTGGATATAGACTACTTCGTCTTAAATAGTCATTTTTAAAGATGGATTCCCACTATCTCGCCGCATCCACCTTACATAATATGCGTATTATGTATATTATTCGTCAAACATTTCCATATTTCTTTAACAGATATCTTTATTAGTTAGATATCTAACCATAGAAATCTTTTAGATATTACCTATCTTTCGACTTTCGTCAGATATTTCCCCATTTATCGCTATATTGAAAGAGAATATCTCCCAATAGAGATAATAAGCATTTAGATCTAAATTAGACAAGGAATATCGCCGCGAGATGTGGAAATATTTGGCGAAAGACGAAAGATGATATTATGAGAATATCGGCCAATAGTTTCTATCAAGAAAGGTGATCGTTCAAGTGTCAAGTTTTTTAATTCCACCTTTTGAGTCAACTGACCCAGGCGCTGGGATCAAAATTAAACAAATAGGTGGTTCTGCTAACCATGTGTCGTTTTTTCCAATTCGAATTTTCCACGCCCAAAATCTTAAAAAATCGTTCCGAGATGTTAAAATATGAACATAGGTACCTATTAAACACAATAAACTTTATTGGGACCTATTACAAGGACATAGTAACATTTATTTATGCTTTTATCAATTTTTAATTCATCTGCCTACCTACCCTCTTCATTCCCTTACCTACCCCTTCACAGCAGATCACTCAAAAAGCAGTAGGTAAAAGTTTTCATTGCCAAGCTATTTCAACAGCTTCAACTGCATCAATTTGATCACTTGATAATCAGCATTGCCAATGATTTGGTAAGTACCTACGAGTAACTAACATTTTTTGTTATAATAATATTATGTAGTAGGCCCACCAGAATCTGATAAATCAATCACACTTGTTGAAACAACCGCATAGGTACCTATAGGTCAGAAGAAGGGAAGCTCGCAATAGGTATTAAATACCAACAAATTTTGTTGAAAGTTAGGCATCAGATAATCGATATACTGCGTAGATCGATTCTTAACTTTGTGTTAGAGTCACGATTGTCCGATGACAGGTAACTTCTATTTCAACTGAATCTTTAATTAAACAATAATTTTTGCTCCTTCAGAGAATGCCTCCTAAAGGAATTATTACTGATAGTAATCTGAATTTGATTTATACAGCGTCTAATCAAACCTTTAGTTCACATGTGTTGTACAAAATGTTAGGTGCAACACTGATTGCTCTGGCGTCACGTCCTAGGCTTCCCCCCACTCGTCTTCTGATCGTCGTCGCGTTCACCTGAAAAGTATCCGCTCTGACTGTTTTTGACTGTTTAACTTCGTTCTGAAAACCTTTAACTGTTTCAAGTGTTTCATTTATATCGTGTACAACTCATCTATCACGAAAACCCTGGGTGAGTAGTCTGAATTAGCCTATGTCTCATTGATTTATCTGATGTGTTTCTGGTATACGGTTTGTCGATGTGTAATCGAGTGGTTTTTACAACAGCTAAATCAAAGCGGGAACGATAGTACATAACTATCAATATTTTCACAGTATTGAATATTTCAGGTGTTAAACTTTACATCAGTAGAACCCCTAATGGGACTTTTTCTCCCAATTAGTCTATCATAATGTAAAGTTGATGCTCTCTTGTTTACTCTCATCTAACACACCTTGAATGCAACCACCCTACCCGAAACCGTTCCAAGTTGGAACTTCCAACTCCAGTTGATTATCATCAGCTGGTTATCAGTCAGCTGTGCATGCGCTGCTCAGATGTTCACGTTACTAATAATCCCCCCCCCCCCCCACCCACCGTGTGTTTTCCCGTGATTCAAGAGCCGTGAATTTGTTGATTTGAAATATTACCCCTCACGTTTTGATAAAATCTCGTTTAAAAAGCTTCGAATATTTGAGAATATCATTTCGAATTCGAAAAAATGTACTTGCGTTCCCTCTTCTCAACTCATCTCTCTAACTATTGTCAATAATATTATAGAAATTATTTCTCGATAATCTTAACCTTCTCGATGCGGTGGAAGGCCTAGGTAGGAAGGATGCTAAGCTAAGCAGGTAAGCGGAGACGTCTGCTTGTGGATCTAATTGTGAATTTCTTCAAGGATCTTTGATGTTGTTTTCAGAAATTTTGATGAAGGCCCAAAACTGCCCCTAGAAATTGGCGGACTCCTATTGAAAAAATTAATGTCCCTGGCCTCCATGGGCTAAATTCGTCTGACAAATCGGTCCAGGATTTCTACCCTCATTGGAATGAGTTCCCAGTAGTGCGGTCCTATGGTGGTGAGTTTATAATTATGATTATTGTCTAAATTCATGGCGTAATAATTATTTTTGCTTCCGTAATAATTATTGTTGCGTAATAATTATTGTTGCTTCCGTTATTTCGTTATTTACGTTATTGCTTCCGTTATTTTCGCCATGCGGCTTATTCACATTGTGAATAAGCCGCATGGCGAAAATTGTTGCATAAAAAAATCTCGTAACTTAAAAAACTCGTAAGATAAATTTTCATAAATCATTCTTTGCCTAATCTTCCTTCTTTTTTTTTTTTTTTTTTTTTTTAGGCACAGTTTGCATTAATTTGCCAACTGCAAGATCGAAGAATTGTCGCAGGCCAAACAGGTGGAAAACAAAGTAAGTAGGTAGCAACTAACAGGAAGTGAATATTTCATGTTGTAGTCCCTCGGTACTCAAAAATGAAGGGTAGGGTAAGGGGAAAAAGGGTAAGACTCCACAATTATTGTATTCTAATTGTATTTAATACAAAAATGTTCAGGAACGCAAAAATAACCTATATTAAGTTAATATTATTAACTCCTGTGGTAATGTACTACTTACCCCGAGTTACTAAAGTTTATTTTGCGTTCCAGAACATTTCTGTATTGTGGAGTCTTACCCTTTTCCCCTGTACCCTTCAAATGTTCATGTCCCAACGCCACATTAGGAAGGGTTATGGCAAGGAGTGGGACTAGAATGAAATTCCGTACTTACTGTCAAAGAAGACCCCTTCATGTTCAAAAACTGAATCTCTTTTCTTCGCTAATGCACCGACTGGAGGCAAAAATTTAGAAAGAGACAAAGTAAAAAGGTAAAAACATGAGAAAATGGTCAAAGTAAAAAACTCGACAAATGAAGGGTCTTTTGAAAAATTGCTAGGTGGCACTTGCAAAAACAGAATAACCCTTCTAACACAAGTTTAGTAGATTGCATAAATTCTGAAAATTCGCTCCCCAAGGGCTTTTTGAGTCTACCCGAACCTACATGGATATAGGTATACGTGTTGCATACAATAACCTTCCATGTTTTAATGTTCTTTTGTTTTTGTTTTCAGTTTGACCGGAAACGACTGAAGAAGAACAAGTGTAATACCAAGTACACAATGTCATTATATAATGTTAACTAGAGTATATAATATTACCTATAATGTCAAAAAAATAAAAATTCTTCAATCAATCCTGGATTTTCTTCTTTCAGATACATTTAAATCTAATAAGTCTTGGACAGACATCTATTAGATCTCTTTCCTAGATGGCAATTAGATATCTTTCTTAGATATCGATGGGATATCCATTTAATCATTTGGCAGATATTTATAAAATGTCTTTATTATGATGGGAAAACGTCTAACAAAATTTGTATATATTAAGTATACGTCGGGTAGATATTTAATATCTACCCGACGTATACTTAATATATACACTTTTTGTAGATATATTTTAGACGTCTTCTCACCATTATAAAGACATTTTATTAATACCTGCTAAATGATTAAATGGATATCCCATGGATATCTAGGAAAGATATCTAATTGCGATCTAGGAAAGAGATATAATAGATGATTAGGAAAGAGATCTAATAGATGTCTAGGAAAGAGATCTAATAGATGTCTAGGATAGATATCTAATAGATAGCTTCCATAGATATCTATTAGACGTCTTTGAAAGATATCTAATGGATGTATATGAAAGATATTTAATAAATGTCTATGAAAGATATTCTATAGATGTCATATCTAATAGATGTCTATGAAGATATTCTATAGATATCTAATAGATGTCTATGAAAGATATTCTATAGCTATATAATAGTCGTCTATGAAAGATATCTAATAGATGTCTATGAAGATATTCTATAGATATCTAATAGATGTCTATTGAAAGATATCTCATAAATATAAGACATGGGACAAAACTCAGATCTATTAGATATCTACCATAGATATCTATTAGGGGTTTTTTCATCTATGATAGATATTTTATAGATATCTATTAGATAACTTTTTCCTGACTGGGATCTAGTAGTGCCCGCAAGGTTTTCAGCCCGATCGCCCAAACCCGTGGGGCGCTATGGGGCTCCGGGATGGTCTTTTAAGGCTTTTGGCTATGGGATCGAGTTAGGTGTCGTTTTCGAAGTATTTTTGGACGTAGAATCCATTTTTGGGGGTCCCGAAGAGATCCGATTTCACTTGGGGGGGAGGAGGGGATCAATAGGGCTTTCATGGGGCTACAAATGGGATTTTTGAAGGATCTCAGGAGGTCAAATATTTTCCTAGTAAAAAATTGTTTTCTATTGTCACAGAATTATTTTTCGCACAAGTAAGCACTTAACCTTTCGCACTTAACCTATATCAAAGAATAATAAACCCTTGTGTAAGATCTGATAGGCCTCAAAATTTGACATTATCCATTTCATGAGGTCAAGATTTTAAAAACAAATGTCCGCCCGCCGCGCCGTCCAAGCTGTTTTGGACAGCAGGATTTTTTTTTTTTTTTTTTTTGAAAAATAGGAAATTTTGACAAAATACTCGGCTTACATACCTCCTGCCCGCAAGGTTTTCAGCCCGATCGCCCAAACTCATGAGGTGTGTTGAGGGGGGAGGGGGGCTATGAGTAAAAATTCAAAAATGTTTTCGGGGTCGAGTTAGGTGTAGGTAGTTTTCGTACAAGTAACCCCTGTCCCCCCCCCCCTCTAAAAATTCCATGTAAAACCATGTAAAAAATCCTCCAATTTTTCCTTCATTTGTTAATATTTTTCCGGTATTTTTCATAAGGGGTAATCCAGGATTTTCGCGTTTTTCAACCATAGAAATTACCTACCTACCTTCCTGTAGAGTGGGTAGTTGGTAAAACTGAGTTGAAATGTGCTCTAATAAATCTTAGAAAATTTCCCCCACTTTAGCAAGAATTTAAGCGGTTTTTCATGTAGCAAAACATATTATTTTACCGCCAGATGATGAAATTCAATTCGCGTTACGCCACGATGATTTATCATTAGCCCACGTATTTTATTAAAATGAAAATGTTCCAGTCATCTAAAAATTCCTGCAATTTTTCCTTAATTTTTCAACATTTTTCTTGTATTTTCCAGCAGGGTTCATCCAGGATTTTCGCCACTTTTAACAATAACAATTTACCTACCTACGTACAGAGTAGGTAGGTAATTGGTGAAAATGGTCATGATCACTTCAAATTTATCCTAGAAAATGAACCCCGCTTAAAACGGTTTTCAACGGTATTTGAGCTGTTCGGTATTCGGTGGGGTTTTATGGGTGGTGGGGGGGGGGGGGGCTATGAGTAAAAAAACAAAATGTTTTCGGGGTTGAGTTAGATGTAGGTAGTTTTCGTACAAGTAACCCCTGCGAAAGGTGGGCCGCCCCCCTAAAAATTCCATGTAAAACCATGTAAAAAATTCTACAATATTTCCTTCATTTGTTAATATTTTTCCAGTATTTTTCATCAGGGGTAATCCAGGATTTTCGCGTTTTTCAACCATAGAAATTACCTACCTACCTTCCTGTAGAGTGGGTAGTTGGTAAAACTGAGTTAAAATGTGCTCAAATAAATCTTAGAAAATTTCCCCCACTTTAGCAAGAATTTAAGCGGTTTTTCATGTAGCAAAACATATTATTTTACCGCCAGATGATGAAATTCAATTCGCGTTACGCCACGATGATTTAGCGTCAGCGCACGTATTTTCTTAAAATGAAAATGTTCCAGTCATCTAAAAATTCCTGCAATTTTTCCTTAATTTTTCAACATTTTTCTTGTATTTTCCATCAGGGTAATCCAGGATTTTCGCCACTTTTAACAATAAAAATTTACCTATGTGCAGAGTTACCTACTGTAGGTAGTTGGTAAAATTGGTCATGACCACTTCAAATTTATCCTAGAAAATTAACCCCGCTTAAAAGGGGTTTCAACCGTATTTAAGCTGTTTTTCATTAAGCAGATCATTGAATTTTAACCTCCGAATTATATAATAAAATTTACCAAGTATCTTTCAACTGTGGTAATCCGGAATTTTGCGTCTTTCGAAAATAGAAATTTACCTACGGAGTGGGTACTTGGTCAAAAACAGATGAAATCAGCTCAAAATCTTTTTTTTTTCTTTTTTTTTTTTAATTAGTATTTTACTCGAAAAATATTTGACCTCCTGGGATCCTTCAAAAATCCCATTTGTAGCCCCATGAAAGCCCCATGCTCGCCACAGTGAAATCGGATCGATCCAGGATCCCCAAAAATGGATTCTCCGTCCAAAAAAACTTTGAAAGCGACCCCTAACTCGATCCTATAGCCAAAACCCTTTTTTAAAAACCCTCTCATAGCCCCATAGCGCCCCACGGATTTGGGCGATCGGGCTGAAAACCTTGTGGGCAGAACTAGATGGTAAACCAAGTATTTTGGCAAAATTTCAGATAAAAAAAAAAAAAAAAAAAAAAAAAATCCTACTGCCCAATACGGCTCGGACGGCGGACGGATATTTCGATTTTGGAATTTAGACCTCTTGAAACGGATAATGTCAAATTTTGAAGCCGATCCAAGTCGCCGACCTCCGTTGCGATTACCTACATAGTTGTAGTATTCCAAGAATAATAAAACAATATTCCGCGAGACACGGAGGTAGGTAGTTACGAAGGAGTGGTTTTGCCACCTCTAAAAAGTCACACTAGATCCCTGCCTCAATATCATTTCCATGATTTTTCGTGAAGGAAAAGCCTTAGTTTCTGTCCAAGGTGAGTAAACCAACTTTGCATTACAACCTTCATTTGTTAATATTTTTCCGGTATTTTTCATCAGGGGTAATCCAGGATTTTCGCGTTTTTCAACAATAGAAATTACCTACCTACCTTCCTGTAGAGTGGGTAGTTGGTAAAACTGAGTTAAAATGTGCTCAAATAAATCTTAGAAAATTTCCCCCACTTTAGCAAGAATTTAAGCGGTTTTTCATGTAGCAAAACATATTATTTTACCGCCAGATGATGAAATTCAATTCGCGTTACCGCACGATAATTTAGCGTCAGCGCACGTATTTTCTTGAAATGAAAATGTTCCAGTCAACTAAAAATTCCTGCAATTTTCCCTTAATTTTTCAACATTTTTCTTGTATTTTCCATCAGGTTTAATCCAGGATTTTCGCCACTTTTAACAATAAAAATTTACCTACGTGCAGAGTTACCTACTGTAGGTAGTTGGTGAAATTGGTCATGACCACTTCAAATTTATCCTAGAAAATTAACCCCGCTTAAAAGGGTATTCAACCGTATTTGAGCTTTTTTTCATAAAGCAGATCATTGCATTTAACCCCCGAATTATAAAATAAAATTTACCAAGTATCTTTCAACTGTGGTACCTAATCCGGAATTTCGCGTCTTTCTATAAATCTCCTCCGCTTCCTATAAAATTTATAGGATTTAAATTAGGATTTAATCCTAAAACTTTTCTCTTACATGAAAAAGAATTCAAGCGGGATTTCATATAGGAAATGATAGGATAGATACGGTCAGGTCGCCTGTTCCAACCCCCTAAAAAACCTACACTTTGACGTTCAATTTTTCAATAATTTCCAAGAACTTATTTCTCATCGGGGGATATTCAGAATTTTCGAGAATTCAAAGATTAAAATTTACCTATCTATGGAGTCTGGACGAAAAAAGTAGCAAATTTTACTTAGGTAAGGGTTCATTATTCTTCAATAATATTGAAGAATAATGAACCCTTACCTTATATTATAAGTTAATTGTGCAAAACTTAATTCTGTGACAGTCTGTACAACCTTCGGGCAGATGTGGAATCTCGAGAAAACGTCCAGAATTACTTGGAAAACGACACCCTATTTGACCTGAAATGGTTGGCCGAGCGAAGCTAGACCCCCCTGGGTGATGATATGGTTGGCCGAGCGAAGCAAGGCCCCCGGTCAGAGTGCTATAAGTCTAATATGAAAAGTTGACCCTCAATCATAAATGACCCCCCCCCCCTCGAGGAAGTGGTTGGCCAAGCGAAGAGAGGCCCCCCTGGTCAGAGAGCTAGAAGTTGACCCGCAATAATACCCCCCCCCCCCTCCCCCCGAGGAAGTGGTTGGCCAAGCGAAGTGAGGCCCCCCGTGGTCAGAGAGCTAGAAGTTGACCCGCAATAATCCCCCCCCCCCCCCCCCCCCCCAGGAAGTGAGTCGGCCGAGCGAAGTGAGGCTCCCCTAGATGAAGAAATGGCTGGTCGAGCGAAGCGAGGCCCCCCATGGGCGATAAAATGGATGGTCGAGCGAAGCGAGCCCCCCGGGCGTTGAAATAGTTGATCGAGCGAAGCAAGCCCCCCCCCCCCCCCCCCCCTAGGTAATGAAATGGCCTTGCTCAGCTCGGCCTCTAGTCAGAGATCTAGAAGTCTAATAAGAATTATTCTTATTAGACTTCTAGACTATTATTATAATAGTTGACTATAGACTATAACTATAATAGTTGACCCTCACTACTCTTAACTAACCCCCCCTTCGAAGGAAGTGGTCGGCCGAGCATAATATGCTTGGAAAATATATTACTTTATATGCTTGGAAAATATATTATTTTATATGCTTGGAAAATATATTATTTTCAGTAGACCCAAAATAAATCGGTGTAGGTACCTACGTTCCTGGTCAGCAGGCCCAGGCATTCAATATGCTTGGAAAATAATATAGGTATTATATTATTTTCAGTAGACACAAAATAAATCGTTGTAGGTACCTACGTTCCTGGTCAGCAGGCCCAAAATAAATGGTTAGTTCCTTGCAAAGTCGGTTTTTCATAGGTACGTACCTATATTTTCAGTAGACCCAAAATAAATCGTTTTGGTATCTACGTTCCCAAAGTAAATCGTTTAGGTACCTACGTTCCTGGTCAGCAGGCCCAAAATCCGTCCCCGTTCTTCCGTGTGTATACACTGAAAAGTCCCGGTTCTGTACCATCCGCGCACACACCCTCACACACACAAAAAAAAACATGTCGAAGAGATGAGCGCACCTTTCCATTTTTGAGGGAAAGGTTGCGCTAAAAAGTTAAATTTGTACAAACAACAATTGTTAACAACAATTATTAATGGAAACACGAAAAAAACGTCAACTTTCCTAGTAGAGAGATAGTTTGCAATGTGCGGTTGGGACCACTGACCACTCCCCGCCCACCCAGGGGTCGACGGGAAAAGGGTAGACCCGTGCACACAGAAATATCTGCCTTTTTTTTTTTAATAGAAAGTCGGAAGCCATGGCGGTTTTGAAGACCCCGATGGAAGACGAAAAAAGTCTAAATTTGGGTGAGGCTCCATGAGAAGATTTACAGACCTTGGTATCCTAGACAGAGGACCATTCGGGGGATAGTTCGTCGGCGAAAAGGGCACGGTGAAGAGGCTTGATGAGGGTGCTGAAAACTGCGGGATCTTGAAGGAGAGGCTGGAAAGAAGGTCTGGTAGTCGATCAAGTTGAACAGGAAAATAATGTCTGCAGATCTCATTCGCTTGTCCAGGAGCATCAGATCGAATCTGTCCTGCAAGGAGCTGTTGTTTACCTCGTCGATAGGGATCCCCAATTTAAACACTACATGTCGAAGAAATCTTCTCTGGATCCTCGCCCAAATTTAGACTTTTTTCTTCTTCCATCGGGGTCTTCAAAACCGCCATGGCTTCCGACTTTCTATTTTTAAAAAAAGGCAGATATTTCTGTGTGCACGGGTCTACCCTTTTCCCGTCGACCCCTGGGTGGGCGGGGAGTGGTCAGTGGTCCCAACCGCACATTGCAAACTATCGCCTTGTGTACCTGGTAATACGGAGACCACACGGGAGAAGCATAGTCCAAGATTGGGAGAACAAGAGACTTATAAAGCAAAACTACTGCGGGTACCTTCGTGATTTCTCTGGTTGAACTCCGGATGAAGCCAAGCATCCTGTAGGCCCGATTTGCGGTCCTGCAGATATGGCGGCAGTCAAAGGACAGCTTACTGTCAAGGAGCTCACCCGAATCCCCAGTCTCCATAACTCTTCCCAGTAGAGTGCCGCAAAGGTGGTAGTAACGATAACTGTTATCGTTTCATGTTCTAATAGATGAATTAGAATATATTCTAATATATTCTAAGTGATTTCTATTCCTATTCATATATGAATAGGAATAGAAATCACTTTAATAGTTATCATTTCTCTCACTAAGTTTCTCGTCAAAAAATAATTAATCTTGAAACGGTTAATGTCAGAATTTGAGGCCGATCAGAATTATCGACCTCGGTCGCGATTACATACGTGTATTATTCCAAGAATAATAAACCAAAAGAGGTATTTTAGAAAGTACGAAGTACAAAAAAAAAGTACTGTTGGCAGCCCTACCTCCAACATTTCAAGCGTCGCCGTCAGATGTACGTGACCGCCTTCCCGAGGGAAATCTCATTTCGACTCAATTAAGCTCCGTATAAGTATTCAGGCCCACGGGCGGTGAGGCAAAAACTCCCGCGAATCCAACTTCCCTGACAACCAGGCAGCTGTGAAGCAGGATCAAGTTTAAACCCGAAAGAAGACCCCGTCGAGGATTATGAAAAACAGTTTATTAAAATACTATTCACGAACTTGTCTCCCCCACCAGGTGGAAAGATGCTGGAATTACGATGGAAACTTGGAAAAAATGGCCGCAGCGTTAGAAAAACTAGGTACCTACCTTGTAAATTTTGTGGGTTAACGAATAGTCATGGTAGTCTCTCAGATGAAATAAGACACTGAAAATGGATCGTAATCCGAGTTTATTTTGGCATCTTCCTTGATTGGTTTCAATGGACCATCATGAGAACGGGATTAGACGTGCTACCTAACTTTGCCCCCTCGTCACCTAGATTAAATCTAGGCAAATTTTGCTAACAACGTTAGTCCTATAGTGTTGAAGGGGGCAGTCAGCGACAAACAAACCCCGAGCTTCATCAGCATCCTCAGGGTTCTCATCCTCTGTAAAGCAATCTGCCATCCTGAATCATCCGGTTAAGGTCATAAGCGTCCCGTGTCTTCAGCCCCGACGGTGTTCCGTGAAGTGAATAGGTCCTATTCTCGTGACACCCGCAAATGGGCGAGAAGCATGTCGCGCGTAGGTACCAGGGAAGTAGCTAGGTACCTCATTTGGGAGAAATGCTCGAATTTTCTGGAAGTTCGTCGTGCCAGCCTCTCTCTATCCAACGCCAATTACACCCAAAGAGGGTGCTGCAATGTAATTCCAAAGTTTATTCAGGACGTCATCAACCCTGTGGAGCTGCTGGGTTCTCGAATGGTCGCAGCTGAACCCAAATTGATGGTCCTGGATGACTGACGACACCTGAAAAGCACTTTAAAATCTGAGCAGAATCTTCCCATACAGCTTTCCTATATGCTTGAGCACAACCACGGCAACAGCCTCCAACAACGGAGGCTGAAAATCACATCCAGGAGCTTTCTCATTTTTTAATCCTCTCGTGGTTCAGTTTGAGCCGTCTACAAGGGGGCCATGAAGTGCGTAGATGTCAGATTTGCATTGGGCGTGTGACCTCCTTTACCTGAGCTGAAAAGTGAGGGATGAAAAGCCTCTTCAAAGTGACTTGCGAAACTCAGCTTTCGACCTGTCTTCCGCTATGAGTGGGGTTACCAGGTTCATGTTCATGTCTAAATGTATTTGCGTGAAGAGCGTATTGAGTTTGGGTTTAATGAAAGTGAAAGAGCAGTTTTCAGGCATCGCGTTTGGTTTAGAGGGCAGCGTTGTGTTTGGGTTAGATATAGGCTTGTAATGTTTTTAAGTTACTTATCTCCGAAGCTGTACGGAGGAGAGGAGGAGGTGCGAGCGATAAGACGTGTCGAGTTCATCAGTTCAATTATTCACTCGTGCAAAAATGGACCTCAATGTCAAAGCGAAGTTCACCAGCCGCCGTGGAAAACGAGTGATCAAGCCGAAAAAATTTAAGTTTTCTGAGTATCGCAGAATGGAGAATTGCTCGAAGCTACCTACTGCATCCTAGCGAGAGCTACTTTAATGTTTAATGGAACTACTGTAATGTTTTTCTCGTATTAAGTATTATGTCGGGTCAGCAAAGTCCGAAGCTGATAAGTGGAACGTTGGATAATTGGCTACGCTGAAACCACAATTAATATTTGAAACTACGCCGTCCCTTGTAATTAATCTCCGTCGAACTTCTAAGGATTTTCTTCCCCTTAACGCGGAAGGTTTCAATTTGTGGATTGAAGGGCGAGGAAGTGAGAGGCATGATGGAGGATATTGACTCAGCTGGTTTTCCTGGCCTTCTTATTAAATGTCCTCCCTCAATTGTGTGGTCGGTTGGTCCTCCTAAAAGCCCGTTGTTTGCTCAAGGAACCGAACCCACCTCGGCAGGGCGGGTATTACTCATATGGCACATGCGAGGGTAGGGGGGGGGGGAGGAAAACCGCCAAAATTGGCGAGCCAATCGGAGACGATTTGGACGTTCTGATTAAAAAAACCCGTAGCCAGAGAGCTCATTTCTTATTTCTTATTTCTTTATTTCACGGGACAAGCCCAATTACATTCTATAAAATCAGTACGTCATTCTAACCAGGGGAAAAATGATTACGAAATGAATATAAAGTGAAAATATAATAATGATAAAGGAAATTACAAAGTAAAAAGAAGCTATATAAAGGGGGGGGGGGAGCCAAAAAACAGGGAAAACTGTCTCTATGTATAAATGATCGGGGACGAGGAAAGTTTTGATTTTAACGTGGCTAGGGAGGAGTGAAAAAAGTCGAAATCGGGGCTTACAGCCAGGAAAAGGTTCGCACTGCGAGGAAGCCTTCTCCTCAGCAACCCTAGTGATAAAATTTTTCGATATAATGTGATAAAAATTTTAACTTTCTTATTTTAAATAGGAACCCATAATTTTTTTGCGAATTTGGATTCCCTGGCCAATTTTACTTCCGATAAGCCCGTTGAGCAATACTGAATCCCGAAAGAGCGAAATCGGAAAATTCAGTTCCCAATGATAGCCTCTGATTGGCCCTGCGAGAAGTGCTCAGCCCATCCTCGCCCCAATATTTTCCTATCAAACCAATGAATTGCATTAAATGCAAAAGAAATTTTCTCATCTAGCACTTCCCAGTATGAGCAGTTCCCTAATGGTCACACATTCCCAATCTGAACCCTTAACCGGGAGTCGATCGTCCTTATTTTGTTCGGGAGTCAAGTGACCTTTCCATTTTCTGCTGTGGGAGGCGACTGAGCTTGCGTCAGCTACTCAGGAGTCAAGGGTAAAGCTCCTGAACTGCTTGATGGCGTCAGTCTTTTCTCGCACAATACAATGCACACAGTGCAATGCAGTGACTGCTCAATACAAAATTTGTATTGAGCAGTCACTAATTTAATGTTGCATCTTTATTTTTAGTTTTCGATTTAATGTTGCATCTTTATTTTTAGTTTTCGATTTTTCTAGAATAAAGATGGATGCCCTCCTCGTTTGCCTCCACCTCCACGAGTTGTGGTTACAATATTTATTACGTTATATTAGTATTAAATACTAAATTTTAGTAGTTCATGAGCTGAATGGTAAGTAAAACGGGGATTATCAGCTGGCGCAGGTGATAACAATATCCGCAACACTACGCCCCTCGACAAACCTAAGGGGCTATTTAGCGCCCAAGAACAGCTTGAACGCCAGCCAATTAGGAGCTACGCTTTACGACCCTTTTCCACAATTCTCCCATTAGGTCCTGCGAACCCACAGGGTCATCTTTGCCCCCAACCTAACCCTACTGAAATTTCTTATCCGAAAATCTCGTAACAAAATAAAATAAAAAAACATCGAGCCTAATAATTGGTCTCGATAGTTTCCGCAAGGGTTTCAGCCTGCAAGGCTACAAAGTGGCTACAGTATGGGTAGAAAAGGATGATTGGATTCTTGGATCCTGTTTTGAGAGGATGAATTAGATGCTATTGTTGTTTGAATGACTGGATGCTGTTTGGAATCTGGCTTTTGGATGCCTTTTGGTTGTTTCCTTCCACGAAAAGCTTCATGTCAGATAATATCTCATATTATGAGTACCAATTCTAGTTCTACATTGATATGACAGTTGTGCAACTGGTTCTTTCCGTTTGTTGGTTGCAAATCTTGATCTTTCTGAATTCAAAAGTGTTCCTGCTCCTGTCTACCAAAAACGTTAATTTTCTCGAGGTTTGAGCTCAAAAGTACCTACAACGAACCGTAGAATAAGTATTAATAAAAAACGGAGTGAAAGAGCCGTGCCTATCGGACTCTATAGGTACGTTGTTTTGCGTTTCCTGAAAATTATAATTTGTTGTTGTTGTTGTTGTTATACCAAGTGAAGACCACAGGGACTCTCACTCCTTCAAAAACGTCAAATTTTGCCCTTTTCTAGCCCGACGGAGTGTAGCGGACAGAAGGGAAAACCGAGTAGGTACCTACATTATCGAGATGGTGAATTTTCGGTTAATTACCTGAAGCATCGGAAGGAAGTAGCAGAGGAAGCTACCGAAGATCCAGTTCTGAATGAGAAGGATCGTCAACGATATCGGGAGTACGACCAGGCAGACGACGACGTTGGCGATGGCCAAGTTGATGAGATAGCAGTACGTCTGGTCACGGTAGAGTTTATCTTTGACGATGCTGACGACCATCGTCACGTTGGCGACGAGGCCCGACGAGACGAGAAGGGCATACATGAAGATGAAAAGAGGGTAGATGGTCGCGACGGACGGCCTCAAATGAGCCTTACGGAAATCGACAGTCTCGTTCCGGAAGCCCATCAAGAGGTGGATGATGTCCAGGAGAACCTTTCGGGGGATCCCTGGGAAGTCCTGGTTCCCAATTGGGTCATCCGCCATATTTTTGCCCATTTTTGAAAATTATCCAGCCGCAATTTTTGTTTTATGATAAAAGCATAATGCTTTTTGGTTCTGGGAAAATGATTACCTAGTTTTGAATGGTGGCAAGTGGCAACAATTCGACCGTTTTCTATTTACGGGTCTAGGCTTTCGTATAGACGAATTTGTCGAATTTCGCGGTACTGAATTTTTGAGGATTTGACGCGGAGTCGCGGGAGACGTCGCGATGTTTTCGCTTCCCCGTGGAACAGACCTGTCGCGGCTGCGGTAGTGCGGCGACTGAAGCTGACTGGATCTCGGCGCCGCCCCCCGCAGCCACACCACGCCGCCCCTACCGAGCGCCAGCCGAAGATTTTCCAGGGGTACCCCCCCCCCCCCCCTCCTCCAGACCTACAGTTCGGTCTGTTTCCCGCTTGGCAGGTGATTGATTGGGTGTGGTGGTGAAGGGGTAAGGGGTTCTGACATTCCGGTACGAGAAATCGACCCCTAAACAAATCAAGGTACCCAAGTAATGATGTTCTGCAATAGTTTTAATTGATATAATAATAATTAATTAATAATTACATCAATTACATATATTAGGGTACCTATATTATATTCTATGTATTAGGTATCTATTACATATGTAAGATTCGTACTCAGGGAGAACACTGGATTGATTGCATCTGTAAAGAAGTTATTTATTTTATCAATATTCAAATACAATATTCGTTAGATAAATACTGGACCTTAAATTACATACTAGAGATCTGAACCATTGAACATACCTGTAAAGAAGAAATCTAAAACACAGGATCGTTCGAGTAGGAATCTCAGGAGCTCTGCTCCCGTTCACATTGACTGGTGAACCACAACTGCCTAACTAACTCGCAGGACCAAGATTACGGGAGACGCTATGAGCCGCAAACAACAACAACGGGATGATAGCGTTTGCCGTGGTGTTATAGGAAGTTTGACCCGATCAAACTTTACATCCCCCTTTTTTGGGATTTTTTTTTTTTTTTTTTTTTTTTTTTTTTTTTTAAATTAAAATTTTTTTTTTGTTTTTAAGAAGTTTTCTGTGGCAGTGTTGCGAGGGTACCTGGGTAAAGCTTGGACACATGGAAGAAATTTGACTCCTTTTTTCGATAGCCTGAGTCAATCTTATAGATGGAGTTTGAGAGTTTTCCTATAATCTTATACGGACCTGTCCGAATTTCGTCCAGCTTGTTTCGATTCAGGCTGTTGCCTTGATGTACATAAACCATGTCCCCCACCTTGAATGTGGGTATTTTGCGGTTTTTATTGAACCTCTTTTTATTTAGTTCATGATTTTTTTGGGAATTCCTAATGGCTTGTTTCCTATCGTCCTCCAAATTACGGTGTGCGTTATGACCATGGGGTACAACCGGTATGTCTACATTATGCAACAAATAATTAGGACTGAATTTTGTGGATGTATGGATTGTGTTATTATACTCCTCAACGCATTCCTCTGCAAGTATTGACCACGGGCGCGTCGTGCTTGACGGTTCGTCATTTACTTTGCATCGAATCCGATTAACCAATGTTTGGTTTAGCCTTTCATTAAGGCCATTTGAAAATGCGCAGTCGACCGACGTGAAAACCAAATTCACATTATGCTGGTTTAAAAACAACTTGAACTCGTTGGAATTAATTCCACTGTACTGGTCAGCTAATAGAGTGCCTATTTGAACACCCTGTGATAAGACTTTGGTTAGGAGCTTAATGAAGTCATGAGCTTTCTGGTTTCTTGAAGTGTAGATATACGCATACCTAGTGAAATGGTCAACCAAAAGGTGTAAAAAACGCTTAGGTGACCGATTGCCCCCAAAACCACCAATGGTGTCAAGAGACATATATTGATATGGTCGTGTGGCAGGACCCAATTGGGAGAGATGGCCATAGGTGAATGGTATGCGAGATTTATTCTTAATACATACGCTGCAAGCTTGGCAAAAACTCGTAATCATTTTTGTCATATCCTTGCAGAAGTAGAAAGGAGTTATTTTCATTTGTATCTGTTTTGGACCAATATGACCAAATTTTTTATGTATTTTTTCAATCAGCTTATAGCAGAAGTCTGTAGAGACAATTATTCTACTTTTGTTTTTAAAGTTGCTGTAAAGTATATCACCTTCCTTTGTGACGCGGTGAGCTAGAGGTAGCTGACTATTTAATTGGTTTTGATCTCGGGTTATTTCCTCCAATTGGACTAAATTGACAATTTTCAAATCATCAGTGGGACCCAGAGATTCTAGAACGGGATTCCGCGATAAACAGTCAGCTTCGGAGTTTGACTGACCAGGGACATATTTTATCTTGAAATTGTACTGTGATAGGCAAAACATCAAGTGTCCCAGTTCGTCATCATTTCGGGAATTTATGCGCAAGTGTTCCAGAGGCTTGTGATCGGATTCAACTTCAAACTCGATTCCTAGTAACCAGTGTTTCCAGTATATTAATGCTTCTTTAATAGCTAAGCATTCGAGGTAAATTGCTTTCTTTCGTTTCTGGTGTTCATTTAGTTTTTTTGAAAAATAGGCTACTGGTTTGAATGTTCCGTCGTCTTGTCTTTGCTTTAAAATTGCACCGATGCCATCAAGACTCGCATCAGTCTGGACGATTGTCCTTCTGACTGGACTGAAAATAGCGAGGCACGGCTCTGTGGAAAGACACGATTTGATTAAATTGAAAGCCTCCTCGCATTCCTTATTCCAGTTGAAAATGGCATTTTTCCTTAACAATTTATGTAAAGGCTCGAGCATTTGAGTGGCTTTCGGAATATATGAACGGTAGAAATTCACTTTGCCTAATAATTGCCTTATATTTTTTTTATTTTTAGGTGTTGGGAAATTTGTAATTGGCAAAACGTTGTCGTTTATTGGTCGCGTTAAATTGTACTCGATTATATGACCAAGGTATTTCACGCTATTTGTAGCAAAGTTGCATTTTGAAAACTTAAGCCGGAATCCTTCTTTAATGAGTGCTTGCATTGATGCTTCAACATGACGTAAATGTTCTTCAAAAGATTTTGAAAAAATCAGGATATCATCAATGTAATTTACACAAAATGAATCTAAATCATTTTTTCGAAGTATGTTCCTCAATATTCGTTGGAAAATTGCCGGTGAGGTTTTTAAGCCAAAAGGTAAACATTTCCAATTATAGTGGCCTGTTTGTGTTACAAACCCTGTTTTATAATAGTCTTTCTGTCTGAGAGGGATTGACCAAAAAGCACTATTTATATCTAGCACCGAAAACCATTTACAGTCTCTGGTTTTCACTATTAGATCGGTGATTAGTGGAAAGGGCTGGCTTTCTGGTACAACTAATTTATTTAAATCTGTAAAATCAATACAGAGCCTATTTTTCTTATTTTCATCTCTCTTGTGGACTAGTGTTACAGGTGCCGCAAAAGGGGAGGTTGATTCTTCAATAAGGTTGGCTGATAGTAACCTTGAAATTTGAGACTCGATTTCATTTTGATCATCTACAGAGCACCTGTATGGTCGTTTTGAAACATATTTGTGTTCTATTAATTTTATCGTGGCTTGATGACCTGACACTGTACCGATATCGTATTTATCTTTAGCAAAAACGTTTTTGTATTTATGTAGGATATCGTTGATCTGTTTTTGTTGTTTATCCGGTAAATGGTTCAAGGTCGCTTGAAAGGTATCTCTGTACCCGGATTCGTTTACAGTTACACTTCTGGGATCTTCAAGCCCTAAGTTTGAAAAAACGATGCTAGATTGTCCATGCTCCAATGAACTTTGGGTTATTTCTAATTTATCATTTTGGCATAAGTGAAATTGTACAATTAAATCCAAACCAAGCAGAAAATCGTGACGGAACCCCTCACTTTTCACTACAAAGACGGATACCTTTTTTGACAGATTCATTATTTTCAGATCAATACTCACAATTCCACAAACTTTTCCGATACCACTGACCATACTGAATTTGCTATCATCATTTTTAGAGATGCGAATGCCAGATTTCCTAAGGAAATCGTAATTTATCAACGAAATATTCGCACCCGAATCGTAAATACCGGTGCATTTTTGGCTATTATTGATAAGCAAATCGACTTTTATCAGTGGTATCATCACTAGTTTTTTTGATCGCTAATTGCAGAGTTCAACTCCGACTCTATTTCCAAATTGTTCACAGTTTTAATTTTATTGGTATCCTTATACCAACAGTTTTTCTCCAAATGAAAACGAGTACCTCGATTTCCTTTTTCGCACAGAGAACAAGCCTTCTTCCTTTCGGTCGGTGATGCCTTTCGGTTTCGTCCAGAAGTCTCTGACGCTCGGGAAAGCTGGGCTGAATCCGTTGAAACGACGTCCTTAGGAGAGTTGCAGTCGAACTTCTTTAATTTTGCAAGTAGACCTCTCGTTGATCCGATGGAGGATCTACTTAACTCGTTCTGAATCTTTATGGGAAGACCCAGCACAATAAGATTCAGCATTATTTGTTCGGGAATTACGTGGTCGAGATCAAGAAGTAGTTTTTCCTTCTTCACAACGTAGTCCACGTAAGAGCCTGTCATGTAACGGAAATGGTAAGCAAATCGAACTGGAGTCCAGGAGTCGTCGCTGAAGGTAGTGGTGAGATCCTCTTTCCACAAATCCCAATCGGCCTCAATACCAAGTTTTTTCTGAGCGTTCGAAAACCAATCGTTCATTGATTTATCTAAACATAATTTGAATACTTCAATCAATCGTGGACCGTTCAGATTGAATCGAGCCGCTTCCCTCTCAAAATCGTTGACCCACGCCTGAACATTCTTGTTTCTGCTTGAAAATTTCTCAACAAGGAAATGCTTCATAATTTCGTTCAGGGAGTCGTCTTTTTTTTCAACCAGCTTATTGAGACACGCAACCAGTTCATGTAAACCAAATGCCGGTGCGCGTGAAGGTTCACTTGTCAGAGCGGATATCTCTGACAACAACAATTCATTGAAAAAAAAGTTGCCAGCCTCATCTCGATAACATGCCTCAACTTCCGGCGGAAGTATTACACTCACGGTCCGACTTTGACCTCGGGCCCTGATGGCGGCAATTGCTTTCTTAACTGGGGGGAGTTCCGCTAATTTCTTATGATGACTCATACCTTGTTGGTCATCCGGAAAACCGTACCACATTTCTTCCTCCGCTTGTTTGATTTTCTTGAGTTTTAGAATCGTCGTCTTCTCATCCGAGGAGCTGGCCTCTGCGATTATGTAGAGCTGATATTTCGACATATTTCTTCATGCAGTCGAAAAGTTTTCGAAATTGTGTTTTAGATTTGTAAGATTCGTACTCAGGGAGAACACTGGATTGATTGCATCTGTAAAGAAGTTATTTATTTTATCAATATTCAAATACAATATTCGTTAGATAAATACTGGACCTTAAATTACATACTAGAGATCTGAACCATTGAACATACCTGTAAAGAAGAAATCTAAAACACAGGATCGTTCGAGTAGGAATCTCAGGAGCTCTGCTCCCGTTCACATTGACTGGTGAACCACAACTGCCTAACTAACTCGCAGGACCAAGATTACGGGAGACGCTATGAGCCGCAAACAACAACAACGGGATGATAGCGTTTGCCGTGGTGTTATAGGAAGTTTGACCCGATCAAACTTTACACATATATTAAAACCGCAGCCCGAGGAGGAGGAGAATGCTCATTTTTATTCCAAGGCACTTCTTGATGTCGCAAAAATTTGAATCACAAACCAAAATATTCGTCTTGGCGAGCATAGTACGAGGAAGTCTGAAAACACCAAAAAGTCCGCTCAAAACCGCTCAAAAATGAGTTTTAAGGCTCAGTTTACAAGAATGTTGGGTAAAGTTTGATTGATGGAGGGTCGGGGCTGGAAAGAAGGGCTCCTTGGAGGGGGGGAGGAGGCCGTTGGGAAGACAAAGGGGCGGCTATCCCGAGAAGTTTACCCATTTTTTGGCTGAGGGGAGTCGTAGCTCCTCAATCAGGGGCGACAGGTTGTAGGGGGGGGGGGGGGGGGGGGGTGATTGAAGGGGAGTGGAGGCATGGGATCATAGCCCAATCCACGGAGTTTGATAAGAGAGAGACAAATGCGGAAACTGCGGAGCTCAAAAAAGGGAGAAAAAATTGTGAAGCCCCCAGAGAGATTTCCGACAGGATCCCGTCACCCATTGACGATTTCTGCGAACTTTGAAGTTTAGCGACCCGGTTCCAATAACTCTCCCCCTCATGTATTTCACGACGAGGACGCTATCGCGAAATGAATATACATATTCTTTATACATGTAGGCGATGCGTGGCGACGGATTCGAAGGGTTGTGGAGCTCATAGTACGCCGTCGGCGACTTTCCCCCTCATGTATTCGATTGAGAATAATAAAATCGAAAAAAGGTAGGTACCTATTTCTGTGATCAAAATTTACTGTTTCTCATCTCTTTTATATTACTTATTCAGGATTCAAAATTAGAATACAGTATTTAATACAGCATGACGGTATCCCATACATTTTTTTCAAGCTGAATCCAAATTATAATTCCCTCATCCATTTCAAAAAAACCCTCATCCTCTATTTCTTTAAGAAAATAACTATTCATTTTCAAAAAGCAAGAAGAAGTAGTCAAGGGCCAGGTGGAAGAGGTCGGGGGTTGGCTAGCTTAGCCAGTAGGGAGGGGGGGGGTGTCCCCTAGTCTATTATATTAAAGCCACAGCCCGAGGAGGAGGAGGTTTTTATTGACTCCTCTAGCTTCGATGAGCTCTTCGGATGGGCTGTTTAAGGCTTAGGCTCCTAGTTAGTTTGGAGTCGAGGAGGAGGGTGACAAGATTTTTGTCATCTTTATTCTAGGGCACTTATCGCGGTCGGAAAAATCTGAAATCGGTCTTACAAAATTCAGTTTGGCGAGCATAGTGCGAGAAAAGTCTGAAACCGCCAAAAAGTAGATCTATGGGGCGTATCTGAGCTCGTAAAGTGGAAAAAACTGGAACTTTTTCTAAAAAATTTGAAAAAATACCAAAAATCCGTTTCGGCGTGTAGATGACGACAAAAATAGAAACCACCAAAAAGTTGCTCCACGTGGCGCATCTAAGCTCCAAAAGTGGAGCAAAAATCAGGGTTTGGAGTACTTGACAAGGGGTGTTGTTCGAAGGCTACGCGGCTAACCCCCCGGCCACCCCTCCCCCTCCCTAAACACAAAAATTAGTATTTTTTCAGGAAAAACTGCACAATATGGGAATATGGGAATACGAGTTGTTGGGTCTGAGGCCAGGTGGGATACGGTCGGGGGTTGGCTGGCGTAGCCAGCATGTGATGGCCCCCTAGTCTACTATATTAAAGCTCCAAGTAGTAGTAGTATAATGTACTACTACAATATAGTAGCTGCAGCATGAGTAGGAGGAGAACGAGGAGAATGCTCATTTTTATTCTAGGGCACTTCTAGCCGTCAGAAAAATCTGAAATTGGCCTTAAAAAAATCCAGTTTTTTCCAGAGAAATATCTGAAACCATCAAAAAGTAGCTCCATGTGGCGTATCTGAGCTCCTAAATAGAAAAAGAGGGAAATTAAACTTTTTCTAAAAAATTTGAAAAATATCAAAAATCCGTTATGGCGAGTAGATGACGAGAAAAATATGAAACCACCAAAAAGTAATCTAAGCATTCAAGCTCCAAAAGAGAAGCAAAAATCAGGGTTTAGAGCAGTTGATAGGGAATTGAGATGGTGCCACCACCAACGCCAAGGAGAGACCGAAGGCTACGCGGCTATCAGTTTTGGGGTAAAGTATGGGGTCAGGGGTGGCAAAGTTTGATACATTTACGTAAAATCTCCGTTCGCAGTCGAAATTTCTATAGAAACCTCAGTGGTGGTCCCTTTTGGTATATTATTCCTACAGGAATAATATACCACAAGGGACCACCATGGTGCACTGAGGTTTCCTTCAGATTTGAAAAAACTTCCGTTCGGACCTTACAGTTGCAACAGGCAACCTAACCAGCTATAAGGCTGAGTTATTTAAGTGTGTGGTGAGGGGGGGGGGGGGGGGGGGGCACCCTGAACGTCGACACTGTCGTGCGGAGTAGGGGCTACACACGCCCGTTCTTGCCCAAACTACAAGCGAGTGCGACGCCTAGCGGTACCTATGCATAACTACATATTGATTGTAGAGTTGTACACGCAACACAGGCGAAGTACGTATCCTTGCACCAAATTGATTTTCAGGGAGGCCCCCCCCCCCCCCCCCCCCCCGTCTTAACTCGCCGAATCGCTTTCAATTGCTAAATCAACTTCCACTTCAAGATTCAGGCGTAATTTCTGGAAGAGAAAAATCCGAATTTCCCGGTAATCCCCGATGGCATTCCGGAAGGTGATTCGGCGGAGAAGACGACCCTGAAAAACAATGAAACGGGAGGTTCGTCGAATCGGCTCTGTCTCCAAATGGGGGTTTCCACCTCCCCATTAGGGAATAAGTCCCCCAAACCACCAAAAAGGCAGAAGTCCTTCCAACACAAGGTTCCTGGAAGAGGCTTCACACCACATGAAATTGCAAGAACCCTTTACATTTAAGCCACCTGTGCTCAACTCGTAAAGGACGGTTTTCCAGAAGTTTTCCCCTCGTGGAAAAAGGGGAAAGCCTTTTTCCGTATTTAGCGGCGCGCCGCTTAAATACGAATTTGAGGATTATGAATTACTCCCAAAGCAAAGAAGGCCCTCCGGTTAGCCGCGGTTTTCCGGGTAGCTTTCCATTGGAATTTGTCCCCAGAGAACTCAGGCTCTTCCTTCTACAGTCGTGCAAAACCAATGTTGTCAATAATGGTAGCATTTCGAGTGACCTACCAACCAGATGGGTCCTCCATCTGTCTAAAAGCTGTAGGCCTACATGTACATGTCCTGCAGGACAGCAAGTTTGGTTTATTATCCTTGGAATATTACACCTACGTAGGTAATCGCGACGGATGTCGAAAATTCTGATCGGCCTCAATATTTGACATTATACGCTTAAATATATCAAAATGATCGTATGGTGTCCTGGGATTGTGTGAGATCTATCAATAAGGATAGAGAATCAAAATAAAGTAAAAAGTAAAAGAGTAATACATGTGTAAAAAAGGGCGGCTTAAGATTCCGCCAGCCATGGTCATTAAGAGATTATAGGAGCTTAACGAAACCTTGATAGGTATTCCGCCAAGCCCTTTGGGGTGCAGCCTAACGCTACCTCAAGATTCCGCCACCCAAAGCCTACCTATTCCGCTAGGTCCGAGGTCTGCAACAGCAGATGAACCAAATCCAGTAAGCCTTAATTCGAAAAAATTGACACAACCAACTTTGGCTTCAATCGGTACATGTATCAATTCTTTCGTTCCTATCAGACCTAATGAAACCAAAGTTGGTTGAGTCAATTTTTTCGAATTAAGGCTATAGGGTGGTCCTTATTTTTAGTGTCATAAAGAAGTCATTAAAGAAGAAAACATTAATTATTAATTTTTGCACTATTAAAATAACTAAGAGTAATAAACCCTTGAGTAAAATTTTCAGCGTTTTTCAATATTTTTTCCGTAATCAGCGCAAAATTTCAATTGGAAAACCTCACGAAAACAATTTTATCCAGCTAGATTCAGGATCTACCCACCATGATGGCTTTGCCTCTCGGAAACCTTTTTTTTTAAATTAATCTTGACGCAGAGGTTGACGCTTCAAGCGTAAGTCCCGGTATTCCTGATCCTTCCCTCTCCAACTAAAATCAGCGAGAACATGGAGCACCGTTGCGATGAAGAAAATCCTTCTCTAGGTACGTACGCATGCCTTCCTGGAAGCTTCCATGTGCCGCATTGTGGCACGCTTGTCACGAGTTGGCCAACCATACCTAACAGCCAACGGTGGTTTACCTAAATCTCATTCTCTATAACAAAACTAACCTTCCGTATAAATTCTTTAATTCTACGTAAAATCGCTATTTTGACCGATCAATACATGCGTGACACCATTTTCGGCAGCGTGACGATGTGGATGATGAGATCAACCAGTAGCGGGATGACCGTCAATGTGAGGAGAGTCGTCACCACGTCCAGGGTGTGCGAAGTCATGTAAAAGGCCAAGATAGTTGAAATCCCCAAGAGGAGGCCCACGATGTCGTGAAACCAGGACTAGACATACTGCGTGTATAAGTGGTAATAATTGTTATAATTACTTATTATAATAATACTGAACTTTATTGTAGGTACCTAAGCCCCTCGTATGGTAGCGTGAGTGTGAGATGACTTGCAATAAATACCTTAGAAATATAATTCAACTTGATACTCTGACTTGGGTAGGGGACAAATAGGTACTGTAGCGGCTACAGTGTAGCCAAAACGTGTCACAATTTACGTTATAAAAACAATATAATTAAATAAAAAGGAAAAAATGTGTACAAAAGAGAATATTCAGTATTTACAAGAATATAGTAAGAGGTACGGGGGGGGGGGTGTATCTACAAGGGAGGGGGGTGGTTCTACCTGAAGGGTACCTACAGGGCATAGTGGTACCGAAATGCCCACATACTAGAAAAACGACGTGCAGTGCACTTCCCTCAAACACAAATAACTACAACAGAACGCTGGAGAGAAAGCCTACCATTGACAAAACCAAGAACAGCCTACCCTAGCGTATCAAATGAATGATTAAAAGCGTACCAAATGATGAAATACACAAAAACACATACAAACATACAAATTTTGTACAAAATAGGACTGGCAAGTGGTATGGCAAGGGAAGGAATGAGACTTGGAATCGTCCCGACGATGATACAGGGCGTGTATCTGCGGAGGCGCCTGGTGTATCTGGGCTGGTCCTGGTCCAACAGCAACGGGGGGGGGGGGGGGAGGCTATGGCCTTGAAAAGCTGGGGAGATACTCTACAGGTACAGGGCAGCTCAAGTCAAGACGTATCTGGGAGGTAGGTAGAAGACTTCCAGATACTGGGGAAGGTAGGGAAAACTCAAAACTGCAGTGGGCAGAGAGACTCACGTCTAACTGGTTGACTGCACAAAACAAACTGACTAGGAGCTGGTCGGACCAAGCTGCTTGGGACGAGTGTTTGGACCAGCCTGGTCCCATAGACTGGTGGTGAGGCTTCCCCCTCCTCCATCGTTGGGCAGCTTAGTTGGTGGGGAGGTTCCTTCCAGTGTTTAGCTGGGGGGGGGGGGGGGGGGGGGGGCAGAAGGGAACTTTAATGACTCGATCGCTCGAGGGCACTTCAATACAAGTGCCCTGGTTCTCAAAGGTAGGTAGTATCACAAGGAGGATCGGCTCTCGTTCTGACAGTTGCGCTCATGGCTCTCTGTTGCCTTGTCCCCCTGGGTTGGGAGGAGTTCGTCGTCCGATTGAACACAGAAAGTATTTGTATCGGTGACTTCGCTTCTCACGCGGTCACCCATCCAAGAACTAACTGTGACCTCGACAACAGTAATAAACCATAAACACAGAAAAGGAATAAAAAGAATAAAAAGCTGTTTTTGTTTTTGTTTTCTTTTGTTGTTAGTTGTTATTTTGTTTATCATTATTGTTACTTGTTGTATCATTCCACTTCCGTTATTATGAAATATAAATATATCGTATTGATAAAAAAGCTATGGTTGGTACCTAGTGTCCTATCCACAGTAGCAAACTTCCAAACGGCGAACAGATTATATTATGGAATCTACTCATTTTGTAATGTGTGTACGGGGTGTAGTGGGTCCTTGTTGGGTAGCATGTTTGGAACTTACAATATTTGGTCGGTGAAGTTATAAATTGTATCTTGCTGCTGATGAGCTACTCCAGGTCCTGCTGAAAATTACCTGTCGTTCCTTTACATTAGGTAGGTACTGAATTACTGATTCGAAAATTACATAATGTTTTGGTCGAGGTAGAAATATAATAGAAAAGAGTGGGATGTGCGTCCCAAATGGAAGCATGGAATGAATGGGTCGAGCACAGGACACAACGACAAACGCCAAAAACTATAGTCTATAACTAAAGCCTACCTAAAATACAATATGAACGGGGATAGATACACTCACTGAGATACCAACTAGAGAACTGATTTCATCAAGTAGTAATAGTTACAGGTACTAGGGATACCAGAGTAGTGGGGATAAGCAGGGCAAAATGTCCTAGGATGGCGAAGATCTGCGAAGGGGTCGTCCTGACTATGGCGGCGGGAGCCAGATCCTTCAGAAGCGCCTAGGTCTTGACAATCCTGGGTCCTGACGTTCACGGGTGGAGGGGCCACGAACCCGAAGGTATTCATGGCATGCTTGAAGAAGGCCTTGAGGGCGTGCCATTCTGGAAGAGCGTTCAAGGCAAGTCGTTTCTGTAGATCTTAGTGGGGGTTGTCCACACACGTGGAGGGCCATGAAAGGCAAGACGTGCTGGGAGCGTTCCAGAAAACATTGGTCAAACACTGCGCTGAAGACTTCAAAAGGTGATGCTGAGAAGGCTTGAAGGGGAGCGATTCCAACTGCACTGAATGAACTGAACACGGTTTTTACTTGACTGGGGAGGGGGGGCCAAGATACCTACTACAGCCGAAAACTAACAGGTCTCTCTCTGACAAACGCAGATCCACAACTGACTGATGAGCAAGATGGATGGTCTTCCTCATGGGGGAGTCCCCTCCCCTCGTCCTCATGGTGGTGGTCGCGAGGGGGACGAAAGATCTCTGCCATGCCACAAGGGCAGGAGGGTACCAATCTTCCATCACGGATTGCCAGGTTTCCGCCTATTGTGAAGTAGTTGGCGGGTTACCTACTCGCTTACATGAGGACAAATTTTAGGGCCTGTCACAATCTTTGAACCCCATCGCAAATACAGGTTAATTATTCTGAGAACAATAAACCAAAACGCAACTAGGTACTTCCCTTAAAAGCGATTATTTTATACAAAATTGTTAGTTGCGCCGTCTGAATTGCAAAACTTGCTCAACCTCAGAAACGGTAAAGGCGCATCCACACCATGCAGGGCGGCACGATTTGGCTTAGGCCAGGCGGCACAGTATGAAAGTGCCTTATTATTATTGTAATAACTATACTGCCGTGCTAAGTTAAAACGTCGTACAGTTCAAAAACTTTGAAACTAGATAGGACGTTTTAACTTTGGACTGCAGTATAATTAATAGGGCCTTATATATTATGATGACAATAATCACAATAATTATTATTATTGTCAGGCTTCAATTAAGTAGGTACCTCGAAAATGTCTTAGGCTGCCGGCTACTTACAAGAGTGCGAAAAGGAAGTGGGCTGAAAATGTAAGGAACTATGGTGGAGGTCTCGATTCCTAGCAGACCTGGGCCAGCGTGATAGAAAAGGACTTTGGCACCCCAGTTGTGAATGCCTGGGAGTCTGGTGACGAGCCAATACGTTACAACGACGAGCCGCGCCATCTGATTAAGTGAAAAAAAAAAATTTATAGTGGCAATAGGGAAGACGAGCCATAGTTTTGGAAATAGGTTTTTACCAAAGCGAACATCTTGAGGCAACAGTGGCCGTAACGGGCTTCGGCTTCCCTGTCAGGCCGACCGTATAACCAGGCCGGGTGCTCTTCCTTGGTTTCTACGGCAGCCCTAACGTCCATCTCAGACTCCCATCTTCTAATGCCAGTTGAGGGCGTGATATCTGACGTAGGGTACCTGTCAAGCCATAACACTTTGCCAAAATTGCAGATTTAAAAAAAAAATCCAACTGCCCAAAACGGCTCTGACATCCGACAGCGGATGGACATTTTGAGATCGATCAGAATTTTCGACCTCCGTCGCAATTACATATTATTCCAAGAATAAACCAAAAGGGAGATCCAGAGGATATGACAAATTACCTACCAATTTGTCTTTGCTAAAATCATTGTACGTTTGGCAATTTGGGTTTCGAAAAGTTAGCAGCCCTGATGATGCTATCTTTGGAGGATAGATCTCATATAAGATAAAATATTTTATCTAGTAATGTTGGTGATGTTAGAACCCGAACGCTTCCAAGAATCAAACTCTCCCCTCCTCTTTTAGAATGATTGAAATTCTAGAACTTTGGCTGCACTGTGAACGACGCTTTTCAGTCCCAAGAAGTGATGACCATGGAGATCCATGGTCAGAGAACAAAACGAAATGTGCGTGCGGGCCATTTCAATATTGAGGATGCAATCGGAATTAGTTCTGGTCGTACTGAAATCCAGCGGAATTGCTGGAATCGATTCTGCATGGGCATCCAGGCTTGAGACTTTATTCCCTGGGATCCGTGAGACCCTACCTCATATCATGGCCCTTGCACAAGGCCAAACATCGCCGAACCCGAATGGTTCTGTACTGCCCCAATTGCTCAGCGAACTCCTATTGGATAATCCACAATAAGGTCTGTAGAGCACCCTGCTGAACGGATGTAGAAGGTGTACCTTCGTGCAAATATTGTGTTCCTAATTGATTAATAGGTCTATCAATATTTGTTTTGTGTGTTTGGGGGAAGGCCTCCAGCGTGACTGGGATTTCGCTCACGGTTTGGAGGAAGAGGAAGGGAGTTCTTGAGTACCCCTACCCAGGGCATAACATGAGATGTCGTGATCTGCTGGCATGGGAGGCTGTATCGAGGCAGAATGGGGAAACCAGATATCTCCAGGCTGGCACGAAGTGCCGTGTTGGGTCGGAACGTGGATGTGTTGGCCTCTGGAAGGGAATTCGGGGGAATCCAGGATTGAGGTTGATTTGTCAACTACAATAGTGTTTCGCCCTGAATCCACAGTTATTACGGGAATCAGAAGGCTGGCTTCCCTAGACGAATTGTCGCCAAGGGGGGGGGGGGGGGGGGGGGCGCTGACTCTATCTTATGGAAGTCTCATCTCCCGGCGACCACAGTTGAAGGGCCAACAATGAATGCCCGGGCAACAGATTCGCGTTTAAAAATCGGGTCTGCTGACCAGCCCCCCCCCCCCCCCCCCCCCCCCCGACGAGATGTTGCCAGGGGATGCCCGGTCCAAGGACTCGATCAAACTACATTAAATGCAGTCTTTAAATTTTAAAGATAGTGTCAGTGTGTGATAAAGTCAGTGGTGAGATTGGGGCCGTCTGTATAATTATTGGTGCTCCCGCTAACGAGCTCTCACTCCTGAATTAAATTCCAAATTTTGGACTTTCCCTATCACACCGCCAATGGTGGCGCTTCCCGTGGTCCGCGATTGAACCATGAGCGACGGTGGGGGGGAATTTACCATAGAGTGTAGCCCGTCGGCCTAAAGGTCTACTCCCTAATCAATACAACTGGCCGCTGCTGATGTTAACACACCTGAAAGTGGACATCTTCAATCTAGAACTCTGCCGCTCCAGCGTGAGCTTCCGTTGGCTCATAATGGTGACTGTGCTCTCCAGAATAAGGTCGTCGTCATCGCCAGAAGCACTGGAGCTGGGTTCTGTCGTCATCTTGAAAGCTTTTACGTTTGCCACCAATATGTTCGGTTGGTTACCAGCGAAATATTTTTTGAAGTTGCTCTGGGTTTTCAAGACTTTCTCCATGGGTACGAATCTGACCGACATTTCTCTCCATTAATAAATGGTATAATAATACACCCATGTAATAGCGACGGAGGTTGAAAATTTGACATTACCTTCGTAATATTATCCATTTCAAGATGCCAAGATTCCAAAAACAAAATGTGTAAGCCGCTGCATAATAGTTATTCATATTATGTTTGGAATCTTGGCGCGCCGGACAGTGGGCAAAATGCCCGCTCTAGGTGGACAAAAGTCATATTAAGATTAAAAATTTTTGTTATCGGGTGTCAATCCTGATTAGTTCTGAAGGTCGGAAAATTGCTGACATTCAGAACTAATCAGGAGGAAATTGCTGACATTCAGAACTGATCAGGAGGATGTCAGGAATTGCTGAAATTCAGAACTAATCAGGACATTAAATGTCCTCCTGATTAGTTCTGAATTTTAAATTTTTAGTTTTAAATTTTTAAGTTTATAACAATCCTCTTGCGCACCTCCTAAGAAGGGGGACGACTCACGAATTCCTGTTTTAACAAGTATCAGAATCACACCAAGATGACAATAGGTACTCTCATTTGCACTTGTCATATCTCCTTTGGGCGCCTTTAATGCCACCTGCGGAAGGATGGATCTCCTACAGGAAGGTTAGAAGTAAACGTATAAACCTCGTTCATAAGAAAAAAAATCGTCGCACACGATTCAAAATATGGTCTGCGCATATTTACAAGAGTCACTATAAAATTGGTTCGAAGGATTGTCACGGTAATGAGCGGTCATAATGATTTCAAGAGATTTAGATGCATGGTGGTCTAGTGTTCAGTCCCATTTTTTTCGTTTTCGACGTTTTTGCATTTTTAATTTAATGTAATTTTTTTTAATCATTAAAAGACTTTATTGATATACAAGAGAGGGAGTTTCGAGTTAAGTTGTTTTATCAGAATTATAATTCTGTCATAGTCCATTTTTTAAAAAGCCATTTAAAAAATTCCATTAAAAGAAAGTCCATTTAAAAATTTATGGTGGCCTGTGACTGTAGCTTATGCAACCCCAAGTGGGTCTCACGCAACAACTCCAACGTGAAACGCCGTAGAGAAAGAGGCACAAGAACCCTATCACCGTAGAACAAAAACATTATACGAAAACCTATCAACGCTTGCATACATAATATAACATTTTATGTCTTTAGTTTAGTCGTTGCTAGGCCGTACCCCGTAACGCTTCTTTTTTTTTTAACACAACGCTTTTTTCGTTTGCGTGCCCAAGTAAAGACATAAAATGTCAAAAAAGTCCACTAATACAAATTTTTTTATTTCTTTTATTCTCACATTAAAATTTAATGTAAAATGATGACGAGTATCTACACTGCATGCAGATACATCTGAACATGGATATGTCTTATGATGGCAAATAAAATGAATCGAATGTAGCGCAGCTTCGATTTGTTTAATAGGTACTGAGTAGGTAATTTCATTTTGAGTTGATGGGTTGCTATGGGCTGCATATAGTTGGTGATAGACGGGAATTTGATAATTCACTACGAGAAACTAACAAGCGTTGTTACTATGAAAAATTAAGGGGGACGGGTTGCCACGGGTGCAACCAATAAAAAACGTTGCATTTTTTGTGTGTCGCAAAATTTTGCAAGACCCCAGAACTAAGACATATCCATGTCAAAAAAAAAATTACGGTTCTTCAGTCAGATTATTAATTTTACGCCATTTTTTCCTCCAAACAATAATTGTTTACCATTCGAGTCAAAATTTGCCTCTTAGCAACCATAATATGGAAATCACGTGTTGTTGCAAGGCTAACACTCGAAGGTGCGATATTTTCGCCATGACGTGACGTCCAGAAACAAGCCATCAATTGAATTGAATAGATGAGCGCAACCTTTTTGTTAATGAGCGAGAGAAACTAAGAAACAGTAGGTA
Organism: Pilophorus perplexus; assembly: GCA_955831195.1. NCBI lineage: Eukaryota > Metazoa > Arthropoda > Insecta > Hemiptera > Miridae > Pilophorus > Pilophorus perplexus. The sequence goes on from OY037008.1 coordinate 20,576,577, forward strand.
TCTAGCGACCAAACTATGCCACACAACACATCATCCACGTGATGCTCATTACGTTAACTGCACCCTAACGACCGATGCGTAATAAAACCTCATGCCGATCAGAGGTAACGAACGGCTCAGGCTGCAAAAATCGTTTTGGAGTCGTTGGAATCAGCCTGAAAAGCTCATTCCATAGACCCTTGTACCAACGAAATCGGACAAAAACTTTCGTCCCCCTTTTGAGGCCTCCTTAGTTACACATCAGAGATAAACAACTTTCGTCGTGAAGGACCTCCCGAAAACCGATGAAGGGAATGATGGAGGAAAAATCAAGGTAGCCTATAACCACCCCCCGAACTCGCTGATGACAATGAGACCACCCTCATGAAAATCTGTTGAGCCGCTCGGGCGTGATGCTCTGTACACAAACAAAAACATGTCGAAGAGGTGAGCGCACCTTTCCATTTTTTGGAAAAAGGTTGCGCTAAAAACATACATGTATGTCGAAGAGGTGAGCGCACCTTTCCATTTTTTCGAAAAAGGTTGCGCTAAAAATGGAAACGTCCTAACATTAATCATAATTAAACGATGAAAATTTTATTTAATATTCCTTCGAACCTCTAGTCCTCAAAATAATTTTTAAAGTGAAACTTTTATAACATCGTCTCAAACTTTTTCGTCTGTGTGTCGTTTTCCGTCATGTAACATCACATCACGCTAGGTACCGTAATAATAATTAATTATAATTATTATAATTATTACTCCACGCTACCCCGCCTCAACGGTAGAGCCTAGAGAGAAGGCGTTTTTTCCGTCGGGTTCCGCGTTGGTCGTAGATGTGTCGTAGGCCATATTAGATTCGTCGAAATTCGTCGAAATTCGCCAAATTCGAAAATTCGTCTTTCTTGCGCGTTGTCCCAGATCCAAGTCGTTGAGCAGCAAAAACTCCTCCTGTCGTGCCGTAAACAAGGGTAACGTGGCCAAGTTCGCTTCAATATATTGCGGGAAATTGGGGATGTGTTTCCTCCTTTCATGGTACATAAACGTACAATTTATTGTATTAAATACAATATTAGAAACAATAATTGTTTTAATTATTGCAACTGAAATAGAAAATTTTTCTATTTCAGTTGCAATAATTAAAACTGTTGGAATTTAATAAATGTAACACCGGAAATTCAGAACGTAAAAAACCAACAACGTTTATTGAAACCTTCCATGTGAATCAACTTATACTAAACCTGCAGAGCAGCCCATCGCGTCATGCTCTGGGGGAAGCTATTGAAAGCTAACAAGTCTAAATTCACATCTTCCAACACGCCCTCTTGAATTTGAGACTTAAAAATTGTTAAAGTTAGGGCAAGTAATTTTCGTTAGGAAGGAAAGGGCGTTCCAAAAAGAACTATAAATCTGCACATGAGACCTAGTATAAAAAGGCGTACCTATTTAAATACATTTTAAATAAAGTAGATGAATACACAAAAAATATCGTTTTTATGGGGGTTGTACATGCATTTTAGATTACGAAACAAAACTATTTCTTCAAGCCAAATCGTTTAACTAGCTCCTCAAATTTTTTGCGTTCAAGCGGCTTAGTTAGTAAATCAGCTAACATTTCAGTGCCTGGAATGTGTACGATTTTTATATCATTTTTGTTAACATGGTCTCGCAAAAAATGGTGTTTTACGTTAATGTGTTTAGTTTTTGGGCTAACTTTGTGGTTGTTCGAAAGGTCTATTGCACCTTTGCTATCACAGTAGATCATGCTAGGTTTATTTAGATCTAGGTTTTCAATTTCATTTAACAAGGTTCGTAACCACAGGACTTCCTGAACGGTGAAGGACAAAGCTTGATATTCTGCCTGAACGGTACTTAATGCAACTGTGGTTTGTTTTTTACTGTACCAAGATATTAACCCACCCATGTATTTTACGCAACATCCACTTATTGAAAAACTTTCATTATTTTCGTTTCCATAATCAGAATCAGAGTAACATTCAATATCAGTATTTCCGTTTTTGCAAAATTCTAATTTGAAATCATTTGTACCCTTAAGGTACCTTAGGATTCTTTTGACAGCTAACCAATGAATTTTTTTAGGTTTATTATTGAATCTACTAAGTAGGTTTACTGGTTGAGCGATATCCGGTCGAGAAATCTGGGCCAGGTAGAGTAGGCTTCCGATCGCTTCCTGGTAAGGGATGTTCTCATCGCAGTAGTCTTCAGATTCGTTTTCGAGCAGCTTGATTCCTGATTCCATTGGTGTACTGACAGGGTTGGCGTTCAGCATGTTGAATTTTTCGAGGATTTTGGTGGTGTAGTCTTCTTGGCTGATCCAGAGTTTTCCAGCTTCTCGGTCTCTAGTGATTTTCATTCCCAAACAGTTGCTCACGCTTCCCAGATCTTTCATGGCAAACTGAGCTTCCAAATTTTTTTTCATTTGGTTTTTTAATTTTGGGTTGTTGGACAGTAGAAGAAGGTCGTCTACGTAAATCGCTAGGATGACTGTGCCCTTTTTAGTTCTTCGGTAGTAAATACATGGGTCCGCCTTTGATTGAGAAAGCCCAAGATTTACCAACGTGTGGTGTAAACGAGAGTACCAATTTCGACCGCTCTGTTTCAATCCGTACACCGATTTCTTCAGCCGCCAAAATTTCTTCTTCTCATCAGGTGGAACAATCTCCGGTGGGGGTGTGACGTAGATTTCCTCTGTCAGATTTCCATGGAGATATGCTGTGACTACGTCCCAGTGTGTGATGTCATAGTCCTCCTTTGTGGCAAGTGCAAATAAATATCTGAGTGAGGTGTGTCGCACCACAGGAGAAAATGTTTCCTCGTAGTCGATACCAGGTCGCTGGGCACAGCCTTTGACAACTAGGCGAGCTTTGAAGCGAGGGGGTTCATTTCCCTCGTTTTGTTTGGTTTTCAGGATCCACTTGGCTCTTAATGGCTTTTTATTGGCAGGTAATTCCACCCAATCGTACGTATCGTTTTTTATGAGGGCCTCCGACTCCTCATCCATTGCGCGTTTCCACTCAGTTGACTGCGGCGACGTCAGAGCTTCCTCGGCGGTAGCAGGGTCTTCACTTGATGTTCCAGTAAGAAAGGTGTACAGGAAATCGTCTTTCTTGTTCGACTTTGGTACACGTTCCGATCTCCTTACCGTTTGAGGTTGCTCTTTCTCAGGAGTTTCCCAGTGGTCCGAACCCCCATTGGACTCGTCGGACGACCCATCGCTAGCCGCCCTCTCGGACGACGAGCGAGATGTGGGCGTTTTTTCGTTGGATGCAGTTGACCCTTCCTCGTCAGAAGGGGATGGCTCCTCATCATCTGAGAAGTTGAGTGGCTGCCTGTCTTCTGAAGGTTCTTCATTATAGTTGGATGGTGCTTCAATTGTCGGAGTTTTTTTTGTTTCAACGTGAGATGATTCATTAGACGACGAATTCAGTTCATCTTCAAGGAATATCACGTCGCGACTGATGGTGGTTTTCAGGGTCTTGGTATCGATTAAAAGGTACCCCTTGACATCTTCACTGTAACCAACAAATAACATTTTCTTCGATTTGTGGTCCCACTTCAGTCGTTTTTGTTTGGGTATTTGGACCATTGCTTCACATCCAAAAATTCTGATATGGCTTAGATCAGGTTTTCTTCCCGTCCAGGCTTCATACGGCGTCACGGATTTAAGTGATTTCGTTGGTGATCGATTATTGAGGTATACCGCACTCGGCACAGCTAGGTCCCAGTAAGCCTTGGGTAAGTTGGCCTCGGCTAGCATGCATCGTGCTTTTTCAGCGATCGATCTCTGGGCCCGCTCGGCAATACCGTTCTGGGCCGCGGTGTAGGCGCAAGATTTTTGGTGCCGAATGCCCTTGGCCTCGAAGTATTCTTCGAACGATCGGTTTATGAATTCGGTGCCATTATCCGAACGAAAAATTTTCAATCTGTGGCCAGTTTGACGCTCGGCCTCCGCCTGGAACTTCTTGAAAAAATCAAACGTTTCACTTTTCTTATTCATGACATAAACCGTTGTGTACCTGGTGAAATGGTCTACCAGTGTGAAGAAATAACGGCTTCCAGAAATACCTGTGACTTCCATTGGTCCATTCAAATCAGCATGAACCAATTCAAGTGGTGCATTCGCTTTGAATTTGCTGGTTTTAAATGGTTGGCGAGCGTGTTTTCCGAGTGCACATACTTCGCAGTTCACGTTCATGTTGGTGGTCCCAACTCCGGTGGCCATGCTCTCCAATTGTTTCATACTGTTTCGGTTTAGGTGGCCTAGCCTTCGGTGCCAGAGTAAACTAGACGCTTTAGCCATGTATGAGAGTGATTGGGATGGAGATTTATCAATTTTGTAAATTCCGTTGTGTTTTGAAGCTGTGGCGATGACGTCACCGTCTTCATTTATGACTCGTCCTCCGGATCTGTCAAAAATCACCGTGTTTCCCTTTTCCACTATTTTACTAACCGAAAGTAGATTACTGGAGATTTCCGGGATGTAGTGGACATCACTTGCGGTGACTTCATCAGCAACATGATCGACGATCACAGAAATTTTCGCCCTCCCCATTATTTTGGGTTCTAGGACGGATCTATCGATTGTGGTAATATTCGTACTACTATGGGGCTTCGTTTGACCATCTAATAGACTAGGGCTGTTGACTAGGTGCATTGATGCACAACTGTCCAGGTACCAATCATCCTTTGAGACGTCAGAATTTGCAAGGTAAGCCATAAAGGCTTTTTTAGGGCTATTCTTTTGGCTAGACCTATTTTGATTACCTTGGTTTTGGTTCTGTTTGCCTTTATTCGATTGTGCCGGTCTTTTGTTTGAGCTGGAGTGTTGGTTCGATGAATTCTGGTCATTTTTACGCTCGTTTCTACACGTCGATTCATGATGGTTTCTCATTCCGCAATTTGTACATCCCCGGTTATTCCTCGTATTATTGCGACGAGACCGAGTGTAAAAAGCCGAATCACTGCGAAGTGAGCGATCAAGGGACGAACACGACCCATCTTGAAGGAGTTTCACCTTGACTGAGTCTGCTGTAATGGGAATGCCGGATGATTCTAGTCCCATTATCATAGGTAAATACTGATCGCTTAAACCTGCAAGAAGTAGAACTCCGACCCACTCATCTGGAACGTCGAAATTTATGTCACGTAACCTTTGGGCAGTGGACAGGATTTTGTTGACGTAATCATCCATGGAGTCGCAATCTTCCAACCTCGTGGTGGCCAACTGTTTCAAAAGCCCGACTTTTCGGGTTAAACCCGTGTCTGAGAAAGCTGCTTTCAAATTATTCCACGCCTCTCTAGCCGACTTCGCACGATTTAGGTGCGGAAAATTGATGGAATCGACCAGGAGCGTCATTTTTGCCAGGGCTTTCTGATCTTTGATCTTCCAAAGAGCCAAGTTAAATTGATCGTCTTTGCCATCGGCATCCTGCGGGTCTTTCTTAGACGAACCGCTCACGGACGAAGGTTGGACAGGTGGATCGTCTTCGATTACGCACCATAAATCGTCGAGTAATAAGGCTGCACGCATCGTAGTGCACCATGACGAATAATTTTCTCGACCGACGAGCTTTTCGACGGGGGGCATGCCACCTGTAGCCATCGCGGATTTTTCGAGTTTCGGCAAACAGCGATATCTGACGCGTTCAAAAACCGAATGGGACAACTCACTCGCGAAATTTAGCACAGCGGAAGCTGGGGGGCATCCATAACCTGTTGGAATTTAATAAATGTAACACCGGAAATTCAGAACGTAAAAAACCAACAACGTTTATTGAAACCTTCCATGTGAATCAACTTATACTAAACCTGCAGAGCAGCCCATCGCGTCATGCTCTGGGGGAAGCTATTGAAAGCTAACAAGTCTAAATTCACATCTTCCAACATGTTCACACAATTATTGTTTCTATGATTTAAAAGGAGGGAGTAAGAAAACAATTCTAAATAAATTGTACAACTTATAGTAGGTATAGTCTTTTTCTAATGTTGAAAACAAAAAAATTCGAAATCAATAAATTTGCAGCCAACATCGATGTTTTGGGGTTTGAAACATCGATGTTTTCCGACATCGATGTTCAAGTCAATGATGTTTTGCTCACGATGTTGACATAGATGCCATCATCAATACACAACACAATAGGTATGTTGTACAACAATAATATATTATGTTGTAGCGTCGATGTCCGATCCCTAGCAGACATGACTGCCACATTCAATGTGGCCAATTTGGCTACCGGGTTGTAGCGCAGGGAAACGGCGCGATCTAGTGGATCCCTGAGGACCTAAGCTACTTCACTACCAAGGGATGTGCTGCTATCTGGCCAGGAAAAGGTGGTGGCGATAGAGCTTGGACATGTGCAGATTTGAAAAAAATCACATCTAAAACGTTGTGAAGAGAAGAGGGGACAAGTTCAGTTTTGATGAAAAACATTGAAGTGAGTAGGTAGGGAAAATACCCGCGACGGACATGTTCAGTTTTGAAGAAATCACTCAACTTTGCTTCGCATTTTCGATGGATATATTCACTTTGAATGAACCGCTTTGGGGAGTATGTGTAGCTCGGGAATGATTACCGAAATCGACCAAAAAAAAAAAAGATTTTGTCCAATAGTGGACATGTTAAGTTTTGATTGAAACCTCGTCAATTAGTCCGATATTAATTCTCTTTTGTTCTGGTGAAAGCATAAATTTATGCTTTATAAAATTTATTTTATATGAGGGACGGTAGGTAGGTACATTGCATTTCTATTGAGAATGGAGTCAATGCATAAATACTTCGAAAACTCACATCTACCTATGACACATAATATGTGTAGATATTATCATTAGGTAGATATTATCTACCTAATGAAAAATTTTGAGACCAATTAATATCTTCGAACCCCATTGCGAATACATAGGTAGTAGATCTACTATATCTATACCTTTATCTATCTATAGGTTTATTATTCTTAGAATACGCTGCACGCTGCAAATTTGGGCACAAGGGCAAGGGGCTTTCTTTGATTTCATTTTAAAATGTTTTTCCGCCACCCAGGCCGTTTCGGGCAGTATACATTTTGAAATCTGAAATTTTGACATCTAGTTTTGCCCGCAAGATTTTCGGACCAATCGCTCAAACCAGTGGGGCTCAGTGGGTGTAAAAGGGGACTACAGTAGGGTTCTTTGATAGTTTTTTGGCCATGGGCTCGAGAAAGGCATCGTTTCTCCAATTTTTAGGGTCCCAAATCTGCCCAAAGACTGTTACAGTACAGGAATAGTTATTTTTTCAATTGTAGAATAATTTTCATTGTCAGAATTGTTACGTTCACGATTTATGCCAAACATAATGAACCCTTGTGTACAATTTGCAGCGTTTGAAATATAGGTACTGAATACTGAATAGTATTCATTAATGCAAACATAATATGTTTTATTATAATAATTATAGTTTTAATTATTAAAACTATATAAAACCTACATAAATTCGTGGGTGTTTGTTCCATTCAGCGGAGACATCTCGTGTGATCGTGGCTAACCCCCCAAAAAAATCATTTCAACGAAGACCCGCTGGTGAAATCAGTTAGGTAGCTCTAAAAACGTCATGAAACTTTTGAATCGGACTGAAATTCTGGTTGGGCAAGAAACGATAAAGAGGAGATTTCCCCTTTGCCACGGGAAAACAAAACAACATTGATAATGATAAAGCTTTGTTTTTCCGACAAATTACCTCTGTGTCATAACATGACATAATATTATTAGGTATGTCTGGGCTTCCAACACTCCATCATCACCCTTCCAAGTTAGGTAGGTCATCCCCCATCAGCACCCTACCAAAAATGTGTTGTACCTACTGGTACCAATTGCGTTATACTTTTTACCCTGCGGAACTATTTCGAAAACGACACCTAACTCAACCAGCGGAAAACCTTCAAAAATCCCTCCCTTAGCTCCACAAAGCCCCATGGGGTTTGAGCGATCGGGATGAAAACGCCTGTTTCGGCCACTACATTTCAAATTAAATAAAATAGGTTTCCTCTCATTAAAAAATATTTACATTAGGTAGGGCAATAGTTCGAGGGGAGAGTTGAGCGAGAGTGTCAACGGTAAGGTCCATCACAACATCTTCCACCGCCTCCACCACCTCAACCTCTCCTTCTGGACCCCCTACCAGGAATCCGGAAGCCGGCAGATCATCTCCCTCCCCAATTAGTAACAATCAATCTCCTGGCCAGGTCACTGCTAGCGAATTTTTCTACTTTTCTCAACACGTGTCTTACGAGAGGTCATCAGAATCCTCCGTAAATCCCATCAAATTTATCTCCGAACTATCAGCTGTTGGGTCTTCAGTATCCCACCGAACTGATTCAGTCTCATCATCTTCAATATTCGCCGTCGCCCGTCCCCGTCAAAATTTCTACCAGTACGCCGCCAACCAAATTTCCGCCATCAACACGAACCCGGTCACCATCGAGGTCGCCTACCCGCCAGAACCAAGGTCAGATCGTCACTGATTCGTCATTCAAAATTTATTGTAAAATTCAAGTTCATCATTTATCAGAGCGCTCCCTTAGGTCCGTTAGGGACATTTTTTCCTAATTACTGTACCATAGTTAGAAGTACATTTTCTTTCATTTAATTCGCCATTTTAATTTCATTCATCACCCCAAACTTTTCAGCCGTAAAGGTACCACAATTTTCATATTTTATCCTTTCAATTTATTTGCCTTTTCATTTCCTTAAAAACAATATTTTTCCAGTATCCACGGTGTCGTAAGACAAAACATTGGTAGCAGAGGTGTGATTTTTAATCCGAACTAACTCCCGATTTCATTGTGACGTAAGTCAACCCCTTAGGTACCGATAAGGTTGAAACTTTGGGTGTGTGCGCGCGTTAGTTTTTCTTTCGCAGAAATTGTTTTCTTCACAATAATTATTAATCATGATCATTGAATTTCACGTTTTTCATTGCGATAATAATTTACCCTTTTGCTTTCTGTGCGATACTTTTTCTTCTTTAACTGAATTTTGGTCTCTGAACCTTTCCGATTGCATCTTTCGTGTAATTTAGAGGAGTGTGGTGTCCCAAATATTTCGTCCATTTCCTAACCCATATTTTCGTCCGTATTTTCCTGTTCCTACCCTCCGTTTCAAAATGCTCTCTGTGGCCGAAGTTGTTGCGAAATCCAAGCTGCTTAAACGTAAAATGAAAGCAGCTACGAACGAAGTTGCGGCGATTGCTGAAAAAGCACAGGCTGCTCTCGACAACCCTTCGTTAGAATCGGAATTTAAAGGTGCTTATAGGACGTTGGAAAAATATTACTCAAAATTCGAAAATCTTTGGGATGAACTTCTAGATATTCATGAAGATGTTAAGGTCGTTGAACATGGAAAAAAGAAGAAGGGGTCGTTTAAGGACGTTGAAGGGGAAGAAAAGCCAGTTTTTCCAGGGACCTATTACACCGGTGTCCTAACTACTGTTCGTCAACATTATGCTGAAGCCAATACAGCATACGAAATCATATCGGCGCGCAATTCAAATTTTCACAGTACGGTGAATGGCACAGTAAGTGAGGTCAAACCTCCGACTCATCTTCCAGCCATTTCACTTCCTAAATTCGATGGTCATCTCCCGAAATGGCCTAGTTATCGTGATACGTACCTTTCATTAGTACACGAAGATCATTCCATCCCTCCCATGCGCAAATATCATCATTTGATATTCTCACTTGTGGGATCTGCGCTTGCGGTCATAAAACACATTCCTTTAGAGGAGTCCCAGTACGAAAATGCTTGGGACGCAATACTGAAGGCATTTGATAACAAAAGAATGCTTGCATCAGCATACTTAAATCATTTGCTACAGTATAAATCGCCTCAAAACAAATCCAACCTTGAATATTTTCGTACCTTTTTAAACGAAATTTCTGAAAATGTTTCTGCCTTTCAAAGCTTGAAAGTGCAGAATGAAGCGGATTTTATACTCTTCCACATAGCCATGAAGTCGCTTGATCAAAAAACGAGAGAAGAGTTTGAGATCGGTTATGACAAACAAACCTTTCCCAACTTTAAGGATCTTAGAGATTTCATCCAAAGAAAGGTTAATGCCTTGCAGTTAGCGGGTGCCAGTGGCTTCGTGCTGGACAACAAAAGTTCGACACAATCGTCATCCGACCAGAAGAAAAGACATTCAAAATATCCGTCAAAATCCCTTTTATCCAGTGAAGCAGCTGCCTCGGAAAACGAGAAGGTCAAAAGGCAAGCACCCAAGCCTTCGTCATCAAGGTGTCATGTTTGTCAAGGTCAAAAACCTCATAATCTCTTTAACTGCGTTAAATTTGTCAGTGCATCAGTGCAGTCTCGATTACAGTTTTTGAAAAATTGGAAGGGATGCCTCAACTGTTTGAATGAATCTCACTCTACCGAAAACTGTAAATCTAAATGGCACTGTCGGTTTTGCAAACAAAGGCATAATACTTTCTTGCATGTTAATGAGAATTCAAAGGGTGCAAATCTGACCAACTCTTCTGCTCAAAAATCAGAAAATTCAAGCGAGACTGTCAATTTAAACGCTTGCAATAAAACTGAGCCCAACGTTTTACTGGGAACAATTTTAATTGAAATCCGCGACTTAAGGGGCCAGTTTCAAAAGGTACGCGCGGTGCTAGATTCAGGCTTGCAAAATTCATTCATTACTGTTCACTGCTTGAATAAGCTTGGCCTCAAGCCTCGCAAAATCCCCAGACGGATTAGCGGCATAGGTCAATCAGTTTTTGACGGAGCAAAAGGCGAGGTGTCTTGCACGATAAGGCCTCGTAAGTTACGAGTCGTAACTCCGCAGATCCTGAATTAAACACCACCGCAGTAGTGGTAAAAAATATTTGCTCGTTCTTGCCTAACCGCCCAGTCGATAAGAAAATTCTCGACAGACTTTCAGAATTTGAACTCGCAGACCCGAATTTTTGCATCCCTTCCGGAGTTCATTTTCTGCTGGGAGCCGATCTTTTCGCAGATGTTATCACTGGTGCACCCATCCAATTGGAGGCAGGACTTCCACAACTGTTCCCATCCATCTTTGGCTACGTCGTTATGGGCAAAATCGACCAGCCCGTCAACACTGATGGTGATGTCTCCCTATTTTCATCCATCAGCGAAGAAGAAGATATGAGCCAGTTGTTAACTCGTTTTTGGGAAATCGAGGAAGTTGAGCGTACTACTCCCACCCTCTCCCAGGAAGATTTAAAATGTGAGGAACATTTTAAGAACACTCACTACCGGCTTCCAAGCGGTAGGTACGTTGTTCGACTTCCTTTTCGAGCTGATGATCCTTCAATGGGCGATTCATCAGGCGCAGCTATGAAAAGATTTAAAAATTTAGAACATAAGTTCCAGAATAATTCAGAATTACGGGGTATCTACAATGACTTCATGTTGGAGTACTTGGTATTAAATCATATGAATTCCACCACAAGCCCTTCAAAGTTCATAATACCTCATCATGGCGTCACCAAAGTCGATCGAAACAAGGTTAAGCTGCGGGTAGTTTTTGACGGTTCGGTTAAACTGAATCATGGCTCGCTGAACGAAGCTCTCCTTGTGGGTCCAAAGTTGCAGAAAGACATCAGAGAAATTTTGCTGAATTTTCGGGTTCATCGTTACGTATTTGTTGCCGACATAACGAAATTTTATCGGCAAATCTTGATTGACCCGGCTGATCGACCCTACCAGCATATCTACTACCGTTTTGAGCCGTCTGAACCCATCACGAAGTTCGCTTTGCAGACCATAACATACGGACTAACTTCATCGCCATTCCTTGCCTGCAGGGTTTTGGAGCAGTTGCTAACCGACGAAGGGGATGAGTTCCCATTAGCCAAAACATCAATCTCCAGGGATATCTACGTGGACGATTTAGTGACTGGAGCATCCACGATTGACGATGTTCTCAATCTCCAGCAACAAGTTATCGAACTCCTCGGACGCGGTGGCTTTGACTTGAGTAAATGGGCAAGCAACTTACCGGATGTTCTTCAGCGTCTACCCAATAGATCGTGCGACGAACCAACCAACGAGTCCTTCACCATTCCTCAAGAAAGTAGCGAATCACTCAAAATTCTGGGTATGTTGTGGGATCCAATCAATGACTGTTTTTCATACTCGATTACACAGCCAAAGGTTGCCCATACAAAAAGGATGATGCTATCAACCATAGCTAGAATTTTCGATCCGATGGGCTTCCTATCTCCAGCTACCATTCTCATGAAAATAATCATCCAAGAGTTGTGGAAGGTGAAGCTCAGCTGGGATCAGCAGGTGCCTGAAGAAATTTCCAAACTCTGGGATACATTCCTGAGTGAATTTACACACCTGTCCACAATAAAAATACCTAGATTCATAGGAAAAACAGAGCCCTATCAGCATCATCTCATCGGGTTTTGTGACGCTTCGAGCAAGGCCTATTGCGCTATGGTATTTTTACGAACAGTGTGTGGTCCTGAAATCAAAACCCACCTGTTAGCGGCTAAAACTAAGGTGGCTGCCGTAAAACAAATATCCATTCCCCGCCTTGAGCTGTGTTCAGCTTTGCTCTTGGCAAAGTTACTGAATTCCCTCAAAGAATTTCAGAAAATGTTGCCTCCAACCACATTGAAGAACATCAACTTCTCCGATTCATCAACCGTCTTGAGCTGTCTTAAGATACCATCTTACAACCTCAAGACCTTTGTTGGAAATCGAGTCACCCGAATTTTGGAATGTACTGCAGCAGATTCGTGGAGACACGTCATCTCTGAGGACAATGCCAGCGATTGTGGTTCTCGTGGCGTTCTACCGTCCCAACTCGTGAATCTGGACATTTGGTGGAGAGGACCAGGTTGGTTAGTGCTTCCTGAAGACCAGTGGCCAACGTCTTTGATTCCTCATCTGTCTGATATTCCTGAGGTGAAGAAGTCCGTCGTGTTGGTTGTCAACGAAGGGCCAACTGTATTCATTCGATGGGTATCCCGAGTGTCATGCTTCGGTAAACTGCTGTGGCATGTAGCCTGGCTCAAACGCCTTGTCAGAACTGTCATAGGGGAAAAATTCAACTCTGGTCCGATTCTCGATCATGAAATGACCGGCGCTCTCATCACTTGTGTAAAACAAGTTCAAGAATTTTACTTCTTCAAGGGTCAGGATCCCCACCACGCATTTCCGCAATTTACCCAACTGAGTCCCTTCATTGATGATAAAGGTGTTCTCCGCGTTGGAGGTCGGTTGAAAAAGGCAAACATCAACTATGAACATAAACACCCAATACTATTACCAACAGATGCACACTTCACCCGAATCATGGTTGACTACTACCATCGAATTTGGAATCATCCTGGACCAAGCTTACTTCAGGCCCTCATACAGACAAAGTTTTGGGTACCATTTCTTCGCCGGCTTGTGAGAAAACGGACTTTTCTCTGTGTTAGCTGCTACAAATCAAAGGCAAAACCACAGATCCCAAGGATGGGCGATTTGCCTACTTACAGGTTACAAGGTGGGCGGGCCTTCCTGCATACAGGCGTTGATTTTGCAGGCCCTTTTGTGCATGTCTACCAAGGCTGTACACTTGGAGGCCGTTACCAGCCTTAGCACGGATGCCTTTTTGGCATGTACTCTGATTGCGGAACCAACTTTGTGGGTGCAGCTAGAGTGTTGGGTGAATTTGGAAAATGGTTTCGCTCCCAGTCAACTCAGGATGCCCTGACTCAGCAGGCTTCCAAAAGTGGATTTGCATGGCATTTTAACCCTCCACATGCACCACATTTTGGAGGATTGTGGGAAGCAGGAGTAAGATCTGCCAAGACTTACTTTTGGAAAATTGCAGGAGAAACTTCTATGACCTACGAGGAGTTTTCCACCATTTTAGCCAGAGTCGAAGCAGTGTTGAACTCACGCCCATTGTGTCCTCTATCAAACGACCCTGCTGAAAACGATTACTTGTCCCCAGGACATTTTCTGATTGGTGGACCAATCCTCGCACTTCCAGAGCCATCTCTTCTGGACGTAAGAGAAAATCGTTTATCCAGATGGCAACTTCTACATCGGATGACAGAAGAACTTTGGATGCGCTGGAAGCAAGAATATTTGTCAACGCTGCAAAAACGGACCAAATGGACAGAAGACAAGCCAAACCTTGAAGTCAACGATCTCGTGCTGCTGCTTGACAACAACGCAGCCCCTCTCAACTGGCCCATTGCCAAGGTCATTTCAGCGACTCCTGGAGAAGATGGACGAGTAAGAGTCGTCACTGTTCGCACTGGCAACAATGAGTATAGCCGCCCTGTTGCCGCCCTTGTCCCATTGCTCCCTCTAAAAGAGAATCCTTACCCTGAATCCTAAAATTTGTCTAAAGTATCCAAATTTGATGGGCGGGATGTTTCGGCCACTACATTTCAAATTAAATAAAATAGGTTTCCTCTCATTAAAAAATATTTACATTAGGTAGGGCAATAGTTCGAGGGGAGAGTTGAGCGAGAGTGTCAACGGTAAGGTCCATCACAACATCTTCCACCGCCTCCACCACCTCAACCTCTCCTTCTGGACCCCCTACCAGGAATCCGGAAGCCGGCAGATCATCTCCCTCCCCAATTAGTAACAATCAATCTCCTGGCCAGGTCACTGCTAGCGAATTTTTCTACTTTTCTCAACACGTGTCTTACGAGAGGTCATCAGAATCCTCCGTAAATCCCATCAAATTTATCTCCGAACTATCAGCTGTTGGGTCTTCAGTATCCCACCGAACTGATTCAGTCTCATCATCTTCAATATTCGCCGTCGCCCGTCCCCGTCAAAATTTCTACCAGTACGCCGCCAACCAAATTTCCGCCATCAACACGAACCCGGTCACCATCGAGGTCGCCTACCCGCCAGAACCAAGGTCAGATCGTCACTGATTCGTCATTCAAAATTTATTGTAAAATTCAAGTTCATCATTTATCAGAGCGCTCCCTTAGGTCCGTTAGGGACATTTTTTCCTAATTACTGTACCATAGTTAGAAGTACATTTTCTTTCATTTAATTCGCCATTTTAATTTCATTCATCACCCCAAACTTTTCAGCCGTAAAGGTACCACAATTTTCATATTTTATCCTTTCAATTTATTTGCCTTTTCATTTCCTTAAAAACAATATTTTTCCAGTATCCACGGTGTCGTAAGACAAAACAACGCCACACATTTTAAACAAGGTTTTAATAATAAGGAATTATTCTTTGGTATCAATTACCCAAAAACTGTCAATATAAACAATTTTTTAAATAAAAGTTTTAAAGTCTGTAGGTAATCTTGAACAGTAGGTACCTATGTGGACAGATGTGGGACCCCAAAAAATCAATTACATGTCCAACACTAATCGGAAAAGGACACCTCATTCGACCTCCTGGCATCCGTTCACGTTTTCAGATGTAGACGAGCTCAGTTTTCACAGTTCACAGCGAGTGGGTACTGGGAGGCCCCCCCCCCTCCCCCCCAGGTATAAACCCTTCGAGGGAGGGACCTCTGCTATGATATTGTCCACTGCTCTTCATCAAAATTTGCATGACCCTGTACTTTAATATTATGCTCTTAGAGATGAGACAATTGAAGTCAGGAATTCAAGATTCAGGTGAAAAAATCTTGAATAATTTCTCAACATTTGCGTTTGAACGTTTTCGGGATAATCTCACGTTTTGATGCCTATTTTTGAGTTTTAAATTTCCATCCCCCTTAATTTTAGTGTTAGCAATCCCAAACATAATTATAGCCAAAGGTATTACCGTTAGGAAGTGATTCGCATTTTCGGATTGAAAATCGAGTGACTCTTTTAGCTGCAATCACTGAAGTAAAATAATTTGCTTCATTTTGGTGCTGCCACGTGGTGGCCAACTCTGGTACTATGAGGGGGGACATTAAATGTTAAATGTGGCTAAATTTTAGCCTTATATCTTCCACAATATTTAATATATATCTTTAATATATCTTCTTTTTTTTTTTTAAACACCAAAAATCCTCAAAAAATTCTATTTTGGCCCTTTAAAAGCCCTTAGAGTTTGATCGGATTGAAAAGTTTCGAGGACCGACCTGCTGCAAATTGGATTACACGAGGGGTTATTATTTTTTATGAAACTAGTACTTAAATGATTGGACAGGTCTGGTACCACTTTTGATTATAATTCTACGTCCAAAATTACTTCAAAAATGAAGCCCCACTCGCCTATCCGGTAAAAATCATAAGGAAACCACCAATGAAATCCCCATAAAATCTTGTGGAGTTGATCGGTCGAGCTGAAAAAATTGCAGGATCAACAAGGATACGTCCCAGATGTTGTGTTGTGAAAAATGTCTACTTACTACCTACCAAATTTTCCTTCCTGGTATACTGCGGCCGCAACCGGGCGGTTTTTATTCCTTTCGGCCGCAATCGGGCGTTCCCCATTTTCTATACTCTACCAGTAAAACATTATCGATACTTCAACCATAAATTTGCCGTAACAAAGGAGTCAGTTTCGAATTCGAGAGGGAAACCCCGAAGGAGAGTGTAGTTTCACAACGCGGCGCAAGAGCCCGCTGGGGTCTGCTCAACAAATGTTCCCCGTCCCCGAAGTACCCTTTTTCGGAAAAAGTCCCCCTTTTTCCCCCCAAATGGTTTAGATAGAAAAGAAAACAAATAGGTAAATCTGTACGTGTAACTGTTATCGGAACCTACCTAAGTAGTTATAACCTAGCACCCCCCAACAACTACCTACCTGTAGGTTTGTGACGCGCTAACGCAATTGGTGAAGAAGAACAAGATGATGATGGAAGAAGGAGCGAAGGCAGGTTACACTGCTGGTTACTGGTCCGGTTTGTTAAACAAACTTTGTATAATATACAAAAATATTATTTTTGTTTGATGAGTAATCAACTGTTGACCTACTCGATCTCTCTATCTTGATTAATAGTTTTATCTTTGTGTGATGTGTGCAATAGTAGTGATGGCTATCAAACGCCACCAAAGCAGGTGAAAGTGGGGTTCAAAGCGGGTACAAAGGTATCAAAAATCGTGGGAAAGTCGGGCTGAATTCTGTTCGTGGCTGGGATCTGATCCTAAAAATGGAATAATACCTACATAATACAATGGAATAATAAATAAATATAATGGATTCTTGGAATAATACACCTATGAAATTGCGATGGAGGTCGAAAGTTCTGATCGGCCTCAAAATTAACCATTTTAAATTTAATTTTAAAATACGTTGTAAGAGGTCTAGATTCAAGAAACAAAATGTCCGTCCGCCGTCCGGGCTGTTTTGGGCAGGATTTTTTTTTTTTTTTTTTTTTTTTTTTAATCAGAAATTATGACAAAATACTTGGTTTAACATCTGGTTGTGCCCACAAGTTTTTCAGCCCAAACCCTTGAAGCTTTTTTTTTTTTTTTTTTTTTTTTCAAAAAATATTTAATACTAGATGCCCGCACGTGCTTCGCACGAAATGTCAAATTTCCGTCCATCACCTATCAACGATGCACCCGTGGCGACGCTTTTTGACCCGTCTCTCGTTGCGATGGAAAGCTCCGTTCGCGTATTATGCAGCCCATAGCAACCCATCAACTCCAAATGAAATTACCTAGTAGGTACCTATCAAACTAATCGAAGGCTTGCAAAAAATACTCGTACCCACCTACCGACGATGTTCGAATAACTTGCGAACGGGTTATCGCACAGAAATCGTTTTGTGCTCGTTGAAATCAGGGCGAAAAGCTCGTTTTAACAAACGTAGTTTCGTTCAAAACCGACGCCAAAAGTTGTATCGGGTTTCCGCGTTTCGAAAATTTTCCTAGCGATCCCTAGTAACGACGCTATTTGACCCGTCTCTCGTCGCGAAGGAGCACCCGAAAACCGATGAAGGGGATGAGGGAGGAAAAATCAAGATAGCCTATGACCATCGAGCTGGTTTTTGGAACAGGTCGCAATAAACGGCACGCGAATCGGTCATTCCGTTCAGGCGTGGAAAGGGAAAAACAGACAGACAGATAGACATTTCTCGGTTTTTATTAGGTGGGATTTTTATTGACACAAAATTATTTTTTGAACAAGTAACCTTTATCAAATAATAATAATAATAATAATAATAATAATAATAATAATAATTGAAAGAAATTGAAATTGAAGAATAATAAACCCTTGTGTAAAATTTTCAGCGTTTTATAATTTTATTTTTTGTCCCCCTAAACGTCCCTTTTTTGCAGTGATCAAGTCCCCCTTTTTCGCCTCAGATGTCCCGCTTTCAGGTCGAAGGCGTCTGGCATCACTGGAACTTCCCCCAGTGCTGCCAAGTTGGGGGTTTTCTCCCCAAATTTGGGGTTTTTTTCCATCAGAGGGAGAATTTGGGGGTGAAGTTTTTTGGGTTTTTTTTGGGGGTTTTTACGGATGAGTCAGGGGAATTTGGGGGAAAATGAAAAAATGGATCAGTCATTAAAGAAATAACAGCAGGTAAAAACTATGCAAATTTTACACTAGGGTTTATTATTCTTTGATATAGGTTACTTCTACAGAAATTTAATTCTGTCAATGAAAGAAATATTAAATAATATTATTCCTTTTAAATTTTAAATTAAAATTTTTTTAAAAATATATTTTCATAAGTATTTGAAAAATTGTTTTTGTTTTCTGGGATTTTTTTTTCAAAAATGTTTTGATCGATTTTTTACTCGAAAAATATTCAACCTCCTAGGATTCTTCAAAAATCCCGTTTTTAGCCCCATGAAAGCCCTGTAGACCGTGAAATCGGATCGTTCAGGGACCCCCAAAAATGAATTCCATGTCCCGAAATACTTCGTAAACGACACCTAACTCGATCCCATAGCTAAAAGCCTTAAAAAAACCTCCCGTAGCCCATAGCGCCCCACGGGTTTGGGCGATCGTACTGAAAACCTTGCGGGCACAACTAGATGGTAAACCAAGTATTTAGTCAAAATTTCAGATTAAATCTGGAAATTAGGTAAGTAGGAATTTTTTTTTTTAAATTAAAAAAAAAATCCTACTGCCCAAAACGGCCCGGACAGCGGACGGCGTACGGCGGAAGGACATTTTGGGTTTAGAATGTAGACCTCTTGAAACGGATAATGTCAAATTTTGAGGCAGATCGGAGTGTGTCAAATATAATATTCGGTTATTAAAAGAATTTCAGTTATTTATTTGTATCAGGATTTCATCCTTAACTTTTGGGGTTTTTTTTGCGTTTTTTTCTTCATTTGGGGGGATTTGGGGTTTTTTGTCGTTGCCTCAGGGGTTTTTTACGGCCGCACCTTGGCAACACTGACTTCCCCAGGCTTTCCTGTGTTGGGTTCCCTGAATTTCCGCAATCCCTTTATCAAATTTTCTTCCTGTTTTACTTATTACTACGGATTTTGAAGTGCCGTGATTCATTCATCGTGAAGTGTTGACTCACGGGGTTTCTTGGGGGATTCCATTCAATTACAGTTCTAATAACACTTGAAGTGTGATTAGAAAGTGCTATACTCGCGCATACCGTCGTTGCCTACCTCGTAAACAAGAAGTTTCTTTCGTATGTATATGAACGAGTTTTTAGCGTTTTGAGGAGTTTTGATCGGTGAAGTTGTCGGGGAAATGTGAAAGATTTGTGTTGGTTTGGTGGGTCCAATCGTAGATACATACGCGATTTACTGTTGAGTACACGTTGAGTTCATCAGCTTATCACAACTTTCTACGTTACAACTGCTGGAGATGGATTCGGACGAGGTGGAGAGTTCCAGCGGGGGCGGGGCAATGGCATCGTTGAACAGCTTGTTCTCTTTCACGAGTCCAGCTGTGAAAAAGCTGTTGGGATGGAAACAAGGTGATGAAGAGGAGAAGTGGGCCGAAAGGGCCGTGGACGCTCTAGTGAAGAAGTTGAAGAAGAAGAAGGGGGCCATTGAGGAGCTAGAAAGGGCTTTGAGTTGCCCGGGGCAGCCGAGTGGATGTGTGACCATACCGAGGAGTTTGGACGGAAGGCTGCAGGTGTCGCACAGAAAGGGCCTCCCCCATGTGATATATTGCAGGGTATGGAGGTGGCCGGATTTGCAGAGTCACCACGAGCTGAAACCGATGGAACACTGCCAGTACCCGTTTTCGGCAAAGCAGAAGGAGGTTTGCATCAACCCTTATCATTACAAGAGGGTCGAGAGCCCAGTATTGCCACCCGTGTTGGTCCCACGTCAAAGCGAATTCGCCCCGGGTCATTCCATGTTGTCGTTTCAGCAGTGTCCTGAACCCGCCATGCCGGCGAACGTAGCATACAGCGGGACGGGGTTCGGCGAAGCACCGAGCTCACCCATCAGCAGCATCAGCAGTGTGCCGAGCCCTCCTCCACAACACAGCCCTTTTCCCAACGGGTTGCCTGGCGGTTCCCCTCCACCGCCGTATTCCGAAGAAAATCCCTCGCCCTCACCAGCTGACGCTATGGACACCGCTCCAGAAGTTGCTCCTGTGTCGTATCAAGAACCTCCTTATTGGGCCAGTATAGCTTATTATGAACTGAACAGTCGCGTTGGAGAAGTCTTCCACTGCCAGACACATTCGGTTATTGTCGATGGATTCACCAATCCCAGTAGCACCAACATGAACAGGTTTGTTCTTCCGTGATATATCTAGTTGGGTAGATGGGAGCGAAATCGGGCCTTTTCTGTCAACTTCCCTCCAGCCCGCTCAGGCGCCCATCGTGCGAGCCTCTCGTCGTTATTGTCCCACCAGCTCGGAAAGCTGTTTATCTCGTTTTGGTTGTGTAGTTTAAGCAAAACGCCCCAGCATTGAATTTTTGGGGGTATTTGCCGTGAAACGAAAGTAAGTTTAGTTGTGGCTGTTCCCGACTCTGATCACGAAAAGCCGACACTCGAAAGGATTGATACCACAATAATTGTCCATCTGCCTTCCACTGATCGGATACCTGATTATTAATTATAATTGTAATTATGATTATAACTAGGTATAATTATATAATCCGGTATCCGATCAGTGGAGGGCAGATGGACCGCTTATGCAGGACCCAAAATTTAATGTTCGACATTTTGACAAATTTTGACCGTGAACCACTCACTCAACTCCGTTGATCCGTCAACATGAGCCCAAACGCAGTCGATCGAGAGCTTATTAGTCCAGTCACCAGGTGATTTTTCGATGCAAAGCGTGGTGTAGAATTCTTCTCAACGATTTTATTTTTTGGGGTGCTGAACACAAACCGAAGCTTCCCAACAAAATTTCTGGGACGCTCACCATCAAAATTGCAAAAAACCCTCGAGTTTTCGGCAGTTGTTTTGGTTTTTGACGGATAACTTTGAAAAGGTGCGTTATGGGTGAAAATATTCTAGATTGTAAATGAAAGAGCACGAGATTCCGCGTCGAATGAGCTACTAAGTCAAAATTGACCCAGCCATAAGGGCGCGATGGGCCGTTAAAAAATGTCGATTTTTTCCCCTAATTTTCTAAAAATCAATATAACCTTGCACCCACTTACAGGAAATAATCCTGAGAAGTGCTTCAGGTGCAGAATTCTGTAGCGTGGTGACTGGCATGAGGCCTTCGTCAGTCATCTTCCATCCCAAGTTCCCATTCCCAAGTGTAAGTGCAAGGGGCACTGCAGCTTGACTTTACGTTTGAGCAAAAGTAACATTATTTCTGCTCTCTGAACGCACAATTAGATGCTCTACAACTTTTACGTGGGAGTTACCATTTTTGAGCAGCAGTTCCCCAAAGCAAACTTAAAGTTCTCTCGATTTTTAGAAAAGTTGGACAAAATCGACATTTTTTGACGGCGCGTCGGGACCTTACGACAGGGTCAATTTTGACTTTGAGGTAGCTCTTATATTTACTACATAGGACATTTTCACCAACAACCCTTTCAAAGTTATCCGTAAAAAATAATAATAATAATAAATGTCGAGGTTTTTTGGCGTTATGACGGTGAGCTTCCTAGAAATTTTGTTGGAAAGCTTCGGATTCGTGTTCAGCACCCCCAAAAAACATATAAAAACGTTGAGAAAAATTCTACACCAAGCTTTGCATCAAACACCCCTTCTGAGGAACCTGGTGACAGGACTCGTTCAGATCACCTGCTGTTTTTTTTAAGCGTAGGCCCTAGTTTTTTACGTTTTAGATGGAGCTGGTGTGCATCTTTGAATGCATTTTTTTAAATCCATTTGTTTTCTCAGCATTATAGGACACCCTACTGTAGGACACCCCACTAGTAACTAGTGGGCCTGGACATCCGTCGTCTGACGGTTCAAGATGTGTAGATTCCAAAAATGAAATGTCATTTTTAAGGCAAAAAATCTTTCATGATGTGGATATTTATCAAAAGATGTTCTGAACGAATTGAATTGTTGGCCTTGACGTCATGAAGCACTCATGAGGAGCAGACACTTTTAAGACGAAGCAGAAACCAGTTTTGGGGTGTAGACACCAGCTTTCGGGAAGTAAAACCTAACAACGGCAGGAGAATTTGATATATCAGTATTCATCAGTCATTTTCTCTTCTCTGACACCGCATTTCTTAATCAATCTCCGTAATTCTCCTCAACCACAGACTCTCCCGTTACTCACGCATATTTCCCCTTTCAGGTTCTGTCTCGGGCAGCTCTCAAATGTCAACCGTAACTCTACTATCGAAAACACTCGACGTCACATCGGGAAAGGCGTGCACTTCTACTACGTTGGAGGGGAAGTCTACGCAGAATGCCTGTCCGACAGTGCCATCTTTGTCCAATCTCGTAAGTGACAGTTGAATTTGCCCATATGAGTGAGCGGGTGAGAATAATTGAATAATATTATCATCGACAGGTTAATTGCAAGCTAAAATCTATTTGACGACGACGACGATTAATTGGCACATTATGAGCGTATTCATATAATTTATTTTTTACCATAATGTTTAACTCCCTTTTTAATTAGGTAAATTTCGTCAATATTTTAGGCTGTGTAATGAATCACCTCGCCCTTTGCGCTATCAAAATGTGTCCGTTTTTAAAATTTTGACGCGTTCGAACGCCAAATAATTGATAACGAGAGTCGGTTAATCGTTAATTATTTATAGGCAAACATCGATCTAAAAATCCGATTAATCAGTTTCAGAAAAAAGGATAACTGATTTGAATCCCTACTTCAAACTCCCTTTCTTTTTGAGCAAATCGTCAGCTTGAAATTCCTTTCAGTGCGGTAGTGAGGGGTGATGTCTCAGAATATCCCCTTTCAGGAGCCATCGAGCTGCAGGCCTAATTAAGATTCAACTTAGTTATTTTTCCCGCATTCAGGAAATTGCAACCATCATCACGGCTTCCACCCGAGCACAGTGTGCAAAATCCCTTCGGGATGCTCATTGAAGATTTTCAACAACCAAGAGTTCGCCCTGCTTCTGTCGCAGAGTGTCAATCACGGGTTCGAAGCGGTATTCGAGCTCACAAAAATGTGCACCATCAGGATGTCCTTCGTCAAAGGTCTGTACAACATAATATGTACAATATATTATTAGAGAATTTGTATTCTTCCCGTGCAAAACTTACCAGGAAAATAAGCTGCAAATCTTACACAAGGATTGATTGTTTTTTGATAAAGGTTAATTTTGCGAAAATTAATTCTTTGTCAATAAGAAAATATGTTTGAAAAAAAAAATTTAAACAAAAGTATTTCTGTATGTACAATGTTCGGACCTCGAAAAATGGATTTTGCATCCAAAATTACTCGGAAATTATTTGACTTCCTGGGATCCTTCAAAAATCCCATTTGTAGCCCCCTGAAAGTAGTAGGTAGTCCCATAGATCTTCACGGTGAAGTCGGATCGTTCTGGGACCCCAAAGAAATGGATTCTACGTCCAAAAATACTTCGCAAACGACAACTAACTCGGCCCCGCAGCCGAAAACCTTCAAAACCCTTCCCGTAGCCCATTTTAGCCCCATAGTGTGCCACGGGTTTGGACGATAGGGCTGAAAACCTTGCGAGCACAACTAGATGGTAAACAGTATTTACTCAAAATTTCAGATTTTTAGAAAAGTTCCCACTGCCCAAGATGGTGGACGGACATTTTGTTTTTGGAATCTAGACCTCTTGAAACGTACCCATGATGTCAAAGAGGCCGATCAGAATTTTCAACCTCTGTCGCGATTACATAGTAGCGATTGTATTATTCCAAGATCCAAAACGGAGGGGGAAGAGTCCAGGGAAAACAAACGAAGATACTTCGGTTCCATGCCAAATAACAATGAACACGCAGTTCAGCCGCATGAAATAATATTATTATGAAACTCCAAAGTAAGTTTGGAGGCATTTTTTTCCTTGCACCTTATGCCAGAGCAAAAAGAAGTTCATTTTTTGATAATTTGGGTTTTAATAACTATTTAATTATTTATTGGTTTTCGTTATAAATAAGCTTTACACTGTAGGTAAGTACATATTAATAAACTCTCAGGCCGTGAGCCGTGAGTCGTCTCGTGAGCCGTCTCACGCATCAAAATCTCAAGAGTTGACGACTCAGAAAGAGCCGACGATTCAGGAAGAGTCGCGATTCTTTGGGTGTTGACGACTCACAAAGAGTTTACTTTTTATCGAACAGAATCGCATGACTCCTCGAAAATAGTTGAATATCCCATCCCTAATTATCACTCAAAACGTGCACCATGTGTCAGCCTCTGGGGAGCGGGTCAGGAGCCCTAAGTCATTGCAGACAGACTGTAGAATCTAATAATTAGATTATTTTAATTAATATTATTTCTCTTATTATGATTATTTCATCTGATGAAATAGAAGAAAATAAATTGCTTGATTTAAAAAAATTGATTATCGATTTTATTTAGATTCCACATAAAACCTCGATTATCAATACCTACCCATCCCCTTCTCAGTTATTACTCCACGATTGGATACATGAAATCTGGATGTTGTGCAGGTTGGGGAGCTGAGTATCACCGTCAGGACGTCACCAGCACACCCTGTTGGATTGAAATCCACCTCCACGGACCCCTCCAGTGGCTGGACAAAGTCCTCACCCAAATGGGCTCCCCCCACAACCCCATCTCTTCCGTGTCTTGAACTACTCCGTGAATTTATGCGATATGATTAGTTGTTACTGTATAATATTATTAGAAACGCATTCGACGCGGGACAAATCAATGAAGTCCTAGAAATTTAGCTGATGGAAAGCCCTATCGCCTTGGCCAATGCCTCTTAACTCGAGCCATGGTGTTTTGATGTTTTGAAGTCATCTAACCACTACCAATCATCGTTAGGTATTTTACTTCCAAACTGAAACTTTCACTTCTTCAATGGGAAGATAATTTGGAAACTTCGTGGCTTGAAAATACATTAGTTTCTTCACTCATTATTCTGTTTAATTAGTACACTATTATCGTTTATTTAAATCTCAAAAAATGAAAGACATGACATTAAATTTTGTTGATGCATGATTATTTTATTATAATCGGTTTATTTCTTTCATTTACTTTTATAATTGATCGTAATTCATCATTTTATTTATTTTGTATTCAATTTATCGACTTCTTCCACCTTTTCCTTTATTTCTTATACAACTTTGGAGAATCAAATATAATTTATCTCATTCAACCGCGGACTGTTTTCCATAATGCTGCATGTTTGCACTTTGGCAAACATGCAGCATAACCAGGCCCTATAACCAGTCAGCTTATTCTGTATGTTCTAACTTTTGACTTTTGCTCTGTCATTATTTGGCTTTGGCAAATAAAAAAATTCTTGATTCTTGTACATGGATACATTTTCTGACTTATTTCACTTTTTGGTTGAGAGGAGAGGTAGGTTTAGACCAGGGGTTCCCAACCTTGTTTTACCTCCCCCCCCCCCAGGTCGGTGTGAACACCATTGCGCCCCCCCCCCCCCCCTTTGTTCTATGTAATTATACTCTCCCCCTCCTCAAAAATGCTAAGTATAAGTATAATCATGGTATAATTTTAATGAGTAAATTCAAATTCAAACGGTACTTTTTATTTGTTGTTGTATTCATGTTGACAAACACTCACGCTCCAGCCTACCTAAATAATTAGGAATGGAAGCGTTTCTGTATTATTTTTTTTTATCGATAGAAGACGTCCAAATAATACTACAAATGGGCTTAAAACACAAACTGCAAGCTCGTACGAATTTATAAAATTTATGGAAAAATTTCTATTTGAATTTTGGCGGAAACCCGAGGTCAGCTCCTATTGGTCGAAGAGTTGGCCACCATTACAAAACTAAAAACTAGATTAAGATTAAGTTAATTTATATCACAAATAAGTTGAGTCAATAAGCATGATCACATTCACACCAAAGCGAACACAGCCATTTTCGCGTAACTCCAGTGTCATCAGAGCCAAATGCCAAGAAAAAATCGAAAATAGAAGAAAAAATCGACCTGCACTCTGGTGTTTTTTGATTGGAAACCGGAACCACTATAGTTGACGTCACGTTAAATGATTATAAACTACGTGAAAGACTTTTTGTCAGTTTTTGGGCCTTGATCGCGCCTCCCCTGGAGACCCTTCACGCCCCTCCAAGGTGGGCGTGCCCCCCAGGTTGGGAATCCCTGGTTTAGACTGTATCGAAAATATTTTATTTTTTCTGTTAACTGTTATGTGCCCTTTGAGATGATCCGAATGATGAAAATGTCGTTCAATATGTATTTTGAAAATGGTTTAAAACACAGCAACTCTTGGCTTGATAAAATTTAATGTGTTCAACTCACTTGTTTTTTTTTCGTTTATAAACGAATATAAATATTTAATTTCTTGATGTATGAAAGGATTTCTGGCGTAGAAATTTGAAAGCATGATGGAACGATAGAAGTTCACTGCATTAGCCAGATTCGTTATTCATTTTCGATATGTACTTGGCAGATTATTTTATGTATTTACCA
Organism: Pilophorus perplexus; assembly: GCA_955831195.1. NCBI lineage: Eukaryota > Metazoa > Arthropoda > Insecta > Hemiptera > Miridae > Pilophorus > Pilophorus perplexus. The sequence goes on from OY037008.1 coordinate 20,603,454, forward strand.
CCCTATTTGGTTTTTACAGTCCCTTTGTTGTAAAGATTGTTCGATTGTGGTTGATTAAAGTAATATGGGATGGTAGGGTTGAGAAGGTCTAGTATTGGGTAAATGAAACTAAATCTCGGTTGTTTTCATATTGGTAGCATTGTATGTATCCATGACATTAGGTCGTGACGGTAGCTCTAGGGAGTTGTGCCGCTTAACTTTCTCTACATTTCCAGAACCACTTTCAATGTTTTAAATTTGCAATAATAATTATTACGAAATTAATACGAGAAAACGCCCCTCATTGAATAAGTTAATAATTGATAGGAATTATTTCTTTCAACTACCTAATCAATGTCGATGAACGCCCAATTTGGTCCTTCATTTCGTTCATTGACTACCTTTTTCCCACACCTGATCTAGCCAACAGATATGCCAAGTAGGTACTACACTACCTATGTAGCATAGTATTATTAGTTTTTTTTTTTTTTTTTTTTTCAAGTACAACGAACAACAGTTGCGTTACATATTTTTTATTATTCTCAGTTGGGCAATTCGCTGGTGCTTGATAAAGTTGAGGCAATTTGTTAATGTTTCACAAATGCTCCAAACTTAGGAGCCCTAAAAGATGAGCTTATAAAAATACATTTGTTAATTAATTCCCTGCTCCAACTTATAAAAGTATTAAATTTTATTATTTATTTTTTATTATTTTTTTTAAGAAGAGATGTTATAATTATTTAATGTGGTCTTGTAAGTTTATCATTCGATATTGCTTATTATTTAGCAATGTTACTTTATAAGAAAGTATCAATTTAGCTAGCTCAATGTAAAAATGTGCTTTGTTTGTGCCTTGTGGCTTCAAGCTCCTTTACACCGTATGTGGAAAACTCGAAACGTTTCGTACAAAACAGTGCCAATTGCGGAACCGATCTCATGTAAGAGGTGGACGTGGAATCTGAAAGATATTTTTATGTGTACCTATATAGATTACAGGAATTGTGAGCATGTCGTTTTTTGTTTTGTTTTCATTCACCCTGTTCTCCCCCAGAACTGCTTTAGTTCCCGAGATATATCTTATTATATAAGATTATATAAGAAAAGAATTATATAAGAAAGTGCACGGCTGAAAATTGGTTCCGCCCGCTATTGAGCCCCCCCCCCCCCCCCCTCAAGACGACGTACTCAGGCAAATTGTGAGTCATTGGCAACCCAGGCTATTAGGCGCGTTCAAATATGTAAGAAGGAACATACAATACCTACATTTGTTTATTATTCTTGGAATAATACATCTATGTATTCGCGACGGGTTGTTGTCACCATTGCAGTTGCTATCACCGTCCGTGGAACCAACCTTGGTGACTCGGTGGGCGTTGTTTATCTGACTGGTTTGCTGGATACAGACTTTAGCGCTCGTTCCCTGGCCTAACGACGTTTAAAACGATTTCCAACTTGCCCGGAATTACGCCCCCGTAATTTTATTGGAAGGCTGAGTACATTTTGGATGGTTTGCCCAGTCGAGCTTAAAGTCCTCTCTGAAAATAAATGGAGAAACAAAAAACGCTGCAAATTTTACACAAGGGTTTATTATTCTTTGATATATGTTACTTTTGCAGAAATTTAATTCTGTGTCAATGAAAAAAATTATTTAAATTTTTTTTAATTTTCTTTTTTTTCAAAATTCTTTGTTTTTTTACTTGAAAAATATTTGTCCTTTAGGGATCCTTCAAAATACCATTTGTAGCCCCATGAAAGCCCTATAGATCGCAACAGTGAAATCGGATCGTTCCGGGACCCCAAAAAAAGGATTCTACGTCCAAAAATACTTCGAAAACGACACCTGACTTGATCCCATAGCCAAAAGCCTTAAAAAATCCCTCCCGTAGCCTCATTTTAGTCCCATAGCGCCCCACGGGTTTGGGCGATCGGGCTGAAAACCTTGCGGGCACAACTAGATGGAAACCGAGTATTTTGTCAAAATTTTAGATTTTTAAAAAAATTCCTACTGCCCAAAACGGCCCGGACAGCGGACGGACATTTCGGTTTTTGAATCTAGACCACTTGAAACGGATAATGTCAAATTTTGAGACCGATCGGCGTCGTCGACCTCCGTCGCGAAAACATAGGTGTATTATTCCAAGAATAATAAGCAAAAATTAAGCAGCGTGCGCAGTGAAACTCTCACCTTCCAGCACTGAAGAAGGGTTTTGCGGCGGTCCAAGCCGGATTTTTTGAAACCTTATGCTTCCGAGTCTACTAAAGGTAGCGGAAGCATTGTTTTCACTTTCGGAGTCGAAAAAATTGTTGTCCTCCAAAATTAAAATGTCCAATTGTATTTTGCTTTTCAGAGCTTCCTGAGCAAATTTGGTTCCGAGTCAGTTTGTCCATCCGCATTTCCTTGTTACAGCGATAACTTCCACAATGTTGATCCAATTTCGGTCTAATATTCAGGGATTATGCGGGTACGGGCCATTTGAGGTCCACCAAGGATTGTCGCCAGGGAGGTCATCGAGGCGGGACTGTGCTGGGCTGGTAATTGGAGGGCTTTGGCTGAACAGTGTCAGGTCGCGGATAATTTATCCTCCTTTGACGCTGCTCTTCTGAGGACTGATGCTGACTTGCTGCTGCGGGGTTTCGTTGATCAGAGGTGGGCGCGCTTCAGGCAGAGGATGCAGGAGTCGGAGTTTTTCACTCTTTACAGGGAGCTGGACTCGGGTGTCAAGTGTGCCAGCCCACTTGTTGGGGATTCTCTCCCGGTGACCCTTGCAGCGTTGCGATGGATCTTCAAGGTCCGAGCTGAGCTTCTGGCACTCAATGCCAGACCATATGTCTCCGGCCGCCGGGAGGAGTGCTCTATGTGCAATGGGAGGACACTTTCCATTTTTTGTGCGTGTGCCCGGTGTTGTCGGAGTTCCGTCTGGCGGCTTTCGGCCGGCCGCAGCTGACGGGGGAGACGGCCGTGGGAATAGTGAACGTCCTGATTGGGGCCCGCTTGTGCGGTTCTGCAGGTCGGCTTGGCAATATAGGAAGTTTTTGGTGCGGGAGTTCAACTTCTAGGGCCTTCCCCTTGTTACTAGAGAGTTCCTAAAGAAACATCCGAGTTACGTCGACCGTTAATTTTTATCACCGTAAGGGATTTGTCTAGGGAGAATCAAAGAAAAGCTAACTTCACATAAGACCGTAACAGAGATACGGTCTTATCAAAAGTCACGCTAAATTTAAAGTGCCGCTATTTACGTTCTATTGCTCGAAATTAACGGCGGTATCCTTAAGACCTTAAGTTTATTGCCGTAACTTTACGGCAATAACGTTCGACGTGAGGCATAAGGACGTAAGTTATCACCGTTATTTCCGCGCATGCGCGAAATCTCGAGTTACGTCGACCGTAACTCATCACCGTTAGGCAAAAAGTGGCTTTAGGAACTCTCTATTGATTCCTTCCGCCTTGGGGAATCCAATCCATCGTGTTTTTCTTTTGTTTTTTTTCTTCTATTAAATTTTAACACTAGATGTCATACAATAATATAAAAATATGTGTAAGTACTGAGTCAAACCTCCGGCAGATGGTTGACACAACCATTGCCGTATTGTTTATTTTCAAAATTTAAAGTGTTTTAATTGTTGTATTTGTTAATAAACAATTTATCTATCTATCTATCCATTTGAGGTCCCATATAAATGACGGAACGCTGTTCGCAGGCGCAAACGGGTGATTCGGGTCATTTTCAGCAACGCGGAAGAAGTTGGTTGTTAAGCACCCATCGATTTCTAAAAAATCGATTCGAAATTCCAAGAGGTTAGATATCCAAAGAATGAGGTGTTGTTTCGTCTTTCACAGCAATAGAACTCGAAGCAGGTATGTTAAAAATCCGTACACTGCTAAAATATCTCTCCTGTTCACCCTTGGACGTCTAATTGTGAGATGGAGCCCTTCTGGGAGTACAAGGGACGATTGAAATGACGGGCATTCTCCTGTTCAGCTGAGTGAGCTAAAATATCTCCTGTTTACCCTCTGACGTTGAAATTTGGGATGGAGCACTCCTGGGAGTGCAAAGGGGGGTCCAGACGTGCGAACCAAACGGTACGCGAACCGTTCGTCGAAATTTTTGTTTCTCGTGTACGGCTCGCGCGCGGCGACCCAGCTATTTCTGTCGAACCAGCCACGAGCAATAAGCTCTGGCTCCGACCACGCCATTGCATAAATACGTTCGCGAACCTTCACCTGCTGCTGTCCACACGACAAATGGCCGTCCAGACGGAGCGTGCGCGCCTCCTTTGTGTTCGTGGAAAAACCCACAAAATATGGTTCGCAGTTTCATGTTCGCGAGCGGTTCGCATACCACTCGCCGGCGCTGTCCAGACGGGCGATTTTCAGGCTTGCGTACGGTTCGCATACCGTTTGGTTCGCACGTCTGGACCCCCCTCAAGAGACCATTGAAATGAAAGGCATTCTCCTGATCAGCTAAGTAATTTAAAATCTCTCCTGTTCACCGTTGGACGTTGAAATTTGAGATGGAGCCCTTCTGGGAGTGCAAGAGACGATTGAAATGAAGGGCTTTTCCCTGATCAGCTGAGTGAGCTAAAATCTTTAAATGCGAGGAAGCCGAGTGCAATGTCCCACGTGGCAGTGTGAAGGGAGGAAGAATTGTATTTATTCATCACTAATTGGCAATGGTAGGGAGGAAGAATAGTCACCACTAATTGGCAATAGTAGGGAGGGTGTGTTGTATTTTGTCATCACAACTAACACTTATGAATGATAATATTATGAAGTCATAATAGTCCATAGTCCTATGGCAAGTCCCAGAAAAATGGGCATGTTACAACGAACATAGTTGAAGCTTAAAATGAGAGATTCAAGAAAAGAGCAACTGCAAAAATGAAATGCACGAAAATAACGATTTAAGAAGAGCAGTTCCGACTGCAATCAAGGCTGGACGCACTTAGAAATATTTAACCCCAACAGAAGTTGAGGACCGTTTAGACTACCGTCTGCAGTTCTGAATCAACTAATTGACTCGAAACTTTCGAAAAGGCACTTCTAAAGGGCACGAAAAGATATTTCGTGGAGTTGTAGTTCAAACGCATTAATATTCGGGGTATCCTGGGATGGGGAAGGCCTCGGAAAATGTCTCGACTTCCTCGCGGAGGGATGCAATCATCGGGGCGACGACGTCGTCTTTGTCGTGGATGACTTTCTTGAAATCCTCAAGCTTCGGGCCGGAGATCTTCTGGGCGATGATGGCGATTTCAAGACCTGAAAGGACGATTATTGGTTAGCATCCCTCTTCTTAAATAAACAACTAAAATACAAATAAAACGAATATTAAAACCTTTGTGAATCAGCGCGGTGACTCGGTCAATGTCTTCCTCTTTGAATCCTCTCGTCGTCAGAGCCGGCGTTCCGAGGCGAATTCCACTCGGATTGAGTGCACTTTTGTCACCCGGAACTAGAAACAAGTAATCTTCACTTGGTAAATGAAGCTTTAAAAAGCACTGTTTGAACGAATTGAACTGGTGCCACGTTGTGAATAGAAAAACTTGCCGCCAAACAATCTCCTTTTAAAAAATTCCTCGGTAAACTACTCCCAGCGAAATGTATTTTGAAGTTGATTGGTCGTCTATTCGATTTTAAAACGTAATTTCATTCCAAATTTAAAAGTTTACTAACGCGCGGTCCAAATGCTTAGATTCAGCCAAAATAATTATCATTCAGCAGATATAATAAAAGGCGGTTAAATTCCAATATAATTATAATTGTATGTGAGCCCAATGTCAGAGTTGCAAGTAAAATAAATGAGCGGGTTCCCCAGCCGAACTTTCAATTTGAATTCTGAATTAAGAGTAGGTAGAATGGGGAGGAATATTTTTCAAAATCCGTTGACTCAGAATGTTCTCAAATTGAAATAAAGCCCATTTGTAATAATTACAATTAATTATTGATTGTCTATTTCACGAGGTATGGTAGTGAAATTGAAATCAAATACCTGTATTTTTGTTGCAAGCAATGCCGACTTCCTCCATGATATATTCGGCTTTGGCTCCAGAGAGTTTGATGGACTTTAAGCTGACGAGGATCAAGTGTACGTCGGTGCCACCGGTGGCTATTTCGTAGCCGAGCTTCTGAAGGCCGTCGCAAAGCCGCCTCGCGTTTGCTACTACCTGAAACGAAGTAGGCAACAAAACATTTCAAACAGCCGAGCTTAAAAAAGACCGTAGAAATAAACTATGTTAACTGAATGTAGGAACGAGTTAAATCTGTAGAACACTTTGTTTACCCTTGACCTACCTGTTGTTGGTAGGCCTTAAATTCAGGGGTGGTGGCTTGTTTCATGGCAGTTGCAATACCAGCTATGGCATGATTGTGTGGACCTCCTTGTAATGATGGGAATACGGCATCATTAATTTTGCTTTCTATGTCGTACATAATGGGTTGACCTTTTTTATCGACGGATCTTTTTCCTAAAATGCAAACGGTCGGTTTAATTTTCGGAATAGGTTGCTAAGTACAGTTTCCCTAACTAGCTACTGTCTGAAGGTACAAGATCATTATTCAATCATCATAATATTATTAAATTCAATCAGTATTATAACATTCATGTACAACCGAGTGTAAGCCCAGATACTCTAGAGTCTAGATAGTCCAGTCCGGCCAGGGGTTTCCAAAGAAAAACATAGCGTAGTAGGTTTTATAACGGTCCTACAATGAAGAATGACGGTTCTATAATATCATTATTGTTGTTGTTGAATCCAAATCTGAAGTCTGCCACCTCAAAAGAAGACGGCTTGACCGTCCGCTTGATCTGATGTTCGACTTTTATTCTTTATTTTTTCTTTTTTTTTCAGTTTTTCGCTTATATCTCGAAACCTAAGCGTTTTTCGTGAAAACACACATTAAAGTAGACATGTTTCTGAATAAGGGCAAGCATAAATAGTACATTTATTGGTGCGCTCTTCAACCTTAATAAATTCATTTTGTAGGGGATTTTGTCTAATTTAATTATGCTAAATTTGCACAGTCATATTAGACAAACACACTAATAAATTTATTATTTTGTAATAATAAATTTATTATTAAAACAACAATTTTAGAGATATAAGCAAAAAAACTGAAAAAAAACGCTGCAAATATTACACAAGCGTTTATTGATATTTATTATAGGTTAATGGTGCAAAAATTAATTCTCTCTTTATTTTTGAAAAAGTTCTATACCTACTATGTTGGGACAGAAATGTGAATTCAAAAAATCCCATTTGTAGCCCCATGAAATTCATTGATCCTCAAGGTGAAATCGGATCGATCTGGGACCCCAAAAATGGATTCTCCGTCCAAAAATACTTCGATAACGACACCTAAATCGACCCCATAGCCAAAACCGTTTGGGCGATCAGGCTGAAAACCTTGCGGGCACAGTTGGATGGCATACCGGGTATTTTGCCAAAATTTCAGAATAAAAAATAAATAAAAAATCCAACTGCCCAAAACGACTCGGACGGAGAACAGACATTTCGTTTTAGGAATCCAGACATCTTGAAACGTACTATGTCAACTTTTGAGATCGATCAGAATTTTTGACCTCCAACACGATTACGCAGGCGTATTATTCAAAGAGCAATAAACCAAAAGGTCGAAAAATTTCGAGATTTTGTTTCGACTTTTGAGGTGAAGCCCTTTTTAGAGGTGTGTAAGTTCAGATTCGGATTCAGCTCCCCCAAAACTCTTATAGAAACGCTGTAAAACCTACTCCCCCCCCCCCCCCCCCTCACCAGAAAACGCCCTGACCAAGACTTTTCTAACACATAACGCCACCTCTTCTGAAGAAAATGACGCCGGCCCGGGGTCCTCTGAGGGTCTTGTGGGTCGTTGTCGAGACGACATCGCAGTATTCGAACGGCGATGGGATGATGCCAGCAGCCACGAGACCGCTGATGTGGGCCATGTCCGCCATTAGGTAGGCCCCGTTCTCGTCGGCAATTTCTCGGAACCTTTTGTAATCGAGAGTCCTTGAGTAGCAGCTGATACCTGGTTACGAAAAAATGTTTCGATAAACTAGCCAACCTATTGAAATCCACCACAACTCAAATTGACTCCAAGCTTACCAGCGATAATGAGTTTTGGTTTGAAAAGACGAGCATTTACGGCCAATTGGTCGTAATCGATGAGACCCGTCGCTGGGTCGACTTTGTAAGGGAAGCTTTCGAAGAAAATCGACGATGCTGATATTTTCTTGTTGGCGGTCATGAACCCGTGCGTGAGATGTCCGCCGTCGGGAAGATCCAGACCTGTGAAAGACGTTCAACACATGAACACGTGAGTATCGTCTTTAAACCGATTTATAATTGTGACCTACTGCCTATCGGGATTGACTGGCCTTGGAACCTCCGAGATAGCGGCAATTCAAGGTCTAATAGAAAAAACACACGGATCACCGAGGCAAGCGTCATCAAGATCGAAGGAAAGAATGAATTGACGAACAAATGTTGACCCTTCCTTGGTTAGCACAGGGTTCTCGAATTGGATAAGTTGACAAGAGTCATTCCACAGCACACCACAATCACCTATTAACGATTAAAAAATAAAAACAAAACGACTTGAAAAATAATTCCAAGCAGCCGTACCCATAATCCTGTCGTGGGGTTGGAGCAACCCCGTGTACACAGCCAGATTGGCCGGAGATCCTGAATAGGGTTGCACGTTGACGCCCCAGTTTTCAGGCGAGAGGCGGTAAGCTTCCAGAGACCTCTTCTGAGCTAGAGCTTCAACTTTATCGATGACTTCATTGCCTCCGTAATACCTGGAAAATATCATCTAGGTATCAGCATTCGTTCGACTTCGGTTTTCAACCATTTTTGATTTTTTAATACCTTGATTTTGGTTTATTACGCTTGGAATAATACACCTATGTAATCGCGACGGCGGTCAAAAATTCTGATCGGCCTCAACATTTGAAATTATCCGTTTCAAAGTGTCTAGATTCCAAAAGCGAAATGTTCGTCCGCCGTACGCCATCCGAGCCGTTTAGGGAAGTAGGATTTTTATATTTGTAATCTGAAATTTTGACAAAATACTCGTTTTACCATCTAGATGTGTCCGTAAGGTTTTCAGCCCGATCGCCCAATCCCTAGGGGCTCTGTAGGGCTAAAAAGGGGCTACGGGAGGGCTTTTTTGAATGGTTTCGGCTATGGGGTCGAGTTAGGTGTCGTTTTCGAAGTATTTTTGGACGTAGAATTCATTTTTTGGGGGACCCAGAACGATTCGATTTCACCGTGGGGATCTATTGGGCTCTCATGGGGCTAAAAGTGGGATTATTTAAGGATACCAGGAGGTCAAATATTTTCCGAGTTTTGGACGCATAATCCATTTTTCGAGGTCCCACATCCTTTTTTTTCTTTTTTTTTTTTCAAGAATATTTTTTTATTGTCACGGAATTAATTTTTGCACGAGTAACCGATATAAAAGAATAATAACCCTTATTTAACCCTTGTTTTTTTTTTTTTTTTTTTTTTTTTTTTACTGCCGTATCTCCCCATTGCTTATTATTATTATTTGTACGAACATCTGTGAGGTCATGACAATGGTTATGACACAATGATTTAAAAAAAATTGTTATTGAGAAAAAAATGCGGAACGCGTCAGTTATCACGTCAGTGGGTAACCAATACTCTGTTATTTAATCCAAACCTGACCCCCCACGATATTAAAGATTACAGTGACATAACTGTCCGATATGAACGCGTAGTGCCAACCACATGCTGGAGCTGAGAGGCCAATAAAAATCCATTTGATCGATTTCATTTCAGCAACGGAGCTACACTGACAAAATAAATTTACTCAGGACTTCTTCAAAAGCTCAGTTATTTATTTTTAGCTAACCTTCGTTTCCATATTATGCAAATCCGTAACTTGGAGTAGCGTCAGATTCATCCAGGGTTGTTACGAAAATTCTAACCGTTTTCGGTTTTTATTAGGAGTCCCCCCCCCCCCCCCCCCCATATACATCAATGCCATCAATCCTGACTTGCATACCGGATTCCATTGAAACCTGGCTGAAACATTGGCTGACTAGCCTCGAGCTGGCATTGAGTAATTCTGTTCGACCAGCTTCAACCAACCAACTGAATAAAAATAATTCACCTCCTTCCTGGAAGACCTTCGGAATATTTGTTGTGAAGGCAGGAACTCAGGCATTGGAGGACGGCCATGGACGTGAAATTTTCAGATGCGATCATCTCCAACCCTTTGCGCTGTCTCTTCTTCTCATCGTTGAGCAACTTCCACAACTCGGGGTCGGAATCCCATACGTTTTGCTGTAGCAGAGCCTCGGAGACACCCATGGCTTGAATTCTGAAACACAAAATTTCCATTTAATGGAAAGGCAATGAGTACAACATGAGGTTTGATAAGTATTCATTGAATGTCAGTTTGATATTCAATGCCCAAGCTTTTGAATAAACTGCCACGGCCGGTCAACAACCTCCAACCCTAGAATTCCAGCATATCCATCGGGATTTCAAGACAAATGTAATTTCCACCGAGGCTTTTGACAAGTGTTCACGTCTTCATCTTCTCTCACTCCTGAGTTCCTTGGGTGTTCATGGCTCTTTTCTTGGTGTGGCGCTACCTGGTGGTCAGGTCCGTGTGAAGGATGATTCGTCCTTGGCATTTGGCTTCTTCGGATGTTCTCCAGGGTTGCCATTTTTCAACCAATCAAATCTCCATTAGGCAAGAGTTCGGTTGGCAGAGTGGTGCTCACTGGACCACCTCTATCTAAACTCAGCGATGCGTCGAAAGAACTGGTGGTTTGGGGAACAGCGGTTACCTTCCATCGGCTCTGTACTAACTGTTCTCGGTGCGGCCCGGTGAGAGGTGGATGTACCAACTCTTTGTAGGAGGTTGAGGGTACCGGGTTCCGCGCGGCTGTTATGTGCAGGTTATCACGTATTCGAAGGAATCAAGCATTCAGTCAATCAGGCGGCACGGAATTTGTGCATGACCACACGTAGATTGCATACCTCCTTCCATCGGGCCAACTCCTTCCATCGAGCCTTCGACGACATTCTTCCTGATGTTCTGCTGCAAAGATCGAGGGAAATGAGCTGGGCGTTCTATTTGACGAAGAGATGTGTCTCTCCCAGTGAAAGGAACTAGAAAGCAGAGCTATGCGTACTTGGTTTTCTCAAAACGAATACCTGGGAGTTCACGGGTCAATGTTATTGAAGCAGTCTTCCTATCTTAGAATGCGCATCTTCGGTTTGGTGCGCACCGTGCACCAATATCGACTTGCGAATCCAAAGTAAGTTTTTTACGACTTGCTGCCTTCAAGTTGGGTATACTATCTTAGCTATACGATTTGGCCTCAAAATACCTACTGGATACTAGAGGTCCTTTATTATTATAAGATTCCAAACCTTGTTCCTATATTATAAGCCTTTAAAATGTCCCCCACACAGGTCGCTATTTATTATATACAAGGGAGCAGAAGTACAGCGGCTACGGACAGCTAGCTCCATAGAAATAAAATGGAAATGTCTGATGTGTCCCTTTTGAATCCACCATAGCAGGATCATTTAAAAGCCAAACATGTAAAAACGGATACGGACTAAAAAATACGAAAACGCTGGAAATTTTACAAGAGGGTTTATTACTCTTTGACATAGGAACAATAATTTTAATTAATTATTAATTCTGTGTCATTAAGAAAATATTAATTTTGAAAAAATTTTAAAAAAAAGTTCTTTCCAACAATGTTTGGACAGATGTGGGACCTCGAAAAACGACAACTTATTTGTCGTCCTGGGATCCTTCAAAAATCTCATTCGTACTAGTCCCATGACAGCCCCATATGGAACTATATAGTTCCCCACGGTGGAATCGGATCGTTCTGGGGCCCCCCGACAAATGATTCTACGTTCAAAAATACTTTGAAACCGACACCTAACACGACCCCATAGCCGAAACCCTTATAAAAAAAAAACCCTCCCGTAGCCCCTTTTTAGCCCCACGGGTTTGGGCGATCGAGCTGAAAATATTTCGGCCACAAGTAGATGTTAAAATTCCTACTGCTTAAAACGGCTCGGACGGCGTACAGCGGAATAACATTTCGTTTTGGTGTATTATTCTTGGAATAATACACCTATGTTTTCGCGACGGAGGTCGACGAATCCGATCGGCCTCAAAATTTGACATGATCTGTTTCAAGAGGTCTAGATTCCAAAACCGAAATGTCCGTACGCCGTCCGAGCCGTTTTGAGCAGTAGGATTTTTTTGATTCTGAAATTTTGACAAAATACTCGGTTTACCATCTAGATGTGCCCGCAAGGTTTTCAGCCCGATCGCCCCAACCCGTGGGGCGCGATGGGGATAAAATGGGGCTACGTGAGTGATTTTTTGAAGGCTTGTGGCTAAGGGATCGAGTTAGGTGTCATTTTCGAGGTATTTTTGGACGTAGAATCCATTTTTTGTGGTCCCGGAACGATCCGATTTCACTGTTGCGATCTATAGGGTTTTCATGGGGCTACAAATTGGATTTTTGAAGGATCCCAGGAGGTCGAATATTTTTCATGTAAAAAAAAAAAAAAAAAAAAAAAAAAAAATTTGAAAAAATGTTTTCTTAAAAACATAAAAAAAAAAGTTTTTTCTACAATTTTTTATTGACAGAATTAAATTTCTGCACAAGTGACCTATATCAAAGAATAATAACCCCTAGTGTAAAATTTGCAGCGTTTTGGAATCTAGAAATCTTGAAACGTATACATACATATACATAAATTCGACATAACACATGTCATGTGTTATGTCGAATTTTGAGGGCGATGAGAATTTTCAGGTCATCTATTCCAAGAATAAACCAAAATCGACGTAGCTACTTATCCAGTTTTCCCTCCGCGATTTTCCCGGTTGGTGACTGCCTGGCGCCCCTGCAGTGCTGCCGTCACGAATAATAAATGGAAAATTATTTTCCTTCCATCTATTCTTACCGACGTTTGTCTCTAACTGTACCGTAGGTATAACACTCTCCCCTGTTTAATCATCATTCACAAGGGTTCATTATTATTTTGCAAATTGTAAAATACGAGCGTCGGAAGAATAATGAGAAGTTTATCTATAGGAAACTGTAAACCTATACAGTCTTTTGGTTCATGAGGGGACCCCAAACGAGGACACAACCTCGAAAATGACACCTCTTTCAGTGAAAATGTCTGATTTCAATAAATTCCTACTGTCCAAAACGGCCGGAGTACTAGTCATGAAACGTATTATGACCAATTTTGAGGTCGATTGAAATTTTTGACCCACGTCACAAAAACGTAATAAACCAAAATACCTACCCTTCTCGACCCCACATGTGGGGATATTATCCTGTAAAACCTCCTTCCACAACCCCTATTTAGCCGGACTGGTTTGAGCGAAAGGCTGAAAACAAGGTACAAGACTGGTACAATAAATGAGTACCTATAATGTCGAAATTTCCGCTTAAAAAAATTCTTACAACCAAAACGGCCGGGACGCATTGTACGCATAATACGTAGGTAGGCATGTACTACATTAGAAAACATATTTTGAGGCCGATCAAAATGTTTGGACCCAGTCGCTAAAACTTATTATTCTAGAGTTATTATTCTAGAATAATAAACCAAGTCAACAATGCGCACGGCTTCTACTTGAGAGGCTCTTGGAAAGCTACGCGCTACTACGCATCAAGGATACCAAAGACTAATGAAGGTCCTCCTCTTACGTAATCAAATCAGGCAGAATCGGTCGTCTGATTGCAAATCTACAACATCAGATTCTGTATACATTCAGAGGAAGGTATAATTTTCCAGCTTACCCAGTTTTGGCCACAGAGGCAGCCAAAGGATGTGAGCTGAACAGACGAGCCCAAGATTTCAGCATGACTAGAAATGCGACTCACGTGAAAGTCAGGAAGGAACTGAAAGTGAACCTGTATCATGAACCCGTCTAATGGATAGATAATTCAAAACTAAGACTAAAAAAAAACTCCCGACATCCCAGACGATAGCATCGTCATCCATATTTTTCACCGGCAACAAAGAAATCCGTGGAGCGTGGCTGATCGATTCTGATAAGAGGTCACCCGACGATGTCAATCCCGCCTACTTTTTAAAAAAACCGGCGTTTAAACGTCTGCGAATTCATCGAAATCGGCTTACCTCAAGACGATGAAAAATTCCTGTGAAGACTGAAAAGAGATGCGAACTCGTCGGAGACCCCCAGCAGTATGCGAAAGCCGCTGAAAACAACAAGTGGTTCCCTCGCTATCTCTACCAATCCGATCGGTCCAATCGTTGCGTACGTTGATCTTCCATCCTGTGAAGTGATTATTGGTAATAGAGAGTGGGGGGTCGGGAGTGGAAGGAGTGGAAGTTTGTCCTCTTTGTGGGAAGGAGTACAAGAGCAGGTTTCCAGGGCGCAATTTTGAACGTTGGGAAAATTTCCCAACGTCAATGTAACAGGGGAGGAACCACCTAATCTGCGGAAAACAGTGTTGCCAAATAAGGGGTAAAATAATATTTTAAATAAATTAACCCCTTCAGACCCAGTGGGTTGTATCATGGAATAAGGAAGACTATGGGATCGAGTTAGGTGTCGTTTTCGAAGTATTTTTGGATGTAGAATCCATTTTTTGGGGTCTCGGAACGATTTCACTGTTGTGATCTATACCTAGGGCTTTCATGGGGCTAAAAATGGGATTTTTGAAGGATCCCAGGAGGTTAAATATGTTTCGAGTAAAGAATAAAGAATGTTTGAAAAAACAGTCTTTTTGAAAAAAAATCCAAAAAAAAAAAATTTTTTTTTCCAAATTATTTTCTTTTGACACAGAAATAATTTTTGCACAAGTAACTTATATCAAAGAATAATAAACCCTTGTGTAAAATTTGCAGCGTTTTTAGCGCAACCTTTTTTCCAAAAAATGGAAAGGTGCGCTCACCTCTTCGACATGTATGTTTGTTTGTTGTTTTTTTTTTTTTTTTTGCTCTTCACAGCATCACGCCCGAGCGGCTCAACAGATTTTCATGAGGGTGGTCTCATTGTGATCAGCGAGTTCGGGGGGTGGTTATAGGCTACATTGATTTTTCCTCCCTCGTCCCCTTCATCGGTTTTCGGGAGGTCCTTCACGACGAAAGTTGTTTATCTCTGATGTGTAACTAAGGAGGCCTCAAAAGGGGGACGAAAGTTTTTGTCCGATTTCGTTGGTACAAGGGTCTATTGAATGAGCTTTTTAGGCTGATTCCAACGACTCCAAAACGATTTTTGCAGCCTGAGCCGTTCGTTACCTCTGATCGGCATAAGGTTTTCTTAAGCATCGGTCGTTAGGGTGCAGTTGCTTACGTAATGAGCATCACGTGGATATTTTTGATGTGGCTTGTGGCATAGTTTGGTCGCTAGATACCTACTGTTTCTTAGTTTCTCTCGCTCATTAAAATTTAATATATTTAATATATCGTAATAACAGAAAGGTTGCGCTCATCTATTCAATTCAATTGATGGCTTGTTTAATAGAGCTCTATCACGAAATCGTTGAATACTAAGTTTTGGTATAGCTCCGTAGGTATTAGGTGAATTGAGCGAGAAAATTGTTGGGTGCGTTCAAGAATGCCTTTTGAAAAACACCGGGAATTCTACAGGATATCCCAGCTCAATCTACTGAAATCTACTTAGGTACCGGGTTTTTCGTCGATTCCTACTGGATGAGAGATCCACAGTTATGGCAGCACTGCTAAGCATTCTTGTTGCCACAGAGTACAGCTGGTTGTTGCGATACGTTTGGCACTGATCGTTCCCCCGGCAACTGATGCGTTGTTTGATTTCGGCTAGGCCTCGATCGATAGTGAATGATTCATGTGTTTCTGATAGCTAAAATTTAGCTATTTAATACACCTCAGTACTCATATTATTGTTCGGTGTTGTTTCCTAAAATGTTTTCACCTGTGACATTTCCTACAGACAGTTTCGAGTCTGTTCCAGACTCTGTGAAGTGAGCTGCATGCTTTTCAGTCAACTATTCCAGTAGCATAAGTAGATACTTTTCGCAATACAATGGAATAATATGTATTCCATTGTATTATAATATAATATTATTATATTATAATAATATTATAATATACAAAATTATAATACAAGATAATATTATTATCTTGTAAAGGTAGTTAGGTACCTATATGTATCAACATAATATGTTATATATTATATAATAATATTATATTATATGATTTGTGAGGGTGATTATTTTAAATATGACAGGTCTTATCTTAAATATCACATTTCTTAGGTCTTGATATTGAAATATTGAACCTTTGAGCCTTAAATTGGTTTGGGCTCCATGAACGATGTTTTAATATTTTCTTAAAATGTAAGAAAAAAATATTCCCGCCTGTGGGTGTATTGCCGCCTGTGATTTGTGTAGATCATGGTAAGTACATGTATTGTCTTATGACTTACCTGTGGGACACCCCCAGACCCCCGGATTATCTAAGTTTTGATCAAGGATCATAGCAAGGAAGGAAACATGGTACATGTTTTTCGGATTGGTATTTTTTTTACCCAAAGCCTGGGTAATCATCTACGGCACAACCCACGTAATCCCTGAAAATTTCATCAAAATCGGATCAATATTGGCTGAAATCCCCACTCCTTCCCTTCTTTAGGGAAGGAGAGGGGATTGAAGGAGGGGAAAACGGAAAAAAATCCTTGAGGGCGCTCAACCTATCTCAGAACGTACATCATTTTTGAATTTCTCGAGATTTTCAAGAAATATATATTGGTATATTATATATATAGAAGGTGATCGGGTGGCAAGGGGGTAGATGGGCAAAGGGGAGCGAAATACACGTTGCGCCCAAATTTCGCAGGGTTGCGCGCGTCGGGCGGGGTTTTAATATAGCCTATGTCAATCGCACCCGAGATCGTTAGAAAAAAAAACCGTACAAATCCGTTCAGCAGTTTAGGCGCCTATAAGGCACGACGGACTTTACGGGGGGAACTCTCGCATTCCAATCCAGATCACGCCCGTAAAAACATGTGCCATGTTAAAATTAAAACATCGTGTGTACCTATTAGGTATTCCAATAATAATATTTAATATTATTATTGGACTACCTACCTAATAGGTACACCTGATCGCGACTGAGGGGTAAGGTTGGGCAGTATACTGTAGGTACTCGATTGTGGAAAGTGGAAAGTCACACTAGCGCGATTCAGTACCTTCTGTGATCTCGTGGAGTTTACGTTTTATGGACTACTTTTTCGTTGGCGGAGGACCGAAGTTATACATAACTTGGACATGTCCGTTTTAATTCTTGGAAGCGTTCGAGTTCTAATTTGATTCCAAACGGCCAGAACTTACTCAGCTAACGCACCTAATGTAAAATGTGCCTAGTTTTAGAAAATACAGCTGCGAGTTAAGTTCTGGCCGTTCAGAAATTCTGAATCAGAATCGAATCAGAACTCGAACGCTTCCAGGACTTAAAACTATGGTCCTCCGCCGACGAAAAAGTAGTCCCTACGAAGTTAACTCCACGAGATCACAGAAGGAAATGAATCGCGCGTGCGTGACTTTCCACAATCGAGGAGGCAGTCGGAATCAGTTTGGGAAGTTCTGAAAAAAAAAAAAAAAAAAAATCAACTGCCGAAATCGATTCCAAACGATTCTGAACGAGTTCTGCATCAGAACTTGAGTGATCCTGGACGCCGATGTACCCCCACCCTCGGCCCTTGCAAAATACCCTACTGCGCATGCGCCGAATGGTTCGGAATTTTCAGAATTACTCTGCGAACGAAGCTAATCTTCATCGGTGTAGAATTGTTTATCTGTCATCGCTGGATTGTGGGGCTCTTATTATGACCGGAGTTGCTGGGGCAGAATCTGCCCCAGTTATATCTGATATAACCTGTGGTCATAATTGTCTCATGTTTTGACTAAGTACTAAGTAAGGTAAGGTAGCTACCTACTTAAGTAGGTACTTATTTTCTAGAAAGTGTGTACCTAGGTACCTATATTGAAGCGTTAATTTATAACTCCTTCGTTATTAAAAAAAAATCCTTTTAGCCATATTGCTCCGCTTCAAAACGGTGGTCACAATGTGCTCCATACGGTATCAGGTATGAAGCACATTGGACCATACCATGGTTATATCGGGCCCCTTATGACCAGTTAATCTTTTTTGAAAAATGTTAGTCCGACTTTTTCTTCAACTTAATCGGGATTCTGTTGGCAAAAGAGTCCTAGTTCATGGAGACTTTTTTAGATTTCCAGAAAATTCAGTTCCGTAAAAAAAAAAAAAAAAAAAAAAAAACTCATTCTGTGTTGTACCTACAGTAGACCTACAGTAACTGATGATGGTCTAATCAAGCGAAACGCCTACAAGTTGTTGTAATTTTATCGTGGAAAAAGACTACTACTTCGTATCGCCACATCCACCTTACACTATAGTGTATAATAATATTATACACTATAGTGTAAGGTAAGTGTATATTATACACTATAATATAGTGTATAATATACACTTACCTTACACTATAATATTATTATACATTATTATTCATATTATATAATATGAATATATTATATTCAGTTTCGTGCCTATAATTGAAGGATTTCTGGCAAATGGTCAGGACTGCCCCACCTTTCCCTAAATTAATAAAAAGTAAGGTAGGCAGAACTGAAAAGGAGTACCTATGAATTAGTACAAATTCATCTGGCAACCATGAATTTTCTTATTCTAATGTTATAATAAAAAAGTTGATTATCACCAGGGAAGTCAAAGAGTCTGGCTGCCAAACCAGCGGAATCCCAATCTCAGCCTCCTCGTCGCAGACTGCTTATCGTTCTTCTGCAGAGGTGGGAAGCCCTAATCGTACAGGCCCAATCGTTCCCTTCTAATTCCAACAACAGGATCAATTACCAATTTTCAGGTTCAAACTGAAGAATATTCCGAGGCGCATACCGAGCAACTGCAGTACGATGAAGAGCGACTTGCCGCATTTCTGCAAAAGATATGCCCCGCTGTACTCGATGAACTTGAAAAGGTTTTAATTAAACAATACTCGCAACTGCATTCATGGAGAAGAAGCAGGGTTATGCTGAATCTGGTTCTGTTCCATAATTTACCTGCCTTTTGGACTTTTTCAGGCCACAAAAAGCAAAGCATTTACCAATTACAAGCTAGTGACGGACGAATCTCAGGATGAAGCAGCCCAGTTATTCGAATTAAGGAGCTTTCAAATACCGGACATACCCAAAGTAGGAAACCAAACGTTTTCTTGTTGTGTGATTATTGATTATTTCAATGATAATCGAAATCCAGCATTGAAATTTGGCATTCTAAGTCATAAGTGAACACAGGTCCAGGTTTCAGCACTGTCCTGGAGTAGCACTGGAAACGTCGTAGCGATTGGATACGCGAGCCTGAGCCACTCGGGCTGGTGCAGACATGAAAGTGCCGTCCACTTCTACAATATCAGCAAGTATGTACCTACGCTCGTAAAAATTAAGCAGCGGGAGGCCATTTTGAAGAGGAAGGATTTTCCCCTCATTTTCAGTGTTATTTGGGAAGCCTTCTAGAGATGAAAAAACTATATAAGCATGTCTATGCCCGATTTAATGACCTAGCGTTAGCCTATAATTAAGACCTAGTCTTAATGACTATAATTTATAGGTCATTAAAAGCCCTAGTATAATAGTAGTCGATAGATGACTGGTAAACCCACTACCATGACCAGAACATTGAAATTCGTGTTACTGATATTGCCCAATGTCGGGATGCTTCCCCGATGGCAGCTGAAGACATCTGTATAGTGTGGGAAGGGCTTTAGTGGTGCCAATCATAGTGTTTCAGGTTATCGCTCCACGGAGTAAGAACACTAGGTACCTACCTCAACATGCACCTGATGAATCAATGCGAATCCCTTGAAAGTCTGACGATCAACAGCTGCTACAATATTCATTGATTCATTGCCTCCAAGACATAGGTATATTCAGACTAAATAATATCAGGGGCAAGCAGATTAATGAATAATTGGCCATTCAAGCCAAATTTTAAACATGAAAATTTCATAATATGAAATTAATGAATATTTAATATTGAATCCCGATGCCACCAAGCGATAATGGTCGACTTAGAGCAGGCATGTCTCTCTGGAAAAGTGGAAGAAAAATCGTGCAATTATTACGTACCTTCGCTCCTACATGGTGAGATATTTTTCCGAGACAATAAAATGAAACTTTTCATAAATATTCCCCCTCCAGTATTTGACCATTTCCAAGATTTACACAGCCTATGATCAATAACCAGCTTGAAAACGTGATTCTTCCTCTTCAAAATGTGAACGTCAAATAAGATTTAATTCGAATGGAAATTATCCATAATTTTGGTTCCAGGCCTAAAGTGGATGCTAGTAAACCAGATCGGATTGTGCCAGTGAATTCATGTGTGAGCGCACTAGCGATGCACCCTTATGATCCGTCAGTGGTCGCAGTTGGAACGCAATTGGGTAAATTAATGAGTTGTGTGTTGTTTGTGAGTAGTGTTAAAAAATAAATAAATAAATAAGAACAGCGGGGTTTGGCTGGCATAGCAGGGAGTGCCCTCTAGTACTATTATACTGGAGCTCCAACAGTGTTGGACCAACACGGAGAGGAGGGGGACCGAGGAGGCTGCCCATGGGCAATTTAGATGCATCTAAATTCTAAGGCACTTCTAGATGTCGGAAGCATATTACGAAAGAAGTCTGAAAACACCAAAAGGTTGGCTCAAAATGGTTCAAAGCGTTCAAAAAATACTGGCTGTTCCAGTTGATAGATTGTTGGGAAATTGGGGTTGAAAGGAGGGGAGCGGTGTGCTTCTCACGGAACTGACAGGGGCGAATGGAGGGCTCCGCAAGGGGTTGATGGGGACATGAGGGGTAGGCAATTCCGAGAAGAAAACCCATCCTCCAGTCAGGGGAAACGTGTAGGGTCAAAAAACTTCCGAAAGGGGACTCCCTCATCTCTGCGGAGTTTTAAAGTTGGGTGGCGCGGTTCCAATAATCCTCCTTTCCCCCTCGCAACACGAATCCCAGTTCCCCGAGGAATTAGGTATTTCCTCGCCAAAGATCACTGGACAAGCTGGATCAAAATTTAAGGTGGGGTTACCCTATTAACGTTCATCCTGTATTACACTGAGGTAACAAAGAGCAATGTTGCTCTATTTAGAATTTTTTCAATGATTAGGTACTACTAAGACTTCAAATCTCTCCTCTTATATCGAATATTCTCTGGTATCCCATACATTTTTCAAGCTGAGTCCAAATTTGAAATTAGAATTTCTAAAAACCATCATCCTCTATTTCTTTAAGAAAAAAAAAAAAACAACCTCTGTTACCTATCAATTAGCGAGAAGAAGGAGAGGTCGGGGGTTGGCTGGCTTCAGCCAGCAGGGGATGGACGAGAATCATCTTTATTCTACAAGTCGGAAAATTAAAAAAAATGTTAACCCCGACCACTGGAGCATTTTTTTTTTTTTTTTTTTTTTTCGCCCTTCACAACCCCGGCCACTGAAGCATTTTTTTCGCCCTTCAAAAAGTTTTAAAACAGCCACAGACTAGTTTTTTGAATTCATTATTACACGCTTAGTAGGGTGGTCCTGCAGTGGAAATGTGTTACTGCCCGACGCAAATTTCAAACCAAATAGATAAATAAATAAAAGTTAGGGGCGCCATTAATTTTTAATCGTCGTTTTATTAAACGGGGAACAAGAAAAATTAGAATGGACCCCGCTACAAATAGAAAAAAATCGCTGCAAATTTTACACAAGGGTTTATTATTCTTTGATATAGGTTACTTGTGCAGAAATTTAATTCTGTGTTAATGAAAAAAAATTTTTAATTTTTTTTTTTCAAAAAAGATTTTTTTGATTTTGTTTTTCAAAAAATGGTGTTTTTTTTCAAATTTTGTTTTGTTTTTTTACTTGAAAAATATTTGACCTCCTGGGATCTTTCAAAAATCCCATTTGTAGCCCCATGAAAGCCCTATACATCGCAACAGTGGAATCGGATCGCTGCGGGACCCCAAAAAATGGATTCTCGTCCAAAAATACTTCGAAAACGACACCTGACTCGATCCCATAGCCGAAAGCCTTCAAAAACCCCCTTCTGTAGCCCCATTTTAGCCCCATAGCGCCCCACGGGTTTGGGCGATCGGGCTGAAAACCTTGCGGGCACAACTAGATGGTAAACCGAGTATTTTGTCAAAATTTCAGATTTTTAAAAAAATTCCTACTGCCCAAAACGGCCTGGACGGCGGACGGACATTTCGGTTTTGGAATCTAGACCACTTGAAACGGATAATGTCAAATTTTGAGGCCGATCGGAGTCGTCGACCCCCGTCGCGAAAACATAGGTGTACTATTCCAAGAATAATAAACCAAAAGTTCAAAATTCAGCGCAAGCAAAAATAAAAAATAAAATAAAAATTCAAAAACGAAAGAAACCATCTAAGCAATGTTGGGAGAGGAGACCACCCAAATCTACAAAAAAAAAAAGGTAAAAGAATTCCATTCTTCATGCAAAAAAAAAAAAAACGGACGGTAGACCCATGGTTCTACAGTCAGATCATTTAATAATGATTAATTTTACCCTCTACTTGTAACCAACCGCCAAACTTCCTTACAGACCAATCATGTGGTTAGTTTTCGCGATTATGTTGCGTAGCGCTTTTTTATGTCGTGACGGGGAAAAAATGAAAACGTCCTGTTATCATTATTAAATGATAAAAAAATCTTCCTTGGCGTTTTTGACATTTCATGTCTTTGCTATGGCACACAACCAAATTTTCGTTATGTCCCGTTACGTTACGTAACGAAATATGTCCCACACGAAATATGAAATACACAGAAGAAAATGTCCCAATGTGTTTTTTTAGCGCAACCTTTTTCCAAAAAATGGAAAGGTGCGCTCACCTCCTCGACATGTATGTTTTTTTTTTTTTTTTTTTTTTTTTTTTTGTTTGTTTGTTTGTGTACAGAGCATCACGCCCGAGCGGCTCAACAGATTTTCATGAGGGTGGTCTCATTGTCATCAGCGAGTTCGGGGGGTGGTTATAGGCTACCTTGATTTTTCCTCCCTCATCCCCTTCATCGGTTTGCGGGAGGTCCTTCACGACGAAAGTTGTTTATCTCTGATGTGTAACGAAGGAGGCCTCAAAAGCGGGACGAAAGTTTTTGTCCGATTTTGTTGGTACAAGGGTCTATGGAATGAGCTTTTCAGGCTGATTCCAACGACTCCAAAACGATTTTTGCAGCCTGAGCCGTTCGTTACCTCTGATCGGCATAAGGTTTTCTTATAAGATACGCATCGGTCGTTAGGGTGCAGTTGTTTACGTAATGAGCATCACGTGGATGATGTGTTGTGTGGCATAGTTTGGTCGCTAGATACCTACTGTTTCTTAGTTTCTCTCGCTCATTAAATATATCGTAATAACAAAAAGGTTGCGCTCATCTATTCAATTCAATTGATGGCTTGTTTTTTTGTGTGGCATGTGTTGCAGACTCGTATGCAAGCATTTATGATTCTTAGAAGTGAGGTAGTTAGGTACCTATATGATTATAGCTCCTAAACTTTTCCATTTAGGTTTGTAAACAAATCCATGTCAACCTTACATGGATACCTAGTAGTTGTATTGATACTATATTCAATCGAAGTAAAAAGTTAGGTTTATAACTAAGAGTTGCAGTTATAATTTGTAGTCATACATTATGAATTCAACTAAACGTAAATCGCGTTTTGACGACGAAGAAAGCTACGAAAAACGGTTAAAGCGGGGTTCAACAGTGAAATCAACCGCCGAACGGCAACGCGAATATCGTGCTCGTAAAGCTGCAAATCCTTCTCCGATTCCAAGCGCAAAACAACCTTCAAATTGTAAAACCAACGCTGAACGCGAACGCGAATATCGTGCTCGTAATTTCAGTCATCATCGCCCAATGCTTTCTTTTACTACCCACGAGGATTTATGTAATGATGATATATGTACGGATGTAAATAATAAATAAAAATATTTTTGTTTTCTTTATATTGAAAAAAAAAATGGAATTCACTGAGGAAGAAAAGATTGCTAGAAGATGGAAGGGAAGAATGTAATCAAACAAAAAATAGTCGGCTAAGATTGACGAGTTGCCTTCAACTTGGCCATTAAATCTTCAGCGGAGCGCTGAGCCGCCGTGCATACAGTTTTAGCGCGTCTTTCCTCTGTAAGAATTCGGCACGCATTCATAATGTTCGCTTGGTGCTTCGAAGCCATCGCCGCTGCTCTATCTCTCTCCACCTCTAAATGCATTATAGTGGTATCCAGAAGTGACGTCTTGACAAGCTGTAAAAGAGGATAATTGGTCAACGTCCACCTGTGTTGTTAGGGGTATTGGACGGCTGTAACACGACACATGCTAGCAATTCAACACAGGTTATGGTGAAGAACACAGCAAGTCATTATTGAGTCAACGAACTGTTCTATGTAATACTTATATTCCCATCGGAAAACTCACCTTCTTATCTACCCAATTCGATGAGAGAGTGGCATCTAAGAAGAGGGAGGAATCATCATCATCCGTCTCGAATTTTTCTTTCTTTGAAGCCGGTTCGACAGTTGTGGCGGAATCAGGAGGAGACTTAGGGTGTGAGATGTCCGTCTCGAATGTTTCTGTGTTTGGAGTCGGTTCAGAAGTTTCGGCGGAACCAGGAGGGTGTGAGACATCGAAATCTCGTTTTAAAGTTTTTTTTTTTTTGTTATCTTTTTCGTAGCCATTGTGGAACACCGAAATCTTGAAGTATATGGAAGTATTCACTCATGCATCCAAATTTGAAAACAGTTGAGTGTTACCTAGGTAATCAATGCTACCGGGGCATCAAAATATGAAAAAAGTTGATTGTTGTCTACGCAATCAATGGTTAGTGGGGTTAATGTACTGTCATGTAGAACATATAACATATAACATACCGTTCTTTTACTACCCACGACGATATACCTATGTATGGATGTAAATAATAAATAAAAATATGAGTTTAATTTTTGTTTTCTTTATATTGAAAAAAATGTAATTCACAGAGGAAGACAAGATTGCTAGAAGATGGAAGGGAAGAAGGAGGGAGGGGAAAGACATGAAATGTCCTAATGCGTTGCAGACTTGTATGAAGAAAAAATGGAGTAGAATTAATCGTTATAAAATGATCTGACTGTAGAACAGTTTTTTGTTGATTTAGGGGTGAGTTGGGGTGTTTTTTTGCATAATCATAAGAAGGAGAGGCTCCTAAAGATTCTGTTATTGTAAAATCCCCGAAAATCGCCAAAATGGGAGATAGGTACCTACGGCCTTTTGCTCAGGACGGCAGTATAACAGTTATAGTTATCACATTCATTCTTTTCGTTTTAATTTCAGGGGAAATTCAACTGTGGACTACCGAAAAAGAAGAATTTGGGGGTAGTTATCAAAACAAAGTTCACCACAAACACCGGTTGGTACCCGCATTAACGCTATGAGTATATACATATATGTATTTGGCCAGTTGAACTTCAACCATGACGTTAACTACCTATATATATTTATAAAAAGGATTTAATATATCCACTTTTCCCATTTATTATATTATCCATTTTCCAGGGTTACTTGTTTGGCTTGGGTGAATATAGGCTCCCAGCTTTACCTCATTTCGAGCTCCCTTGATGGATATTTATTCAGTTTCAAAGCCATTCCCGGTTTGAAGACCGTCACTTTACACGAACGGTAAGTTATTGGATTACTAGTACGAAGTGGTTGTTTACCGATGGTGAAGAGGTCTAATCCTCACTAGGATTACTAGTATGCGGTCAGAGTCTCTGAACCGTGTGAAGCGATGCTCTCTGACTCAGAGCACTTACTCAGCGTCCTACCTACTTACTCATTTTAACCTACCCCTACCTACCTACCCGCACTCCTTGTCCTCCTCCTCGTTTCACTTACTCAGCCTTTTTGTTTGTGTCTGCTATGGTCTTCCTACTTGACATTCAATCATTTCAATGAACCATAGGCCTTGTGCCTATCCTAACTGCTGTTTACAAGGAGCTTAGAAGGAAGTTGTGAAATATCAAACTGCCTCGAATTGAATGCTAGCAAAAGAAACTCGTACACACCAAGCTGGGACAAAGCGAAATATAAAGTCCCGTCCATCACCTAGCAATGCTTCACTCAGAACACCCTTAGCAATTTTTCTTATAGGTCTGCCACAGAAACTTTGCCTCCCTTTGGCGCATTCTTCTGGAGAAAACAGAACTAGTTATCTCTTATCATCGCTTATCATCAAGCAGATTCCCCTGCGTACGATAATTTTTCGGGAATTTCTTCCCTCAAATTGACATGATTTCCCTCCTCGGGAGAAAGAACTTGAGAGCACACGTTCACAGGGCAGCCACTGTGTAGTGGCTCAAACATCAAATTTCTCACCGCTCCAATTTCCGTGTCAAGGTTTCACAATGGAAGGTTTGCCCAATATGGTGGAAGGTTGATTCGATCGATAGTTCGCGGATCCGCCACCTAGGGGGCGCCACACGGAGGCAAAGTTTCTGTGGCAGACCTATAGTAACAACGCTTGTTGACCCCACATGTCAGCCCGTGTAAGAGAGGATAAAATTACCTGTCCTTGATTGATTGATCCTCAAGAAGTTGTACCCGTAACAAATTTTAGCCCTCTGGGATGAGCAAAACCCCCGCTCCTTCCAGTTATGAAAAACGCCCCCTGAAGCCCCCCCCAAACCCCCTCAGGACTCCTGGCCTGGCCTGGCCTGGCGGTCAAGTACCTGTGACGGTGTTGAAAAGCCGACTTTTTCAGGGCAAATACATTTATTCAGGTTGAACAAAATATTGGATTGTCTATTGTGAAATCGAACGAGCAACTGCTCGGCAGTGATCTGAAAAACTCCATTGAGATAAACGTGGTGAATTTCTCTGGTTATGTGTTAAGCTTGTGCCACAAGTTATCTAATTTATCTACTGAAGGAAACTGTGGCTCCTTTTGTTCCTCTTCATCCACTTCCACTTCTACATCCCCAGCAGCTATCTTCTGGTAGAGATCTATCCCTTTCAACTGTTTCTGATTGAATCTGAAATTGACGAGTCAAGCGATCAAATGAGGGGAAAAAAATAGCGACAATTCACTAAAGTCCATCGCTTTTCTCCACTTTCAGGCCTAAATTGTAATGGCCAAAAAGGCCTATAATATATATACCAGAAAGGAGGTGGACTTCCGTGCAATACCGATTTTGAGTGGATCGTTCGTTACCCTTGAGTCATGAGTGGTCTGTCCCTGTAGCAAGACCTCAGTACCCCTACAGCCGTTCCATTACAAACAAGTGGTGCTCCAATCGTAGTCTGACTGCATTTGCTGGTTTGGTTTTCTGGCCTGTATCTCGAGCACACGTAAGTGTCTGAGGACCAAAAATATGAGACGCAGCCTGGGTTCCCTGATGGGCAGTACAAGTCCCAGCATCGCGACCTTTTCGTGGAAAAAGATGTGAGGTGAGATCATCTGCAGTGGTAGTTACCATTTGTGGGGGGATCATTCACCTTGAGATCATGATCACGAAGGTCGCCTCCAACTGGTTACCCAAGTCGTCACTGCCGTCGTCGTTGAACCACCAGAAATGACAAGTGGCCCTTTCAGTCATCAAATCCCCTAGAAATGCGTTGTTGGATTTCTCACTTTTTGGTAGAGGGGCCACTGGGGGATTGACCGGGTCGATGGCAAACGGTTCCACTTGAAGATAGGCGATGTTGTAAATGAACCTGTCCTCCGCCAACTTGGGGTGTCCCATGACGAGTAGTCCACGGCGTACTTGGTAGCAGCTGTCGCACAACGGAATACATTTCGCATCTAGCTAGATTAAGTTATATTAACTGATGCTAGATTGCAGAGTGGATCTAAGATTTCTTTGTGAGCGGGGAATGGGGGACTTACCGAAAAGGCAATAGAGTAGGTATATCCAAATGCAAGTGAAATTTACGACCAATAATATAAGATACTAGATGTAGGTACTGGAATATCTCGCAAGGGTGGCCTGATTTTGATTTATTATTCTTGGAATAATACACCTATGTTTTCGCGACGGGGGTCGACGACTCCGATCGGCCTCAAAATTTGACATTATCCGTTTCAAGAGGTCTACATTCAAAATCCGAAACGTCCGTACGCCGTCCGCCGTCCAGGCCGTTTTGGGCAGTAGGAATTTTTTTTAAAATCTGAAATTTTGACAAAATACTTGGTTTACCATCTAGTTGTGCCCGCAAGGTTTTCAGTCCGATCACTCAAACCCGTGGGGCGCTATGGGGCTATAATGGGGCTACGGGTGGGGTTTTTTGAAGGCTTTGGGGTATGGGATCGAGTTAGGTGTCGTTTTCGAAGTATTTTTGGACGTAGAATCCATTTATGGGGGTCCCGGAACGATCCGATTTCACTGTCGCGATCTATAGGGCTTTCATGGGGCTAAAAATGGGATTTTTGAAGAATCCCAGGAGGTTAAATGTTTTTCGAGTAAAAAATACATAATTTTTGAAAAAAAAAAAATCCCCCCAAAAAATTTTTTTTGAAATATAAAAATCCAAAAAAAATTTTTAATTTTTTTTCATTGACAGAATTAAATTTCTGTACAAGTAACCTATATCAAAGAATAATAAACCCTTGTGTAAAATTTGCAGCGTTTTTTACTCTCTCCCATTATCCCCACCCGATTTGACTGGGACTTGGGCTTTCGTACGTAGGCACGACGAAAAAGAAATGATTTGACAGGTTTGAGAAATAACTAGGGGGAAAATGTATATCTGGATGTAATTTTTTGGTTTATTATTCTTGGAATAATAAGTATGTATTCGCGAGGGGAGGCGAAAATGTTTATCAGCCTCAAAATTTGCCATTAGGCCTACCTATACGTTTCAAGATAATATCTTGAAACGTAAAGGTAGGCCTAATATTATGTAGGTAGATGAAATGTCCGTCCGCCGTCCAGGCCGTTTTAGGCAATCGAAATTTTTTTTTAAATCTGAAATTAATCTGAGTTTTCGGAATCTAACATCTTGATACATAATGTTATTACTAGCCATCCTATTGGGGGGCCTCGCTTTGCTCGCCTGTTCGAGTGGGTAGAACGCCCTCTTGTATTATACACCTGTTCATTATTCGTCCGCGCGCTGCTGGTCTTGGTTTGCGTGCCCATGGCAACTCGAAATTACCCGCCCCGAAAAAACCATAATATAGAGAAATCATAATATTATGAACATCCGAAATTTAACCGCCTTATTACAAGCCCAGAAAAAAACCATAAATGAGTGCTGGGTTACCTACCAAATTAATTCTCCAGGTCGACCTCCGCGAATAGGAGGATCAATAGGGGGTTCTAAGGTCTACACGCGAAACCCTCCAGAAAAAACGCCGTATTTTTTCGAGCTACCGTTTAGGCTTGAATCGGACAGCGAGCCCAGACAGACATGGTGAGATTTAGTAGTACTGGTAACAGAGGCCACGAGAATTTACAAAAAAAAAAAAATGACTTCAAAAATTCAAGATGAAATTTTACACAACAAAGTTGTACGAGTAAAGGAGAAATCCCTTGAGAAAATACCTCTTAACTCCGATTGAGTTCTTGCCCGAAGAAGCCTCGTACATCCTTCCATTGTAAAATCCTCCACTCGGGCGTATTTGGAAGCACGAGACTGGAGCCGTGACAAAATTTTTGGCGACGAGAATCCCCACGCACACTAACCGCTGCATTAAAGACAAAACGTTAAAATTGTTGTTATTTACCACGGTAAAAAAATTACAGTCTCATTCGTTGACCACCTCAACTCACTTCGGTCTCGACGTTCCTCAGAGAAACCACCCACGAGTGGCCCCCATGTGTATCATCTTTGGATGACAGATAGCACGGTTTTGCGTAACTCACCCCAAGTCCGAAAACAACAATAATACCGATCCAACTCATTTTAAATTACCGTGCCCAATTAGAGCCAGGGAATCGTCACACTAACATCGTTTTAGCTAGTATTTATTCCCATGTGACGAGTAAAAATCAGGTGGTTTTATGGGCTGACGGGTTTAGCGTGAATGTGTGATATTTTTTCTCTCTACCTACCACACCGTGGACGGGAGTTTTTGAGAAACCAGTGGGTTTAACCTATACGACTTTTAAAAATATATTTCTGAAATCGGATAGAAGTTGCCAACAATGAAGTAGTGTTAAGATTAGCGTGGCCAGGGGTGGATAGGCGGTTTTGACCGGCCCGGACGAGTTAATTTAACCCCGCCCCCCTCACGCACAGTCACTAATAAAAGTGGCGCTTGGTATGTGGATTAGTTGGTACTATCTATACAAACAAAATAGTGCTTCAAGCTAGAATGCATTTTGCTCATTTCTTCAGTTAAGTACATTATCTCAGTTATCAACGAGAAAAAAAGAAGGATCTCAAGAGGAGCCTCTGGCTGGAGCACTGAGCCTAGAGGCTTAGGAGTTTCCGGTCCTCCTCGCCATCAACCATCCACCCCTTCACACGTATGTTCCCGCTTGTTCATTTCTTCCAAATTCTAGGCTCAACCTCAGGCCCATGGTAAATTTATGTCTGTTTAAATTTACCTTAAATATCTGTTTAAATTTAATTATTTAAAAAATCGGTTTTTTAAATTTTCATGTTAAGTGTTTGCACGGATGAAGGACTCCGAAAAATGAATACCTAATCAAGATTATTCGGAAAACGAGCTTCCTGGCATCCTTCAAAAGCCCAATGGATCTCACGGTGAAATCAGACGCTTTTGGGACTCCCAAATATGAATTTCACGTTCAAAAATTCTTCGAATACAATATTAAACCCTTTAAAATCCCTTCCTTAACCATAGGATTGAGTGATCGGACTGAACACTTTGCAGGTACAACTAGATGAAGAACCAAGTATTTTGTAAACAATTTCAGATTTTCATATAAATTGCTACTGCCCAAAAGACATTTAAGTTTTGGAATTTACACATCTTGAAACGTAGATCTAATGGCAAGGACGATCAAAATTGTTGACCCCCGTTGCAAATACCTAAGTGTATTATTTAAAGAATGTTTAACCAAAACGGGATCACATGGCGCTCGCGGATGAGGGAGAAGGCATCAAGCGGTAGGCGATGGCGAGGAGGGCTGGAAACGACTGAAGCCCCTCGGCTCAGTGCTCTGGCGAGACGCTCCTGTTCACCTACATGAGATCCTCCAAATTGTGCTCACTCAGAGTTTGCCTCAGCCTTGTTTTGATGATTTTCAATTTTGAAAAACCCCTCTGACACTCGTCTTGGGTCGTTGATGGCCTTAGGTACCAAAAATTTGGCAACGTCTACTATTTAGAGATTCTAAAGAGAGGTAAGTAACAAATAGGAACAACCGAAACTACGCAGTTGTTTACTCGGGCAACGTCGTTAGGGAAATCCGAGTTGACGACGAAGGAAGTTTATAAGAAAGGCGAAAATTTCGCAATAATCACGGGGACTTCCCTTCACATGCACAATGTGTATCATGCGAATACACCTGATTCAGGACCGTTCTGCCTCTCACTACGCTATACGAATCCTGAAGTTCCGTAATATGATCAAGTGTACGGGCGTACCTCGTTTCGGCACGATCTATTGTCCTGGAAAGGATTAATTACAACTCGTCTCGGCACACCGAGGCCCTCTCCACTGTGGACTCAGTTCGGCACGGTCGAGGCTCACTTTGTGACGAGACTGTACCTTACGTAAATGGTTGGTTCCGAAAAGGTGGTATCAGAAAAATCAATGGTGATGGTTCAGAAAAATCAATGGGATGAAAAAACTTCGGGAGGAGTATACCACTTCAAGTGAGAGTGGGTATTGGCTGAGATCATTTTTCGGATCCAGCCAACCGACGTCGAACCAGTGTTCACTGAACTTAAATGTATCGCTCCGCGAGACGATGAAACTCCAAGAAAACCAGGTGAACCAGATGACTACTTGAAATTTGCAGACTACATTTTTGATAATTACATCTCTGATGATGCACTGAGGCACTGCAATAAAAGTTAAAGTGCAACCTCATCTTAGCTCAGTTTGACCAACACGTTTTTCTGCCCATGGTTTCTCATGGTTTGGACGGTGTACAGTCACGTTAGACATATTTTGGGAGTGTGCCGAATGGAGTTGTATTTTCCGGGAGCTGAGGTGTGCCGAAACGTCGACTGTGCCGAATCGAAGACCGCCGCAAGTGTACACGTAAAAATGTTTCCCTATTCTCTTTTCAGGTACCTACCAAACTGTTTGGACTCCGTGTTGGTCCCTGGTATTTCAACATTCTCATTTTCCAAGTTGCCCGGGATTTTTGTAGCGGCGCTGGAAGGGGGTGAACTACTGCACTGCTCGACCTTCTCAGCAGCCTCGGATTCAAGACGTTAGTATTCGAGATAATATCTCCATAATAATATCCATATATTATATGGCTTTATATGAAATGTGGACTGATGTGGGACCTCGAAAAATGGATTATGCGTCCAAAATTACTCGGTAAACGGCTGCTTATTTGACCCCCCACGGAACATCCAAAAATCCCATTTGTAGCCCCATGAAAGCCCCATAGTTCCCCACGGTGAAATCTGGTCGTTCTGGGTCCCCCTAAAATGGATTCTGCGCCCAAAAATACGTCGAATGCGACACCTAACTCACCCCACAGCCGAAACCCCTCCCGTAGCCTCTTTTTAGCCCCATAGAGCCCCAAGGGATTGGGCGATCGGGCTCAAAACCTTGCGGGCACAACTAGATGGTAAACCGAGTATTTAGCCAAAATATCAGAATAAATAAAAAGCCCGAAACAGCTTGGACGGGTCGAAAATTCTTATTCTTCAAAAACGAAAATTTCGTTTTTAAGAATTTAGTGTCCGTACGCCGTCCGAGCCGTTTTGAGCAGTAGGAATCTGAAAATTTGGCAAAAAACTCGGTTTGCCATCTAGTTGTACCGATATTATTTGATAAATTTTCAGCCCTATCGCCCAAGCCCGTGGGGCTCTGACAAAAATCCGTTCGAAATTGACGGAGTTATGACTGTAACAAGAAAATTACGTTCGTGCATGCTCAGGGAGTACCGCTGATGCAATCATGATGAATGTCAAATGGGACGTCAGATGACCTTGCCCGCATCATCCCTGAAAATCTGACCGAAATCTGTCTTAAATTGACGGACTTATGACTGCAACAAAACAATTACGTTCGCGCATGCGGTGAGCGTACCGCTAATTCAATCATGATGAATCTGATAGGGGACCATCTAGGGCAGAAACCACACTAGGTATCCCTGAAAATGACATTGAAATCCGATCAAAATTGTAGAAGTTATGGCTGTGGCAAGGAAATGCGGACAGACAGACAGACACAGGACCAAATTTGTCCAGGCTCTGAAATGCAAAATGCGAGTAGAAATATTGAGTTTGGAGCACAACAATTTTTTTCATTTTGAAAGTGAAAACAAAGCTTCCGCTGCCTTGCAGACTCGGAAGCAAAAAAAAAAAGGGAAACGATTTTGTCAGGCCAGGGATAAAAGGGCGGGGGAGGACTGGTGTAGCCGGCAGGAAGTGGCCTCCTATATTTAAAAATAGCTCATCCATACATGAATAAAAGTCATATATGACTTAACTTGTCCACATTTTTGACGCTGAATTTATTCAGCCCTAATTAATGAATCTCCAACTAATGTGTATCTTTTTCAGCAGCGCACAGCGCGACCATGGTAAGGCAGCCGGTTTTAAAAAGCTTGGGCAAACAATTGGGAGAAGTGATCAGCATAGAATTTTCTCAGCACGTCGAGCATCTGTACGCAACAGTTCACGTAGAGAACAAAATCACCGTTTGGAGTCTAAACCAGGCACGTTTTAGTATAACCAAGAATAAAAAATTGTAACAAATGGTATAATGTTATACGACAGTTGTAGAACTGTGAGTTACTAACAACGTTTCCGCTAGGAGGGACCTTTGCATGAGATATACACAGACGCTGTGATGGTTGGAGCCTGCTGGAGTCCAGCGCAGAGCAACGTAGTGATTGGTTGGGGTTCAGCGTCCCATTTGTCCGTATATCATATTAAAACGTCTCGCCTCCTGTCCACTATATGCCCAGAAGGTGACCACCCAGCGTCTCCGAATATACTACACGCTGCAGTCAACTGTAAAAGGTGAGCGACAAAAACGTATGGTCACTGAAAGATCGCTGGGACCGATAGGAAATTCCCTAAGTGCCTAGATGTGGGAATACCAAGCGGAAAGAAGAGACAATATTCTGGACGTATGTTTCCATTTCCCATCAGGCGGTCATGGCCAGATTATACCAGGGTCCGATGGGATGAGCGTAAGAAAAGAGGTCCGCTTGATTTGCTGGTTTTACTGACTGACAAGCTTTCGGCCTCACTGTGCCATCTTCAGGTCAACAACAATAAAGCCAGGGGTTACACAATATGACTAGGGGAACTTACAGACTAAGATACGTACTGTTAGGGTACGTGCCACTCTGCATCCCCTCGCACCTACTTTAACAGTACGTATCTTAGTATGAAATTAGTATAAGTTTTACACAAGGGCTTATTATTCTTTGATATAGGTTACGTGTACAAAAACGCTGCAAATTTTTACACCACAAGTTTGTTACTTGTGCAAAACTTCAAGTGTCAACAAAAAACAATTAGAAAGGAAAAGTTTTTCAAAAAATGTTTGTTTTTACGTGAAAAATATTTGATCTGGGATCCTTCAGAAAACCCATTCGTAGCCCCATGAAGGCCCTATAGATCCCCACATTGAAATCGGATCGTTCTGTTACCCCCAAAAATGGATTCTACGTCCAAAAATACTTCGAAAACGACACCTAACTCGATCCCATAGCCTTAAAATAACCCCTCCAGAAGCCCCATTTTAGCTCCATAGCGCCCCATGGGTTAGGGTGATCGGGCTGAAAACCTTGCGGGCACAACTAGATGATGAACCAAGTATTTTGTCAAAATTTCAGATTAAAAAAAAATTCCTACTGCTCAAAACGGCCCGGACGGCGGGCGTTTTGAAATCTAGACCTCTTGAAACGGATATGTCAAATTTTGAAGGCCGATCGGAGTCGTCGACCTCCGTCGCGATCACATAGGTGTATTATTACAATAATAATAAACCAAAACTATTTCTGTTGATAAAAAAATATTTTTGAAGAAAAAAAGGGGGAAAAACATGTGGCACTCGGAAAATGGAAAATAAACCAAAAGCGCTGATCAAAATTTGATCTTTTACTCGGAATTAAATATTTTCCGAGTAAAAAAAAAGATTTTTTTTCCAAAAAATCTTTTTTATTGACACCGAATTAGTTTTTGCACAAATAGGTTACGTAGGTACCTATATTAAAGAATAATAAATCCCCGTGTAAAGTTTGCAGCGCTTTTGGTTTATTATTACCTATCTAAACGCAACGGAGGTCAAAAATTCTGATCGGCCTGAAATTTGAAACGAAACGAAACAAGGGAATTTCACCCTGAATTTTTGTCCGACTGGCTGCTGCCGTAACTACTGCTGCCTAAAATTTGACATTATACGTTTCAAGAGGTATAGATTCCAAAAACGAAATGTCCGTCCGCCGTGTACGCCTGTCCGAGCCGTTTTGGGCAGTAGGATTTATTTTTTATTTTATTTTTTTTTCGTGAGCTTGGGTTTCCCATCGGGCTGTCATGGCCGATTTTGAGGTTGTTTTTTTTAATCTGAAAATTTGACAAAATACTCAGTTTACCTTCTAGTTGTGCCCGCAAGGTTTTCAGCCCACTCGCCCAAACCCGTGGGGCTAAAAAGGGGCTTCAGGAGGGATTATATGAAGGGATTTGGCCAGAGCGTCGAGTTAGGTGTCGTTTTCGAGGTACTTTTGGACGCATAATTCATTTTTTGAGGTCCCACATCTTTTTTTTTTTTTTTTCAAAAATATTTTTTTATTGACACAATTACCAATATAGATCAAAGAATAATAAACCCTTGTGTAAAATTTGCAGCATTTTTTCTTGCATTTTACGATGCAAAAGATCTCAGATTTTCATCAGTATAGTTAAATTTACTTGGCTCGCCCATGTGTTTTAGATGTATGGGGTGAATAATTAAAACTTGGGATGTGATTTATTATTAATCACAAAACAGTTCCCTCTCAACCGGTTACCCGTGGGGGGAGGTTGAGATACAGTTTAGCCAACATATAAATCCTCATCACAAGAAATTAGGAGAAAAAACGCTGCAAATTTTACACAAGGGTTTATTACTCTTTGATTCAGGTTAATTGGACGACAATTAATTCTGTCATTTATTTTTGAAAAAATGAAACAATGACAATTTTTTCGTTCTGGGACCCCCGAACATGGATTCTACGTCCAAAAACAAGTCGAAAACGACACTAACACGACCCATAGCCGAAAATTTTCAAAAACCCCTCCAATAGCCCCATTTTGAAGGGTGCCAAAGGCAAAGGGGTCCAAGCGCCATTTTTTCAAATTTTGGTTTTCTGCTGTTTTCCTTCTAGTTTACGGCTGGTTTTCTGTTGTTTTTCCCCACATGGACATGCATATATCACCCTTCAATTGTTGATACGCGTCCTAAAAACACGTTCATTATTCCATGTAAATTTCCGATTTCTTCATTTCAGCCCTCGTTTAGTCGCTGTTTGTGGAGCGAATGCGTGCGTGTTCATATGGGAAATTCCTCAATACTTCAACTTGCCGAGCGAATGAAATCAAAAGTCTGCACCAACCGATGTGTTTGGAAGGATCGTTTGAATAGACACCGTCGAATTCACTCCGTGTTCAGAAAAGAGGAGCTCACTACAATAAGCCGTATATACTCATACCTTGTTGTTATCGCCAATTCAATTATATTTCAGAGAAGAGAAACGTTAATTTATTTACACAAAACTACTAAGTAGTTTTAAGTCTTAGTAGGTTCTAAGTCTTAGAACCTACAACGGAAACCATTCGTGAAAATATGAAATGTCCAGCTCACGCCATGTTCAACCGCCGTGTAGCTTTTAAGGCGCGGTACGCTTGCACGACATCCAGCCGCTGTTGCTCGAGCCTTTTTTTGGTCGCCATGCTGACTGAATTCTTCGTCGGATTGAGAATTTTGGTGAGGAGGAGACCGTCCACGCTGGGCTGCAAATAACGTCGATAATTTTTAGTCATACATAAGGGCTCGCCACTGTAGTGGGTACTGGAAGCGGTACTCCATTGTGTCCGCCATGACTTGTTCCGGCGTGGCTGAGTGGGGGTTCGGGGGGCTGTCGAGGCTGAGCGCACTCAGAGTTTGCCGGAGATCCGTTCTCTAACCGTTGTGGCTTATTATATCAAACCCAATAACTCAGCCACCAGCACCAAAACAGCCAGTGATGAGGGACACCCGAAATTCACTGGCGGACAAAGCTCTCTAAGACAATTTTCCTACCTTACTGTCGGTATTTGCCCCTCGTGGCCGCTTCTTAATGTGCGGAGGTTCGTGAACAATTTCGCCAAATGCGACTTTTTCGTAACGTTTTCCCATCCCATCTAGTTCCTTTTCAATCTTCTTAGGGGCCTCTTTCAGCTTTTTCCGTTGTTTCTGGCTCGGCCTCTTCTTTTGGGATCCTCCTTGAATGAGAGACGAGAAGTGTAAACGAAAAGAGTAAAATTCCAAGAGCAACAAGTTACTAGGATTTTATCTTCTCATGTATAAAATTTATAACATGAACTTCAGGTTCGGACATCGTAAACACAAGAGCACATTTGTTTGTTCTCAATAGGTATTTTCCAACCTCCCTGTCCAGAACATGTTACGGACAACCTAGTATCGCGCATGCGCGGACAGGACTTGTATCATACCAGTTCTGGACACAGCGTGGTTGGAATAGATTTGGAACTGTCCCCGAAGACGACGATTACAGGTGAAACCTGATTGGCTGAGAGGCGCGTCCTCCTCCCGCCACTTCAAAGTTAGGTAAACATCCCGAGCGATGGTGGGGGAACCTGCAGGTTCTCAAGCAGTCCTCAGAAAAATCTGGGACTGGTCTTGAACAGGTTCCAAAGCGGGTAGGAATACAGAACACTTGGTCCTGGAACTGTCGTCGCGGTGGTTGGAATACGCTCAGTTGTCATAACACTCTAGTAGTGCGCATGCGTTCTTGTCCGTAAGCTGTCCTAGACAAGGGGTTGGAAAATACCTAATATGATCCACTAGCAAGTACGATGAAACAATAGCAACCACAGGGTGCGCCACTCTATATTATGGTCATAGTTCAGGCACGCGGTTGTGGGAAGGCAGCTACGAGGCTATGCTTGTGCTTCAGTAGGGGCACGCGCTTGTGGGGGAAATCGTGCTTACCTACTCGATCGATACAAGATACCCCCGAGAGCTCCAGGACCCTTCATGCCAGAAATGTTGCTCTCAACAGTCTTCGGTACGACAGATTGGACCATTTGATCGGCCCTATTGAGAAGAGAAGGCAGTGTGCCCATGAAACCTGTTCATCACTCCCCAAAACCATGAACCTCCCTGTTTCTTCATTTCTCGTTTCTTCATTTCTTTGCTCGCTGGAATAAGGCACGCTTTTGGAATCCTATTCTCACGCATCGTTCCAGTGCCGCTAATCC
This sequence comes from Pilophorus perplexus, assembly GCA_955831195.1. Lineage (NCBI taxonomy): Eukaryota > Metazoa > Arthropoda > Insecta > Hemiptera > Miridae > Pilophorus > Pilophorus perplexus. Next base: position 20,642,100 of record OY037008.1, read on the forward strand.
CATTGTCTTCCAGATGTTTGAGCGTGTTGAATGATATAAAGAGATTGTCCATGAAAAGTGTGTAAGGTAAACCTGATACTTTTATCTGAAATTCGTCCAACATGTAAATGAGTGGAGATGTAGCTTTACCAAAATTTGTATAAAATGTGACGTTGGCCTTTGCGTTTCATGATTCAAGCAATAGGCGCAAGTAGCTACTAGGGGAAACCAATCAAGCTGAAGAGGAAGGAGGGAGGTTACCTACACTCGACGTTAATCGTCAAACGAACGTAACCATCGATCAAACGAGTGATAGTGTTACCTACTTGGTTAGGTTATGAAACCAGTGATGGCAGAAGTAGGGGTTTTATCCAACTCGTAGGAACTTTTGGATGTGAGACGGACGTAGGGAATCTCTACGCAAAACGTAGGGATTTTTCAGGGTATTTATCCAAACACTGAAAATTCCTAAAATTGCTTCATTTTATTTCGATAGCTATCGACTTTGCATAGCTACGGACTTTGGCACTTATACTATAGTATAAGTGCCAAAGTCCGTAAGTTTAATTTTTTCAATAATCAGAAAAAATCGAAATATACCTAATTATTATTCGTCGATTTTCTTCTTTTTTTTCACTTTTTATACTTTTACTATCGATTTATTGATTGTTTAATCAATTTATTGAATAGGTTTCAAATTTTTGTGTGGAAAGAATAACGGCATTTCACAGCTATGATGGTGGGTTCAGGGTCGCTATGAACATCCTGCTACTGGAGAAGATGGCACGAAGTGTTAAAAAATTATTTATGGCTGTGAATGCATAAATATGTGAAATTTCCCATCTTAAACGTTTCCAACAAACGTTTTGCTACTGTGTTCAAAAATATAGTTTATTTAAATAACATATTACCAATAGAAATTTCATGAAGTTATCATAATATGTTAACTTTAATATTATTAAACATTTATAAACATGTACCTATATACATGACCTGTATTTAGTTACGTGTTTATAAAATTTATAAACATTTAATGTTTAATACGTTAACTTCATGTAAATTCTATTGGTAATATGTGGCGCGAGCGCCTTGTACCTATCTCATGCTCTCTTCTTCCTTTATTTATATGTGTCTGAGTTTATTAATTCATAAATAGTGGGGCTCCACAATATGTATACACTAATATGTATTGGTACATCGTGCTGGCCGTCCTGTTTTTTTTTTGTTTTTTTTTTCCAAAGTTGGTCGCTTTAGTCTAATACTTTCTGGCTATTTTCTCGGAAACTGAAAAAGTGGACTTAATGGCATCGGCCGGGAGCGAGTAGGAATCATTGCCGGACCGTGGGCGAAGAGGATAAATCCCGATTGGAACCGTTTGTCGCATGCGCAGTACATTTTGCAAGGGTCGGTAAGTAGTGGAAGTAACTCGGCTTCCAGGAATCGAACCCTCATTGTTCGTCCAAACCCTCACATCATCATGCTCTGTGAACGCAGAACTCGTTCAGAATCAACCGGAATCGATTCAGGCGGTTCTACTTTTTTGTTTTTTGTTTTTTTCTTTCTTTGTTTTTTTTTTCTCTTCCTGCCTCCTCGATTTTCGAAAGTCACGCATGCGCAATTCACTTCGAGGGACTACTTTGTCGTTTGCCGAGGAGCCAGTGGTAGAGGAGGGGAGAGTTTGTTTCCTGGAAGCGGCTTCCAGGAAGCCAGGATTCGAATCCAAACGGCCAGAATTCGCTCTGCGTACAAACCTCTCTTACTCGTTCTCTGTTACTCTGTGGTTCAAACCTTACCGTTCCTACTTAATGAGTTTTTGTTTTTTTCAATACCTTGGGATGTGTGCTGGGTGGATTTAATCGCTGCAATCTTCTTCATCTCTCGCCTTTCTTTCTTGGTCGTGTTGTTGTAATCGTTGGTTTTCCCCAAATGGAAATCTTGAACGGATTTCCGTATTTTGCGTTTGGTCAGTTCGTCCAACGACTTTTTGCCTTCAACAACTTTGACAACATTGCCAGATTCGTTCCTCCGGATGATAACATTGTGAACCGCTTCCATCCGCACCTGATGGTTTCATGTAAAAGAAAAAAAGAACAATTATTTGGGTGGCGAACCTGAAGAAGACACAAAAGTGGGTAGATGTAGTTAAGAATAGCTAATGTCGCATAGCTTACTTCATTAACGAGGTCAGAAGTTGCTGCCTCAATCCGCTCTAGGAACCTCCCTTCACTTTCTCCAGGTTTTTGTAGCAACCTCGGTAAATTTTTATCTTGTTGTTTCATCCCTTGAGAGAAAATTTTCACCATGATATTTTTGCAGTGAGGTAGTTCTGATAGCATGGGTAATTCACATAGTTCATCAAGCACCTGGTAGTTGAGGTCCGTTGCCGCCTAATTGGCCCAAATCAATTAACTGACCACTTTCTCTTTTCCTTTTCTTCTTCTTGGGTTTGAAGTTTGCTCTGGACCTTTTTGCTAGCTCTTTGAGTCGAGCAATCTCAAGGACACTTTTCGGGGTTTCTTGGTAGTCTATCTTCGACGGAGGGGCATTTATTTTGTCTTTCAAGCTAAGAAAAGATGAATAATTTTTGAAATTGGATGAATAATGAACGCCCTTGCAAACAAAGAAATGGTAAAATGCTGCTTCACGGATGTATGAGGTGCTTTTCAGGACACCACCAATGAATCCATAGAGGCCGCAGCTCGTAGGGAGGAGATAGATCCCAATGGTCACGCTGAACACCAGAATAACAACATCAGATGCAACACAGGCAAACCAAGTTACTACACCACCAGAACCAGTGTACCAGAGAAAAAGCATGTACAGGGTGGGGCGAAAGATATCACCCGGTTTCGAAAGGCAACTCCTGAGGAGACACATAACCGATAACTCGGGAGGAATCGACGAAAGTTGTAGGGGGAGCACTTGACAAACGGGGGTCAATCGCCGTGTTTTCCCAGCAGGCGGGAGCAATCGCCGGTACACCGGCTGGAATCGGTAGCTAATTAGTGTGGTTTCGATTTGGCATCAATTTACCTGAAACGCTTATTTTTCACGGTAGAGTGAGCATGTTGTCAGTAAGTGGGGTGGTGTCAGCAATTGGTGCCTTTACCCTACATGCCCACGGTCCCATATTATAAGGAATGCTATGAGCTGGAGACGATAGAGGTCATAGGACTCCTGATAGGTGCTCGAGGCTACATTACATCCCAGTTCAAGAAGTTATGTTAGAACTCCCTGTCTGATAGACTCCCAGTTTCCACCGACAACATGACGACCATCATCACGAATCCTACCCCGAACCCGATCTCAGGTTTCTCTTGACGATCCCCAGGCGCAATTCTTCGTCGACTGGGCCGCCTGCCGAAGGGCCTCTTGAAGAGATCATGATTTCGAACACAATATAATCAGCTTTCGATGTAGGAGAAGAGGCCCTCTTCTCCTACATGTCATGAAGTCATGATCTCTAGTCGAACCGTAGGCCAAAAAAGCTAATTCATTAATCAAATTCATTAACTTCATTAATTTATTAACGACTTATAACAGTTATAATAGTTACTATAGTTAGTAGGTACAACTTACACGAACTCTCTTCTGAGCTTTTGTACAGCTGGATCTTTGACACCATGGTGCTTCTTCCCGGGAATCTTCCTCCCCATGTTTAACTCTTAAGTTAAATTAAAAATTTGATCAATAAGCAGAGGCTTCCTACAGAGCAATTGGAACAAAGCGGATCTCCAGCATTCAACTACACCAGGTTTTGAGCCTACACATAACGAAAGGAGCCTTAAAACGTGGGAAGTTGTTGACAACAGTTATCTATAAGGAGGGATGAGAACGATACATCGATGTATTTGAGAAAGACACCGATGGTGGGGTGCCGATGTTTTGTGGGCCATCGATGTTTGGCTATCAATGTATCGGTACAACGATGTTTTTCCTTCTCCTTCAAAAAAAAAATGTTGAAATCCAGATGGATTCGTTGCTGGTGTAAAGAATCAAACAAGGGTATTTTCAATGTATCATATCGAGGTGGCAAGATTACCATGGGGTGCTGGGCCTGAGGTTTTTCTTAGTGACAAATTCACTACCTATTCGTCACTGACCATTTCACACTATGAATGACTACCTTCTTTTGTGATGGTGACCATTTGTGCCGGTACTTATTTTTGTAAAATTTACGTTACCGTAAAATTTACCTATTTAATACTAGCGGGCAACCCAGGCTTATGAACGAGACATTGTGTACGACATAGAAATAGCGTTACGGTTCCGTGTGTTTGACAAATCGTTGCTTGTAAAATTTTCTAATGTTCTCCGTCAATTTCAAACTAGGTTGGCTTGAAAAATGTTTAAATTTTTTCGAGGTGATTGTTCGTAGATACTTCGAAAATTTCGACAAATACGATATGCATCGATACATTTAATGTATCGATGCATATCGTATTGATACTTTTTAAAGGTATCGGGTGGATATTTTCAAAAAGTATCGATACTTTTATGTAGGAGTAGCTCAGGGCTTCTGTCACCCGGCGCTTCTCTTTTATGTATCGATACTATTCAACAAGCATTGGACTGAAAAAATAATTATAATTATTAATTAGTAATAATTATTCATCAATTATTATTCATTAATAATATTAAGTAATCTTCCTTGGCTGATATCTTAGTCTGTACAATATTATGTTAGTAGTGATTTTTAGCGCAACCTAAAAATGGAAAGGTGCGCTCACCTCTTCGACATGTTTTTTTTTTTTTTTTTTTGTTTGTTTGTGTGGGTCACAGCATCACGCCCGAGCGGCTCAACAGATTTTCATGAGGGTGGTCTCATTGTGATCAGCGAGTTCGGGGGGTGGTTATAGACTACCTTGATTTTTCCTCCCTCATCCCTTCATCGGTTTTCGGGAGGTCCTTCACGACGAAAGTTGTTTATCTCTGATTTGTAACTAAGGAGGCCTCAAAAGGGGGACGAAAGTTTATGTCCGATTTCGTTGGTACAAGGGTCTATGGAATGAGCTTTTTAGGCTGATTCCAACGACTCCAAAACGATTTTTGCAGCCTGAGCCGTTCGTTACCTACCTCTGATCGGCATGTTTTCTTAGGTACGCATCGGTCGTTAGGGTGCAGTTGTTTACGTAATGAGCATCACGTGGATATTTTTGATGTGTTGTGTGACATAGTTTGGTCGCTAGATACCTACTGTTTCTTAGTTTCTCTCGCTCATTAAAGATATCGTAACTAGCTGAGACACCCGTGCAAACACCAGTAGCAACCCGTCGACTCGTAATTTTCTTAGTAACAACGCTTGTTGGCCCGTTTCTCGTTGCGAAGTATCAAATTCCCCTCCATCACCAATTATATGCAGCCCATAGCGCCCAGTTTCGAAAATTTTCCTAACAATCCCTAGTAATGACGTTATTTGACCCGGCTTTTCGTCGTGAAGGAGCACCCGAAAATATTGCCCGCAGTGTTCCGATCTCCCGAAAAATTACATTAAAATTTAAATTTTACAATTTTACTACCTACTTATATTTCAAAGACCTACCTATAATAATATTATGTACCTGTGATATTATACGCCGTGCTTAAGGAAATAAAATCATTATGAAATCTGAATACAGGTAAAACTGCATCAGTATCGTGATACTTTTTAGAAAAAGTATCGAATTACATTTTTTAAAGTATCGAAAAGTATCAAGAAAGTATCGATATTTCAAACTATCGTTACTTTTTATACATCTCTACAGTCTACGTCGGGTGTTTCAGCGTAAAGTGGTGGTAGTGTGAACAATTTCCACGTTTATCCGGGTTTACGGAAGTTTTTCATTTTGTCAGTTTTGATTAACTTTGTCGACCGGACGGCCAGGAATCATTTCTAGTCATGACCGGAGGGTTTGAGCTGCGAGAGACGGGATCTGTCAAGGTAAATGGAACTGAACCCGACGACCACCGTATACCTACCGAGACCACGATGGTCCGCTTGGCCTCCACTGTATCATACATAATGGTCGAGCTGGCCCACAGAGTAACAGAGAGCAAGGCCTGAGCCTGCTAAAAAAATAGAGAGAAAAAAACGCCTGAAAAACCACAACACTGCCGCCTATAAAACACCTCACTCGCGTCCCATTTGTCTCCATCAATCTGCGCCTTATGCAAGTCTGAGCGTCCCTTAAATTAGGTCTTTCTTCAATCTTGGAAAAAAACACCGCACTTGACTTTGTGTCACCCTGTAGACCCTTTGCCCGTCAGAGCCGTTAAATTTGGGCAATCAAGCAATAAAACTAATTTTGATGGCGATCCAAATTTTGGACCATCGTCAAGCAAACAGGTTGATTAGGTATTAGACGAATGTTTCACAGCTAGTAGTGTTACAGGGTGTTGGAGTTTTCGCTTCTAAAGCATACGATACGAATGAAACCATATTTGAAGAAAAACCGCTCGTATCCGCGCAATATTGCTGGAACGAGGCGTACGGCTACTACGCCTGTCATCACTGCATGAGGTGAGTGGTAGTGGTGAAGTATTATACCTATTATAGGTATAATCTATTATTATAATAGGTATATAATATATAATATTATTATACTATCTATTATTATTATAGGTCCTCTATTATAATTGTTATAATAATAATAATTATTATTTTTGCTCCGGCTATTTTTTTTATTTTTTTAGGCCGATGGAGTCGACAGAAGAGAACGTGAGAAGGTTGACGGGCGACGCCAGCATCGTAGTACCTCATCCAGGGCTCTGCCCCACGGTTAAGGCAGACCACAGGCTCTGCGAGTCTTGCGGGGTCGGCTACTGCAGCGAAAGGTGCAAACAGGTATCCCAACAGCAATACCACAATTTCCTGTGTCCAGGCAAACTCCCGGCCATCTTTCGTCTCATCGAAGCGTGGAAGTAAGGACTCGGTCACATGCAGGCGGTTCAACCCCAAATCTCCATTCTCACTTCATCCCGTTGTTCCCTAGGAAAATGCACTACCCGCCGGAAACCACGTCCATCACTCTAATTGCCAGAATCATCGCCATGATAGAGAGCAGTACTGACCGAGAGTCTCTCATTCAAACACTAATGAGCGTGAGTTTTGAACCAACTTTCCACACAACTCCTAACTGTTTCAACACCATTGTAAACTCATTGTTTTCAGTTCGCCCATCAAACTACGGAAGAATCCTGCGGCGTTTGCCTCCTGCAAGGGAAAGAAGATGCTGCCAACATCAGACAGTTGCAGGCTTTGATTCAAGAGACAGTACCCATCATCTACGCACAACAAGTAGGTTAATAATTAACCTACTTGTAAATTATTTTTTCCACTGTTATTTGGCGGGGACGGGGTGGGGTTGCTCGCTTTGCTCGGAAGTTGAAAATTCTGGTCTTCTTGGTTTGGTAGTTTTGACGTTGAATCGTCGAAAGTAAAGTGAGCAAGCGCTTCGAAAAATAATCGAAAAAGCCATGAAGCGACAAATGGTCGAGTATTTCGAGTTAAATGATCTGTTTTCCCAGCACCAGTTTGGTTTCCGCTCCAGACGTGCGACAAAGGATGCTATCCTGTCACTTACTAGGATCCTCGCAAGTTTTGAGAGGGGTGAATAATATTCCTCTGCACTTTTTGCAGACGTTTCGAAGGCTTTCGACTGCGTCCCTCATCAGCGACTGATTGCTAAGCTGAAAAAATATAACTTGGGTTAGATGGCCATTGCTCTCTCTTTCGATGTAGATTATTTTTTATTTTTTACGTTTTTTTTTTTTTTTTTTTCAAAGGTTTTCCAAAGTTTCAAGAACGTAGAATAGCCCCTTTCAATACCCGGGGTTCATTCGCAACATCACACCTTTAACAATCTTTCAGTTTTCGTCGACCCCCCCGTCGGTGGAGTTCAGATATACTTACACGAAAACGCTATTTTATTGTAAATGTGTGGTATTTTACGCCAATTTGTAATCAACGACGTACATTTTCTATTTGGTCAAAGTTGAGTTCCGTTCACATTTTTTCTGCTTTAGTTTGTTACAGAAGGCGGGCTGAGGTCCCTTTTTGCTCTGGTTGGCCGAAATGGACAGGGGGTTGGCACCAGTGTGTTCAGCGAGTGGGTGAAGGGAATAGAAAAAGCGGCGCTGACTGCTGAAGAAAAGTTGGAAGCAGATGGTTTTATTGACGCCGCTTACACCGCCATGAATGAACGTAAGGTTTTCAATCGAATGGAGTTGTTACATAGGTTTTCACGCCTGTGAGTTCAGTTATTTTATTTTTATTATTATTATTTTTTTTTTTTTTTTGATAACTTGCTTTCCAGACGTTGGGTCTTTCCTGAACTGCGAAGGCTCTGGTTTGTACAAATTGCAGCGCTGCGTAAATCATTCGTGCGAGCCGAATGCCAGGATCACATTCCCATACAGTGACCATACTCTCGTCCTTGAAGCGATTGCCCCCATCGAAGCTGGCGACGAAATATGCATCAGCTACCTCGATGAGTGCATGCTAGAAAGGAGTCGACACTCTCGCAACAAAGTTCTTAAGTAATTGGCGTTCGAGAGCAAACATCTCTTACGACACTAGCTGGGACAATTACTAACAACTGCGTCCTCCTTTTCCAGGGAGTTCTACTTGTTCATGTGCAACTGTGACAAATGCCTGCTCCAGTCTGACCAACCTGACGTGACCAGCGACGAAGAGGAAAGCGACGGGGATGAAGAGGACATGGATAGTTAACCCAGGCGATTAATGGTTGGGAATTCTACCAGAACATACTATCTAATCGTTTTGAAGAATGCGGCTGGAGCTCTGGAAGCGCCTAGCATGGAGTTTACAATGGCTGGTTCAGAGCTTGTGATGTTTCCTCCTAATGTAGTTGATGACTAGTATTAACCCTTGGCTCAGTGTGGGTTTTGCCGACGGTGCAAAGGTCTAATCCAGTGAGGTGGTTAGGGTGAGAAATGAATCCTCTGCTGAGTCGTCAGCAGAGGAGGCATTTCTCACCCTAACCACCTCAACCCTTGGCTCCTCTTTCCCAGGAGTGCACCTCTATATAGATTGTCAGTGTTGCCAACTGGGAAAAAAACATCCAAAACTAGGATCAAGACTTGATCCTTAGTGATCAATCCTTTTTGCTTTTCGAGGAAATTTTATTGATTTTCTTGTTGGATGCTTACTCCATTTCTACCTAATTATTTTATATGAATAAACGTTTGAAGGGACAGTGTGTTGTGGTCTATTATAGTTATAATAACCCGCCTCACCTTCAAACCAATATTAGTCTACTGATCTCTGAGACAAATATTCCCTCTGTTGGGATAAATATTCATTTTCAAAGGGGCCTGAGGTTCGAGTTGGGTGTCATTTTCACTGTTGAACCTATCTACGAGTGTTGCAGCCTATTCCAACCACTCTTTTTAATTATACGACCCATGGGTTCTATTTCTGAGGAAAATAAAAATTCCGAAATAATTATCATAAAACGACCCCAAAACTTCACTGTTCTTTTTTTAAAGTGAGGTTAATGTAAATCCTTGTCTAATTTTAGTTCATAGCCTAAGTGAGTGGTTATGTCTGGGTTGTTCCTTAGGTTCATTAAGGGCCACTGCGTCTCTAAGCGAGCCTCGCCTAGAGCTGACGCCCTGTCGTGCTGCCTCTGCTGATTAAGCGACTCATTCACTATTCTGTAGTACTGGCCACGAACAGCGGAAGCTGCAACCAAAGCCAAAAAACCACAACAATTTTAAACCATCAGAATAAGGTTGTAATAAACCTATAAAAAAACCTTATTTGGACCCTTTCGCAACTGAATATAACCTAATACCCGGCATATGCTCGCCAAAAAATGGAAGAAGCCCTATTCTCAGGTTCTTGGGCCGACAAGGGCTCGCCTGCAGGTTGCAATAGTCAAGGCAGTGTCCCTCAGACTGAGGGTGGCCTGGAAAGGGGTGTTGTCCCTAGGAATGTTGGTGCCCTTCCATGGATCAAAGAGGCTCCATTTTCGCAAAATTTCATCTCAGCGTTCTCCCACGTGATTGTATTGAAAACATTATTCGAAAGTGCTTGGCGTCAGATTTGAAATTGGCTGTTTCGACGGTTGCACCAAATATTCAAAAATTGATTAAAACAAGCCTAGACATCACATTGACGCTCAGCATTAAACGTGAACCAATCAAAACATTCGGTGACAACAAACGGCCTCCTAATTCCGCTGCACAGTGGCCAATTTTCCCGACTTAGGAGGACAAAAGTCTAGGAGGCACGAAAGTATCTTATAGGAAATTTCTCGCTGATCACGAATATACCCCTTATGATGGTCATTAAATCACTCCTTCACATCGTTTTTCTATCCTTCGCTATTGAGGGTACCTACCTTCTTAAATGCCTATATTATATTAAATATAATATATTAAAATACATATACAATAAATTTTATTGTTATTAATTAGGTCGACTCCCGACACAAATATGATAATACTGAGAGTGCACTTTGTTGCGAATAACTGGCGGGATCGGATCGTAACTGATGCCTTGAGATCTCGGATGGATTGCAAAGGATATTAGTCAAAGGTCATCTAATATGCTAGGACAAGGCTTACCAAATCTTACCGAAGCTGTTTCTGCAATGAGAATAAAGAGCTCAGTTGTACAAAACGTTTGCACCATTTTATGCTCTTCTAAATGGAAATACGATGTATCAATATTATGGGAGATCAGTGCAGAGCGTGATTTTCAAAATTGAAATTTGAGCCATGAGGTGACGTTTATCCTTTCAAACTCAACGAAAGAATCAAAATGTGCGTCATATAAATTTTCGAGTAAACGCTTTGTTTAAGAGATATTTGGTATTTGTCATTTCAAGATAGTGGGGAAAACACTTTGTCGCAAAAAACGCTTGATATGAAGGGATTCGAAAGAGTAAGTCTTTCTGGTCACTATGGAGGAAAAATCATTTTTGGAGTTTTGTGCCGCTTATTGCTAAACTAAATAAAATCCCCATTTGAAAGATTTACTTTTGCCCACCTAAATCGGTAAATTGGCCACTGTGCGAGCCGTCCGAGCCGTTTTGGGCAGTACCTACGAATCTGAAATTTTGAAAAAATACTCGGTTTACCATCTAGTTGTGCCCGCAAGGTTTTCAGCCCGCTCTTTACTAACTTACTCTGTGCGCTTGCCCAAACCCGTCGGGCTAAAAAGGGGCTACGGGACGAATTTTTGTCGGTTTTCGGCGATGGGGTAGAGTTTTAGAAGTTTTTTTGGACGTAGAATCCTTTTTTTGGGGGTCCCAGAACGATCCGATTTCATCGAGGGGGCTTTCATTGTGCTACAACTGGGATCAAACGCCAATCGTTGCGTCATCGCGGGCTCGTCGTTGCCGCGTACGTCGTGGTCTGGTGCAGTCGCTACCACTAACTTATGAAGGCTGGCTTTAATCCTATTGGTATTTCAACACTGCGACCACTCTTACAGCACTGCGAAAATTGCGACGGCTGAGAGGCATGGCCCCGAAGAGGATGGCATAAATTGCACGACTCATAATTAAACTCATAGAAGCAGCATGGATTGCTGCAACGATTGCATTTTTTATGACCTTATCTTGTAATCTTCGCAGGAGGAAAACCATGGGGTTTCGCATTGATTTTTTTTTTTTTTTTCTGAAAGTACTCCCTGAGAATGTAGGGAAAACAGTTACTACTGTAGTCAGCCGCCTGAAAATACGTGAATAAAATTCAATTGAGCCGTGAATCCTTCTGATAAGGCTTCTAATTTCAAGTATTGTGTATTATAATTGAAAGTTAATTATGTTTTCCGTCGTATCAAGTTATAATTGCTATAAATTTATCATATAAGCTGACGACACTAGCGCTCCGGGTGAGAGATTCACTGGAACTGTGACGTCACTACCTCAAGAGTGACTGGTGGGAAATCCCGGCTGATTTTTCGTTATATCTCCTACAATAATTTTTTTTTTCCGTTGGTATTGGAGTCTGTGCACGTAACTTTTCTGCCATATTATTGAATGGTAGGGAAGATTTCCAAATCTAAAATCAATGCGAACTCCCCATTGTATTTAACCTAGATTCAAATTTCTCACAGTGTTGCTTCCAGTTCAGTTTTGGATCCACCAATACTCCAAGGAATCTAACGGGTGGGTGGTTTTCGACCAACGATGACAAGTCCTGCAACCCAAACTAAACTCTCAGTTTTCGTCTGATAACAGACCGCCAATTTCTAGCGAACCACCTCGATATCTGTTTCATAGACCCTTCGTTTGTCAGAGTCAGAGACGCAAGAGATGATCGTCCAGAAACAGAAGGATCTGTTCTAGGAGGATTTAGACCGGAGGGAAAATTGTCGAAGAAAATAAGAAAAAGTAAGGGACCCAAAAGTGAACCCTGAGGTACACGGGTGAATCCACGAAAAGTGACATTTTCTTGTCCAGGCACAATATCTCTACTTCTGGGTATGATAAGAATGGCTTTTTTTTTCTATGTATCTATAGGTACGGGCTCCATTCTTCCATGTCAGTTGGTGTTTTTCAGTTTAATATTTCACAGGTAAAATCTGGGTTGAATGGTCAATTTTTCATTCATCTGCCCTGGCCCCATCATGAGGTTTTCAACTTTCAGCATGTACCCCACCTTAACGTGAGAAGGAAAAAATCAGCCAATATTGTTACTATAGTAACTATAGTGCCAATAAGCCTGTTGATTACGAGCATGTGTCTTTTGGATATTTAGTTAATGAAGGTTAGCAACTACTACATCAATCCAGTGAAACGTCTTTAACGTGTACATGCCCGTGTTCATCAATTTACGATTGAAATTTAATGTTACCATCTTACTTTGTATTTTCAGGCCTAACTTTAATTAACCGTGACCATTGTCAAAAGCACTCTGTGTAATATGGCAAATAAAACGCTTTCTGATTCTGATTCTGATACTGTTGATAATCTTCCTGTCCCGAGCTTTCAATTCATTCATCTGGCTCCTGACGTTCATACTTGGTGAAGGGAAACAATAACTTGTGGGAAAATTCTTGTGCTACAAGTGGCACCAATGAAGCCCGTTGCTTCAATCCCTCACCATGAGGTCTCTTTATTAGCCATCTTGGAGGTGTCCAAACAACAACTCTGGGTAAGATCCAGTGCGTGACTCTTTTGTGATTCATTCTTCTGGGCATGGTTGTAGGAGTTCCAGTAGATCAATCAAAACGCTCGAAGTCCATTTTCGCAGAGACACCTGCATATATTATGATGAGCTCTTTGTTTTTCTGTTTTACCTTTATCTACTAGTACAAGTGATTTATTGTAAAAAATCTCATTCATCTGGCCAACAAACATTCTTGATGACCAGATGAATGAATATCATAGCAAAAGAAAGACAGCAAATGGCAGTGTTGGAGTTTGCCTTTACTCAAGATTTTGTCACTTTTCGTTAAAAAATTATATACCTACCATGGCTTCAATTCGCTGCTTTTCTCTTTTAAATTCCGTCTACACTCTCATTTTTCATTCATCTGGTCTTCTAATCATTCATCTGGCTGTCAAACAGCTGGTGCAACAGAACGATGAAAGTTGCTGCGTAGCCACTGATACACAATAATCACAAGGTAATGCAAGTTTATTACCATAAAAAAAGTTCGGAATTTCTCGCTTTTCAATTTTCAAATAATATCATGTGACCCCGAAAATGTCACTTTTCGTAGATTCACCCACACCATCCCTGACTGGCAAAAACTTTATAAAGGATCTACATGATGAACAATCTGAGAGATGTTCTACCTGTGAGATGAGCGTAAAGGCCCGTCTGAAAAATTATATTTTGCTAACTTGTGGATAAGGAGCTGGTGTGAAATGCAAAACATCTAGAAAAGTAGCAGAGGCATAATCCGCTCATTCAACGGATTTTGATACAAATTCGGCCTACTTCGAAGTAGATGATCAGAATGGCCTGCTTTGTAGACCTACCCCGCCTAAAACCGAATTGCTAGTGCAGATTGTTAAAACACGTGAACCGAACAGGGAACCGATTGTCGACTAATACTTTTTTCTGAAAGAACTTCATAATTTGAAGCCATAGCAGTGAGTTTTGAGCTCCTACGGTGTAATACAAATTTCCAGGGCACTTTCGAAAATTTCAACTTTGAATCTGGAGGGAAGAGTGGCGCTTCCAAGAAGTGCTCAGCCAATGAACTAAAAGCATGAATTCAGAGAGATTCACGAGAACAGATAAGGTGAAATCGCAAGGAAAATAGTCGCTCGGATATGTTCTGACGCTCGCGTGGGACAGGCCATATTCATGTTCACCAACATAACATAACCAAAAATAAAAAAGATTTTTTGTACACTTTCTACTATTTGTGCGCGTGCACTCTGGCGGATTAGTAAGTAAAGTGTCACGAGGGAAAATTCAAAACGCCAAATATTCACTATTCAAAATTCAAATTCACTAGTGATTTCCTCTGCTCAGACACCTAATTTCTCAGTGCTAACTGTACTGAGTACTTTCTTCATTACTGGGTCAACTATGTTCGGCCGAATTTTCCCATTTCTCTGACGTTGTTCCGTTTGACATACCAGGCCATTCTGAGTGAGTGGAAGGAGGAGTTTTGGACTAAGAAAAATAACATCAAAAGGACTTTTTTTAAATTGTCCACTGAAATGCGTCGAGGAAAACGGCGTACGTATACCTATGTCAAGTACTGTGAAACCTAGATTTTTTCTGAAGTCAATATTGGTTCCTACCATCGAAAATTACAGTTATTAATGATGAAAGTTACTTTCACTTCCGCAGGTTTGATTCAGATCATCCGGGTGTGAGTGGGTAGCCGGATTGGGTCTGTACACAAATGACGATTTCAACGAATTTTCAGTTTACTATTTAACAGTGAATGCGATCAATAATAAATAGAACATGCCACCAGTTTTCTTATTGTAAAATTTACAATCCACAAAATCTTCCTTTCGCTCGCGCTGTTTTCTATTCCTACATGGCGATTTGGAGCAAAACCGAAATCCTCAAGTGTTGGCCGGTAAATAAGGATGAAGTTTGAGCCAGTCAGTTTGAACTTTGACCACCATAACAATCAGGCGTCGACGGGGATGTTCGGAGTGAGGTTCATGAGACGATTGCTGTTTTCGGCTAATTCAGCTAACGATACTCGTCCACGTTGTTTGACGAATTTGGCGATTCCTTCGAGCTCCTGAGGGGAAATGTAAATGAACTTTCCCCTGTCATCGATGACACCTATAGATATAGATATATGTATATTTTAAAATTCAACTCAAGATCGCATCAACTTTGAAGCAATGGCAACCTAACCTGAGAGTCGTTCTTCTTTCTGGAGTTCCTGGATCCTGTCAATGGCTGCTTGAGTTTTCATTCTGAACTTGGCCGCCAGCTCGTCCAGCGCCACCACTTTTGTATCCTAAAACCATCAAACGTTACCCGAGTTCCAAACCGCCGAACACAGGTTCCTAGACACTCACCTTAATGTAATCGATGAAGTTCTGAAGCAGGTTGTGTTCGTCGATTTCCTCCTGATCGCATCCTTCTTCCTCTATCGTGAAGGCAGCTCTAAGTTTCAAGTATTCATCGTGTTCCCTTCGCTCTTGTTCTTCTTTAGCTTTCCTTTCCATTTCTTCTTTTCTCTTCTCTTCCTGAAGTTCTCTTTCTTCCTGTCGCTTTCGTTCTTCTTCTGCTTGTTCCTTCTTTTTCTTCTTTTCTTCTCTGTCTCGCTCTTCAGCCTACAAAAAGCCTCAGTTAGTTTTGATTCAAGAAGAATGTAGAAGTTGTACGTGAAATTATCAAACCTCTCGCTGGGCTTTCCTTTCAGCTTTGGCTTCGAGCTTTGCAGCCTTTTTAGCACCCATCTTCTTTATTTCGACGTCATCATCATCGTCTTGTTCTCCGTCAATTTCAGCTGCCGGACGGGCTTGTGCTGCGGGTTGATGGCCTAAAAAAAGGGGGGGAAAAATTGTTCGACGTCTGCTGTTTCTTTATTTTGGTTGATTGGGGGAAGAGTGACGTACCGGCTCTGAGTCTGGCTCTCGCTGCTCCAGCGCCACGCGGTCCAGCTCTCCTTTGGATGGCTGCTCCGCCCTCGTCATCACTATTTTCTGGAAAAACACAAAAGGTAATGTATGAAAAAAATTGCATCTCGAAAAACCATAAATCTCAATTCAAGCGGCCAGGACTGGTGGAGGCGCCGAAGGTTGTTGATCAAACTCATTGTGAATTACGGCTGGACATGGACAATGAAATGTCTGACAAAATTTGTCATTTAATGATAAATCCGAGGTGGAACTGCTGGAAGGGTGTGTATTGTGTTCACCCGACGAACGTCAGTAGGCCCCGTTCTTGAACTCTGCATCACCAGTAGGCTGGATACATTTTATTGAAGCTCGCCACCAAGGTATGAAGAAGCTACCAACTTGTGTTTACCTGACGAGCATCTTTAAGAACGTTCTTGGACTATATCCCCAATAAGTTGAGCATAGATGTCCATTTTGTCTGTTATGGTTTGATGGCTCAGGGCTAGCGAATTTAATAAGGGAAATAGTGCAGGCCCGCTAATCATGTGTCTCGTTTTCGAATAACAACTTTTTTGAGTCCAAGTAGTCCCAACTAACTTTTGCTGAGACAAATGAAGCATGTCTGCTGAACATCTGAAGCATTTTCAAATTCCAACTTTTCCCATTTAAAATTAAATTTGTGGGGAACGACTACCAACCAAGGGAGAGACCACGATGTTTACCTATTGGTTAATCAACACAGTCTCACCTTGAACTTGCGCCCGGACGACACATTGCTCACTGATATGGTACCGATGACTCTATTTGCCTTCTGGTGGTCTAGGTCCAATCCCTAATACAATACTTATCACTACGATTAGTGGGACTGTCAACAAGCCGGGTCACCGTCCCCCAGGTCTCCTCCCTCAGCTGTTGATTGCTGTGGCTAACTTAACGTTATCACCAAACGAAGGCATGTTTTGACAGGTCCACCAGAAATTTTGCCCAGCCAGTGGACTCCCAAGAGATGGTCATTCGATCCCTCCATGCTGTGTGTTGAATAAAGATGCCTTAACCACCTTCGCCACGAGAGCCACCAACTTTTCCCATTACTTGGGGTATCTATACAACTAAATCTCAAAGTGTCTGTATGTCTGTCTGTACGGGTATCACGCCTAAACGGTAGTTCGAAAAAATACGGCGTTTTTTCTGGAGGGTTTCGGGTGTTCCGGGGACGTAGGTACATAGGCTAGGTTTAATTCTCCCGACGCCCCATCTTTCTAGCGCTTGAGGCGTTCGTTCACGACGGTAGTTTGTTTACGTTTCCTCGGCAAATAAGGAAATTCGCCGTTGTGCGGAAAACGCGTCCCATCTTTTTACGCGAATCTGAGTTTCTCGGGTTTCATCAAAAAAGAGATTTCGCCGCGATTCCAACAAACCAAAACGATTTTCGTGGGACGAGCCGTTCTATTTCTGCAGCCATCTATTTCCGAAAAATCTCGATTCAAAATTCCAAGAGGTACCTAAGGTATACCTATCCATCGATAGGTATACCTATCCAAAGAAAGAGGTTCTGTGTCGCCTGTCACAGAACTCGAAGCAGTACCGCATTGCCACTGTATTTAGGTACCTACATAATGTAAAAATGTAAAAGATCCGTACACCGCAAAAATCTCTCCTGTTCACCCTTGGACGTTGAAATTTGGGAGTGAAAGAGATGATTCAAATGACGGGCATTCTCCAGATCAGCTAAGTGATCTAATAAAAAAAAAAAAAAAAAGGTTACTTTGTGTTAACCAACTTGGTTTTCACAATTGAGGCAGGAGCCGACCCTGCACTGTAATTGGAAAAACCTTGGAAATTCTTGCTCCAGGGGGAGGATTCACAGGTGAATTGTCTGCCGACATGACAGGAAATTTGCAAATTTGACGGTAAAGATTTGGGAGGTGTTAGGTAGGTATCACCGGGTGATGGACGCTGATGTTTTAATTAACAGCTTCACTGCTAATAATTATTAGGACTGATAATGAACAGGTGAAAAATACAGAGGGCGTCCTACCCACTCGAATGGCCGAGCGAAGTGAGACCCTCCTGTCTGAAAAAGCGGTTGGCTTAGCGAAGCGAGGCCTTCTGTCTGAGTGCTAGTTAGAGAGAATTTCCAATGTGGGAGGAAAGGATTCGGTTATTTACATGGTGATCACAGTTATTGACAACATGGAAGTAGGGTTTCACATCCATGCGGCAATGCGGTATTGCGTTCAGTCAGCTGATTGGCCAGCTGATCCCAGCGGGCGGGAAAAAGTTGCTTTTTCATCAGAATCATATTCAAAGCTGACTATCCCTTGGGCGCATTTTTCTGGAGAACATAGAACTAAATTTTATCTCTTATCATCAAGCAGATTCCCGTGTGTACGATAATTTTTGACATGATTTCCCTCCTACTGCAGCTTGAAATTCACAGCGCAGCCACTACACGAATATCAAATTTCTCACCGCTCCCATGGAAGGTAGACTCGATCGTTAGTTCGCGGATCCACTACCTAGGGGGCGCCACACGGACGCAAAGTTTCCGTGGCAGACCTATAATATAATATAATGAAACGAACCTTATATATATAGTTGTACCACTGTACCATCCAGGTTGTCGTGGTCGCCAAAGCAACATCAACAAAACACAAATAAACTTTGGAATGAACAGCCGTAGCTACCTACATCGACAAAACACAAATAAACGTGGGAAGGAACAGCTGTGTGCAAAGCAATCAGATAACGCGCTGTGTGCTCCCCACTGAATCAATCGTGAACGCGTCATCAGTGGCACTGATGACGCGTTCACGATTGAAGGAATGCGGCAAGCTGGGTTCACATAGCGTAAAAAAGGCGTTCAGTGCGTTCGACAAGCTGAGTGGCCGATCACCCAAACAAAATCGCCTCAAGGTTGACTTATGAAGATCCAGATCCAATTTTTTTGAAATTGTCAGCGTTCCGCAGCTGCGCGATAGTCTTCTGTGCAGCAGTTTAATAACAAGTGATAGTAGTCAGCTGAAAACCGTGGAGTGTTTCCACTGGAAATAATTTCGTCGATAGCAATGCAGGTTGCACAAGGGAAGGTTGTTTCCCTGGCGGCTACTAGCATGCGAACACGGGTGGGGGGGGGGGGGACTCACAAGGCTCCCTCATCAGTGCGCGCTTGCAGCGTACCCATCCCGTCCAGGGAACGTTCTTGGTGTGATGGAATGGGTAATGGACGGATCAGTCATAGAAGGCCAGGCGGAAGCAGGGGTAACTGGCAATATATCTGAACCTGGCTGTACCGCTGGGATCCCTTTCCCCCGGGATATTCAGAAGAGAAGACTCAAAGAACTAAGATGTTCACCTTCTCAGACAAACAGGCTGCTCTGAAGCCAATAGACTACACGATCAACACCAAACTGGTCCGGAAATGCCTTCAGATTCCATCAGGTATGACTACTGGCGCGGAGGAGCTTCAAGGGACAGCCTTGCAAACAGGGGTGCAATATCCATCGTAGTGCTTACCAAAAGTCAATTGATCCAGGAGGCGACCCGATGGGGGAGTATCTACCCAATAGCTGAACTCAGGCGTATCAGGGCTTACCAAGGTTCATCACACCATTTGCACCACTTCCACCACCAAACCAAAGCTTGGCTTTTCAATTAAAGCTTTGCGAAATGTAACGCCACTGTCGTCTCCGTCCAGACCGTTTCGAGCGGATGGAAGACTTCCGAAAAATTTTTAGTTTTACTTTAGAAAAATACTTAGTACATACTTTCAAAAATTAAAATTTTTCTGTTTTACGAATTTTCCTCTACTGGATCCTGTTGGGACGGCGTTTGAACCAGTGCCACACGACACCCCTATTTTAAGTTACTCACCTTTGACTGGGGTCCGCGGCTTCAACAGGAAAACCATCAGCGCCACGATGAACGCCCCCGTCACTCCGGCAAATATCAAAATCATGTTGATGTCCATTTTCCAAACTTATGTATACTTGCGAGAGTTCATTAAAAAAAAAGGTAATAAGTATTGTCGTCAGCGGTAAATGTGTCAAAATGTGATTTTAAATTTTTTGTGGAGAAATATGTTACAACACGTAAACAACCTAGATAGGTACCATCTTATGATAAGATTCTTATCACCAGGGATGGCAACGATACATCGATGTTTTTGAGAAAGACGTCGATGTTTTGTGGACCATCGATGTTTTGCTATCGATACATCGATGTTTCCATCCGAACCTTTTTCATCATTAAATTTTGTCCTCAAAAAATTTTTGACGAAGATGGATGCGTTGGTGGTGTACAGAATCAAACGAGGGTCTTTTCGATGTATCGTATCGAGTTAGGATCCAGAGGAATACCAGTAATCCTCCTGTAATCTAAGCCCCCCTCCCTCCGACCCTGCTACATAGGTTACCACGGGGTAGCTACTTGAGATTATGTTTTGATGAATATTAAATTTTTTCATTATTATGGCAGACCATTTCATAATATAAGATAGTGGTCATTTGTGTTGGTGTAGGGACGGGTACCGTTGAATTCGTCACCACTAATCTGATGTAATGGATTAAGTAAACAAACCGACCGATTAAGAACCAAACCCAGTTTATTCAAGTGGTCAAGAAAATTTTTTGATTTAATCTCGAATCGAATGTAAAATATTATTATTAAATATTTTAAATTAAAAAAAAAGATAGTATCGAGAGTACTAATAGTTGCCGATGTTTAAAACATCGATGTCTAAACTTGTTTGGCCATCCCTACTTATCACTGATGAAGAATCGCTTATTGCCAGCAAAAATGATGAGTTGGACCTATAATCGATTGTTGTACCTCAATATCGAACGGACAAGACGATGAGTCCATTAAACCTTTTTTGGGGGTCCTTAATCGTCGGAACATGGGAATAATTTTTTTGTTTTTGAAATGATTTTCATAGATAGAATCAATTTTTCGCACAATTCATACCCAAAAATAATAAACCCTAGGTAGTGTAATCTTGTTTTTCAAAACGTTCCCCTCCTCGTAAATCTCACCCAATTGGCGGAATTTCGTCGTTTCAAATAATTTGAAATTCAATTATTGAATACTATTTGAATGGGAGGCTAGAGGTCAAGAAGTGCTTCTAAACAATAATAATGATAGTTTGATGAAAATTATTGTTTGAATGAAATTGTTTGAGTTTGAAAATTATTTTCATTTACATGGGAATTTTGTACGAGTTGTACCGAAGTAACCATAAGAAAATATAATCATATTATATTATATTAGTTACATAATAATAATATGTAACTAATATTATTATGTAGTTACATAATAATATTATGTAACTCAAAACGAAATTATTTACATAATATAATATATTATATTATGTAACTAATTTCGTTTTGAGTACCAGTATCGATCATCCACTATCGATAGCCATAAAATAATAATTATTGTCGGCGGTTTCGCCAGAGCAGGTTATCTATTCCAAGTGTTACGTGTTCGTTAAACTTTACGGAGAAAGTCAAAACTGCCTGTATGAAAATGTTTAACGTATTTGGAAGTTGTTTAGTTTGGGTGGTTTTGATTGAATCGAGTTTTGCATTGTATTTCCACATCGGGGAAACGGAAAGGAAATGCTTCATAGAGGAGATCCCGGATGAGACGACGGTATTGAGTGAGTGTGGATCATGGTAGTTATGAGTTGTCAGGTGGTCTATTGGGATTATACGGTTTATTGGTGTTGTTTGGCATCGTGTAGAGTTGCGCTTCTGTGCGCTGGCTCCGGAATAAAGCTGTGCTACTTCACCCATTGACTCGTCTTCTTGGGTATGGAGCCATTCCTGACCACCGGCGGGGAGATTTCTGCTTACGTTTTGGTTGCATTGTCTTTGAACGGAAATCCTTCCAAGTAAAGCGTTCTCTCTGCTCACTCCAAAAACCCATCAAGTTCAACTCGGGCAGAAATTTTAATATATTACCTACTTATGTACCTATTATATTTAATTTTATATTTAGTTATTATATTATAATTAAGACGAAATTTCTGCCCGTGTTGAACAATATTATTGTAAAATATCCAGATGGTTATGAATGTATGTGAGTCACAGAGTAACAGAGAGCAATTTGTGATGTGAGTGCCATTTGTAGAATACCTAGCACACAGAGTAAAACGATCGGTTTGAACAATCGACAACGGGAACATGACATGACGTGCCACATTATGGCCACATCATGTGATGTCCTTTCCACTCCCCCCCCCCCCCCCCCACCGTCCATCTATTGTGGATCCCCTTGATCAGTTCTGTGGTACTCTTGATCCACTTGCAGGAGGACGAGGAGGATGATCTAGAAGGACCACCTTTATTCTAAGGCACTTCTAGATGTCGGAAAAATTTGAAATTGGTCTCAAAAAATATGTAAGTACCTACCTATGAGAAAAGTCTGAAATCGCCAAAAAGTTGGCTCAGAAGAAAAAAAAAACCTGCAAATTTTACACAATGGATTATTATTCTGTCAGTGAAGAATATTTTTGAAAAAAATAAAAAATAAACAAATCGGATTTTAAAAATGGTTTATGCGTCCAAAATTACTCGGAAAATATTTGAACTCCTGGGATCCTTCAAAAATCCCATTTGTTGCCCCACGAGAGCCCAATAGATCCTTACGGTGAAATCTAATCGTTCTGGGACCCCAAAAAGTGGATTCCACGTCCAAAAGTACTTCGAAAACGACACCGAACTCGCCCGCTCAGCCGAAACCCTTCAAAAAAGCCCTCCTGTAGCCCCACGGGTTGGGGCGATCGGGCTAAAAACCTTGCTGGCACAACTAGATAATAAACCGAGTATTTTGTCAAGGACGGCGGACGGGCATTTTGTTTTTGGATTCTAGACAATGTCTAAAGATGTCATCTTAAAATCTCTTTTGGATTCTAGACAATGTCTATTGATGTCATCTTAAAACGGATAATGTCAAATTTTGAGACCGATCTGAATTTTCTATCTCCGTCGCGTTTACATAGGTGTATTATTCCAAGAATAACAAACCAAAATGATTCAATGGGCTCAAAAAATACTGGCTGGACCATTTGACAGGATGTTGGAAATGTTGGGTTTTGTGGGAGGGGTGGGGGTGAGAAGACGCCACCGCTGGGAGGTTGACAATGTTACCGGGAGGTTACGGTTGATCCGCGGAGGAAAGGGTCGAGAGGGAGGTTCCTTGTGAGTGTGCAGCTGAAAAAAACAACTCCTGCGTGAAATATTGCCAACAGCAATATAGGGGTGCTTCGACAGGGGGTGAAAGGAGGGCTAGAAGGTGGACAAATAGATTTCAACATCTACATGAATCCTTTAACTCTCATCCGGCCACTGATCATTGGCTGAAAGTTGGCCAAAGAAGGTGGACAAATAGATTTCAACATCTACATGAATCCTTTAACTCTCATCCTTTATTTATTTAAGAATCGAAAAGAAAACTATTCACTATCAAAAAGCTAGAAGAAGGGGTCTTAGGCCAGGTGCGAGAGGTCGGGGGGTGGCTGGCTTAAGCCAGCAGGGGGTGGCCCCCTAGTCTAATATTAAAGCAGAACCCCAAGGAGGTCTACTATATAATATAGTCTATATTGGAGCTCCAGCCGGAGGAGTAAAATTTTGAAATTGTTCTTTAAAATTCAGCTAGATGATAGTATGGGAAAAGTCTGAAACCACCAAAAAGTTGCTCCAAAAGTTGTCAAAAAATAGGGGCTGGAGCAGTTGACAGGATGTTAGGATGGCCGAGGGGCGTCCGACGACTGTTAAGTGTGATTGGAAGTCGGTGGAAAGGGAGCGGCAATTCCAAATGGTAACTAGGGGGCCACCACCAGGCTGGCTACACCAACCAGCCGTATCCCACATGGAGGGATTGCAACATAGTGGTCCCTCTGTCAGCAGTGGCGGAGATGCAAAGACCCTGTCAGACATTTCTGTCTTCTGATGTTGTCGTTTTTCGTTTTAGTTAACTACAAAGTGGAAATTCACGATCCCAGAACAGGAGGTTTCATGCAATCCACGCAAGGCATTGGGATGCACGTGGAAGTCAGAGATCCTGACATGAAGACCTTATTGTCCCGAGTAAGTGTTGAGTAATTGAAAACAAAAATAAATACACTGAGTGCACCATTGTGACATCTTTAGCACTACCTAGTCTCTTGATTTAGGTTTACAGCGCCGAAGGAAGGATAACTTTCACATCTCACCAACCCGGAGAGCACGTTATTTGCTTGTATTCTAACAGCACCAAGTGGATCGGAGGGACGCAACTGGTGAGTTACCGTTGAAACATTGACACCGTTTTTCCAACCCGCAAGATGCCGAATAATTTTGTTCTATTTCAGCGTGTACATTTGAATATACAAGTTGGCGAGCACACGATTGATTACGCTAATGTTGCTCAAAAGGAAAAATTGGGCAACCTACAGTTGAGGATCCGGCAACTGCTCGATCAAGTGGAAGCCATCACAAAGGAGCAAAACTATCAGAGGGTAATCTATCACTTAGTGGTAGTTTTTCGAAGGTGAAGAGCCAGTAAGGGTGATAATGGAGAGTGCAGACACCTCTGCTGCTGGTCTAAATTGTTTATTAATCATGATCAAATCTAGAATTGGGATTGATTTCGAGGTGCTATGCCAGCCTGATGATTGTGTTGGCAGGACCTCACAAATCGCCCGATGTCCTCGTGTTGACATAAGGCGTCATAAGCGACATAATCGCCCGATGTCCTCGTGTTGACCCTAAGCTCCCTTATTGGTTATCCATCTATCAAATTATGGTTCCTTGGTCGAAATCAGTCTTGTGGATTCTCTATAGGCTGTCTGAGTGTTATCTGTCTGAAAATGGGGATTGAATGGTACTGGGTGTGACAATTGATATGAAAAGATGAGGTATAATATACATATTATGTATAATAATACATACATAATAATAATACATATTATGTCAGTGTTGTTTTTGATAGTTCATTTGTCATTTTACGATATTTTGTACTGGGTCGACTACTAATGGTACCAAAGATCTCTTTTGTTTTGCGGTTTCTCATAAAAATTTTACGTTCTTCAAAATGAATTATGAGGCTTTTTTTAAATTTGACGTAAGAGTGACGACTCTTACGAGCAAGTCGAAGAGCGACGACTGAATAGTAGGGCACCAGAGGGCTATATTCGAGATGGGCAGAATCCATTTGAATGGCTCAGTGAGGAAGCATTTTTGACGGGCTTTGGTAAGAAAATCGTGTTACGTGTCGTTTTCGAAGTAATTTCTGACGTATAATCCATTGAAGAGGCTCCCAGATTCATCAAACCACGGGGCTACAGCTGGGCTACAGATGGGATTTTTGAAGTGCTTTGTCCACAAAACCGTGTGAGGTGTCGTTTTCAAAGCAATTTTAGATGTAGAATCAAAGTGCTTTGTCCACAAAACCGTGTGAGGTGTCGTTTTCAAAGCAATTTTAGATGTAGAATCAAATGGAGGTCCCAGGATAACCTCCCGAGATTGTTTATACAGTTTGAAAATGAGAAGGGTAAGTTCCCCGTCATTTTTGGTTAGTGGTCCAAAAGTGGTCCATAGGTGGTCAAATTTCTGGTTTCCACCCTTTCCGACGAATACTAATGGCACTTGTGTTGTCTCAACAGAAATGCCATGTACCGTCCCTCATATAAAATTTAATAGCCTTTCACCTGAAAAAAATAAAATTAAGATCGGACTAACCGTTGGCGAGTTATGGGCGAAAAAAAACACGTTTTCACGAGAAAAAAACGAAATTCGGAGTCTGACCAATAGTTTCCGAGCTACAGGCATAAACTTTCTGAAAAACGTGGTTTCTTGTTTAGGTTTAAACTCGTTTTCTCGGTTTGTACTTAGTAGTAGTATTTTTTAGCGCAACCTTTTTCCAAAAAATGGAAAGGTGCGCTCACCTCTTCGACATGTGTTTTTTTTTTTTTTTTTTTTTTGTTTTTTTTTTTTGTTTGTGTACAGAGCATCACGCCCGAGCGGCTCAACAGATTTCCATGAGGGTGGTCTCATTGTCATCAGCGAGTTCCGGGGGTGGTTATAGGCTACCTTGATTTTCCCTCCCTCATCCCCTTCATCGGTTTTCGGGAGGTCCTTCACGACGAAAGTTGTTTATCTCTGATGTGTAACTAAGGAGGCCTCAAAAGGGGGACGAAAGTTTTTGTCCGATTTCGTTGGTACAAGGGTCTATGGAATGAGCTTTTCAGGCTGATTCCAACGACTCCAAAACGATTTTTGCAGCCTGAGCCGTTCGTTACCTCTGATCGGCATAAGGTTTTATTACGCATCGGTCGTTAGGGTGCAGTTGTTTACGTAATGAGCATCACGTGGATACTTTTGATGTGTTGTGTGGCATAGTTTGGTCGCTAGATACCTACTGTTTCTTAGTTTCTCTCGCTCATTAAATATTAATAACTAAAGGTTGCGCTCATCTATTCAATTCAATTGATGGCTTGTTTTTAAATTTCAGATGCCTCGCATGATTTGATACAACATAATATGTATAATATAATATATTATATTATATTTTGAGCCAATTCATTTGCATTAGCCATTCATAAGTTACTGGGGTTGAAACATGAGTGAATCCTATTTTTCAGCCATGTTGGAAAAAATTGCCTATGTTTGACGCTTGATTGAGCTAAACGGCTGAACCGATTCTAATGTGTAAGGAGGTCATTCGACGCAAACGTTTATGCTCTTCAACTTAGTAAAGAAACAAACTTGAACATGAACTTCAACTTTGAAAAGTTTTCTCTACGATGCTTAGTTTTAGAGATATGGGTGAAAAACTGGAAAATGTCCGGAAAAATCGAGGTTTATTGGCCGCCAAAAGCAAAAATTTCCTTCCATTTTAGATATTGTGTTGTTCAGACCCATAACAACAATTTAAAAAAATAATAGCCTCTACTCCATTTCTTGCACGAGTCAAACCCTCTGGCGACTGGCCTAATAATACTATAAGCATTGACATTTTGATAGCTATACTTGTTTTAATCCTCACTTGTGTTCATTTTCGCAGTACCGTGAGGAGAGGTTCCGCGCCACTTCTGAGAGCACCAACCAACGGGTCTTCTGGTGGTCGATGGTCCAACTTTGCATCCTCGTCGTAATGGGCGCCTGGCAAATGAAACATCTCAAAGGCTTTTTCGAGGCGAAAAAACTCGTGTGAACTCCCCGCTTTGCGTTCAGAGCGAACAAAACAGTGTTGACAACCGTTTTAGTTACTAACACTTGGAGTGATGGCAGATTCCCCTCTGGTTTCGTTTTGTGCGTTTTGTTGCAGTGTGTCAGGTCGAAAGTGGACAAAAGGTTATTTCGTTAGCAGATTATTGATCTTCAATGAAAAATCTGTTTTGCCATTTTCTAATGTTTAAAATAGATTATTTTAAATGAGCCATAGTTTCAGCATGTCCTTTTAGCTTTTCACTCAGTCAAAAGTCAATCCTAAAGAGGCACTTTTATTATTTTCTCTTTTTAGTCAGTTCAGTATTCGGATAACCAGTAGTCAGTTCAGGTTTAGTTAGTCCAGTTAAAGAAACTGACCTCAATTGCTGCCCACCTGAACAGAACATTAATTAAATGTTCCACTCAACCCCGTCAATTCATATCCTGAAGGTCACTCCTGCAGACGCATGAAAAATTTGACGTCAATCGCATCATTCGTTAAATTCTCGCTGATGTGAATAGGGTTTTGCTTACACTCATTTTGTAAAGAGTTGTTTGAAATAAATGTGTTTTCCGTAACTCGATGTTAGTAGGTTAAGATCTCGTATTCCCTCTTCTTATTCAAAGATGTCTTATTCCTGGGGACAGTCCCGGCTCGTGGGTCTTGGGGCATGCCGGGGCACTTTTCGAATGGATAAGTTGAGAGACTTGATAATTGAGTTGCCTTTAGCAAATTTTCTTCGAAAATTCTTTCTCTTTTTCGCAATAAGGCAGCTCTTGGCAAGTCAAAATCCACACGATTGTTTTGCTGAAGTGGTGTTTTGCTTGTCAATAGCAACCTAATTTACCCAAACTATATAGCATTTTTCTCTGGAGGACCAGAAGCCAGGGGGTTTTTTGGTACCTACACACAAGGGTACTTGCAAGTGGCAAACTGCCCCTTACCTTTATTCACTCGTTGGGTCAGTGCCAAATGGGTCTTCAGTCCGCCAAATTCCTTCAATTGAAACCTCTCACGTCAAATTTTGTTGCGGGTTTAAATACACCACAGTATTCACAATAACACAAAATTTGACTAGAAAAAAAAAACGGAATAACACAAGATTTGATCAAAAGAAAGCGGAACGGTACTCCCGAAAGAGATAATAGGTAATTATCTTAAAATTATTTTAGGAACGGATTTTTGACCCGTGCAGTCATAATAATTGAGAGAATTATTTTGACTTTCCTAGAAGTCCTGACTGTTGACAGCGCTACGTACTATCTGTAAGAAATTACAGAACTGAGGGCCGGTGAACCAGCTACAAACGCTGCAAATGTTACACAAGGGTTTATTATTCTTCTATATAGATTACTTGTGCAAAAATTAATTCTGTGTCAATAAAAAAATTCTTTACATTGTTTTCACAGATGTGGGACCCGCAACAATGCTTCGAAAACGATACCTAACTCGACCTCATAGCCGAAACCCTTCAAAAAAAAGCCCTCCTGTAGCCCCTTTTTAGCCCCACGGGTTTGGTCGATTGGGCTAAAAACCTTGCGGGTAACTAGACGGTAAACCGAGTATTTTTTCAAAATTTCGGATTTAAAAAAAATTCCTTTGAAGGATAACCTTCAAAAAACTTCTTCCGTCGCCCCATAGCGCCCCACCGGTTTGAGCGATCGGGCTGAAAACCTTGCTGGCAAAACTAGATGGCGAACCGAGGATTTTGTCAACATTCCAGATTTTTTGAAAAATTCCTACTGCCCAAAACGACTCAGGCGGCGGACGGACATTTGGTTTTTGGAATCTTGAAACGTATAACGTCAAATTTTGAGGGCGTTCAGAATTTTCCACCTCCGTCACCATTAGATTGGAGTATTAGTTATTCCAAGAAAATAAACCATAACAAGATGTCTGTCCGCCGTCCGAGTGGTTCTGGGCAGTAGGATTCTTTCCAAACATCTGAAATTTTGACGAAATAGGTACTTGTTTTACCTACCATCTTGTGTGCCGGCAAGGTTTTCAGCCCAAACCCGTGGGACTCTGTCGTGAGTCACAACTTGTGACCTGGATCTTGCCATATAGGATCCCATTGACTAATAATTAGTGAATGAATTATTCATCTGCAACTTCATCAAAATCTGATTATTTCACCCAATCTGCATTAAAGCAACACCTTTTTGTTGTGCATTGAGGTTTGAAATGTAAAATAAGTACCTTTCATTTTTTGAAAGAATAAATTATGTAATTTACAATACATTAACAAATAGAAATATATATCGTTCCCTAAAGTTTATGGTGAATACTGCAAAATTGATAAGCGAATTAGCCAAACCAATCGGAGAAAAATGATGCAGCGGAGAGCGACGACGATTTTGAGCTTTCCATTTCGGAGATTTGTTTGCCCAGTTTGACGTCTTTCGGTTTGATGATGTGAAGAGGCCGGTTGGTTGGGTTGGTAAGAGGGAGTGACGGGAACCAGACGGAAGAAGCAGACTTGCTGAGAGCGAGAACGCAAGGGTCGTCGGCAATTTTCATCGACGGGTTCTCTTCGGAGCTGAAAGACGTGCTGAACATGCCCTGAGTCCTGTGAACTGAATCTTTTACCTTGTTTCGGATGAATGGAGAAAATACTTCGAGGTCTATAGGGTCGATCACAGACTCCAGTTGGGCGATTTTGTCATGGCAAGCGGCTGTAAGGTGTTTGTCGAGGGGGACGTAGAGAGCGGCAAGGAACTTGAGGTCGAACAAGGCTTGAAACGCTTCGGAAGGACAGAGGAAGGTTTGCGGGTCGTAGCAGTCAAAGAGCAAAGTGAGGATTTTCTGGGAAAGGCTTTCATTGATGAGGCGAGGTAAGTGAACTCGGGACAGCTCCGTCGTAATTTGCTGCAACGTACTCTGCAAAGACAAACTCGGACCAGATGGCACTTTTAGAAGAGACTTGTGTTCTGTTTCTTCTTCAATCCACACAGTGTCCCACTGTGGGATGACATTCAGCAGATCGGCAAAAGTCTCGTTCTTCTTCAACTGCGGTAAGTACGTCACCCTGACACGGTTCATCATCCGTTCTTCCCAAAGCGACCAGCAGAACATGCTTTCGGAGTTGAGCAACAGCTTCACTTCGTGCCAAGTATTCCCTTTGGTTTCACCAAGTGTTAGGCATTTTTGAAGCATCGGACAGAGATCCGGAACAGACTGGAGGAATCTGGCAATGACTGCAAACTTACTTTCGGACATATTCCCCTGACCGACCAAGTCCCTCACGAATTCTTTCAACTTGATGACCATATTTAAGCACATGGCTTGTTGATGATTCCGCAGCTCGATAGTTTCTACCGACAGGATGTCTTCAGTATTGTAGAAACCTGCTAAGTCTTTGTAAAAGCCAGATAGTTTCGTTTCAAATGCGATGCAAATGCTGGACACTTTCGGAACGATGGCTTTCGACTTCAACAGCAACCCTTTGGTTCCTTTGTGGGAATCCAAGTCATCTTCGGCTTCCTTCCATACGAACCACCGCAAATCCACGTCAGACCTGTTGTCTTCGTCCATCAGCGCTTCATTAATGTGTCGTGACACATCCAAGTAAGTCGCTTCGCACAACATTGTAATCAGCTCTTTGGTCCTTTGGGCTAAAAGGGGTTTGTAAAGTCCATCCCACAGTTTGAACCTATTTGGCACTTTGAAGCACTCCATGAGCGACTCCCATTCAACGTCTGACGAATAGCCGCTTTTTAACATGTTCAAATCCTGCAAGTTGCCAACTTTGCTGAGGAGGGCGGAGCCTTTTTGAGCGACCAGGTCTTTGACAGTGTCTAACCAGGATGCCACGCTGGATTCAATAGTTGATGATGGTATAGAAGATTCTGTAGTGTTCAGTTTAAAATTGGTTATGACGGTTGGTAAAAATGTCATGCTGGGGGTACGCTCGAGTAAATTGATTGGTGACTGGTTCCGGGAGACCAAGTTCACTTTTTGCCAAACGAGGCCGTTTCCGGTTTCGAGAAAGCAGGTTTGGAGTAGCGACAGGGTGTTGACGATGCAGGAAGAGCTTCCTGAAATCCCTTCGTGGACAGATCCCGTGAGGATCCTCCCAATGGATTCTGTCCGGAGCGCCAAGAACCTGTCCAGCACGGACACGTTCTGGAGCAGATGTATTGATGCCAAACAGATCACAGCTGCGCCGTGGGTGACATCTCCGCCCCTCAATTCGCTCTCGGCGCTGCTCACGATAGTCCTGGGAAAATGCGACAACGCCCGCCACACCTGATCCAAAACAGCCATCTTCCGAACAGTTTCCTGGTACTTCCTATCGACGTCGAGTCCCGTCTTGATATGTCGCCCCAACAAGAACAACTGCGTCCCTTTGAGATAATCCTTCGAATCCAACGCCTCCCATATCAACTCTGGCAGCTCCACCAATACTGAAATTTGAGCGGCAACGGCGTCCTCCGCCAATACATCCTGACCCGACACACCATGCTCGACAAAACCCCCGGAAATATACTTCCTTTGCAAGTCCACCATCGAATTGTTTATGTCCACAACGTCACGGATGACCTTATTCGATAACTCTTTCATTTCTTTTATTTTATCGGCAGCTTCTATCAAATCTCTATACCTCTCTCCCACCAGCGTCCTCAGGTCTTCTTTTTTCTTTTCTATCTCCAAATTTATGCTTTTCTGAACATGTTCCACCTCTTCAACACTTTGACCCACGAACAACTCATCAGGGTTTATATCTTGCAAGTGTGTCGGCACCATTTTTGGAGATACGGATCAATTCCTCAACAATCTCTAAATAGTCAAAAAGTCGTTAATTACATTTTTCTACGATCAAAAGTAATCCAAAAGAAAAGTACGACACATCATCACTGGCTATCAACATAAACACAATTTTATCAAAAATAGTGCTGCTGTTGTGTAAATTTTCAAAATCATACGTTGCCATGACTAACATTAAAATAATTAGGGGAAAATGCAACATAATAACATTATTATTTCAACGTCTGTTCCACTTTAACTTTTTAAATTATAATAAATACACTTTAAATTATAATACTGGGAACAGCGACGATGAAATTTCAAGGACTTGTGAATCAGGGGCGCACCGACTGGGGGTGACGAACGGGACCGGTAACCCCTCCAGGGGTCAACAGAGTGTCACCGGTTTAAAATTCATTAATTAAATTCAATTCGTAACCTTGAAGTTCAAAATATCGATTCGATATTATCGAAGTATCGTTGACATCTCTAATCACAGAACACCCCTATCACCTGATTGTGATAATTAATATTATCATTGTGATAATATTATCGTGCCACCGATAATATTATCGTGGTGAGCTGTGTAGCTCCTATGTTCACTATTTATAGTTGAAATTTGCGCTCAAGTTTATCATGACGGATCAAAAACTTGTTGATTTTGATTGGAATCTTGAGGTGAGTTAACTAATCACGTTTTCGTTTTTGTTTTATTGTTCTCAGATTCACACATTTCAGTGATATTGATAGACCTCACACAACAACCCCAGGACACCATACAATCATTTTGATAGGTGTAGATATTTCTCTGAGAACAGTAAACCAAAATATGAGTAGAAAACAATGGTGAGTGTGTCTGAATCTAGTCTGGGGATTCGACTTCAAGGATGAGTTCGAGATGACCATGTGTCGGAGAAGTTGTAGATGACCCCAGTTGGTCCCGTAGTTCTCTTAGCTTTGTGTAGCATGACATTGTGTGATAGAGCAAAATAACTGCTAACTGAATACGTGTAAAATACTGTTGAGTTCTTTTGTCGATAAACGCCCAATGTCTGGTGAGACCTGGCGATTGTTGGATGGTGATTAATCCTGGTATAAGGACCTGGATATATATTTCGCTTATATATTTCGCCGGGATGATGTCATACAACCAGCCAGGGGCGGTAGTGGGCGATGGTGGGGATTCTGTCTTGACAGTGATACGGAGTGTCACCCAGTAACGTCGTTAATCGAACTTGTCAGGTAGCACACTGATTTGAACCCCGAGTGTTCAGCAGGGCCCACTTACCAGCCATTTGTGTTGGTGAGAAGATGTACTTTCAATATCGTCGTAGAATTAATGTTTTACTCAGTTTATAAAATTTATGCTTACGGATGATAAACCCTAGTACAGATTTTGTAGCTTTTTGTTGTTGTTGTGACAGTTCATCACCGGCAGCAAAGCCGTATCATCCGTCGACCAACCCCTCTTCCACCTCCACATGAACCTGGCCGACTCTTATGCACCAGACAATCGTACCAACCCCACAGTCACCCAGTCAATGGATATCGAACTAGATCGGACTCAATTGGACAGCCTCGTATCACAATTGGAGGCGTCGCTGAGCAGCTCATGACACCCAAAACATGACAAGCTAATTACATGCTGAAGTTTTCTCTTATGTGTGTTATTGATTGGGCTATTTGCGAGTATAATCTATGTGTACTTCAACCTCCTTTCTCATCACTCCAGATCCTTGGCTTTGGGGAGAATGAAATTTTACAAAAATTGGCTCTAGGAGGGTTTTTCGAAATGTTCTGACCATAAAATGTATAGAGTATTATCCAGAGTTCGAATAGTAACTAAATTGGACCTATTTTTCAATTTGTAGTCCCTGCACAGTGTTGCCAACCTTCCCACACTGGTGAGAGATCTCCCGCTTGCCCAAATCCCAATTACCCGCCCGCCACCCAAAATCTCTACTTAACATTGTCACTGAACATTGGTTGAAATCGGAGGAGCTACCACTCCACCAAAACGTTTTACTGTAGCATCCAACTACTGTCGCGAAAGATCGCTTGGAGGGGGCTGCGAAAGTTTCGTGCACGAGAAGTGTGGTTTTCCGGGAGGTACTTCTATCCCAGTCCCACTCCAACGAGGGTATCATTGAGGTGTCGGCCGTGTTTCTCCTATACAGTAATCTCCGGATTGGCTGTATCTACCGCCCACTCCGCACTCTGTCAGTTGAGCTTCAGGTTCCTTGACCAAATGGACTCTCCCTAACACTTGGAACTGCGCTCAAACCCCAACCGTGATCGGGGGCGATTTTAACATCCACTTCGAGGAGTATGCTGAGCCTGCAAGAACTTTTGTGGACCTATTAAAGTCACGTGGTATGCGCACGACGATAAACCAACCGACCCGCATAACCGCCTCTGATAGAGGCTCCTGCATTGACAACATCGCAACAAACATTCATGCTTCGCTGGTCTGTCTGACCTGTTACTTGCTGACCACGCAGCACAGGATGCACCTGTGCATAACAATACAAACCCCACTGTAACGTCTGCTGGCATCTTCTGGCTACCCATATACTCTCTGGACCTCAAGCACAGTTTCTCGTCTTTCTTTGGGGTCATCCTGGAACAATGCGACGAGTTCTGCCCCTGGTCGACTCTGTGGCCCAAGGAGCGTCATAAAAACACATACGTATCCCTTCTTATCTGAAAATCAGCGTCATCATGCACAAAGAAGGCAGCCGTGACTCGCACGACCATTACCACCCTATACCCTACATACTAAAAATAATCGAAATCCTGCTCTATGAACAACTGCGTCTTTACTTCGAGTCAAGTGGCATCCTGGTAAGCGCCCAGTATGGTTTCAGGAAGGTTCGCTGCACCACTCGGGCTGTCACTGAGGTTGTGGTGTCATGCCTAGGATGACCAAACGTCCCCTTTTGAAGGGGACATTCCCCTATTCGACCTTCCAGTCCCTTTGTCCCGAGAGAAAGCTAAAACATCCCCTTTTCAGAAGAGAATGCCAAAACTCATCATGCCATCATCTCATCACCAACCAACAGACTTACCATAATGTTGTGAACGACCAGGACACAGAAATGTGAAAGTAGAAGAAGAAGAAAAAAGATGATCGTCTCATCAATAATGCACCCAATCACTCATTCATCCTAGTTGCCAAATCGGGGGGGTTTCCCCCAGATTTAGGGGGGTTTTTTTTTTTGTAAAGGTTGAAATTTCGGGGTTTTTTATTATTATTTTTTATTGTTTCGAGGTTTTTGTCTACTAAAAGTTGTGCCGGGAAAATTTTTGTGTGCACTTCAAATACGTATTATTAGGAACCAAATGGATCGTTTAAAACAATAAAATCTTTTGTACCACCTTTTGCAGGTATAATGACACCCGCCACCGCCTTTGCATCATCAGGTCATCCCGGGATAGGTTCGTCGGGGGGGGGGGTCTCCACCCTCGATCCCCCTTTCTGCGACAGTGAAAAATAAAATTCTCTAGCCACATAAATTGTATTTCATGAACATTCAACATCAATATAAACATCCATAAACATACATACATAAAAATACCATGTAAATCTCTCATTATTAGCTAAATTAGACATTTTACGCATGAAACGTGACGTTTCGTATCTTAGCCTAATAAATCTTACATCTAACAGTACTGTTACTGTTACTTTGACTAAACAGTACCTATTTTTAGCAGATGACTTCTTTTACCATTACAGTGGAGACATCCTATTAATTCTTCAACAATATCCAAAATCTTCTATTATAGACAATAATATTATCATAATGGGAGCGTGGAAACATTCAAATGTTGTCTGGTTATTTCAGCTCGTTTTCTGATGAACTCGGAGGCGTGAAATTTGATACCGTTAAAAGATTTTCATTGAATTTTCCTGATGACCGGATTTGTCATGATTGCGTTAGCCATGTAGCGTGAAAATTGACCGAACGTGGGTGTATTCTGAGCTTTTAGCAGGATGACCGACGCAAAATTCAAATCTGGCTGGACAAAAATAATCCTCACTTGAAGGGAAAAGAATAATCCGGCACCTACATGCGTTTTCAAGGGTCTGAACTAACTCAATTCCGACATTTCATAATTTTGGGACGTATTATGATGTTTGCACGAACACCTGACGATAGCGAGATTACCGCACTTTTTTGTTGATTAGTTGATTAGACTATTCTATAACGTGTTTGTGACGGGGGTCGAAAATGTTGATCGGCCACAAAATTCGTCAATGTGCAAAACGTTGCAAATTTCATATAGGTAGGGTAGATTATTCTACGATCTTTGATACAAATTGCAGGATCCTTGTGGAGATTTCAATGCCCATAGTTGGGCCTGGGGTATCGATCCACTAAACCAAAGAGTTGAGGTGGTCGGATTGTGGATAGTTGGACGCTCTCTATTCCCTCTCAGGGAATCATGCCATCACCAGCGATCATGCCACCATTAAAGTTCAGCTAACAGGCCCATAAACCCAGTGCAAAGCACCAGAGAATCTCTGGATGGAAGGCGTTCAGAGCAGAGCTGAAGTCAGCAAAAAATATACTGCATTATGCATCAGTATATTAGTAAAAAATATACTGCATTATGCATCGCGTAAAACCCTGCCATCAAAGTACGCTGAGCTACTTCAATCATATCTTACCAATCGCTACTTCAGGATCAAGCAAGAAGATGCCTTCTCTGAACCAAAACTTGTCAAAGCAGGCGTCCCACAAGGGAGCGTACTTGGTCCACTACTGTACTTATTGTACACCAGAGACCTCCCAGAACCAGAAATGAACACCATAGCAACTTTTGCCGATGACACTGCGGTGTTGGCGATAGGGGAAAGCAACAGGGAGTCAGTCACCAATCTAAACCGGTCAATCACCCGCATTCAGCAATGGACAGCGAAATGGAGAATCAAGCTGAACGAATCTAAGTCAGTACATGTTGATTTTACCAACAAAAAAATCAACTATATGACGGCTTACCGCAATGGGAAAGTAATCCCATACACAAATGAAGCGAAGTATCTCGGTATGACGCTTGATGCTCGGCTCCGATGGAAAGCCCACGTCAAGAAGAAGAAAGAAGAACTTTTGCTCAAATTCAGAAAGATGTACTGGCTAATGGGGAGACGGTCTAAACTGTCCATCCAGAATAAGCTTACTCTGTACAACCAAGTCCTCAAACCGGTGTGGACTTATGGAGCCCAGCTGTGGGGCTGTACGGCTCAGTCAAATCGCGAGATCATCCAGCGATTCCAAAACAATATATTAAGAAACGTTGTCAATGCACCATGGTACTTTCGAAATGAACGTCTCCACCACGAGCTTCAAATCGAAACAGTCAACGAAACCATCAAGCGGCAGGCCGTGCGTCATCTGCAACGGCTAAGATCTCACGTCAACGAGGAAGCTGTCCGTCTCCTTGACACATGTGATATCGTCCGAAGACTTAAAAGAACTAAACCACTCGATCTTGCTTACTCGTGAAGCAGCGCGCAGTGTCGACATATTATCATAGAAAACAAAAACTAAGTGCTGTACCTTAGTTTTAAATACTTATCACCTAGTCTCAATCCAATATTGTTAATAAGTAAATTTTACTTGGAGCAATAAACTTCTCAGGAAAAAAAAAAAAAAAAAATTATGCATCCAGGAACTGAAGATGATGGCCACAATAAAGCCCAAGAGCAAGCTTAGAGCTGCTGGCAGCAGAGAGCACAAGGTGCAATCGCTCTGTTAGTTACTGGATGCAGGAGACCGCCAGGCAGAGGACAGTGATCATGGCAGTTCAACGAAGATTCCATAGATCAGTATACCCGGCAAGACGCGACTGGAACCGTAATGACTATGAACCTATTCCCATAAGAAGGAAATTAAGCCCATGATCCGCAAGCAGAAGTGTCCTACAGGTGTTTCACAGAGGGGGATATACTGGCTACGCGTGGGGAATGTCCTGCAATTAATGAGAGGCAACATAAGCGCAGACTATGGACTTGGCGCAATAAACTACCCGGACATCCGGCCAGGATGTTTTTATCGCAAAATAACCTCAATAAACCAGGAACCTAATCTCATTGAATTGGAACAGGTCTTTATTTTTGTCCAGCTAGCTTTGAATTGAATTAAAAAAAGAGCAAAACAAGTTATTGCCTCTCGTAGAGAATGCCCCAAATAAAACCGGATTTTCCGCTCATTCTGGACCAAACAGGCAAAGTTGTTCCTGACCCTAAGCGAATGGACCAAAAGGGAAATTCAGAGAAACATTTTGACATTTGGGCCAACCTCTGCACTACCTACGCAGTTCCTATCTCTGATATGTAGACACGAATGTTCAACACTTGATATTCTAAAAGCTCCTAACAGTATCGTGGTAGATGAATACCAGTTCAACCATTGAGTGAATCTTAACAAACATACAAATGTGAGCTTAAATTACATTTAATAGCTCTTAAATATTACCCTTGACATTTAATTTATTTTCTCTTTTGTTGCTTACAACATTGAAAAATTATTTTCCAGTCAAACAAAAGAGAGCCCTAAAAGCTCTATAGTCTACATTAGTAATTTTTATTAGTTGTCCTATAAATTCAAAAATATT
Organism: Pilophorus perplexus; assembly: GCA_955831195.1. Taxonomy (NCBI): domain Eukaryota; kingdom Metazoa; phylum Arthropoda; class Insecta; order Hemiptera; family Miridae; genus Pilophorus; species Pilophorus perplexus. The sequence goes on from OY037008.1 coordinate 20,680,646, forward strand.
GACCGATGTTAAAATGAAGGAGGTCATTTCAAGAAATCGGGTTCAAAACGACAATTTCTTTTGACCCAACAAGTTCTTTGTGAGCATTTGAAGTACTTATAGGACAACCACAAGGAGCAGTTTGAACAGCCTTAACGTAAGATTCAGCTGGAAACATCCTGAGAAGGATCGTGTTAACTTCTAAACATACAATTTATTTTTGAGAAACACCAAAAATATTAATGCAGTACCACCATTAAATTTAAACATTCAACACCCAGATATTTGAAATTATGAATGGGGTAGACCAAGTACCAACATGGAATTTTAGGGAAGCTAAAATTAAAAAATACACTCGTAATCTTTTATTTTGATGTTTTAATCAAAATAAAAGATTTCGTGTGTAATTTTATTATGGAAATTAAAGGTGGTGCAATAGAGCTTACATGCTAGGTTTTGAAAATAAAAATCTACTATTCAAAAATATAACCCGTATAGGTGGCTTGAAAAGCACCAGGTCACAACATTTCACAGCACAGCTCTGAGAACGGATCATGTCCAAAACGCTACGAACCAAAAGAAATTGGAAAACGAATTGTATACGAATTATAATCGAAATTACAATCACATCGATATTTGATACATAACATGTAGTGATAACTACAACTTTAACTGACTAGAGCCTATTAATATGGCCTCCAGGTGGGGAGCACACTCTTGAGGCCTTTACGAGCTAAACGTTACTCTCGCCCAACCCAGTGAACCAAAAGAGCGAGAAAATTGTTCTAATCTACCAAACGTATAATTGACGCCTCAAAGTTAAAGGCCAACGTTCTACGGATCCAGAAGCTGGCTAGGGGACTGTACGAAGAAACGAGTTTTTACAGATCTCACTTATCTATAAGAAAATATCTCACCTCAGAAACGGAAATGATTCGTTGATGCTAACCTTAGGAACCCCTTCACGGGGATATAGACAGTTATCAGGAACAGTAGGTAAACGACAAATAAAATTTGAACACATCTACACAACCAACATTGATGGCAACACTGTTTGCCTAACAAGGGACATTCTTTTAATTTCAAAATAATATTGTCGTTCTTCATGAGATATTAAACAATGAGCATTTTTATGATTGAACTTAATCTGAAACACACGAAAAATTCTAGACATCAAGAATAACCTCAAGTGGGTCATTTCCACCATCAGGTATCGATTGCCACCCATCCTCAGGAAAACATTGTCACTCAAGTTAAAACTTAATTAAGTTCTAACACCACGTAATTTGCATTTTGACGAAAATTAGTTTTTCATTCCATTTGATGGGTGTGGGGAAAACTCTCCCCGATCCGTTGTCCGATCGATATTCGGCCCGCCAATGCAGGTTCGAGGGGCTCCAGCCGCTCGGCGCGCTGGCTACTTCACTGAGAGCGGTCGTCTCACGGAGGGGGGGGCTTAAAATCGCAGTCATTTTTGTTCAATATCCGGAAAGTCCCGCCAACACTTCGGCCAGAGATTCTGGGGAGGAAATAATATTTAGTAAGTACACAAGGGCCTGTTGCCCCTGAGTCCATCCTTGATACCTCAAGTTTCTAAGCCGGGAAAGCGGATCCTTGTAAGACCAGGGGTGGGGGACCAGGAGTCCATCCTCGACACAGTTCGAGTTTGGAAGGCGGCAAACCACCCCTCGGTACAACTGTGGAGCCCGTAACTGATTAAACAATCGCGTCACAATAATTGTCACAGTAATTATTACTCTTTTCACCAATTACTGATAGTTTTTTTTTTTTTACAATTATTAAATAATACAATAATTGTGTAAATTTTACAATAATTGTAATGTCTTGAAATTATTTCCACCCGTCATGTGGTAGGTAAAAGCATTACGGTTGCTACTCGTAAGAGTTCCAGCCCCTGGTTCAAAAATTACGTTTGCTACCCAAGAGTTCGGAATAAATTTTATTACGATTTAATATGAATTTAAATTTAAATTTTTTTGGTGGTTTTTTTTTATCACCTGTAAAGTTGCGTGAATGTCAATTACGTGGTGTTAGAACTTAAGTGAAGACATTACAATAATTGTAATGTCTTGAAATTATTTCCACCCGTCATGTGGTAGATAAACGCATTACGGTTGCTACTCGTAAGCGTTCCAGCCCCTAGTTCAAAAATTACGTTTGCTACGCAAGAGTTCGGAATAAATATGAAATGAAACAGAATGCATGCAGTAAGAAAAAAAAAACAAAAAAAAAAAAACCACCTTCAGTCCATGTCAACAATCAAGTCCACTTGAAATGGACATTTCAACAATCAAACATTTAAAAAAAAGTAAAGTCGTTTTTATTGTGGTAACAAGTCCATTTCATTTCATTTCATCAAGTCCATTTCATTTCATTGTGTCTTATCAAATATACGAGGAGGTCGACATGTCAGGGCGGAAGAGGAATTTGGTAAACTATGTTGTTGGAAAGGGTACGAAGTTTGTCCAAGGAATTCAATTTGACATAAACAGTCAATGTCAATCTGGTATGATTGAAGTTGCGCAAAGAACACGAGGCTAGGGTGAGCACAAACAAAATGTTGTCCGAAATGTAGGTGGTACGACTCACTTGCATTCGTTGGTCTACTTACTAGGTCATCAATTTTGGAAGCCCGAATTTCAGGAGGGAACCTTGCATCGTGTGAAACGTACTTACGGTACAAATACTGGGCCTAGATCCAAAGTTTAATTTACAAAAACAGTAAGTTAGGTATTTAAATGTTAGGGAACATTTTAGGGAATTCCTGTCCAATCTGACCCAGTGGATCTCAAAAATAGGTAGGTACATAACTATAACCCCAGAATATGTCTGAAATTAGCGAGGAATAAAATTGTCTCCCGAGTCTAAGAAACAATTTCTTGGGCTGGGGGGCATCGCTTCGCTCTGGGACCACACTGATTGAAACGATTCAACTTGAAACGTTTCCAGTATTTTGGAGTGGCGAACGCTTTTCCCGTGAACTAACTATAAAAAAAGACACCTCACAACGACCCCAGAAACCATTGTTATTAGGCTTTTTCCAATCTCTTGTCCAGGACAGGTTACGGACAATAACGCATGCGCACCAGAGTGTTAAACCAAGCGTATTCCAACCACTGCGAGGACAGTTCCAGGACCAAGTGTTCTATATTCCCACCTACTTGGGAACCAGTTCAAGACCAGTCCCAAGTTGTTCCGGACTTTTGTGATTACACTTTCCCCCACCTAAGTCGTGACAGGTGGTCTAATGAAGTGGGGGGAGGAGAACTTGCCTCTCAGTCAATCAGGTTTCCCCCTGAAATCGTCGGCTACGGGGACGGTCTCAAATTCATTCCAATCACGCTGTGTCGAAAACTGGTACAAGGCAAGTCCAGCCCGCGCATGCCCAGTACACAGATGTTCGTAACATGTTCTGGATAGGGAGGTTGGAAAATACCTATAGAGACATCTGAAAATACCTATGTTCCTTTTTCTCCAAATCTCTTTCACCCTAGCTTACCCCCTTGCGCCGTGGGTTTGTCCATCATGGCAAAAAATGAAGCGCCACACCATCAATGTCATACTAGAAAACTACTGATTTATCGAATAATTGAAGTGAGTTTGATTTGTTTATAAATATATATACATAGGTATATATGTTTGTCTCTTATTCTTGGAATAATACACCTAGGTATGTAATTGCGACGGGGGTTCGAAATTTCTGATCGGTCTCAAAATTTGACATTAATCGTTTCAAGAGGCCAAGATTCCAACAACGAAATGTCCATCCGCCGTACGCCGTTTTGGGGATTTTTTTTTTTTTTTAATCTGAAATTTTGAAAAAATACTTGGTTTACCTTCTAGTTGAGCCCGCAAGGTTTTAGCCCAAACCCGTGGGGATCCTACAGGAGGGATTTTTCAAGGGTATTGGCTATGGGGTAGTTAGGTGTCGTTTTTGAAGTATTTTTGGACGTAGAATCTATTTTGGGGGGTCCCAGAATGATCCGATTTCCCTGTGGGATCTATAGGGCTTTCATGAGGCTACAAATGGGATTTTTGAAGGATCCCAGGTCAAATATTTTAAGAGTAAAAACATTTCGAAAAAAAATCTGTACATCGTTTGGACTGATGTGTGACCCACATCAATCCGAACAATGTACGAAAAATAGTTTTTTTTTCAAGAATTTTTTTATTGACAAAATTAATTTTTGACATCAAAGAATGATAAACCCTTTTGTAAAATTTGAGCGTTTTTGTTTCTTTATCTATGATTTCGTTGCTGTAGAACCAACACTGCCTAACCCCCTTCAGTCGGAAAATGAAACAGCTTTTATAAGACACTTAAAAAAAAAAAAATGAAACACTTGAAAGAAGCAATAATTACAATTGCTTTGTAATGTACAATTGTAATGTAATTATTACAAGAAACCATTTTTTAAACGACAGTAACTGTTAAAATAATAAAACCATTTTTTAACTGCTAAAAAAATAATAAAACAATAAAACAGTTTTTTGTATCACCTGTGAAATTGGGAAGATGTGAGTTGAGCGGTGTTGCTTCTACAGCGACGATTGTGTTTGGTTCAGTAGAACATTTCCTGACACACATCATAAAACATAGTACCTATGAACATTCCGCTCCAATGTGCGACAATTTTTATTCCACGACTGATATGATCGTCAGGTAAGAAAATTTCTTACTTATTTGGACGTATGGACGTAAGAATTTGAAAGAACGTGACGTTTCTAGTGTGAAAGTACTTATTGGTAACCTCTCCAAGGGCACAGACCCCTACCGTAGTAACGCCGAGAGGCAGCACAACAGGTCTTCAGGCATAGGTGCAGTACTAAGTGGGGCACCCTTCAGGAACCCACTTCCACACCTTCCTTGGTGTCAATCTAATCTACTTATCGGTAAAATGACAAGGTTATTTGTAACCGTTAGGTATTTACTGTTGATAGTGTGTGCAGCAAACTTGAATAGTTTTTAATTGAAATAGTAGGTTATTGTAACTGTTATTCCTTGCTGCAGCAGTAATAAGATTTATTACACTATACCTAATTGGAATTATTGATCAAGTTTGTGCTTTAAAATAACAGCTTATTAGTAATAGTTATGCAATGTTTGACACAAAGTCTCTTAACACGGTTGCAATGGTGGTGTTGAAATTCATTACTAGTTTCAGAGAACCCCCCCACGCTATGTAAATCTATCTGCTGACATTTCAGATAGGTATTTATCAGTGTTGGTAGGTTGAGGGAGAGCGGTAGCCATCATGAATTACAGGGCGTTCCTGTGCCTGTTTGGCACCTAGTCGGGTTGAGGTGTTGATGCCAAACTGGACACTTGGGTCCAGAAGACGTTGAAGCACCAACAGAGTAAGAGGACCATCATGGGACAGACTGGCGGCCATGCGAGGAGACATATGACGAGAGTTGCGTGCTCATTGCCATTATGTCCGACACAAAAGAGAAGTAGGCTGCTAAAAACAGGGACAAGAGGCGGCTCGTGCAGCCGCATAACAAGCCAAAGCAGACGATCCCGAAGTAGACCATCAGACCAATGATGACCAAGTAACATTTGAACGGCCAATTTGGAAGCTGACTCGGCCAAACCCACCCGACGAAACAAGCCGAGTAAAGCAGAAAAATGGCCTTGGCGTACGATGACAAGCTGGACACGGAATCGAAGTGGCACTGAAATTCTGCCACATAGGTAGCAGATCAACGTAGCCATGGCAGCTATCAAAGTGTTCTTCGACAAACGCATCACCATTGGGGAACTGATGCGACCTACAAGAACCTGCCAACATGCCAAAATGGCCAACATGAGCGAAGCGACATAGCCTACGTCAGGTAGGCTGAAGGGAGTGACGGGCTCCATGTATTCTCGAGGAAATCCCTTTGAGTCTCACATTTGTAAAAATCTATTGTATGATTCTTCGTTCCAGACTTGCCCAACAACGGACATTTCGGTCCAGATTTGGGGTCGGTGTAGGTCAAAGCGAATATCATCTCCATCTCAGTCATGGAGAAGCTGTCGAATAGGTGCCGCGAAAGCTTTTTCAATGTCATGAAACAACAAAGCCTCTACGTCCACGTTACGAGCAATCCGGAGCTGCATATCATACATGACTACCGCATTATAGCCAACTACATAAACATCCCTGATCCAAACGGAACATTGAAATTGACGAAAATCTCACACAAAATAGTGTCGTATCAGTACAAACTTGGCCAACGCCGGAATGTAAATATACTCGTCAGCAAACATCAAAACATCGTCGCCGGCATAATACAAAAAAATGTCTCTCTCGACGGTAAACTTGAGAAGAACGTGCCCTCTGACGAGACCCATTGGGTACATCCCAAAGACAACGTCGAACTTGAAAAGCTCCTGGTTAGGCATTCCGGTTTGGTTAACTCAAAACTACCCTCGCGATTTACTTAAATAAGAGCGACCTAGAAGATAAAGCATGTAAGACGCAAAAGTTAGTATGATGATCACGGAGAATATTTCATTTCTTAAAAAAAACGTTAGCAGGTCTTGTATCATGCCTAAGCATAATTTATTATATTTTCGAATAATCCCCATGTTACGTTGAATGCGCAACGTTGCATAATATTTGTAAAATATATTATACCAAAGTTTGCGTTCATAGGTTTGTTATCTATTTAATAAAATAATTCGCTGTTTATAAAAAATTAGCTAGCTTGCCTTATAGTTGAAATTCAACTTTTAATGCAAATTCAATTATATTTTATAGTAACTAACAACAACTGTTGTCATTGCTGTTTGGCTATGTTTGTTGCTGTTGTTAATTCTCTTATATGGGTTGGTGCAAATTTTGTGGTAACCGTGTCTTTTTAATCGGATTCTTGGCTTTGTTGGATGTATTGGTTGTTTTGTGTGCCTCTTGCACCAAGCCAATGTTGTTTTTTGGGTTATTTGGTTTGTTCCCTGTGTAGTTTGAATTTCGTGCTTGCTTTACGATGGTTTATTTTTTAAGACAAATTTTATTTTCGTTTTGGTACTTTGTTGTATATACAACAATATGTTTTGTCACTTGTAGTGTATGGTTGGTGTGCTTGTTTGTAATCACACTTATACTGTCACGTGCCAAATTTACCTAAAAATAGCTATTTTGTGCTTGTTTTCTTCTCTGTATTTTTCATTTGGCGTACTTGTAGCAATAGCTTTTATAGTATTGTTTATTTGGTGTACTTGTCAATTGTTGCTGTACTGTTCAGTTTTTTTTTTTTTTTTTTTTTTTTTTTTTTTTTGGCAAATGTTGTTTTGATCTTGTCTGTTGTTTTAGTTTTTTGTTCCGAACAATATTTTGTAAAAACTATTTTAATGGTTGCCCCAATATAATCTGAAACCCGACTTTCATATATAAATCACATCTTAAATGTAACATCGTTCAGGTTTTTCCGAAGAGTAATTGAAAGACATGTAGATAAATATGATGTAAAATATAAAAAGAACGAAAGATATAAAAAATATAACCGTAAACAAAGCCAAGTACAGCAAAATAATCATTACAGTAACGTTGGAATAATTCCAACTCTTGTTATCGTGTTAATTTTCAGAAAAATGTGGTTATGCGCAATGTGGCACTACGCACTTGAGACAATCGACGCGTCAAATTTTGCTTGATTTTCAGTGATTTGAAGACATGATTCATTCACTTAGCCCATATACTCGTAATTTTATCAACAATAGCCTCATCATTCCATTGAGGTAAATAAATGTAGCGCACAATGATTGAAGTTCAGTGCATCTAAGAGCAGCGGTAAAAAGTAAATTTAGCAAGAACAACATTAGGTACATTGTACGCTGTTAGCAATTGGAGATTATAATTACCTTCTGAATTCGGTCGTGGATTTTCATGTATGTAATCTGATGTGTGTCCTTTGACATGCAACTAGCCACGTTGGATGAAACGTTCAGAAGGTTTGCCACAAGAAGACGGGGTGTCGAGCGTTGAAGTCACCGAATAGCTCGTGATTCACTTGATTCTCCCTCTCCAATTCCAATTCGATTATGATGAGGTGAATTTCCACTTCGAGTGCGTTCACGACGTCGGTGACACAATTGAAACGGGCGTCGAGCTCGTTGATGAGGATCCAACCGACGACGTAAGTCGACGCGTGGACTAGGAGTCGGGTGAGGACGAAAGCGGCGTTGATGGCGGCCAAATACAAATAGTTGCGATAAAAGTAGTTGTTGAACGGGGAGAACGGGAAAATGGGACGTTTCCTCTCGCCAAAATAGAAATTCAATCCGCGGACGATGAGATATTCCAGGACCAGCGAAATGGAAATTAACACCCACAAATATCTTCCCATTGTACTCACATTGTGTGCAGAACTTGAATTTCCTCACCTAAAACGTAGGGGTCTTTAGGATGCCACAAAACCCTGAAAAAGAATAGAACAGAAAGAACAGATTTACCGCGTGGTGTCAGGGACCATAAATTAGCAACCAACTCCTCAACCAGTCCTAAAACCTATCCACAGTTCATCAGTCAGCCAATTTTTCACTAGAAGCAAATTTCTGGCTTTCATGGTGGTCTACTTACGTATTTGTAATTATCACAAGCGTATTCAAGCGTAGTTTCTCCTTACTACTTCGATGGGTATCGAAACGGGTATGACAGGCGTTTCTTTCTTACCACGACGTTTTTTAGTGGACAGCGTTGGTACCTGCAACAGTCCCAAGTGAAGCGTTTTGAGAAACAAAAGAACTTACAGAACGACGTATTTTGATTAAAAAGGTCGTGATTAATACGCCAAGTATTAACCACGATCCCTATTCATAGAGATCTACTACACTGGAGCTCCAGCAGAGGAGAACGAGGATGACTGAAGAGGAGAATAATAATTATTTCTCTTCGAAGGTAATTCTAAAGGTAGGAAAAATTTGAAATTGGCCTAAAAAAATTCAGCTCGGTGAGTACATAGATAACGAGAAGAGGCTGAAAACGCCAAAAAGTTGCCTCAAAGTGGTCCTAAACAGTGTTCAGAAAATAAGAATGAGGCGAGTTTTGAAAAACAGGCCAGCCCGTGGGGGGGTCCACGTTATCTTCGATACGGGGCAAGGATTAGAGGAAGGCAGCGATAAAATATCGCTGTAATATATCCCGCTCCCCCTATCTCGGAGAATCTAACCCCAACGTAATGAACATTCACAAACAACAATAAAAGGGTGCTAAGGGGGGGGGGGGCCTAGTAATAGGGCGGCTAGTTCGGGGAAGAATACTGATCTTTGGCTGAGAATTGGCCACAGACGGGGTAAAAATAGATTTCACCTTCCAAATGAATCCTTCAACTCATCCTGTATTTCTGTAAGAAAAAAAGCTATTCATAATCGAAAAGAAAGTAGAAGGGGTCTGAGGTCATGTTGGAGAGGTCGGGGGTAGGTTGGCTTTAGCTAGCAGGGGTGGCCCCCTAGTTTTTTCTTAATATGTAAGATGCCGACAGGGGTAAAATTTTAAAGCTGATCTTAATTTTCGACCTCTGCCGCAATTACATAGGTGTATTATTCCAAGAATAATAAACCAAAACAGTTTACGTAATTGGTTTACACGCCTAAAGAATTACCTACATTGCACTACAGGTATACGGTATACCTATTACGTTTGGGTATACCGTATATCCAAACGTAATAGGTAATACCTACTAGGTATTACCTACATTTTGGTACAAACAAATGTTTGGGTTCGGAAGGCTGTTTGGGTAAAGTGTTGGTGGTTGGGGGGGGGGAGGAGAGAGAGAGAGATTTCGTAGCGTGGGATGGTCTCAACAATAAGTTAATTTCCTTATTTCACACTGAGATGGATAATTTTTCTCGATGAAGTTTTCTTTCAAATCATTTTGAAAAATCACGTTAGTTAATTTGGAAGTAGAACACTCCTATTAAATAGGACAAATTTTGTCCAATAGTTTTCATGATAGGTACCTAATTGAGCGATTATAATCTATAGAATAATATAATCTAAATAGAATAAAAATAATTTTTTTCTTACTAATTGAACTTGCATGCAAAAACCATAAAACGCCACGTTTCATGATGAGACTACGGCCGGGTTTGTCGCAAATGCAGTTAAATTTCTTGATTAAAGCCAGAGTTGCCTACTCGCTGGGTAACGCTATCAAATTTTAACAACGTGATTTCACACCAAATGTTAGCAACAAACCTAATCAGAAATTAAGCAACTCGGGCTTTAATTGAGGTAGGTAACAATTTTATTTATTGTTGTTATGTTATTTAATGCATTTGATGAACTAACCCTACAGACAGTACTTGAACAGTGAGTTAGTTACTCACCCCAGAATGAAATCCGCAGACGCAGATAACAGAGTTCGAAAGGGTTTGGTATTGCAGTTGAGCTTTTTCCAAACGGCGTTTCCTCTTCAAAGCCTCAATATGAGAATCGTCCATGATGTCGTTGAAGCTCATTTCATTTCCAGTTGATTCTGACGACTCAGCGGCGGACGGTCCCTATGAGCGTTGTCAGGATTCTGCGCTACCTCAGCAGACAGTGGCGTCCTGGCCTCCCCGGAGGATGTTGCGCCTGTGCTGCACCCCGACCTAGATCAATGTGGAGTCCTGGGGTTGCCACGGTTACCGCCTCCGCTTCCGACGTTTCGCTCTCTCCCTCTCGCTCTTTCTCCCCCCCCCCCCCCCCCCCCCATAGCATCACAAACTGGTCGGACCGATTTCCGGGATTTTCCCCGTGAAATTGAAACTCCCCGGAGGCGATTTAGCCATAGACGGACAGCTCTATTGACACGCTAAGTATACAATAATTGTATATTTAGCGTTCATTCAATTATTGAATTCTTCACTATTGGCCAAACTAAATTAAGCGGCTGCAGTGGACAATTGGCGACGCAATAGAAATTTTATTCTTTCTGTGCAGAAGTTACCAGGAAAAAACGCCGCAGATGTTACACAAGGGTTCATTATTCTTAGTTATAAATCCAAACATTAGTTCTATGTCAATGAAAAAAGTGTCAATTCAAATAAGTAAAAAGTTTATTTTCTTGTAAAGTTTGTGGAAGGGAAGCGGGACCCAGAAAATGAATTATGTGTAAAAAATTACTCAGAAAACGACACCTCACTTGACTCCCTGGCAACCTTCAAAAGCCCCATTTGTAGCCCCAAAGATCCCCACTGTGAAATCGGATCGTTCTGGGACCCCCCCAAAAAACCGATGGTACGTCCAAAAATACTTCGATAAAAATTACCCCAAAATTAAGTCTCATCAATATACATTTTTTAACCTAAGTACCTATTGAAAAGTTTTTTATCTTCTTGTAAAGTTTGTCGACGGATGTGTCACCCCTAAAATTGATTATGCGTTCAAAGATTCTTCGAAAACGACACCCCACTCGATATCATACCCGAAAACCAGCAAATGACGGGGGAGCCCCTTTTTAGCCCCACAGAACCCCACGGGGTTGGGCGATCGGGCTGAAAACGGTGCGGGAACCAGTCTGCGGGAACTCGGTCCAGTTACTAGACCGAGTATTTTGCCAACATTTCAGATTAAAAACGCCGCAAATTTTACACAAGGATTTAGTATTCTTTGATATAGTATAGGTAAGTTAATTGTGAAAAAATTACTTCGGTGTCATTAAGAAAATATCTTGGGGAAAAAACAATTACTCGCTGGGGTGTTACCGATAGAGTTGGAGATCTTGGCATCATTGAAAGATGACAAGGACCTCATTAACACGATTCTGATGGGGCTGACTGACAGCACCAGGGCCAAGTTTGTGTTTCACAAGCGCCCCACAACCAGAGAGGAACTGAATGCACCACCGATACAAACGCTCTTCAGGCCGCAACGACCGCCCCGCCAGGGCAGAACGACGGGTGTTTGCTGGCGTAGCCAGCAGGGGATATCCCTCAAGTCAAAGAATAATAAACCCTTGTGTAAAATTTGCAGCGTTTTTTACCACTCTCACTCGATTCAACAGAGCTCAATTTAGCATAAAGTGACAACAGAAACTTCATCTCAATCCCAGGATCTTTAAACAATTAAGAAACTGGAAGTTACAGCCGCTATTACCCTCAATCGATTAGCAAAAATCCTGCTCCCGTTGTGCGTGGGAATAGCAGACAGTCCTGCGTGGAAAGCCCTTAGCAACAGCCCGGGAAAGCGAATAACCTTCTCGATTAAAATATATTCAGGGGGAAATCTTTGACCTCGTCATGAACGATATTGGCGTCGAGTCGATATGCACCTGTCGGAACCGCCCCGCCCGACACGAGTGCGGATTGATTCCCGTCGTCAGGGCGACCTCCAGGGCTTCCCCCTCGGGCAGGCCACAGGTTGTTGAAGTGGCCCAACAGGGAATCGATGCAGCTTTAATTCAACCCCCGGTTGAAAACAACAACATAGCCGGAGCCAGAAAACCTGCGAGAAACGGCATTTTGATTTTGAGGAGTTCGTGGATTTTCGAGGAATTTCAGGTTATTCCACGTCGGCGCGCAGATGAAAAACGCTTGGTAATAACAAACAATAGAAATACAGCTCAGAATCAACGGATGTGATGGTTAAATTCGATATGGAAAAACGGTTGGACCAATGAGGGGTGTAAAATTTACACACTTTTAATGTGAAGGCGAATGAAGAGGTACGGAAACGGAGGCTGAAAGCAAGAATGAAAGGTGGTATGAAACTGGAAGGAGACGTTTGGGTGAAGTGAGAATGAAGAAACGGATTGGGAGCGGATGGAAAAAACGCTGCAAATTTTACACTAGGGTTTATTATTCTTTGATATGGGTTACTTGTGCATAAATTTAAGAATTATTCTGCGTGAATGGAAAAAAATTGTAGAAAAAAGTTTTTTATTTTTATTTTTCAAAAAATGTTTTTGGGGGATTTTGTTTTTCAAAAATTTTTTATTTTTACTTGAAAAATATTTGACCTCCTGGGATCCTTCAAAAATCCCATTTGTAGCCCCATGAAAGCCCTATAGATCGCAATAGTGAAATCGAATCGTTCCGAGACCCCCGAAAATGGATTCTACTCCCAAAAATACTTCGAAAACGACACCTAACTCGACCCCTCCCGTAGTTAGTGCAATTTTAGCCTCCGAGAATAATAAACCAAAAGCGGAAGCGATGGATCATCTGCCAGGAAGATGTTTCAGTGTGGGAGGATGATGGTGGTGATGGAGGCAACGAGGACCTTTGGGAAGAAGAAGAACTTTTGCTTAAATTCTGGGAGACGGTCAAAGCTGTCCATCCAGAATAAGCTTACCCTGTACAACCAAGTCCTCAAACCAGTGTGGACTTATGGAACCCAGCTGTACGGCTCAATCAAATAGAGAGTTCATCCAGAGATTTAAAATCAATATACTAAGAAACGTTAGGTATGTTCCTTTCGATACGAGTTCAGGGTGTAAGGTGTGAGAATATTGGGTGGATGAACTCAAGGGGTTGGGGGTTGGTGTAGCGCGGGTGCAGAGAGTTACGAACTACATGAACTCACTGGATGGAACGCAAAAACTGAACTGAAAAATTAATTTTCGTAATTAAGATAGCACAAAGGAAAACACAAAAATGAATTTTGGGAAGGTTATTAGCTGTTACAATTCGGGTGCAGCGAAAAAACCCTGCCTCGAGAGGGTGTAGAATATTATTGAACCCGGTGTAAAATATTAAAGAACCCGCGCGGAAGGAACGCGTCATTTGTACAGTCCGGGTAGAAAGTCGAAGAACTTGTGTATCTTACACCCTGCGCAGAGCGACTGCGCCGAATTTTTTTATGAACTCGTCGCGGAAGGAACATACCTGTTGTCAATGCACCATGGTACTTTTGAAATGAACGTGTCCATCATAGCCATCCAATAGCCTAGTCCTCCACTGGAAGCGTTTTCGTGCGACGAAGCGACGAGGAGTATACGTCCATATACGCGCGACTGATCCCATTAGGTCAAAATACATAAGGCGGCCTCCACTGCAAGCAATTAGCGTAGGCGACTGCAATCGTCTCGGCAAGATCTATTGTTCGGAAGCCAATTACGTACACATCAACTCGGCACACCTTTCCCCAGCTGAATAGATGTATATGTTTCGGCATATATGCATCAAGTCGGCACGGTTTTGAGGACTGTACTGATGCTGCTCTGAGGCCGGCGCCTCTTAACGCTTCCAGTGAAGATCCAGGCTTATCACAAACAAAAGTCGTGTTGGGGTCTTGACTGACTTTCCCAAATTCGCTGACGATGTATTCGACAATTACATTGGTCAGGGCGGCAAGTTTCCTCCCGACATGCGGGCCACTGACAATGACAACGAAGCGCATACGACGAATGGAGCCGAATCGTTCCATGCTCACTACGATCAGAAGTTTTACCATCCACATCCGTGCATTCATAAAGTCCTGGCCATCTTAAACGAAATCAAAGTGGAAGCCTACATAAAAATCAGAAACGAGAGAGTCGACAGAGCCACACGTAAGGCAGTTAAAGAAAGACGGGAGAAGATTAGTGAACTACGCGAAAAGTACCACCGAAATGAGACATCACTCGCATCTTTAGAGATGAAAATTGGACAAAGAAAAAACCAGCCAAATTATTTTTTGTAATTTTTGTACTTATGGTATTGCCGCCCATAACTTTATATTATATTTTGAGGCCGATCAGAATTGTCGACCTCCGTCGCGATTACATTGGTGAATTATTCCAAGAATAATTAACCAAAAGCAACAACTCCCAAATTTTCATTATTTAATACCACTGAAATTTGCTGGGTGTTCCTCACAAGTATGATTTCCAACGTCAGTTCCTGCAGTGCCCGAAGAACTCATTATCTGTCAACACTGATCGAACTATTGAAGGGTGGTCTGCTTGGTGCACAGTATGCCACTCTGCCTCAGCAAGTTTTCGAGAGTGTATCGGTTGGCTTCACCATTAGTTCAACTCAATGTGGCATCGCAAAAATGTTCTCCTGAAATCAAAACTATGAGTCAACTGCGTAATAAAATTATTTTCATACGGTTCTGTTCACGATAAGTTAGCGACAGAAGAGAAATCCTTCAGGTGATTGATGGAAGGGGGTGCTGGTGTGGAGTTACATAGTACTCGTCTTCTTCTTCTCTGGGTGCCACAACTGTAACCACGCGTCCTCTCGCTACTAACTTCTGTTGAGCATGTTGAACAGTTATTACAGAAGTAGTAGGGACCTACTGTTTAACGCCGGCTCCGAGGTGAGAAGTTTTCCTGGGCGAAATACTCTCGGTGGTTCGCCATTGCCTCCCGAGAGGTGAATCAAGTTCCTACTCGTCTGCAACGATCCAATAAAAGGGGACGGTGGAGCCTGTTTTGGAAACTGGTGGCCGATAGTCTGCTTAGCAGACTAGAAGAGCTGGAGGATTTCGGTACCCCATGCCAAACACATGCTGATAACTTCGTCGTTGTCATTTCAGACAAGTTGAAGGATACCGAAAAGGGATTCATTCTCAGGCATTGAGGACGGTTTAGTTTTTTAACGGTACATCCTTCTGCTACACCTTTTTTAGATATCCCCGGGGATGTTATTGAAAACGTTACTGGATAGTGATCCGTAATATTAATCCTTGAAATAGCAGATTTTGAGGTTGCGAAGACATCACGTGAGGACTTGACCATGATGTGGTCTAGACAACTATTTCCTCTCTTGGGTACATTTATCCAGCTAACACAACCAAGTTCATGCAAAAAATTGTTATATTCAGCTATTTGTGTGTCACCATTTGCCTCTAACAGATTTAGGCGTGAACAATGGACCGGTAGTATAAACATACGAGGGGTAAACACAGATTGGTCTCATCGGTGGAATGTGAACCTCATTAGTCACTGATCGAGCTAATCCGGTGGAATCCAATGCTGCCCGTGGAAACATGGTGCTTCAGGGGACTGAAAGTGAACCCTTCCAAAACACACATGATACCCTTCTCGCACAAGAAGATACAAATGGACAATTGGGACGTCAGCCCCTTCGATGAAAGGCTGCAAATATACAGGGTGGAGAATTATCTGGACGTAGTAATAGACGCAAAACCTTTCTGGAATGTAGTGTTACTCAAAAGGGTCTGTGAGAAGGCGAAGCAACCCTATGATGGTACGCAGGGTCTAGTGCGGGTGGTGGAGAGGCTTTCAGGAAACCATTCATCATAGCCTTTCTGGTATCCACCTATCCAGCTAACTCAGAGAGAACACCATCGTTAGAGATCCACAAAAAAAGGTTGAGAAACGAAACCTCGATCCTTGACCTAACCCAGTGGTTCGCAAACCGCAGTGATGAGCACATGGAGGGGGGAGCACTTTCCCAAAAAATTAATAGGGTTCAAGGTTAATGTATTATTAAATTAACAGGGTTACTCTTGAGTCAGGAAAGGGAACTCTCAGAAAACCCAAAAGAAAGTTTATCTTTTTCTTTTAATGAATTTTTTCTTTTTAGATAGTATTAGATTCTAATGATTTTTTTTTACCGACGGAATAAATATGTTAGTTGAAACCCTCGATATAACTTACTATAAATCCTCAATATCCTAACTTATTTTAGAGCGGATAGCTCGGAGTCTTGCTAGGGTTGCCATGGCCTATAAAAGTTTTAGAACCAATTCACTTCGACGGTGATATTATATGGGAAGTGACCCTAAAGTGCGAGTGTCTTGTATTCCCAAGTGTGGGTGTGTTCCAAGATTTGAAGTTGAAATAGTTATAAGTTTCTCTGGATTATAGACCCAAACGACTACACTATGGACTCCTTACAATGCCGCGCGCCAGAGCAGCTATGGAATCCACCAAGGACCCTCATTATGAGCTCAGATCGGTTTAGGATTATCTAGGGATTCCAATTCAGGTAGAAAGATCAAACAGAGCCAAACCATCGAACTGATCGAGCCATTGAGCAGCAGGCCGAGAGGGCAGGGATCGGGAGCCAACCCTGCTT
Organism: Pilophorus perplexus; assembly: GCA_955831195.1. Classification (NCBI taxonomy): domain Eukaryota; kingdom Metazoa; phylum Arthropoda; class Insecta; order Hemiptera; family Miridae; genus Pilophorus; species Pilophorus perplexus. The sequence continues at coordinate 20,697,582 of OY037008.1, forward strand.
TTGCTGTATACAGCAATGTATGTAAATACATACATGTAAACGATCTGGGTACCTACCACAGTTTTCCCGTCGTATTGGTTAGGCCAAGGAACGGCCATATTATTTTCCTAACACCTCCTTAGTATGAACCCCAATATCTCCCCCTTAATTCGTAAATGATCAATTGTCAGGGGATAAGGAAAACTCAGAAATAATTGTTTTTTTTTTACCATTAGGGCACATACGTTGTTTATTCAAATGTTCTCAAAAATATAGGACATTTTCACATAGAAACAACTATCATGAATTGAACGTACAAATAGCTACTCAATAACAATCTTATTTCAAACCAAAAACCCAGGTCTGAGTCAAAAACCGACTGATTAATTTTTTCGGGTTTTGTCATCTCAAGTAGGTGATCGCGTCACAACTGAAAGCTCACAACTTCTTTAGGGTCTCAACAGAAAGCTTGATGTATGAGGGGCTGGTACAATACGATGTCAGTAATAAAGTACTGCTTACCAGAGTCGGAAGGACAAGACCCTGTACGCCGGAACACGTCCATCCAGGCTCGGGTTCCGGCCTTTGGGGGAAAAACTGTAAGGGCATAATACATACTGGGCTTTAAGCGTGGCTCGTGTCGTCCTCTACGAAGTCGTAGGCCTCTTCACGGGTGACGCACTCGACGTGACTCACCTGAAAATAGACGCGGCATTGGCATTGGCACACCCTCACACACAACTTATTCAAACCGACTTATTGAGTACCGACTTTGTTCCGGAATTTGACGCCGTAAAACTTGTTGGCGTGTTGGAGGAGTTCGGGCCTGAAAGTGGTCGTGATGAACTGGGCATCACCAGCCATCTTGTGGATCATGTCAGCCACAGCTTTCCTGTGTTGAGCGTCCAACGCCTAAAAAAATGCCAACGTAGGAATTAACACTGAGTCCTCTCTGTCATTGGCCATCTAAGCTCAATTATTTCATCTGTGTGTCCTCTGATGTAACGCCAGCGGTTTTCCTACCTGATCGATTTCATCGAAAAGGTAGAATGGGGCGGGGTCGCACTTTTGTATGGCGAAAATGAGTGCGAGGGCCACGAGGGACTTTTGCCCTCCTGAGAGTTGATTCATTTCCCTCATTTCGCCGTGCCCGTTGAACGACACTCGGATCATAACTCCACAGAATTGGTCCGAGTCCAAATCCTAAAAAGAATAGAACGTCAGCAGGCTGTTTCCTCAGAGAGTTGCAGGATTAAAATCAAGGTCATTTCGTGATAAAAATTAAAAAAACGCTGCCACGTGGGTCATAGCACATAAGTAGCTTCCTTGCATATTGTACGAAATGTTGAAAGAATTTTTCATCAAAAGGGTACAAGTTATGGCTAGTTTTCGAGGTAGAGGTTGAATAAAGCTCCCCGTTATTTTGTCCTTAATCGTAACATTATTTTCAATGAAAAATTCGTCAAATATAAAAGGCATCCTTACCGGGTTGTGGTCCAAATGCTCATCGCCGTCAGTCGTCTTCATCACCAGCTGGGCGTGTCCTCCAGGGACGAGTTCTTTGAAAACTTGTGAAAAGTACATCGAAACCTGTTTGAACATGAACTGAATGGCTTCGCATTTCCTCTGCTCCAGTACTACCATCAACTCTTTGATTTTTTCGTCTCTGCACAATAAAAAAAATGAGGCGTTGGTGAAGTACAAAATGGGCTACTTTCATGAAGCAGGCAATTGACACTATCTTACCCTCGGTCCAATTCCTCTTTACGTTTCATGAGTTTCTCCTTTTGGTCTGAAAAGCTCATAAATTGATCGAGAGCTTTCTTGTTGACGTGGCTGTACTTCTTCAGGTGACTGTTCGCTTTTTCAAGCTCTTTGAACAGCTGGAAGGTTAAGAAGACTTTTGAAAATGAGTTGTGTTGCGACAACACCTCAACATCTATATAACTAGCAATACTGTGTCAATTTCATAGGTACCTGGAAGTACTAGCTAAACTCGGGAATCCGTCTAAATAAAAAAGACGAATTCAGACGAAGTAAGTAGATTATTTCCACGATAAAATAATAAATATATTTGAAGACGCGTTTCGGTTTATTCGACCATCATCAGTACTACTCATGATTACATGATCATCAGTCTAATCAACCGTACACAAGTATATGCGCCATTTTATTGTGGAAATTGACTATGTACATAGTCTGAAATCGTATTTTTTATCGTGTACATAACTGACAACAAAAACTCCAGGCTTTAATTGGAAACAATGTGTCTTGCGTTCGTTTAATTTTCAATAGGTACTGTTGTTGGAAACTTGTTGAGGGTCAGTCAAATAAGACGAGATTTTTTGCCGTCAAAGCGTATCAATACTCATGAAAAAGAGAGCTCTGGTCCAGTAAAACCCACGTCCACCGCCTTGACTATCCATTCTAGGGAGGCTGGACATAAATTTCAATTTAATAAAGCCAAGATCATTGGTAAAGAACCCATCCTTTTCAAGCGGGAGATATTGGAAATGATCCATATTGAACGCAACAAACATCAAACAGTTAACTTCAGAACAGATGTCAATCACCTCAGTAAATGTTACTCTGACTTAATCCATAAAGAGAGACCGCCGACATGAAACCGTTAACGCCTAATTACCTGCTCACCGACCAACCCTCAAACCTTACAAAACGTCGGCATCCTTTGAGTTCTGTTTACCACTTTCTAAAGGGGGGGGAAAAAACCCCCCACCATCGAAAATTGTCAGTTCCTTCTTTATTCTGCATCCTACATATTATTTAGTATATTTGTACGACAGCGACGGCTCACATCGTGTGCTGCCCTTTTTCCTGCACTTGTAAGTACCTGTATAAATTTTTTTCTTAAAACTTCTCAATTGTTAAATTCAAAGTATAAATTCGTGTTTTGTTCATTTCATTAGGCCCTGATGATAGGAGAATATATCTCTTGAAACGTCGGCAAAAAATCTCGTCTTATTTGACTGACCCTCAACAAGTTTCCAACAACATTAATTGAAACGGTCAACATCACCATCAACTATATTTTCAATACTGTGACTGGTGATCTTAAATGCTTGAATTCGGAAACTCAAGAATAAAATTTTAACGCTGATTAAGTTCCCCCGTTGTCAACAGTTGGTAACTTTAGAATTAGAAAAAGGAGAATCAATTCAATAACTGACAACTATATGACCTCTCAATACGCCCTGAACTACTCACATTTTTGGACGTGTATGACATGTATTTGTTGACCATTTCAGGAGATGGCATTGATCCGAGTTCCTGTATTTTGGCAGTGCACTCTTGTATCTTCTGCTGGAGCATCTGCTGCTTCGATGCCACTTTCGACAAATCCTTTGTGTCGGCGTCTCTCTTTTCCTGAGCTTCCTTTTCTTTGAGCCTCCACTTTTCCACTTCGTCTTGTTCGGCCTTTTGCTGCGGAAGACAAACATTGAAAGACGAAGAAAGATGGGAAGGCAGTCATCGCTTGCGATTCTCCTAAAAATTAACCTATACTAAGTACAGGTTAATTTTCGCCCAAGTACCTATAGGTTAATCGCCCATCGCGAAAGTCTTTGGCCATGGGTGATCTAAGATTTTGACAGACCTCAATACGTTTCCAAAAAAAATCAGCTTGCGTACAAGTCGGCAACTCAGACATTTTCAATCAGGTAGGTGGCACTTATGGGCGATTTCTATTTAGGCTTGGCGTTTTCAACATGCACCATGAGAGAAGGTTCGGCAGTTGAAACTAACCCGCCTGACGGCTTCTTGAACTTTTTTCTCGCACGACTTGAAGTCCCGGTTCAATTTTTCCAGCCTTTTTTCGATACCTTGCAGCTCAAGCCGGCTGTTGTCCAGAGTTCTCTTCCGCTCTTCGACAGATATCTCCTGAAGAGCCTGTTAACGAGCGAAACGTTAATATCACTTCTGGTGGAAAATAAAACATTGTGGGAGCTCAAGACCTGGCATTACCTGAATAAGTTCGTCTTTGCGGCGAATCAGGTTGTTGGTGAGGAGATTTTCCAGTTTGTTCTTGTCAGCTTCGAGCTTCATCCTAGTAGAGAAAGCAGATTTGTTCTCTTGAGTTAATCGACGGATGTCGTCGTTTAGCTTGTCCATTTCCCGCTGGTCGGCCGCCGACAGTTGCTCCAAAAGATCCTAAGGATAAAGGAAAACGTGAATGAGAGAGGGAGAGAGAGAGAGAAAGAGAAGAGAAACGTAAAAGCGGACAAATCCGGCAACACTGACTTGATGAAGTTCAGACTCGAGCCCTTGTTTGGTGCTTTGCATAGCTTCCAAGTTCGACACGCACTGTGCCAAGGAGCGTTCTTTGGGGGCGCGGTACCTTTCAATGGAGGACAATTCTTCTTTCATAAGACGAATGTCGCCTTTAAGTTTGTCGAAGTATCCTCTGTAAAAATTATTAATCATAGTAGGCCAACCACGCCTGAACGCTTACGCTAAGAAAAAGTAGGGAAGGGTAGCTTTAAAGAGGCACAGAAAATGAACCTATGAACTGTTCATGATCGACAACACTGTGACTTCTCAAACGAACGGCCTGTGTAAAATAATTAATTACATTGCCCTGTCCAATTGTGAACAACGAGCCTCATGTTGATAACCCTCCTCACCCCAGCAGGGAATAGCCCCTGACAAGTGCGCGTGCGCACAACTGGAGGAGAACAGCGTTTTGGTTCATTTCAATCCCAACTCTCCTTGAGGCTCTACTTCGAGACGACTAGCTCCGGTTTTCCAACCGCTAGCATGGAGTAACTAGTCCATGCATAGATTCACCGCTACCTCCCAAATACTCAACTTGCCTCATTAAAAAAATTTCCCTATCATTCCTCACAAGTTTCCCTTCCTTCACACTTTCTGAATACCATGTTTTTGGTGGCAATTTGTAGAAACGTACGATGATTTTATTTTATTCATCTTTATCTCGTGCATTTCCAACGGGTTTGAAGGAGATTTGGCTACAATTAGGAATGGAAGTATTTCTGATTTTAATTTACTTATTTTTTATTTTTTATATTTTTTCATCGATAGAAGGAAGCTTTCATTCGCACGAATTTATAGAATTTATGAAAAATTTCCATTGTAATTTTCGACGGAAACCAGCGATCAGCTCCCATTGGTCGAGGATTCGCCAAGTTGGCCACCATTAAAATACACTGCCAAGGAGATGGCACAGCAGCTTCCTCGTTACAATCAAAGTGACACCATCATAAAATGCGCTGAGCGTACCCCTGATTCAATCTTAATGAAACTGATAGGGGACCATCTAGAGCTATACGCACACAATTCCTGAAAATTTGATTGAAATCCGATCAAAATTGTGGAAGTTATGCCTGTTTAAAGAATTTCACGTTAGCGCATGCGCAGAGCGTACCGCTGATTCAATTTTTTACCCAAAGCCTGGGTAATCATCTACGGCACAACCCGCGTAATCCCTGAAAATTTCATCAAAATCGGATCAATATTGGCTGAAATCCCCACTCCTTCCCTTCTTAAGGGAAGGAGAGGGGGTTGAAGGAGGGGAAAACGGAAAAAATCCTTGAGGGCGCTCAACCTATCTCAGAACGTACATCATTTTTGAATTTCTCGAGAGTTTCAAGAATATATATATATAAATTACGTTCGCGCATGCGCAGGGAGTACCACTGATTCAATCGTGATGAAACTGATAGGGAACCATCTAGGGCTATATCCACACAATTCCTGAAAATTTGATTGAAATCCGATCAAAATTGTAGGAGTTATGGCTGTGGCAAGGAAATTACGTTCGCGCATGCGCTGAGCGTACCGCTGATTCAATCGTGATGAAACTGACAGGGTACAATCTAGAGCTATACGCACACAATTCCTGAAAATTTGATTGAAATCCGATCGAAATTGAGAAAGTTATGCCTGTTTCAAGAATTTCACGTTAGCGCATGCGCAGAGCGTACCGCTGATTCAATTGTGATGAAATTCGTATGGGACCTCAAGGAGCCTGATCCGCATAATCCCTCAAAATTTGAGCTAAATTCATTCAAAATTGTGGAAATTATGGCTGTAACAAGGAAATGCGGACAGACCGACAGACCGACAGACACGGAACCAAATTTGTTCAGTAGGCTATGAAACGCAAAATGCGAGTGGAAATTTTAAATTCGGACAACAAAAAATTTTTTTCTCCCGAAAGTGAACACAAGGCTTCCGCTGCTTCGCAGACTCGGAAGCAAAAAGTAAAAACGAAGGATCAGTCTTTGAGGTTACCCACACATAAAATCAATGTAAGTTTACTACTACTAAGTAAACACGGCCATTTTCGCGTTACTCCACTGTCACTAGTGCCAATCACCAAGAAAATCAAGAAAAAATAATTTTATATATGAAAAAATCTATCTATGGTGAGAAACTAGCCGTCAAACCGGAAGGGACGTATGTGACGTCACTCACAAGCCTTTTTGAATCGACCAGAACAACTTAAGATGAATAATATCCATCTAAAGTAATTCATCATCATGTAATCTATATTATAGATTACATGAAAGAATTATTGCCACAAAAATTACGTATTTTAATCTTTTGAACTTCTAACAACATGACTTGACTTACTTACTTGACTTATTTCCTGTGACTCCTAAGAGGAGCATAGGGCCGCCTAACAACATGGCACAGGATGATTTAACCCGAAATTCAGGTGCATGTCCATTCCGAAATACTGATCATCAAAATTAACTTGGACAACTTGAACCAGGGGTTGAAATTGAGTGATTTTGGTTTATTATTCTTGGAATAATACACCTATGTAATCGCGACGGAGGTCGACGACTCCGATTGGCCTCAAAATTTGACATTATCCGTTTGAAAAGGTCTAGATTCCAAAACCGAAATGTCCGTCCGCCGTACGCCGTCCGAGCCGTTTTGGGCAGTAAAATTTTTTTTTTAATCTGAAATTTTCTTACAAAATTTTTTTGATGACAGAATTAATAATAGGACATGTAAACTATATCAAAGAATAATAAACTCTTGAGTAAAAATTGCAGCCTTTTATCTACGGGAATCGCTCAAAATCAAAATTTGAGTTTTACTTTTCAATCTGAAAATAATGTTTATTTTTTGAGTTTGATTTTTCCGATGATTATTTATCGTTCAATTTCGTCAATCCATTGAGGATATACTAAATATTTCCTTTGAAGATATTTTGGAAGAAAAATTGGTGACCCCCATTTAGGTAACAAACAAAAGTAAAACTCACTTGGCTTTGCTATTTTTCGTCTCGGTTCTCTGCATGTCAGAAACAATTTGTGTGATCGAGGTTTCCGTTGTGCTCAACTGGTCTCTCAGTTGTATTAGCTCCGTTTCCGACACCTTGATCTGGGATTGAAGATCCGTGCGGTTTTTTTGGATCTCGAGCTTCGACCGCATGTTTTTGAAATAACCTCCCGTCAGGGTACCTTTTGACGACACCTGGAAAAACGGGTGAAACTAATAAATTGAGCTCTACAAACAGGAGGCGTTTTGACGAGAGAAACTCACTTGATCCCCGTCGATAGTGATGCAATCCAAATTGTACTGTTTGGACATGTCTGTGGCCACCTCCAGGTTACGGCAGATCAGAGTTTTGCCAAATATGTACTTCATGGCTTTGTCAAATTTATGCTCGTAAGTGAGCTTGCTGACCATAGCTATGGCGTTCTTGATAAAACAACATTAACATTTAGAGGTAAGCTCCCAATATGAACTCATCACGACCCGAATTAAGAACCCACCTCGGATGCCGGGTAGCGTTGGTCCTTGACAGTTAACCGGTTCCTCGGCATAAATGTAACCTCACCAGGGAGGTTCTGCCTATTGATTTCTTTCAGAATCTGAGTACCGATGCTGTCCGATTCTACAATGTGATAGAACAACCTGCCAAAACAAAGAGGGAAAAATAAAATTCACAACTTCGTTTTGGTTTATTATTCTTGGAATAGTACACCTATGTTTTCGCGACGCGGGTCGACGACTCCGATCGGCCTCAAAATTTGACATTATCCGTTTCAAGAGGTCTACATTCAAAATCCGAAATGTCCGTCCGCCGTCCGCCGTACGCCGTCCGCCGTCCGGGCCGTTTTGGGCAGTAGGAATTTTTTTAAAAATCTGAAATTTTGACAAAATACTTGGTTTACCATCTAGTTGTGCCCGCAAGGTTTTCAGTCCGATCGCCCAAACCCGTGGGGCGCTATGGGGCTATAATGGGGCTACGGGAGGGGTTTTTTGAAGGCTTTTAGCTATGGGATCGAGTTAGGTGTCGTTTTCGAAGTATTTTTGGACGTAGAATCCATTTTTTGGGGTTCCGGAACGATCTGATTTCACTGGGGCGATCTTTAGGGCTTTCATGGGGCTAAAAATGGGATTTTTGAAGGATCCCAGGATGTTAAATATTTTTTGAGTGAAAAATACAGAATTTTTGAAAAAACACATTTTTGAACAAAAAATCCAAAAAAAAAAATTTTTTTTTGAAATAAAAAAAAAAAAAAAATTTTTTAAATTTTTTCATTGACAGAATTAAATTTCTGCACAAGTAACCTATATCAAAGAATAATAAACCCTTGTGTAAAATTTGCAGCGTTTTGATGCTTTTGATTGATATAAATTACCTGTTGCCGGCGGTGACTTCAACGGCGGTATGGATGGATGAGTCACAGTCAAAGTTTTCAATGACTTGGCCGTAATAACAGTCGGCGAGCTCTTTATAGGAGCCACCTCGTTGTTTGAAGGTTTCCAGGACTTTTCTCACACTATCGCGCCCGTTCAAAATCGGCTGAAACGCGAAACAATAGATGCTAAATGAGGAGAGAAATGGTCTTGAGATAAACATTGGTGACTGGACACTCTTTAACATAAGATGTTACAGATTCAGTGAGGTTCATAACTGATTCTTGTGGTTGGCTGACTCGTGAATTCGAAGCCAGCTGACTGGCGGTAGTAACTGGCTTCATGTAAACACTACTGGCGTCCAGTAAGTCACGCCAGCTCAGTACTTTTGAAGGTGGGGGCAACTGGACTGGACCGCCTACTGGCCTCGTGTAAATGCGGCTTTACTTCTCGTCAGCAGTTTAGACTGGTGAGCGAGGAGACGTCCATTGACGTAACGCTCCAAGATAGGGCTTTGATACTGAGGGAAACTGAACGAGGGCGAGTGTCGTCCTTCACATCAACTGGAAATGAGCATGATGAGTCCTTGACCACCGCAGTTCAATATTCGACTGACGGAAGCCTGGTCTGTCTGGCAGTGCTGGGCTTGCCGCTGTCACTGGTATGTCCATGTTAGCATCCAAGGCGGTGGGCCTGGGGAGCCGCAGTCCGCGAGTGGGGCCTCTGGGCAGGGGATCCTCTGGACACGGAGGAAACCCATTCCAACCTTTCAGGCGGCTCATTGACTGAACAGTACAGGTTTAACGGAGCCCCGAGGAAGCATCTAGAGAAGTTGCTTTCCATGGGTGTAGGACTGGAAGCATAGCTTGCAGAGGCCAACCAGCCAGCGCAAATCAAAACAAATAAAGTAATAAACCAAGGGACCGTTCACCGTCTGCACACTCTCCTAAGGACAGCAAGAGGAAGAGACCAGGTACATCCTCGGAATCTGCAGAAGCCAACATATTATCTTCTCCGGAGGCGTTTATATCCCCAAGGGGAGGAGTGACGCAATTAGTTAGAGAGCACCATGAATTCCGACGCTAATCCTACTCTATAGTTGTCAGTGCGAAGTACTCCCTAACGTGCATCTCTATCTCACTCAGTAACACTGATTTGCACATACCTTCCCAGCCATACTGCGAAGAGCCTGATCAGATTTGGCTAATTCTTCTTTCAACGAGGTAAGCGTATGCTGAAGTTGGTTCTCTTTCCTCCAAAGTTCACTGGAACACGACTAACAAACGTAAGAAACCTATTTTGGCACAACACTCAACAATAATAAAAATCACTAACTTCCTCGAGCTCTGATGCTGGTCCTTCAACTTCTTCTGCTCGTAATGTTGTTTATTATACTCGTCGATGGAGATTCTTTGATGTTCCAACTCGGCAGTTTGTTCCTAAAACAATCAGTTCTTTAGAGGAGCTACAATGGTACATACCAACAAATAAGGACCGTCACTTACAGTGATCTTCTTCTCAAGTTGAATTTGCTTGTCGGCATCTTTCTTCAAATCTTCAGCGAGTCGCTCTCGATGTTCAGACTTGTCTTTAATTTGCTTGTTTAGCGATCTGAAATTGTTTAGTATTAAAGTTGACACTGGTCTGGTTAATACGGATAACTAGTATAACATTGCCTCGATAGTAGCCTAGACAAACTTGAGTTCGCGTTCGATCCACTGATCCCTATCGCTCCTGGACGTGAACTGATTGCCTCGTCCTTGCTTGGCATAGAGCTCCTTGCGTTTCTGCTCTTTCAAGGCCAACCTAAAAGAAAAAAAAAACACCATTGTTACCACTGGTCTCCTTTGGCATACCCAACAAACAGTTGTCAAACAATTTGGGAAAGGAGCGTCCCAGTGGTAAGGGAATCCATATTCTGCCACAGCCCGACACTCACTTCCTATCAATCACATTGTTGGTAAAATGCAATTCAACTTCAATATTGAGAATAGCAACGACCTTTTGGTTTATTATTCTTGGAATAATGTACCTACCTATATAATCGCGAACGAGTTCGAAAAATCTGATCGGCTTCAAAATTTGACATTATAGATTCGAAAACGCTGCAAATTTTACACTAAGGATTATAATTCATATTATAATTGATATCCCTAGGTTAACTGTGGAAAAATTAATTTCGTGTCAATAAGAAAATACTTATGAAAAATGTTTTTAAAAAATTCCCGTACAATACATGGAGAGGTGAGGGACCTCGAAAAATAGATTATGCGTCCCAAATTATATGTATTACTTTGAAAACGACACATTAATTGGCCTCCTGGGAACTTTCAAAAATCCCATTTGTAGCCCCATGAAAGCACCATAGTGAAATCGGATCGTTCCGGGAGCCCCAAAAAAGGATCGACGTCCAAAAATACTTCGATAACGACAGCTAAATCGAAATCATAGCCGAAAACCTACAAAAGCCCCTCCCGTAGCCCCTATTTAGCCCCAGAGCCCCACGGGTAATGGCGATCGGGCTGAAAACCTTGCGGGCACAACTAGATGGTAAACCGAGTATTTTGTCAAAATTTCAAATTTAACAAAATTCCTAGAGCCCAAAACTGCTCGGACGGCGGACGGACATTTTGTTTTTGGAATCTACGTGTCTGAGGCCAGATGGGATACGGTCGGGGGTTGGCTGGCCCCCTAGTCTATAACTAATAAACCCTCGTGTAAAATTTTCAGCGTTTTTGAAATGGTTTTGCTTTAGCTATCTCGCTCATTTATGAGTTTATAAACTAAACGCATTCCACAATTTATGGGAAAGGAATTGGCCTTTTATCAAATCTTCAAGTTGGAATTACTAACCATATTGAACAATTTAAAATCATCATCAGTAAAAAGACCCCAATTCACAACGCATGCTGTGGGCGCATATGTGAAGAACACTGGAATTCCTTTCTTAATGGTCTGGGCAAGTAGAGGTATGGAGTACCTAATAGGTTCCATACGGTCTGTACAAACATGCCCCGTTTGTCCGGTCAAATCGGTTCAGAATATAGCAAATGTGCATCAACTCACTCCCTATTGCAGTCTTCCTCTTTCCTCTTCTGAGCTTCATACTTGGGTTTCAACTCCTCCAGCTCCGCTTCCCGCTGGGCGATCGTCTCGTTCAACTTGACCAATTCTTGTTCGGCTCGATGCTGCACATGTCATGTCATGATCACACATTAAGCTTAAATGCCCCCCCACCATAGTGAGAACTTTTTCAGCAGATCTCAACACTACGCCCATAAGTTTTATGGGCTCAAATTTACTTGGATGATTACTCCTAAACGCCTGCAATAATTGTCAATTATTTTCGTTACTAATATTGCTCAGAATGATCATACTATGATAATATCATCAATAATATAGGCAAAGACAATATTATTGTCTTTGCCTAAAATGATGTTTTTGACAGGGAGGAAAGTAATTAGGATTTTTAATTTCTGTGTTTTAAACTTTCCATTAAATGGAAGAACACAGACAAATTTGAGACCCTAGATTGAAAAATAAGCTTGTGTTTTATAATAAAACACATTTATAAAAAAATTGCTTAGTCACCTTGCTCTTGTCGTCCCCTTGAACTTCATCCGTCAAATCCTTGATGGTCAGCTCCAATTTGGTTTTGTCCTTCAAAAGCTGCTGCTGCTCCACGCTCAATGTTTCTCTCTCCTCTTTAGCAACCTGAACTTCCTTTTTGGTGTCTTTAAGCTTCTTGGTCGCTGATTTTGCAGCGTCTTGGGCATTCTTAAGCTCCGTCGCCAGTTTCTTCTGAACCTCGTCGTAGTTGCTGATCCGCTGCTCCAACTGGAGAGATAGAAAACAAGCAACAACTCAGACACCTACCGTCTGAAAAGAAGTAAAAATGAAACATGGAGTATGAAAATACCTCGTCCAATTTTTTCTTGTTGTCTTTCAAGTCTCGATCGTGAATGCAATACTCCAACGAACGTCTCATTTTATCCCACTTCTGATATTCTTTCAGTTCTTCTTTTTCTTCTTCAAGCGTCTTCAAACGCTCTTCGATTGTTCGCAAAAACTCGTCGATTTTATCCAATTTACCCTCAGTCTCTGAAAATTGGCTAGCAATTAGGAAAAATTAGAAAAGCCAAGAGAATTACGGGGAAAATGGCTGTTTAAGGAACCTTTCAAGATAGCAGTGGACTCCTCTTTTCTTTCATCGTAGACCCGAGTACCTGCTACTTCTCGGAGAAGTTTGAGCCGATGTGAATCTGGTGCTGTGGCAATTTGATTGATCTAAACAGACACCAAAGTTCAAATAAATATTTCGCAGTAGTGCCACATATGCAGGTAAGTACTAATTTTACGACGGACCTTTCCTTGTTTGACGATGTAATATGGGTTCGAACGCGAGAATCCAGCCGACTCCAGGAGGTTCATGACATCAGTGCGGGGAACCATTTTCTTGTTAAGGAAATATTGATCTTTTTTAGCGCCAATGACGCGACGCAAAACGCATTCATCCTTGTCGATCTAGAAATGAAGCAGACCAGCAAAATTGAATTTAATACAAACACCCTTTTTATTGTATGGGTGACAATGTATCCTCCTGTGTAATTGGCAACACTGCATGACGGCCATTAGGGGTGTTTATGGTCCGGTAGTTTCAATATCGAATCCTTGAAATAGAAGTTTCAATGAGAGCCATCGTGTTCATTTTCCATTTATAGGGTAGGGAGGACTGGAAGAATGGTCCCCCTGGAGTGTGGTACACAAACGGTTCAGAATGAGTAGTAGGGCCGCACAGTCCGCAGTTCATGTGGATGTACGCGGAACCGCTAGACAGGAGGACTACACGACACCAAACCAAGCTATATGCGTATAAGAGTATGCATGGCTGTGAGTGAGAGGAGGGCCCTCAAGAATAATAATATGTAGAACTATGCGCCGAAGATTATTAATCTTCGGCGCATAGTTCTACATATTATTATAGATAGCCAAGCCGCCCTGAAATCACTAGCAGGAACGTCTAACAATTAAAACTGGTACTTGACAGCTGAGAGGCCATAAGATGGGTTAACAGACGCCTTACCCTGGGATCAGAGGACCAAGGTGAGGTATTGACGCAACAGGACCTTGTAGGAGGGCTATTAATAGTAGCTATTAATCAATTGAAACCTACTACTACAGTAAACTCCGAGAGGCAGCCAAGTTGGTCAACAGTTGGGGTGGGGAGCCCTTCAGGAACCCATCCATCCAAACCTCTCTGGCATCAATTCTAATCTAATTAAATGCACATAACATTAAATTTTAATCTTAAGGCCCATTTACTGTTTGAAAAAACATTCACACTCATTCAAACGGCCTGAGCATGCCATGTGATCGACGCAAACCCAAATACGTTTTCATAGCTCAGATATGACAGGATCTAACGGTGCTCTAAAACTCCTGGTTCCATTGGTGGTGGGGGGGGGGGGGGGGGGGGTAATAATACACCTTTTTAATCGCGACGGAGGTCGAAAATTCTGATCGATCACAAAATTTGACATTATCCGTTTCAAGACACGGAGATTCCAAAACGCTGCACACATACACAAGGGTTTATTATTCATTGATACAGGGTAATTTTGCGAAATATAATTCTACGTCAAAAAGAAAATATTTCTGGAAAATGTTTTTAAATAAATCCGTCTTAACAATGTTCGGACAGATGGTGGAATCTCGAAAAGTGGATTATGCGTCCAAAATTACTCAGAAATTATTGGACCTCCTGTGATCATTCAAAAATCCAAATTGTAGCCCCACGAAAGCCCCAAAGATCCCCACGGTGAAATCGGATCGTTCTGGGACCCCTACGGGATTCTACGTCCATGTATAATTTACAAAACTACACGATTAAACTGAATGAGAGGGGATTACTTTACTATACTTACTTACTTTACATGGGAAAACGAATGGTAGAGAAGTCGCGGCCCGCCAGGGCGGAACGACGGGGGTGGCTGGCGTAGCCAGTAGGGGATGTCCCCCAAGTAATATTATTAAAGCCAAACAAACAAGAGGCCTATTCTTTGATTTACTCTCACTACAGCACTCTTTCAATTTAAACCCATTCGGCAAGCGAATTGGACAATGAATATACCCTAGTGTCGCCTGTCACTTACCACTCTGAGTGCTCCATTTGATAATAAGCCACCAGGCTTCCGTACCTACTTAGTGACCCCCTAACCTGAGTGAGTGTTTTGATCCAATATTATTATCGACAATATTAATTATTGTAGATAATTTACAATTATTGTAGTTCTCCAATTATAACAGTAAATAATTTACTGTAAATAAATATAACAGTAAATAATTATTATTTACAATTTCGCTCTACTTGACTATTTCCTACATCGACTCACTGGCAAACGGTTGTCGGAGTTGTCAAAAATTATCTCCACATAAGCTGTGACAACGCGGGGTCCCGTCCCTTCGTGGAGCAGGGCCTGTCTCTGTTCAGGTCTCAGATGAGAAAATTCGTCGCTCAACACGAACTGGATGGCTGTGGAAAGAAATCAATCAATGTGTTTTTTTTATTGCCAATGCCAAACTGACAAAGCAATCGCCAGACATAATGGACTTGAAAAGTAAACAATGATAGCCCACTAATAATTAGTGTTATTTCGCAGTTCAGTTCCGGCAGTTTAGAACCATTTAACGCATGCACACCAGGTCTTTTACAAGCCTAGTGAGTGGGGTTGAATGAGCTATATAAGCATTTTTTCGGTTTATTGTAATAATTACAATAAACCGAAAAAACTCAATTATTGAAAGCTAGTTCCAAGAAATGACTAATAACGCCCTGATACCGCAAAAAAAAAGTCCAGAGGTACCATTATAGTATGCGACCTACGCTAACTTTACAGATGCAGTATGCGATCTACTCTGCGCCGTGCGACCTACGGTTGTTTTCTTGCTTTCAACGAGAGCTGTTGTTTTATCTGATATCTGATCTGACGAACAATATTTTTACGTGGTATGATCAGAATGGGCAGTGCAACAGTGGACTGGGGTTGTGCCAAATTGTTGAGTTGGTTGGTTTTGGTGTAATTTAGCTGCTGTGTCTGATGTTTGTAATTGGACGGGAAGGAGTGGAAATACGAGTACTGTTTGTGATTGGTACAATTTCTGTAGAGACGTTTGGAGTGATGTGTAAGAGAAACGTGGTAAAATGGGGGTCCAGGAGTAGAGGTACAAATCTACGAGTCCTTATTTCAGAGAAAACGCAAGTATAACAGATGCCGACTTTTACAGAGCGATAGGCAGCCTACTGTTCAGCACTTAGAACGACGACGCTCTTCAATCGGAGTAATTAATTCTAAGGTAACCACCAACAAAAAATGCAACACTTTCAATCATTTGAGGATTCAGTAGTGATCATGGCTTCGGAAGAAGAGGTTGTGCTGGCCGCAGCGGCCTGTGTCATTTTATCAAGTCGCCGTCAACCCACTGAGCGCTGATACTGGGTGCGACCTTTGCTGGAGGCTCGAAATCGGTTCAGTGGAACTCACCTGATGGAGGATCTGATGGAAGACGGGAGAGATCCCCTTAGCGGGGAAATCAGGGATGATGGGAGTTTTAAGAATTTCGCTCGAATGAGCAGTTCTTACTTTGAATATCTCTTCATCGATGTTGCCCGAACTATTGCAAAGCAGGACACCAATTACTATCCATCAACTGATCAGGAGGGCACCCTGAAGGGTGGGCAAGGGTTGTCACAAAGTGGGGGTTAGGTGTGTGTGGACGAGCTTGCAACTTGTCATACAACCATGTTATCTAACTTCCTTTGATCTTTACCGACAACCTGCGGGTAACATGTAACCTGCTATATAACAGAAAAAAAGTTCCACAACACCGTGTTATAAAACATTTTTTCAGTTGAATTTCTAACAAGTTACATAACATTGGTAACATAACTGTTTGTAACACGTTATGTTACTGGTGTGGACGCGCCTTATACTACTTTCGGAAGGTCAATATTACCGCCAAAAGTTCAAACGCTGATTATTTTCATACTCTCTCCTGATTTCCGTAGAGGATTAAAAATTGTGCAGACGGTATAAAAACAAGTATTTTACTCTACAGAATGGGATTCGACTGAAAATACTGCGATTTTCAAACGTAGTTATATAGCCCATTGGCTTCCAGGAATAAAGGCGCTTCTCGTTGGTTTTTATTCTTTTCCCATTCCCGACCACGCTCCAGGCAAGCCTAGCTTCACACTGCTTCCTTTATCATCTAAAGATGATAATATCATACGCTTAGAGTAAGCGTCGACTATCCGTATACAAATTGAACCATCGTTATATCTATATTATGGACGTCTCTTGTCCACATTACGCTCAACAATGCGCAAATTGGGCCCGTACTGTGGCTTTTATCATTGCGAAGAAGCTGGGCGTTGCTTACTATTTGATATGGAACAGTGGTACCAAACGGGCATTTGATCCAAGTGTGGACCCAGCTTCAGAACTGCCAGAAGTGGAGGGGAGGATTGGATTCCTGGAAGCATTCGAGTTTTGATTCGGTTCCAAACGCCCAGAACTATTTTATTAACTAAGTAGTTGTTTACCGATGTGCAAAGTGAAAATTAGGAAGAAATGACTCCTCTGCTGTTATAGGCATTACTAAATAGTGTATTCTGAAAAAATAATTTAGAACTTACAATAGCAGAGGAGTCATTTCTCTCCCTTTCCTTCTAAACCAACTTTATTTTTATTGAACTACGAAGAGCAAACTTTAATGATTGTATTTAGAAGTGATATGGGCGAAAATACGTACCATAGAAGAAATTGCTCTTCCCCGAACCGTTTCTACCCACTGAAACACGAAAACACAAAATTTGTATTATACATTTTTTTGTACAGGTACATTATAACTTGAAGCAGTAGCAAAGAGTTTTGGGTTCCAGCGGTGTAATTCAAATTTCCTGGACACCATCAAAATTCGAGGCTCCTTCCTTGGTGCTCTTCCAATGTGCGCCCCACAGTTCGCCGGGTTCCAAAACAGCCACACTTGTAGTACGAAAATGGTAACGAGAATGTAAAAGGGAATCTTACATTAATTCTGACGAGTAGGCGGGATTCAGAAACCTGAACAAACTTGGCTTTAATCATTCCACCGTGAACCATCAACAATAGTACATGAACCCGCATACTGGAGTGAACACTGAAGCCATTGAACGCTCGTGGCTCGATGCATAACTTATGCAGCATAAGTTATGAGTTTGATAAATTCCCATGCATAAGTTATGATTTTGAAAAAGTCCTATTTGGCCACCTAGGTACTATTGTGGTGGCGAGACATAATATTATTATGTCTCGTTCTTCCTCAACAGCCGACAACAGTAAATATCATCTCTTCATCGCATTCCCGAAAAACGTTAAAGAAGTTTGCCGACCCTAAATTTTTGAAAGATTGGATTTATTATAAGTAACTTATAAGTATCTTTGTTGTGCGAGGCGCCACAAAACAAAACCAAACAAAATTTTTGAAACTTTTACTGCACCAAGTTTACAAACTTATCAGCAATTTACAATTAATGTACACTACCTAATGTATACAATTTACTATTAATGAGGAGCGGGCTGAAATCAAAATGTGAAATTTTCACCAGTCTTTTTTTTCTCTCATTAATAATCTCACCGAGTCCCTTTATTGTAATTATTCTAACTCTGTTCAACCGAATTTCTTCATTTCTTTGAACTTGTTCCCTAGACCATTGTTGTGACAAGGGGACGACCCCCAGCAAGCTCCGAGAGCAGCGCCAGGTCCGCCCTGGGCTGTGGCTCCAAGGTGAGCCGGGGAGCTCCGTAACTGCAGCACTCGGAAATGAGGGACCTCGAAAAATGGATTATGCGTCCAAAATTACTCGGAAAACGACACCTTATTTGAACTCCGGTGATCCTTCAAAAATCTCATTGGTAGCCCCATGAAAGCCCCATAGATCCGCACGGTGAAATCGTATCGTTCTGGGGCCCCAAAAAATGGATTCTACGTCCAAAAATACTTCGAAAACGACACCTGACTCGATCCCATAGCCAAAATCCTGCAAAAACCCCTCCCGTAGCCCCATAGCGCCCCACGGGTTTGGGCGATCGGGCTGAAAACCTTGCGGACACAACTAGTCTATTTTGTCAAAATTTCAGATTAAAAAAAAAGCCCTACTGCCCAAAACGGCCCGGACGGCGTACGGCGGACGGACATTTCGGTTTTGGAATCTAGACCTCTTGAAACGGATAATGTCAAATTTTGAGGCCGATCGGAGTCGTCGACCTCTGTCGCGAAAATATAGGTGTATTATTCCAAGAATAATAATCCAAAATATTCGCCTCGAAAGACTATTTGAAGAGAGGAATTCAGCAGAAAGTATCACAAACTTTTGAGGCCTTCTTAAGGGAAATGAAGGAGACATCCATTCTTGATGCAGTTAACCTGACGAATCTGACGATCTTAAGATTATATGAAATTAAATTACCATGACATGGTACATTGTACATTGTACGATTCACCTTTTATGAAAATTATAATCACACTAAAACATCGTCCATCATTGTGGCACCACATCGTTCGGTGCCAGCCCAAGAAGGTCCCAATTTCAACACTCATTACAATCAGTAAAATAGTAGGTACTGCTGTTCCTCACCAACGACGTTGTGGCCCCTATGGAAGGGTTCGACGATAGTCTGCTCTCTGTAGCTCTTGAAGCCATGAATAATAACCTGAAATAAGAGGAGACAAATTAATAGGTGTTAGACGTTGAAACTCTGAGGAGGCGGATGAACATCGTGTAGCACCAGGTGTCATAGGTCCTATGACTATTTGTAGGGAATACAATTAAAAATGTGCTTCAGAATTATGGTGAAGAATGCGTACCTATTTAATTTACCTATTTCAAGCTGTCTCGAGCTTGATCTCTGATATGATTACTTGATTATGATTCGAGGTAAAAGATATCTGATATGATTACCCTAGAGTAGACTGCTTCACTGCAGTAGGTACTTATATTAACTGCAACAGAAGTTACCTAATACCTACCGAACGGCGTCCACACTTCCATTATTGGAGGGGATAAACTTTGTCTGCAATTTCGTGAATGCCCCCTCGTTAACATTACCCTCTAGAAAAATTCGTCATTCGTTACCTGTTTGATGTACATTTTCCCGGGTGCGTCGATCAATAGAGAGGTCGTGAAATCCTCGAAACCGGAAAACTCTTCCTCGGAGAACTCCGACCGACTTTTTTTTACGATTTAAAAGTTACCCCGAAAAAGAAAAGAAAATGAATCATTGCTAAACGATTTTCACATAAAAACGGCTCAAAAACAATAGAAGATGAGATTATTCACTGGAAGAAAACAAACTTATTGCCGCCATTTTGATGTTGCCTAGAGGTGTATCAATTAGTGGTAGGCCTGGAATCGTGTCGCGGCTACAAATATTCTGTTACTGGAAATCCAGAAGCGTAGCTGCTACAAAAAAAACAACGTTGCCGCATGTGAGTAGGTTGGTTATAATAATAATTATTATAATAATAATTATAATAACTATAATAATAATAACAACCATAATAATAATAATAATAATAATAGTTATAATTATTATAACTATATAATTATTATATAGTTATAATTATTATAACCAAGTAATAAGTACCGTATATTTTGGTATATGCAGATATACCTATTACATATCATGTAATATTATTACAGGTCATGGAGGAAGAAATTTCTTCCTCCACGATTACAGGTTAGCTGGTATACTTGGTATACCTACACAAACCATCTCATGGTTTTATATTTTGGGTGATTATTCTTGGAATAATCACGACGAAGGTTTTTTTAAAATCTGATACGTTAACAAAATACTCGGTTTATCATCTATGGTAAGCGCCAGATGGTGCTCTTTGTGGCTAAACAGGTGCTACGGGAGGGTTTTTTTTAAAGGGTTTAGGCTATGGGTTCGAGTTAGGTGTCATTTTCGAATTGATTTTTCGACGTAGAATACATTTTGGGGGGTCTCAAAACGATCCGATTTCACCGTGGGGATCAAAGGGGGTTTCATGGGGCTACAAATGGGATTTTTGAAGGATCCCAGCAGGTCAAATAAGGAGTCATTTTCCGCTGAACAGCCTGGTTCGCATCCGAGGACGAACACCAATGTTTGACCAAAAGTCAATCACGTGTTGTAATAGGTACCTGTCTTGTCGGCAGACAATTCACCTCTGAACGCAAGTTTATGTGAATCCTTCTATGGAGCAAGAATTTCTAATGCTTTTTCAAGACTTGAAACTTAGTACAGAGCAGGGTCGGCTCCTGCCCCAATTGTGAAAACCAGTTGGTTAACACACAAAAAAACCACTTTACTTTTTTCTTTTTTTTTTAATTTCAAAAATAGCCTCTTAATGTCAAAGAATAATAAACCATTGTGTAAAATTTGCAGTTTTTTTTTCCTTTTTAATTCTTTCAAATCGGTACCTAATTTTTTATTGACTAGGTAGGTACCTACCTCTACGTAGAGCTAATCTAGCTCTACGGAGAGCTAATTTTTGCACAATTTACACCTAAAAATAAGATAGACCCTTCAGTAAAATTTGTTGCGTTTTTTTTTTCTCCATGGTATTTGCCGAGCATCTGGAAAGGGCTGGTGGATAACCAAGTGATCCAGAGACCACTGGGGAACCCCTGCCAGCCTGGCAGTGCTAGGTTCCTCTGGTACCTATCCATAGAGAGGGTCTAGTGAGCCACCCCCTACTGGCTAAAGGCAGCCAACCCCTGATCTCTCTCACCTGGCCTCAGACCTCTTCTACTCGCTTTTCGATAACGAATAAGTAGGTTTTTTATTTTATTAAAGAAATACAAGATGACAGTTTTTTGGAAATCCATTTTCAAATGTGGATTGAGCGAGAAAAAAATGTATGGAAAACTTTACTGAAGAAATAATTTCTCCTCTTCAAATTATTTGAAGCCACACTATTCATTGAAAAAACTAGGACTCTTAATAATTAATTTTAAGAATAATAATGAATTATTCTTGTTTCATGTGTCGCTGTTTGGAGGTTTCTATCAGTAGTTTAATCTGTGGTTTTTATTGGGAAGGGCGAAAAAAAAGCTCCAGAGGCCCGCTGGGGGAAGGGGGGCACTTCATAATTTCTTTATTGTCTCTGAGGGGGTGAGAGAATTTTTTCTTGGAACCGGGACCCCCTTCGCGCGGCGAAGGAATTTTCCGCGACGTGAAGGAATTTGATGGGGGAGGAGGCAAGGGCAGGTGGACACCGCTCCGCGGAGCCCTACTGGGCCAAACTCTCTTTAAAACTCTATTTACATTTTTTTAACAACTTTTTGGCGTTTTTTTTTTCTTTGGTTGTTTTCTTCTTTTGTTTCTCAATAATAAGATAATATCTACTCGTCGAACTGTATTTTTTTATTTTATTTTTTATTTCTGACGTTGAGAAGTACTTAGGTAGGTACCCTAGCATAAAAATTACCCCTCCACCTCAGGCTGGAGCTTTAATAGAATTTCATGCCATGTAGAATATTTAATTAGAATGTTAGATTAGAATTAGAATATTAAATTGGAATATTTAATTTGTAACGGTGCCATTACAATATTTCATTTGGAATTTATTAAATTAAATTTTATAAGAAATGGATTTTATAACATTTATAATTTTTATATTATAGATTTTAGGTGGCCTTTACTGCTACTTTTTCTTAACATTGTAGCTCTGTGAAAAAGTAGCAGTTACTAACGGCCACTCTGGTCCCGACTCATGACGCCGACTGTTCTCTGTGGACATTATGACGTCATAATCGTAGGTTCGAAAGGACTTTCTATCTGGCCCGTTGATTCCACCGTCTCTTATCAGTCCATTGTTTACTTTTCACTGCAATCTGGATGTCCAGAATCCATTTCATTCTCAATTTTCATAAGTAAAATCAAATTTTCACACCGATATTGGACGATTTCCGGCGTCTTTTAGTTAAACCGCTGGAACGTGAACTACTTTTTAGCCATATTGCGTTAAACCACGTAGACATAACGGGAACTTCCCGGTTACGATCGTAATAGTATCACCAACCATTTGAAGGTATTATTCGGGGTGAATTAGGTGATTTTGAACTGTTGCGTGATCCAAATGGATCTGTGGATTTTGGCCTTCATTGCTATTTCATTACACTTCAACCTTCCTGTCACCTCCATCGGTAAGTGATAACACAGAGGTTAGGAATGTGTTGACATTTGTTTGCCGCTTTTTTAATTGTGCGCCGCTGGCGTTGGGAAGTTGCGGATAATTGATGGGTTTTCGGTGAATTTCGGCAATGTTTTCTCATAGTCAAGACAGTTTTACGAGCGACCCGATGTACACCTGCGTGCAGAGGTTCCACGTGAAGAACAATTTCGGGGAAGAGAGACGGAGAGAGCTGAGGATCATCGTCGACTTCACGTCATCCAGACAAACTTCCCAAAACGATTTGCACATCCAAGTGTTGGACGACGACGACCCGTTTTTCTACTACTCCCTCAACCTGACGGAAACCGACTACTTGAGAGTGAAATCCAGCCAGGGACTCCTCGTGGACTTTAGCAGTTTTCCCACACAAGTACTCCGCCTTCTGGAGCAATGCAAGGACCACGAAGGGGGGTCGGCGAAATTCCTGCTCATTTTGGAAGAGGAAGGCCGCGGCGAGTGCTCCAAAACCATGTTCAAAATCGTGGAGACGAACAATTTCAAGCATTTGTGCCATTTGGTGTTGCAACTCGACCATGGCAGTGATGAAGACGTCAAAAACATCATGGTTAGTTCCATACCTATTATTAATTTGTATGTTACTGTTAGGTTTGAGCTACACTTGTTGTGCCCAAGTGAAAAGTGCGTCGCCTAACTGGCCCCAGGCCCAGATGACACCCCCCCAACAATTTTAAGCAAGAACGCTGCAAATTTTACACACGGGTTTATTATTCTCCGATGTAGGTTAATTGAGCAAAAATTAATTCTCTGTCAATTAAAAAGTAGCTAGTAAAAATAGTTTCTCATTTTGAAAAAATATGAAGAAAAAAAAATTGTTTTGTATGTACTTACTATGTTTGGACAGATGTGGGACCTCGAAAAATGGATTATGCGTCCGAAATAATTATTACTCGGACACCTGATTTGATCCTCCCAAAATCTCATGTGTTGCACCATAAAATCCTCATAGATCCCCATGGTGAAAACAGATCGCTCTGGGGCCCTAAAAAATGGATTCTACATCCAAACGTAGCCGAACCCCTTAAAAAATACCTCCCTTAGCCCCACAGAGCCCCACGTTACGTTTTGGGCAGTAGGATTTTTTTTTTTAATCTGAAATGTTGACAAAATAATGTTTACCATCTAGTTGTGCCCGCAAGGTTTTCAGTCCGATCGCCACAACCCGTGGGGCAACGGGAGGGGTTTTGTGAAGGTTTTCGGCTATGGGGTCGAGTTAGGTGTCGTTTTCGAACTATGTATTATTGGACGCAAAATCCGTCTTTCGAGGTCTCACATCTGTTCAAACATCGTACAGGAAAAAATTCAATATTTTTATTTTTTCAAAAATACCTACCTATCTATTTTCTTAATTTTTGCTCAATTAACCTGTATCAAAGAATAATAAAACCTTGTGTAAAATTTGCAGCGTATTTGCAAACATTGACAATTTCCAAATCTTAGTGGGATGATGTGAGGGGAAAAAACCGTATGTTGATTGGTGTAAATTGCATTTAATGAAGTATGCAACTCAAGGCGCCTTTCGCTCCTGCACTTTTGGGTTCAGAGCTCTTCAGGAGTGTTTATTTCTACATATGAAAGTTTAGATTTAATGTTGTTGGAAACTTGTTGAGGGTCAGTCACACAAGTCAGTCAACAAGTTTCCAACAACATTAATTGAAACGGTCAACATCACCATCAACTATTTAGATTTAATATTTACCATTAAGTCAAGCTGCATGTTGGCTTCCTCCTTCAGAGCGCCTCGCAGGGATGGGGTTTGGTGGTCGTTTCTGATCGTTTAATTTTCATATTAATAAAGGT
Organism: Pilophorus perplexus; assembly: GCA_955831195.1. Lineage (NCBI taxonomy): Eukaryota > Metazoa > Arthropoda > Insecta > Hemiptera > Miridae > Pilophorus > Pilophorus perplexus. Next base: position 20,722,281 of record OY037008.1, read on the forward strand.
GTATTAGTTTGGTTTTAATCCGTTTTGTTGGGATTTGGCGATCGGGGGTGGTGCTTGGGTGAAAAAGACGGGAAGGACACCAATCAACATACGGTTTTTCCCCCTCACAACATCCCACTAAGAAAGATGGAAACCGTTTATACCACGCAATTTCCAAATCAGGAATAAGTCCGTAGTGCATAGTTTGACTACGTCTCTCTTTTGACGGCCCCAAATCACAAAGTTTTAACCACACCTGCACGTACGCTGACAGTCCGAAGTCTGTAAAAGTGGGAAGGAAAGCTTGATGTTACGTTGTTAGTGGGTTGCCACTTGCTTTCCTAAAATTTAGCATTTAATGCTTCGTGCCCACCTGTTCCCATGTTTCATTTTTCCTATTGATTTCAGGTGAGGAAGATCAAAGCGTTGAAAGAGCACAAAGCCAAAGCGGAAAAGATCATCATGAGCCTGGAGTCCCAGCTATCCAGCAAGAACCTGATGTTGGAAACAGCCCAATTGAAGGCAGCAGAAATCGAAGACCGATGGAAGAACGAAAAACTCTCCTACCAGGAGCAGGCCGCCAAAGGTTTGTCTGAAGAGACTGACAAGCTCCGGAAGGCTCAGCTGGATTGGCAGATTCGGAGCCAGCGGGAGAAAGCTGAAGTCGAAGAAAAATGTCACGCCACTTTGAGAGACAAGGACGCCGAATTGTCCAAAATCCGCTTGGAAAACCAAATCCTCTCAGACAAGAGGTCCCACGCCGAAGCGGCCCTCGCCGAACAGTCCAAACGGGTAGAACTCCTCGAAAAGGAGCTCATGTCAGTCCGTTCAGATTTGGCCAACGCTCGTAAAAACGCTACCAAATCCGAAGTCGAACTCCGCGACCATGAACGAACCACAGCCAACTACAAGGTCAAGTTAACATCTCTAGAACACGAACTGAAAGATAAAAACATGTTGATGGCCCGGCAAGAAGAGATCATGAAGAACCTGCAAGAACATAAGACACGCCTGGAAGGGGCATTGTCTGAAAAGGAAGCTTACATTTCTAAGAAACAGAAGACAATACAAAACGTCTCAGAAGAGCTCATAAAAGCGAACGAAATCATCGCAAAACTTCAGAAAGAATTGAATTCTTTGACGATGAAATTGAAGACACGGACGGACATTGCATTGGAACAGGAAAAGGTAATTATATGAAAGAAGTGAAAATTCCAGTAATGTCAAAATTGTCCCCATGGGCCTTGTTATACAACAACATTAAATCAAAATCGGTCCAAAACGTTTTCCCGTATACATAACACTAACCTAAAAGTCAAGTTTATATTTAGTTAGTGCTAATGTCCCTAATCACTGACGCGCAAATAGATGTTATGAAAGTGACGTCACAACGCCGTTCCTGTGTTACCCAGGATGTGTACAGTACACAATGTGTACTGTACACATCCTGGGTAACACAGGAATGTCATGTCATCAATGGGTAACACGGAGATGTCATCTCCGAACGCGAGAAAATATCACTGTACAATAAAGCCACTAGCGCTCCTTGTAGGAATTGAAATACTTTGTAGACCTTCGTTATTCTGGTTTCTTGTGTACAATTTATAGCGGCTTATAAAAAACGCTGCAAATTGTACACAAGGGTTTTATTATTATTTGATATAGGTTAATTGCGCAAAAATTAATTTTGTGTCATTGAGAAAATATATTTGGAAAAAAAATTAAAAATATATTTGGAACCTCGAAAAACGGATTTTGCTTCCAAAATTACTCGAAAACGACACCTTATATGACCTGGAATCCTTCAAAAATCCCAGTCGTAGCATGAAATCCCTATAGATCCCCTCGGTGACATCGGATCGTTCTGGGACCCCCAAAAATGGATTCTACGTCCAAAAATACATTGAAAACGACACATAACTCGATCCCATAGCCGAAACCTTAAAAAAGCCCTCCCGGAGCTCCGATTTTAGCCTCATAGCTCCCCACGGGTTTGGGCGATCGGGCTGAAAACCTTGCGGGCACAACTAAATGGTAAACCGAGTATTTTGTCAAAATTTCAGATTTAAAAAAAAATCCTACTGCCCAAAACGGCTGAGACGGCGGACGGACATTTCGTTTTTGGAATCTAGACCTTTTGAAACGTATAATGACAAATTTTGGAGGCCAAAGATCAGAATTTTTTACCTCCGTTGCGATTACATAGGTGTATTAGTCCAAAAATGAAAAACCAAAACTTACAAATATTTGTAGGTATATTATATAATTTTTTATTTATCCAAATTTTGGTTTATTAGGTATTCTTGGAATAATAATAATTATACACCTATGAAGTCGTGGTCGAAAATTCTGACCAGCCTCAATATTTGTCATTATACTTTCAAGATTCCAAAAACGAAATGTCCGTCCGCCGTCCGAACAGTTTCGGCCAGTAGGGATTTTTCTAAGAAGCAGCAATTTTCAAGAAATACTCGGTTTACTGTCTAGTTGTACCCGCAAGTTTTTCAGCTCATTCGACCCAATCCGTGGGGCGCTATGGGGCTACGGCAGGGTTTTTTGAAGTTTTTCGGCTATGGGGTCCGGTTTGGTATCGTTTTCGAAGTATTTTTAGATGTAGAATCCATTTTTTCGACTGCACTGCACGCCCTTATCATCATTATCAAGTTTTGTTGGTGCGATGGCTGGAAATACGCTTTTGTTCTGATTTCTCAAAAACGTTTTGTTAGGTACTCGTTCGCTCTCAAAGATCACTTTCGTTTCTATTCTATTTTATTGTTTACATTTTTTGTGATTTTATGCGAATAGGTATTATGATTTTTTAGGCTATGGCGTAGATGGGAGAAGACTGATTTTGATTCATCCTATCAAACAAAAGGTGTGCAGTTATTGGCTGTAATTATTTGTCAAAAAATCAAATTACGCACATTACTGAAGTACCTATTGAGAGTACTTTGAATCTTTTTACTGCAGTTTTGACGTCGTAAAAGAGTGCCAATCTAAATAGAAAGACAAGGTTGTCCCTCAAGTTAGGTAACTGTCACTGCTCGAGTTAGGAACTATAAGCTAGTTAAACTATAAACTAGGAGCTAGTCAGTGACAGGCCTATAATGTTAAACGTTAACAAATTTTGTCACTAGATGGCATTGATAACCTAGTTCCAATCGTTCGTCGCTTGGCAGTTTCCCCCCAGTGACAGCCTCTCCTATATTACTAGGGGCGTCTATAATAGTGTAATCTAGTACCTAGGTATGTTTGGACATCGTTTATGAGGTTATCGTATGAGCCCAAAGCCCCAACGAAGTGTTGCATTAATGGTGTGGCAAAATAGTATACGTTATTAGTAGATACTAATAATTAGTATTATAATACTAATTATTAGTAATAAATTAGTCGGACGGATAATTATAATTAGTATACGTTATTAGTAGATAATAATACTTATTATCCGTCGTGGTGATATTTTAGCCGATATACTTGGCAACGTCTACTTACTATTTAGAGATTCTAAGTGAGTTGTAACAACCAAGTTGTTTACTCGAGCAACGTCGTTAGGGACGACTGAGTGGACGACGAAGGTGGTTTAGAAGAAAGGCGACAATTTTGCGATAATCACGGGGACTTCCCGATTTCCATGAGTCGCTTAACGTTGAAGTTAGTTCTTATAGTAGTATAATAATTAGTTCTCAATTAAACTTATTTCTTATAGTAGTATAATAATTAGTTCTCAATTAAACTTATTGTTCACAAACACCATGTTTCCGAAGGTTTCTAATGGTTTATCTTTGTTTTTAGGTTATTGATCATCATGTTGGAGCGATAGAACGTCTGGAAAAGGATTTGAAATTGAAGACGAAGAAATTGGAGTCTTTGGACTCCAGCGAAGAAGGATTGAAAACTAAGCTGAAAGAACTGCAAGAATTATTGGATGACAAAGAGAGGAAAATCAAAGAAAACGAAAAGATCATTGACTGGTTGAATCGCCGGTGTACCGAGCAAGCTGTACATTCCTACACGCCCAGTTATGGTAATGTGGATACCCCTGGGGCCCCCCAGGTGGTGAAGCCACTCGTTTCCGGAACGCCCCTCGCTACTATTTCGGCCAACGAATTCAAAACTTCGACCCCTCTCGAGCGCTTCAAAGAGGTTCATGCCCCCTTCACAATGACGCCTCCCGGACGGTTTAATGTCGCAGCTTTGGACAAGATGGAGACTCCCCCGATAAGGGAGGAATCAGAAAACGACGATCCATCCCCGAAGGCCGGGTCACATTCTCCCATTTTGGCCGCCAGCTCGCCAAAAGATCTGGTCGACCCAAAATCATTCGATAAGAAAAAAGCTTCGCCTGTCGACCCTCCCAAAATGTCTTCTAAAACCCGAAAACCGACTGGAACTTCGAAACAACCTCTTCAGCCTCCCATAGTCCCTTCTTCGTATTTCTTCAGCTGATTCACTTGTTTAATTTATTGAGAAACAGTACATTTGGCAGTTGTTCAGTTTCACTATTTTTGTAAAAATTGTTTCCTGGCATCAGAAATATATTTTTTAAATCTTCCTTTGCGCGAAAAACGTATTTTATGCAGGGTGACGGGAAATGTACGCCTACTTTCGGTTTATTATTCTTGGCATAATACACCTGTGTAGTCGTGACGGAGGTCGAAAATTCTTATCGGCCACAAAATTTGACATGCGTTTCAAGAGGTCTAGATTCCAAAAACGATATGTATATCCGTCGTCTGAGCCGGTTTGGGCCGTAGGAATGTCTTTTAAAATGTTAAATGTTGGCAAAATACTCCGTTTACCATGTAGTTGTACCCGCAAGGTTTTTCTCAGCCCGTTCGCCCAACCCTGGGGACTCTGTGGGGCTAAAAAGGGGCTAGTTTTTTGAAGGGTTTCGGCTATGGGGTCAAATTTGTGGACATAGTATTTGTGGACATAGAACCCATTTTGTGGGGTCCCGCATCTGTCCGAACAATTTACAGATTTTTTTTTTTTTTTTTGTCAAAAATATATTTTTATTAACGGAATAATTACCTATTAACCTATATTTAAAAAATTATTAACCTGTATTAAAGTATTATAAACCCTAGTGTAAAGTTTTCAGCGTTTTTCTTAAAAACGTATCCAAGGCGAACACTCAATGTTCTACGCTCCAAGTCGGCTTGATTTCTGAACTTCCAATCCTACTACTACAAGAGGGAAGGATTACTAACCTTGTAGGACCAACCCTCCGAAATCCCCGCCCATTACAAATATGGGCGTCCATTTCCCCATAGTAGATTTTAGTTCCTGCAAGAGGGAAATTTCCCCGATACAGTAGAATTATTTGAACATATAATTTATTATTAATTTTTTTTTTTTTTTTTTAACTCTAGGATTGGGGTGTGGTCAATGAACGAATGGGGCTTTGTAAAGATGGATGACGCTGAATGCCTCGCTCTATTTCCATGGGAGGGCACCACCATCCTTCATTCCCAGGGAATTTTTCGAGGTCTCGTCAGTTTGAGGGAGACTGCCTTGATGATTTCAACCTGCACACGATCCCTTGTCCACCAAAGGTCCTATTATTAATAGGGCTACCTCCATTTTTCGGCGAGTTTACACTTTGGCAATGTGGTTACTATCAATAATGTGGCGTGCTGGAATCATGGTTAGCGGCGCGATATTTCGTGATTCCATTAAGTTTTTGAGGAGGATACGACGTATCCTCCTCAAAAACTTATTCGTCGTCATATATGGCTGGGGATCAAGGAAAATTTTGTACGACAAGGAAGTCATTTCACAAATTCTGATACATCAAACACGCTAGGCTGGTAGCTAAGCCAAATCAGCAGAGTAGTGAGCGATCCCTTCCTTGGAGAATCTACCCCCATGAGGGCATTCCGCTGGGACCACCTAGACAAAAATGACCCTCACCTGGGGAATAGGCATTTTCGAGTAGATCTTGGGCGCTCAGGCAGAGCACTAGGCGTTTGTGCTGGGACATCCCAAACCGCTTCCAGAGAATTCCCAGTCTCTCATACAAATCTACTAAAGATGTTCTCTTTTGATTTTGGTTGTAGGTAGCTTTGAGAACCGGATTGACGGTGGGTCCAACCACGATATTGCCGCTCAAGATATTTTTTTTGAGATTCTGGAACCCGAAGACTTGCGGTACACTTACAGGACCCGGCCCGCTAAGAATTTCGGGACCTCGTTCGTGAGTTAGCATGTTCTTGGTACCTAGTTGAGGAGTTCAATAGGGTAACCGATCCCTGTGTTGAGAGGAATAATGAAATTCTTTTCAATTACAGAATTCGACATTATTTTCCAAGACCTCGAAATTGGTACCAGTCGATCCTCCTGATGGCTGTTCCGCTCTGTACAACTCGTACGAACTTTATGGAAACGTAGCTCTGATTGAGCGAGGGTGAGTTTACTAGCATTAAGATCAAGATTCATCATCTGGTTGAGTTCTCGTACTCCGAGTACCTATTTAATCTTCTTCAGGACTTGTTCCTTCTTGAGCAAAGCCGTCCGGGCAGAAGAGGCTGGCGCCAAAGCAGTCATCGTATCCGACAACGTCGATACAGACGAGTTCTACACCGAAATGATGGATGACCAGTCGGGCCGTGAAGTCCACATACCGGCTACCTTTCTTTTGGGCAAAAACGGGTACGATCAGAACGTTTTGGATCAGCCAATAACTGGCTATTAACTTATTAACTGCAGTGGTACATTTTTCCTTGATAATACATCGATATCATGTTATGATCCACACAGGTTCATCATCCGCAAAACTCTCGAGCAACTCCATTTGGAGCACGCGGTCATCAATATCCCCATCAATGTTAGCTACGTCCCACTCAGCCAATGGCGACAGCCGCCCTGGTTGCCATGGTGACACGCTGCCTGCTATCTGTCTCACATGATGGTTCATCACGACGCCTCAGGTTGTCGAAGTCACATCAGATCAGGTTCTTCAGGGACCTTTGTACAGCTCTTGTACAGTTCAACTGCCATTTTCGGACTGATGTAACATAACGGAACTTTTGTTATCCTACTATCATTAAGATTAAAATGTTAACCGAAATCGGCTGGTTTTTATAAGAACCTTCTATAGAGGAGAGCGTTGGATCTTGTTGATAATTGATTGAAAAACCAGATCATCTACGACCGACATGAGTGGATGATCTGATTCCTAAACCTTTATTCTAGCTTGATACTCAATCGTTTTCAAGTTGGTACACGCCATTGGCATGAAGTGGATTGTTCTACTCTTTTTTATAGTATTAAAATTTAATATAATACTACAACTATAATTAATAGGGTGGAATTAATAGGGTAGTATTTAATACTATAATTTGTATACTCTTTTTGAAGTGTAAACTTCTATAGGCGCACCGCGTCGAAAACTTTGGCGGGGTGTGAATATGATTCTGCCGTCACGCTGTATGGGTTGTAGCTCGAATCGCGGGGCGGGCGTCCCCCCGCTCAACCTTCACCGTCCAAACCTTCTCCCACAGCCATCCCCGCCATCCCAGAACGTCCATTTTAGAACGTCGGATGGCCCTAGGGTGAGAAAAGTAATTTTTTGTAACAACCCTGTCTTCTCCTGAACCTGTTCCTTTAGCGCTATATTTTTCCTTCGTCGGTTTTTAGCGCAACCTTTTTTCCATAAAATGGAAAGGTGCGCTCACCTCTTCGACATGTATGTTTGTTTGTTCTTCACAGCATCACGCCCAAGCGGCTCAACAGATTTTCATGAGGGTGGTCTCATTGTGATCAGCGAGTTCGGGGGGTGGTTATAGGCTACCTTGATTTTTCCACCCTCGTCCCCTTCATCGGTTTTCGGGAGGTCCTTCACGACGAAAGTTGTTTATCTCTGATGTGTAACTAATGAGGCCTCAAAAGGGGGACGAAAGTTTTTCTCCGATTTCGTTGGCACAAGGGTCTATGGAATGAGCTTTTTAGGCTGATTCCAACGACTCCAAAACGATTTTTGCAGCCTGAGCCGTTCGTTACCTCTGATCGGCATAAGGTTTTCTTAAGCATCGGTCGTTAGGGTGCAGTTGTTTACGTAATGAGCATCACGTGGATATTATTGATGTGTTGTGTGGCATAGTTTGGTCGCTAGGTAACTACTGTTTCTTAGTTTCTCTCGCTCATTAAATATATCGTAATAACAGAAAGGTTGCGCTCATCTATTCAATTCAATTGATGGCTTGTCTATTAACACCTCTGTAGAGGAGTCGACGCCATTAATCAAAACTTTTTTAGAGTCACTGAAGCAGGAGTAATTATGGAAAACCTATTAAAATGTAACTCTCGGGTTTTGCCGTTTTCCTATTGACAGGGGAGTTACACTTTATCAAGTATGATGATAATTCTCGAATTTCCCATTAAATGCACAAATTGCAAAAATTGCACAAATTTTGTTGCAAGGCGTGAGGTTGTAGGTTGTGAGGTTTGAGAGGTTATTCTCAGTTGGTTTTCACAGGGAGAAAATGTATACATTAACTTGACATTGATAGCCATAATAACTCTCTGGATTCGCCTATAAAAAAATTTTTAATTTCATCAATAGGTGAATTCACAAAGAAAGGGCATCACTATAATAATTATATGCACTATAACAATCATTGTGAAATTTTCATAAATAATAATGTAGTTTTTTTTAATTTGGACAATTCCCTCCACCCAAGTGATACTCTTTTTCCCAACTAGGCTTACTTAACCCCTTAAATGTTAACCCAGCCGTTTGCGTTGTGGATTTCGATCAAAGCTAGCAAACGGCTAATCAAAGATTTTGGCCACAAATTGCACTGACGGGATGTCGTTTCCACCTGAGACAGGCCTGGTAAGGAGTCATTTAGAATAGGTAGGTCACAAAATGTATACCTATATTTAAAAAAAACTTGGCTCCCAAACTGGAAAATATACTGAAAAACGTGGGTTTTTCAGGTACCTACCTATTTTGGAAAAAATAAGGCTAAAGAGAGATTTTATGTATAGGGACATGAGGGTAGGTATATTATGATAGGTAAGTTACAAAATTTGTAACTTACATTTAATGTCAGAGGGGTTTTCCAAAATACCTATGGCCGTTGTTCGCCGTCCGCCGTCCGAGCCGTTTTGGGCAGTAGGTACCTAGGAATTTCTTTTTAAATCTGAAAATTTGAAAAAATATCCCTCGTGATCCACTCGTGATATCACCGCCTTGTTGTGCCCGCAAGGTTTTCAGCCCGTGGGGCTAAAAAGGGGCTACGGGAGGGGTTTTTGAAGGGTTTCGGCTGTGGGGTCGAGTTAGGTGTATTTTACGTAGAATCCATTTTTGGGGGTGCCAGAACGATCCGATTTCATCGTGACTGTATAATATACAGTCACATATTATGGGGCTACAACTGGGATTATTGAAGGATCAATTAGGTGACGTTTTCCGAGTAATTTTGGACACAAAATCCGTTTTTCGAGGACATCTATCCATAGGTACAACGTACACTAGAAAAAAATAAGTATTTTCCAGAATTCCACGTTTTTAGTTGTTTTTTTTTGCAGCGTTTTTTAATAGGTATTAGAACCCTAAAGCGTTTTCCATGCGATATTTGAGCCTTATTGTTAATCGATGTTAGGTCGCTTCGTTTTTTTTTTTAATATCGAGTCGATGACATTAACCGCTTTATTTTAATATCTTATGATAATAATTATCAGCCAATTATTGGCTGATAAAGTAGGCATGCCTACCTGGTGTACCTACCTACCAACGCTCACTTCCTACAATTAGGTAGGAACTCAAGTTGTAAGAATTTGAAGAAAGCCTTGCGTCAAAAATCTTTTTATCTCTGTGATATTTAAAAAAAAGTAGACGTGTAAAAATTCACTGAATTTTACCTTATTGAGATAGGTAAGATTACAACTGCGCAATAAATAATTTATTATTGTACAATTATAATAATTGTAGTATTGTTCCTGATGTAACTCAAGTAGGTACCTACCTACACAAATCCGTAACTCAAGTGCCTTATGATTTCCTTCACAAATCCTATACCATACCAGCTGCTCGAGTGTACCTTCCTATAATAGGTAGGTAATAATAATTATTATTATTAATCATAATGTATTAATATTGTAATTATAATAAAAATGAAAATATTATATTATAATTATTGGCGCTTCTTAGACGTCGAAGAAATCAAAAATTGATTTAATATTCATCAATTCGATCAATATTATCAATATCTTCGTTTCTTAGATGTCGAAACAAAATTTGATTCACTATTAAATATTGAATAATTTCGATGGTATTAAATATGGAAGATCAAAAATTTTATAATTATTAATTTAAGTTATCCCTGTTAATAATTAGATATTTATCCATGTTTTAAGCATCCCTATTTTTCCCATGTTTGAAATTTCCCTACGCGTTAATTTCATACATGTGAAAAGTAGGGATGTTTTAAACAGTAGGTAGGGAATTCCGAGGCAAGTCGTCTCAGACGTCTGGCATCACTGCTCTGTTGTTGTTACTGATACTGATAGTTGCCCATGTGGTTGATACGCGGTTTGAATGTTGATCGACAAGTTGTAATACGTTCTAATAATTACAATTAAAGATAATTACAATTGCCTCTGTTGATTGTGCACATCAGCGGAATGACTGGAGACGACGGTGAGGGATATTTCCCGCGAGGAGGGACGACCATGAACGTTGCGAAGAGGAAAACGTTTGTGGTGAGTTTCCGCGTCTCGCCGTGTCTCTCGCTGCACGAAAAATAGGGCCTCCTATGTGACATAATAGTATTAATTAAAAAAAAAAAAAAAAAAAAATGAGAGGGTATGCGTTGCGAGAAATTTAAGTTGAAAAATAAGGGACAACCTAATGTAGCTATTAAAAGGTACATTTTTCAGGTCGTAAAGGTTTTGACCAAACTCTTCAATAATTGAACTTAAGTTAAGTTCAAGTTAAAACTCAAGTTCAATAATTGAACTTAAACTTGAATATTCGAATAAACAATTTAATACCTTCATCTGCAGAGGAGTCGTTTTTCTCCCCCTAAAATTCCCTCACTCTGCACCAGTTCTATCAGTTTAACTTGCCTCCCCTACAGCTACTTGTTATGTAATATGTATATCTACATTTAAGGATGTTTTGTTATTTTGATTATAGAGACACTGTAATGCAAAATTTGCATTTAATGATGTACATACTGTTATTGTTAGGGCTGTAGATGAGCTTAGTGGCTCGAAACCGGTCCCCCTATGATTGTTTTCTTTGCGTAAACAATTTCATGCCTACTACTGCAGAGGAGTCGTTTTTCTATCCCTCATTTCCACAGTGGATTGGACCTCTGCACCTTCAGCAAACAACCACTTCTTGGGGGTTCTATAATAGAACCAATATTGGTAGGGGAGATGTGTTTCTCCAGGCACAAACAGGAGCTATGCGTACCTACGCTTGGATTTCTCTAAAGAAATACCTGGCAATTCCAAAGTTTGGATTCCAGTTAAAAAAAAAATTATTTTCTTAATACTTTTGTTTTGTATTCTAGTTCGGTCCCAAAAAAGCGAACAAGGAGCCAATAAAAAAACCTGGCAAACGCGAAAGGACCAAAACACGAAAACTCGATAAAAGAAATCATTCTATGATTGATGAGGATGTGGATGATGATGAAGCCGAAGATGCGAATTTAGCCAAATTCGCCAAGCTTATCGGAGAGGATGTCAGCATTGAGCGGAGCAGTCGAATGAAGAAAGTGCAAATGCTTTCCTATCAGGTAGAGTTTTGATTTTTCACACTGTGACTGCATGCTAAACGCAGTTTATGACTTATAATGTGAGGTGGATGCAGCGAGGTAGTGAGAATCCATCGTATAAAAAACGATTTTATACGAAGTAGGGGAAGATGGGGTGATGAGTTACAGGGTTTATAGAATAGCCCATGAAGCCATATTTTCCGAAAAGCGCCTAAAGAGGTAACCGGAGGCCTTATGTACAGTTTGAGTTGGTTGGGGGAATCCACAGCCTTTTTTCTTGGCAACACTGGGGAACCTTACCTGTGAATACCCTACCTTTCAGCTAGAGGTTATAAGACTAGTGTCTCATATTAGGTACCTGTGATAGCTTCGTCTGGAAAACCAGGAGGATTTTTGATCCTGTTAAGTTTTTCCACACATTTCCCTTGTTTAATATCCATTTTCTTCATTATTCATCAAGATATTTCTTATTTCCCCCAGCTGGGGTAAATGTGGACAGTCTGTCTCTTATTTGTTGGAAAAAATAAAGGTTTTTATGTTGCTATCTCTTTTCTGGAGTGCCCTTCGATGTTGAACGCTCTTTTGGTTTATTATTCTTGGAATAATGCACCTATGTAATCGCGACGGAGGTAGAAAATACTGATCGGCCTCAAAATTTGGCATTATCCGTTTCAATATGTGTAGATTCCAAAAACGAAATGTCCGTCCGCCGTCCGGGCCGTTTTGGGTACTAGGAATGTTTTTTCAAAAGTCATCTGAAGTTTTGGCAAAATAGGTACTCGGTTTACCTTCTTTGTGTTCGCAAAGTTTTCATCCCGATCGCCCGATTCCATGGGGCTCTGTGGGGGCTTAGAAGGGGCTACGGGAGAGCTATTTTGAAGGGTTTCGATCCATTTTTTTAGGTCCCACATCGGTCCAAACATTGAAAGAACAAAATTTAATTTTTCAAAAATAGCTTCTTAATTACCCAGAATTAATTGGTTTACGATTAACGTATAACAAAGAATAATAAACCCGTGCGTAAAATTTGCAGCGTTTTTCATTTGTCTCTTATTAACCCTATGTGGTGTATTGGAGACATCGACTGTACGTGAAAATTCATCGATTTTTCTCTCTTACCCGGATGAGGAGGCGGGTCTCCCCAAATTATGGTGTTTCGAATTGTTATAGGCTTCACAATAATGAATTCTCGATGGCGAAAAGTTTTTGGTTTGGCGAGAAAAAAATTATTTTGTCTCTTATACCCCCTCCTGTCTCTCATTGCCCCATTCTCCTCTTGGCTATTTCCACGATAAAGAATAAATATACTTGTTGACGCGTTTCGGTCGAGACCATCATCTTATTTCGTCTAAAGTCGTATTTCTGTAAATGACTCAGGTGGTCGATTTTGTGCCGCACCCAGTTCAGGTGATTCTTGAACGATGTCTTCCGTGTTATGCCACCTGTTCAGCGGACTCAATACCTTTTCTGGTTTCAGAACATAGTGGAAGGAATGACGGTTCTGTGCTCAGTCAGCGGCGACAAATCTAGTAAAAATCGCCTTCAAGTTTGCCTTCCTGAAAGGCTTTTATGTTCAGTCAGTCCTGATGACGTCAATCTGACCAATACGTTTGGGGGAGTCCTCGAGGTATGTTGATGTTTTCCTTAATAGATGTAAGTGGTTTTGCTCCTTTTGGCATAGCTATTCTCCCACCCTTGGTCACATGTCTTCTCTGTTGCCAACTTGTAAGTCAAAACCTGTCCGTAGTACTTCCCGACTGATTGTTTAAAATTCGATTGAAAATTCAGATTCCTGATTTAATAAACTGAAATATTGTCGCGACAACTACCGCGTTTTATTATTCTTGGTAGGTACCTATAAAACACCTATGTATTCGCGACGACGTTATGACGCCGGTAGTTTTTTTCCGCCTTTACCAAATCGCAGGAGAAAAAAAAACCCTTCCCTTCTTGTTCTTCTTCTTTTCAGATCAACTATGGGAGCACCAAAATGTTTTGAGCTTAGAAAATTCTACCTAGGTCACCTGGAACTCTTATTTGGATTTGATAGTGAAAGTGTATGATACTGGGTAGGTGTTTGCGACTGGTGCCACCACCCTATTAGACTTTTTTCTCGTCTTCTGCAAAATTTTCATATTTTGACTTAATAGGTCGAGGATAGGGTTCCAGGATTTTCATCTGTAAACTATCTTATCAAGTCTTTTATTTTTTACAGGGATCGCCTAAAAAGAGTTTTCGAGTCGCGAAACCCGGTGGCCTTCTGGTGTGCAAAATCAAGTCATGGAGCAGGGAGAACGACAAATTTGAAGTTGTGGGATCAACTAATCCTGCCCATGTCTACAGCGGCTTGACCTTTTGTGACGTAAGTTGCACCTTTAGATTGATGAAAAGAAGGAAACAAAGTTAAACACCTGGCAAAATTAAGTCAGCGATTCCCCTCATTTACAGATACACGTTGGAAGCGTATTTATCGGTGCAATCAAAGATAGAGAAGACTACGGATTTCTCGTGTATTCAGGCATTACCGGCTTGAACGCTTTCTTACCTTATGAAAACTGTATCAACCCAGCAAAGTCCAAGGAACAATTTTGTGAGTTCAGTTTCGGTCACACTGTTTTGATGCTGTTGAGTAAGTAATTGACGCTTTGATGATGATTTCAGCCGTCGGGAAGCTTGTGTGGTGCGTTGTGGTCCACTCCAAACTAGGGGAAACTACCAACACTGTCAAGATCAGTACAAAGCTCGAGGATTTTGAGGCTTACCGGATTTCTAAAAGCAATTTGACGCCCCAATCCGTGCTTCCTGGAATGGAATTGGAGCTCACTGTCACGAAGGTATGAGCTGCGTTTTTTTTTTTTTTTTTTTAATCATGTTTTTACATAGAGTGGAGTGCAATTAGTGCCGCTTGGAAAGTGGTGGCTCATCCGGAAATGGTAGGAACGTCCCCTAACCCCTTTCACCTAGGTACGAACGTCCCCAACAATTTTTTCGACTAAATTGAATGCAATGAGTGTAAAATGAATGAAAAGGCATGAGATCATACCAGGTTTGAGGTGACCATGTGGTGTGCTCGATCCCCTGACTCGATCAAACTTATTAACAAATCAGACAAAATATGATATGCAGTCAACACCATCCCTTTCCCTTGATTGTGAATTACGGTGCAGTTGATAGGTACTCAGCCTGCCAGGAGGTCGAATGAGGTGTCGTTTTCGAAATAATTGAGGACATATAATCCATTTTTGGGTGTCTCAGGCCCATCCGACGCCTCCGCTGGCCTTTAAAGGGGCAACAAATGCCAGGAGATCTGCTGAGGTGTCGTTTTATAATTATTCTCGACGCGATAAGAACCTGAGTGTCTTATCTGCTTATGATTAGCAGAGTATCTTATACTTATACTTATGATTTATCATTCGTGGAATAATACACGTAAGTAAGTAATCGCGATGGAGGTCGACAATAATTGTAATTGAGGCAAAGTTATCCGTTTCAAGATACGTAGATTCCAAACACGAAATGTCCGCCCTCTGTCCGAGCCGTTTTGGGCAGTAGGATTTTTTTTTTTTTTTTTTAATCTGAAATTTTGAGAAAACACTCGGTTTACCATCTAGTTGTGCCCGTGGTAGGTTTTCGCCCAAGCCCGTGGGGCTAGAAATGGTCTACAGGAGGTATTTTTTGAAGGGTTTCGGCTATAGTGTCGAGTTAGGTGGTGTCTTCGAAGTATTTGGGACGTAGAATCCATTTTTGGGGGTCCCAGAGCGATTCGATTTCACCGTAGGGCTAAAGATGGGATTGTTGAAGGATGTTTTTTTTTTTTTTTTTTTTTTTTTTTTTTTTTTTTTTTTTTCAAAACTAGGTACCTATGTATTGTTATATTGACACAGAAATAATTTTTGCACAACCAACCTATATCGAAGAATACTAAAATTTGTGTAAAATTTGCAGCCGGTTTTCTGTATTAATCAAGGTTTTGCATAATTTACAGAAAAGAATTATAAACCCTTGGTGTCAAATTTGCAAGCTTTTTAAAAAGAGTAGTTCAATTTTCAGCACTTGGGTGGTGGTTTGGAGGTCGTCGTAAGTGACACCCAGATCGTTGGTTTTGTTCCCCGCTCGCATTTCCCGACGTTGGCCGACGAAGCGACCAAATTCAAAATCGGTTCCCAATTGCGAGGAACTGTCCTGTACAAGTACCCCGTTTCCAACATCGCCGCCTTCAGCCTGAGAACGAGCCGTTCGTGCATAACTAAAACTGAAATACCAAGTGGTACTGCCATCAAGCAAGCTGAGGTAAGTCGTGTCGGAAGTAACCCGTGAATTGTTGTTGATTTTTTTTTTTTAAACTTGTTTTCCTCTTTTCAAGATTGTATACCACGACAGTCGAGGTCTTGGAGTCAAATTTGATCATGAGGGGAAAACGTTTTACGGCGTCGTTTCCCGAAGGAAAATGGAAGGCAACCTTGTACGCGCCAAGTTGGAGGAGCTATTCCCAAAAGGCAATCACTTGTCAGTTATCGTAGTTGGATATCATCATATCGATCAGTTGTATTCCTGCTCGACAAAGAAGTAAGTCTCTATTGAAAGTAGGATAGGTGTCGAGAATGGGGTTTATCAAAAGGGTGAACTGCGCTCAACTACTAGACTCTAGTAGTTGAGCACAATAGAGGGCAGTTTGGACAGCCAGTTGAGGGCAAGGAGGTGCCAACGAGCGGGAAAGATGAGCAAACTTACAGAATATGGCCTTGTGTATTTTTCATGAAAAATTCAAATTAGTTGAATTTGTTTAGCAATTGTTGTTCTTTTGCATTCAATCGCCGTTTTCGCTTATTATTCTTGGAATAATGCACCTATGTAATCGCGACGGAGGTCAAAAATTCTGATCTGCCTCAAAATTTGACATTATCCGTTTGAAGATTATTAGATTCCAAAAACGAAATGTCCGTCCGCCGTTTTTGGATCGTTTTGGGGGTAAATGGGGCTACGGGAGGGTTTTTTTTAAAGGTTTTCGGCTATGGAGTCGAGTTAGGTGTCGTTTTAGAAGTATTTTTGGACGTAAAATCCATTTTTGGGGATCCCAGAACGATCCGATTTCACCGTGGGGACGTGAGGGGGTTTCGTGGGGCTTCAAATGGGATTTTTAAGGGATCCCAGGTGGCCTAATGAGGTGCCGTTTCACGAGTAATTTTGGACGCACAATCCATTTTTCGAGGTCCCACATCTGTCCAAATATTGTACAGATTCTTTTTTTTTTCAAATGTTTAAACAAAATATTATCATAATGACAGTGGTTGAAGGAATTCTAGTCAGTGTACTTTCACTAGAGACGTCTAGATAATATACATACTTATACTATAATATACCTCCCGAGATTCGTTGGTCCGGTATGTCCGCAGTTTTAAAGGAAGCTCTGAGATTTGCAGGGGGCGTCGCCGAAGTAAAGTCAGTTACTACGTGAGTCCTTCCCCACTGGCGGGGACTGAGGCAGTGGCGTGAATATAGGAGGTGCTAGAGGGGGGGGGGGGGGGGGCGAATAAGAGAAGAGAAAAGAACCGGTGGGCCCTTCGAAGAATTAATCAAATTCACTATAATATTATATTTTTAAATGCACTATTGCACTAGTATTATGAAAATGTTATTTATAGACCCTTGGGGCCCTGTCCAAAAATGCAAAGAGACCACACACATTCCCTTGGGCACACGTTTCTAAGCGCTTTCTTGAGTACGGAGAATATTATCAAACATTGGTCATTTCCTGTTATTAGTAGGTAGGATTCTTGTGGACATCTTGACCCCCAGTTGAGCCGAGTTCCATCAAAATCGGTGGATTGTTAAGAGAGTAAATTCAGGAATATGGCAAATTCGGCCGTTTTGCTTAATGATTCCTTCATTGTCAATCGATTTTCATGCAACTTCGTCCAAAAGTGTGAAGAATAGATTTAGACACAAGTTGCCGTACCATTGACAAGGGGATCTTTGGACATGTCACAGTTTTCTGATATGTGGTTGAGTTTTACAGGAGATTTCCATTTTGCAGCGATCTGTTATCGGGAAAGGCATTGGTCCCCTCCAAGCGAGCGGAGTTGGTTGGTTTACGTGTGTCGGTTGTGATTAAAGCAAAGACTGATTCTGGCCTAACTGTGAGTTTCGGTGCGACTACAGCTTCCGTTCCTGCGAATCACATTTCGGATATTGTCAAACCGAAAAACATCCTCAAGAGCCTCCAAATTAACAGCATACAAAGGGGAAGAGTGAGTATACAGTGATAATTCGCCTGCTATTTATGAATTTGAAGGTAGACGTGAACCCTCATAATTCCGCATTCTTTCTACATAACAACTTCTGAACACGATGCACATGCTCACCGAGGAGCACTCCCTTTTTTTGGGGAAAACTCCTTTTGGTTTATTATTCAAGGAATAATACACACCCATGTATTCGCGACGGGGGTCGAAAATGTTGATCGGCCTCAAAATCTGTTACCTATTATACTTTTCAAGATGTGTAGATTCCAAAAACGCTGCAAATTTACACAAGGGTTTCGTATTCCGTGATAAGTTGATATAAATTAGGTATCCACCAGGGGTTGAAATTGAGTGATTTTTATTTTTGGGAATCGCTCAAAATCAAAATTTGAGTTTTATTTTTCACTCAGAAAATAATTATTTTTTGAGTTTTATTTTTCTGCTCAGAAAATAATGATTATTTTTTGAGCGATATTTTTTCGCTCAAAAATAAAACTCAAAACGCTCTAGCTCCTAGGCTATTGCACCTACAGATATGCGGTTGGTCTCATTCGATTCAGCGTTCAAAATACTATAAGAAACCACCTTGATCACCTCCAAAACAATATTATGGTGGCTTTGCTCTCTCCAAATATGCGAAATATATGTCGAATCCGAGGATTTCGATAAAAAATAAAACTCAAAACGCTCTAGCTCCTAGGCTATTGCACCTAAAGATCTGCGGTTGGTCTCATTCGATTCAGCGTTCAAAATACTGTAAGAAACCACCTTCAGCACTTCAAAAAAAATATTATGGAGGCTTTGCTCTCTCCAAATATGCAAAATATGGGTTGAATTCGAGGATTTCGAAGAAAAATGAAAACGCTGCAAATTTTACACAAGGGTTTATTATTCTTTGATATAGGTTACTTGTGCGAAAATTAATTCTGTGTCAATAAAATATATTTTTGGAAAAAATCTGGGACCTCGAAAAATGGATTATGCGTCCAAAATTACTCGGAAAATATTTGACCTCCTGCAGGATCCGTCCAGTAGCTCATAATAAACCAAAAGTATAACAACTAACCCCACTAAACTATTAGTAAAAGTGGTGACTCACCATTTTAAGAGCCACCATGTACAGGGTACGATACAAAAATTAGTCTTGGAAAAATCATTAGTGTTTTGAATGCTGAATCGAACGGGACAAACGGCAGATTTGTTACACAGTAGGTGCAATAGCATAGTAGCTAGGGCGTTTTGAGTTTTATTTTTTATCGAAATCCTCGAATTCAATCCATATTTTGCACATTTGGAGAGAGCAAAGCCTCCATAATATTTTTATTTTTTTATTTTTTATTTTTTGAAGTGCTGGTGGTTTCTAACAGTATTTTGAACGCTGAATCGAATGAGACCAACCGCAGATCTGTAGGTGCAATAGCCTAGGAGCTAGAGCGTTTTGAGTTTTATTTTTTATCGAAATCCTCGATTTCGACATATATTTCGCATATTTGGAGTGAGCAAAGCCACCATAATATTGTTTTGGAGGTGATCAAGGTGGTTTCTTATAGTATTTTGAACGCTGAATCGAATGAGACCAACCGCAGATCTGTAGGTGCAATAGCCTAGGAGCTAGAGCGTTTTGAGTTTTATTTTTTATCGAAATCCTCGATTTCGACATATATTTCGCATATTTGGAGTGAGCAAAGCCACCATAATATTGTTTTGGAGGTGATCAAGGTGGTTTCTTATAGTATTTTGAACGCTGAATCGAATGAGACCAACCGCATATCTGTAGGTGCAATAGCCTAGGAGCTAGAGCGTTTTGAGTTTTATTTTTGAGCGAAAAAATATCGCTCAAAAAATAATCATTATTTTCTGAGCAGAAAAATAAAACTCAAACAATAATCATTATTTTCTGAGTGAAAAATAAAACTCAAATTTTGATTTTGAGCGATTCCCAAAAATAAAAATCACTCAATTTCAACCCCTGGTATCCACAAATTAATTCTATATCAATTTTTTAAAAAGTAATTCAATTATTTATAAGTTTTTAAAATTTATTGTAAAGTTTGTGGACGGATGTGGGACACCACATTATGCGTCCAAGATTACTCGGAAAACGACCCTCATTCTACATCCTAGAATCCTTCAACCGCCTCATAAAGCTCCACAGTTCCCCACGGTGAAATCCGATGGTTTTAGGACCCCAAAAAATGGATTCTACGTCCAAAAATACTTCTAAAACGACCCATAGACGAAACTCTTCAAAACCCCCATCCGGGGTTTCGGGCTGAAAACCTTGCAGGCCCAACTAGATGGTACAGCGAGTATTTTCTCATAATTTCAGATTTAAAAAAAAAAAATCCTACTGCCACATTTAATTTTTGAAATTCACGTCATGAAACAGATATTGTCAAATTTAGAGGACGGTCCAACTTTTTGACCCTCGTCGCGAATGATGTATTATTCCTAAAATGTAGTATTCCTGTAATGAGTGTATTATTCCTAAAATAATAATAAGAAATGAAATGTCCGTCCGACGTCCAGACAATGTTGGGCTGTTGGAATTTTAGCATAGAATATGCTTTAGCCGTCACCTAACTGCCCAAAAACGTTATATTAGTCAGGGAGGGAGACGCTTATGTGTCACGAATTGGTAAGGTGGTATTGGTTGTTAGGGGGTGTAACATACCACCATGGAGGTTAACATTACCTACGCTGGAGGTTATATATAGGTTACATAACCTAAGCTGGAGGTTAAGGATATGGGCTTATATACATAGGATATGGGATCCTATATAATATATTATATTTATTATTATAGAGATACTGATGACGACTGAATGTCGAAAATTTTATCGTAAGGTAACCAAAGTTTTTTTATGTAATTTCTTGTCCATTTGATACAAATTTTAATATTTATTATTATTATATTATTATTTTATAATATTTACAATATTTTATAATAATTATAATATATTTATTTGGGATGAAGACGAAATTACGGCGAAAATTTAGGTAATTGTTCCATAATTTTTTAGTGTTTCTTAAAAAAAAAAAAAAACTGTTTTAAAAACCAAATAGGTACGTATTTGGGATGTATATATATTCGGTTTAAAAAGCGTGTTCTATGTTTCTTGCATTTTAGCTGTAGGCTCCAAGTCATCCTGGGGTCCAGGCGAGGCCCGGAGGGCCGAGTTTAAAAAAAGTCTAATTCACCCTTGGTGCTAAAACACAGCACCTTTGGTGCTATAGCTTTCTCTATTCCCTTTTAACCTTTTTGATATAGAAGGAGACGCCTCGACAAGGGCAATGAAATTTCACTAATTAGTGTCAACCAAGCCACAAATGAACTAAGAAGAAGAGAAATTTTTGTTTGGACTGTTCCAAGTTCTGCCTTTCAGTTGGTTTCCGTTTTTTTTTTTTTTTTTGTTTTTTTTTAAATCTGAAATTTTGACAAAGTACCTACTCGGTTTACCGTCTAGTTGTGCCCGCAAGGTTTTCAGCCTGATCGCCCAAACCCGCGGTGCTCTGTGGGGTTAAAAATGGGTTACAGGAGGGGTTTTTGCAGGTTTTTGGGAATGATATGGAGTGGGGTGTCGTTTTCGAGTATTTGTGTACTTAGAATCCATTTTTGGTGGTCCCAGATCGATCCGATTGCTCCCAGAGCATCTATGGGGTTTTCAAGGGGCTACAAATGGATCTTTCGAAGGAAGTCGACATAGGTGTCGTTTTTCTATTAAGTTTGGACACCCAACTATTTTTCAGGGTCCCTCATCCGTCCCCCAAAAAAGAGTAGTTATGTATTTGAGGTTTCTTATTTTTCCACAGATCTTCCAGTTCAATGCGAAAAGCAATTCTCTGGTTGTCACGCTTCGTCCGACATTGGTAAACAACGAACCTTTAGTGAACTTTTCCCAAGTTGTCCAGGGGGAGGATTATTGGGGCGTAGTCAACTCCATAAACGATTCCAGTATAAACGTTTTATTCTTCAACAACTTGAAGACCAACATCGACCACGAAAATCTACTACAAGATAGCCGAAAGTACAGGATCGGAGAGCTGGTGAGACTGGAACTGCCACAATGTACTTTGTCGTCTTTACTTTATAAAAATGTGTCTTCGATTCTTTCTAGGTCAGGTGTTTTGTCATAAAAGCTCGCCAACGTAAGACACCGCCGACTTTTAGCTTGTTGCGTCCCGTCGACCGAATGATCCTCTCCGTTGGGACTACGCACAAGTTGATCATTAAAGCAAAAGATGAAAATGGGGTCAGGTGTATCCTTGATGAGAGAGATATCGTCTTAGGTGAGTTGAATACTGCATTATTGGATTAGCTTGGCTCAGGTTCACATATTGTGTGTGCAATAACAATCCCCGGATACAGCTGAAACCTGCTCAATTATTTCTATTAGTAGTTATTTTATTGCTATGTTCTGTTTAGACGTTCACATTCCAATCCAACATTTGTCTGACTTCAAAGTTTTTCAAAAGAAGTCTCTGGAGAGGCTCAATCTGGGAGACATTTTGGACGCCGTGCTGTTCTGTTTCGACCGGCACATGGAACCTGTTTTCACTCTCAGAAACTCTGTCAAAGATTTTTTCAAGGTAAAATTATATCCTGATTTTGGAAATTCACGTATGGAGGCGTTGAAAGGGGTCCAGATAATATGCTCGGAAATGTTGACAAAATAGGAGCTTTTGGAATAGATCCCTAGATATTTTGGAAAATTAAGTGAGTGGCTATAAAACTTGTGGGGAAATTCCCCACACCTGTTAACATCAGTCTAACACCCTGCTGGATTGATAATGGGGGCGACTGGGCCTCTTCAAGGGGCGGGTAATATTTTTTAGCATGCCACCGCCCTCTTATTCACGAGAGGGTGCTTTATATTAGCCCCTTCATACAGGACGGGGCATGTTTTTTTCTTTATAACCAGTTTTTCTAGAATCTTTATTTTTTCTGGCGCCATTTCCAACGATGGGATCGCGCGAAACTGAGAATCCAATATTTCGACCCGGGACCTGTGTCCTGGTTCTTGACTACGACGAATTTTCGAACGAGGGAGCCAGGCAGGGGCTTTGGGTTAAACTCGTGTTTTATCTAATCTGGAGTCCCTCCCCGACAATTTGGCCATTAACGTCACAATCACGGCCAATGACGTCATTACGTTGGAGCCGCCATTATCACGACCCCTCCACCACCCCTCATCTACGAGTACGAACGCCCAATGGCTGCCAAACCGTCGTGTAGTGCAAACTGTCCTAACTGCTCAATGGTGTGCCATCGATTAACTGCACAATGGGCGTTCATCGATTGGGGGGGGGGGGGGGGGGGTGCCGGATAATGGCGGCTTCGCCAAATAGCTGATTCTCTGACAGCGTGATAACCCCATTATCCAAGGGGAAAGACGTCGACCACGACACTTCGTGTAGAATGTCCCGAATCAT
The DNA here is from genome assembly GCA_955831195.1 of Pilophorus perplexus. Taxonomy (NCBI): domain Eukaryota; kingdom Metazoa; phylum Arthropoda; class Insecta; order Hemiptera; family Miridae; genus Pilophorus; species Pilophorus perplexus. Next base: position 20,745,664 of record OY037008.1, read on the forward strand.
GGACCACCCTTCCGAGGAACCTGCGGAGACTGGGGTATCTCGACAGCACATCGAGTAAGTTTGGCCAAGTCAAATCCTCCAGCTCTGTACTTATGCTGGATCATCTTGATCACGACTAATCGTGTTATAGATCAGATGACCACCACTCCCTCCCATATCCTCCAACACACCTAGCGGCGTAATAAGTGATACGACGCTCTTGGCATTCCGCTTCCCCCCAAAAAAAGCTTTATCTCCAAATTGGTCTATTAGGAAAACTCAAACATGTAGGTACACGAATTACACCCACTCTTAATTGTGTGAAGAAATCTAAAACCTTTCAGGTTAATGTAAAAAAATTGCGGTTTGTTTTTTTCTAATGCCTGTATTACTCTGATTGATAGTTCGTATAGTTCGTTCCCGTCGGGCTTTCATGGCCGGTGGTTTTCAAGGAATACGGCGGGGGTCTAGTGCCTACAAAAACGGCTGGTGGTTTCTCTCTCTGTATTCGTAAAGCTTTCGGCTACACGCCATCTTCAGGAATTAGTTTGTTGTTAAATGTTTTCCCGCATCCGACCATCCATCCGTCGCTTCTCCTACCTGTCCCACGTTGAAATCTGATCGTTCTAAGACCCCAAAGAATGGATTCTACGGCCGAAAATACTTCTAAAACGACACTTAAGTTAAGTGACTTAACTTGACCACGTATCCGAAAACCTTTAAAAACCCCTCCCGTAGCCTCTTTCTAGCCCCACGGGTTTGGGCGATCGTGCTGAAAACCTTGCGGACACAACTAGATTGTGAACTGAGTATTTTTCAAAATTTCAGTAAAAAAAAAAAAAAAAAAAAAAAAAAAAAAAAAAAAAAAAAAAAAAAAAAAAAAGAAATACGGCCCAAAACGGCTCGGCGTACTTACGGCTGACGGAAATTTCGGTTGTGGAATCTAGACCTCTTGAAACGGATAATGTATCTGTGCTTCTCCTCAAATCACCATTAACGAACAAAAATGTTGCAGTGTGTTTTTCGATCCATGCAGGAGCGGCAAACAGACCACACCTCTTAGAAATTCACAAAACATCAGGGTTTAGGGGGATGGAGGGAATAAAAATACTCGCCGAAATCTGGAAACAAAATTCATCTCCAACAACACAAGATTTCACCGGGTAAACTGGAAATATCTGCCGCAACGAAGGATTGTCTGCCGAGCTCGCGAAACAAAAAAAAAAAAAAAAAAAATCCATATCTCCCCCTCAGCGCAGAATTGATTATCATTCTAGGGAGACAGAAAAAACACTGACATACATGAAAACAATTTGATTGGGGGGTACTTGGTTGGTTTTAGCTAAATGAAGGAATTATTCAGATGTTATGGGTAATAATCCGACAATACATATTTTAACGCTAACTTTAACTGTCCACTTACTTGCTTTGCAAAACACTTGAAACTGGGAACGTACTTGTGTGGACGTACTGGAGAGATATATTCATTAGATTCCGTGCGTTTTGAAAGAATTTTTTAATGAAACATTGTAGGCAGCATCTTCATATTACATGCACCATAATTTTAGAATGCCCCACTACTGGTCACTCACTTGCAACTCACTACGCTGCTTCTCCTCTTCTGGTTTAGCTCCTCTCTCACTACTCTACTCATTTGACGTTGCTAGCAGCCCACCTTGTTTGGTGTATCAGTTGTGTAACGTTTTCCTTGATACAAAATTTGTATTTAATGTTTCCCTGAGACCTATGTCATAAGATAATAATAACGTTATTATCTCCTACATAGGAGATATGTTAATGCATCCTGAATTATATCCCTCCCTAGTCCCCTAACAGCGAAATCTGGACCCCACTAATCATTTTGTGAAAAACAGTTTGCTTTGTCTTCTCACTTGCCAGACCCATCATGTCTTCAACTTCAATTTGTTTTTTCTGTTTTCCACAGTTTGGCGGTCCAAAGCTGTTAAAACGAGGATCTGCGGCCTTGCAGCCCGGAGATTTAATGCCCGTCATTTTATCCGAAGAGGTTGACGAAGGTTATTACGTCTCAGTGCCGGTGCCTGTGTTCAACAAGAAAATACTTGTTGAAAAGGAGGTGAGACCCTGCGAATAGTCTTGTGAATAAATGGGACTTGAGGCTGGGCTTATCAGGCATTTGTTACTCAGCGCTTAGCCTACTTGGGCTTTAGAAGTACCCGCCCTCAGAAATATATCTGTTACCGTTGAAGTGTGGAATCAGCTAGCATATAAAACAACTAAGGAGATCAGTTGAAGTGTGTAGCTTCCCGCACTATACGCTTTAACTAGTTATTATGTAAAATCACGAGAGGCCAGCCGTTAAAGTGTATATTAATATATTTGAACCCAACATTAATTAATTAATTCAGTTTTGTTCGTGACCTCAAATGGCAAGTTCCTCATCAAGTGCTTTGCTACATAACATGGATGTGGGCAACTTTAAATCCTATTCTATTATGTAGGGTAACACCGTGTACCTTGAGTCATTACCAGTTTGGGGGTGAAATCACATGATCTGGACTGCGTCTCATGATCCTATTTGTAGCTTGCTATCTCGGAAAATATTTACCTTGCTGCATAGCATGCTATGCAAACTGGTTGGTGTTTAAAGGCCTCTTCAGTAGGGAGGTTTCCCTCAGGTACCTGTCAACCAGTTTTTATGGTGTCTTCAGTATGAAGGACATTGGACGAATGGGTTTAAATGCCATTACCTAGATGTACCATGGTTTCCCTAGCTTGGGCGGGAAGATGACCCGTGCTCTACACCATCTCTTGGGGATGTAGCCTGTGACCAGGTTGGCCCTATATGTGGCGCTGAGTATCCTGACGACGCACAGTGGTGCAAAACCGCCAAAAAGCGGCCAAAACCCCTTTTCATCGGAGTATTTCAATAAAACTCGGTACACTCATGTTTTTCGGGGCGTAGAATCCGAATTTGACGTCAGTTATTGCGCTACAATTTTTTAAAGACCATAATTCAACATTTTAATGGGTATACTCACTGGCTCTCCACTTTTTCAGCTGTTTTTGCTTATGTTCAAGTATAACCCATAAAATTTATCCCAAGTTCACCGCTCTATACAGTAAAAAACCATTGTGTCTTGAAACCTGGGTTGAAGGAAGGGTTTTGAAAACAATTCAAACCATTTTTACGAAATTTATGGAATAAAAATGAATGAAAATGAAAATAGCGTTAATTTCAGAATAATATACCATTAACTCAATTAGTTTGACTTGAAAGCTCTTTAATAAAAAGGAAATAATCGTTCAAAATATTACAATGACAGCTAGGTAAATAAAAATTCAATTAAAAATCGTCTTAAATCCTGGACTTTTTTACGTTGCGTTCGACTAGCACAATCTGCGAAATGTTTAGAAGGCCTTCCACCCACATTGATTGCATCGACACAAGGTGATTCAAATTCCAGCTGAAAATTGCGCTTCAGCCACTCCTCATATTTACGCTTAAAATTCACCTTACTGTGTTGCACTCCTTTCTTTTTTTTAATAAAGGTGGGTAAAATTTTTTTAGTAACTTCAAATGTTACCTGGTCCAGCTTGTCCTCATGTAAATGCGGGTACTCTTCTCTCAACCCTTGTTTAAGGTCCCGGCCAAAACAATATATCGCACAAAACACTATGAGGAATAACCATTAAATGGTTAATTTCCATTAAAGATGGAAATTTTCCATCTTTCCTCTTGCAAAAAGGACGTACACTGCAACTGAACTCTCCAAGAGGTGGCGAGACACTCTTCAGACCTTGTCGGATTATCGCGGACGCTATCTTTATTAATTTCTTTCATCTCTCACTCTCTTGGTGAGGCCGGTTTGTCCTCTTCAGCATTATCGTGCTCTGAGCTGCTGATTGCGCGATACACAACAACTGTACGATTGTTCTTTCAGAATGTTGTCGATTGACGCACCCATCTTAGCGACTTACAACGTGGACCCTGAACATATACGGCGGATAACGGCGATGAAAATTTGAGAAAAGACACTCCAATAGGCACAGATTACAATGTTTCTACTCGCGGAGCTCAGCTCGGTGCAGCTTTTTTTCCCGATTCCATCGAAAATGCGAAAAATACGTTTTTTTTATTACCTACAAGGTCGTGGCACAGACAGTACAAACTGGAATTAATCCCTCAACTAAAGCAAATTTTGGAAACTACATTAGTATAGTAAAGTTCATGGGTGGTTACTTAAATTATACTATTCATTACAATAGGTTAAAAAAATGGTGAAAAAGTAACATGTAATTCGTAATTTTTTAATTAAAAAAAAAATCAACTTTCAAGGACTCTCAAGTCTCCAAATAATTTTTTAAAAGAAAACTAATTATGAGGCTTCATTCTACAAGTATTAAGGTGTAAAACCCACTCATAAAAACTGGGAAAAGGCACAACTCAATTTGGGGGGTTTCGGCCGCCTTTGCACCACTGTGCGACGTCGGGCCCTCCCAGCCCTGCATTAGAAAGCCATCTGCCAAGAGGACCCACTAGTTTGAATTGAAGATTATTTTGCTACGTCCATCCATATAACGATAGGCTTTCATTTAACGTGCAAGCATATTGTATCTCCCTCGTTATGCTTCGATTACCCAAAATGACAAAACTTTCAGGTTGTACAACGGTGTGGGGACGTGTCCATCAATGACGTCATCTGGTTGACAGTGAAGAGTAGTCGACCCGCATCAATGGATTTGGACCTCGTGTACCCGAGTCCAACACCCAAAAGAACGTCTACGGTAATTTATTCATATTGTCGAATCGGAATAGCAAATGAACAGCAATAGCAAAAGCAATTGTCAAAAACAGCTGGTTTTCAGGAGAAAGAAAAAACTGTTCCCATTTAACTGTTACAGTTAAACCTACAGTAGGCAATATGTTTATATGACAACTTCTAAAATGTATACCTGACTACCTTCTAAGATTTATCCAGTACTTTTCTGATAATATCTGAGAATATTATTCTCCACGGCATACAGGGTCAAGATGTCATTTTCGTTCTTTTTGACATTGGTTGTTTTTGTAATTAACTATCTATCAATTATTGATTGGTACAGTTGTTTACACACAGAATGCTACACGCCAATAGCGGGGGTGATACAATTGATTTTATCGCCTTTCGAGTACCTATATCAATTTTTTGGGCGAAGATCAAATGCAATTTTCATCTGGAGATATTCCCAAGGATGGGCCGCATCTTCCAAGTTTATATGATAATTTTGCAATTTTATGACCTGTAATTGTTTGGCCGATCATAGGCTACCATACGCTTGTGCCAGTCAGCGTAAGAAACGACTGTTTGCACCGACACAGACAACTACATTTGCGCCAGTTCCAGACCTACGAACAGGGGCCACTCCTGCTGGCTAAAGCCAGCCAACCTCTGACCTCTCCCACCTGGCCTCAGACCCCTTCTACTCGTTTTTCAATAATGAATAGGTTTTTCCTAAGGAAATTTGACCCTCGTGAAGGTTGTAGGGTATGGAGGTGCTCTCCTTTTAACACCCCCCCCCCCCCCCCCCCTCCGAGTAGCTAATCGCTCTAATATTTTGTCAGTGATTGACGAACACATGTGACGCAATCGTGAGCCGATGACTATTTTGGTTTTCTGGGCGTTCTGTTGTTCTTATTCCCTACACTTTTGGTTTATTATTCTTGGAATAATATACCTATGTATGTAATTGTGACGGAGGTCAAAATTCCTGATCGGCCTCAAAATTTGACATTATTCGTTTCAGGTCTAGATTCCAAAAACAAAATATCCGTTTGTCGTCTTAGCCATTTTGTGCGGTAGGATTTTTTTTTTTTATCTGAAGTATTTTTGGACGTAGAATCCATTTGAGGGGGTCCGAGAAAGATCCGATTTCACTTTGAGGATCTATGGGGCTTTCATGGGGCTAAAAATGGGATTTTTTAAGGATCCCTGGAGGTCAAATATTTTTCGAGTAATTTTGGAGGCATAATCCATTTTTCGAACAATGTACAGATGATTTTTTTTTCTCTCTCGAAATTTTAAATTATACAGCCACGTTGCAAAAACCTGTATGTTGATTTCCGGGAAATTTTCTGGAGAGCCAAAGAACTGCGTAGTTTTAACTCCAGATGATGAGGTTAGGCTACTATAACTTCCTGCTTTTCACCAGTCATGGAGAAGAGATGAAGAGTCGTTGGCCACATTTCTCAGTCCCAGACTGTGCGCAAGCCTGAACTTGACCAGAAACCCCAAATCCTTTTATTTGCGCTTGCAGGTTTTTGCAACGTGGCTGTACTTTATTGGCACAGAATTAATTTTCGCACAAGTAACCTATATATATTATATTCGAGCTCCAGCCCGAGGAGGAGGAGAACGAGGAGAATACTCATTTTTATTCTAAGGTCCTTCTAGAGGTCGCAAAAATTTTAAATTGGCTCTTAAAAATCCAGTTTGGCGAGCATAGTACGAGAAAAGTCTGAAAACACCAAAAGTGTAAAGCCTCAGTTTACCAGAATGTTGGGAAAAGTTTGATTGAAGGGGGGCGGGAGGCCATTGGAAAGACAAAGGGGTTAACACATCCCAAGAAGTTTACCCATTTTTCGGTTGAGGGAGCTCCTCAATCAGGGGCACCGGGACGGGGCGGGGTTGAAGGGAGGAGACGGCTCCTCGCGGGATTCTAACGGTGCTGAGGCAGAATGAGGGACACGCGGGACAAAGAAAAGCCCGGGAACCCACTCCATGGAGTTTTATAAGAGAGAGAATGTTGCGGAAACTGCGGAGCTCAAAATAGGGAGAAAAATTTCCGGGCGAGCGGGAGAGATTTCCGACAGGATCCCGTTACCCATTGACGATTTCCGTGAACTTTGAAGTTTGGCAACGCGGTTCCAATAACCCCCCTCTCCCCCTCATGTATTTAATTGAGAATAATAAGGTCGAGGAAAAAAAGTAAAATTGTGCAGCTTTTTTCAGGCATCGTCCTGAAAATTTGTCGATCACCTTGGCCAAATGAGTTTTATTTATTTATTTGTTATTTTCATTTTCAGTGGGCTGTTTCAAATCTAACTAACTACTGGAACGAATCGGCGACATATCATACGTACAAAATGGGCGATACCGTTTCCGCTGTCGGAAATGGAGTGAAAAGTCAGTGCATACTGGATGACGGGCGGGTAGGAGTCATAGTAACTGGAAAGGCGGAAAAACCTGTGAAATACCCCTCGGGCAAGAGGGTCAACCCGATTTTCCTGGAGGCTTCTCAACAAGACGGACGTGTTTATCTACTGCCTCCTCGTACCGAAGCAGAGTTTAATCGAAACTTTGGGATGGAGTCTGCGGAAATTCACAAACATGTAACGGTGGTTCACACTTCGGAAATGTTCTACGTCTGCCAAAGTGCTGCTGGGATTTACTGCGTATGCCCGAGGTTTCTTCTGCCCAATTCGTCACAGCCGGATTTGCATGCTGAGGTTCGAGACGGACAGGAAACAATCACGCTTCAAGACGCGTAGTAAGTACAACTAGTCAGTCTGGGAGTTCAGAATCAGGTAACATGGGAACTCGAGAAACAAAGTTTGTGAATATTGACCCACGGATTGGGAGTCTAGGGAAGTTAAGGAGGGCTCGGCCACTACCAGAGCTGTGCCTCTCCCGCCAGCTGCAAGCAAACCAGCAAAGCCCACCGCCGGAGGTCCATGGACGTCCACACGAGGGAGACCCAGCACCATAAAGGTGCCAGTACTTGTACTACTGAGCTGCAAGTGAGACCGAGTGTTCTAGCGCACTCTACCAGCTAAGCGGGCTGGTACCCGAGTTTACGACATAAAGTCACAAAACTCACATGCCGCCAGGTGAGCAGACTCGTCCGCCCACCCAGCTACCCCTGTCTCTAGCGAGCGTGGGTCCCACGGATTGCGGGAGTGCTCCACATTTTGACGGGGAAGGACCACCTTTTCAAACGGTTGTGTTCGTGGAAACGGTCTAACAGTGGAAATGTCGCCGTTTTTCTGAATTTATTCGCTTAGTATTGAAAGGAGGCCTACCGCGCCCCCTTTAACCGAATCTTGCGCACGGCCTTTCTTGCGTTCAACTTGTCAGTTACTGGGAACGGGGTCAGAACAGAGCACTGCACCTTTTCCCCGAGCTTTCGATTAATATATAATCTTCATCAGTAATGAGCGCTCTGTTCTCTGTCACCACCTCCTGCAGCTTCCCTTCCAGGCAGGTGGAGGATCCAAATCCAGAAAATAGATGCCCAGATGCCGCCTCCCTCTCTGAGTTCTCCGGACTGCCCTTAATACTATATTATCACGTAGGTAATCAACTTCCATTGTCCGCAAGGTTTTTAGCCCGATCGCCCAAACCCGGGGGGCGCTATGGGGCTACGGGAGGGTTTTAAAAAAAGGTTTTCGGCTATGGGATCGAGTTAGGTGTCGTTTTCGAAGTATTTTTGAACGTATAATCCATTTTTTGGGGTCCCAGAACCATCGGAGTTTACCGTGTGGATCTATGGGGCTTTCATGGGGCTCAAATGGAGCTTTTGAAGGTTGTGATGAGGTCAAATGAGGTGTCGCTTTCCTTGTAATTTTGGACTCATATATCATTTTTCGGGGTACCGAATCTGTCCAAACATTGTACGAAAGAAATTCTTCTTCTTCTTTTTAGCGCAACCTTTCCCTCAAAAAATGGAAAGGTGCGCTCATCTCTTCGACATGTTTTTTTGTGTATCACAGCATCACGCCCGAACGGCTGAACAGATTTTCATGAGGGTGGTCTCATTGTGATCAGCGAGTTCTGGGCGTGGTTATAGGCTATCAAAATCACCTCGACGACGACATAGTTTGGTCGTTAGATACCTAGTGTGTCAAGTTACGAATTCTTACCCTACGGTTTTGGTTTCATAGTAACAGAAAGGTTGCGCTCTTCTATTCAATTCAATTGATGGCTTGTTTTTTTTTTAAAGATACAAACATGTTTTTAAATATTGTTTATCGCATACATCATAATGCCGAATGTGTCGCTCTAAGCGCTTATCTCGCTCTGACGAAACAAATCATTGATTGAATTTCACAGTTTGTTTCTGGGTTATCAACTCTTTATCAATCATGAATAATGTAATAACCTCTTGGTTGCAGCCGAGTTGAGTCATTCAGCCTGAGGTGTCCATCGCTTAAATCGTTTTGCCGAAGAAATACTTACGAAAGAGGAGACGGTGTCGTTGCATTGACCAAGAAAAACAAGCGAAGTGTCGAAGCTGTTAACGGGAGTGAAGTTGGAGGGAAAACACCCAAAATCACTACTGTCACGTCGAGCTTTGTAAATTCGCCGAAATCCTGTGAAAAGGGGTACGCACCATACTTCCTTTAGAAATTATTGAAATTTTTTGAGAAACGTGTATTCAGTTTGGGGAATCTTCTGAGCTTTTTTTTTTCAGTCAACTTACACTTACTCGTAGTTTACTTGAAAGTTTAAATTTACTCTTAAAAACGCCCTTTTTACTGCCGCATACTGAAATATGCTTTCACTTTCAGAGTCAAAAGGAAGAGTTGTACGCCCAAAAAAATCAACCCGCTCGTGATTAACCCACTTCTCAACACTTGCGAGTACGACGAAGACGCATAAACTACGAGGATTTTCATGCAGTTAATCGCGCTTTGAGACGATTGCGTTAACGTTGAAATTTCGATCGAGGTGTCCCCTAACGACGATGTAGAGAGACTATAACTTGACTGGAATGTAAAATTAAATGTGTTTTTACAAAGGAATTTTTAATTTTTACCCCAATCCAGGAACTAGATTATGGACCCGTCTCTATCCCTCCAACGCACCGAACCCGTGCCATAAAAGTCGAGGGAAATTTTTTTGGACGCGGTGCAATCACCTGTTAATGACTAGTAGCGAGTAGTTTTTTATATTTTCAGCATATGATTGAGTTTGTCTTTCGTCAAAGAACATCTTACATATTATGTAACTTATTAAGTTAGTTTCAGTCTGAACGCATTTTGCACTACATCAGCTCTGATTGTTGTCCCCCCCCCCCCCCCCCCCCTGTTTTCCTAATATGGCACCCTTCATATGGGTTCTAGTTAATTAGTGATTTTCGTAATTTCTTCAAGTCTGACGTGTTCTCTTGATTGCACTACTAGATCTCGCTAGAAAAATGCAATTAAAACAATTTTTCAAGAAAAAAAGACTGAGGTAACAGTTTCCTTTTCTTAATCATGTCCTTAATGAGTTACCGGTATCTAGTGATTATTAAAACCATATTCGGGTCAGAGAACTGATTTATTCCTTATTTTTATGATCCTCAAGACTTCAAAACGTATCAACAGAATGAGGGTCGTATTAACAAAATGAATATGGAACTGGTGCCATATTAGGAACCCCTTTTTTGAGAGTAAAAATTGTCTGTTATTGGAAAATAAATTCTTTCTCCGATTTGAAGCAATTTGCAGACACTCTGATTTTTAATACTGTTAGAGTAGGGGTATAACTATAACCAGTAATTTTGGTTTGGAAGTTTGAGACAAATAAGTGGTCCAAAATGTGATAAAAAAAAAAAAAAAAAAAGGTTTACCATATTAGGGCACTTTACGGAGCGTATGTAAGCTCGTCTTAAGTTAGGTGTTGTAAGGTCGTCTGAGTTGTAAGCTCGTCTACCTACTGTTCGGAATCAGGGAACAGGCATGTGTCAAGTCCGTCTACCACCAATTCTACTACATTTCATCGAAATCTAGCCGTGGCCTTCAGTGCTGTTCATGCAGCGTTGGATGAAACCCACCATGATACATCAAACCCCAAAATTTGACGAGGACTTTCTGCTTCTGAATAGTTCCGAGGATAATATTTTCATTTTTGGAACATCAGCCTTTTAGCCAGCGGAAAAAATACTGCTATTCATAATGCCGCTCGCATTGTATGGCCAAGTATTCAGGTAATAGGCTGCTGATTTCACCAAGCTAAGTCTAAGCCCTGGTAACTACGTAAAAGTCAAACAATTAGGTATTTTAAATGAATGTGCGAGTAAGCAGAGCGAAATCGGACTTGGATTGTATGGTGCTATGGACTCGTTTGTCTAGAACCGTGGGATGTGGAAGATTGTTTTGTTTATGAACTGATGCCACTTGCACCCGAGGACGGAAAATTGTTGAAATTTATTGATCATGACTGGGATGACATTTTGATTGTTTTCTCACTTCCCTGTTATTAAAATTTGTAAACCAGTTTTCTGATCTCTCCCAAAGTGACCCTAGACGAGTTTACATATTAGCATCATCAAGCAGAAAAGCAAAGCTTGCATACGAGTCTGCAACACATTAGGATATTAAAATTTAATTAAAAAAATAAAATTTTTATGTCTAGTTTAGTCGTTGCTAGGGAACCAACCGTAACGTTTTTTAGCGCAACCTTTCCCTCAAAAAATGGAAAGGTGCGCTCACCTCTTCGACATGTTTTTAGCGCAACCTTTTTCCAAAAAATGGAAAGGTGCGCTCACCTCTTCGACATGTATGTTTTTAGCGCAACCTTTTTCCAAAAAATGGAAAGGTGCGCTCACCTCTTCGACATGTATGTTTTTTGTTTGTGTACAGAGCATCACGCCCGAGCGGCTCAACAGATTTTCATGAGGGTGGTCTCATTGTCATCAGCGAGTTCGGGGGGTGGTTATAGGCTACCTTGATTTTTCCTCCCTCATCCCCTTCATCGGTTTTCGGGAGGTCCTTCACGACGAAAGTTGTTTATCTCTGATGTGTAACTAAGGAGGCCTCAAAAGGGGGACGAAAGTTTTTGTCCGATTTCGTTGGTACAAGGGTCTATGGAATGAGCTTTTTAGGCTGATTCCAACGACTCCAAAACGATTTTTGCAGCCTGAGCCGTTCGTTACCTCTGATCGGCATAAGGTTTTATTACGCATCGGTCGTTAGGGTGCAGTTGTTTACGTAATGAGCATCACGTGGATGATGTGTTGTGTGGCATAGTTTGGTCGCTAGATACCTACTGTTTCTTAGTTTCTCTCGCTCATTAAATATATCGTTGCAAAAAGGTTGCGCTCATCTATTCAATTCAATTGATGGCTTGTTTTTTTTTTTAAAGTGAAACTTTTATTACATCGTCCCAAATTTTTTAAAGTGAAACTTTTATTCTTCACAGCATCACGCCCGAGCGGCTCAACAGATTTTCATGAGAGTGGTCTCATTGTGATCAGCGAGTTCGGGGGGTGGTTATAGGCTACCTTGATTTTTCCTCCCTCATCCCCTTCATCGGTTCTCGGGAGGTCCTTCACGACGAATGTTGTTTATCTCTGATGAGTAACTAAGGAGGCCTCAAAAGGGGGAAGAAAGTTTTTGTCCGATTTCGTTGGTGCAAGGGTCCATGGAATGAGCTTTTCAGGCTGATTCCAACGACTCCAAAACGATTTTTGCAGCCTGAGCCGTTCGTTACCTCTGATCGGCATAAGGTTTTCTTACGCATCGGTCGTTAGGATGCAGTTGTTTACGTAATGAGCATCACGTGGATATTTTTGATGTGTTGTGCGGCATAGTTTGGTCGCTAGATACCTAGTGTTTCTTAGTTTCTCTCTCATTAAATATATCGTAATAACAGAAAGGTTGCGCTCATCTATTCAATTCAATTGATGGCTTGTTTTTAACACTTTCAACGCTTTTTTCGTTTATGTGCCAAAGTAAAGACATAAAAATTTTATGTCAATATGTGGTAGACGAGTTTACACGTATTACCTTAGTTTCTACAAGGCGGCGGTGGACGAGCTTACAAACCCTGACTTTACCCCAATACTGAGATTAACGCTTTTGCAAGGGCACTCGAGATCCCAAATTTCCCTGGGGTTCTTGCAATTCTAACGGACATGCTATCAACTCCACCGAGCTTCAATTCCACTGGGAGAAGGGAAGCATTCAACTCCATCGGGCAGGTTCCAAGGAGAAGGTGTTACTAAAAAAGAACTGTACCTCGGTAACTGTTATATATTTGTTTGACATAAAATAAGTCAGCTTTTCAGTCAAGCTTGTCAACAGGTGCTTGATTTCCAGAAGTATAGCGTCCCTTTTTTATTATATATAATAATTCATATATCAATGGTGAACATTTGAACAAAATATTTTTCACAATCAACAAGAAACCGATGACCCACTACCCGGTGGAGTTGATACTAACTTCACATGATTGGAGAAAGTAAACAAGTGGAATTGCATGGTCGGATCATGACTAATGAGGTCCCTCCGGTGGAACTGCAACCAACTCGCCCACCCGGCTTCGGCCCATGCAGAGGATGTATGTAGCTTTGATTAAGACAATGTGTCAATATCAATATGACACAATCATGTCATGATTCAAGAGTAGACCCTCGCCTGATCTCGCGCGCCAACGGCCGATCACTAAATCTCGTTTTCACTCCTCCGGATCGTTGGAATTAGTTCGTTCGAAATTTAGTATTAAAATTTGGATTGCTAGTTAGGGTACAGTGGAAACGCCGTAAACGACGAAGGCACGGATAGCTGCGCGGATTTGCTTGCGTCGGAAATTGCGCTTAATGGTCTCATCAGACGTAAAATTTACTAATTTTTATGCCGGATTTGGATTCCCGAGCCATATCTAATATGGCTATAGGGGTTCCTATTTAAAATAAGAAAATTGGGCGCAAATGCGCCCATTTAAGCGCATTTTCGCCGGATCTCAGACATAACATATAACAATAACGATAACAGCAACAACGTAAATGGTTTATTTGCGGTTCTTTCACCATAATAAAATAGGGGCGTTAATTAAAAACGTTGTTGGAAAGTGGGGTTTTGCTGTTGCTGGTTGCCAGACTGGAACATCATGTTTTGCTGGTGCGGGTGGTGAAAGTCCTGTTGTTGTTGTTGTGGTATGGCGGACGGTTGTGTGGTCGAAGGGTGTCCTGGCGGTCCGGAGAGTCGAACCCGTTTCGCGTTGGGGCCTCCGTGGCTGTGGTTGTTCCCTTGTTCGGACTGGCCGCCAGTCTGTTGGGTCCCTTGGCCTTGGCCCTGTCAATCAGGGGAACATCACATAAGATTTAGCGCATTTTCGCAGAAAAGGTGAGCTACTGGTTAATTTAAACTAAGCAAGTAAAATATGGCAGGGTCATACACCTAACTTGGAGCAGAGTGGAGCACGATACTCAGATCTGTTCCTCAAAGGCGTGCAAACGCTGCATATAGACGGGCTGGAGACATGCCAACTCCGGTTCTCCGTCATGCTGAGTTGACCCCCTAACTTGTAAATGCCGGACTGAGCCAAAGCAAATGCTTTGAAGAGCCCTCTGTAACTGCATCAAGCGCAAGAGGGATCATTGGCCAACATCAACTGGTGTCCCCGTGACTGCTCATTCAGTGGGAGGTACTGTAATCGGGGACTACCCAAGGCATGAGGTGGTTAGGGAGAAAGAACGACTCCTCTGCTGGTTCTTTCTCCCTAACCACCTCATTGGATCAGACCTCTGCACCATCGGCAATCAACCACTTTGTAACCAAGGCATCTCCAACCGCCGAGCCACTGATGAGCAGAACTCAAACATGAGCTATAACTTACAAGTGACTATAGTCGCCGTGAATCACTCTACCCTTTCCACCTTACGTGGCCCACTGCTGACACTAGGAGGGAAAATTTTCTCATTCTCGTGGGCCTTGTGCAAGAAATGGCGGAAACTTTTCCAAAACCCATTCCAGGCACCAAAGATCCAAATTCTGTATGTTTATCGTTCGTCAGTACCTGTATAATATACAGGTACTGACGAACTATAAACAAATTTAAATATTATTTAAATATGTATCAGCTCTCTCTAGAGTATTTTTGAGTTCATTTGAGGTCATTTTCGAAAACAGGACTCCTACTTCAAACCCTCTTTAGTACCTATTGTCCTGCATTGTGCTCCAAATGACTCCCCACTTTCGGTTTTTTAGAAGCCTATCGAATTAAAAAAAAAAAAAAAAAAAAAAATCCAGAAACATCCATTCCTAATTAGGACTCAAAAATGTGCAGGATCTCGTGGGATCGGATTCCCTCAGCCAAATCCTTTCTGTACATCCAACCTTGGGGAATGTCCTCTAATTGGTTAAAAGGATCTCCACCAGCCGAACTGACCAAACTGTTTTTATACATCACGATGATTTCGTATAATAGGAAGGTCCATGGAGGAATAGAGAGGAGAGTTCACTGAATAGGACTTCATGTGCCATAGTCGACGGTGGCGCTATCCCTACGGAACGTAGTGAACTACTCATAGTACCTTCAAACCCGACTAGAGTGAGCCACTAGCCCTTCTTACGAAGGAAAGCCCCAAATACCTCACTAAACGGATTTATCTTCCACTGCTGTGCTACTACAATTAAAGGAAAAATTGCAGGAACCATCTCTGAATAACGAATTTCGTTAAACGAAATTGATTGTGTAGTTGTGTACACTTTGAATGCAAATGACACGTCGGAATTCGCAGGGCGCCATCTTCTGGTTCAGTTTTGGTAACTTACCACCTTCAAAGTTCACTACGTCTCGTAGGGGTCGCGCTGCAGTCGCAATCCCCCCCGCCGTTCCATCACAGGGTTGGCGTTTTGGGAACGCGGTTTAACACAGAGTGAGCTCTCCTCTCTATTCCTCCATGAGGAAGGTCAATAATTGACCTTGTTACTTACGTTGTTAGTTTGATTTGGTCTCGTGTTGTTCTTATCGGATTTGTCGTCCTGATCATCGTCCGTTAAAAACTCCCTTTTAGGGTACGGGATGGCGCACCCAGAAAACACGCTGAAGAACAAATCCCAATTAGACACTATCAAGTGCACGTACGGCAGAAATACAATTTGGGACTTACTCGTTAGTAGGTGGAGGGTCTTCCTGAAAATAAGGGTCTTGCATGGCTACCTCTGAAGTGATGCGCTTGTTGGGGTCCATCAACAACAACTTTTGAAGCTGAAACGAAAAAGACTTTAAATTTTCCATCAGTCCTTTTGCAAGTCAAAATGGCAGTTATAAAATAATAGAAAAGGTAAAAAATGCAACCAATCTTTACACACACAGGTTACACTAGCCTCAGGCCCCCAAAAAGTGGGGTAAGGGTAACCCAGCACTTTTCCATTCCCTACAAGTAAATTTTACAATCTAACTTCTACATAATAAGATTATCTATAAGTTAGATTGTAAAATTTACTTGTAGGGAAGTACTTCTTTACGTAGAAGCACTTCTGGTTATTGGTCCAGTCACCAGGTCGAAAAATGAGGGGGTTCAAAACGAAACTTTGGGGGTTCAACATATTTCGTTACCCCAAAGTTTCGTTTTGCCCGCAATTTTTGCAAGGTACCCACCCTTTTGCCGACCTGGTGACTGGACTAATAACAGTTATTCTAGTAACTAGAAGTGCTTCTACGTAAAGAAGTACTTCCCACAAAATACGGCTTTTCTCCTGTCAGGATGACCCAACAACACTAAACAGCTGAGCTCCTACAGTGATTCTATAGTAGAATCACGACTCCCACATAAAACCTTCCTCCCACGTGAAACTCGCAAACTGACAGTGTAGCCATCACATTATCAATGTAGTTTAGGAGAGGCTAAACATCTCAGGCTGGATTCGTTCACCCTTTTACACTTAACCCCAATTTACACTTACCCTGGTGTACCGTATTAGTTAATAGTTAACTAATAATTATATTAATACTTATCATTGCTGCTTACCAGGTGAAACGCTTTGCTGTCTGGTTTTATTTTATGTCGGTCCATGTATTTGACTAGGGAGCACGTAGCATAACTGGAAGAGACGATATTGTCAGTTGAATATTGAAATCTCGTGTAAGTAAAGGCCATGAAGGACGCTGTAAATTGGATTACACTTGGGCTTATTATCCATAACACTGATACAGGACGTGTCTTTATGTGGGTAATGAATCGAACAATGTTACTCCTCTTACAGTGATCGATACAACTACAGTGTTTTTTCCTGCCGACTCAGGATCCCTGCCTCCTAATGCTGAGAGGGTTGAGATCGTGCACAATTGTTCGCATTTGCACCCTACATTCTTTTAAATTCAACTTAAAAAGTTGGGGTTACCATTTGAACCATCCATTCTCACCCTTACCAGTATGAGAGGGCAGGGATCACGAGTGGGTCGAAAAAACTACACTTTTCCTTTTACTTACGCTTAAAATAATAATTATAATTATAATTTAAAAAATGATACAATTATTGTATCATTTTTTTAATTATTAAAATGTGTAAATTTTGAACCGAGATATATCATAAGTCAACCAGAAAAGGGTGAAACGCTATATTTCTGAAATCATTGTACACATAGAAAACCAAATACTGTGTAATATTATATCCCAGCCTTTTTGTAAAAAGCCTAGCTCAAGCCTACAGTGTTCAGAAGCTCTACAGAGCGCAACACTGAAGTAGGAGGTCTAAGTTCAACATCAACATAATATGGAATGTTGATGTTGAATATTATACTACGCGAATAATAAACTAAAAGTTGTAGTTCTCACTTTGAACGTTTGAAATCCTTAAGGAGAGTGGGATGCTCCGGCATTTTCTTAATGTCTTCCCAGTCTCTTTCGAGCGGGAAACCCATAACGTTGAATATTCTGGAAGCAAAAAATGCAGGCCAATGTTAAATAGATGCGGTCCAGTGATGACTCCTTAGGAGTAAAACCCAAGTCTGAGACTCAGACTGTCTGACTAACATGGTAGGTTAGTCCTACAGTTCAAGCCTCTATCTATTCCAGGTTTGATGTATTTTTAAAGAAGTATTTGGTAGAGAAAGAAGTGAACCAGTGAAAAGCGTTCACACAAGATGGCGGATTTGGGCAGACTTGCCAACCCTACCCAATAACAGACATTAAATGTCTGTTATAAGAAATTTTCTCATGTATTCCAATCAATAGAGACTGAAAAGAGGGGTCCACCCTACATAAGGTGTAGCCTTTTTTTTTTTTTTTTTTTTTTTTTTTTTCATGTTTTTTACGCCCATAAGGTAGTTTGAATCCAAGTTTTCTTCATCCCCTCCCAAGGCCCTTTTTTCAGTTTTTGGCTTCTAGTTCCATCCCAGTGCATTTTTTGAGTTTTAAGACTCTACTAGGGGGCCACCCGCTGCAGGCTACGCCAGCCAACCCCCGACTGTATCCCACATGGTCTCAGACACATCAATTCGTATTCCCATATTCTGTGGGTTTTTTTCTTAAAGAAATACAGATTTTTGTGTGTGTGTGTGTGGGGGGGGGGGGGGGGGGGGGCTTCGTACACCCGTCGCATTTGCGCCCAACTTCCTTATTTCAAATGAGAACTCTCTATTTGTTTTTTTTTGTTTTTTTTTTTTTTGTTGCAAATCTGGATTCTCCGGCAAATCCGCCTAACCCCTTCTATCTTCGTTGTTTACAGTCCGAATGAGTCGGCGTTTCCTCTGTATCCTACCTGCAGTTCCAAATTTTTATTATAAACCCCGAAAGAACGAATTCCGACAACCGGCGAACTTAGACGGCGAGTTTAATTGGAAAGATTTTTTGACCTTACAGGGGCCAATCCTTGTGTGGTTTGTCAGGCATGAACAGTTGTAAGGACGTTGGAGGGAGAGCACGAGAAAGCGGTCGGCCGAGCGAATCGAGGTCTAGTATCTATACCACTAATTCTCATCGTGTGTGTGGCTGTCTGGTGTACCACTAATTCAAACGGTGTCTGTGGGCATGTGTGTCACAACCCTACTCCTCCTAAACAGTAGGGGATAAAAATACGCCGATTTTCCTACCGACTAGGCCTCTCTGTCCCCACCTACTGGTAGGGTAGGGATGCCCCCGAAATGCGCGCAAACCGGCAAATTTTAATACTACATCCCGAAGGAACGAATTCCGACTATCGGCAAATTTAAACGGCATGTCTAATTTGAACGATTTTTAGCAATCGTGCGTAGGTACGCTATGTGCCTTATAGACCTTATCGGGGCCGGCCCCTGCGCAGTCTGTCAGGTCAGCCGGGATCCTCGGAAGGTATGTAGGAGAGGCTCTCTTTGGGGTGCTCCTGACTCAGCTCGAGACACAACATCCCGCGAATCTGGAGCACTTTTTTTTAGATTTGGGAGACAGTTCATTCCACACTAATTTCGGATATACTCTGATGTGTGGGAAGAAGATTTCTCTCTCTATTCCAAAGATCGGTTTTTAGGGAGGTTTTTAGGCATATAATATTTATATCGTCCGGCTAATCGGCAACACCGCGTAAGTCACATTTTAGCGAAAATGAGTTTTAAGTGCTACTAGCTTGATTTTTTCACGCGGAATCCGATGAAACCATCAAAATTCGTCGTTTTCTCAACGATTTTCATCGAGCTTTTCAGAAAATGAGGAATCTGATGGTTTCATCGGATTCCGAGTGAAAAAATCAAGCTAGTAGCACTTCAAACTCATTTTGGCCGAAAAGAAATTACGCGATGTTGCCCATTAGCCGACCATATACCCCATCACTGGTTTTATCATTCACTATTATTATAGCACCCTGTCAGAGTGCTAGTAGAGACCTAAATCTCAAAAAAATGCACTGCGATGGAGATAGAAGCCAAATTCTGAAAAACGTGCCAATTATTGCGTTTTTTTTGTTTTTTGTTATTATTATTTTTTTAAATGCCAGACGAAGCAATGAGAAGGGGATGCGGAAAACTTGATTGATAACTATCTTATGGGCCTAAACAACATGAGGAAAAAAAACTACACCTTTTGTAGGGTGAGCAAACTCTATTGACTGAACAATTGTCACTGCTATATTGAGCATTACTGTAGGAGGTCAATCAGACATCGGTTGTCCCCAGGACAGAATTTAGGGGTATGGCTGACAGCCAGCAGAGCACACTCTGAGTAGGACTGGTATGACCGGAACGATTTAGCACTTACCTATCGAGTTGATCGTGGTGGTACGGGTTACTAGTCTTGATATCCTCTTGTCGGCAGTGGAAAATCGGTTCCGAGGTTAACAACTCGGCGAATATGCATCCGATGGCCCAAATATCTGAAAAACGGACAATCGGAAATAACGCGGGTTCCGCATTTTGATCAGCTCGGGGTGTACCTTTGAACTTACCGATGGCCTTGGTGTAGTGCCTCGCACCGAGAAGAAGTTCAGGAGCTCTGTACCAGAAAGTCACCACGACGGGGTCCAAGTCGGCAAGAGGTTTAAGGGGCGCGTTGAAAAGACGAGCGAAACCCATATCCGCTATTTTCACTCTCCCTCTCTCCGGCCCCTCCCCCATCACGAGGATGTTGGCTGGTTTCTGTGCAAATAACAGATGCATGGAGGTTCAAAATACCAAAATTACGTTTTAAAACAATCAATCAACAGACTGAAAACAGGATAACCAGCAATAACTCGGGCTGACTCGCTGGAGGGAACGCCCATCGTTGGAGGAGAAGACTACGGCCGCTATGGTGAGTGGTGTGCGGCAAATAAGCTGTGCGTGAACGCCGACAAAACACAGATACTGAACATGTACCTTCGACGGAATGGCCGGACCTCGTCTCAGACAGTCAACTCTTGTTGGAGTTGAAGTGGCCAGCAACATGGGTTGGTCCCCACATATTGGAAAATAGAAGACTAAACTCTCAAGATCGGTATTCATGCTGAGGAAACTCCGAGGGCTTGTGTCGTGCGATGTACTGCGACATGTTTACTGTGACTAAACTCAAACATGTCCTATGGCATCCTTTTATGGGGGAACTCTCCACAAGCCGAAGACATTTTCGTCCTCCAGAAAAAAACAGTAAGAATCCTGAGGCCGACCAAAACGATTCTTGTGTAGAATAGGATAATGACGGTGTAGGTACAGCCGATTCATTTAAGAGACCTTATTAGAAATCCGGAAGAACGTTTATAAGTATGGAGGTCAAGAGCACCACTTCAATACCCGCCACGACCAAGTACTGAAGACGACTAAACACCGATTGACGTCGACCCAGCGTTATAACATCGATTTTCTGGGAATAAACCTCTACAATACCAGATAAATGCAAGACACCCATGACAAAATAAATTCATTTAATGATTTCAAGTGGTACACCCTGAAAATCGGCACTGAAACCACTGTATTCAGTTAATCAATTTGTTGAAAAAATGCCTGGCTGTTGATGCCATTTTTTGAAATTTTATATGAAACGTAATTTGTTGACCAATTCTATAATGACAATAGGTTTGTTCCAGGTTTGACGGTATGTTAACAGATATCGCCGGAGACATGCGCAGTTTAAGAACTGGTGTTCCAGGTCGATCGTAGGTTGGACGGAAACCGACAGCTCGAGTAAGTGCGGTCGGGTTCTGTCGACAGACGCAGTCAGTCCTGGAACAAACCTAATGTAATTCCATACCCAGTGGTGATTTACAAATAAAGCATCAATCCATCAATCAATCCTGCCAGTTATGATACAATTTGAAATGTTCTGAGAGCTCACCAAATCCCTGTGCAAAACCCAGTTGGAATGCAGATAGTGGATCCCATCCAAGATTTGGTACAGCAATGACTTGACCATTCCTTTCGGCACCATGACAGGCTTCTTATTCGCTTTGGCCGCCCGATGGAACTTGATGATGTGCTGGAAAATACAGTTTCGTTGGCGGGAGGTTCGCAAGACGAAGGCAAAACGAGGTAAGGCACGCCCATATCCTTATTTGCTTCGAAAACGACACATAATTCGAATACCTGGCCAAAATCCTCTTAAAAATACCACAGAGCTGCTACATAGTCCAGTCAATGCTTACCAGGACGTGGAAAAAATGGTTGGATTTTTTGGCCTTATTCTAGTTTTTTGGGGGGTGCTGAATCCGAATCTGAACAGATCCAACAAACATGTGATATGCGTTTAGTGAGATTCGCAAAAAACTCCAAAATGTTTGCTTTTTTCGTTTTTTTTTTTTTTGCTTATAACCCCGAGACTATGCATCCTGCGGCAAAAGTCAATAATATAAAAGCGAAATAGCATTAAATTTCCTATAAAATTCACTAGTAAAAGTTTAGTGTAGACCCAATAGTACAGGAGCTACAGCGATTTGAAAAAGGGCGGTTTTTACACGGTTTTCGAAAAATCACTTTTTCGCACTCCAAACAGCTGTACCTATCGATCCTATCTGTCCTATCGACAAATGTCACATAATGAAAGTTGTAGAGCGTTAAATTTCCTACAGGTAGGCACCCAAAGTTTGTCGAAAAGTACCCGTACGAACGGCGGGCGGAGTGTAACGACGTGATAGGAAAACGGAAATTGTTGGCTCTAGCTCGGAAACTATTAATTAGTCCGATTTAAATTTCGCTTCTTTTTTCACGTGAAAGCTTATTAAATTTCCTATCAAACCAGATATGTGACGTTTTGATTGACGTAGGGACCTGCAGGACAAGAACATGTGCGTTTTTGGTAACATTTCGGTACTTGTTTCAGTTTATTTGCGTATGACTCCGAAACTATGCGTCCTGCGGCAAAAGTCAGTATTATGAAGGTGAAATAGCATTACATTTCCTCAAAGTCATTGGTCAACTTTGACTGTAGACCCAGTAGAACAGGAGTTAGCGCGAGTTGAAAACCGATCACAGTTTTCCATTTGTGTCAAAACGCATTCATGCCGACTATTTTTCTCTGCTTTCCATTTTGGTTTATTTTTCTTGGAATAATACACCTATGTTTTCGCGACGGAGGTCGACGACTCCGATCGGCCTCAAAATTTGACATTATCCGTTTCAAGAGGTCTAGATTCCAAAACCGAAATGTACGTCCGCCGTCCAGGCCGTTTTGGGCAGTAGGCCTTTAGGCATTTAGTAGGCATTTATTTTTAAAAATCTGAAATTTTGACAAAATAATTGGTTTACCATCTAGTTGTGCCCGCAAGGATTTCAGTCCGATCGCCCAAACCCGTGGGGCGCTATGGGGCTAAAATGGGGCTATGGGAGGAAGGATGGCAATGAAGGTGACCTCTCTGCTTCGTCCTTTTAACTTTTGTATTTAGATAAAATACATAAGTTGGATACCGGTTTCGAGCTACACGCTCATCTTCAGTCCAGGAGACGATGGTGATGTTGCAAATTTGCAAATTTGTTGGATGTTGCAAAGTTGTTGGAAATTTGCAACATCACCATCGTCTCCTGGACTGAAGATGAGCGTGTAGCTCGAAACCGGTATCCAACTTATGTATTTTATCCAAATACAAAAGTTAAAAGGACGAAGCAGAGAGGTCACCTTCATTGCCATCCTTTCTCTTGGATCAGCAACTCTGCACCATCTGGCAGTTCCCAATCTCGTTCGAGATAGTGAAGCTATGGGAGGGTTTTTTTAAGGCTTTTAGCTATGGGATCGAGTCAGGTGTCGATGTCGAAGTATTTGTGGACGTAGAATCCATTTTTGGGGTTCTCAGAACGATCCGATTTCACTGTTGCGATCTATAGGGCTTTTATGGAGCTACAAATGGGATTTTTGAAGGATCCCAGGAGGTCAAATATTTTTCAAGTAAAAAACAAAAAATCTTTGAAAAAATATTTTTGGAAAAAAATGCACAAAAATTTTTTTCTTTCTAAAATTTCTTTCATTGACACAGAATTAAATTTCTGCACAAGTAACCTATGTCAAAGAATAATAAACCCTAGTGTAAAATTTGCAGCGTTTTTTATAGCTACAATACTATGCAAATCTAACACTTTTTGAAGGTATCCCTATTAACTACCATAAAAAGTAGTAATTCCAGAAGGCATGTCAAGAAAATGTGCGTTTCTGGAATCTCGTGATGGAACCCCATCCATACGTCACATATCTGATTTGATAGAAAATGTAAGAAGCTTTCACGCGAAAAAATGGTAATTTTCCGAGCTACAGCCAAAAATGTACAGAAAAACGTGGTGTTGTTCGTAGGTACCTACGTACTGGTGCGTTTTCGTATCGCATGTTTACAACTCTGCCATCCAATCGTACAGTAGGCACTTTTCGACAACCTTTAGAAAATTTAACGCTCTACAACTTTCATTATGTAACATTACAATAATGTTACAGAAATTTTCTCGATAGGACTGGCCGTTTTGAAGGTACAGCTGTTTGAAGTTAGAAAAATGGATTTTTCGAGAAAAAAAAACGCCCTTTTTCAAATCGCTCTAGCTCCTGAAAAATTGATTGGGATAATTGCCAAACCTCCTTCTTTAAATATCCATCTTCACAAAATTTGAAAAAACGTAACATTTAATCGCGTAAGTGGCTCTCGGAATAACTATTTACTACTATAATATTCTGGTAAATATATTTGTGGAGATCTCTGACAGACGGGCTTAGCTCACAGTCATATCATATTGACATAGTATTGTGTAATTCTAATTCGTTCAAATACATGTTTTTCTTCTTCTTTCTTCCTGAACAATTGAGCCTACAACCAACTTTGACTTGTGAATGTTATAGAAAATGTAATGCTCTTTCACTTTGATAATAGTGATCTTTGCCGTAGGACGCACAGTGTCGCAGTTAAAGCAAAACACTGAAAAAAGTGCAAAAATGTTGGAGTTTTTTGCGAATATCTCAAAACGCATAACATAATATGTTAATGTTAATACGAAAGTTGATATTAAATTTAATATTTAATTTAATATAAAATTTCGTTGTATCTCTTCAGATTCGGATTCAACACCCCAGAACTCATAGAATAAGACCAAAAACTCGAACCATATATTTTTTCCACGTCGCCATCATTTTCGCTATGGATTGACTGGACTATCCCTCGTGTCTCTTGAATCACAGACAGTGACCCCAGAGATTTTTCGATTTTACCCACCACCACAGGACAAATAGCCGATAAATTATGACCCCGTTCGCGTAAACAGCGTATTACTGCGAAAATAATAACATGATCAGCTTACCCATAAATCGTGTTCGGCGTAGTCAAAAAGGAGCCACACTTTTCTGTCGTTGTGAGAAAGGAAGACTCGTATCAGCGTGATGACATTGACGTGCCGCAGTTCTCTCAGGAGCTGAAAAATAGGAGAAACGATGTAAAGCTAGCAGTGAATTCGCATTGGCTGAAAGGTACCTCACTTGAATCAGATAATCAGATAACAGGGCCTCTGTTATTTGATTATCTGAAGAATCTGTTATCGCTTCTGATGCGAAAGTGAAGTCACAAGAGGCAATAATAATATTATAATGAGTCATTATTAATGACAAAGCGGCCTCTTGTGACTTATATAATTATAATATATTATGTATTATATTATAATACATTATTTAAAGGAAGACATAGCGTTCCTGAGTCGGACGTCACCAAAACTGAACAGGAATCGGACCAAGCTCTCTGAACAACGCTTTCGAGGCTGTCTTTTAGTATAGAGTTGATGAAGACATTTTGGAGACTTGGTAAACGTATCAAATCCCAACCTCTCCCGGCCGATTCTCGTAACGTTGGACTCTCTGGAATCATCAATCTAGCTACTCGCGCCTAACCGGTCTCAGAAACAATCCAAGCTGTCTATTGGGGCGGACAAAACCAAGCTGCAGCGTCATCGCATGACAGCCCTCCGCGATGAGCTGAAGAGAAGAGTTGACGGTGGAGAGGTGGGCTTAACCATAAAGATTGTTCATTGCGTTCATGGGGAGGGGTCTTCAATCTACCAGAATGGGTTTTTGTACCGCAGTCTCCGCAGCATCCGCGCCCTCAATTAACAACGATATCACTGGTCTACAAAAAAAAAGTGACCTGCGAGTTGCCGGCTTCTTTTCACATTTTCTAGGGGTTTTCAAGGGTCCTGAATCCGAAAATGATAGCATTTTTTAGTTGGTTCGAATAAGGCCTTGTTTTTGCTTTTTTTAACGATCCTCTACACTGAATTTTCCAGTAATCACCGACTTCGCTCAAACGTCTTTCTAAAGACACTCGTCTTATAGCAAATTTACTGCAGTTTCCGAATATATCCTATTTAGTCTAAAACCCTCAAGACCTTTCTGAACAGAATGGGACCAACCGCGAGTCTCAAAAATTTAAACTAAGGGAGCTAAAATGTTTTTCAGACCTCTTCCTCTTCAACCCAAATGCCTGAATTTCAAGGCGATTGGTCGAACATTTCAGGGTTGAGATGTTTAATATGATTCAGGTAGGTTGGTAAACTGCCTCATGATAATTTAGCTTTTCTTGAGCCTTGAAATGGGAAGGTTTTTCCTGCATTCGAATCTGCTTGATGATAAGAGATAAATAGTTCTATGTTCTCCAGAAGAATGCGCCAAAGGGACGCAAAGTTTCAGTGGCAGACCTATATCATTTTCTGATTCAGCACCCTCTAAAACCCCTAGAAAATGTGAAAAGAAGCCGGCAACTCGCAGGTCACTTTTTTTTGTAGACCAGTGTAATTCTTCTAGAACGCTTTCCTCGGATGCCTTCAATAATTCCTGTGGTAAATGAGAATCAGAGGCTGCTCGACCTTCACCAGATTTCCTCCATCTGGACCTTCCTCACCTCCTCGGAATCACCAACAGTAAGGGTTGGTGATTACTAATCACTGATTAGTTACTAGCGGATCGCACCTTCTTCATCCTACTTGCGTTCCATTCGCCAACTCTTTAAGATTTTCTTTCCCACGGGTGAATTATGGTATTAATGTTATTTTCGAGCTGTGACTCCAATTCTCCAAGTTGTATTTGACTTAATATTACCGAAATACTCGGTTGTAATTGGAATTCCCTTCCGTAATAAACAAAAAAAAAAGCTTCCCGAAGTGTGGTCCGTCGACAAACATTGACAAGGACCAGCCAGGACCAACAAGATAATTCAAAATCAACAACCAAACCAACGGCCTTATGCACAAAATTATTTACAAACTTTTGTAATGGTGAATTGGGGTGTTGTTTTCAATGATCCTTTTTCACCCAAAATTTAATGCAGTTAATCTCACCGCTATTTCTCTGCAGGCGGACATCGACAACCCGGTGCCTTCGATTTGCTTCAAAGCGTAGTCTTTCGTGTCTGAACTGAAATCGACATAATTTCAATTTTCAACTCCAAGCCGGTAAACAAACTTAACTCAACCGAAATTTTCATACTTGTCTTTCCGTCTGGCTTTGTAGACGTGTCCGTAAGTTCCCCGCCCCACTTTACATCCCTCGTAATCAAAAAGGTCTTCGACTTTCGCTCGTTCATTCGCTGTCCGCACTTTAAAATCGTAGTCCATGTTGGAGAAAATTTTCAAAATTAAAAAAAACCAAGGGTTGGGTAAAAAATTACACTTGGGGGGACGACGTTTTGGATACCTATGTAAACAGTCATAAAATGGGACTTGACGCTAACTCATAGTCTGTCTATGGGACTACTCGCACTCAAGTTGCCAATGTAAAAAAAAACTAAAAGTCTGTAGAGAGGTCGTTAGTGTTTATCAGCATTCCACATTTTGTAGGCACAAATATCATGCTTTATATTAAAAACAATAACAGTTCAATTGAAGGTTGAATTTAGAATCCGTATTCCTCTTAAATTCAACGTTAAGGTCAACTTCATTTTCTCTACAGTGAAAAAACTGTAGAACCCAACGGAGTTTGAAAAAGAAACAGTAGAGAAGGCTTCACGGACGTTTTATGCGGTTGTGTGGATCAAGGCCGCAATTTATTTGTATCCTTTGTAAAATCTCATTTTGGTTTATTATTCTTGGAATAATGGTTACACTAATCTATGTATTCTTGTCGGAGGTCGAACATTCTGACCGGCCTCGAAATGTGACTATACGTTTCCAGATGTCTAGATTCCAAAAACAAAATGTCCATCCGCCGTCCAAGACGTTTTGGGCAGTAGGTGGGTAGGTTTTTTTTAAAATCTGAAACTGACAAAATACTCGTTTTACTTAGTTGTGCCCGCAAGGTTTTCAGCCCGATCGCCAAAACCCGTGGGGCGCTATGGAGATAAAATTGGGCTACGGGAGGGTTTTTTAAAGGTATTTGTCTATGAGGTCGAGTTATGTGTCGTTTTCGAAGTATTTTTGGACCTAGAATACACTTTTGGGGTCCCAGAACGATCCAATTTCACCGTGGGGATCTATGGGGCTTTCATGGAGCTACTATGGGATTTTTTAAGGACCCCAGGAGATCAAATATGGTTTTGTTTTCCGAGTAATTTTGGGTACAAAATTTTTGCTTTAAAAAAAAGCAACTCAATTAGTCTTTCAGCTTATCTATTCAAAAAGTGCCCGGCATGCCCAAGACCCACGAGCACAGATTAAACTACTGAGCCCACGAGCCAGGACTGAATACACAGAGTATAGTATGCTACTAAACATTCGATCAAGAAACATTCAGCCGGGCGACACTGGTGGCGATGATGAAAGTTTGAAAGATGTCGCCCGGAATGTTGGTCACGGTTGACGGACCTGGTGATAGATAACAGCGATAACGTCAAGTCTTCCACCGCTTGAACGTTAAAGTGACGCCAATCACGTTTAGCCCTTTTGTGCACAATATTGCTCCGAAAATTTTGAATACTGTGCATTTCCTACTCATCAGTAGTCATCACATTTTCATTCCGACGAAGTATTTCCAGTAATTATGGCGCTAAATTTGACAGTAAAGGTGCATCCGGTCGTGCTGTTTCAAATTGTCGATGCATACGAAAGGCGTAACGCCGATGCTCACAGAGTCATTGGTACTCTTTTAGGTAAGTAATAAAATCCATATTAAAGGGTGAATTCGCCTCAATGAAACAGTCTTTTAAAAGATTGGTCGGGCGGGACAGTTGTGTTCAACGAAACTTCACTCGTTCTGTAGGCTTGTCAGTGGGTTTCGCAGTGATACAAAATCTTGATGTTGAGTTCCGAGAGTGTACTTACAGAGACCCCCATCCCAAAACGAAACAAAATTGAGTGCTTGACGAAAACAGTGTCGACGTATATTGATCGACGTAGTCTTACCGCAAAATTAAATTTAATATCCATAAATATACATCTCGGGGGTGATTGGGGGGGGGGGGGGGGGGGGGCGTCAACCAGCCGCCTGGAGCCGTCTGTAGGGAGCAGGCTTTATTCCCCAAATATTCGCGAACCACAAAGCTAGGCTCTACCTAGCGGGCACCAGGATCTTACGAGTGACAAAGGATACACGCCCAGATTGCAGATTGCTCTGGCAGTCTTTGGCCCACCACCTCCTATGAACTGAAACTTCCTTTTCCTTCTTCTATGGTACCTGCTATTATTACCGTCTTCTAAATGCAACGTTTTTTCGACAGGCTCAGCTGAGAAAGGAGTCGTCGAGATCACCAATTGTTTCTGCGTGCCACACAAGGAATATGAAGAAATGGTTTGTACCGTTTGAAGCGGCAACAGAAGGTCGTGGACAGTGTGAACAATGTACGTTTTGCAGGTGGAAGCCGAACTCACGTACGCGATGGACCTTTTCGAAATGAATTTGAAAGTCAACAAGCAAGAAGCCATCGTCGGTTGGTGGGCGACAGGGAACGAAGTGACCAGCCACTCGTCAGTGATTCACGAATATTATTCCAGAGAATGTTCGAACCCCGTTCACATGACTCTGGACACCACCCTCGAAGGGAACCACATGGGCATCAAAGCATATCTGAAGTAGGAACCCGACCATTGATAACCCACTGATTGTGTGAACAATTCTAATGTGTTTCTGCCATTTTCAGCGTACCGTTGGGAGTACCCGGTGGAAAACAAGGGAGCATGTTTACGCCTGTTTCGGTTGAAATTGTCACGTACGAACCAGAAATCGTCGCTTGTGAGTATTTTACCCCAAAATTTGAGGTTTTAGCTGCACTTGGTTCTAGCTGCACTTAGATTAAAACTGATCTTGGAGGTGGATTACGAAGGCCTCGATCCCCTCTGGAATGCGTTATGAAAGCGCCAAATTTATAGGAAAGATTGCGCCAGTGTTTGGAGGAAAATCATAACGAAATTAATTACCGTCCTGCCTCCTCTCCGTTAAATATCCCCAAATTACCGGAGAAGCTGGTTGTAGCTCAACTATCGCCGGTATTCAGCTGGTTCTTAGCCCCTGAGCTGCATGGGTTTGTTAGAGGGTGCTCTGCAGTGACGAATCTGGCGACCTTTCAGGACTTAACGCTTTGTGCTGTTGGGGATGGTCATGTGGTAGATCTCGTCACAACTGACTTCTCTAAGGCCTTCGACAGGCTCCCCCCACAGTGCAATTCTTGAATTGCTCGGCGTCTTCGGCCTACTTCATGCATGGGCTGCAAGCTGCCTTTCTGCTGGATAGCTTTCAGTGCTCATCTTCGTCTCCCGCTCCTTCTCCTTCACAACTGGCATTCCTCTTGGCTCGCATCTCTGCTCCCTGTACCTAAGTTGATTGGTAAATCAGTTAAGTAAAATGTCAATCTCTGCTCCCTTCTCTTCAACATGGTGATCAACGTAGTCAGTCATCACGCCAAGGCTCTTAATGTGAACTTCGCCACTGCACTCCCTAACTTTATGATAGTATAGTAGCGATGTGTTTCGTGGGAACTGGCTATTCATCCCCGCCATCCACAAATCACAGCAACTCATCCCCATTAACTTTTCTGTCCCTGTTGAAACAATCCATCCCTGGACAAAGTCTCTCTTGTGCTCAATTCATCCCCAGCTTGGCACAAACTTTGCAAGCCTTGGACAGGTCTAGAAAGCTTGGGGACCATCTTGGCAAGCCTTGGATACCCTCAGCCAGCTTGACACCAACTTTGCAAGTTGTGGACAAGTCTGGAAGGCTTGGGGTCATCTTGGAATCTCTTATCCAGCTTGGCACCGTCATTGCAAGCCTTGGACAGGTTTGGAAAGCTCGGGGCCATCTTGGATTGCATTATCCAGCATGGCACAAACATCGCTTATCCTCACAGCACATTTTGGGATTTCTTCGCACCAGTTGTCAATAGGATTGCCACGTTGTTGGATTTGCTTCACGAGGACTTCTACTCTTCCAACTACCCTCTGATGAGCTCTGGTGGAATGGTCAGCTTTGCTTTCACTGGATCAGGAAGCTGGGCCGTGATCATTCTATAGGATTAACTCAGAGACCCTGAACTCTGAGCAGCTTATGTTGTGAGGATGCGCCTGGGCCAATAGGCGGATCCATGTGGGTCGAAAGAATCTAGACAGCAAGGACATGCAAGTGTCTCTGGGAGGGAGAGCCAAGGGGCATAGGTGGTTTAAACCTGGTTACAGAGCTGGGACTGATGGAATATGGCAAGAACCTAGTAACCATAGGGATGATGGGCAGCTCGGGCTGATATTGGAACACTTGGGACCAGGGTACCAAAGTCCGGTGTACGCATGGGGCTGGAGACCAGGCAAAGTCAGGTGTACGCATGGGGCTGGAGACCAGAGTATACTGTATCTCTGTAGTTGTTCTCAAAGTTAAGAGAGCCTTCAATATACAGGACAACAAACACAGGTTGAAATCATCCTCACTTATTGTCGTTGAGATTCCATGTCAACAAAGAAATCATGTCAAACATGGCAACGCTTTTTTGATGAGATGATTGGTACGTAGGGGAGACCGTTGTACCTTGGAACACTTTTCAGTTTTTTGGAGATAGTGCCTCGAAATTCATCAATATTGCTCGGCTTTCGGTTTCAATACCTTACAGCAGTCTTGACTAATAGTTCTGTGTGCCAAAATTGCAATTCCTTGAAGCATAGGCGAAGCTATGAAGCAAAATCTGAAGGGACGTTTTTGTTCCAAGGTACAACAATGCTCGTGTACCTTGAAACGGGGTGTGTTGTACCTTGGAACGCTTGTTATTTTCGAGAAAAATGAAGAATATAGTGAACGACGACGTTTTTTTCTCTTAGTAACAGCAGTAAAAAACACCTTGAAAACGTTAAGAGAAGTAATAATTATTATAATTGTTCATCATCGTCTGAAATATCATTTTATCAGCATCCGAAGAAAAACCCTGAAACGTTACATAAAGAAGCTATAGAAACAATAGAAGATCTCGTTGGGTTATAGCTCAGACAGAAAATTGATGAATTTGATGGCAAATTTAGTGTTTCAAGGTACACGAGGTACCAACCCTTCCAGCCAAACATCAGTTCCAAGGTACGAGACCCTTTTTGTTCCAAGGTACAACATGGTCTCCCAATTTGCAAAAACGGAAAATACCCAAACCTGACATTTTTCTCATTGAAATTGGTCAGTAATTTGGTGTCTATATAGCATATAGAGCCATAACAGCTAACCATCGAACACTTATCTTCGAAAGCGTGGGATAAATGAGTCGAACTCGACGATCTCAAAAAGTTACTTTCTTATCACATTTGCCAATTCGACCCCCAATCGTTTTCGTGCATTGATGAAACTACACTGATAAGTTATGCCTCCTCAGAGAAGAATTTAGGCGTACAAAGATCTGCTGGATAACAGCACCAGCCGGAGCTAATTCAAATGTTTCAAGGTACAATGTGATCAAGGTACAACGGTCTCCCCTACCCTTTTTTTGGATTGACCCCCAACGATAAGACATATTCATGTCAACAGGCGAAAAATAAACTAACCTCATTTTCTGTGCCTGATGCTTTTCAAGGCCCTTTACTTTTGATAACAGACACCAGTTGCAGACCCCCAACTTATGCATGGTGACCAGTTTCTGAATCAATGGTGAACTATTGAAAAGCCTCTGCATAGCTTTGCCCCACGCAGGGCTGTACCGTATTGAATGTACCTACTCAAATTCGGCCCTTCTTTCTAATGTTGTCCGACTATTCTACAACGATGTTACTTATGTTCTACTCCAATCTGCCACGTTTTTTTCCCCACATAGTGCGGCATTGCCAGAAAACTCTCCAGTTGAAGAACGGGATCGAACCTGTCACGGACTTGGCTCAGATCGGCGAAGCGGCGGAGAAGCTCACGGCTCTTCTTGACGCCGTGTTGAACTACGTGGAGGAAGTTTTGGCCGGACGGATTGCTCCGGACAACGCCATCGGCCGACAGCTCCTCGACATGGTCCACAGCGTTCCTGCCATCACTCCGGAAATGTTTGAAAACATGTTCAACTCCAACATCAAGGTACCAACTCTGAAACAAACGGCAACGGGCAATTTGCATGGTTCGTTTTGGTTTATTATTCTTGGAATAATAAACCTATGCAATCGCGAATTCTGATCGGCCTCAAAATTTGACATAATCCGTTTCATGACACATACATTCCAAAAACGATAATTTCTGACATTTAATGTCAGTCCGCCTTCTGAGCCGTTTTGGGCAGTAGGAATTTCTTTAAAAATCTGACAATTTGACAAAATACTCGGTTTGCCATCCAGTTGTGCCCACAAGGTTTTCAGCTCGATCGCCCTAACCCGTGGGAGCTCGATCGACCTTACAAAGGAGCTACGAGAGGGGTTTTTGTTTTTAGGGTTGTTTTTTGTTAGGGTTTCGGCTACGGGGTCGAGTCAGGTGTCGATGTCGAAGTATTTGTGGACGTAGAATCCATTTTTGGGGGTCCCAGAACGATCCGATTTCACCGTAGGGGATCTATGGGGCTTTCACGGGGCTACAACAGGGATTTTTGAAGGATCCCAGGAGGTCAAATAAGGTGGCGTTTTCCGAGTAATTTTGAAAGCAAAATCCATTTTTTCGAGGTCCCACTTCTGTCCAAACATTGTAGATTTTTGCAGTTGGGGTAAATCAACAAGAGCAACTAAACAAGAGCAACTAAATTTCCATTAAACCTAATCAATGCAACCTCGATGAGAGATGCAAGGGGACTCTCGCTTTTTCTGAACAGCTGATCGTCACTTATCAGGCGAGTGCTCACGGACAGCCTTGTGATGAAAATTGAAAATCTAAGTTGACACTAACGACAAAGTTGAAGACCTTGTGAGTCACAAGTTGTGACTACTTTTGAAAAGGAACCTTGTTTAACAATAATTGTTAAATTATGCAATGTAATTATTTCATTCGCCATTTATGACGTTAGCGTGCAAACGTGAGTTTGATTTTTAGCGCAACCTTTCCCTCAAAAAATGGAAAGGTGCGCTCATCTCTTCATGTTTTTTTTTTTTTTTTTTTTTTTTTTTTGTGTGTATGGGTGTTGTTTTTTGTGTATCACAACATCACGCCCGAACGGCTGAACAGATTTTCATGAGGGTGGTCTCATTGTGATCAGCGAGTTCTGGGGGTGGTTATAGGCTATCAAAATCACCTCCGTTAGTTACGGGTTTGGTTTCGTAGTAACAGAAAGGTTGCGCTTTTAAATAAGCATTTCAATTTAAAAAAAAAAAAAAAAAAAAAAAAAAAAAAAAAAACAAAGAAAGACACAATTTAATTCAAACAAATACAGTTCTCTATGCTACTCCCCTCTGTGTTAAGCAAAAGCTCGTGATGAGGGGAGGAGTATAAAAGTTGTTACATCTCTGTGAATATCTAGCGAAAACCCATAACGAGCTACAGTATTTCATACCATTAATGTAATGAAATTTATCATCAAATACATTACGCTGAATGATGGAGCAATATAATGACGAATTAATGGCTTTCAAATACACGCAATTTAATAAAATCGGAATACTTTACGAGCAGAATCACCGCCGCAGAAAGTGTTTCTTTACTTGTAATTTGAATGTGTTTAGCTTGTTTATTTCCCTAATTCTTTTGGGAGACCCATTGAACAGTAATTCCCCTCCGTAATCGTAGTTTTTTTTACCACAAGAGCTCAGCCGATAAGGGTTTATTTTGAATCAAGCATAATATGCTTGTAGCATAGTATAGGTAGTATTACTACCTATATTATGTCGCATCTTGTACCCGTGTTAGCAATGGTGTGGACTTTTGCTGAAATCTTCTCTCAAAATTTTAACAAGCGTAGATCTTTCGACCAGTTCGTAAACCGTCGGAATTTTTAATTCATATAGTTGGATGTTGATCGATGCTGTCATTACTGATGATCAAATGGATGTTTACAATCCCCCCATACATTTTGCCCTATGGGGTAAATGTAAACGAATAGTTTTTGTGCCTTTCCACTGGTTTGGAGCTATCAAAGTATACGTTTTTCGTAAATGATCACTTATTATTAAACATACTAGGTTTATTTGTTTCCAGATGCCTTGCAAATATAAATAGGGTGAAAACAGCTTTACTTGTTTAAAGTTGGGTGAAAACAGTCAATCGTTGGGGTAAAAACATGCTTTTATCACGAGAATAATAATTATTGAAAGTGATTCTGTTACATATTGAATAATATTCACTCCAGATGGATGCGACTGCGGCTGATGATACCTGTTCAAAATTATCCCCAAAATTGGAGGCTGTGTTGTTAATTTTTAGTCATAATATGACTAAAAATTAACAACACATCTGTATCATCTGTATTATCTGATATCATCTGTATCATATTATGATACAGATGATATCAGATAATATTACAGATACAGATACAGAATCTGTAATATATTATATTACAGATTCTGTATCTGTAATATTATTATATAGATATTATTATAGAACGGTAGGGTAGAATTCAAAATCCAAAGTTCATGCAAATTGCCCAATGGGCATTACTTGTACATCGGCACTGTGGAACATTTCAACAATAATTCTTTTACGTTTCAGGATCTGCTGATGGTTGTTACTCTCTGCCAGCTGACAAAGACACAGTTACAACTCAATGAAAAACTTACTCTTCTCACGTCGATATAACTGCTTGTCGGCTTTATTTCTATGTATCTACAAGTTTATTTGATATGCCATTGAGTTGAATAAAGATTGGATGGGTCATTGGTGGTTTTCTTTCAACAACGTTCCTTCCACGCAACTGGAAAGCCCATTACGCCCTGTAGCGTACCACCTGGTAAGTGTGTGGGGTGTGTACCTACAAGTGTTGTTTTACCTATTTGATTTTTTTTTTTCGAGTCCCACCTGGGGCCCAATACATTTTTCGGCCTTCCCCTTCTGATTTCTTGAAATAACTTATGAATTCATAACTTGAATTTCAATTTCAGTTTGAATTTAATAACTCCTCCCTTCCCCCCAAAAATATAAATACTGCATGAGGGAGCAGATCAAAATCTCCTCAGTCATTCCTGTAATGTATTTGATTATTAAGTAAGTTGTGAGAATGGCGGAATGGGTTCGGCCCAGCGTCCGTGGTTACGCCACCAGTGTTTTTGGAGCAGTCCAAAGGGAGTATAGGGCAGGGGCGAATCCTGAGCTGGCAGGCTGGGCAAGCACACAATTGGGTTCCCCCTCCCGCTTCATCATCTTCGCTCATCTCTGAAATCCCCACGATAAACCCCAAAATCTCCTACTCTTTCAAAAGCAACTTTCACAATAATTGTGATAACTTTCACAATTTTGGTAATTATTACCAACAGCGAAAAACAACGGGCCTGCAGCAGTGCTTGTATTCCACAGCTGCATGAAGCCATTCTGATTGCCGATTCCACACACCCGATACGCAAAACAGAGAAAAACGAAGAACACCAATGATAGCAATAAAACTAATACAAGGTAAAATTCAAGTAAATTGATCACAGAAGGAACTCTTTCAGAAAGTAAACAACTAGGAGTAGTAGGCAACTGAGGATCCTCCTCAGTGAGGATCAATGTCCGCGATCCTATGAGTAAAAAGTCAGATGAATCATCCAGCTTGCCTTCCAGTATTAGACCTGCGGCTCTGCCTCCACAAGGTTTATGAAACTAGCTGTTTTCCTGGTTCAACCAAGTCGAGCCAAGGCATTCAGCTCCGCGGGTGCTTGACTAGAATCTAGTCAAGAGAGTAGAACTACCGTTTGAGCATCTGATGCTCTAACGGTAGTTAGAACTACTCTCTTCTCGCGGTCGCTGCGCTGGAGCTCGTTGCCATTAGGAGAGTCTGCCCCTAGGCAATCCTTGTCGGGTCTCAGCGCTACCTCGCGCCGCTTCACCGAACTACCTTCACTGATTTCGTATCAGCTGTTCGCGCCCCGCCTGGAGCGGCATCAACCTGTCAAATCGGCGTCGACTGTTTTCAAGAGCTCGCCCTCACCTGTTTTGCGACGTATTTTCTTGTGAAGCCTGTCCAAAAGCGTTTGTTATAGTCACAGGGTTGATCTCCAAAACCAATTACTTTTTTTGTAAATATTATGTTTAGCATTATTAGGATTTCAGGGATTATTAGATACCTACATTCTGCTGTAATTTTTACAGTTTTGATCGGCCTCAAAATTGGACATAATGAGGATCGTTTCATGATGCATAGATTTCAAAAATCAAATGACCGTCCGCTGTAGTAGGAATTTTTTTAAATCTGAAATTTTGACTAAATACTCGGTTTACCGTCCAATTGTGCCCGCTACGTTTTCAGCCCGATCGCCCAAACCCGTGGGGCTAAAATAGAGCTACAGAAGGGGTTTTTGAAGGGGTTCGGCCATAGGGTCGAGTTTGGTGTGGTTTTCGAATTATTTTTTTTACGAAGAATCTATTTTTGGGGGTTCAAGAACGATTCGATTTTACCATGGGGATCAATGGGGCTTTCATAGGCCTACAAATGGGATTTTTGAAGGTTCCAAGGAGGTCCGAATGAGGCGTCGTTTTCGAAGTAATTTTGGACGCATAGGTAAGTAATTCTATCTTGGGGGTCCCTCATCTGTCCAAACACTTTCTTAGTTTTTTTAAATTAATTTTTTAACGGCAGAATTAATTTTTGCCCAATTTTTCTATTGTAGACACAGAAAAATAGGTAGGTACCTTGCCAAGAGGGGCATTATCACATAGCTTCATCGCGATCCAACACAACCCGATATACAGCCAAATTCTACTATGAGGTTAACACAAAATTGACGGACTTATAGCTGTAACAAGAAAATTAAGTTCGCGCATGCGCAGAGCGTACTACTGATTCAATCATCATGAAATATACATGGGACCGCAAGGAGCTGTACCCGCATAATCCCTGGAAATTTTACTGAAATTGGATCAACATTGTGGAAGTTATGGCTGTAACAAGGAAATGCGGACAGACGGACAGCCAGACACGGAACCAACTTTGCTCAGAAGGTCCTTAAACGCGAAATGAGAGCGAACATTTTAATTTTGGGAGACAAAAATATTTTCGCCCCCGAAAGTGAAAATAATGCTTCGGTAGACCAGGAAGCAACAGTGAAAAATATCAATAATAATTATTGATATTTTTCACTGGGTAGGTATTGCTATAAATATCAATAATTGATATTTATAATTATTATTGATATTATAATAATTATTATTGATATTTTTGATTTTGATTATAATTATTATAATAATTATAATAATTATAATAGTTGGCTACAATTATTGCAGCCAACTAACGGCTCCGCAAAATTTGACCTAGTTCCGCACGCGAAATAGGCCCATCAATCGAAAGTTGGCAGTGTTTTGTTTGGTCTAAAATTTGCAGCATTTTTTTCCCCAAAACAAGCGGGAAGATAAGATCATCTGGTAAAGCACTTAGTTCGTTGAAGCGGCGCGAGGTAGCGCTGAGACCCGACAAGGATTGCCTGGGGCTAGACTCTCCTGTTGCCATTGCTCACAAGAATGAGCACCAACTTTGGGTACTAGTTAATAGTAAAATTTCCATTACTAATGTAAAAATCATTTGAAAAATTGTCGAAAAATTGAAACAATAAAACCAACAATTATTAAAAAAAAAAAACGCTGCAAATTTTACACAAGGGTTTATTATTCTTTGATATAGGTTACTTGTGCAAAAATTATTTCTGTGTTTAAAAAGAAAAAAATTTGGAAAAAATTCTTTTGGATTTTTTTTTTCAAAAGAATTTTTTTTGGATTTTGTTTCTTCAAAAATTCGGCACCCAAATTCGAGTACTTTTCCGTTATAACACCCCCCCCCCCCCCCCCCATTCGATTTCGAGTTTCATACACACCCCTCCCGATGGCACCCAAAGCCAACCAAAATCGAGTGGGGGGGGGGGGGGGGGGGTCATAAAGTCAAGTACCTACCAAAAATTCTTTATTTTTCTCGAAAAATATTTAACCTCCTGGGATCCTTCAAAAATCTCATTTTTAGACCCATGAAAGCCCTATAGATCGCAAAAGTGAAATCGGATCGTTCCGGGACCCCAAAAAATGGATTCAAGGTCCAAAAATACCTCGAAAACGACACCTAACTCGATCCCATAGCCAAAAGCCTTCAAAAAAACCCTCCCGTAGCCCCATTTTAGCCCCATAGCGCCCCACGGGTTTGGGCGATCGTACTGAAAACCTTGCGGGCACAGCTAGATGGTAAACCAAGTATTTTGTCAAAATTTCAGATTTTTAAAAAAATTCCTGCTGCCCAAAACGGCCCGGACGGCGGACGGACATTTCGGATTTTGAATGTAGACCTCTTGAAACGGATAATGTCAAATTTTGAGGCCGATCGGAGTCGTCGACCCCCGTCGCGAAAACATAGGTGTATTATTCCAAGAATAATAAACCAAAAGTCCAAAGTAGATGATCTCAACTTTGGACGAATTTCAATTAAAAAAAAATATTTTGGGATCCTTTTTTTTAGGGTTCGTTCCCAATGAGTGGGGGTATTTAGGAGAAGAAAAAAAATGCGAAAAAAATGAATTTTTGTTGGGAATGGTAGCCAAAACCGTCCAAAGTTGTAGGGTTTGACGGTAGGATTGGTACTCAAAATCCCAACTTATTCAGCATTCAGCAGGTTTGGTTTATTAGCTATTCTTGGACCTTTAACTCGGAAAATATTTGACCTCCTGGGATCCTTCAAAAATCCCATTTGTATCCCCATGAAAGCCCCATAGATCCCCACACTGATAAGGGATCGTTCCGGGACCTCCAAAAATGGATTCTACGCCCAAAAATACTTCGAAAACGACACCTAACTCGATCCCATAGCCGGAAACCCTCCCTTAGCCCCTTAGCGCCCCACGGGTTTTGGCGATTGGGCTGAAAACCTTTTGGGCCCAACTAAAACCGAGTATTTTGTAAAAATTTCAGATTAAAAACAAAAGAAGAAAAATCCTGGGCGTAGACGGCTCGGACGGCGGACGGACATTTGTGAGTGTATTATTCAAAGAATTATAATCCAAAAGGTCCGATATTTTGATTAATATCGTAAGAAAATATCGATAATCCGATAGGTATTATCTAAGGAAAATATCGATATCAAGCAGCAAGCAAGAAAAAGATAGCAGAAACGCATTTTAATGCTATTCAGATAGCATTAAAATTCATCATTATTGTCTACCCAAGGGTATAATTTATTTATTTAGTTATTTTATTTTATTTTATTTTTTTTTCATTTATTTTTGGAATACTTTCGTCGACCACTAACTTGAACAGACCTCCGGCGAGACAAGGGAAATGGAAAATCACGGAAGACAACAAAAAACGTTTCAATGAAGAAAACCCAAGCAATTTTCAACTAATAATAATAATAATTATTATTATACATTAATTATATTATTAGTATTGTTCACAATTATTGTGATTGGCAGGTTTAGATTGGGTAATAAGCCAGATTTTCGATATATCAAACCGTTTTCGCACTATCAGGCCATTTGATAACACCAGCTAACTCGAATTACGTTTTTAGGCTCTCCCATGGAAGAAATAGTTCCTTATTCCATGAGGCTCTCCTGAAAAATCGTGAAAATCGAGATAACTGGTGTTGCCGCATAAGCGACGGTGTAATACACAACATAGTAGTGTATTACACTCTTAACCGATGTTTGGCGTTAAAAAACTAGATAAAATGTAGGTAGGTACCTTTGGTTTATACTCGGAATAGGTACCTATTATTCTTGAAATGTATTCGCGACAGGGGTCGGAAATGGTCATCGGCCTCAGCGTTTGAAATCATACGTTTCATGGCGCGTTTATTTTCAAAATCAAATGTTCAACCGCCTGAAATTTAGAAAATTTAAATCTGAAATTTTGACAAAATACTCGGTTTACCATCAAGTTGTGCCCGCAAGGTTTTCAGTACGATCGCCCAAACTCGTGGGGCTCTGTGGGCTCGTATAAAATATCGATAAATCTATAGGTACTTATATCAGATATTTTTCAAAAATTTAAAAAACAATTTAATTTATTTCACGATTTTTCTTGCCCAGTAAATTAACGTTCTTCACTTTCGCGTAATCTACAACAGACTTATTTTTCTCCCTCTAAAAACGTTCATGAAACGTTCGTGAAAAAAAGCGAACTTTCCAGAAAATGAAAAAAGTCTGACCTCACTGGATTATGGAATGATCTAGATACACAGGAAACACACATCTTTCAGGGGTAGATGCCTGAGAAATTGAAATTTCCTGAGAATATATCATAATATTTCGAAAAATGTGTTGGTTGGGGGGGACCCCTTTATTAAGAGTACCTATTAGACTATAGTAATAATATAGTAATACCTATAGGTATTACTATTACGTTTTATTATCGAGTTATTTGTAAAATCGCACAAAAAATGATTTGTATCGTTTACATTCTTATAATAATAATGATTTGTTATATTATAACAAATTGTTATAATATAACAAATTGTTAATATAACTGTATAACTAATTGTTAATATAACAAATTGTTAATATAACTGTATAACTAATTGTTAATATAACAAATTGTTATAATATAACAATGACGCAATTTATATTAGTAGGTACCCATATTATGGGTACCTACTAAAATAAATTGCGTGTTTCTGCTCGTCTGCAAGTGCATTTTTAACTGTTCATTTACAAGATTACGAACCTATTAGGTACCTTTGCGATTTCAAAAGTACCTTGATCCACAAGGTAAATTGAACGTTTTATACCTACACAAATAAGGAAAAGTGTTGTTATTGAGGTTGTTTATTAATCCTCACCTATTGAAGGCTATGGAATTATGAGTAATACCCATTGAGTATGTACCATGAGAGCTATCATCAGAATCTGAAATCATCTGATGATTCTGCAGAATCATATCAGAATTAACCATGGTTGTATTTGATTCAAAATTCAGGTTACCTACTCCTTCTTAGATCCTAGATACCTACTCTGGCTGGTGTTTCGGATTTATTTTGGCACTTTACAGGAGAAAAAAATATCGGTTCCCGGCGTATCGGTATATCGGAGGAAAAAATATCGATATATCGACGGAAAAGTATCGATATATTTTGAGCATCCCTAGCTGAAAACCTTGCGGGCACCTTTTTTTATAGATGTTCAACCGAAAACTTCACCAAAATTTCAGGTTTAAAAAAAACGCTTACTGCCCAAAACGGCTCGGACGGCGGACGGTCATTTCGTTTTTGGAATCAAGACCTCTTGAAACGAATAATGCCAAATTTTGAGGCCGATCAGAATATTCGACCCCCGTCGCGAATTCATAGGTGTATAATTATTCCATGCGTACCGGTATAAACGAAAATTACGTAATTTCTATATTTTCGTCACTCGAACCAAGACTTACCTACGCATTTCAGTAATTTGCGATACCATTAAATTTTATTAGGGCCTCAAAACCTTTCATCAGTTTTTCAACATAAGTAAAAATTGATAAATACCCCTCAACTGCTCAAAATGCCCTAAGAATATTAGAATAAACTGATACAGGTAAAAAGCGGGACAAGTGGTAGGTACCTACTTTTAAATGAATCCCACGCGGGATTGGGGACTTGGAAAATGCCCAAAATTCCGGGATTGGATCCTCCACTGACAGCTCCAAGTTCTGTCTACCAGTTATTTATTTTTTGTAATTGTACCCCCCCCCCCCACAAGGGCAGACTGTTATTGCTGTAGGTTCAGTTTATTTACTGTAAACGGGTTTCATAACGTCGTAGAGGGATGCAAGATTGGTGAAGGTACTCCCACCCCACAGAGTAACAGAGAGCAACCCACCCTGTGGACGAGCCCCTCCTAACCCCGCGCGGTCCATTTCTCTCCTCCCGGGTGGAACGGGCTCCTCCTCGCCGTCTCCCCACCACGGGGTAGGTTTCCAGAGTCCACTCCCCCCTTCCCTTCAACGTATTTTTCATCCCTTAGGTGCTACCCCCCTCCTCCGCCTGCCTTAACTCTCATACGCGTATTGTTTCATCCCCTACAACCTCCCCCCACCCCCTTACTATCCGCCCGTTGAACATCTGGCCGGTTTCTCCCCCCCCCCCTCCTATCGTTGTGCTCACCCCTCCAACGCGACGCCAGCTCACCCTACGCGACCGGCTCACCAACTACGAAACGGCTGGCGAAAAATCCAAACAAAAAACCCCCCTCTGAACCTCAGATGTCGTTTGGTTGCCGGCTCGTTGAGGTTGTGCTCCCGTGTTAGTCCTTAAGGTGCATCGTATCCCGAAAAGCCGCTATAATAATTTGTTTTCTATCGAACTTAATTCCGCCTTATCGTGTGTCAAGTTCCTCGCGCGTTGGATAATTTTTTCCGCATACGTTCCTTTTTGCTGCGTCAAAAAACCGCGTTTGAACTCAGTGATTTTGTTTTTCTCAACACCTCAGTGTAAGTATAACAGTCGAACATACATATTCCTCCAGTAGCTATTTATTACTTACTTCAAATTTCCAAAACGAAGTTGTTTATTTCTTGTTTACATACTTACACGTGTTCAACATAAACAACTTCATCCAACATCACCCCCACCTTCGAATAACGCGGTTGTGTCGGCTTCCAAATTAGTTGAAGTTGAAACGAAGAGATGTGGATTTAAAATTCGTTCCTAGTTTTTGAGGTGAGGGTGAATTTTAACTCATTTTTGGTTCCGTCAGGCGTTCGTCACGTAAACAAATTTGTG
The DNA here is from genome assembly GCA_955831195.1 of Pilophorus perplexus. Classification (NCBI taxonomy): domain Eukaryota; kingdom Metazoa; phylum Arthropoda; class Insecta; order Hemiptera; family Miridae; genus Pilophorus; species Pilophorus perplexus. Next base: position 20,789,345 of record OY037008.1, read on the forward strand.
TGCCGGTTCGGTATGCGATCTACGGCCTTCGCTCTATCTACGAGTCACCTCGCGCTGTCCCCCGTGATCTACGAATACAATTGTGGTCTGAAAACGATAAAAAAATGAAAAAACAAAAACAAACAAAAAATCCTCACAGTTTGACGCCGAGAAAACGATGAAAGAGCTCCATGTGGCGTACCTATCCTATGTATAGGATACTATAGTCCAGTATACTGGACATCTCCCGACCTTTCCGTTTTAACGATTTTACGATTACATTTTAAAAAATCCAGTTGTTTATAAAAATAAAGGCAAAATCGTGTCGTTGTGGGAAAAAAACAAAACTCAACCTTATTTATAAGTGTGAGTTTTGTTACCGGTATAAAATGTTATACATGTTATAACATTTTTGTTTTGTGTAGGTTTTTAGGCAGCATCCAAATTTAAAAGATGACTTAAAATGCGCAAAATTACCCACTTCTTGTTGGTTCATGATATTTGTAATTTAAATTGACTAATTGTCTGACTTGGGCGACTGACTCACTCAGCAGTATTACAGGACATTTCCCCGTTATTCTTATCTATGAACGCTGAAGTTAAATTGGTTCAGCGATTGATAAAACTTGTTCGGTCACTTCACGAAGTGATAGTTTAGGTTCAATTTTGTTTATTAAGAAATAGGTTGCAATCTGTGTCCTTTCATCCTGTTAACATTCACGTAGGTAGTTGAGTTGTCATGTCTTCAGTCGACGAAGCAAAGTTTTTGGAATGGAAACAAAATTTGTTTAATGGGCTTCTCTACTCCCACAACGCACAAAGTCAATTTATTATTAGGTAATTATTTTTCGGTAATAATTCGGTTATTTTGTAGGTAATAATATCAATTCGGAGCAATTACTACAAAGTGGTAGTAGCTACTTGCTAAGCAGTAGTAATTCTACTTCTTTACAAGTCTTGTAAAGATGACTTCAAGAATTTAAAAACGCTGCAAAGTTTACACAAGAGCTTATTATTATTTTATATAGGTAGCTTAATTGAGCAAAAATTAATTCTGTGCCATTAATAAAATATGTAATAAAATAAATAAATAAAGGAAGGTATTTTTTAATAAAATAGGTATGTTTGGATAATTGTGGGACAATGTTTGGATAGTTGTGGGACCTCGAAAAAATGAATTTTGTGTCTAAAATTACTCGAAAAACTACACCTTATTAAATAACAATCAATATAAATCAAATTTTGATCGAAATAATCAAAAATAATCAAATTTTGACCTCTGCGATTCTTCAAAAATCCAATTAGTAGCCCCTTGAAAGCCCCATAGATCCCCACGGTGAAATAAGATCGTTCTGGGACCCCAAAAAATGGATTCTACGTCCAAAAATACTTCGAAAACGACAGTTAATTCGACCCCATAGCCGAAAACCTTCAAATAATCCCTCCCGTAGCCCCTTTCTAGCCCCATAGTGCCCCACGAGTTTGGCCGATCGGGCTGAAAACCTTACGGACACAACTAGATGGTAAACCGAGTGTTTTGTCAAAATTTCAGATTTAAAAACAAAATCCGACTGCCCGAAACGGCCCGGACAGCGGACGGACATCTCTTGAATCGAAAAATGTCAAATTTTGAGGCCGATCAGAATTTTCGACCTCCGTCGTGATTACGTAGGTGTATACACTCGTGAGGGAGACAGCGTCGCAACTGCACCCCCTTGATGCAGAAGGGCGTGAGGGGGCTACCTATTACCTACCTAATTAGTTACATACCTAAAAATGAATCAAAACTCCTTGGCTCGAATATCTACGTAAGGTCTACAACCAAATTATAGACCTTACATAGTTCGCGGAATGTCTGAAAAGCCTGTGTTGATAGTACAATGATAACAGATTCATCCTCCATTTTTGAGAGCACTGCACCTCTTGAGGCGATTTTTTTTGCATGGACCTTATGGAACAACGAACTAAGTGTGAAGGCAGAAATTACGAAATGTGGTGCAGATTCGGGGACTGCACACCCTTCCTGTGATTGGCCAACTTTTATCACCAGATGATAAATCACCACCACGTTTAGTGTTGGCAGGGAATTTTCGTTTGGAATGAGGGACTTATTCAGGATCAAATCTGACCCAAATCATGGAAAAAATAGTGGCTTACTTTTGGAATATTTTGAACACTTTTTGGTGTTGATATATTACTTTGTACGGTATGAAATCATAAAATTTCGATCGACCAAGGTTTCTGATTTTTTTCAGTTTTCCCACTTTTGTGGGGAAACTGCGTATTTTTTACCAGAAGCTGCAGCACTGGTTGAGGGGATGGCATTAGAGGTTTTGTGTGCTTCCATGTCTTCTGGGAAGTGTTTTCTGAACTCCGTGTTCTGCGTTTGTCTCATTTATAATTTTTTTATTCGTTCGTTTCATTGTTAATTTCATAATGCGTTTGATGAATATGTAACTGCATTGATTTCATCTTGAGGGAGTTTTCCCGTTTAGGCGTGAGTGAGAAGTGTGCCATTGGCGACATGGGACGGCCAACCCCATGTCATGTATTTTGAAACGAAAGGATACTGGTAATGTTAATTGGAATTTTTGAACGAATAAATAAATAAATACATGAACTATAGCAAATCTTGATAGTAGGTACTTTTTCAAACTGTATTAGGTGCAATAATATTTTCATAAAATATAATCACGAATCCGTGATTGCACCCCCTTGTTTGCCCATCACCAGTCGCGCCTGAGGTGTATTATTATAATAACAACAATAATAAACCAAAATGAAATTAAATTAATCTGCCCTCTAACTATCTGGCCCTATTCAAGAACAACGCTGTTAATCTTAATCGCTCTTTTTTCAAAATGAATTGTGCAAAAGTTTAAAAGATAAGCGGGCCCCCAAAAATGAAACGACCGATACCTACCGAAATTGTTTCGAACGCAACTCCTGGCCCAAGCCCTTCAAATCACCCATTTCTAAATCCATAGAAGCCCTCTGAAAATAAATGGATTCTATGTCTAGAAAATGTTTAGAGCTTTTAAGAGTAAAGGGATCTTATTCTGGCTCGAAATTAGTTTGATGCATTTTATAAAGGTACACGAACTACCTGCTAAACACGCTGTTTTTTTTGTTTGTTTGTTTTTTCTTTCTTTTTGCTGGTGAGACACTTTTTTTATTACCAAAACCTAGTTTTGAGAAGAAAATGACTTGCTATTAAAAATGATCTATTGGCTTTCTAGTAATAGGTATTAGATAATACAATTTTTGTGTTTATTTTAAATTTTGTGGGTATCCAGACTTATTACTTACGCTCGTTGATTAGTACAAACGATACTTGAAGAACTTAAAAATCCTCGAAATATGTAGGTAGCAGAAAACCGACCATTTATGTGCTCGAAGAAGTTGAGATCCCTTTTTTCAGGTTTCGACCTCTCGTATTTTGGTTTATTTTCCTTGGAATAACACACCTATGTAATCGCGACGGTGGTCGAAAATTCAGATCGGCCTCAAAATTCCATAAACGAAATGTCCGTCTGCCGTCCGGGCCGTTTTGGGCAGTAGGCTTTTTTTTTGAAAATCTGACACTGACAAAATACTCAGTTTACCATCTAGTTGTGCCCACAAGGAATTCAGCACGATCGCTCAAACCCGTGGGGCTCTGTGGGGCTAAAAATGGGCTACGGGAAGTTTTTTTTAAGGATGTCGACTATGGGATCGAGTTAGGTGTCGTTTTCGAAGTGCTTTCGGACGTAGAATCCATTTTCGGGGGTCCCAGAACAATTTTAATTCACCTTGGATCCATTGGGCTCTCATGGGGCTACAAATTTTGAAGGATCCCAGGAGGTCAAATATTTCGCTAGTAATTTTGGACGTATAATCAATTTTTCTAAGTCCTAATCTGTTCAAACAGCAACACCTCGTTCAACCTTATGGTCGCTATAGTATAATTTTTCTGGAAATATTAAACCAAAATTAGCGACTGATTCCCAATGCTGAGGCTGAAGAGACCCGTTTCGGGGGGTTTTAATCTTTCAATTGTTGAAATGAACACAAAAACGCTGCAAATTTTACTCGAAGGTTTATAATTCTTGGATATTGATATTGGTTAATTGTGCAGAAATTGATTGTGTCAATAAGAAATATTTTTGAAAATTAAAAAAACAAAACTTTTTCTGTAAAATGTACAGTTTGAACAGATATAAGCCCGTAAAATCAAAAAAAAAAGAAAATTAAGAAAAAAAAGAAAAAAAAAGAAGAAAGATAATTAAAAAAACAAAACTTTTTCTGTAAAATGTACAGTTTGAAAAGATATAAGCCCGTAAAATCTTCGAGCGTTACGTGGACAGTACACTTGAAAAAGTTCGATGGAAGTCGACTCCCGTTTCTGTTCTCTCTGGAAGGAGGCTGATGGTGACTCACGTTGTGCCTCATCGAATTTCCAGGTTCACTTGTCGCCACTTTCTTTTTTTCACGTTCCAACGACGTCCGCACCGTTCAACATCATCTGAAAGGGGGGGGTTAAAAAAAATGTTATTTTCCGAAATTTTACTTCATTGCGACTTGTGGCGGTTTTTGAATGTGAATATTATCCGTTCAATTTTTACGACAACACGTTCGTGAGGGCAGTTTGGTTCGCCGTGACGAAATTGGCTCGTTCTGCGTATAAATTTTGTACAAATTGACTGATCGTCAGTTGTCCGGCGAAGTTTACGTTGAAGTCGCACCCCCCCCCCCCCCCCCCCCCCCTCCCACAACAGTATTCACCATCAGGCACTAAAGGGAAGGGCGTTAATATTTGAGGTGAATGTAGGGTAGGTTATCTTATCGTGTGTAGGGAAAGTGAAAGGGCACCCGCCTCCCGGTCCGCCTTTCGTCGTTCAAGGGCGAGAGGTTCAGTGAAACGGTGTAAATGGTCTGGGGGGAGGGTGGGTCGTGAAAGGGAGCGTTGCGTAGAGTTGGCGCCCCCTTCCGCAACCGCCCCCGGACGTTTTCTCACCCCCCTTACGCATCCCCGTCTCCTCCTCATCGCCCCTTTGGTCGATCCCGCGCCTCACCCCTCTCTTCAATGGTTCTTCGGTGTTCGCTTCACTTCTGTCACCCCCTCCCCCCTTACACTACCTACCATGTTCTTCCTTCCTCTCGTTGCATGTCAACTTCTCTTCCTTTCCAAGCTTGCGTCTGACACTACAAGATCTCCCATGTCTCCAATACTTGTGCGCCTACTAAGAACGTCCAAGGCAGCGAAAATCGATTGCGAATTGGTCCGACATTTCTTGGTCGGGTGTGGGCTTGCTTCGCTCGTTCAGTAACAAGGCGGCGCACAATGAGGCAAAACGGTACCTAGCATTTTTGTGAAAAATCTCTGAAAATCCCAACACGTACTAGAAAGAAATTTGACGCTAATCCCGAATATACCGCATGTGCCTACACTTAACGTTGCTTCTTAGGCTAATTTTTTTGGAAAAAAAAGTGTTTGTTAATTATTTGTGAAATTATACACCGATGTAATCGCGATGGAGGTAGAAAATTCAGATCGGCTTCAAAATTAGAATTTTCTAATTATCCGTTTCAAAATGTCTCAATAATTTATAATTTCGATTTATTATAACAATAATAATAATTTCGAATTATTCGAAAAACGAAATGTCCCTCCGCCGCGTCGTTTTGCCAGTACCCCTAGGAATTTTTCTTTTTTAATCTGAAAATCTTAAAAAATACTCGGTTTACCATCTAGTTGAGCCCGCAAGGTTTTCAGTCCGATCGCCCCAACCCGTGGGGCGCTATGGGGCTAAGGGAGGTTTTTTTTTGTAGGATTTCGGCTATGGGGTCAAGTGGGGATTCGTTTTCGAAATATTTTTGGACGTAGAATCCAGTTTTGGGGTCCCAGAACGGTCCGGTTTCACCGTGAGGAGCTATAGGGGCTTTCATGGGGCTATAAATGGGATTTTTGAAGAGAGGTGTCGTTTTCCGAGTATTCTTTGACGCATAATCCAATAGTCGAGGTCCCACATCTGCCCAAACAATGTGCATATTTTGTGGGGAGTAATTTTGGACGCATCTTTTTTTTTTTCTCAAAAATATTTTTTATTGACAGAATTAGTTTTTGCACAAGTAACCTAAATCAAAGAACCCTTCTGTAAAATTCGAAGCGTTTTTTTGCGATCGACTCCTTTTTCTTCCCTTTTGTTTATTATTCTTGGAATAATACGTGTATGTACCTATGTATTCGCGACGGGGGTCCAAAATTTTGATCGGCCTCTAAATTTTTCATTATACGTTTCAAGAAGGATAGATTCCAAAAATGAAGCGCCACCACACTTGAGAGATTGGCGCTTTTTGTATGTACCCAAAATATACCTATTAGAGATCACCATCTGATTAACCATGCTATGGCTTCGCGAGTGAGGAAGGAAAATTTTGATAATGAAGTAGGTACAATATTTTGAAATGGGATTGTAAAACGCTTAAAATTGGATTATGTATTTATAATAAACAATTGTTTATAAATAGAGTTATTGCTCTTCTGAATGTTGAAAATCTAGAGTTGGAACCCTTCTTGACAGCTCCGGGATTAATTATCATTATTGTCCAATATAACATGATATTATGATGATTATATATTATGATGATTATTTATCATTTTTGTTATTTGAATCATTATTGTTTTATTGTACCGTTGCGAGATGACGGACTCACCCAATAGATTGTGGGTAAGTTCTATAGTCTTTGTGTCGGCGAGGCAGCCAGAATTTCCTGTATTCCTATAGCAGGTATACCTGCTCGTTACTCTCGCCCTGTAACGTAAACATGATCCATTTTGGGAGAGCATCCGGCTCGATGGCGTGCGAATACCTATTAATCACACGCCAGCAGACAAATCCCCCGTCAACGTATTGATATGATTTTACACCCAATAACACGCCTCCCGTCGCTAATCTTAAATCGCGATGAACACAGTCCGGAAACGCGCGATGAAACACACGAATATCACTGGCTCAATAATAATATAACTATTATTATTAGAATCATTCTAGTAAATACGACCCAAGTGGTGAATTTTAACAGTTTGTTTGAGAAGAATGCCTCGCCCACCTTTGCTGGATTGGTTGATCAATGAGGGGTAGTCGCATTCCACACGTGAATACTATGATTCTCTGTGAACGTGCAATTTTAATAAGAGTTAACTTATTCAGTACATCGGCTTCACTAGAACTGTGTCATGCAATATATTAGCATCATAAATGTTGGGTGAGTTACATGAACATAAGTACCTACTCATGTTTTCATTTATCTCTGGTTGAATTGATTGGGTAAAGGTTAAAACAATTCGCCCGTTGATAACAACGGTTTTAAAACTTACCTGAAAGGAATCAATAACAAATCACCCACAATACAAACTAGATTATTCCGTCCAACTGTCCAAAAATGATTTTTCACCATACATACTTACAAAAACATCAAGAAAACATTCGCATGCCACACAAACTAGCGCCAAAACGCTTTATAACCTGGCTGAAATAACTTCCCAACTTCCCCTTCTTTTCTCAATTGTAGTTTTTGTTGTAGGTAGCTACTTTTCTAGTCGTCAAAATTCTTTGAAAAGACGCAAACCTGTGGTTTTGGGTTAGGTGAAACCTCGAAAACTGTCACATTCGCCCATCTGCTGGCAGAAGATCCTCTATTCCCCCAAATAACTTTCTTTTGATTAGTCAGATAGTCCCCATCTCTTCAAATTCGAATTCCTCGCAAAAAAATCTTCAAGATTCATGCTTGACCTGAAAACCAATTTTTCTGGGACTGCCACGATGTGAACATAAACATAATTATATAAATTTGAGTCATACGCTGTATATATTAAAATAATTGTGCTTATTAACTGTATTAAAATCCAAATTATAAGCAAATCTTGTCATTATAAAGGCATGTAATTCTCGTGTGCATGATTATGTCGTTGCAGTGGCTGAGGATGGGTAAGAAACTGCCCGAAACCGGATCCAAATACTTTTAATAGATTTTATTAAAAGTTATTATTTTCTCGTGTGGAATGCGACTACCCCTCATTGATAAACGTTTCACTACCCCCTGGACATATCGATCAGAGTGGGTGTTCTATCTCGGATAGCCTAGGTTAGCCTATTTTGGCTTGTGGTAGACGCATTTGGAGATCCTCCAGGTGAGGTTGGATGCCCAATGGAGGGCGTCAATCTGCGCAAAATCTGGGGTCCTCACAGGATAAGATATGCTGCCTTCGGGATCTGGGGGTCGCTGTGTGGACTTGACGGCAGAAACCCAACTGGCCTCCATGTTCGTGCTGAGGTGGGTCTGCAGAGCATAGCGTGATCTCCACATGCTGAATGGCCGACCACATGGGTTGGGCGCAGCTGACGACCCCATGAGACGAAATGGCTTGCTGTGCAACCTTTGAGGACACGATCAGTTCATTGGGCCCTGCCCAATGCTGAGTGCGTTGTCTGCTCCAGTAGGCCTATTTGGCACTGCAAGGCTATGACGGGATTCGGTTATGAATGTTTTGAATGTGGTTATCTGCCTTGGTCTTACAGGTCTGAGTTGATCGCTGATTGGTCATGGTTTCGTAGTGGCTGTGGGTTTCATGCAGACTGGGCGAGTCTTTGAATCACGTCACGTGGTTTTTCTTACTATTTCTATGTCTATCTAAACGTAGAAGAGTAGCTTTACGGGTGAGACTGGATCGGTTGAAGGCGCGATTTCACACTCTTCACCCAACATCATCTACTATGGAAATTATGCCCTGATTCGAAAATGAGGTCTAGAGTTGGGCTAAGCATGTACCTACCTTGTTCTTTGTTTTGAACCTTGATCTAATAATACATTACGCTGTATAAAAACTGGCTGTCCGAGGAAACCAGGATCAACTACAATCCACACAGAATGAATTTCAGCAGAAAATGCTGCCAACTATATGTTCAGGCTGTCATACTTCCTAAAAAAATGACATTCAAAACATCTCTTGTATTATAATATAATACTATATTATAGTTTATAACTGGCAAGCTAATGGTTTTTTCTTTGTCTGTTGCAGGTGTGTGAGAAGGGAGAAGAGATGGAGAGGAAAAGAGTAGGTTGATGAGCGAAGGCGGAGGAGGAGGGGACGGTGGAGGGGGTTACCCAGGAGGGCCAACCCCGTCCTCCACCGTTCCCGATCAGCAGGACCCAAAGTCCGGGCTGCCGCCGTTCTCGTCATTCGGTGAAATGGATCCGACGACGGGGCGGATCAACACTGACGGAGAGCAGGCTCTCCAGTCGAGCAGGCTGTTGGACATATCGTCGTGGGATTATTATGGCGAGGGGCTCAGCGGTCGGTTGCTGGATCGAGGAGACGGGTTCCCCATGTTGATCCCTCAACCTCAATATATCAACAGGCCTTGGGAGAGCAAGGATGGTGGAGAGTTCCCAGGCTCTCCTATCAACAAGTTGCCATCTTTCCAATCCCAGTTCACGGCTTTCCCTCAGGAGCAAAACGGTGATACCGTTCTGACGACTCTCACTCCAGCTCCACCATCTCCTAATAGTTCTTCCTCTGGTCTTCCAAGTTTCCACACCCTTTCTACAGTTCCTCCTAGGGGATACCCTCTGGTACCAGCTCCCGTTCAAGCCCGGGAGATTCCAAGCATTCAGCAGCAGATCCTGGACGAAAGGCACATCCATTTGTTCCAAGGCGCCCCGCACCAGCAGTACCATCAGCTCAGTGCGTATCAGCCGCAACCCCAACAGGCTACTTTGCTGACCGTTGTCAAGACTGAGCCCCTCATAGTCACCCAGCTCCAAGGCGGCTATGAACACCACCAAGACCTCGGCATCAAAATGGAAGACGCCAATTCGCCCCGGGGATACCTCGACTCCCGGAAAAAAGAGCGCAGGAAAATTCGTGCGTCCTCGATGGAAAGCAGCAACGAAAGTGACGGTGTCGGTAGTTCGTCCGTAGAAAGTTCGGGTCAAGTCGCGGCCATATCCAGTACGGCGGGGTTCAAAAGCCCTTTGGCATGTCACCAGCCCAGCATGCATTCCGAGGACGATCTCCACGACATGTCCGACAAACCGGTCAAGAAAAAGCGCAAACGGTGTGGTGAGTGCATAGGTTGCCAACGTAAAGACAATTGTGGGGACTGCGCTCCGTGCCGCAACGACAAGAGCCATCAGATCTGCAAAATGCGAAGATGTGAAAAACTCACAGAAAAAAAGGTAAGAAATTTTGTCAGTTTCTACTATGTTACGCGTCGACGGGTGGGGTGGGGGGGGGGGGTAGCTTCACCAGGCCACTCACCGTGGACGTGGAGTGCTCGGTTTAGAGTTTCAATTAGGAATGACTGAGTTGACCCAAATAAGACAAAAAATATGTTTGACAAAAACAATGCAGGCCTCAAGATAATCTTTAGACTGCGCGTGGGTTCTGGAAGTCTGGAAGATCGGGAGAGGAAGTCCAGTGAGCTGAACTGACCGGAAGAAGATAATGGTGATGGAGAAAGAGGAAATAGGAGGAGGGAGTCTGTCTCTGGCGAATCTTTAACTCACATGGTGAACGGGTGAGGTTTTTGGAGAGAAATTATGGGAGCTCAAGAAATGTTTGGGCATACTTTCACAACCTGAGATTTGCTGACACCGAAGGAGCACCTGAGGGCCTCTTTCACTTCCGTATATTTAACTGTGTAGCTAGTTCTCCAACACACATCATTGTCGAGGTTAAATGCCACAAGGTGCTCTGATTTGGGAACCTTCAAACTCCGCCAATAGAAGGAATGAGTTCAACTCCGCCAAGGTAGGGAGATTCACACATGTTTGTGCCACGGGATCTCGGGATTTCTAGTTTTTTTTTGTATCTCTCGATCTTTCCTACATTTCCTCGACTTTTGGACTTCTGGATTCCTATATTTCTGGATTTCTGGATATTTCCTCAATTTCTGGACTGCTGGATCTCTGCATCTGTGGATTTCTGGAGCTCTACGTCTATGGATTCCAGGATTCTGGTACTGTGGATTTCTGGGTCTCTGGATTTCAGAATTTCTGGATCTCTGGATTCCTAGATTTCTGAATTTTTTGAATCTCACGCTAATTCTCAACAATAACTTATATTAGGACTGAATATATTCAGTAATATATTACTTAGGTGAAGCTCACAATATTTTCTACAAAAATGTCCCTATTCATTTTTCGCGTATGTGCCTATCATAGTTTCGGGGATATTCAAACTTGAAAGTGAGTAAAATTTCGAAACCCCGCTTTTTCGCACTTTTGCTTTTTGCTTACAGCGCCTAAACGATGCATCCTAGCGGTATGGGCACTGGTACATAGGTATCTAATCAAAACTACACTAAAATTGCTACAATTTGAGCACAGATCAAATAGGTTCCGAGAAATCGAATTTTAACCAAAACAAAAACGCCCAATCGGTAAGCAAAAACTGGTTTTCAGAACGTTTTCGGCTGTAGCTCAGAAACTATTGGCCCGATTCCGAATTTTTTTTTTCTTTTCTTGTGAAAGCTGATTCAATTTTCCATAGCAGTTTTTGCTGAGAGATTTTGATTTGAGCTTTGATAAGGAAGGGGAAAGCCTGGCAAAAAAATTGCATAATATAACATATCATGTTGACAAAAACATGTTTTTTTTTTCTTCGCACATTAACTCGGTAACGGTTAGTCCGATCTTAATTCTCTTTTTGACATGTCTATGTCTAAGGCGAGGGGGTCAGGAAAACTTTTTGTAATCAAGAATTTGTGTAATCACGGAAAACATGCAACTTTTTTGGTTACTACCTGGTTACTACTTCTGTTGGTAGTTGGTAGTAGGCGTTGTTTTGTTGTCAAGACATAGACATGATCTAAAAGGTCTCCCGTAAGGGAGATTTATGGTTTTTTTTTTCTGGTGAAAGCTAATTGAATTTTATATAAGGGACAGTACACTGCATTCCTGTTGAGACAACAAAAGTGCCATTCGTATTCGTCGGAAAGGGTGTAAACCAAAAATTTTACCACCTTCGACCACTTTTGTCAGAACATTTTCGTCTCTCCGTCTGAAACTTTTTCTCCGATCGAAATTTCATTGTACCCACGCGAAAGCTGATTAAATTTCCGTCCAGACGTGATATTAGGATTTTCCCGGAGCTTCAGGAAAAGCCCATAAAATGTCTCCCCAAGTCGGTGAATGTCTCCTCTCGTAGTATACAGGGTTGCTCATTTCCGTCTGAATGGGGGGAAAATGCTGCAAATTTTACAGAAGGGTTTATTATTCTTTGATGTAGATTAATAATTGATCTGTATCAAAGAATAATAAACCCTTCTGTAAAATTTGCAGCTTTTTTTCTTTTGTTTTCTTCTTTGTGTCTTTTGTTTTGTCTTTGTCTTATCCTTTGCTGTAAATGTATAAGTTTGTCCTTTCGTCCTTAGTCTCATTTTGATTTGACAAAATTTGTCATTTAATGTTGCTTATTGATCCAAAATCGACCGATTTATCGCTGGCATAATGGAGTGTTGCATAATATTTGAACGCCAAACGTTGGTAGGTTATTGTTGATGCCTCTCGCTTGATGTGGTTGATCGCGTTTGAGGTAATCACATTTACTTTCCCTCCAAACGCTGTCTTCGCTTCTTCTGAATTCTGTGAGTTGCATTTGTTATCGAAAGCTCTTTACGCGAACCGACCCCATCCACATTTTGAAAAGGTCGTGTTTTCTCGCTCATCGATTATAATTTTGGGTGGGCCTCATGGAAATCGGTACGATCGGAAATTATGCGATTATATACATTTCGCCAAATCATATTGATAAAGTATTATGAAAAGTCATGTCCTGTAATCCCAAAACTCTGGTTTTCCCCCAGTTGCGCAACATTAGCGGAAAAAATGAAGTTTTTTTTTTGTGCAAAAACGTAACAGCGTAGAAATAATCTGTCCCAGATGCTGTGAAGCGCAATGTGAAATACGGCCCAGAATCACGTTTCAAACTGTGAAATCCGAAAGCGGCAATTGTGATGCAAGAAGACCAGTTTTTTCCCCTCTCGCAAAAGTGTTCCTTTTTTCTTCGAAAAACCCGCGTGGAAAAGTGTTATATCACGAACTGGCAGGAAAGTTTTTGCCCTGGAGAAAAAAAAAAACATCTTGTTAAACCCAATAAATCCATTAAGCGCAGCCTCCCTAAACGCTGGGCGGAATGAAGAGCTAAATCGAATCCCAAATCGAATTTCTAGTCCCAACCGAACGCAAAATATTTCCGCGGAGCTTTCGATTTTCCGGGCGTTTTCACTGATAATCCGACGCGCTTTCTCCCTTTTCGCTTCCGCTCCCCCGCAACGGATTTGCTGGCGTGTTAGAAGGTCAATGAATTCGGTCAGTGGTTTTGCCAGATGTAGGGTTTTCTAGGAACATACTAATTTTTGCTGCTGTTGTCCATGAGATACCTGATTGTGGCGGTAAGCAGTGACGTGAGCTGTTCCTTTTAGAACCCTTGTTTTTGGTTTAATATTCTTGGAATAATACTCCTACTATGTAATGGCGACGGAGGTCGAAAATTCAGATCGGCCTCAAAATTTGACATTATACGTTTCAAGATGGCTAGATTCCAAAAACGATATGTCCGTCCGACGTCCACCGTCCGAGCCGTTTGGGGCAGTAGGAATTGTTTTAAAACCTGAAATTTTGACAAAATATTCGGTTTACCTAGTTGTGCACGCAAGGTTTTCAGCCCGATCGCCCAAACCCGTGGGGCTACGGGAGGGTTTTTTTTTTTTAAGGGATTCGGTCATGGGGTCGAGCTAGGTGTCAACGTATTTTTGGACTTTGAATCCATCCATATTATGGGGTCCCAGATCCATCGGATCTCACCGTAAGGTTCTATGGGGCTACAAATGGGGCTTTGGAAGGATGTCAGAAGGTCGAATAAGGTGTAGTTTTCTGAGTAACTTAGGACCAAAATCCATTTTGCTGGATCCCACATCGGTCCAAGTGTGCAGTCATTTTTTAAAAATTGTTTTAAAAAATATTTCTTTAATGACACAGAATTAATTTTTGCATAATTAACCTGTACCTATCAAAGAACAGTAAACCCTTCTGTAAAATTTGCACCGAAGACAACCCAGACAATTCGACATTTCAATTGCCTTAACTCCCCAAAATCCCGCGTGTCGCGGCGTAACTAAAGCGACGGGTCGCCAACGGGGACAAGTACTTTGATAAATATTACAAAGCGGATGTGGCCAATAGAGGCGGAGGACAGCTTCCACCACAACGATACTCGACTGTACGAGAAACGTTGCGGTAAACTGCTGAGTGCAGGGTTGCTCAGAGAGCAACTGAACAGAACATCTGTTATAATACCACGGATCCAAGGAGTTTTAAATAGGCCAAAGACTGCTGCTTAACACTTTACTTCCTCATCCCGACGTTTCAAAGGAATGTCAGCCTCCATCATCAGGAGTAATTTTTTCCTGATGATGGATGCTGGCATGCCTTTAAAACGCTCCAAAAGTGGTCAAATCAAAAAATAGGGACTGGAACAGTTGACATGATGTTGGGATTGCAGTGGGCCGTGGGGGGGGGGGGGGGGGGGGGTCGGCATTGTCTTGGCCGTTATTTGGGGTGTCTTGGTCGTTGAAGAGGCGAATCGCCTAATTGAGCGGCAGCCAGCTGGTGAAGGACGGCTGAAGTTTTCCTTTTGATCTAGCCTCATAGCAGTGAACCCTCGCCTGCTCAGTAAATGTTGGCAAATTCTCTTTTACGTATTTCAAGGCCGTGCAAGCACGTGACATTCCTGGCACCATCAGCACCCCCAGGATTCGATCGCCCCACCCCAAAATAACGTCCAATTTTAATGAAACAGATTTTATTCTCGTGTATCAGTCGATAACAACAATCTCATTTAGTCTTGATCCCAAATTGGTCTCAAACCGCTTCCAAAATCGTCCTCACAAACAGGACGATACCGATTTTCCTCCCAACGATAACCTTCTGGCCCGCGAACGGCGGCCGCCCGCTAGTTGCTCGTTCCGGTAATGGACCTCAACTGGATAAGTGTCTCGCGGTTAAAGCACTTAAAAAAAAAAGGACGAGATTTAACGAGAGCGTTACATCTGGGCTGCTAACCGGCCAGCAAGAAGAAGGGCGCAATGTCATCTTAGAAAGCCCAACATTCAATTAGGACTGACGTTGGCCCCATAAATTTCAACTACAGCTGAACAACTCGCCATCCAACCTTTAACCCGACACTCAACATACAACAAATCATTAAATGATAACAAATTTTTTTTAACGCTGCAAATTTTACCCGTAATTTTATTACATTTTTTATTAATTGGGCGAAAATAATGGCAATAAATAATAATCTAAAAACTGCAAATTTTACACTAGGGTTTATTATGCTTTGGTATAGGTTGTACCAAAATTGATAGTAATTTACTAAAAAATTGATTAAAAAAGTTTATTAATTAAAAAGAAGAAAATGCACGCATTTCTGTATTTCTGTAGTGTTGGACGACTGTGGGACTCAAAATCGCTGCCAATTTTACGCAGTGCTTGGACAGATGTGGAACCTCGAAAAAAATGGACTTTGGGTCCATTGGACGCCGTCCAAAATTACTCGGAAAACGACACCATATTTAACCTCCTGGTATTCTTCCATAATTCCATTCGTAGCCCCTGGGAATCCCCATAGATCCCCACTGTGAAGTCGGTTCGTCCGGGACCCCCAAATATGGATTCATCCCCAAAAATAGTTCGAAAACGACACCTAACTCGACCCCATAGCCGAAAACCTTCAAAAGCCCCTCCCTTAGCCCCACGGGTTTGGGCGATCGGGCTGAAAACCTTGCGGGCACAAGTAGATGGTAAATCAAGTATTTTGTTAACATTTCAGATTTAAAAAAAAATCCTACTGCCAAAAACGGCTCGGACGCCGTCCAGGCCGTTTTGGGCGGTAGGAATTTTTGTAAAATCTGAAATTTATACAAAATACTTGATTTACCAGCTAGTTGTGCTAAGGTATACCATTTTTGGGGGTTCCAGAACGCTCCGATTTCATCGTGGGGATCACTGAGGCTTTCATGGGGCTACCAATGGGATTTTAAAAGGATCCCAGGTGGCCAAGGTGTTATTTTCTGAGTAATTTTGACGCATAATCCATTTTTCGAGGTTCCACATCTGTCCAAACATTGTACAGAAATTTTTATTAACATTTTTTTTTTTTATGAAACAGAATTAATTTTTGCTCAATTAATCTAGGTAGGTATATCAAACAATAATAAATCCTTGTGTAAAATTTGCAGCGTTTTTATTGATTTACGTTTTTTCTCATTTTGTAATCAATCTGTCTTCCTTGAAAATATGTAGTTCCAATAATTGAAGCCTTTTGGGTACAAAGGGCCTAAATGCCAAAATAAATTTTAGGGCATGAATAAATTTTAATGAATACTTAAAAATAGTAATAAGAATTTAATTAATTTGAAATACTTAATAATTCAAAACAATAATTTTTGTGAATTATTAAGTATTTTAAATTAATTAAATTAACTTAATTACTATTTTCAAGTATTCATTAAAATTTATTCATACCCTAAAATTTATTTTGGCATTTAGGCCCTTTGTACCCAAAAGGCTTCGATTGTCACTAAATTATTTAGCTGACGCGTAACCCTGCATATCCGTCCCCCCTTCCCTCCTTATAACCTCATACAAGTGATGTAACAGACGACTGTACGAAAACAACACCTCACTCCTTCAAAGCTCCAATCGCTGCAATAGATTCTGTAAGTTCTTATAAGATGAGACGTATTATATGTAGACGTCTTTCTGAACATTTTGCGTTCCATTTCGTAAAAAGCGGAACAATTAAGGGAGATAATTCAAGTTCAAACTTTTTTATTAACTACTCCGCTAGCTTCTGTGAGGTTTATGGAGTTTTGTTTATGAGATGAGGTATGAGGTTTATGGGGTTAGAGTGGCGGTTGTTTCTAAGATGTCTTTCTTTTAAGTCTGGCCGCCAAATCGCTGCTAATTCGTACTTGGGGAAAATTTTGGCAAAGAGCGGATGAGGGGAGCAGCAACGTCGTAGTCTGCAGTTAAGGGTGTGGATGAGGAGGACGGTTGGCGAGGCATTACAGTTAAGAGCGTACACAATAGGAGAAGGGGCTGGTGGTGGGGGGAGTGCGTGATGCTGCGGACCACACTCACCAAACTACGAGAGATGAAAGCCTGTCTTGTGCTGATCAATACCAACTCTGTGCGTGAGTCATTCCACCCCCTCCATTTCCTACCACACCAAACGTTCCTCTCCCCTCGGGTATCCTTTCTGGTCTTTCACAACAACCCCCCACCCCTTATTCATCCTACGCTTTTCTCGCTTCCCTAAAAAAACCCTCCCGTCCAAAATACTCGTCAGGGGGAAGACCGGTTTGCCCAGGAAGCGCAGAATGGGAACGCGAGTGCTTCTCGGCCATTTTGATCAACAGCAGCAGCAACTTAGCAGCAATTCAGACACAATTTTTCAAAAAGGTACAATTAAAAAAAAAAAGAATTAGGAATGTGGGGGGACGCTGTAAATTTTACACGAGGGTTTATTATTTGATATAGGTTACTTCTGCAAAAATTAATTCTGTCAATAAAAAAATTTTTTCTCAATTATTGAGAAAAACACACACAAAAACTGTACATAGTTTGGACAGATGTACAAATTTTTTTTTCTCAAACTTTTTTTTTTACTCGGAAAATATGTATTCTTTTTTACTCGGAAAATATTTGACCTCCTGGGATCCTTCAAAAATCTCATTTGCGGCCATGAAAGCCCTATAGATCCCCGCAGTGAAATCAGATCGTTCCGGGACCCCCAGAAGTGGATTCTACGTCCAAAAATACTTCGGAAATGACACCTAACTCGACTCCATAGCCGAAACCCTTCGAAAACTCCTCCCGTAGCCCCATTTTAGACCCATAGCGCCCCACGGGTTTGGGCGATAGCGCTGAAAACCTGGCGGGCGGAATGTATACTTATAAACAGGTACAAGGCATTACAATAAAGCATTACGACGGAGTAACTAAACATGATTATCTCTTCAGAAATAGGTACCTTCATAAAAACTGGATAGGCAAGAAGGAAATCAAGAGAATCTGATATTCCATGGCTTTTGTGCATTCAATCCGGAATAATTCATTTTTCCTTTTTTCAAATTTGATTTTAGTGGTAATGAGCTCCTTGAATGATTTCTTTACATTTTTTTTTCCTGGAAAGGTAAATGCTTCAAAAGTTAGAAAAAAATGGGGCAATATTTCAGAAAACGCGTCTCTATTATTTATAGGGCCTTAGGAAAAATATAATATTTGAATTCCGAGGCCTGGAGGGGGTACATGACGTGGGCTGCTTCTTCATCTTTTGATTGGCTGAGATCTCTCTCTCTCTCTCTATGCATGTTAGCCAACTTTGGTACGCGAAAAACCAACCCCGAAAATCAAAAATTGGGGTAATCATCGGAGAAGGTGATTCAAAAATCAAGCATCGAGTTATCATCAAAGAAGGTTATTCAAAATCGACCCGGGTCGAGTGTTTTTATTCCGATTCCATTCGGAATTATTAGGTACTCAGCGCCTTTTCAAGAAGCCCATTCAATATTTAACCAGGAAACAGGTTTTAGCGCTCAGTCCCTGGCCAAAAAACGACAAGAACAAAAAAGGCTGCAAATTTTACACTAAAGGTACATTATTCTTTGATATAAAAAGATTTCGCAAAAATTAATTCTGTCAATAAATAACTATTACCTAAAATAACTCAGCTGTTTTGTTGGAGCCCGTCTTGTACTGTCTTAGGGAGGCTCCCTACCGAATTTCAGCTTTTTAGGTGAACAGAAGAGAATTTAGCCCCTCAGAGCCCCACGGGTTTGCGCGATCGGGCTGAAAACCTTGCGAACCCTACTAGATGGTAGACCGAGTATTTCGTCAAAATTTCAGATTAAAAAAAAAAAAAAAAAAAAAAAAAAAAAATTGCTCCTCTAGGTACCCAAAACGGTTCGGACGGCAGACGACGGACGGACTTTTCTTTCGTTTTTGGAATCTATTCTTTTTGAAACATGTAATGACAAAAGTATTCGACCCACGACAGGAATACATACTTGGTCTCAAATTGTTCTAAATTTTGTCTGCTTTAAATATTTTTAATGTAAGTAAAAGTGGTCTTTCAGGGTCAAACTCGGGTAAAACTGAAAAACGCTGCAAATTTTACACAAGTGTTTAATAATTGTGTAAAACACAATAATTATTGTTGTGTTTAATCAGTCAATAAGATGATATTTTTGCGAAATTAAAAAAAAAAGTTCATTGAATTGATAGAATCTGTCCATTCAATGAACTTTTTCTAAATTTAATCTCACATCTGATGTGAGACGTCGAAAAAAGGATTATGCGTTAAAAATACTTTAAAAACGACGCCACTCGACCCCATAGCCGAAACTCCTCCCGTAGCCCCTTTTTATCCCCACAGAGCCCCACTGGTTTGGGCGATCAGGCTCAAAACCTTGCGGGCACAAGTAGATGGTAAACCGAGTATTTTGCCAAAACTTTCGATTTTCAAAAAATATCTAATTTCCAAAATGTCAAATTTTGAGGCAGATCTGAATTTCCGACCTCAGTCGCGATTACATAGGTGTATTATTCCAACAATAATTAACCAAAAGTGCGAGAATTTCGTGTTTTTTTTCTTTCGTGGTTTTGAGAATTTGGATAATTCTATTTTTTCGTGTTTGTTGTCGCTATGTTTAGGTTGTGCCCGAATGAGTGCTAACTTTCTCAACCCAACCATTACACTCACTCACCACTCGTCACTACTACTAAAGTAGTGACGAGTGGTAGGTATAAATTTTATTTTCTATCTTTTTAGCTGGCAGTTTTACGAATCACGTTTTTTTTTCATTTCACGTTTCATTTTTTTTTTTTTTTTTTTTTTTTTCACAGTACGTGCTAGGTACAATGTAATTCCTTGGAATCCTTCTTGGATGTCACAAGTGCGATCCGATTGCCCCCTCAGGGCTGTGGAGGTTAAGAGGGAAGCCGTAGGGGGCCAAACGAGTATTTTTACCGGCTTTCGAGAGGGTGGAAAGGTTCGTGCTTAATATAAATCGTCTGCAGGAGTTGAGATCTGTTTCCACAAATCGAGTCAAATGAACCGAACCACCCTATAGTTCCTTTTTCAGCCTTCGGAGGTTAGACATTTCTGTAGTCCGTGTTAATACTAAGATCATTCAATTTTGAACTGATTTTCTCAATTTTGCTGGCTGAAGGGTTAATGTTTGAGGCTTTATTGATGGAGTATAAACACCTATTAATAAAATCAAAATTAATACATTGCCAAGGCAATGGCACATGAGCTTCCTCTTGCCAGGTTCAAAATGAACGTAGTTGTGACTGTAACAAGAAATTTACGTTCGCGCATGCGCAGGGATTACCACTGATGCAATCGTGATGAAGCTGATAGGGGACCATCTAGGGCTATACCCACACAATTCCTGAAAATTTGATTGAAATCCGATCAAAATTGTGGAAGTTATGGCTGTGGCAAGGAAATGCGGACACACAGACAGACAGACCGACAGCCGCGGAACCAAATTTGTTCAGGAGGCTTTGAAACGCAAAACGTGAGTGGAAATTTTGATTTTGGAGAACAATTTTTTTTTTTTTTTTTTCCATTTCGAAAGTGAAAACTGCTTCCGCAGTCTCGGAAGCAAAAATGTAAGAACGCGATAGAAGAGGTTGGTAGACACAAGTAACGAAAACAAGCTCTAGCAGAGGCGAATCTCACAATTTCTGCTCCAAAACGCAAATTTATTTTAATTTCGTTGCACGCTTGTACCGTTTACATTTCCTGATGAAATAGGCGCAGGAAAAAACTGCTAATTTTACACTAGGGTTTGTTACTGGTTGATATTAATAATTAATTAGAGATTATTATCCAACAATTAATTGGTATGTACTATTTTAATTAAAAAAAAAATTAATTTAATTGTAATGTTTGTGCACGGATGTGGAACCTCGAAGAATGGATTAAGCGTCCAAAATTTCTCTAGGAAAACGACAACTAATTCGAGTTCCTGTCATCCTTAAAAAGCCCTATTTCTAGCCCCAAGAAAGCTTCATAGATCCTCTCGGTGAGATCCGATGGTCCAGGACCCCAAAAAATGGAATCTACGCCCAAAAACGACACCCCACCCCATATCATCCGTAAAATGTTCGGGGTCCGGGAAATATCGGATTTTACCGTAAGGGCAGTCATGGCAGTACGATTTTTTTTTTAATCAGAAATTTAGAGAAAATGCTCGGTTTACCATCTTGTTGTGTCCGCAAGGTTTTCAGCCCGACTGCCCAAAGCCTATGGGGCTAAAAGGGGTGGGGGTTATGGTTTTTGGGTATGATATCGAGTGGCAGTTCATAATATGATGATTAAATATATTATATTTAAAATGTAAAATGACGAGATAGTTATGAATGTAGTACGTGAGTGTAATTCGTGGAATGTCTGGCCTAAAACCGAACTCGTGGGGATTTTCTTTCTTGACAACCGGAACATGTGGCCACATCAGGTGATGTCCATTGCACTATCCACTTCTTCTTTTGTTGGATGTTGGATGCTGGATGTTCTCGCAAGAGAAAGGCGGAAAGCCCCAATGAGGATAGAAGAAATGGAAGAGAGAAGAAATTAAAACCCTGCAGGGATAGTTATGCCCTTTATGCTTGGCAGAGATTCAAAGCTACGATGTAACGGATTGGACAGCTTGTAATCACTTCTTTCATCTGATATGTATTGAAGGGTCAGTTCGGTACATAACAAGAAAGAATACCCTGTATGCCGCAGCAAGATAACAGCCATCCGCAGGATAGAACGACTTCGTCCGTGGCAAAAACTACTCGAAGAACTAGCGGAGCTCAAGGTGTTGATCCTGTCGGGGAACTACCTGCTGCTATCAGTTCTGCAGGACTCTCGATCCACGAAGTCAAAGCTGCAACTCTTGACATTGAAGTCCGGGCTCGTTTGTTCTCACCGCGGTGGTTTCTTCACTAACAGATCCCGGACGGGCCCCCAAATGTAAAATGACGAGATAGTAACTGTTATGAATGTAGTACGCCTTCGTGGAATGTCTGGCCTAAAACTGATATGAACTAGTGGCGATTTTCTTTCTTGACAACCGTAACATGTGGCCACATCAGGTGATGGCCATTGCACTATTTTTGGTTTATTAGGTCCTCTTGGAATGATACACCCATGTATTCGTGACGGTGGGCGAGGTTCGAAATTTGTAGATTCCAAAAATGCGATCCGTCCGTAATCTAGGCCGTTTTGGGCAGTAGTATTTTTATTTTTTTTTTAATCTGAAATTTGACCAAATACTCCGTTCTCCTACTAATTTTGCCCGCAAGCTTTTCAGCCCGATCGCTCCATCCCGTGGGGCTGAAATGGGGTTACAGGAGGGATTTTCCAGTGGGGTTTTGTTTTCGACTTGTCTTTGGACGTAGAATCAATTTTTGGGGTCCCTGAACCATCACATCATACGATTTCACCGCGAGGAGCTGTGGGCTGCAAATGGGGTTTTTGATGGATGCCGGGAAGTCGATCGAGGTGTCGTTTTCCGAGTAGCTTCGGACGCCTAAACAATTTTTTAGGGTCCCACATCCGCCATCAAAAACAAATCAAGAAAATTTAATGAAACTTTTCTAAATGATAAAATTAAGTAGGTAAATAAATTTTTTTATTTTTGGATTATTTGTATCAACGAAAAATACCCCCCCCCCCCCCTCCCCATGTGTAAAATTTGCAGCGTTTTCTATCCGGAGCTTAAATAATTGCTGAAAATCATTTATTCAGTATCAACATGCGGGGGGTTAAAAAGCAAGTTCAAGGTCGAAGAAAGTCCGCAGAGGGGTTGACAACCCTCGAAATCCCCCTCGATAATCGCGAAGCCGTTCAAGTGGTTTGTTTTATGTTACGCAAACGAGTTAATTTGTTTCGAGCTCCCGAAGAAAAGACTTGGCGACGTCCCAGCTCGGTTTCGGGCTCCAGAGGGCGGTGAGGGTTTACCCCCGCGGTGGGAAAACTCTCGAGGGCAGTTCGAGGGGGGTCAGAGGTTGGGGGGATTTTTTTGGACGGAATCCCAACCCCCGACAAGATTAATCCCGCACCCCCTCGGAGTCAACCCCATTCCCCCTTTGCCATCTTCCGATTCCGCCAACTTTTCGCATCCCCCCCCCCCTCCCCACTTACTCACTTAACATCCTACACTTCCCCCGCTCCAGTCATCATCCCACTCTTTCATTATCAATTTATTGCCGAACGCAGTGAGGCTCTACTTTGACTCGATCGGCGTTTGTCCGCGTGCATGCATGTTCCGCTTAATGTGCCTACAGACCTGAACTGAGGATTGACACCTTGGAGCTCCACCATTGTATTGTTGGTGTCGCTGCGGCTCGTGATTGAGGCTGCAGCGGTCTACATCCAAGAAATTTGAAATTTTGAACTGACACATTCCTTTCGAAAGTCCAACGAAAGGACTTTCAGAGCAAACAGTCGCAGCAGCTGTAGCTTCGGCCTCAGCGGCCTTCACATCCCTCCCCACCAAAAAACGGGAGTTTGGTGACGTTTATCAAGTTTTTCGACCTGTGGAGCCCGAGGGAAAGCTCTTTTTTTCTCCCCCCCCCCCCCTTTGCACATCAACAACGACTTAGTTACATCGATTGGCAATAATTGCAATGAATGATTATTAAATAACACAGGTCAACAAATTTTTAAATAAATCGACTTTTAGGTCGTTGCTAAAAACCACTTAACTCTTATGTTTTTTGAGGTGCTGAATCCGAAAATGGCCTCAGTTTTCTCAGGAGCCCCCTGTTTTCTTGATCTATGGCCAATTTTAGGATTTTCAGTGTCATTTCGCGATTAAAAAATGATAGCCATTACAAGCAAAGTCCAAACATTCTGAAAAAAATGCTCTTCTTATCGGATATTTAACGCTGATTACGAATGTATACATGAGTCGGGGTCTGAAACCAGAGGTATATATGTGATTTTGCCAAAAAAAATTTTTAAAAACCAAACTCACGCTTTTTGGTTCTCTTTACTTTCTAGCGTAAACACTAAGGCCGTTAAAAATCTTTTTCCAGCGACGTCTTGTACGTAGTAGATTGTTTCTGCGTCGAATGAGATCAACCGCTATTCTGTACCTTCCATTATAACTTATAATTATATAACTATAAATTATAACTTATAATTTATAAGGGACCTACGATTTTTCATAGTTTTACCCATTTTGACAATATCGTACATGAACTGGAGTCGGCAATGCATCTAGATCGCAGCAAATCTTTGTTCCCAGGAGGCATAAATTCATTACTATGCAAAGATGGTTGAATCCATTAAGAACCATTTGAAAACCAGCTGTGTCGGGAAACTAAAAGACACAATTTGACCATTTCTCGTTCAACAAGGAGTACTAGCTTCCAATCTCGATTTGTCAAGTAAGGACTCCTAGACAACGGGCCCCGGCGCGTGTGCGCCTGAAGGGTCAGGATCACTTTCCGTGATCAGACATGACGTTGATTCACATGGAAAGGGAACGGGCTATTGGGGTTAACACACTGTCGGGAAAGACATGATGACCGACAAGTGAGGGGAAAAAGGTAAATATGGCGTCTCTTGTAGGGAAAATACAACACTGTCAGAGGATCAGCCGTTTGATGTCGCCATTATCACGGCACGCTCTCCCCCCCTCATCTACAAACGCCCGACGTCTTGTAAACTGTCGTGTAGTGCGAACTGTCCTCACTACAAGATGGTTTGTAGGTCGTCGGGCGTTCATGGATGGGGGGGGGGGGGGGGGGGGGGTCGTGAGTCTGACTCAATGGCGGCTTCGACGGAATGATATCATTGGCCGTGATTGTGACGTCAATGGCCGCTCCATCAGGTCGTTGGGTGTTTCATCAGTGTGATAACCCCATATGACAGCTGGTCAAGCGAGGTTCGGGGAGCTACCCGAGTCGGCTGGAGCTATATCACAGAGTAACAGAGAACAAATATACTAAGCCGACCTTGGGAGAACGAAGCGAGCGATAGCGCGCTGGCTTTCGACGCGACGGCTCCTCGAACCTGCGTGAGCGGGTCAGCCTCTTTAAGCGGGAAGGACATCGAGAAGATGTAGAGTTCCCTACAAACCCTCAAAAAACATAGAGTTGAGTGGTTTTTAGCAAGTCGACGTTTTTTTGTTGACCTGCGTAATCAAAATCTACCTAAAAATCAGATTCTATAAATTTTGTAGATCTACAAAATGCTATCTATAGCATTATTATTTTTCTACAATATTTTTGAATGTTGAATTCGAAAACTTGGAAAATTTTACACAAGTGTATATTCTTTACTGCAAATTGTACAAAAATAAATTCAGGCTTTAAAATTATTAAATAATTTTAAATTTTTTTTTAAACGCTGGAAATTTTACGCGTTTATTCTTCTTCTTCTTACTACGAGTTTATTATTGTTTGATATAGGCTAATTTTGCAAAAAATATTCTGTCATTCAGAAAATTTTTCTATATTTTTAATATTTAATTTTTTTTTTAAATGTAAAAAATCTTTTTCTGTACAATGCTTGGACAAATGTGGGACCTCGAAACGATAATCGTTTATTATTGTTTGATATAGGCTAATTTTGCAAAAAATATTCTGTCATTCAGAAAATTTTTCTATATTTTTAATATTTAATATTTCTTTAAAAATGTAAAAAATCTTTTTCTGTACAATGTTTGGACAAATGTGGGACCTTCAAACGATAAGCAGTTTGGTTACAAAGGGCCTAAGTGCCATTTTCATGTTTTTCTAATTTTTCTTCAATTCCGAACCTATGTGCCAGTAGTGTTTTGCGTAGAAAAGGCCCAAGTGCCAACTTCCTGCTAACAGTTCGAAATCGACCGCCAAACATCAGGTTAACCCGGGAAAATGGTATGTATTTGAATATTAAAATAACAATAACTTTTTTTTAACAATTTGGCACTTGGGCCCTTTGTAACCAAACCGCTTCGATTGTTTTTGCGCCCAAAATTACTCGGAAAACGACTCCATATTTGATCTCCTGCAGGAGATCAAATATGGAGTCGTTTTCCCATGGGATCCTTCAAAAATCCAATTAGTAGTCCCATGAAAGCCTCATAGATCCCCACGGTGAAATTGGATCGTTCTGGGACTCCAGAAGTGTATTCTAGGTCCAAAAATACCTCGAAAACGACACATAACTCAACCGCGTATACTTACATCTATAGAGGAAAACCTTTAAAAACCTTCCCGTAGCCCCATTTCATCTCCATAGCGCCCCACGGTTTTTGGCGATCGGGCTGAAAACCTTGCGGGCACAACTAGATGGTAAACCGAGTATTGTCAAAATTTCAGATATAAAAAAAATTTCTCCGTGTGAATCTCCGTGACTTGAAACGTATAATATTACATTTTGAGGCCGATCAGGATTTTCGACCCCCGTCGCGATTACATAGGTGTATTATTCCTAGAATAATCAACCAAAATTGAAATAGAAACAAACATTTTCCATACAGTGTTTGGATGGATGAGGGACCACATAAATGTATACTTTCGTATAGCAGGTATAGACGTATACTTGAAAATTTTAAACGACGCCTTACGGCATTAGACGAAAGCCCTATTTGTAGCCCCACAGTTCCCCACAGTGAAGTCGGGTGGTTCTAATTTGGAAGTAAAATTAATTTATTGAGGGTTCCTAGCTCGTCCATTTTTTTTTTTTTTTTTTTTTTTTTTTTTACCATCCAATATTTTCTTTATGATGAACTCCATAAGGGTTTGTGGGATTTCAGAGGCGAATATGTATCGAAATTTATGTTCAGTCCTTCAGATGTACGGAGCTCCTTTGTGTTTTCCCTTAGGAAAAGCTTGGAACGGCAGAAATTCGATCCGGGTCCATCGACCGGCTGGAAGCTGCATTGGTGGGCGTCTTTACTCCCCACCGACGTGCCAGATAGCCGTCCCCAGAAGTGGGGGAAGAGAACGGAATCTGAAATCAGATTATCGATCCATAAAGTCTGAAGGGGGCTCGAGCATCCCCCGTGGTCAAAACCTGCTGCATTTAAAATCCTCGGAGGACGAGCTCTCCCCCAGGTTCACTTCCTCGTTAGTGGTAAATAGTCCTTCCGTAGCCAAAATTTCGGAACAACCCAAATGTCGTATTATCACAAGTCTTTGGAAGGCTGTAGAAATTGTTTTCTGCGTAAGTTGATGCTGTATGCACATCAAGGGAAGCAAACAATTTCACGCCCAAGTGGGGATCGAACACGGGTTTCGTTCACTGTAGGCGCGCACGGTCAGCTTGAATTAAGGGATTCTCTATTTTTGAGACTTTTCGAATTTCAAACTCGTCGCCAAATCCTTCTGATCGTCGGCCTTTGATTGTTCAAAATTTAGCGTTAAAATTTTACTTATATGTACTCCGAAACCATGCGCCCTACGGCAAAAGTCACTATAGTGATAATATATTATCTAAGTGGAAGCATTACATTTTCTATGAAATTCACTGGTCTAAGTTTGTAGTAGATGTGGGGAACTCGCACGCTTCTCAGCTGGTATTGCCTGCTCGCCAGGAATGGTACCGACGGGAGGAGCGGGTCGCGCTGCAGTCGCTGCGTTAGCACGCTGATACCCGTCGATAGCCCACCGATAATGTTGAGGGTGAGACCTTGCTGTTCATTTATCGTGACATTAAACGCAATGTGAGGAGATCGAGCCAGGGTTTATCATCTAGTTGTGCCCGCAAGGTGCAGCCCGATCCCCCAATCCCATGGTGTGCTATGGGGTTACGGGAGGGATTTTTGGAGGGTTTCGGTTATGGGGTCGAGTTAGGTATCGTTTTCGAAAAAGTGTTGGACGTTGAATACATATTTGGGGGCCCCTGAGCGATCCATTTTCATCGTGGGGACCTTTCATGGGGCTACAAATGGGATTTTTGAAGGATCCCAGGAGGTCAAATAAGGTGCCGTTTTCCAAGAGATTTTTAACGCAATATCCTTTTTTTCGAGGTCTCTCGTCTGCCAATCATTGTATGTACAAAACTTCTTTTTCAAAAAATATTTTCTTATTGACAAAGAATTGATTTTTGCACAATAACCTGTATATCGAAGAATAATAAACCCTTGTGTAAAATTTGCAACGTTTTTGGTTAATATAATTGGGTTTCTTTGTGTTAACCAACTGGTTTTCACAATTTGGGCAGGTGCCGACTTGAACGTCGTACTTTAAGCTTTAGAAATTCTTGCTCCCTAGAAGGATTCACATAAACTTGCGTTCAGAGGTGAATTTTCTGCCGACAAGACAGGTATTACAACACGTGGTTGACTTTTGGTCAAACATTGGTGTTCGTCCCCGGATTCGAAACAGGCTGATCAGCGCCCCGACTGATTGGTAAACAGACGTTTCACTGACGCCTTAACCAACGGGGCCACCCTGTCCCCTTAATTATCCTTGGAGTAATACACCTATGTATTCGTTCAACGTTCGAGAGGTGTTGATTCCAAAGATGAACTATCCGTCCGTCGTCTTGGCCGTTTTGGGCAGTAGGATTTTCTTTTTAATCTAAAATTTGAAAAAATACTCGGTTCCCCTATTAGTTTTGCCCGCAAGCTTTTCAGGCCGATCTATCCGGCGAAAATGGGGCTGCAAGAGGGATTGTTGAAGGTTTTCGGCTGATATCCAGTGGAGTTTTGTTTTTGAGGTGTCTTCGGACGTAGAATCAATTTTTGGGGGTCCCAGAACCATCACATCGTATGATTTCACTGCAGTGATCTTTCATGGGGCTACAAATGGAACGTTTGCGAAATTTTCAGCTTCGTTTAAATATCTTCTCTGCCTATGGAACGAGATTTTTAGATTGTACAGTGTAGAATTACAGGCGAAAAAAACCATCTTATCCCCGAAATGATCTCACCCCGCATATTTACGATGAAAGCAATTTAAATAGGTAGATTACATGTTGGAAGCCGTAGCAAGTTAGTTTGAGGGCTGAAGCCCGGTCTGGCTGGTAGTAGCGACTTCCTGCACAAATGCGCTTCGAACATCCGCCGAAGGCCCACCGGCTGGCCCGCGCCGCATCGCACCACATCTGGCACAACATACCTACACTCCACACTATGTCAAGCCTACCTACAAACCTACACAGACCCCAAAACCCCCGCAACAAAACCTCCACAAGCCCTCGAGAGTTCCCCCCAATCTCGGGATCGCCTTCCACATTTATGATTTAAACCCCGCGCGTTTCCTGTCGACGCGACAATTTTTTTCCCCGTAAAGAAAAAAAAAAGCGGGGGGAGACCCTCATGAGAGTCTCGAACCTTGACATGAAAATGCCTTTGATTGACACGTTAGTTTTTGTGTAATTGTTCATCTTCGCTGATTTTTTTTTGGGACCCGCTTTAGCCGTGACCTATATATTTAGGACCTGTATAAATTTAGGATACATATATGTATTTTAGATATATATATAAGGACAATAAAGCATGTTCCATGTTTCCTAAATATTAGGCTCCAAGCAAACAGCATCCGGGGGTCCAGGGCCGAGTTTTTTTTCTTGTGTACCTACCTACCTTTCAACCACTCTGCATCAAAACATTCGCGTTGTGTCATCAAGTTCAATTCGAATCTCAATCCTAACTGAATTTCGTCGTACGTTCGGAGCGAATTTCGCTCTTCAATCGCTCGGGATGAGCTTTTAAGGGGGAAACCATATTTCGCCATAGCCCGATTTTTCCATCCAGCGGCTCTCTTCGTTCATTTTCCAAACAATCAGACCCAACTCGATAATTGAGCGAACCGGCGGAGATGAGTGATGGGAGGGAATTGGCGAGTTTTGCCGTCATTTCTGGTTTGGTAATTCGTACAAATTCCCGCTTCGAAACCGTTTACTGAGCGAAAGTAATTTCATTTCGGTTCGTCACCGGGTGTGACGGAGAGGGATGGCCCAATTAAATACGGGATATTAAACGTTTTTGATATTTTGGTGATTCGCTTGTCCGAAAACCCACCAACTCTCAGTTTACTATTATTTTGTATTGATTGTGCAAATATTAATTCTGTGTCAAATAAATTAAAGTACCTAATGCAAATATTATAAAAAGAGAGAGAAAAAAAAATGCTTCAGCCTAAAAGGGTAGGTGGATGTCGTTTTTCGAAAAAACTCATTCTAAAATGCTTCAGCCTAAAGTCTGTATGGTGGATGTCGTTTTTCGAAACAACTCATCCTAAATTGATGTAAGGAGATCGTCGCCACCACAGTAATTAAGCATATCTTATAATGTAAGGGGCTTATACTTATACAACCTACAGAATTCATTGATGGACAGACGTGGGACCCCGAAAACATTAAAAACATGGTTTCGTTTTCCGAGTACCGTTTTCCAAATTTTGGGGAAAGTAGGTACTCGGAAAACGAAACCAAGTTCGACTTCCTGGCATCCTTCAAAAGCCCCATTTGGAGCCTCATGAAAGCCCCATACATCCCAGCGGTGAAATCGGATCGTTCAGGGACCCCCAAAAATGGATTCTACGTTCAACAATACTTCGAAAACGACATCCCACTCTGCAAAAAAAGCTTTTTAGCCCCACAGGTTTGGGCGATCGGGCCGAAAACTTTGAGGAAACAACTAGATGGTGGACCGAGTATTTTGTCAAAATTTCAGATTGAAAAAAAGAAAGAAAAAAAAAAAAATCCTATTGCCCAAAACGGCTCGGACGGCGTACGGCGGACGGACATTTCGTTTTTGGAATCTACGCAATGTGTAGATTCAAGATGTCATCTTGAAACGCGTGACAAATTTTGAGAGGTCTATCAAAATTTTCGACCTCCGACACATTGTGATGTATTCGTGTCGGTTATCATGTCATGATATACTCGTATCTCAATTTTTGGCCAATTTCTTTTTAGTGCATTTTCTGCACGAGAAACTCCTATATATTTTTATTATTTAATATTTATCACTTATTAATTTTATTTATATTCTTTTATTTAAATTCGTGTATTTTATTTTTATTTTTATTTTATTTTTCGATGGCTACAGGACAACATGACGTGAAAAATGTGTTTTGAAGTTTTGAATGATTTGGATCCAGAATTTCAAGCCGAATCTCGTGGTGACCTCGGTTTTTCGTTAGTAGCACTGGGAATAAGTTATTCCCGCTTCAACAACATGACATGTAACACATTGTGTTATGGCATTCCTGTCGGCAACAAGTGTTATAAAGGTGTTTTTCTCTCTCCTGAAAACCAGCCAAATTTTCATCGCATGCTGTCCTGTAGCCATCGATTTATTATTTATTTATATTTATATTTCTTATTTTATATTTTACTTTATTTTTGTTTCCCCTGATAAAATTTGGTATTTTTGAGATTCGAGGTGCCATCGATAGGTGTCTATTATTCCATGAATAAACCAAAAGTCGGTTTTTGAGTGTACAACATTTTTAAAACCAAACTTAAATGGCTCAATCAGGGGTTGACTGTCGATGATGAAGACAGCAAGGACGCTTTCATTTGAGTACCTTATGTGCCATGTAGACATGACATCTACATTGAGGGTGAAACTATTGATGACATGGAATGAACGTAACGCATTTGCCCTTTTCGGCCGTCCTCTTCGTTCCTTTCGTAAGTAAAGGTTAACAAGAAGAGTTTAACCAGCAGTGATGGCTGGCAAGAGCAAAACCTCCCTCCACAGCTCAAGAGGGGTAGCTGATGACTCACCCCCGGCTACTCATATCGATCTCTTCCACTCCTCTCCTGCGTATGCTTACGCAATCTTCTCTTGCCAACCTGACTCGAATGCAAAACCCCAAACCCGACCCCCCCTCAACCCCTTTCCCCCCACCATCATCCAGCGTCCACAATATGACGCAGTTCGAAGGACCTGCAACTTCAACGAGCCCTTTCTAAATAAATCAGCAACACGACGCGCGCCCCCATCCGAAAACCTGCGAGGATTAAAAATTCACCAGAACGCCATTTTGCGGGGGATGAGGGAGTTTTTCCTTCAAACATCTCTACTCGCCTGAACTATTGATTTTTCCGATCCTAGGTCCGTTGCCATGAGACTGGCAACCTCCTACAACCCTTACGTTTCCACGTTCTTGAGGAAGGTAAAGGCAACGTGCCCGCCCGAAGTCTCTCATCTGACAAGTTCACTATAATTACGAAGATTTAAAGGTATACCTCTATAGAGGTGACAGCACGCTAAAAACCACATTTTTGGGATATTTTGGTGTGCTGAGTTTGAAAATGACCACCGTTTGTCGAGGTCGCGTCCACTTTGGTTTATTATTTATTCACTTACTTTATTATTAAATAATAAATACTTTACTTTATTAATAAATAAGTAAATACATTTTATTTACTGGGAATAATACACCCAGGTCGGGTCTATAATATTCGTCTCGGAGGTCGAAAATTCTGATCGGCCTCATACTTTGACATTACTTATATCCGTTTCATGACACTTAGATTCCAAAAACGAATGTCCATCCGCCATTCATTTTGGGCAGTAGACATTTTTTAAATCTGAAATTTCGACCAAATACTCTATTTACCATCTAGATGTGCCCGCACGGGTTTCAGCCAGATCGCCCAATCCCGTGAGGCGCTATGGGGCTAAAATGGGGCTACGGGAGGGGTTTTCGACGGTTTTAGGCTATGGGGTCGAGTTAGGTGTCGTTTTCGAAGTATTTTTGGACGTAGACTCCATTTTTGGGGGTCCCAGAACGATCCGAGTTCACCGAGTGGATATATGTGGCCTTCCATGGGGCTTCAAATTTGATTTTTGAAAGATACAAGAGACTCAAATAAGGTGTCGATTCCGAGTAAATTTTGACGCATAATTCATTTTTTGAGGTCCCACATCTGTTCAAACATTGTACAGAAAACATTTAATTTTTAATTTTCCAACAATTTTGGTTTATTATTCTTGAAATAATACACTTATGTTTTCGCGACGGGGGTCGACGACTCGGATCGGCCTCAAAATTTGACATTATCCGTTTCAAGAGGTCTACATTCTAAATCCGAAATGTCCGTCCGCCGTCCGGGCCGTTTTGGGCAGTGGGAATTTTTTTTTAAATCTGAAATTTTGACAAAATACTTGGTTTACCATTTAGTTGTGCCCGCAAGGTTTTCAGCCCGATCGCCCAAACGCGTGGGGCGCTATGGGGCTAAAATGGGGCTACGGGAGGGGTGTTTTGAAGGCTTTGAGCTATGGGATCGAGTTAGGTGTCGTTTTCGAAGTATTTTTAGAATCCATTTTTTGGGGTCCCGGAACGATCCGAATTCACTGGGGCGATCTTTAGGGCTTTCATGGGGCTAAAACTGGGATTTTTGAAGGATCCCAGGAGGTTAAATATTTTTGGAGTAAAAAATAAAGAATTTTTGAAAAAACAATTTTTTTGAATACAAAATCCAAAAAAAAATCCAAAAATTTTTTTTCCCAAATTTTTTTTCTTTTGACACAAATAATTTTTGCACAAGTAACCTATATCAAAGAACTAGTCTCTCTGGCTCGCTTCGCTCGCTCCCCTAGTGGGGTGTATTGCCGCCTGTGGGGTGTATTGCCGCCTGTGGGGTGTATTGCCGCCTGTGGGGTGCGTAGCATCGATGGACACGTTCAAACCCCTACTCAGACATAAGGCCTCGCTCCGCTCGGCCCCTCCTATTCGTAGCAGAGACGATAGAAAAAATCGGCGTATTTTTAGGGCTTACCGTTTAGGAAATTATTATTTTTAATTCAATTCAACTTTTTTTAAATAAAGGCCTCTCCATCTATCAAAGTTCCCTGGACCCTCCGTTTTCTAAGATCCCTGGCCCCGCGCGAATTAAAACGATCCAATTGTCTTCTCACCGTGAAATCGCCCCCTCCCCCTCGGTTTTTTTGAAATCCGACTTCGGAATCGGATTGGCCATATTTTGGCGCGCATTTGGCTCGCGGATACCATACCCAAAAAATGGCTCCTTACTGGGTATTTTTGAACCCGAAAAAACGTGGGACAAACGGGAGAAAGACGATTTTTCGACGAATTTCCGGCGAATTTCCCGGGCGAATTTCCGAATTACGATTTGACCGACGTCTTCCTCCAGGTCTGATCTATACGGCTCGTATTTTTTCGTAATTTTTTCGACCCCTTAAACGGGTTTTGGCGCGAGTTGAAAGTGGAAAACGTAGGACAAACGGGAGAAAGACGATTTTTCGACGAATTTTCCCTGGCCCCGCGCGAATTAAAACGATCCAATTGTCTTCTCACCGTGAAATCACCCCCTCCCCCTCGGTTTTTTTGAAATCCGACTTCGGAATCGGATTGGCCATATTTTGGCGCGCATTTGGTTCGCGGATACCATACCCAAAAAATGGCTCCTTACTGGGTATTTTTGAACCCGAAAAAACGTGGGACAAACGCCAGAAAGACGATTTTTCGACGAATTTCCCGGGCGAATTTCGGATTTTCGATTTGACCGACGTCTACCTCCAGGTCTGATCTATACGGCTGGTATTTTTTCGTAATTTTTTCGACCCCTTAAACGGGCTTTGGCGCGAGTTGAAAGTGGAAAACGTAGGACAAACGGGAGAAAGACGATTTTTCGACGAATTTTCGACGAATTTCCCGGGCGAATTTCGGATTTACGATTTGACCGACGTCTTCCTCCAGTTCTGATCTATACGGCTCGTATTTTTTCGTAATTTTTTCGACCCCCTAAACGGCCAGCGAGCGGAAAGTGAAAAAACTCACTCGGGAACGCGTTATCCAACAAACCATACGGCCGTCTACCACACGGCCGTCTACCACACGTCGGCCAACACAATTTTATATTATTGTATGATGATATGATGATAATAAACCCTTGTGTAAAATTTGCAGCGTTTTTCTTAATGACACAGATGTATACATAAGTTAATTAAGCAAAATTGAATGTTATAACATAACAACCCCCCCCTTATATTAATGAACCATAAACCGTCGTTCAAAATTTGCAGCGTTTTTTATTAGCCGCTAAACAAACCCGAGCTGTCTATTTGGATTAAATGGATGAAAAATACATCGACTGTGTCCACATTTGTATGCAAAACTAATACAACAGTTGTACAAAAAGTTACTTTTTTAAACATTGAAAAAAAAAAAAAAAAAAAAACCATCCAAATAGGTACCTAGCTGTCGCTGGCGCTTGCAGGCCAGTGTATTCCTCGTTTTAGGGCAAAAATGGGGTTCATTCGTGGTGGGGAATAAAAAATTCAGATATCTTCAAACTCCTATTATATCAGATATTCTCCACTTACATCTTTTAGGAAGAGTTGGTTCGAAAAAAGACATCCACCACACATACCTTTTTTTTCTTTAATCTATTTTGATTACTTTGGTACTTTATTTATTTGACATAGAATTAACCATCTGTACATAAATTCAGTTTTTTCTCAATATAAAATCTAAATTTCAATAAAAATGTAATTTTCACACACAAAAATTATTATTTTAGTACAATTTATAGAAAGAATAATAAACCTTTGTTCAAACTTGGCGTTTTATTTAATAAGAGTTGAGTACCTCCTAATTGGTTACCTACATCAGTCTTAAGCATTACCACGAAATTGACATTCTGAATAACCATCACCGCGTAATTGACAGTTTCAAACACCAACACCATCTAATTAACAAATCGTGAATTTTCATAATATCCACAAGTCATTATGCTGAGTTTCTGGACCCTGTAGAGAGGTAACGATTCGAAAAAACTTACCTACATTCTTAATAAAACAGTATTTTGTCTCTCCTGTAAAGTTGTGAATTATGTGGTGTTGGAACTTGAGCGATGGTATTATGTCAATTAGAGGGTTTCCGCAGTTGAACTGTCGTTCAGCGTTGTATCTCGATTTCAGAGATCGAGAATTCATGTTGGCGTCTCAATTCAGCTGACAAGTTTTCTTCTTCTGTCCGCGATAATCCTCTTCTTGTTCGGAAGCTCTTTGAAAAAAAAAAAAAAACAATACAAAAACGTCCCTTTGCTCCCTAGAAAGGCGGCCGTGAATCAGTTCGGCCGAGCCTCTTTAAAATTAATAGTCGATCGTGTAAAGACGGCTGGAAGGTATATCGTGGAAATGGAAAGGTTCTACCTACACAAGTCCACAAGGAAAACACTTCACTCCCTCCCAGTCGGCTTCCTTTGATTTTCAGGCCCAAGGTTCTGCGTGGTGCCCTTCCGCGCTAAATGCAACAGGTGGTCGCGCTTTGCTTAAACAAAATCACCCCTCCGCTGAGTGATTACCATTTTTTTGGTTTATTTTATCTCTGAATAATCAACCTGCTTGTAACGGCGATCGTTAGTAAACATGTGGATTTCATAAATGAAATGCGCGTCGGCCATTTTGGGCAGTAAAATGTTTTTTCAAAATCTGAAATTTTGGGCCGTATTCAAAAGCGCTCCTTAGCGTTAAGGAAGTCCTTAGGAGGCGTTTTAGGCCTCAGAATTTTCAACCTCTGTCGCGATTACGTAGGTGTATTATTCCAAGAATAATAAACCAAAAGTGGGAATAAAGGGGAGGGATAGGTGTTACTTTTGCCTTTGAAGAAAGTGAACCCCTTTGCCGTGTTAAGGCGAAGAAGTGAGAACCAAAAAGGGGTTAAGGATGGTTTTACCAAAAAATGTGTAAGTCCAGGAACGGGTGAGTGATGAAATGTTGGGGGGGGGGGGGGGGGGGGGGTGAGCAGCGAAGGATTATATAGCGAGAGACGGAAGAAGGCTATTAGGAAACTGTGAATAGGAGGATTAGCAGAGATTCTCCCCTCTCTGCGCGGAGGTTTCAATGCCCCCCCCCCCCCCATCCGTTCTCCGCAACCTCAACACACTGATGAGAGTTGGGTGGGTGGGGGGGGGGGGGATTTCTGCCCCAGCCTAAGAATTTTCTTTTATTGATTTCGCTCCCCCCCCCCCCCCCCCCCTTTGGTGAGTTTGAAGGGAAAAGGTATCAGAACTGGAGATCAGAACGGGAGTGACAGTGCTATTGGTTGGCATTTGCCTCACCCCCCCACCCTTCCACCCCTCCATCAACATCAACCCCTAGTTCGTACTGCGCTTCACACAACCCCCCCCCCCCCCCCCCCCCCTCGTTCGTCCTCCACCGCTCGCACTCCCCTGTGACTCGGATCAATGGGGGAAGGTTTCTGTTTGCCTGGTCCATTGCTCTACACTCCGTCTGGAAAACATTTCTTCGAACGGCAGTTTCTCTCTATTAAATATCTTTTTCTTTGCTTTTGCTCTCTAAATTATCACCCTGTTTTTGCAATGTCGAAAATTGTATTCATCCCCAAAATTTGTCCGCCGTCTTCCGCCCACACTGTCTTTAGTCGAAGGATTTTACTTATTTGTTTCATTTATCTTTGGGCGCTCGCTGAGTTACGATCTCAAATTTTAATAGAGTTAGTTACTCATTAATTAAGTACTCGCGTTTTAATGGTGGTAACAAAATTTGTTACCTTGCATTAAATGCAATCAAATTTTGATAAACGCTCTTAGAATAATCAACCTAATGGTTTTCCCGTTTGAAATGAAATTGGTTTGTAGTTACACGTTTTAAATGTCGTATTAAGAAGTTAATATCTAATGCATTTTCCCGTAGTTTAAGTAATAGCCAGTAAGCAAAAGTGAGTCAGTTAAGTATTAGATTGGATAGTTTATCTAGTAAATAGGTTCAACGAATTAAACTAAAATTACGTGAGTAGGTAAAAGCGACCCCCTCCCCACTCAGAACTTCCCATTGGTAGGTTCCTACTTTCAAAAATACACCACCTTAAAAAATCGCTGCAAATTTTACACAAAGTTTTGTTATTCTTTGATATAGGAGACTTGTGCAAAAATTATTTCTGTCAATAAAAAAATGTTGGAAAAGAAATTTTTCGATTTTTTTTCTCAAAGAAAAAATTTTTGGGATTTTTTTTTTTCAAAATTTTACTCGAAAAATATTTAACCTCCTGGGATCCTTCAAAAATCCCATTTTTAGCACCATGAAAGCCCTACAGATCGCCACAGTGAAATCGGATCGTTCCGGGACCCCCGAAAATGGGTTCTACGTCCAAAAATACTTCGAAAACGACACCTAACTCGATCCCATAGCTAAAAGCCTTCAAAAACCCCCCTCCCATAGCCCCATTTTAGCCTCATAGCGCCCCACGGGTTTGGGCGATCGGACTGCAACCCTTGCAGGCACAACTAGATGGTAAACCAAGTATTTTGTCAAAATTTCAGATTAAAAAAAAAATTCCTACTGCCCAAAACGGCCCGGACGAGGTACGGCTTACGGCGGACGGACATTTCGGATTTTGAATGTAGACCTCTTGAAACGGATAATGTCAAATTTTGAGGCCGATCGGAGTCGTCGACCCCCGTCGCGAAAACATGGGTGTATTGTTCCAAGAATAATAAACCAAAACGCTGAAAATTTTACCCAAGGATTTATTTTTCTTTGATTAAATTAATTTAAAAAAAATCCACACAATGTTTGGATAGATGGGGGACCTCGAAAAATGGAGTCTGCGTTCGAAAATACTTCGAAAACGACACCCCACTCGATATACCTATCATCTTTTTTGTCGGACACATAATAATATTATGTCTTATTTTGACACATTAGTCATAATATGACTATGACATATTATTATTATGACTAAACTGTATTCTATGTTTTCTCTTACGGCTTAAGGATTAATTGTACAAAAATCTTTTCCGACTTTTTAGTAGGTAATGTAATGAATGCTCTTTCAATTTGTATATGGGGTTATCTCACGTGAATGTTGAAGTTTCGGTTTTATTTACCATATTTACCATAAACTGGACAACTCCCGAAATTGTGGTTTGTTGAAAAAAACAAGTTTTTCCCAAAATAAAATATAAGTAGGTACCTAAATGAAATTTTTCAGAACTACAATAATAATATTTTCTATTTGCCCTTTTTCGGGGTAATTTGACTGGACTCACTCGGAACTTCCCATACTTTCGGAAATACACCACCTTAAAAAACGCTGAAAATGTTACACGCGGGTTTAAAAAAAAAGAATGTTTTCGCGAAGGGGTTCTCAAATTTTTAATGGCCTCAAAACTTGTCATGTAAGGACAAACTTGGAGGCCCATCGAAATTGTTCACCCCATCGCCGAAACATAGGTAGATTTTCTGTTTAATAAACCGAAATTCCAGAAAGCTTTTCGAAGGCTCGGCAAGAGTGAAATTTTTCGTTGGATCCTGATCCCGATACTAGGAAATACAAGAAATACCATCACAAGCTCTACATCCCATCATCTACAATCCCTTGCTCGTCTATTACGTATATTTTGAATTGTAATAAACCTGATTTTAATTAGACCTTTTGAAAGGCTTTATTACTCACAAAATTACAGAGTGAATCTCATAATTCGAATGGGAGAATTCAGAGGTAATTTGGACTATAATAATTTTGCAACTCATGAATAGGTGCAGGCTCGTAATTTCAGAACGGTTGAACAGGTTTAGGAGTTTCATAAATCGATGCGAACAAATTTGGTTTGCTTTCGAATCCACACCAAACGGTACATTTCAAGTAATATTATATTACTATATACTACGTAATATTATACGAGCGTAGCGTAAAAAGACAAAAGTTTGATGCAGATCACAATATCCATTCACCTTCGTGAACTAGACTTGTGCATTATTGTCAATGAAAACTGAACATTTTACAGAAGGAGAACGACACCTAATTTGACCTCCTGGGTTCCTTAAAAAATCCCATTTTAAGATCCCCCCTGAAAGATCCCCATGGTGAAATCGGATCGTTTAGGTACCCCTAAAAATGGATTCTACGTCTAAAAGTACTTCGATAACGACACCTAACTTGGCCCCATAGCCGAAAACCCCCCCCCGGAGCCCCTTTGTAGCCCCCACGGGTAGGGGCGATGGGCTGAAAACCTTGCTGGCACAACTAGATGGTAAACCGAGTATTCGTAAAAATTTCAGATTTAAAAAAAAATTCCTATTGCCCAAAACGGCTCGGACGGCGGACGGACATTTCGTTTTTGGAATCTTGACATCTTCAAACGCAGTCCCTAGGTATGTAAAATTTTGAGGTCGATCAGAATTTTCTACCTCCGTCGCGATTACATACGTGTATTATTCCACGAATATTCAACCAAAATTTGGAACCCTCTTGAAATACCTAGTGATTTTAC
Organism: Pilophorus perplexus; assembly: GCA_955831195.1. NCBI lineage: Eukaryota > Metazoa > Arthropoda > Insecta > Hemiptera > Miridae > Pilophorus > Pilophorus perplexus. The sequence continues at coordinate 20,829,594 of OY037008.1, forward strand.
ACTTGAAGTGCCACCCTAGTCCGGCATTGGCCTCCGTGATTGCTCAGGACCTGCACTTGCACCCCAACGTTGCGTGCTCAAGTTTGACGACAGCATTGTTCAGCCGTTATCTGCCGTTTAGCGATAAACGATGTCCGTCAGAGGGCTCTCCGTTATCGTCTTCGATGTGTCAGGGCCAGTATAGCGTGGTGTTCTTCTAATTCGAATGAAAGTCTATTCAACACAACCCTCTATAACACCCCTATGGAGTTACATTCAATATGGACCTCTGCACTGGTATATCTGCACAGGTATATTGACAGGTAGTTATCGCAGTAGCGGAATCGCCAGAGTGTCTTTTGGGATGTATAGGGACGTTTGTGGAAGTTGATAGTTCTAGTTCCGAGAGTAAAACCACTGCGAATTTTACACAAGGGTTTACTTGTTATTCTTTTGCAAAAATTAATTAAAAGAAACCGGTAGATTACGTTTGCGCCAGAAGGGTGAAAATAAGCCATAAAATCTAAAATTTAAAATTCATAAAAATTTCAAAAAAGTCATGTATTTAGAAAAATATGTAGTCTTCGGTTCACGAGTGCTGCCCAAGTTTTCATCATCCCTGAAAAATTAGTGCTATCAGCTCCGCGGAGTGGGGGGGGGGGAGGTGTGAAAAAGGGCTATGGGAAGGTTTTTTTTTTTTTAGTTTTCGGCTATGGGGTCGAGTGGGGTGTTGTTTTGGAGTTATTAATACGGTTAGAATCCATTGGAGTCCCTTCTATGTCAAAACCCTTTTAGTATTGAATTTGGGTTCGACAAGAGTAGGTTTATAAATGAAACTTATAATTAAATTTCGCTTACGAGTCTACCAAAGGTACCGGAAGCATTGTTTTCGCTTTCGGGATCGAACAAATTTTTGTCCTCCAAAATTAAAATTTCCACTTGTATTTTGCGTTTCAGAGCTTCCTGAGCAAATTTGGTTCCGTCCGTCCATCCGCATTTCCTTGTTACAGCGATAATTTCCACTATTTTGATCTGATTTTGGTCAAATTTTCAGGGATGTGATATAATATGTAGATAGTTCGATATCTACAGATATCCAAAGAATGAGGTGCTGTTTCGTCTTTCACAGCAATCGTACTCGAAGCAGTACCGCAATGCCACTGTAATGTATTACACATTATGTAGGTAACGTAAAAAATGTTAAAAATCCATACACTGCTAAAATCTGTCCTGTTCACTCTTGGACGTTCAATTTTGAGAGGGAGCCCTTCTGGGAGTACAAGAGACGATTGTAATGGCGGGCTTTTCCCTGATCAGCTGAATGAGTTTAAAATCTTTAAACACGAGCAAGCTATTTGTGCCATGTTCCACTTGGCAGTGAATTTTTAACTATTTTTCTTTATGAGTTGGTTTGAAAGAGAAATGATTCCTTTGCTGAAACTAATCCCGGAGACCAATAAATCTCGAGTGAAAAAAAAAAAAAAAAAAACGCTGCAAATTTTGCGCAAAGGTTACTACTATTATTAGAACAATTATTATTATTAGAACAGCTTTTCAAAAGTTAATTCTGTCTGAACTTTTTTCAAAAAAAAAAAAAAACAACTGAACTGGTCTGAGCCCGTCATCTCATTCGTCTCAACTCAGCTGAGTTTCAGCTTCCTCGGGTGATCAATGTTATCAATCCATCCGAGCTCGTTTACTCTGCAGTGTTTTCCGTCCGTCCATGTTGTCGTATTTTCTCCTCCTCGCGAGATTTTATTTTCATGTTATTTATTTCAGTTTCCATGGAGATACTGTTCACCAATCTGGACCAAACAGCATTGATAAAATATCCCTAAGGCAGTTATAACGGGAGTTATGACCTTAGTTCTAAGGCTTAGAACAAGATTATTTCGTTTTTCTGAGAATCATCCAGTTCTAACTGTTTGAAACTGTTTGTTCCTCTATTGAAAAGTGTCATTGATTGTGGAGTTACGTTCATGTACAACTAAGTTGTACAAAGTCTTTGTTCACCCCACAACTCAGCATTCGTCAGTCGCTAATTGAGTATTCGGCGACTTCTCCGTTTATCTACATTCGGTGAAATAATTTATGTATCTTGTTTGGGTGAAGTTCAAAAACATGTTCTACATGCAAATTTCTTTTTGTTTCAGGTGTGTATCGTGATGGCCCGTTATCGAATTTCGTTTCGACCGCCCAGTTTGATAAGTAGAAGTAGAGTAGTTGGTTGAGTAGGTATAATTCATAACTTCCGGGTTTAATTGTCGTTTGACGGAAGACGTTTTAGTCTTGTTGAGGCGTCTTGTAAGTTATTCCAAGTTGGGGCCTGCGGCATATATTCAGGGCTACCAAGGCAGAAGTTTCGACCCAGAAAACCCGGGTACCTGACTGCCTTAAAAGTGGACTGCCTACCTCCACACTCCGCTATTGTTCAAGCGCAATACCAAAGCTAACGAGACGCATTGTGGTTGACCTTCCTCTCTCTCTCCCACCCCCACCCCTCCCCAACAAATACGCACGCAAAAAAAAAAAAAAAAAAAAAGGATAGAAAACCAAAGTCGCATCGTTTGCTGGCTCCGTTTTTGTGTCCAGTCTTTCGCCGCTCCGAGAATTTATGATTTTTTTTCTTGGCGATGGCGAGTAATTTATGGCGCGACTGATCGGCTCCCGATTTCGCCTGTGATAACTCGTCGACCGGCGAACGGAATTGGTGCTCCGTGTAGATCAACCAGTCCAACTTCCGCGATGCCAACAGAATATCCGCAATCCGTTGAGCGAACATCCTGCTGAAAAAGATGAAAACGCTGCAAATTTTACACAAGGGTTTATTATTCTGTGATATAGGTTACTTGTACAGACATTTAATTCTGTCAATAAAAAAAATTACAAAAAATTTTTTTTTGGATTTTTATATTTCAAAAAAAATTTTTTGGGGGGATTTTTTTTCAAAAATGTGTTTTTTCAAAAATTCTTTAATTTTTACTCGAAAAATATTTAACTTCTTGGGATCCTTCAAAAATCCCATTTTTAGCCCCATGAAAGCCCTATAGAACGCCACAGTGAAATCGGATCGTTCCGGGACCCCTAAAAATGGATTCTACGTCCAAAAATACTTCGAAAACGACACCTAACTCGATCCCATAGCTAAAAGCCTTCAAAACACCCCTCCTGTAGCCCCATTTTAGCCCCATAGCGCCCCACGGGTTTGAGCGATCGGACTGAAAACCTTGCGGGCACAACTAGATGGTAAACCAAGTATTTTGCCAAAATTTCAGATTTTTAAAAAAATTCCTACTGCCCAAAACGGCCTGGACGGCGGACGGCGTACGGCGTACGGCGGACGGCGGACGGCGTACGGCGGACGGCGGACGGCGGACGGCGTACGGCGGACGGCGGACGGACATTTCGGATTTTGAATGTAGACCTCTTGAAACGGATAATGTCAAATTTTGAGGCCGATCGGAGTCGTCGACCCGCGTCGCGAAAACATAGGTGTATTATTCCAAGAATAATAAACCAAAATTCGCCCGTACATTGTTAAGCTATGGAAAGATCAAAGCATGTTCAGCATAGGTACGAGACACAGGGGTTCCCAAAGTGTGTTCCTTGAGGGCCATGGACAAAAATGGTATGAAAAATTAACTACCTACCTACTAGCTAGGTCATGAAATAAAATAATCAAAATTCTTTTTAAAAAACTGCAAATTTTACAGTCGTTTATTATTCTTTGATGAAGAAAAATTGTGCAAACATTAATTCTTTCGATAAAACGTTATTAAAATAGGTAAATAAACAATAAATGTGTACAATGTTTGAGAGATGTGGGACCCCCAAAAATGGAAAATTACTTGGAAAACGACACCTCATTCGACCTTCTGGCATACTTCCATTTGTAGCTCCACGGTGAAATCGGATCGTTCTGGGACCCCCGAAAATGGGTTATACGTTCAAAAATACTTCGAAAACGACACCAAACTCGACCCTACAGCCAAAACCCTTCAAAAAAACCCTTCCGTAGCGCCATTATTGTCGTTTGGGCGATCGGCCTGAAAACCATCGTGGCACAACTAGATGGTAAACCGAGTGGGTAATTTCAGAGTAAAAAAAAAAAAAAAATAATAATAAAATAAATAAAAATCCTATAGTAATGGGCACTATACGGTATACTGTATACCTACCCCCAAAACGGCCCAGACGGCGGACGGACATCTCATGTTGGTTTATTGTTCTTGGCAATACACCTAACGTTATCATACATTCCAAAAACGAAATGACCATCTAATAATGTAATTCGCCGTACCGTTCACATTTTAGTATATGCATAATATGTATATTATACAGGTACCAGGTACCTGGTACCTACTGTACCGCCATACGCCGTCCGAGCCGTTTTGGACAGGTTAGTGCTGTGGAGACTGCTATGGAGCCATTAGGCTATCAGCAGGGCCCCCGAGGGAACCTCCACCAGGCGGGGAGTTAACTTACCGCCTGGCCCACCTCTCAGCGGAGCTCACGGCCCCCTCGAGTCCGACACCAGTCCAAGGGGGACGATCAAAGACCGTCGCGCCGTTTTGAACAGTAGGAATTTCTTTTTTAATCTGTAATTTTGACAAAATACTCGGTTTACCACCTAGTTTGGCCCGCAAGGTTGTCAGCCCGATCCCAAACCCGTTGGGCTACAGGAGGTCTTTTTTTTTTAAGGGTTTCGGCTAAAGGATCGAATTAGGTGTCGTTTTCAAAGTACTTTTGGGCGTAATACACTTTTGCGGGTCCCAGATTGATCAGATTTCATCGTAGGGCTGCGAATAAATTTTTGAACGCTCCCAGGAGGTCGAATAAGGTATCGTTTTCCGAGTAACGTTGGACGCATAATCCATTTTCGGAGCTCCCACATCTATACAATCATCGAATAGAATTTTTTTAATTTTTTCAAAAATATTTTCTTATTGAAACAGAATTAATTTTTCCACAATAATACATAGGTTAATTATAATTAACCTATATGTATCGAAGAATAATAAACCCTTGTGTAAAATTTGTAGAGTTTTGGTTTATTATTCTTGGAATAATACACCTGTTTTCGCGAAGGAGGTCGACGACTCCGATCGGCCTCAAAATTTGACATTATCCGTTTCAAGAGGTATAGATTCCAAAACCGAAATGTCCGTCCGCCGTACGCCGTCCGGGCCGTTTTGGGCAGCAGGGATTTTTTTTTAATCTGAAATTTTGACAAAATATTCGTTTTACCATCTAGTTGTGCCCGCAAGGTTTCCAGCCCGGGAGGGGTTTTATGAAGGCTTTAGGCAATGGGATCGAGTCAGGTGTCGTTTTCGAAGTATTTTTGGACGTAGAATCCATTTTTTTGGGATCCCCCAACGATCCGATTTCACTGTTGCGATCTATCGGGCTTTCTTATGGGGCTATTTCTTTAGGGCTACAAATGGGATTTTTGAAGGATCCCAGGAGGCCAAATATTTTTCAAGTAAAAAACGAAAAAACCACAGGTTACTGCTTTGAGCCTTTGGCTAAAATTCAAGAAACATGGAACATGCTTTGCCTAGTAACGTTGCCGAGCAAAATTACTATGTAGGTAAATTGTAAAATAGCTCCTTTGGTAACGTAACCTCCTAATACGAATTGAGAACCACGCGCTACTTTTGGGTCGCATTTTCGTTCCTCGATACCGTTCCCGAAAAACGTGACACTTTTTGCCAGTTAGGTCAAGGCTAAAGCACGTTCCATGCTAAAATTTTTCTGAAATTCTTTTCATTGACACAGAATTAAATTTCTGAACAAGTAACCTATATCAAAGAATAATAAACCCTAGTGTAAAATTTGCAGCGTTTTTACTTGTTGTACCCCGACACGACTCGAGCCCCAAGCCAAAATTTCACACTCTTTGACTCCCGGGGGCTGTAATCCGTACGTTCTAAGTTCGTAGGTAAATATATTTAGTCATTTTCCTGTGAATTTTTAAGACCATACACTTCTGCTATGAAAAAATTTATAACGGTTTTTTTTTACCTCACCGACACGAAATTCTTACGATTTTACCTTGAAGATTACTGTTTAGAGATGTCGAGCATAATCACAACACGGTTTTTGTAGTTTCATTTTTTATAGTGCTATAAACTAGCTATCAAAGAAACTGAATTGACGAGCGCATCCTCTTTGCTTCCTACAAGTAGATAGAGCTGAGAAAGCCAAGTTTAGAATGGAAAATGAACGAAAATGACGACGCGAGGTCGGCCGACAGTTTCGCGAGACACAGTAGCCGGACGTACGAAAACCGTTTTTTGATCGCTAAAATATTACCCAGGATAGTGCCAGTTTCTTTTCACTTCGAAAGGACAGTAACCCGAGTTGTAAAATACCTGGTATGTAGTTTTCTGGGTAAATAGGTATCCGATTTGGGTATTTTATCGGTTATTTGAACCTTAACAGGATTACAAAAAAGTAAAACGTTCAGCTCACAAGCCAGCCTGTACAGGAGTTTCAAGCATTTTAGAGTTCATGATCAGCTCTAATTAAAGAAAAGATATCATGAAAGGGGGTGTACATGTAAACCCGCTGATATCCCTTCAACTACAGTTCAACTTGAACAGCGATAAAATTGACTTCAATTCTAATATTTTCTTAGTAGTAGAGTAGCAATTTTAACTCAAAAGTAGCGCTTCTTTTCACGTCTGTAGTTTCGCAATATTTCAGTTTGAAACCACTTCCCTAGGTGGCTTAAATGAAATTTTCTTTATTCATGACATAGTATGACAAATGTTTATTGATTCAACAGTTTTCCGTGTCACAAAAATATACTTGTTTGAATCCTAAGCTAGATTCAGGAACTTTGAGTAAGTGTTACTTTGAAAAATATAGTTGCTTTTGGATTCAAATCGGTCATCGTAGCATCTTCCATTTTAGTATATATTACAGGAAATCAGCATTTTGGCAATTAGCATTAAGAAACCCAGAATTCTGCAAATCAGCAATCAGAAATTGTAAGCCGAAAGCTTAATAAAAGCTTAAGTAAAAGCATCCTGGGGTCTGGGGGTGTCCCCGGCAGTCATAAGACAATACAATAGTATATCTAATATATTATATGATACTATTGCATATTGTACCATGCTGAAACATTCCACTCGGTATACTTTTGAAAATTAAAAAAATTAAAAAAATTGAAAATTTCCAATAGAGATTTGGGGTTGGGTATTTAAGGATAGGTATTTTTTCCATGCTTGGTTGAATACCCATAAAAAACCCTACCAACCGGGTATTTACCCACTTGACATCCCTGCGTAGATCGACTGACGACTCGGCTCGCAAACTTGATTGATGGGTTTTATTTTTTATATATGGGTTTTACTTTTATTCTTTATATTTAAATTTTGTTGACAATTGCTGTACTTGCTGGTAATGTGAGTGTTGAATGTCAAATAAATAAATATTTATTTATTTATTATTTATATTCCAAGTCATGAACATTTTCCTTCAATGCCTTTGAATTTGATGATGTTGGTTGTTACATTTTATCGGGCCGTTTCGTTGGCTGATTACACCGATTTAGAGGACTGAGCTCATTTCACTGAGAACCTATTTAGACCTATTATAACATGCGATTGTGCATAATTTGCACGTCCATACGTGCAATCTCACTCATGTGTGTGGCCGCCTTTAAGAATACTTTGGTTATTTTTAAACGAGAAATCCCCGGTAGATGGGTGACCGGCGACTGACAACGATGGTAGTTTTAAAAGGGATTGCAAGGTCGTCATGGGTAGATTGGGAGATCGGGATTCCGGGCAGCGTTCCACCTTCCAGAGCCCACCGATTCCAAAGACAAAAACGACCGACGAAAACCTCTTCTTGCAAAAACGACGAAGGCCAACGTTCTGCGGGCTCGAAGGAAACACGAGGGTCGTCCGGTAGAATTAAACAATGAAAACAATTTAGAATGTATTGTATTGATCAGCATTATAATAACCGAGAATGCTTTAACCAAAATTTTTCTTAAGCACTACTCCCAAAACCTTCAGTCTCCCAAAACCTATACCCTCATAGGCCACACATTTTTGAACTACACGAGCCAACACACTGTTGTCTTGAATTGGAAGCCGCCTCCTCACACTTCCCACCTTCTTCTTTGGAAGCGGCACCAGGACCTGGATTCTGTAGTTGGTGACCCTTGGCAGCAAATCGCGCCCCTCCACCTCACTTGCTTCCCCTCGCCATCCAGAAACCATTGAGTCCTCCGGCCCAACTAGATTGATCTTGTCCGTACACCGTTTTCGCCCCCTGCTTAAAATGTTTTAACCCCGAGGAACTTTGCCTTGGTGGGTGACTGTCAGCCGAAGATCTCCTTTGTCGCTAGAAATCTGGTTAGCTTGGTTCAAGAGTCTATCATTCTCTGGCGCTCTTCTGCCAGTCTCTCGGTACACTCACGGCAGTGGCTGTACTAAGACTGTTCTGACTGGAGATCCTCAGTCAGAACCTCCTCTTCTCTGTTACAGAATAGGCCAGTCGCCAGAGGGTTTGACTCGCGATGATATCATAATATTATTATGGTGTAGAAACTTTTTTTTTCAATTGTTGTTATGGGTCTGAACACCAAAATATTGAAAATGGTTACAAAATGTTTGCTGGGAGAACTTTTGGCGGCCAAAATACCTCGATTTTTTCGGTCATTTTCCAGTTTTCTACCTATAACTCTAAAACTGAGCATTGCAGATAACATTTTACTAAAAACAAAGTTGAAGAGCATGAAATTCTGCGTCGACTGGCCTCCTTATCATTAGAATTAGTTCAGCTGTTTAGCTACGTCAAAGCTTCAAGAATAGGCTTTTTTTTTCAAATTTGACAAAAATAGGATTCGCTCATGTTTAAACCCCTGTGACTTATGATAGACTAATGGTAAGCGAAGACCACGAAGAAAACCGCGTTTTCAGGAGGTTTTCGGCTGTGGCTCGGAAACTATTAGCCCGATTCCAAATTTCTTTTTTTCTCGTGAAAGCTGATTAAAATTCTCATCGCAGCTTTTCCATTTGAAGACCACAGGGAAAGAAGGGGGAATGTCGGAAGGGAAACCTTCCCCTTTCTTTCCCCGTGATTCGGACCTTGCGCCTTCTTTCCCAGGAATTTCAAATCTAACAAAGGCTATATGATATAGCCTATGTTAGATTTGAAATTACTGAGGCTTGAGATATAGCCTATATCTCACAGACCCTCCCCCGTTTTTCCGGGTTTCAAGTCATATATTGAAACTAGACCCTTGATAGATTTTAGTGCCAACCTTAACTCATTTTCGAAAAAAGTGACATTGACAGTGAGGGAAAGAAGGGGGTTTCCCTTTGGTCTTCATGTGAAATTTTGAATTGGGAGGGACAGGCATGACAAAAAAAAGGCATATATTGACAAAAATGTGTTGTTTTTTTTTCGCACATTTATGCCCATAACTCGGGAACGGTTAGTCCGATCTTTATCTTTCTGGTGAAAGCTGATCAAATTTTATATAAGGGACGGTACATTGCATTTCTGCTGAGACAATAAAAGAGCCATTAGTATTCGTCGGAAAGGGAGGAAACCTTAACAATACAGGATTACAAAAAAGTAAAACGTTCGGCTCACAAGCCAGCCTGTACAGGAGTTTCAAGCATTTTCGAGTTCATGATCAGCTCTAATTAAAGAAACAGTATCATGAAAGGGTGTGTACATGTAAACCCGCTGATATCCCTTCAACTACAGTTCAACTTGAACAGCGATAAAATTGAGTTCAATTCTAATATTTTCTTAGTAGTAGAGTAGCAATTTTAACTCAAAAGTAGCGCTTCTTTTCACGTCTGTAGTTTCGCAATATTTCAGTTTGAAACCACTTCCCTAGGTGGCTTAAATGAAATTTTCTTTATTCATGACAGAGTATGACAAATGTTTATTGATTCAACAGTTTTCCGTGTCACAAAAATATACTTGTTTGAATCCTAAGCTAGATTCAGGAACTTTGAGTAAGTGTTACTTTGAAAAATATAGTTGCTTTTGGATTCAAATCGGTCATCGTAGCATCTTCCATTTTAGTATATATTACAGGAAATCAGCATTTTGGCAATTAGCATTAAGAAACCCAGAATTCTGCAAATCAGCAATCAGAAAATTTAAGCCGAAAGCTTAATAAAAACTTAAGTAAAAGCATCCTGGGGTCTGGGTGTCCCCGGCAGTCATAAGACAATACAATAGTATATCTAATATATTATATGATACTATTGCATATTGTACCATGCTGAAACATTCCTTCTTTCCCTTCAGACCTTGCGCCTTCTTTCCCAGGAATTTCAAATCTAACAAGGCTATATGATATAGCCTATGTTAGATTTGAAATTACTGAGGCTTGAGATATAGCCTATATCTCACAGACCCTCCCCCGTTTTTCCGGGTTTCAAGTCATATATTGAAACTAGACCCTTGATAGATTTTAGTGCCAACCTTAACTCATTTTCGAAAAAAGTGACATTGACAGTGTGGGAAAGAAGGGGGTTTCCCTTTGGTCTTCATGTGAAATTTTGATTTGGGAGGGGCAGGCATGACACAAAAAAAGGCATATATTGACAAAAATGTGTTTTTTTTCGCACATTTATGCCCATAACTCGGGAACGGTTAGTCCGATCTTTATCTTTCTGGTGAAAGCTGATCAAATTTTATATAAGGGACGGTACATTGCATTTCTGCTGAGACAATAAAAGAGCCATTAGTATTCGTCGGAAAGGGAGGAAACCAGAAATTGAACCACCTACGACCACGTTTTTAAGAACATTTTCTTATCTCCCTCCGAAACTATTTCTCCGATCTAAATTTCACTGTCCCCACGCGAAAGCTGATTAAATTTCCTTTCAGAACTGATATTAGCCCCTGATTTGCATCACTGTACAATGTACACCGCATCAACTGTGAAATTTCCGGGGAAGGGACTGAGAAACCAGCCTTTTATGTTTGTTTATTCATTGTTAATATTTTATTTATTTATTTTTTCATTTGCAGTAAAATGAATTTTTGAGTATTTAGTTATTTTTAGTCACTCTACGTTTATTTTTGTAAAAATGTAAGTATTAGTTTTTCTCGAAGTTCGTCGCGGACCTCTAATAACCCCTGCTCTACAACATAAATTTTGAGTTAATTCATTTGCATTAGCCTTTCATAAGTTATGTACAAGGAAATATGAGGGAAAACTATTTTTCATCCAAGTTGGAAAGAACTGCCTATTTTTGACGCCTGATTGTGGCTAAATGGCTGAATCGATTCTAACATGAAAGGAGGTCATTTGACGCAGAAATTTACGCTCTTCAACTTCAAAGTTTTCTCTTTTTTTTTCTGTAGTTTTCGAGTTATAGGTGAAAAACTAGAAAATGACCGAAAAAATCGAGGTGTTAATAATATAGTGTAGAAGCTAGATATTATTTAGCACGAGTGCCCCTTTCAATCCTCCTGCGACTGGCCTAGAAGGGGCTGGGGTGGCTGTAGCACAAGGAAATGACATTCAATCGCTTTGATATTGAAAGGGGAGCCTTGAAGAGTACGCATATTTCAGAAAATTGAAGATCTGTAAAAGGGGAGCCCGCTTTGTTTTTAAAACGTTTTTATCTTCATCAATAAAGTACACTTTGCGGCTGTATTCGTCCCCGAATTTTGCGTAGGTACCTACCCTCCCCATTGTAATTCATGTGGAAATGATAACGCCCTCGTTGAAGAGAGACCTTGGTTATGAGGGAGGCCTCCCCTTAGTTCCCTTCAAGTGGATCATTTCGGGCTTTAAAACGATTAAGGTGAAAATGTTCCAAAGGGAAGTTCCAAGGGGGTGCCGAGCATGGGGTGCTCCAACCCCTCATCTTTATTACCAGTCTTCAGCCTATTACCCTTAGTTTTGATTCCTCCAATATGTCCGTCAGTGGCTTTATGATTCTGATTAGGCAGGTTGACTGGGCCTAGTTGAACCACAACATTATTTCCATACGCTTTCGATAGGGTGCGAACTATTCAAACTTGGAAATCTGTTCTACTGAATTTTCTTTTTTCAATATTGAACTGGTCGACAGCTTCCTTCCTGAATTGCACATCCTTCTGCAACAGGCACCATTCTGGAGGAATACTTGTTCAAACTGTGTTGGTACAACGGTTGCAGTTATGGGAACTGACCCCGTTGTGGATGATTTGTGACCCTACGAGTGTGTGTGTTCCTAAAAATGGTATTTTTGTGTTGTGTGTTGGGAGTTCCGCAGGTGCTATGTCTCTAATCATGCTTGTGGTTGTTGGAGGAATATGGATGTTGTGGGTTAGTCTTCGCACATTATTCACTTAAAAAAAAAAAGAAAAAAAAAAGGCAGGAATGTAAAGCTATTTTTAGCAAGCTGTTTTCGCAAGAGTTATTATATTAGCCTTCTAAAAATTTCCTCGCGAGTGTCCAGTATCCAGGACTTTCTAACGGGGAGGGTACAGCTGTTGAGTCCTCCAAGTCCGCCCCAACCACTCAACCACAGCGAACTTGAGGGCCAATTCGCCCTCAAGTTCGCTATTGACATTAAATCTCAACGAAGCGCGAGCAGAGGCAAACATCTTTGGTGTTTTTGAGCAGCTTTCGTCGAAGTCGAGTTATTTGAAAATCCGGTAGGATCCTACTCCATGAATTTTTCTCGTTTGAAAACAGCAGGCATTGTAAGCGGTGCAAACGTTTATTAGAACTACACTCGGATTAACATTGATCAGGCGCGACTCTTGAGGGAGGCAGCGTCGCAACTGCACCCCCTCGATGCAGAAGGGCGAGAGGGGGGGCTACGTATTACCTACCTAATTAGTTACCTAGCTAAAATTGAATCAAAACTCGGCTCGAAAATCTACGTAAGTTCTTGTAGACCTTACATAGTTCGCGGAACGTCTGAAAAGCCTGTGTTGATAGTGCAATGATAACGGGAACACTGCCCTTCTTGAGACGATTTTTTTGCATGGACCTTATGGAACAACGAACTAAGTGTGAAGCCAGAAATGTCGAAATGTGGGGCAGTTCTGGGCACTGCGCATACCCTTCCTTCTCACCGTTCACCAGATGTTAAATCACCTCCACAATCAGTGTTGGCAGTCTTCGTTCATGGGCAGGGAATTTTCGTTTGTAATGAGGGACTTTTTCAGGATCTAATCTGTCTCAAATCATGGAAAAAATAGGGGCTTACTTTTGAAATATTTTGAAAACTTTTTGGTGTTGCTATATTACTTTGTACGGTATGAAATCATAAAATTTCGATCGACCAAGGTTTCTGATTTTTTCAGTTTTCCCACAAAGGTATTTTTTACCAGAAGCAGCTTCTGAGGGGATGGCATCAGGGGTTTAGTGTGCTTCCATGTTTTCTGGGAAGTGTTTTCTGAACTCGGTGATCTGCGTTTGTCTCATTTATAAGTTTTTTATTCGTTCGTTTCATTCGATCGTTTCATTGTTCATTTCATAAAGCGTTTGTTGGATAACTCTATTGATTTCATCTTGAGGGAGTTTTCCCGTTTAGGCGTGAGTGATAAGTGTGACATTCGCGACATGGGACGGCCAACCTCACCTTTACCAGGTTTGCAGCGTGTACCCAGGAAATGAAAGGAAACTGGTAATAGTTAATTGGAATTTTTAAACAAACAACTATAGCAAATCTTGATAGTAGGTACTTTTTATCTGTGTTGGGTGCAATAATATTTTCATAAACTATTATCACGAATCCGTGACTGCACCCCCTTGTTCTACCATCACCAGTCGCGCCTGACATTGATACATATTGTAGTTTTCGGTAGAAAAATGTGGAGTGTACTTAAGAAACGTGTACTCCTTTTTAACTGCCGCCTAATTAGATAGCGGGGACGTCGAAACTTTATGATCACGCTCTTCTTTTCAAAATTATGCGAACTTGAAAACAATTCACGCTACAACTACTCATTCTCGATGCAAAAAAACTGCAAAAAACAGATGCAAAAGCAAAAGAATCGTCGCCGTGTAAAAAGGTCACAATCAGGCGCCTCGGAAAAAAACCCATCGATCTCAATGTTTTTGGGGGTATTGAATCCGAATGTGACCTCCGTTTTGTCCGTTCACGTCCAAATTTTCGAGATAATGGCAATTTTTTTGTTTTTTCGGCCTTTGTCATTTTAGAAAATCAAAGATAATCGTACGGATGCCCGAAAATTCCACAAAAACTCTCTTCTTACTGGGAATGTATCGCTGATTCCGAATAAATAAATGACTTGGGGTCTAATACCAGAGGAATATGTGATTTGCCAATACAAAACTTAAAAATCGTCGTTTTTTCATAAGCAAAGTCACGGTTTTTTTTTGGTGGGGGGGGGGGGGGGTTGGGGGGGGGGTACTTTTTACCTTCTAGCGTAAACACTAAGGCCGTTGAAATACTTTTTCCAACATCGTCTTGTATGTAGATTGTTTCTCCGTCGAATGAGACCGGGATTCTGTTCCTTCCATAATAATAGCTATGATTTTTCAAAGTTTTCACCCATTTTGGGCATATCGTAGAACATTAACTCCTTGAGTCGGCAATGCAACTTGATCGCAACAAAACTTTTTTCCGAGGACGAATTTTTCATTACGATTCAAAGATGGTTTTATTCATATGTCATAAATGCGGGGAAGGAGCGGCCTCCTAGTTTGCGATCGTGGAAGTGGGCGTTCGCCACTGAGCGAGGAAGCTCTGCCATCTTCCGTTCGATATTGAGTAACGCGCTTATTATATGGGTGATTTTCCCGCAACACTGGACTTACCACCCGGCGTTGTTCATGAAGACATTTGTCTTAAGAACGTCTTATGTTTTTTTGGTGAACGAAATGAAAATTAATGTTAGAAGAACTTGACAGGGTACACCAGTTGTCTCTGAGGGTGGAGTGCCGCATTATTATTAGCACGAATTTCCATAAATCCAACCTATTTTTTCTCCTCATTATAATTTGTTCTTGTAGCCGCAAAAAATAGAATGAAAATAATTTTTCTGTAAACGACGGGAAAACTAACGAAGCGACCAATTTTCGTTTTCGAGCCTAGTTGTAGCTGGGAAATGCTATTCGAGGAATGAAATATGGGGGACAGTAGATGGGCATTTTTCGGGGTGTCCGGAATTAATGAGGGATGAAGATAGAAAATCAGAAAACCAACGAACTTTATCTCGAGGGTGGGACTTGGGCGATGTTATTTTTCGAGACGCTCATTATGGTCTTCCTCTGCTGCGGGTTTTTGATTGCCTCTGTTACCATCGGCCTTTTCTTTCTTAAGAATTCTGCACACATATTTTCCGTTTTTCATCTCCTTGTGGGGGTTCCAGATCTGTTCGAGCACGCGATGAGGCTACAGGCGGGAGTTTTGAATGGACTCATGAAGCGCTCGTGATGAAGGATTCGATTTCTGAAGTTTTCGATTTTTCATACCTACATTTTTCATTTTTCTGATTCCCCATTATACAACATATTATTAGATTAATGAAGGTGTTAGATCAGTAAGTTGAGGTTTGATTGATCCTGAAAATAGGGGTGGCCCCCAAGTTTACTATAATAAAGCCCCCCCCCCCCCCCCCATACGTGGAGGAGAAGGATTTTCAAAAAATCCTTTATCCTGTATTTATTTAAGGAAAAAAATACAATAAAAATGGGGAGGCGAGTTGTTGGGTTATAGGCCAAGCCAACCAGCAGGTTGGCCCAGTATTTTGATTTTATTAATGGGGCTCTCAGTGGCTCAGTGGTGTGAGCGTCAGACAGCTGAGTCAAAGGTTGCTACTTCGATCCCTGCAGCCGCAAAAACATCTTGCTCATACTGATAATCACCTCTCGGAAGGCAATGGAGAACCGCCGAGAGTATGTCGCCCAGGAAAACCTCTCACATTTGCCGTTTGGAGCCGGCGTTGAACAGTAGTATACGTATACGTATAGTAGCCGGCGTTAAACTACTCCTTCTGTAATAACTGTTCAACAGGCTCAACAGCAGTTGGTAGCGAGAGGTCGCCAATACTTGGTGGTTACAGGTATGGCTCCCAGAGAAGAGAATGTGGCTATGGATGTCTATTGCAGACCGGAATGTCTATTGCAGTTATAACTATAGGTACACTTGTTGAAAAAAAAAAAACGCTGCCCATTTTACACAAGGGTTTACTATTCTTTGATATAGGTTAATTATGTAAAAAATTAATTCTGCGTCATATAGAAAAATGTTAGGGGGAAAAAAAAATCAAAAAGTCATAATTTCAGATTTAAAAAAAAAACCCTGGGCGTTGACGGCTCGGACGGCGGACGGACATTTCGTTTTGAGGCCAATTCAGAACTTTCGATCTCCGACACCAATACGTACCTACCTAAGTGTCCTTACTATTCCAAGAGTAATAAACCAAAATCAGAAAACTTTTGTAAAATTGTCAATGCAGCACAAGTACATTCGGGGACAACACCAATGTTGGACCAAACGTCAATCACGTGCTGTAATATTACCGTGGTACCTGTCTTGTCGGCAGATAATTCACCTCTGAACTCAAGTTAACGTGATCCCTTTCTCCGGAGAAAGGAATTTTTAAAGCGTTTTAAAGTACGATTGCGGGGTCGGCTCCTGCCCCAATTTTGAGAACCATGCTGGTCAACACAAAACATCCTCCTTTACTTTACTCAGCAAAAATAGTATGTTTTGATCGTTACAACGACCTGAGACAGTTCTTTGCGATTCTCAAAAAGTTTCAAATTCGTAACATAGCCGCTTTCAAGGTAATGAATGTTGAGGTTTTTTTTTTAATGCAATACTGTTACCCATTACTGTACTGTTATTGACATTTTTATGTCTTTACTTTGGCACACAACCGAAAAAAGCGTTACTGAAACCCTTGGCAATCCGTCAACGAAAAGCGTTACAGAAACCCGTGGCAACTAGTAAACTAAAAGTGTTACGTTTTGAAGTGTTACTTTTTGAAACGTTACCGAAACCCGTGGCAACCAGTAAACTTTTAGTGTAATGACATCTCATCACGAAATTTGTAACTAAGTTGCGTCTCCTGGTCAACAACAAACACAATAAGGTGAATAATAATACGAAGACATGAAAATGGTCTCCTGTGGTTGCAGACGAGTCTGCAAGCTGATTATGTATACAGTGAAACCCCTCTTAGTGGACACTTTCACAATTTATAACAAAGAATAATAATAAACTCTAACATTTGCACCGTGTTGTTTATCTGTCCATTTAAGTCTCTACCTTTCATCTTACTATAATATAGTTTTTTCATTCTGGTTTTTCCTGCACACGTTTCTACGAGATCTTGGGGGGATATCGCAATCGAGCTTTCCCCGGGAAATTTCCATGATAATCAGCTTTCTGAATTAAACGCGCGTCACTCTCTAAATTTCTGCCTCTCAATTATTATCATGGGCCTTCAGACTTCCCAGTTTCCCCCCTCCTTTCAAACGACCAAGTTGGAGCTCATCTTTCGATTTCAGTTTGAAAATTTCCCTTCTCCCTCTCCTTTTCTCCACTAACATCGTCCTAGCGTCAAAACTTACCCCCGATGGCCGCGCGCCTGACGCTCTGGGAATAATAACTCAACTTGAAAAATCAATACTCCCCCCCCCCCCACCCTCGACCGTTAAAGGCAGAAAGGAGGCATGATTCAGCGTGAGACGGAGGAAGCGGCTGCGAAAACGGAAAACGTGCGAGAGAGAAGGAGGAACCTCCATAGAAAACCTTATCAGCCGCCTCCTGAGCGTTTTCTCCTAATAAATACCCCTAACTCAATATCTGAGTCCAACTTCGATACCCTTTCTGAACAACTTTTCCCCGAGGGTCCGAAAAAATCTGAAAAACGTGAAGCCAAAGTTGATATAATATCAGCACATATTATAATATAATATTACCAGCACATATTATGCTACTAGAATTATCGCCACGATGTCTTTCAGGTCAAATAATTGATGAAATGTGATCAAAAATAGTTGAACTAGTAAGTAACTAACTCGTATAAACGCTGCAAAGTTTCCACAAGGGTTTATTATCCTTTGATGTAAGTTAATTGCGCAAAAAATTAATTCTGTGTCAATCCCCTTAAGAGAAACGTATTTCAAATTTTAAGGCCGTTCAGAATTTTCGACCTCCGTCGCGATTACATAGGTGTATTATTCCAAGAATAATAAACCAAAAGTATAAAAAATTAAACCTGTCAATAAACAGTTATTCAAAAACAATGAACACTTTAAAAAAAAAACCTGTATTCCTAGAAGACGAGATAGTAAAAAACGATACCTAACTCGAGCCCAGGGCCGAAAACGTTCAGAAAACATTCTTGAGCAACGATTCGCACCACTGAAGCCCTGGCTTCGTTCCCTCACCTTACAGATTTCTTCAAAAGCCATCTAGAAAGCGTCTAGACAACTGCACTGATTTGTATTCAATTTTTCTCGGTGGTTGTTCATCAAAGGTGCAGAGATCTAATCCAATATGGCGGGGGATGACTCAGCAGAGGAGTTTCTCCCGAATATTCATATTTCATTTTTCTGGTCATGGTAGTATGTAGGACCTACGTTGGTACATGGTAGGTGTATCATTAGACCATTTTGATAGACGTACATGCATAGATAGAAAATTAGCTCTCTGACGAACTTTCAAATAAGTGAGGCTGCAGGGCAATTCGTTTCTATCCACTAATATACCTCATCAGCTCCGTAACTATCAATAGTACCTGTAAGAGAACATGTTTGTAGTAGGGAAAACGACAGTATGCTTGAAACGGTAGAGTACAAACGAGGTAGATCTTTATCTATTGTGTTAACGGGTCATTAGGTGAATGGTGGAAACGCCGTTACGGCGCGTTAGATTCCTACTGTTAAAACAGAATGAGGGCACGAGTTTCCGCCACTGTCGGTTTTCCTATACCTAGCGAAACCGTTTGTAGGTGTGCAAATAGTTCTGTCTTGTCATTCTTCTTCAATGGTTAAGTTTTAGCATGGAACATGCCTTAGCCGTGATCTAACTGCCCAAAAAAGCATTTTTTTTTTAAAGCTCTGAAATTCAAACTTGGGAATCACAAATCCCGAAGCAGGGGGGACGTGTCCAACTTCATGGCTAGACGATGGTGTCCCTTCATCCTGACAGGATTTTGATCCCCAACGGCATTGCGGTCCTCAATTGGTCCGATTGTACGCGATTGAACCTCAGATTCGACGCAGATAGAGCCGCCGTAATTGCATGTTTTGCCACTTTTTATTATTGTAATTGTCTGGAAGTTCAACGAGAACAACAAAAAACCTTGATAAAGACAGTCTCGAACTCCAGACACAGGGGGTGTGGACCCGGCATTATAACCACTATAGTGTATACACAAAAAAGTTAGTCCGGGGAGAAGCGGAAGTGTCACGTTTATATATTTCGCAATATATACATATACGCTAGGCCACTAGTTTGGTATCCGCACTTGTCTTACCGTTAGGTCACTAGTTCGGCATCCTCACCTGTCATAACGTTAGGCCACTAGTTTGTCATCCTCACTTGTCTCACCGTCAGGCCACTAGTTCGGCGTCAGACAGTTACTTTTCCAACAGGCAAGATGGGTTTAAATCCCATGGTTAATAAAGCATGTTCCATGTTTCTTGAATTTCAGTCGTAGGCTCCAAGCAATAAGCATCCAGGAGTCCAGGGGGCTTGCCGTTCAGTTGCGTACTATTCGCCACTAAAACGACTCCAGTACTGATCCGTCCTGATGGCAGCCAACACACAGTCATCTGTTGTTTGTTGGTTCTCCATTCAAGGGATCTACGGGTTGCCTTGGTAAGTGGCAATGAGATCACTCTCGCTGACATGAGCTGCTTTGACTTCAGGGAGCTCTGGGTTGACCCTAGGATGATGACAGCCAAGCTGGACCCTTCCACCAGAGCTCATCTGAGGGTAGTTGAGAGGGTAGTCTTTTCTGGAGTTTTAACATGGATATGTTTTTGGGCTGGGGGTCATTCTAAAATTTGCGTAACGACACCAAAATTTGTTACGCAACATAATCGCGAAAACTATAATCACATGATTATACTTTTCGCGATTATGTTGCGTAACAAATTTTGGTGTCGTTACGCAAATTTAAATTTTAATGCAACGCGATACCAGTAAACAAAATGATTGCTAGGTTAAACATCTCACGATTGAGTTGGCGATATTTACCAAAGACATATCCATGATCCGATGTTTTTCCCTGAAGGGGAAAAATTTAGTTTTTGGGCTGAATGGCGCTGATAAGGCGTTGAAAAAACCTGAATTAAATTCTGCTGTGCAGAGTTAGGTCAGTAGCTCGGCGATGCTATTCACTGTGAAGGTGAATTCCAATGGTTCGAAGAGTCTACCGAGAGAATACCACGTTTTGAGTTGACTGGCGTTGGGTCAGTAGTTATAACTCCACCATGCATCCACAACAGAGCGCAAGTATGTGCTCCGGGTTTGGTTCTAGCAGAAAGCTCTCATACTTGGGGCTTTCCTTATGATTTTTCACTAAAAGTAAGCGCAATCCTTCCTAAAAATTTGGCGCTTTCGTAACGCATCCCCGAGGGGATTGGCGCTTTCGTAATCCACCCGAATCGAAGGGCTAATAATGACTGATGAAGCTCGGAGGGGGACCACTGTCTGTCGCCCCACCAAAGTCAAACGTGTACAGACTGAAGGGATCCCTACACTCACGCCCCTGGTGATGCACTTGCCGATTTGAGTGGTGAGGGCTCAAATATTAGCGTTGGGGCGATCTCACTGACATTTTTTTAAAGCATGCCAGGTTTGAGCACACGTTTACATGGGTTCAACTTTTTACGATCAAAGGGGCATGACTCATGCCGCATGAGGTAGATCATAAACATAGTGGGTTCGCCAAAGATGTTGAGGTCCAATCCAATACGGGAGAGCGATGTCTTCTGCTATGTGTCAACAGAGGACCATTTAACCTTAATCCCTGCCACCTGATTTTGATTAATCGTGGTTTATTATTCATACACCTGTTGATGGTCAGAGGGACTACTGCAGTAGACATGTCTATCAGTTGACAGGTCGCATCTCCCCCCCCCCCCCCCCCCCATTACCTGACTTGCACGCTGAATTGCTTAACTATCTCGCCTAATAACTTTGAATAATTTTACTCTTAGTCACAATAGTGAGCCGCGTAAAAAGGAAAAGAAAACCGGAAGAAGGAAGGAGATAGACGGAAAAAAGAAAGCAGCAAACCAATTACTGTTCATGGTGTAGGGGAACTGTCCAATCCGAGCTGAATAGCTGCACCACCCTCAAAGCCCAGCAGGTTGTCACCTCCAGCGTTCCCGAGCACCTCTGAGGCATAAGCTGCTTGCTCGGAGTACAGCAAAGGCTAGACGAGCACGTAGCTTCTCGCGAACTTTACACTGTTGCCGTCCCCATGGGGATCAGATCCTGCAGATTCTGCAGATTTCCGAGAGCTTCTCCGACAGAACCTTGATAAATGCTCTAGCTTGCGGAGCCCACAAGCCATTCACCGAGCACACCAATGGTGTGAATGTTGCACGGCGCTCTTCGCTTTTCCTGTTCGGCTGATGATCCTGCTGAGACGGAGCGGGATACATATTATTAAGAAGAAGCGTCGGTGTGAACCACACGGATATCAAATAACGCATCCCTCTGTGCCTCTCAAACCGTTCCTAGAATAATGATGTTTTATCTATGCCTTTTATAAAAAGTCAATAAAAAAATTTGCATGTTTCTTTTTTATACCGAAGTGTAATTTTAAAATTATTTATTGCACTAAGTTAACACTAAGACTTAGTCTCTTCATAAGTCTTATTAGCAACATATTTGTGACGTTCGTATGTATTGGTTAGAAAATGTAATGTCGTAAACCGCACTTGGCATTCACTGAATATCATTGAACTACTTAAACTTTTGATTTCTCGACGGAGTTCGAAAATTCTGATCGGCCTCTAAATTTGACATTGTACGTGTCAAGATATCTAGATTCCAAAAACGAAATGTCCGTCCGCCGGCGCGCCGTCCGAGCCGTTTTAGGCAGTAGGAATTTTTCTAAAAATTTTAAATGTTGACAAGTACCTACTCGGTTTACCATCTAGTTGTGCCTCAAACCCGTGGGGCTCGAATATGTAACGTAACAATTTTCGAATATGTAAAAATGGACTTTCTCGAAAATAAATAAATTGTGTAAACTTAGCAGTGTTTTCCGCTTGAGACGTCTGAGTTGATCGTCAGTAGATCCTCTTGTGATAAGCCATGGCTTAAATAATTTAATTATTAATAATAGGTTTATTATTATTTAACAATTTTATTAATTAATTATTTATTAATAATAGTTATTATTATTTACCTACTTATATACCTAATTTAAATATTTAATAATTATACTGTTTTGATCACTTTAATTCAAACTACTTACCTACCTTACTGTAGGTTTTTGAAATTTTTGTGGAGACTGATATTTCTAGTGTCAGCGTCAACAACAGAAGGATGTCATCCTTCGTCGCTTTGGAACCGTTTTTCTAAACTTGAGTAGGTTTTGCTTCTTGTTCTTCAAATGCGCCTTTCAACGCAGTTATTTAACTGCGTTGGAAGGATATATTTTATCCTTGTTTGAGCCTACCGGTGTCAGCCCCCATCAATCAAGAGGGAGGAGGGCATCATCCGATGATTTTGTAATGTCGTTAAATCCCTAGGAAAAACTTTCTTAACTTGTACACAACAGCAACAAAGCCTTTTTATAGGTACCTACAATTCAACACTTTTTTTAAAGTATGGATTTTATTATAAAATAGCATCATATTTAATTTAATTATCATTAAATACCTCTGTAAACAGATGAAACACTTCTGGTTCTGATTCCAAGTATTTGTATTGCCCATTGCGGAATGTCCCCTGGCAGGTCAAAATAAATTGATGCTCTCCTTCTATTAGCCAAATCACCCGCATCTTGAGCAGGTTCAGGGGGTGGAATCTGCCCAAGTCGAGAAAAAAACCTCGCGCCGAGAACGACCGTTAGGGAAGGCTAATTACCTATGGATAAAGATTTGACCATTAATCTCTGGTTCGGAGGGAGCCCCTGAGATCCGATGTTATAACACTTTTGAAGAGGGAAGGACCGTTAACAATAGAATCAGCTGATAACTGCCAGGTGGGGTGGTTGGTGAGATAGCAGCTGCCTCCATAGGCCACGGCAGCCATATTTGCAGGAGGGGGAAGCCACGTGCCCTCTGACACCCCAGCTGTAGCTTTCTGAGCATCAACTTCTTATTTCTCCTTTAAGAAGATTTATATCTGAGTATTTCCGTTTATTTTTATTTTTCCGGTCCTCGGGGTTCTTCGCTTCCGTGGATGTTATTTCTTGGCAATGCTTGCGGATACCAAATCTTTGAAAACGGGCTAACACCACTTCGCGCACAGAATATCACCCTCTGTCTTGTAAATTGGAACGAGGGTTAGGGGAGAATTAGGCTTTTGCAAACCCCATTTTTAGTCCCTCTGCTACTCACGGTGAGATTGGATGGGTCTGGGACCCCAAAAAATGTATTATACGTTCAAAAACAATTGGAAAACGACACCTCATTCGATATCATAGCCTAGACCCTTCAAACACCCCTACGGTAGCCCCTTTTTAGCCCCACAAGAGCCCCACGTGTTGAAACTATCGAGTTTGCGGACACCCTAGCAGCTAGATGAAGGACTTAGCATTTTGTCAACATTGCAGATTTTAAAAAATCTGTAAATATTACACAAGGGTTTATGATTCTCTGTCGTTGGAAAAATATTTTTGAAAAATTAAAAAAAAAACATTGTATTCTGTACAATTGGATCAATGTGGGATCTCGAAAAGTGGCTTATGCGTCCAAAATTACCCGAAAACGATACCTTATTTGACCTCCTGGGATTCTTCAAAACTCCCATTTGTAGCCCCATGAAAGCCCCATACATCCCCACGGGCTGAAAACCTTGCAGGTTCAAGTAAACCGATTATTTGTCAAAATTTCAGTTTTTTAGAAAAATTCCTACTGACCAACACGGCTCGAACGTTGGACGAACACTTCGTTTTTGGAATCTAGACCTCTTGAAACGTTTCAGATACGAAGTCCACCGCCCGCCGTCCGAGCACAGATTCTGTGTTTCTTTTGGTAATAAACAGCGTCATTGATACGCTGGCTTCAGGAAAGCACTGTCTGCTTTTTGCAGACGACATGAAGCTTTTTTGCCGTGTTGGATTTCGATTGGACTATGTTGCTCTGCAAGAGGCGATGAGACCCCACTAAATTTTTACTAGGCCGTCGTGCCGTTCTAGGCAGTGTTCTGCCATGCTCTACTGCCTTAATAAAATTTGATTACATTTTGGGTGGCGCTTCCCTTGTTAGAGTCAATCAATCAATCATCAATCATAAGTTTTTTATTGCCGAAGCCAATAGCAATCGTAAAATTAACTTTACATGAATGTAAAAATTAACTTAAAAACTAAACAAATAACAGTACGTAACAGTCAGACACATAAGAAAACATAAAAAACACTGAATAAACAAACGAAAAAACACGAGAAGACATTGACTCATGAGTACCGACCAAAGATATATAGGTACCTAAGTTTATCTATATCTTTGGTACCGACCTACATGGAGATTTTACTCAAGTACAAAAATGGATTTCAAAAAACTCAGAAACCGATTACGTTTCGGCGTCAATTAATTTGCCCTTCAATGTCTTCTCAAAAGCAACAAAGGGGAGTCCGGCAAGTGATTGAAGGGGCGAGCACCTATTTGAAAAGGGTTACACTTTAGAGATCTAGTGAGGCGTACAGCAGGTAAGACTATATTGTCGCGATACCGCGTTTCATATTAAATATTTTGTGGTGATCGAAACCAGGCGCGATTACCCTCTCATTACATTTTATGAATTTTATACACTCAAACACATCAGCACCATACACTTCTTAAAACTCTCCAAGTAGGTACCCAAGGTTACGTAATATGTAGCAGTCCGTATAATATTATTATACTGACTGCTACCTTCTGAAGCTTAAAGACCTTATCACTGCCACTCGAGCCTCCCCACAGCAGAACCATATACGTAGCGTGGCTCATGAAAAGAGCAAAATAAACCGATCGCAGTTCTGGAAAAGAAATCGCTTTCGTCAAACGACGTAGAGCAATTTTAAGGGAGAATTTTAGATCCCGGGTCTTATCGCCATTCAACCTAAGGCCGTCAACTGCACACCACTCCTCAATAAGGTGGCTGGAGGATGTGAACAGAGGAGTGCAGGGATTCTATGTCATAGAGTCGGTGTCAGCCAAGAGAACATTTGGGTTTATCAAGAGGAACACCTGGGAATTCACCAATATTCAGCCAACAGTAATGCTTTACAAGTCGTTGGTTCTCTCCAAGTTGGAATACTGCTCGCCGGTTTGGTCCCCATTATATGCTGTTCATAAACTTATGAACGTACTTGTACGCATTGGAAAGAGTGCAAAAGAATTTCCGTTCGCGACTTTTTAACTTGGCATTCCGCACTGAGAGAAAAGATTTTTTTAGTGGCTAGGTTAAATCCGAAATAACCTCGAAAAGAAATTGAAACCACCTAGAATCAATTGATTCAACCTAGAAAAAAATAGGTCCAGGTTAAAGTAACATAGAAAAATATTAATACAACCTAGACCCATATAGAAACAACCTAACCCGTTATTACCCGCCCTCTAACCACAACCTGGAATAAAAAAGTGTCAACCTAGACCAAATGTGAACTTCACATTTGGTCTAGGTTGACATTGTGAAGACCTAGAAAATATATTACCTACCTTTGACTTTTAAGTGGGGTAACCTAGAATTTAATGATTTGACCTTCCATATAATTCCCCTCCATTAAAGTCTCGGTTGTACAACTGAAAACAACCGAGAGATTTAAAAGGCGAAATTGCTACTTTAGGTAACAACCCAGAAGAAAAAGTTAGACTTTCAGTCTCGGTTAAAACTGCCGTAGTACTACAAATAGTTTTAGGTTTAAACAACAGTGATTGTAATTCATTCAATAAATTCCAGGTTGTTTCTACAGTACGCTAAGCGGCCGCAGAGAGCGCCACTGTAGGCGGTGGGCGTTAATTCTCGTTGTCTTGGCACCCCTGCTATTTAGCCGGTGGGGTTGAGGCCAAATCTTTGACAAGTTCTGATCATCTAATTTCTGTCACTATGTGCAGTCATATTATGACGTCACATTCAAATTTTTGTACTGAGTTGGAAACAGAGACAACCCAGAAAGATAGTTGAAGTTGATAGAAACAACCTGCAATGGAAGTGGAGCAAACCTAGAAAGAAAAGTGGACCACCTAGTAATTTATTAGAACCAACCTGAAAAGAATAGGAAGCTACCTAGAAATTTAACTGGAACAACAGGGATAGTAATTGAAACAACCTCGTAAATAAAGGGACACAACCTAGAGAAAAAAGGGTTCTAGGTTAACGCGCCATGGCTGTAAATTGTTTGAGGTGGGGCAGGCCGCGGAAACTCCCCTCCATTTCACGGCCAGAGTTTGAAAAGGGGCGTGGCCACAGAGTCACCCCAAGGGTTCGCCCACAGAATAACAGAGAGCGCCCCTGTCGCACCCCACAGTCCAGAATTGTCCGCCATTAGTGTCTCCATCGTAGATAATGGTACCACACCAACAACTGGGCGGTTTGTATTGTAACGGCCGTCATCATCGAACATTGTTTTATAGTTTTTCACGCGTTTTCCTTCGTTCTCAATTTCAAAAACTTTGTTCATTGCTAATCGGTTTCTTCAGGTTCAAGTTCATCAGTTCGATCTCTCGAAAGCAGTAATAATTATTGTTTTCATTCCTAAGCTATTTCAACAGCTTCAACTGCTTCACTTTTGATCACTCAATTTCACAGCTCGCATCGACAACGATTTGGTAAGTTGCTAACACTTTTTCAGAATACTATTATTATTATGCAGTAGGCCATTCGAATCTGATAATCAACTTATCTGATAAATCAATCCCACCTGTTGAAACAACCGCATAGGTTAGGTCAGAAGTAGGCAAGCTGGAAATTATTGCTGATATAACCAATTATGACTGATATTTGTGTTAAATTTCTCTACAGGCCCCACGGACGAATCGACAGTGTTCGGCTACAGGCTACAGGGTGTTCTTCTTATACCCCGTCGACCAGGAACAGATCCCGTTTATCGAACTAATCTCCATAACGCCGTAACAGGTGACTACAAACCTGCTTTAGGATATCTATTTCAGGCGTTAAAACTAAGTCAGTAAATTGGACCCTTTTTTTTTTTTAGTTGATCTATCATAATGTAAGAGATCATTTCAGATCAGTTCTATCATTGTTGATGCACAGAGATAGGTAGTGGGAATCCGTCTTTTATAGTCCATTTTCCAAAAGAACTCCTGTAAAGAGATATGCCCACTTTCTAATTTAATTTATTAATTTAAGGAATTAATTTATTAAATGTATAATGTTTGCAATTCCTTCACGTATGTAATGTGTTTGAGTACCTATCTGTATTTTTATACCTACCAATACAGTGTTTGAGTATCTGTATTTTTATACCTACCAGTACATTATTTTGTTCCTTATTCTTCAATAGATATTTTTATACGCACCAACGTTGTTGAATTTATTCCCCCTCTATCTAGAACATTATGATATTGAAGAAAAGAGAAAATAAAGCGAAATCACTTATTGTGCCAATTATTCTGATGCTAGATTTTTCACCCGTCCTTCTCCCCCACCACTACCAGGCCATTCCCACTCGTTTTCAATGGATCTCACATCACAGGAACTCACCATCGGAATAATAATTATAAAATTATTTTTCTGTGGGTGATTCCGGTGATGATGGGCCTATTGAAAACGAACGGGAAAGGCTGGTAGTGCGGGGGGGGGGGGATCGGCCTTCAGCGGGGGGAGGGGAGGGGGCCGTGCGTCGGCGAGTTGCGAGCAATCACCCCTGGGAGGCGCCACTGTCCATCTCAAACACCCCCCTCCACCGACTTCACGGCCAAACTTTGCCAACACAGGGAGTATAGGGAGTTTCCTCTCTGTTTGTTCTCTGTTACTCTGTGAGGTGGGGTGAGAACATTTTTGTTTTAGGGTAAATCAACCGTCTATGAAAGTGAAAAACATTGAATACCAGGGTGAGACAACCAAGACATTAATGTTTTTAACCTAGACTGTAAATGGATGGAGGCGGCGGCACACACCGTGAACTTAACCTAGAACTAAAGTGTGGGGGTGGCGTATTTTAAATCTTGGTTGTTTGCATTTTTAGGAAGGTAACTTCACCAGTATTTTCAATCTAGGTTAAATTATATTCAACCTAGACTAAATTGTTCCACCCTAGAATGAAAACCAAAAAAAATCTAGGTTGGCAGCATTTAACCTAGAAAAAAATCGAAAAATAACCTAGAATAGGCCCTTTTTTTCTCTCAGTGCGTCTGGCGAAACTGTCTACGATTCGCTGCTGTGGACCTGCTGCACCAAATCCATCTCAAAGTCCCTCAAGTACGCACCCGCTCTTCTCTGCCATTCTTCATACCATTTTCGCCGACTAACTCATCCTAAACCGCCCCCTCAGCAGGCTGCCGAGAGAAGCGAATCGTCTTGACAACCTGCTCTCTGACCTCAACTTCTTCAGCAGCCCTTTCTCGTCGTTCGCGACCGCACTTCACTCTGCGCCCGTTTAGTGTTTCAATTGTTTTTCTAAAATGACTTCTTATCTCAAACTTTCATACCGTAATTTTTTTACATCGTCTCAAACTTTTTCGTCCGTGTTTCTTTTCCCCACGAATTTCTCGTCAAGAAGTGTTTATGTTTATTTCGTGTTTTTTTTTCTACCGATCTTTTGCTTCCGATCTGTACTATTTTCAAATTTTTAATAATGGGCTTTCCCAGGAAGGGACGATTCGGATGATATCTGATTCGGATGTACAGAAGTGCTGAAGCTACTTAATTTTCACTATTAAAAACCTAATTTTCCTGTATGTTCTACCAACTATCAAGCCAAGAAAAGCGATGTCCTCAGGACGAGTTCCGTCGGGGTTGACGAGTTGAGATGGACCTCCGCCCGAACGACAAGCCCTTGAACTCTCGAATATAATAGGCCGCTTGAAAAGACGCTGAATGCGAGGAGACATGGAGGTAAAGAGGAGAAATCCGAGCTCGTATTACTGTAAAAAAAAAAGAGATGGACGGGCGTAACCAGAAAAAAAAAGAGAGCGCGATATGTTGAACGGAACTTGGAGAAAAGGACGAATGTCGCGGTGAGTGAGAGGGGGATCGGTCTAGAGCAAGCACCTGGTCGCATTATGTGAATAAAGAATGGATTGCTCAGGTAAACATCGTGTTTCTTGGCCCTTTCTCATAACACCCGTATGACATGACAAATCTAGAATCCATCCAGTCCGTATCCTCTCTGAGTGTCTCCTCTCGGAGAACAGTAGTCTTAGTAGTCTCCGAAGTGAACTCGTCACAGGGAATAGTACCTAACCACGCGATTCTTCATAATCTCAAGTGACGAAGGTTACCCGGGAGGATTAGGGAACTTGACGAAGGGATTCACTCCTGGACGTGACACTCCAGAACCGAACCGAGATTCCAAGTGATAACTAGTTTCAATTGTTATTAATAATAACAATAAATTAAATACGTCTATAACAAAAAACAACGTCAGTGCCGCATTCATGCTAGATACACCTTTCAATGCACAATTGAATCTGAAAAAACGCGTACAGACTCCTGATGTTGAAAAGCGCGGAAAAAATGACATCAAATTGGAACAACCAGGACGATAAACCTCTTCAGAAGCTCTCACGATGACATCTCATTTTTTCAACTTTTACAAAAAATAAACAATTAGGTAGCAGTTTTTTTCTGGATTGATGTCATACTTTCCCAGAATACGCCCAGCATACGTTTCAAGAGCTAATGAGAAACAATTAAAAGAAAAACGTCGTAATCCGCGCTTCGATAAGAACTTCTATGTAAAACTTGATGATCCAGCGATGATACGACCTTGGCGTCGAGATGCTTCGTGCGGTTGTTCGTAAGTGCATAATCGCAATAAATATGAGAACGAACGCGCGTAGTTTTCTCTCGTTAAATTATTACGAAAGTCTGAGGGCCGTCGGTGAATATGGAAGAAACAAGGAGGAAAAGATAGTCAAACTTTTTTTATAAATCGTGCAGAAATTTAATTCCAAGTCTTTATAAGATTATTGGATGATCCAGAGGAAAAACGGACCGTTATTATACAGGACCTATATATATATACAGCCGGCCTACACCGACCTTTCGGTAGGTACCTTGAAATCGACCCGCTTCTGAATCTGTCTGTTTTGACGGTCTTGGGCCTGTTGTTGGTAGCTGTTGCTAACTGTCGCTAGTTTAAGATTAAATGATATAACAATTTTATATGATGTTAATAGTCGAAAACCCATTCCTTCAAGGTCAAAACGGCCAGTTACTGACCCCTTACTAGCCCCTTTTTAGCCCCAAAGAGCCCCACGGGTTTGAGCGATCGGGCTGAAAACCTTGCGTGCTTGACTAGATGGTAAATCGAGTATTTTGTCAAAATTTCATATTTAAAAAAAAAATTCCTATTGCCCGAAACGGTTCGGATAGCGGACTCGCATAAATTTTGCTTTTGCAAAAGCGCGATCATAACGATGATGACGTCTCTCATCACTGTCTCATTGGAATGTTCATTCGAACGCAAAAGCTCAATTTTCAGGTCAACCCCTCAACATGAAACCCGCCCACTTACGCCCTTACCCACCAAAACGTTGACCCTCTCACGATCTATTTCGACCGGATCATAAATCGGGCCTTTTTATCATACAGCGGGAATGGGAAGTGGCGTGGAAAAAAAGAGGTGCCGAAGGACGAGCAAGACGTCATGGGCTTCACTCCGAAAAGTTTCTTCTATTTATAGATTTTTCAGGCCGCGGGAAGGCTCGCAAGAATTTTTTGGTCAATGAAAGTCGAGTTGATTGTTCCCCATACAACGGCAGAGGCAGAATGACTAGTTGAATTAACTTTTATCAAGGAGGGGCTCTTACGACAACCACTTTCAACTTGATGGGAAAATTTCATTACATGTGTCCATCTCCTCCGTTGACCTGAGCTAAACTCTTAACGGATTCACTGGACGATTTATGTCATGAATAATATCTAATATATCAACAGTTAATTACTGGTAAGTTAAGAATTTGGTGCAATAAAAATAATTTTTATTGGCAACTCAATTGCCAAACAAAAACGCTGCAAATTTTACACAAGGGTTTTTTATTTATTGATATAGGTTAATTATGCAAAATTTAATTCAGTGACAAAAATAAATTAATTTTGAATAACCTTTTCCGATCCCGAAAAGTTACTCGTCCAAAGTTACTCGGAAAAAGGAGGGCCCTCCTGGGATCCTTCAAAGCCCCATGAAAGCCCCATAGATCCCCACGGTGAAATCGTATCGTTCTGAGACCCCCAAAAATGGATTCTACGTCCAAAAATACTTCGAAATGACACCTAAGTCGACCTCATTGCCGAATCCCGTCAAAAAACTCCCACCTGTTGCTCTTTTCTAGGTTTCTCTGGGCTGAACAGGATGGTAAATCTCGCGGGCACAACAGGATAGTAAACCGAGTATTTTGTCAAAATGGCTCGGACGGACGGACATTTCAGCCCAAAAATTTGCATCTTGTAGGGCTGTAATAGGTTTTTTAAAACTTGGATCAGGAAGTCGAATGACGTATCATTTTCGAAGTAATTTTGGACGTAGACTCAATTAGTTAGGGGCTTCAACCCAATCCAGTACACCGTGGGGCTCTGTGGAGTTGAAAAAAGGCCCTCACGAGGGGGTTTTAAGGTCTTTTTGCCATAGAGTTGAGTGGGGTGTCGTTTCCGAAGTATGCTTGCATGTAGAGTCTGTATATCGGACCTTTCAGACCTTACTGCGGGCGTGTAGGGCTTCTAAGGGGCTACGTTGCTACACGGAGAAAAAAAATGGCGGTATTTTAGACGAAAATGTTCGGTAATCGGTGGTCAACCGAACAATTTTTCGAAAAATGGAGAGGTAAAAACGCAAAAAATGTAAGGTAAAGTGTTGAATTTGCGCGGTTGACCACCGATTACCGAACATTTTCATTCATCTTTCTACCGAACACCAAAACTGTTTTACCGCTCAAAAATCGGAGATGTTACCGAACATTTTTACTTAAATTGTTCGGTAATCCCTCTGTCCCGCAATGTTTACCGCTCATTTCGTCCCGCCAACTTACCGAACATACCAAAATGTAAGGTGAATTTTAACCTTCCAACCTCAAACCTTTTCGATTATGAGCGGTAAATTATAACCTCTCAAAGTTAAAGTGCGCGGTGAATTTTCACCTTCCATAATTAATGTGAGGTTGTAAAATTACCTCCCCTACTTCAAATGTGCAGTAAGAATCACCTCCCACAACTCGGATGTGCGGTTAATATTCACCTCTCATTTTAAATTTCGAGAAACATTGTGCGGTAAAAAATTACCTTCCACACGCAATTGCGCGGCCAGTATTCACCTCCCTAATTTCAAATATCGTTCGGTTAACGTTACCTTCCACACCTAAAATGCGCGGTAACTAATCACCGAACAAATGGCAAGAAGTACCTCTCAACGTAGTTTGAGAGGTAATCGTACCCAAAAAGTGAGGTAATCCCTTGTTGGTTTGGGCGGTAAATGAACATCAATGAGTTAACTTTCATTGATGTACACTTACCGCCCACACCAACAAGGGATTACCTCACTTTTTGGGTACGATTACCTCTCAAATTACGTTGAGAGGCACCTCTTCCCATTTGTGAAGTAATCAAACCACGAGTCGAACGGATAGGATACCTAAGGAAGAAAAATTATTCGGTTATGAATACAAACCATGTTTATTAGAACGCAGAACGATACACAACATAATATAACGTATAAAATTATAATTAACTGTAAATTAAAGGATAAAGGATACAGTAAATTAAAACTTAGGCATGATCCAACATTATTAAATCATTTAAAGTACAAATAATTTAAATTTTAAGTAGGTGCACGACACCCCACTAGATTTGTCAAGAACTAAAATTATTTATCAAGTACCTATCATTATTTTATCAAGTAGGTACAATGCTATTAACCATGGGTTCGATTTTACATTAAAAAATGGGGAAAGTCGATAAGTTATCAATGATATGATAACTTATCATATTCAATGCCGAACCGGGGACATTCTATTTCTCAACTGTTAAGGATATAATATAATATATTATTATCAAATCATTGATATTATCAAATAAACACGTGTACGTCTATTGACATGATCCAACGTATTCGTACACGCCTACCAACTAGATTAAACCAGAGCAGAATCTGTTCTTGTTCAATCTAGTAGGGAGATATAAATATATCTGATATAAATACAATTATTTTATGAAGTAGGTAGGTACAATGCCCTAGCCATGGGGTCGATTTTACTTTCTCAAGTAACGTTCTTAAGTCAGAAAGTAAATTGCTAGGGTTTTGTGGGACCCCAAAAAGAGGATTGTACGTACAAAAAGACTTAGAAAACGACACCCCACTCGACATCATACCCAAAAACATGAACCCCCCGTAGCCCTTTTTTAGCCCAATAGAGCTCCACAGGTTTGGGCAATCGGCCTCTTGCGAGCACAACTAGATAGTAAATTTAATAAGTAAAATATATTTTTTCAATATTTCAGATTTAAAAAAAAAAAAAAATCATCCAACTGCCCAAAACGGCCCCGACGGCGTACGGCGGACGGACATTTCGGTTTTTGAATCTAGACCTCTTGAAACGGATAGGTAATGTCAAATTTTGAGGCCGATCGGAGTCGTCGACCTCCGTCGCTTAAACATAGGTGTATTCTTCCAAGAATCATAAACCGAAACTGACTAGAGATTGCCAAATTCGTTTTGGAAAAAACGCTGCAAATTGTCCACAAGGGTTTATTAAATAAACTAAATAAACGTTATACTAAAAAAATACTACCAAAACGACACAATAGCCGAAAGTCTTCAAGAACCCTCCCGTAGCCCTTTATAAGCCCCACGGGATAATATAATAAACCATCCCGGGAATAATATACCCCTATGGAATCGCGACGGGGGTCGACGACTCCGATCGGCCACAAAATTTGACATTATCCGTTTCAAGAGGTCTACATTCTGAATCCGATATGTCCGTCCGCCGCCCGAGCCGTTTTGGGCAGTAGGAATTTTTTTTTAATCTGAAATTCTGACAAACAACTTGACTTACCATCTAGTTGTGCCCGCAAGGTTTTCAGTCCGATCGCCCAAACCCGTGGGGCGCAAAGGGGTTAAAATGGGGCTACGGGAGGTTTTTTTTTTTAAGGCTCTTGGCTATGGGGTCGAGTCCAGGTGTCGTTTTCGAAATATTTTTAGACGTAAAATCTATTTTTGGGGGTCCCGGAACGATCCCATTTTAATTTTAATTATTTTCTCATTGATATAGAATTAAATTTTACCTAACCTAGATAAATCAAAGAACATTGAACATTTGTGTAAAATTTGCAGTGTTTTTAGACATTTCCACTGCACAAAACGGCCAAGATTAAAAAACCAAAAATTTTGGTTTAATGTCGTAGGTACATGCTACAAAAACAGGGAGAAGCCATTAAATTGGGGAGGACAAAAAGTACTTGTACTTATGTTCATAATGAGAGAACAGGAAACAGATTGAAAATGATGGCTCATGACCGTTATTTGGATACATAGGACTTCACGACAAGATAAATGAATTTCGTAAACTTCTTTTGGCTCTGCTGAACAGTTGATATAATATTATTTTGCATATTATGATGGTTTACCTTTGAGGTACAGATACGCGGTGCAAAGGTATAGGCACGTGCGACGGTTTTCTTCGATACAGCCCGGCCAACTTGGCGGTCCTGGACGGTGGCTTTTTTGCATATCAGGCCGAAGACGTAAGGCAGCAAACATAAGAGAGCTCTTCGTTTCAGATGAACATCTGCAAGTGGAAATGGAATGCTGTTAATAATTGCCGACAATTCTGTTTTGTGATTTCTGGACTTGACACACTACCAATTAAAAAACACTTTTTGAGGGACTATACCTAACTGAAGTGTGCTCTGAAGCTTACCCGATGTAGCGGTTCTTCTGATAGAAGGGTATTCCACCTTGATGATCGGACGAATTCCACAATTCTGGGACCTTATTCGTCGAGCTTGGAACTCAGGAGAGGCTCCTCCACCCCAAACCATCCGAAAAGGGTCTGCGTGAATCTGATTTAAGAAGGCATAAAAACATGAGATCAGCTTAGGGGAAAACATCAAAAATTTCATGCAATACACCAATGACGCATGGAATAATGCTTACACGGAGGTAGGTACTTTAGATGAGAACGATAGAGGGACGACACTGCAGCGACATTTTGTCAACACCCACCGATGAAATGAGTCAATCGACGCGTAGTCCGAGGCATTTTCCCAATTTTGAAAATGTATCGAGTAACTGTAATCACAATTGATTTGCATTGATGTTAGGTATCGACGAATAAGCATGCAAAATGTTCATACATGTACCTTTTCAGTAGTGTCCAGTAACTGAATTTTCTTGAATGCTTTAAACTGCTTTCAGTCTTTTACGAGAGAAACAGGAATTCCATTGTCTACGATCGAATTGGGCCTTGGGTCGAACATGCGAGAACACGAAAAAACAAAATTACAAGCACTCCATTATGTTAGCATCATACATACCTCACAAGCTGAAAATCTACGAAACTGACAAAAGATAATTACCTTTTTTGGATGTTCCAAACAGTAAATTCACTAGACCGATTTATAACCGTCACCAACGACAAACACATCAATACTAATGGCCGCCACTCGGCCGAAAACCCCAGCAAAGCCCCAACGCAAGCGCTTCCAAGCGCCTATCTCAGGTACTACTGTACGGTAGACATTTACCGCACTTACTTTTGTGTACGGTGGAAATTTACTGCCCACGTCTTATGTTCGGTAATTATAAACCTTTCTGTGAAGGGGGTAAAGTTGGGCGGGAAAACGTTGGTGATGTGAGGTAGAAATTAACCATACGGCCTTTGGTAGGCAGTAGACATTAAATGTAAATTTTACTGCCCACGTGTTATGTTCGGTAATTATCAACGTTTCTATGAAGAAGGTAAAGTTGGGCGGTAAAACGTTGGTGATGTGCGGTAGAAATTAATCTTACCGCCTTTCGTAGGCGGTAGAAAGTTACCGACAAGGTGTTATGTTAGGTGAAAATCTGACCCAACATATTCGATAGCTTCATAGACCGGTAAAGTATCACCTCTCCTCAAAGGAAGGGAGCTTGGGCGGTAAACTGTTGACGATGTGAGGTTGAAATCTACCTTACAGCCTTTGGCAGGCGGTAGACATTTAATGTAAATTTGACTGCCCACGTGTTATGTTCGGTAATTATTAACCTCTCTATGTAGATGGAGAAGTTGGGCGGTACACGTTTACTTCACTTTTTCGCATGTGAGGTATGTTTGTACCGAACTGGCTTCCTTGTGCGGTTGGTAATCGAGTTGTTCGGTGAATGTAGCTCTCGGTTTGTTCGGTTAGTTCTGGCAAGGTAAGATTTCTTGAATTGTTCGGTAGCAGAGAAGAAATGTTCGGTAAGATCATCGAGTTGTAAGGTAACCAAGGGTAATTGGGCGGTAAAAATGAAATTGTTCGGTAGATTTTCACCGCTCACGCGGTTTTTTATACTATAAAATGGCCGCCAAAGCGGTTTACCGAACAAAAACCGCACTTTTTTTTCTCCGTGTATCAATAGTTTTTGAAGGGTGTCTGGAGGTTGAATGAAGAGTAATTCTGGGCATAGAATCCATTTACCCGCTTATCTGCCCACAACACTGCGGAGGTATACTTTTTGAATTTCTAATTTGTTTGAAAATGATTTTGCATTGACCAACTTCCAGAACCAGACAGTGACGACGATTTTTTCTGGAGTCGCGATTTTTAATGGAGTATACTCCATTATTTCCCTTTCTGACTTACCACTGTGGGTATCATTCTTTTCGATCCTTGAAAAATGTGCCCGAGTCCTCCACTCGAGTCCTCAACCGGAATTTCTTTGTACCCTGTCCAATCATTATGTGACCAAAAGTACCTAGTGAATCCGAGAAAAAATACCAGAAGAGTAACTGTTTTTCTCGACGTAACTATAAGTTTTTGTGGGTGTTGAATCCGAAAATTTGGTTATCTACTGGATTCGGATATGGCTTCACCATGAAAATGGCTTAAACCATAAAATGACGGCACTTTGTTTGGTTTTTCGCCTATAACTCGGAAACCATGCCTCCTGGCGACATGACCCCTCCATACGAAATTAAAGCTGATTAAATTTCCTAATAAATGAGACCAAGAACGCCCCGCTAGTCTCTTCCGTTTGGCCGCTAGAGTGCGCTGAAGTTTGATCATTTTTTCTAATTAAGCCAAAATCTTCGTATACCTTCCGAAGCCTATTATACACCACAATCGGTCCCCCTAACCCCCCTGGACCTATCTGCACTTATTATGCATTTGTTACGACAAGTTACTCTTACTTCCCTGAACCCTCCCTCCTTAAAACCCTCTCTTGAGAATGCTGTTCAAGACTTGTAATCTGAACTGATTAATTTTGAAATCAAGTCCATGTTTAGGACACCCCCCCCCCCCCCACTCCAGTAGGTCGCACTTCTCCCTGCAACTATTATTAAATTATGTTCTACGTTGTCAGTGATTTGCTTGCCCGCTCAATCGGCTCCAGGCGTTGACCCACTCATAAACTGTGAATAGGCGGAAGAAGATGCTGACTACATTGTAAGAACGGCCTACAGCCTCTCGTCGAAATTCGACAGAGTCACATTCGTCGGTGAGGACGTAGACGTCGTCGGTGAGGACGTAGACCTCCTCGTCATTATGATCGGGCTTCACCGCCCCAAACGTGTACTTCCTCAAACCTGGGAGGAAGAACATTGAATCAAGTTTATACCACCCACCAAGTGCTGCTGTACCTCCACTCGTAGCCGAACCCATTATTTTTCTCCATGCTGTGTGAATGGAATACGACATCTGCCCTGTACTATCACGGGAAAAATAAATTCCTCAAACCCCTCGTCATCAACCCTGATCTTGGTGTCAAACTGACAGCCTTCAAGGATCCTGAAGCCTCTCCTTAGACCATAGAGAAAGCAGGAGAGCAATTTCTCATCGCTATGTTCGGGGGGAAGAGAAATGAGGAGCATCATTAAACATCGAACGTTTCCACCACTATAAAATATAGCACAAATATAGTCTTCAAAACAAGGTTCAACAATGCCACCTTGCCTTCCACTCAGTCTGCAGCGCAGCAGCACAGCCTCAGAGTGTTTCAGCAAATTCAGAAAAAAAAAAAAAAAAATTGCTCGAGTCCGAGCCTCAATAATATCAATTCCTAGTAATAATAAAAATAATAAAAAACATTACTGTTGAAATCACATGAGCATTCCTGACCTTTCCTGATTAAACTCAACGCTTTTGAATTGTCCACTTCTTGTCCGTATTCATGAGTCAAGTTTTGTGCTCAGTCGAGCTCTTAGCCGCGATAGACAGAAAGAGGTTCTGAAAGAATGGAAGAGATTCATTGCGATCCGAATTCAACCGCTTCGGTGAGACGATCGACGTTCTTTTCCCTGAGGGATTGTCTTTTGTGGGCACCCGAGCGACAACCGACAACCTTGATACGGGTTCGAGAAAGGTAACGAGGATTCCGATCTCGCGACTTCTTTTTATATTCCGAGCAGGTCCCAAAAATAAAACGATTCGATGGAAGGGAAAAAAAACGGGAGGGAAAAGAGAGAAAAAGGTGGCGAACGTAGTCTAGTGAAATAGCGATGGCTAACTGAAAACTGCTGGAATTTTGAATACATTATGTGTTGTCATTATAATGGCCATTTGAACGTTTGCCCCGTGCCTGTTTTCGAAGTAATTTGGCTCACAAATGACAATTTCAGGCCATTCAAGATTTTCAACCCCCACCCCAAAAAATTGCTGATGAGTCAGAAAATTGTTTTGGAAAGGGGTCGAGAAAAGAAGATCGGAGAGACAAATAGGTTGCTATTTTCGAATTGAAAGGGCTCCCTGACCTGTCCGACCGCTCTAGAATCATGTAAGTGAAAGAATATCGAACGGTTAATCTAATTGACAGCATCAACACAATCAACCAGGATTGTAGATGTAGTAGTCCCGCAGTAACTAATAACTGTTATTATCACTACCCGTTCTACCCGTTGCTTAATCGACATATAGACTAGCGTTCCCAGTACATCTTTTCGTTTCTTGCGAGTCACTTTTGCCGATCAAAGCCTCGGTTTCCAAAGGCTTTCGTCATTTCACAGCACGTACCCAACCGAATTTCGCGATAATCCTACACTTGATGCTTTCAATTTTTATGGAAATGACACATCTAGTATGCACCTCTGGAAAGTAGGACGCAGATTGTCCCCATGTCGTCGCTGATATTGGCAAGAATCGGTTCCAAATTAAACCCTCGCCCTGAAGAAGGCTTGGTCCTCGAAGTCTTCATCAATCCTGCCCATGTCCAACATCACTTTCTCTCCCTCCATCCCTGACCAGCCCAGCCCCCCTTTTTGCGCGCTTTTGATTTCAATTTGAATTGCACCGGTAATATGTTAGG
Source organism: Pilophorus perplexus (assembly GCA_955831195.1). Taxonomy (NCBI): domain Eukaryota; kingdom Metazoa; phylum Arthropoda; class Insecta; order Hemiptera; family Miridae; genus Pilophorus; species Pilophorus perplexus. The sequence continues at coordinate 20,869,320 of OY037008.1, forward strand.
TGACTATGGCGTTGCAATAATATCTCTTTCCAATTTTCATCGTTAGCTCAAAGTTCGTCAATTCAGAAAACCCGAAATTTTAGTTTATTATTCTTGAAATAATCACCCTATGTATTCGTAACGGGGTTCAAGAAATTTTGATCATTCTTTTCATGACGGTTAGATTTCGAAAACCAAATGTCCACCGTCGTTCAGGGCGGTAGGCATTTTTTGGTATTTCTGGCCATGGGGTGGATTTGGGGGTCGTTTTTTGGACGTATTATCAATTTTTTGGGTCCCAAGACCGATAATGCTCAGGAATAGAGGGTTTTAATTTCTCAAATAATTTTTTATTGACATCAAATTCACTTTTGCACAATTTATACCAAAGAATAATAAGCCCTTGAGTAAAATTCAGTTGCAACGTTTTTGTTTAGGTCGTTAGTGAGCAAATCGCGTTTCGAGTTGGTCGTTTTCAAAGCGAAGACTATATTCTCCTACAGCTTGTTTCCCGAATGAAGATCGTCTCGAACAAGGCGAAACAGGATACTCGAAAGAGTTGAGAGCACTAGAGAAACTCCTGAAGGAAACTAATGCAAAATAAAAGGAAGCTTAATCCCAACTCAGTAGACCCTTGCTGGCTGAGGGGACTGCACGACATCGAAGTCTGTTACCATATTTTACCGGTCAGGACTTGGGCTTAAAGTCGGGAACCTTCCACTTCAAACAATGGAAGACAACATCTCTGGCCCTCACTAACTCTCCCGGCTAAAGCTCCCGGGCCTCGGCATCTCCTTTCTCCACGCTTCTCCGTGTACACGAACTGTACTCCTTCATGATCCTTAACAAGATATCTGTCCCATATTGCATGCCACGTACACAAATCTAAGCATTCATTTTCTCGATATTGGTCCGTCGATACTGATCCAGGCAGCCGAAGGTCGTAGCGAACCGATTGTTAGCAATAATTGTGTAGACCGTACGCTATAAAAATCTTCGTCGGGGCAAGGTCGTGTTTGTCCTATTCATATTAATGTCCTATTTATAAATATGACCAGGGTATACCCTGATACAATTACGCTGGTCAACAGACGCCTATTGATCCCGGAAACTCGAAATCGACTTTCAGGATCCCAACCTCCTTGAAATTTAGTTTTCAACAACAGATTTAATCAATTCATCATGAAACTCATAAGGAGACGTCTTGACGCCGATTGAAATTTTTCACCCTAATATCGAAGACATGGAAAACTTGATCGAATGTGTAGCTGTTCACGAAAGACAAATAATCGATCAATTATTGAAGGGGCGCACTAGTTATCGTACTTGTAATCTTTGATGGCCTCATAAGTACACGCTGACCACATGCTTAAAGCGAAGAATGATCAAGCCGACTTGACGCTTCCCACACTACTAACCTTCAACTCTGAACGACCTCTTTTCATCAGAATTTAAAACAGGGTTTAAAATCGGTGTTTGGGTTGTCTGTGAGTTCGCTTGAGTTGCCCTAAATCTCAATAACCCTAGGTTAAATTGAGCCTGAATGACCAAAAATACATCCATTCCTGGCTATGAATCCTGCATTATCCCAAACTGCTGGATTAGTTCAGTCTGACTTTGCGTCATTTCGACGAATTTTTATTTATCCATTGGGATACCTACCATGACAGGAACACGAGCCATTGCTTGATGCATACCAATCTACAAACACTTAACTGCTAAGGGCCAGTTTCACCAGAATTTATTGTTAAAACGGTGTCCCTAATTGTGACCGTTGGTTAATATATACCGAGCCTCAATTATCAGAAATAGTCTCATTCCTGGCTCAATCTACTGCTTTATCCCAAACTGCGGTTTGAGTTCGCATCATTTCCACGAACTATATGAAATCAAATTAAAAACTTCTTTATTGCTAGGATTTTTCATCCATACAACGCATTAGGATCCCTTAACATCGTAATAATATTATGATATTGATGATCTCGTATCGCACATACCTACTTAAATTACATAAAACTAAATAAATATCTTCCCTAGTTTTAGTGACAATACCTTTAGTTCAGTCCAACATGTTGACCTCCTCTAGCAATTTCAATTCAAATTTTCTTATATTTAGATAAGATTTTATAAACGAGGTGACCATTTTGGTCTCTTCAACACTCATTTAACATAATGTATTCATGAATTATATGTCCATTTAATTTGGCTACCGACTGACTGTCCGACTGGAATGTTCAAGCCTCACTCATTACACGCTACAAACCTTAACTACTAAGGGCCAGTTTCGGCAGAATTTAAAACCAAGGTTTAGCACTAAAACATTGTTTGAACTTGTGTATAAATCGCTCTTTAGCGTTAATTCTTAATCTCAACCCTTGGTTAAACCGAGCCTCAATTTTCGGAAATACTCTCATTCCTGGATCCTGCTTTATCCCAAACTGCTGGATTAGTTCAGCCTTACTGCGAATCATTTCCACGTATCTTTATAAATCTATTTAATTTGGCTATTGACTGCTGCTCGGAGGACAGTCCCATACGCCTCATGCGCAGGAAATGACAATAATTCAGGGAAGTTATTCAACTCAATTGAAAATTTAGAGAAGAGGACCCGGGTTTTAATCTCGGGGAGCGCTGTTGTTCCGTCGGCGATGGGCTGAGGGTTTATTGTTTAACAGGAGCCAATTGTAGCCCACGAAGGTCCCACGGTACCCGGTTTGGCCCCCTAACAAATCTTTTGTCGCCTGCCAAGACTTTCCCAAAGTGCAATTTATGGAAGATTGCTAATTCAACTGTGCATTCGATCTTTAACAATAACTTTAGTTACTGGACGAGATACAAATTCCATCTGTGATTGCAGAAGAAATCCTTGGCGGATTTTACATAGTTTTAACTCGGTTATTGTAACCGTCCGCAGCTCCATTGTTCGACTACCTCATCCCCCTTGCGTACAGTTTTGAAGAATCTAGTTCTTTTCTTCTATTGTGTGAAGCTTCCTCTATGGGAACCGATCTGGGTGAACCGTCTTCCCGATGTAGGTTTCAATCTTTTTCAAGATAGTTTGACAAAAAGCAGAGGAGCCTTCATTGCAACAAGGTTTGACGTGAACATCTTTCCCGCTTCTGGCAACCGACTTCCGTCGGACGGCTTGTTTTTTTCTTCTTCTGAAATTGTCTGACTGAGTACCTATTCAAATCGTGTCTATCTGTTTTTGTATTTGTTGTTGGAAGTCATATCCGTCCCTTAAAAGGACTCCCCAACTAGCCCACGATAATATTCCGATCAAGATCCGTACGAGTCAGGACGGTTGCCAAACTTGAATCGATCCAACAAGCCTGCGGGAAAGCGTCAGAGGGAGTGTTGTGGTTGGTGGAGGAGGAGGAAGAGGATGAGGAGTAGGAGGGGGAGGATTCTCGATTAGAAGTACACCCCCAACCCTTTCCAACACCCCCTGAAAAACCTCCCTCATCCGTACTCAACCCGGGCTTATAATGATGACGGGGTTCACATCTAATTCACAGTTAATTGTTTCAAAAGTGAAAAATTCTTAACTGTTCTCAGTATTAGTCCAGTCAATCCATAGCGAAAATGATAGCAACGTGGAAAAAATGTAGGGTTGGATTAGTTGGTCTTAATTCTATGTAATTTGGGGATGCTGAATCCAAATCTGAAGGGATCCAACGAATTTCTATCGTGTGTTTTGAGATAGTCGCAAAAAAACTAAAAAGTTGATTGTAGATCCAATAGATGAGCGATTTGAAAGAAGGCGATTTTTGCACGTTTCCAGAAGTAAAATTTACTAATGTCAGTTCTGGAATGTAGAAATCGCCTATAACGAACTTCAAGGGACTTCTTTCGTTATCGACTATAACGAACGGTGTTCATTATAACCAATTTGTCCGGATAATATCATTATATTATAATGAACGCTGTTCATTATAATCGATATTTCATGTACATATAAATAGGGAAAAATAGGGGTAAAACAAAACACTATAATATGTAATACCGTGATTTATCGTGAACGCACAAAATGTCATAAGTCAGAAACGAGTAGGTACAACCACACATACATATGTATCATTCTGATGCAGCTGGTTCGAGTAAGTCAGTCATCTTCGACTGTTTTTGCTGCTGACTGGAAATCATGTCAGCAGCAATTTCTCGCGCGAATTTCTCCTCCACAGTGAATGACTGACGTGACATTGTGATGGACTGAGTGAAAGACTGATTTGAACTAGGCGAGCCTGTTATAGTTATCAACGACGAACAAAACAAATGAGCAAAAAATACAGAAATCATACAGAGAACATAAGTTCACAGCAGAAACAACCACCTGCATGGGCCTGAACAGTTCGTAATAACCGATAGCGGGGCTCCGCCGTCCCAAGAAATATGTTAGTAATAGCCGGTTTGTTCGTTATAGTCGATCGTTCGTAATAGTCGATATCAACGTTAAATTCCCATAACACTCCACGGGACCGGAGATTTTGTTCGTTATAACCAATAGTTCATTATAACCGGTGTCGTTATAGGCGATTTCTACTACTACTACTACTACTACTACTACTACTAGTACTAGTTTTTTATTGTAAATGATAGAGATACCTTCAAAAAGTGTTAGACTTGCATAATACTGTATAAAAACGCAACAAATTTTACTGTATTTACGGTATGTGTTTTAGTGATATCTGCACACACATTGAATGACATCACACACCTGGAGCAATACTAATTAAATTTGGTTCGATAAACAATAGGAGACCATCCAACTCTGCCAGAAGTTCATCCAACTCCGCCAATGGTTGGAATGGGTCCAACTCCGCCAGTGAATGGAGCTTCACACATGTTTGTGCCATAGAATTCCTGGATTCCTGGATTTCTAAATCACTATATCTCGGGGTTTTTCGTTTTCTGGAGCTCTTTTTCCGGATCTCTGCTTCTTTCCTGGATTTCTGGGCTTCCAGAGTTCTAGATCTCTGGATCTGTGGATATCTGGGTTTCTGGCTCCAGATCTCTGGTTCTGTGGATTTGTAGATCTCAGGGTTAGCGAATTTTCTGATCTCCAGCTGGAGATCTGAAAATTCCTGCTTTTCTGGATTCTGGGATTTTTGAGCTGGCAGAGATGGAATGTTTTCACTAGGTGAATGGGTTGCAATTAGCTGGACTTTGGCGGAGTTGGATTGCCCCAAACAATAATTTTTCTGACCAACCAATTATTCCAATTTGTTTTCGCTTCATTGTCTTCGAGGTTCTAGTTCTTTCCAAGCTTGCTATATTTCGGCCTCAGACGGTTTGAAGCGTCTTTCTTAAATAAAATCTGTATGTGTTCATGCACATTAACCACTTTTCTATACGTATGTGCTGCTTTTTTTACTCCAACCAGACGTTGGCCATTACTTTTTGATTACTTTTTTTATGATACTGTTATAATCCGTGTGAGTTCCCCACGCGAGCTTTGGATGTCGAATGTTCGGCAATGGCGCCCATATTAAATATTGTTAGGTTTCTTGCAACGTAAATTGGGTTGTCTTCGTTGGCCTTTTACTTTCCAAGTAGGTACGGTTTCTTTGAGGCGGGAGGATCCTAAAAAACATATCACCGCACCTCCCTTTTGGCTTACAATTTTGCGATAAAATACTAGTTGTCTTTTCTGTTGTCAATATTTTGATGTTTCTGAAATTTCGTCGGCTTTTCGGCTTCCACAGTTTCTGAGGAACTTTGATACCCCATCCCATTTTCTCTATTCAGTGGTAAAAGTCGCGGAATAAGGATAAACTCCCGTCGGATCCGGAAACCTGAAGGCAAGTGCTATGCATCAAGAAGCCGCGGAGGGACCAGTAGAAAGTTTTCTGGAGCTTTTGTAGATGAAGGAGAGGCAGGAAGGCAATCAGCTTTGTGGGTTTGTCAAAGGGGTTTCCGTTTGAAAATCTGCGGGTGGCGGAGTTTTTCCTTCGAAGAAAAAACTTCCCTTTCTTTGTTCGAGAAGTTTCTTTCTATTTAGACGTTCCTTCGTATTGCCGACGTTTTTCGAGAATTTTCCGAGAGAATCCTGTAGGTAGCGAGCTTTTGACCTCAGACAAATTTTTCATGAAAGATTTTCGTCCTCAATCAGCTGCAGATAAAATGATGAATATGTTTATTATCTCGACAGGAAAACATCGTTTCGGTACAGGGCACATTCCTCGCGCAGAATTGGTTCTGTAAAAACCTCTTGTTGAATAACTCCTCAAGTTACTCCTTCGAATTCATGGACGATGAACAACTTACATGTGAGTGCTAAAAAAGTGTCGCAAGTTCCTCAACCAATCATTCCGAATTGAGCCGATTACTGAATTTACGTATTCACGAATGTAAACTTTTTCTTCACTTCGTGGCACTAGTTGTTTACTCTATGAGCATTTTAATCGTTCTTTTCGCCTTGACTAACGCCCTGATAACGCTTAATCTGATTATAAAATCTGTAAAAATAGTTCTTCATGGCCTTTTACGTAACGAGTTGCGTGATGTTCGATTTAAAATGTCCCACGACATCCTTCGAGACCGATACGTGGACCAATACGACAGACGGCAAGACCGACTAATAAGTGAAATCATTCTTCTCATCCGAATATGCATGGTGATTGTGTTGTAAAGTTCCTGCTATTACCGATACATATTTTTGTGTGGGTAAATTTAGGCGTGAAGAAGGTGAAAAAATACTGTGAGCACCGAACACTGTCGTTCATTTGTGGCATCTTCAGCAGAGGTAGTGGATAATAGGAGAGGACGGGAAAGTAAATAAAACACCTGCAAAAAAATTCAACTCGAAGGTTTATTTATTATCATTTTCTTTAAATCGTGCAAAAATGTTCCATCGAATTGTCATTAAAAACATTGAATATTTAATAATTTTAATAAAAATCGTATTTTTTAAACTAATATAAATAAAAATGTGTGGACAACATCTTAAAAACGCTGCAAATTTTACACAAGGGTTTATTATTCTTTGATATACGTTACTTGTGCAGAAATTTAATTCTGTCAATGAAAAAAAAAAAAAAAAAATTTATCTCTAGTAACAAAGGATAATGAAGTGGCCTCAGAGGTGCAGCGAAGAATACAGGCAGCCAACCGGTGTTACTTCGGACTGGTCCCACAGCTCAAAAGCAGGGTGATTTCCCGAACAACAAAGTTGCGCCTGTACAAGACCTTAATCAGGCCCGTCCTTACCTATGGCTCGGAGACATGGACGCTGACCAAGGCATTGGAGGAGGACTTACGTCGCTTTGAAAGAAAAGTGCTGAGGAGAATCCTGGGCGCAACCTACGATCCAGAGGAACTCGCCTGGAGACGCCGAACAAACCACGAAGTAATGGACTTGTATAAGGACTGGGACGTAATCCGTTTTATAAAGGTGGGAAGGCTCCGGTGGGCTGGCCATGTTGCCAGGATGACCCCAGAGGAGCCACCTCGAAAGATCCTGGACGAAAAAATCTATGCCAGAAGAAGGCTCGGACGGCCCAAACTTCGCTGGCTGGATGGTGTGACCTCAGATGCCCGCTCCATCATTGGGACAAGGAACTGGAGAGCGGCAGCACAAAACAGAGAGGACTGGCGGACGTCATTACAGGAGGCCCTGACCCCTCGGCGGGTTGTAGCGCCATAGTAGTAGTAGTAGCAATGAAAAAATTTAAAAAAAAATTTTTTTTGAATTTTTATCTCAAAAAAAATTTTTTTTTTGGATTTTTTTTGTTCAAAAATGTGTTTTTTCAAAAATTCTGTATTTTTTACTCGAAAAATATTTAACATCCTGGGATCCTTCAAAAATCCCATTTTTAGCCCCACGAATGCCCTAAACATCGCCCCAGTGAAATCGGATCGTTCCGGGACCCCGAAAAATGGATTCTACGTCCAAAAATACTTCGAAAACGACACCTAACTCGATCCCATAGCTAAAAGCCTTTAAAAAAACCCCTCCCGTAGCCCCATTATAGCCCCATAGCGCCCCACGGGTTTGGGCGATTGGACTGAAAACCTTGCGGGCACAACTAGATGGTAAACCAAGTATTTTGTCGAAATTTCAGATTTAAAAAAAAATTCCTACTGCCCAAAACGGCCTGGACGGCGGACGGCGGACGGCGTACGGCGGACGGACATTTCGGATTTAGAATGTAGACCTCTTGAAACGGATAATGTCAAATTTTGAGCCCGATCGGAGTCGTCGACCCCCGTCGCGAAAACATAGGTGTATTATTCCAAGAATAATAAACCAAAAATAATGAAAAAAAATTATTTATACTTTTTTAATGTGAGGACAGGTAAGAGACCCTCAAAAATAAGTCGAGGGCTTCTTGCGAAAAGAACCCATTTCCACTTCCATTGCCATTTCGCAAAAACTGGACTTGTGTACTTTTCGCAAGCAATCCTCGAAATACATCCAAAATGAACTGACACTTCATCCGAACTAGGCTAAAATCCTTCAAAAGGCCCACTTCCCCATAGATAAAAAACCTTTTTAACCTTCTTTTACAGTAGGCGTTTTGATTCAGTTCACGATCTGTATATTTTTATCGAAGCATTTTCTTTAGGAAATCGTGAAGTTATGCAGTACATATTGTAGTGAAGTTTGTGGTGAAAGTCAATTTTGTCGTTTTCTAATTAGAAATCTTTTGTTACAGGTATGGAATGAACTGCAGACAACTCAAACTTCGGTAACCAGAACCCTTTTGACCGGTAGAGCAATACATAATATTATTACCTATCTTTGGGCGTAAATTAACTGTCTCCTTATAGAAAAACTACTCACAGAGTTCCAGATCGCTAATTTGGCGAGTCAAAAGTCGAAAATCCAAGGTTCTTACTTTTAATTGGTAGGACAGCTTATTAAATAAAATTTATATTACATGAGAACTTGTTAGGTAAGTCAAATTTTGACCTCCTTCGGGTCCTCCAAATATCCAATTTGCAGCCCTATGAATGCCCCATAGATCCCCGCCGTGAAATCGGATCGTCCTAGGGCACAAAAAAATGGAACCTTCGTCCAAAAATACTTGAAAAAAACGCCCCTTTCGACCCCATTGCCGAAACCTTCAAATATCCCTCCCGAAGCCCCATTTTAGCACCATAGTGCCCCACGGGTTTGGGCGATCGGGCTGAAAATCTTGCGGACACAATTAGTGGTTGAACCGAGGATTTTATCAAATTTTGTCAGATTTTTAAAAACATTCATACGGCCCAAAACGCTCGGACGACGGACGGTCATTTCGGTTTTTGAAGGGTTTCGGCTATGGGGTCAAGTGGGGTGTCACTTTCGAAGTATTTTTCTACGGAGCATCCATTCTTTGGAGGCTCTATGAAGCTACAAAAAGGGATTTTTGAAGGATCCTAGGTCACATAATATGGTGTCGTTTTCATAGTTATTTTGCGCGCATAATCCATTGTTCGAAGTCTCACATCTGTTCAAACGTTGTACAGAAATGTTTTTTTAATTTTTCCAAACTTTTTTATTATTATGCAGAATTAATTATTGCACAGTTAACCAATTTCGAAGAATAATAAGCCCTTGCGTAAAGTTTGCAGCGTTTTTATCCAATATTATGCATGTGTAACACTTTTTGAAGGTATTAAAAATACACTGCCAAGGAGATGGCACAGCAGCTTCCTCGTTACAATCAAAGTGACACCATCATAAAATGCGCTGAGCGTACCCCTGATTCAATCTTAATGAAACTGATAGGGGACCATCTAGAGCTATACCCACACAATTCCTGAAAATTTGATTGAAATCCGATCAAAATTGTGGAAGTTATGCCTGTTTCAAGAATTTCACGTTAGCGCATGCGCAGAGCGTACCGCTGATTCAATTTTTTACCCAAAGCCTGGGTAATCATCTACGGCACAACCCGCGTAATCCCTGAAAATTTCATCAAAATCGGATCAATATTGGCTGAAATCCCCACTCCTTCCCTTCTTTAGGGAAGGAGAGGGGGTTGAAGGAGGGGAAAACGGAAAAAATCCTTGAGGGCGCTCAACCTATCTCAGAACGTACATCATTTTTGAATTTCTCGAGATTTTCAAGAATATATATATATAAATTACGTTCGCGCATGCGCAGGGAGTACCACTGATTCAATCGTGATGAAACTGATAGGGAACCATCTAGGGCTATACCCACACAATTCCTGAAAATTTGATTGAAATCCGATCAAAATTGTAGGAGTTATGGCTGTGGCAAGGAAATTACGTTCACGCATACGCTGAGCGTACCGCTGATTCAATCGTGATGAAACTGACAGGGGACCATCTAGAGCTATACGCACACAATTCCTGAAAATTTGATTGAAATCCGATCAAAATTGAGAAAGTTATGCCTGTTTCAGGAATTTCACGTTAGCGCATGCGCAGAGCGTACCGCTGATTCAATTGTGATGAAATTCGTATGGGACCTCAAGGAGCCTGATCCGCATAATCCCTCAAAATTTGAGCTAAATTCATTCAAAATTGTGGAAATATAAAGTGGGTTATACAAAATTACTCGGAAAATAGGTACTTGACTTCCTTGGATCCTTAAAAAATTCCATAGCCGTATGAAAGCCCTATAGATCCTCACAGTGAAATCGGATCGTTCTGGGACCCCCTAAAATGGAATCTACGTCAAAAATTCTTCGAAAACGACACGTAGATTACGTGACGTAATGCGACCCTATAGCCGAAAACCGTCAAAAATTCCTCCCGTAGCCCCATTTTAGCCCCATAGTGCCCCACGGGTTTGGGCGATCGGGCCGAAAACCTTCCGGGCACATTTATAATATAAAGTACCATATTGGTAAATCGAGTATTTAGCCAAATTATCAGATTAAAAAAATTGTCTACTGCCAAAGTTTCCTTGTGGAGATCTATGAGGGTTTCAAAGGGCTACAAATGGGACTTTTGAAGGATCCCCAGGAGGTCAAATAAGGTGACGTTTTCCGAATAATTTTGGACCGAAAATCAATTTTTTTTTAGGCTCACATCTGGCCAAACATAGTAGGTAGGTACAGAAAATGTGCAATAAGAATTATTCTTATTGCACAAAATTGATTTTTGCTTAATTTACCTTTATCAAAGAATAATAAAACCTTCTGTAAAATTGTGAAGCGGTTTTACTGACTACAATACATTGCGGCGTAAATGCCAACACTCCTTCAAACGTTTCCTCAACGGGTTACTTTCAGTTTATATCCATTTTGTTTTGTCAACATCCTCGGGTTCCGTCTATCAGCTCCGCTCCTTTTTGTCCAGCTCTGAGGAAAGTTCACGGTCAACAATAAAACGTGACGGGACGAGTGATTGATGAGAAGGAATCGTCTGATGAGTTCAACCCTGATGGAGACCGATTGACAAGAAGTGATGACAGGATGGCTAGGTGGTGATGGTGACGATGATGACAGTGGTGGTTGAGGGGGAGGGGAGAGGGGGTCTTGTAGCGGCCTCAGAGCCTCATTGACTAATACAAAACCCATGAGGTCCCAGTGGATTGGTCGTTTCCTCTTTAGCAATCCCATCGCACCCTCCTGCTCGTAGCATGCACCTCCTGAGTGTTGCACAACCAGGGCGCATCATGTAGTCTTTCAAAGTTTTAGAAAATTGCCCACTTTAACAAAAATATACTGCCAAGTGATCGAGACGTAGTTCCTCAAGTGTCCTGAAGATGTCGGAAAATGTGGGCGAAACGCTGCGTGCAAAAGAACTAATACAGGGGTGAATTCTACAGTTGAGAAGTTGGGTAGTTCGCACCGCAGGCCCTCCTCTAAATAACGCGCCTCTAAATTTGACATCCGTTTCTAGAGGTCTAGATTCCAAAACCGAAATGTCCGTCCGTCTTCCGAGCCGTTTTGGCAGTTCGAAAATATTTTCTTAATGACTCAGAATTAAATTTTGTTTTTTCAAAATTTTTCTTTATTCAAAATTTGATATAATTATTTAATAATTATGGACCCTCGTGTAAAATTTGCAGACTTTAAATAGGCGCTCTGTTCTGGGGACAAGCTTTTTCTTGAGGGATTCACATGTAGCGTGATGTTATGTATTTTTCATTGGAAAAGTATGTCTTGCTAAACCTTCAACAAATACCCCAGCATTGGCTGCAGACAAAGTGAAGTGAGCAAACTTTTTTATAACAAAAACTGCTTTGCTTGCTTTTGTCGTTTTTGTGCCTCTGTCAGAAACAAGACTTGACTTAGTCACTTTTTTTTTTTTTAATTCAGGCCACCATTTTTTGAAATTCAGTATATCTCGAGCTTGAGCAATTTCGGTTCATTTCAGGTAAGGTGGGGAAAGTGCGTGGTGTGGTTTCTAAAGATCAATTCTTCAGGTTACTTCAATTTGTATTTTTGCCCTGGATACATCTGAATCCCTTGTTTTTCGATGTACGATTGATTTTTCGAGGCTTTGTCAATTTTAAGCATTATGGCCGAAAAAGTAGTCCAAGTCCGTCTTACGCAGTTGCCCGATCGAAGGGGGCAAGAACAAAAAAGGAAATCTCTCAAAGATCCTTTAGCGATTTGAAAATTCAAAATTGAACAAAAAACTCAAATAGTTAGGTACCAACTTTTACAGATCGTCAAGTCAGTCAGTACCTGTGCTGCTAATATTTTAAAGACTTACCAAAGCATCAACTTTTACATGAAGTAATTAACCCTTAAGGGTTGTTTATTGACACCAGAAGGCAACCAATTCACTTGAAAACCAACAGGGGGTAAATGCGAGATATGACGTACCTACCCCAGAGAGGAAGTGCAAGGTATAATTCAGTTTCCCGAATTTTCACCATGCACATGCCCCTTCTTGAAAAACCGATGTGGTAAGTGCATGGCCCAACTCACTTATAGAAAGAGATAACACATCATTTTAATTATAGGAGTGAAGAGCAACTATTAACTTATAAACAAACTTTAAAACACCTCAAAATACTCAATGATTAGAAAGGATGGAACACAATAAATAAACGCTTGCATACGAGTCTGCAACACATTGGGACATTTTATGTCTTTAGTCCCCACCACCATCACCCCCCCATTTCCCTAGAAACGGCTTGGTTGTACGTGAAAATCATCAAAACACAACCGGGACAATTTTCGTCAACAGTTTTCGTGACGATTTTTGAGTTTATGTGCCAAAGCAAAGACATAAAATGTCAAAATGGAGCTCTGAACTTGGCAGCCAAGTGAAATGGCACAATGTGACTCCACAACCTACCAACTAGGTTACCATTTGCATTTTTACCATCTGGCGGTTAAGTCAAGCATATAGTTTCAAACGCAGCCACTGTGTGTCCACTAAGTGTAAAGTCTTTACACCCCACCCACGCACTTGCCCTGTTTTGGAACTTCCCCCACCTTACCTTACTTGAAATTCGCTGAGATTGTTTGAACTGTGAATCATGATTTCAGCCAGCTCACGATCTCAACAAAAGCCAGTAAAAGACACGTGCACGGATGTATGGACATGTCCAGTAATCGAGATACAGGCAGTGCTGCTTGCATGAACAGATTCATGTCCCAAGGAATGACCCACACCTGCTGAGTGATGATTGGCCAAATTCCAGTAGTTTCTTGAATGTCGTGAAATGTTCAACAGAATCATCTAGAATGAATCCTGTACGTTCACCCAATAAAACGAATGTTGGGGGTGTTTCTAATTGATTAATAGGTCTATCAATATTTGTGTTGTGTGTTAGGGGGAAGGCCTCCAGCGTTACATTTCTCCCACGATGTCTTTGGAGGAAAGTGAAGGGAGTACCTCAATACCCCTGCCCAGGGCATAACGCGAGATGTCGCGATCTACTACCCTGTGTGGCTGTATCGAGGCAGATGTGGGAGTCCCACAATCCCTAGGCTGGCACGAAGTGTCGTGTTGGCCTGGGGTGCGTGGGAGTCTGGAAAGGAATCTAGGTTAATCCAATACTGAAGATGATGAGTTAACATCAGCATTAGTTCGACCTTGATTCACAGTACCTACGAAAGTCAGAGGGCTGGCTTCCCCACACAAATTGCCACCAAGGGAGGTTGGGCCAACTGACCCTGTATTAAGTTTGTTGAAGCTCCTGGCTGCCCTAGTTGAAGTGTCAACCTGAATTCCCCTAAAGAAGTGTCGCCTAGGGAGGCCTGGTCCTCGGGTCCAATAAAAAAAAAATCACTGCGATTTGCCATTTTGTATTAATGGAAATAAGCGGTGGGATCGGGGAGCCCGAGCAATTAGCTGCTCCCTCGTTAGCAGGAGAAGCTGGATTCCCCTATCACGCCGCCGGAAGTGGCGCTTCCCGTGGCCCGTGCCTGAACAAAGTGGGGCGGGCGAACGAATTTAGAGTTTGACCCATGCAGCCACAAATCCCATGATACAATTTGAGGATCCCTTAGCAGCATGAAAATGCAAACTAAATCAGATGGAAATAGGGGAAATTATGGCTGCAAGATGAAAATGTCGGTGGTTGGGAGAGGTAATGAGGGTGTCCGAGGGTCGAGAGCTTTTCTTCTCTTTCAGCCTTCAAACAAACTTCTGATTCCTTCTGTTTGCTGATTGCCCTTCGAAACCTTCCCTCTGGCATCTCGTCCTAGCAATGATCCCATTTCCTGAGTACACAATGTGAGAGCTGTCCCGTCAATTTCCCACCAAGGGGGATCCCGGGTCGGTTTTCGATCAGCTCGAAATGCGAAATGGAATCTGAGAACTAAAACTTGAACTGAAAAATGACGCGGAAAGGTTTAGCGGGTTGTTATTGATGGTAAAGGGTTGGTGTGGGGAAACACCGAAATCTGAAAGTTTCTGAGAAGACTCTTAGTTGGGCCCCACAACAATTTCAGGAGAAGTAGAACAACTTTTCGTAGTTCGTTTTTAATATATTTTGGTAAAAATTCACATAAATCAACACTCATGTGGAATTTGGTAGTTAATTTGCAATAATTACGAAATGTCATTTGGGTGAGGGAATGAACGATGAAGGAGCTAATAAATTATTTATTGGCTCGTTCTTTCTGAAGACCCAAATGACTTTTTCGATTACTACTAAACCTATAGAGTAAGAGAAAAATGTTGCCGTCGTAAGAAGAAAGATTTGTAAATAAGAAATACTAAATACTTAAAAATTATAATTAAAAAATTTACAAATTATGTAAAATAATGTTTTTTGTTAAGCCACCTTAAATATACCAGTGTGCAGAAGAATTTTCGGAAATTTGGATTTTTGGTTGGATTTTAATAATTCAACCTTTTCAATCCCTGGATCTCACATACGGAACGAACATTACGAATGATCAATAAGACTGGGAAACCAAGAATAAAAGGAGAACATCAATTGAATGAAGTAATTTGAAGAATCAAGAAAATCAATTCAATAAGTAATTTTAATGATGCTTTCAACTGAAAAATTAATATATTTTCTTCATTTTTTAGAACTAGAAAAAATATGGCGCTAAAATGGTCAAGTAGGGCGACTAACGTAGTCTTCAACAAAAATTAATTATATTCGCTGCAACAATGCTATAATCGAATGATAATGATATAATTTTTTACTAGAGTTTATTATTCTTTGATATAAATTGAGCAAAAATTAATTCCGTATCAATTGAAAAAATTTGTTGAAAAAGTTAGGTATAAGAAAAAAACTTTATTACCTACCGTAGGGAACTCATCACAACATCTCGATGTCCTTCCCGCTCAAACAGGCCGTCCCGCTCACGCAGGTTCGACGCTCGCTTCGTTCTCCTGAGATCGGCTTAGCTACAGCCGACTCGGGTAGCTCCTCGAACCTGACGCCTCCAACTGACATAGCCCGTATTCTTTTCCGCTTGTGAATCAACGTCATGTTTGATCTCAACAATTTTCGCATAGTTTCACGATCCAGAAACCTCCCCCGACATCACGGGCGGGGTTTCCGAGGAGGAAACTACAAACACGCAAGAGACCGTTGTCCTGGAGTCCTTACCCGACAGCTCGAGATCGGAAGCGAGAATAGCGGCCTCCTGCAAGACCAGAGATGTCTACCTGGAGTCCGTACTTGACAGATCAAGATCGGAAGACATTTAGCCGGTAGGTATTCACGCGGCCGCAGGAAACACTATCCAACACGACTCCCCGTGCAGGATAGCTATACTTCCTCCTGTTCATTCCGGGAACCTGCCGGTCTTTGGGAAACCCGACTTCACGGGAATTCCTAAAGAACCCAGGTTCCACTGCACGGCAGCTGGAACATCCTCTTTGACTGCTGATCACAACAACTTGCGTCAGGCCTCTGAGGAATGTCCACCCCTACTCCCTCTGGCCTCCTCCACTAACACAGGCGGCGTAACCACCGACGCTGCGCCGCGCGCGCGCGCGCTGCGCGATGACGCTAAAAGGTGGCGGAAATTCGAAAAATTAAAAACGCATCTGACCGATCGGTTTGATGTTAATTCTTTAGCTGATATATATATATATATGAACAAAGAACAATATTGGTTTTGTCGCTTCGAGCTATCTGGAGGAGAGCAGGTGGGCGGAAAGTTGGAGTTGGCCATTTTCACCAGTACATTTTTCTCGCCGTGGCGGGCCCCAAATATTAATTAAGCCTTAAACCACTACTGATTTGTATTCAGTCGGTCCATACGAAGACGTGAAAAATATTCTCTTCATTAAATTCGGTCCTTACCGATTTTACAAATCAAAAATGCTGTAAAAATCAGAAAATCGATAAAAATAGTAGGTGTATACACGTGTAGACATGGAGTTTTTGTTTTTTTATGCGTTTGTTCACATGAGACCCCAGAATGTGATTCAAAAGTCAGATCGTGCGGAAGTGTGCGCTTTCTCATTATTTTTCACTTTTTGTACTAATGCGCCACGGCAAAAATGCGCTTTGACTTGAATTGTTCGAGGTTCAAAATTATTTATGACGAGGTAATTATTTATGACGTATTATCCTGAAGATAAAGTTGTTCATTTTCTAAGAATTTCCTCGAGATAAATTCAAAAAATGGAAAAACGAGTAACATTTATTTTAAATTTTATTTTTTAATGAAAAATGATTATAAACAACTAAACATCTATATTTTGTATTTTTTATGCTAAACCCATCATTACCAATCAGTCTGTCACCTTGAATATTTTCCGCCACCTTTTATCGTCATCGGCCCCTCTCTGCGCCGTACGCATTCCGCCTCCCACATAATCTAATCAATTAGGCACCACGACACTTGTAGGTACACCCCCACATTTTGGTTTATTATTCTTGGAATAATACACCTATGTTGCCGCGACGCGGGTCGACGACTCCGATCGGCCTCAAAATTTGACATTATCCGTTTCAAGAGGTCTACATTCAAAATCCGAAATGTCCGTCCGCCGTCCGCCGTCCAGGCCGTTTTGGGCAGTAGGAATTTTTTTAAAAATCTGAAATTTTGGCAAAATACTTGGTTTACCATCTAGTTGTGCCCGCAAGGTTTTCAGCCCGATCGCCCAAACCCGTGGGGCGCTATGGGGCTAAAATGGGGCTACAGGAGGGGTGTTTTGAAGGCTTTTAGCTATGGGATCGAGTTAGGTGTCGTTTTCGAAGTATTTTTGGACGTAGACCCCATTTTTGGGGGTCCCGGAACGATCCGATTTCACTGTGGCGTTCTATAGGGCTTTCATGGGGCTAAAAATGGGATTTTTTGAAGGATCCCAAGAAGTTAAATATTTTTCGAGTAAAAATTAAAGAATTTTTGAAAAAACACATTTTTGAAAAAAAAAAATCCCCCCCAAAAATTTTTTTTGAAATATAAATATCCAAAAAAAATTTTTTTAATTTTTTTTATTGACAGAATTAAATGTCTGTACAAGTAACCTACATCACAGAATAATAAACCCTTGTGTAAAATTTGCAGCGTTTTATCAGGTGGTACCCTACACCTACTATGTTTTCAGTGTTTGGATAGTTGAGGGACCTCAAAAATGGACTCTTCATCCAAAACTACTTCGAAAACCATACTCGAGCCCATAGCCGAAAACCTCCAAAAAGCCACACTGAGCCCCAAGGGTTTGAGCGATCTGGCAGAATACCTTGCGGGCACAACTTGACGGTGAACCGAGTTTATCAAAATTTCAGATTCTAAAAAAAAAAAAATCCTACTACCCACGGCGGACGGACATTAAATTTCAATGAAATTTTCATTTTTGGACTCTTCACATCTTTGAACTCAAAATGACAAATTTTTAGGCCGATCAAATTTTTCAACCCCCGTTTACATACATTGATTATTAGTCCTTATTATTGAGGTTTATTTTCGGAGTATTTTTGGAGGATCAATTAGGTATCGGTCTTCTCGCCGAATTCCTTGGCAAGCCCCAAAGACCTGCACAGTGAGGTCGGATATGTCCGAGACTTCCAAAAATGATTTGAATACGACACCCCACTCGACCTTCTACTCCAAATGCTTCTAAAACCCCTCCACTGTGTGGTGGGGAAGGATTGTGGTTGGGGGTTATGTATTGACTCCCGTTGCTTGATTATTCTGAAAAATTGCCCTTCTATTCGGGATTTGTTTGATACGGCGGCCGTTGGGTCTCTCCCCCCCCCCCACCACGACTACGCACAATTTTTTTTTTCACGAGGATCTGCAGCGGGTTACCCCGTTGTTTCCCCTATCTTTTGTTACTCTTACGATAAATAAAGGGGTCAGGATGGGGTTAGTCATCCCCCCCCCCCCCCCCCCCAAAGCTCGTGTTTGTGGGTGGTAGGTGTCACCTATTGATGGTGTCGATTCCAAGGGGTAACTATATTGGTTGGGGGGGTGTTAGATATCCGGTGTTAACCTGCTCTAGACGAGGGCGCTAATAGAGGAATTGTCGGAGTCAAAAGGGGAACTGGCCGCCTACGGAGGTGTGAAGGACGTTAAGGGATGACAGAGGAAGTCCGGGGTCAACGGCGGCACGCGAGTAACCCCCCCCCCCCCCCCCCCACATGCCCTCACCCCTTCCCACTTTCTCCCTCCCCCTCGTCAAGATAATTATTCCCCCCTCAGTGCTACTAGAACAGCACAGGTAGCTCAAAAGTACCTCAAACGGCTCGCGTTGTCTCAACCCCTCATCTATCACCCCACCACGTTCCCTCTCAGACCCTCGACACTATCGGTTGTTGAGTGGGACTTGGAATAAAATTTATTCCACTAATGTTACGATACTGTGAGGGTGACCAAGTGTACTGATTTCATTTGTCACAATATGCCATCTTAATAATATTATTATGATTCTCCTTGAAGGAGACTCCTTCCCTTTGAGAATGTCCCAAGGGTGCGCGGGTCGACACCGCATTTCTAGTCTTTGGGCGAAACCATAAAGGTGTTGACGCCTGGTGAAACGTATTTTAAATGAAAATAGTGGATAAGAGAAACGGGGCGTTGATTGAGGTCATGGGGCCTCGCTTCGCTCGGGGATCCTTAGCGTTCTTAGCAGACAAATTGTTTAGCTGCTCAGATGCACACCCTAAATGTCGCAAAACAATTTAAAATTCACATGTTTGGTAGTTATATATCCCTTTAATTATTAAAAACGCTGCAAATGTTATATGTACAAGGGTTTATTATGCTTTGATGTAGGTTACTCGTATGATAATAATTGTTATTTCTGTGTCAATAATATAATTTTTTTGGGGAAAAAAAAATTCTGTACATTGTTCGAACAGATGTGAGACCTCGAAAAATGAATGCGTCCAAAATTACTCGGAAAATATTTTACCTCATATTACTGTCTACTGTAGAAATTGGACTTTTTGCTAGTCAGGTTCGAAATTTCAAGTTCCCATCCACATTATTCACTTTGGTTGGTACGCACTAGTAGGTTGGTACTTAGAGAATTTCTTTAGTGAATGAAAGTTTGTCTAAAACTCTTGGTTTTATTCACATCCCATCATCTAAGAAAGACCATAATATTATTCTTGTGCATCATTGTTTTCTGTATCTCCCAATATTAGTGCCGAAAAAGAAGGAAAAACGAAAAGAAGGAAGAAAGTGCCAAGACAATATCATGCATTTTGAGCGCTCTTGATTTTGTTGATGAAAGGTGTCCAACCCTTAAAAAAAAATCCCTAACTACAAATTGAAAAAAAAAAGAAAAAAGATTTACATTTTACATAGGTAGGCGTTTATTCTTTAAAACAGGTAAATTGTGCAGAAATTATAATATAAAATTATAATTATAAGAACACAGCTGCTTACACAAAAAAGTTAATGACAGCCATAAGAATCTGAACAACAAAACATTGAATATACCATTTTGTTTTGTTTTTTAATGGCCTTTTAAAAAATTAGTCTCATGATGCTTAAATACGAATACTCTTGAGATATGGAAGCCCCTTTCTCCTGGGGAAATGTGTATTTCGAAAAAATTTCGTTTCACAATGATGAACAGCGGTAAATGAAAACCTTTGGTGATAATAATATTATCAATTTGATAATATCAACTTGATATTATCAAGTCAACATTTGAAGTCAACATTAAACCGGCTCTTTTGAAAGAAAAAAAAAATTTGGATTTACCTGCAACATGACGGTTGATGATCAAGTCCAAAGTTGAACTATTGAAAAAACAATTACCCCACTTCACCATACCCTTTATTCTGAGAATAATAAACCAAAAGCCCTCATTGCATTTTTCTGAAATCGATTTATAAATCTTCACGGACTTTTCGTCCGTGTCCGACAAGTCCGTGTTCCGTGCTTAACCCTTTTTGAAATCCAAACAACCTTTCTGAGAATCTCTCTAGAATTATCTGATAATTCTAGTATCCTTAGGATCCTTTAGATAGAAGTAGGTATCTAAAAGGATACTTGTATAATAATAAAATCACATTTTGACTTCTCGACTAGGCAACCAATCCATATATTGTTTTGTGAAAGTGTTAAATGTTTTTCCCTGAATGGGAAAAACATAGGATCATAGATATGTCTTGTAATGTTCATCTCGGTATAGTTCAGATGGCCCGAAGAAGCTACAAATGAAATATCAGATTATAGGACCTAGTGTTTCCAACTTCATTTTCACTATTACAAAATTACTATTAGTCTTATTCTTCAGTAATTCCTATAGCGGTAACCATCTTAACAAAACTGTGGTGGGATCTTGAGGTTCAGTCAAAAAAGGTTGAATTCTCTTGAAAAAAGGTTGAAAAACCCCATCTTAACAACATTATAACCAAACATTGACGGTAACTATGGTTGATTACAAACAGCGTGACATTTTTTTTTTATACCTACCTACCCCAGATTCTGGACTAACCCCCTCCCCTAAAGGCATATCTATGTCAATGAGTTTAATAGTGGTATTACTAATGCTTTTTTGACCCAGGAAGGATACTCTACAGATACAAACACCAAATTTAATATATATAAAAAAAAGAGTCGTCGGGCAATTTGGGCTGCTAGGGGTTTTAGCTCAGAATTGACCAATTATCAGCCTGAGTCTTCGCCCCCACCCCGCAAAGTACCCATTGAAGTGCTCCGCTATATCACCACCATTACTATACATATCTCCATCGCTTCCAGTTATACTTATAATTTGAAGTACCCCACTTACAATTTTGTGTTGGGCACCATCTTTTCATTGAGTTCTCTCCCTGTTCGGGATGGGCGTGACGAAGGGGAGCTATGGAGTTGCTCTGAGAAGACATCGAGAATCTCCCGGGGGAATCCCTTCCGACCTCAAGACCTTGGCACAGAGCACTCCCCAGCCCCACCCCCACCCACCCACTACCTTTCACTCTTCCGCAACCACCCACGCCGGGGTCTATTTCCGTGTGGCTACAACGACGGTGAGAGATGAGGGGGGGGGGGGGGGGGATTACGCCGAGAAGGGTCAACGTATTGAGACAATAACAGAGAGAGAAAGATGGCGGAAGAGCGTCGGCGGAAAAAGGAAGGAGGGTTTCCCTTCGGGTTGGGTCAGGTCATGGTTACTACTAAACCCTGAAGGGAGGGTCTGATGAATTACCCGCATCCCTGAAAGCTTTTGAAAGGGATTTCTCCGTGAAGGAGTTACTGTAGGGGCTGGGGGGGGGGGGGGGGGGTAGATACTCTTTGCCCTTCCAGGCTCCCTTTTAGCGACTACCGTTCCTTTTCGTAACCTTCGGATTATTTCGACCGCACCGTTTTACCTCCTTTTCCAGAAAGGGCTCAGACGTCCTCACTTCCCTTTGGTCAGTTATTGCAGTCAGTTATTGCGCCGGTGAAGGAAGCAGATTAAACTGCACAGCACCGTTAACACCTTCGGCAATCCCTCTCTCCTTAAAAAAAAAACTAAATTTTGCGCCGGTTTATTATTCTTTGGCATAAATAGCGAAAAAATTGATTAAATTTCGATAACAAATTTTTTTCAACAAATAAAAACGTTAGGTATCTGTTCCATGTTTGTGCAGATGTGGGACCCCAAAAGAATGGGTTCTACGTCCAAAATGAGTCGGAAAACAACACCTCATTCGACCTCCTATCATCCTCCAAAGACCTCATAATATTTATCCCCCCCCCCCCCCCCCCCCCGGGAAATCGAATGGTTCTGAGCTTCGTTGAGTTCGACGTGGATTTATCGATACCAATCTTGAAAAATCGATACCACGATTTTCTTGAAATAATCGATAAATAAATTCAAATTCTTGAAAAAATTGTTACGATTTCCCATTCTTCGATCAATCATTTCAAAATTCGAAAAAGTATCGACTGATTTTCAAAAAATCATTACTTTTATAATAAAATCGACACGATTCTATTCGACTATTCCCAAAAAATATCGATGGTATTTAAATCGATTCTTTTTGAAGAAACTGACATCCCTAATTAGGATTTGAACTTTATGTACCCACACACACTTTTTTGTTGAGCACCAAAATTGTAGAGTTGAAATCATTGTATGTCTTGATTCTGGTGTTGATGTGTTTTTTTTTTTATCGAAGCGTCTTCTCTGTTTCATGAAAATCATGTTGTAGGAAATACAGTTAAGTTTGTAATAAAAGTCAATTTATCGTGTTCTAATTGAAATTCTTTTTTTTTCCAGGTATGGAATGAACTGTACACACTCACGCTGGTAAATATGGGAGTTGCCAAACCAATTGGGACTAGTTATCGGCAGTGTTTCGGTCAGAAACTTGAGGTATTCACTTTTATTTTTGATGAAATTTTGAGAACTGTATCTCGGAAACAATTAAGATTTAAAGATCTGCGATTAAGCTCTAACTGTAGCATTTTTATCTAGTTTTAAAATTAATAGTGAGCTTTGCGATAGAATCTTTACTTTTAGAAACCACGAACTTTTGGTTTACTATTCTTCGACTTATGTGATCGCGACGGAGATCGAAAATTCTGATTGGCCTCAAAACTTGACATTATACGTTTCAAGATGTCCAGATTCCAAAAACGCTATTTCCTCCATCGTAGGCCGCGGCGTCCGCCGTCCCCGCAGTTGTGCCCGCAAGGTTTCCAGCCCGATCGCCCAAACCCGTGGGGCTCTATAGAGCTAAAAAGGGGCTACGGGAGGCGTTATAAGATGGGTTTCGGCTATGGGGTCGAGTTAGGTGTCATTTTCGAGGTATTTTCTGACGTGGAATCCAGTTTTTGGGGCCCTAGAACGATCCGATTTCACCGTGGGAATCTATATAGATGTATATGGGGCTTTCGTGGGGCTATAATTGGGATTTTTGAAGGATCCCAGAAGGTCTAATAAGAGGTCTATTTTCGGACGTTGAATCCATTTTTGGGGTTCCCAGAACGATGCGATCTATTGGGCTCTCATGAGGCTACAAATGGGATTTTTTAACGATCCCAGGAGGTCAAATATTTGCTAAGTAATTTTGGACGCATACCTAATGCATTTTTCGAGGTCCCAGATCTTTTTTTTTTTCTCTCAAAAATGTTGTTTTAGTGGCATTGAATTATTTTTGCCCGAGTAACCTAAATCAAAGAATAATAAACCCTTCTGTAAAATTTGCTTCGGTTTGTTTTTTCAATTTGTAATACATAATTTTTTTTACGGGTTGGACACCTTTCATCAACAAGTTGGATCCATTCCTTCTTTTGGCGGAGTTGATCACTGGCAGCGTTGGATGAACTTCTGCCGGAGAGAAATTAGATGAAGTTTAATGGTAGAAATGAACGTAGAAATATTGTCAGTTTTTTGCATAATTCTTTATAATGACTTTTCTTCTTTTTTTTTTCAGAGAAATAATTTTTCCACAATTTATGCCAAAGAAATTAGTTTTTCCCCCGCGACTTTTGTTCATAATATTTTTATCTTCACAATAACTCGTCGCTTCTTCCTACATTGCAATACTTTAAACTTCACCAGTAAACACTTTACACTTCACTTACCTACCAGTGACGCTTGCAAGATAACGTGGAGCCTTTCCGGCGGATCATGTTCTGCTTTCGTCCTTCGAGAGGGTTATGAGAGGTGATGCGCGTTACCGCCCTGCCTCACACCCGCGTTTTCCTTTGGGTTCTCACTTTTCCCGCTAATTCGCCGCGATACACTTCCTTCCTCGGGGGGGGGGGGGGGGGGGGGCTCCACCGCTAAAACCGCAGTACTAAACGGGGCTCTACCGCTCGGGGCGGCGGCAACTTGTTGATTCACGAGTGTTGCGGATCGGGTTGAACGGAGGATGGAAAGGGTTGTAAGTACCGAACAGGGTCGTCCCGGGAGGGGGAGGGGGGGCACCGAGAGCCCACTCGTTTTCCATTCTAACCCCCTTCGAGTTCACGGTCATCCTTACTATACGGTTCACTACGATGGAATTATTTCGCAACTTTTTGTTCCTTTACCGCCTCCGCTCTTGAAGGTTGCGATTTGATGGCACCAGTTCGAGAGGCGCGTTCATAAAGTGACGCCGCACAGTGGTCGGATGCGTGAAAAATAAAACCCCAAAATGAAAGTCGTCAGATCGGTGTTCTGGGCATTGAAGGTCACTCTCAGATACCCATGGATGAGAGTTCTCATACGAATTTGCCTTAAAAAAATTCTTTGGAGAACGTAGAACGAAGAAGTCAAGGAATCATAATCGTTTCATCAATGCTTAAGGTTTTGAATTCGTGATATTAGATTTCCATGCAATATTTCTCGGTCTATGAAGGTATAAATAGCGAGAATATTTCAGCTATTTGTTGTTTCTATCGAGGTTGACCAAAAGAAAAAGGTAAAAAAGAAGTCAATGAAAATGTTCTTCCTGAACAGTATTTATTGTGGACCACCAAAAAAAAGAAGCTCCACTGAGCTCCGCTTCAGGTCAAAATATAAGGAAACAAGAGTCAACGGGGTGAGTTTCATCGCCGCCCTCGGCCGCCGGTGATGGGGATTCAAAATAGAATCTGTTGGCTCCTGTATGATAATGGCCTAGTTTTTAGGCGTTTTGTTTGTATAGAAGTTCAAAGAGCAAAAATAATCTATGTAAACCTTTATATTAATTATGTTAGATTGTTCGGGTTTTCAGTTTTCCATATGCACTTTTAGAGTCAGGTTCGTCTTTCTAAAATCTCTCGTGAATCAACAATGGAAAATTTTGTGATTTCATACGTGAAGTCCCTCATCCTTCTGATTGTTTTGATTATAAGTAGACTTATATTATAAGGGTCTTATAGAATAAGCGTCGAAAAAAGTGATCGTTGACGAGTTTCCTAGTGCAAAATAATTTTAAAAACGAAATAACTAAACATCTAAAGTAGATACAGAAAAACGGGGTTTAGATTCGGTTTCAGCACACCAAACAACTTAGAGGACCATCAGAGTAGTGGCCAATTTCAAACCTTTTAAGGTTTTTGCACAAAATCAGCCGTTTCCGACCACTGTGCGCCGGGCGGCTGCGATCAGGGGACTAGTCCAGCGGTACCAAACCCACTTGAGTAATTTTGGTTTATTAATATTGGAATAGTACACCTATGTAATCGCGACAGAGGACGAAAATCCTGATCGGCCTCGAAATTTCAACCGAGCTCAAAAACGACATTAGGTCTATACGTTTCCAGATTTATAGATTCCAAAAACGAAATCCGTCCGCCGTCCGGGCCGTTTTGGCTGTAGGATTTTTTTTTTTAGGAATCTGAAAATTTGACAGAATACTCGGTTTACCATCTATCTAGTTGTGCCCACAAGGGTTTCAGCCCAATCGCCAAAAACACTAAAGGGTTTTTATAAAGAGGTTTTCGGCTATGGGGTCGAGTTAGGTGGGATTTTCGAAATATTTTTGGTCGTAGAATCCATTTTTGGGGGTCCCTTAACGATCCGGTTGCACTGTGGGGATCTATAGAGCTTTCATGGGGCTACAAATGGGATTTTTGAATGATCCCAGGAGGACAAATATTTTCCGTCTGAAAGAAATAATCTGAAAAAAAAAAAAAATTGTTTTTCTCTTTCTGTGTGAATAAAAACTTTTTATTCACACAGATTTAATTTTCGTACGAGTAACCTATATCAAAGAATAATAAACCCTTGTCTAAAATTTGCAGCTTTTTTGAAGCGTTTCGGCTAAGGGATCGACTTAGGTTTTCATTTTCGAAGTATCTCGGACGTAGAATCCCTTTTTGGGGGTTCCAGAACGATTCGAATTCACCGTGGGGATGTTTGGGCTCTCTTGGGACTACAAATGGGATTTTTGAAGGATCCCAGGAGGTCAAATATTTTCCTAGTAATTTTGGATGCATAAGGGTCATTCTCCCAAAAGTTGGGATATTTTGGGCACTAAAAGTCATGCCAGTAAAATCATTCCGATTTTTGGTTTCTCCATCAAAATCAACTGCACTAAGGCTTCAGATCAATCCCTGAAAGCAGCAGCTCATCAAGTATAAAAGATCCCAGAACCATGAATTTCAAAATTAAGTGCATCCAGATTAATGAGAATCAAGCCAGATTAATGAGTGCCCCATATCTTAACGGGGATTTTTGAAGGATGCCAAGAGGTCAAATAAGAATTCCCGACCTCCGTCGCGGTTACATAGGTATAGTATTCCAAGAATAATAAACCAAAATGACAATAAATACATTTTCATTCCCCAAAATCCTAAAAAAAGCAGAATTAATTTTTGCGCCATTAACGTGTATCAAAAACTAACAAACCCTTGTGTATAATTTTTTAGCGTTTTTTGACTTATAACTTGGTCTCAGTGCTGCTGTATTCCTCTGAAAGTGTTATTTATTTTATTTTTAATTGAAAGAGCTGTTTCTAACGATGAAACCTACAAAAGAAAATTGTTAAGTAATACGATAATATCATGTTATATTATAACATTCATTCATCACATTTCAACTCATTTCTCCATGGAGAAAAACTAGGAACTCTGAGGTTACGAAACTGTAACTATTGTGTACATGTTAGTTTGCAGTTTAATAATTAAACTGCAAACTTGCAATTATTGCAAGGATCACCGGATGAGAAAACTGGATCATATCCTTATTTATAAGTAAAACGCGAAGAGGTGTGGGCGACCATTCACCCTACGTATTTGGAAAACAATAAAGGTAAATATTTGAAAAAAACTTGGAGAAAAATATAAAATCACGAAAAAGTATTTTTTTTTTTACACAAAGGTTTAATATGCATTGATGTAGGAAAAATTGTGCAAAAATTAATTCTGTAAATAAAAAAAATATATTAAAAAAAGCTTTTTTCCTGGAGAACAACAACAATACAATGTTTGGACATACATGGGGCCCCAAAAATGGAGTCTACGTCCGAAAATACTTCGAAAACGACACCTAACTCGACCCCACAGAAGAAACCCTTCAAAAATTCCTCCCGTCATCCATTTTTAGCCCCACCGAGCCTCGGGGGGTCGGGCGATGGAGCTGGAAACCTTGTGGGCACATTTAGAGTGTTTTGCCAAAATTTGATTTTTTTTTTTAATTCCTACTACGGAATTCTTGTTGTAGAGTATGGGGAGGTAACGGTTTCTTCTCCATCCGAGTTATTGAAAATTTCCAAATCCGTTCGTGTAGGGTTCCATATCATAAATCCATCTTAATTCAGAAAAATCGCGCAGTCAACTCAAATATATTCGGGGCAGACCTGAAGATGATCAAAAGACGTCTGCGGTCTTAAAATGCCAACTTCCAGACGTGCAAAACGAGAAAGCCTCCATGTGAAGAGATAAAACCCGGGAAGGAAGCCTCAAAAAGCCACCGAGGAGATTAATAGCGAAAAAAAAAAAGGGTCGGGAAGGTCCTCAAAAGTTTAAACCCAGTCAGGTTTTGGTGTATTAAAAAGAGAAAGAGAGAGTGAGAGAAAAAGTTATAAATATCCTTGAAATCGGCGTCGCGGCGGACTCGGATAGATAGACGGTGTAAATAATTTACACCGTCTATCTATCCGAGTCCGCCGCGACTTGGCAATTATTGCGGCCGAGGTGTATTTGCGGCGAAAAGACCTCAAAAAGTTCTCAGTGAGAGCTATACGACGATGTGGTGGTGATACGGGGGGGGGGGGGGGGGGGGGGGGGGTCCTTGAAAAGAGAGGAAGAGTGGTCGACTATATTTAGAACCACCGACTGTTCGAACGTGGAGCCGTGCGGGTAGGTCAATACTGTTTACACTGTGGGGGGGGGGGGGGGGGGGGGGGACCTCGTCGCAATGTTCAAAATCACAACAACGTAAATGAGGTCATGTTCGCCTCGGAGTGATCGGATTCACAAAATTGTCGCCGCAGTCATCTTATCTCCAATTTGCCTCGTGCAGATGGTTAGGAATCTGCAGTACGAATATCATCGAACGGAAGACGGAAAAGCTTCCTCGCTCAACCGCTATATCGTGGGCCACTCCTGAACGACATGCGTTATTATAGTAATGTCTAAGAATAATAAACCCTTATGTAAAATTTGCTTGGACATAAACCCTTATGTAAAATTGTCAGTGATGTCATCTTGAATCGTTTAATGTCGAATTTTGAGGCCGATCTGAATTCCCGACCTCCGTCGCGGTTACATAGGTGTATTATTCCAAAAATAATAAACTAAATGACAATAAATGCATTTTCATTCCTCGAAATCCTTTAAAAAAAAGTTTTCTAAAACCCTTAATTTGACTTAAAATCGACTCTTTCCAAAATCGGGCACGAGATGATGGTTGCCTCTTCAAAATGATTCCTGCTTCTTCTGTTGGAGAGATGTATCCCAAAAAATCAGAGAGGTGTTTTGGGGTGTTTTTTATTTTTAAAGTTTATAAATGAACAAATAAATAGAAATAGTAAGAGCAGCCGACCTAAGTTCAAGTGGCTTTTCTCTAGGGATGGGCGTTTCGGTTTCTTTTAAGAAATGAAACGAAACAGTTTTTTCGTAGAATGAAACTGTTTCGGGGAAACTGTTTCAAAATAACAGTTTCAGCGTCAATGCGTTTCGAAAGAACTGAAGCAGGCTTGCATAACAATAACAGAAACAGAAACCGAAACGTTTTCGTCGCGCCTCAGACTGCTTCCTGTTTCGGGTAAACTGTTTCAAAATAACAGTTTCAGCGTTTCGAAAGAACTGAAGCAGGCTTTCACAACAATAACAGAAACAGAAACCGAAACCGTTTCGGTTTCTGTTTCTGTTATTGTTGTGCAATGTGTTTCGGCGAAACGGTTTCGTCGCGCCTCAGACTGCTTCTTGTTCTCCTCAGCTCAAGCTGTTGCGAAACCGTTTCGTTTTCTAAGGGGGTTTCTTTTCATTTCGTCTGGGTCTATTTTTAGTATTTTTATTTATTCTTTGTGGGCGTTTCAAGAACTTTGGAGAAGAGAAAGATTACCTACCGTAATATGGTAGTTTATAATTTAAAAAAAGAAAAGAATTGGGAGTAGGTACCTAGTAACGAAAATAAAACTCCTGATCAGTCTCATTCAATTTATTTAAACAAAGCACTTTTTCAAATTTAGGAATTATTCTCTCTATCAATATGACGGAATGGTTCTCGACTAGACAGAATAGAAAAATTTAATAGTGTTCTTTCTTTCTTTCACAAATTAGGTATAATAGAAAATTAGAAATAGAATAAACGTGAAAAAAATATCTCTTAAATTGAATATTTATATTCACTATAAATGTCTCATCAACGTATTATCGCAGCAATTCTGATGCGACTTAATTTACGACTATCTATGGTAGCACCATAAAAATCACAGCTGTTTCATGAAGCTGAATATCACAGCCAAAAATATTAGGAAGGTGAAGATAGACTAAAGAATAATTATTAGAGAACAATCTTCACATCACCACTATTCATTAGGTATTTTGACGACAGTACACCGTCGGATCGTATAAATTTTCGTTTTAACTTTCCGAGCCAATGATAACGATTTAACATGATAAGCTCAAGCTCGGGCAGCACCAAAATACCAACCCTGAGTTGCAGTTAGAACGACCCAAACATCCGTAGAATTACAGTCGAAATCATTGCAACCACAGTACTTTGTCGTGATGAGGATAGTTTTACTTTTATACCCTGCTGTGGTATGACGATCTGAAAAGTCTGTGGAAACAGGTAAAATCTGGAAGACAGCTGTTCTGTTGGCAACCTTGGTGGTTGCATGAAACGAAACCGAAACAGGGAAAAGAGCCGTTCCCGTTCGCAATGGCTACTCGTTTTTTTGAAACAGCTATTCCAGATTAAGTGAAACTGTTTCAACGTTTCTTCTCGTGAAACTGTTTCGTCGAAACTGTTTCGCGTTTTTTTCCCATCCCTACTTTTCTCCAGCTACGAGAAAGAGAAGTAGCCACCAGTACGAACTGTTTCATGCAGTATTCTCTCAGCTTTATACAATAACTAGTCTTTCTGGCTCGCTTCGCTCGCTCCCCTAGTGGGGTGCGTAGCATCGATGGACACGTTCATAACCCTGCATCAAGGCTAACTGCTCCTTCAACATCAACCCCCCTGGCTGATGGACACGTTCATAACCCTGCATCAAGGTCAACTGCTCCTTCAACATCAACATCAACATCAGCAAGGCCCCCCTGTCTAATTGCTAGTCAAATCAAATTTCAAAAGTCCACCCTCAATAATAATATAACTACCTACCTACATGGGTGGCCGAGCCAAGCGAGCCCCCTGGCCGATAAAATTATTAGCTGAGCGAAGTAAGGCCCCCCTGTCAGAGTGCTTGTGAAATCAAATTTGAAAAGTTCACCCTCAATAATAATAGAACTACCTATGTTGGTGGCCAAGCAAAGCGAGCCCCTGGCTGATATAGTGATCAGCCGGGAGAATTAAGGCCCCCCCTGTCAAAGTGCTAGTGAAATCAAATTTGAAAAGTTTGAAAAAAGCCTCTCCTGGCCAGTAAAATGATCGGCCGAGCGAGGAAAGCCCTCCCCCCCCCCCCCCCCCTCCCTGTCAAAATGCTAGTGAAATCAAATCAAATTTTAAAACTCACAGGAAAAAAGGATCATAGCAAGGAAGCATGGTACATGTTTTTCGGATTGGTATATTTTCAGAATTTGAGGCGGACATTGACATGATCGCTCGTATAGTGTGTCTTCTCATTGTATACTCGGCTGACCAGTTTCCCCGCCTCTCCACCTAACAAACCTAACAAAGGTCCGTGGCATCCTCCGTTTTCTAAGATCCCTGACCCCGAGCGAATTAAAACGATCCAATTGTCTTCTCACTGTGAAATCGCCCCCTCCCCCTCGGTTTTTTTGAAATCCGACTTCGGAATCGGATTGGCCATATTTTGGCGCGCATTTGGCTCGCGGATAAATGGCTCCTTACTGGGTATTTTTGAACCCGAAAAAACGTGGCTGATAAAATGATCGGCCGAGCGAAGCAAGGACCCCCCCCCCCCCCCCACCCCTGTCAAAGTGCTAGTGAAATCAAATTTGAAAACTCCACCTTCAATAATAATAGAACTACCTATACTCCGCCGACCAGTTTCCTCGCCTCTCCTCCTATCAAAGGTCCCTGGACCCTCCGTTTTCTAAGATCCCTGGCCCCGCGCGAATTAAAACGATCTAATTGTCTTCTCATCGTGAAATCGCCCCCTCCCCCTCGGTTTTTTTGAAATCCGACTTCGGAATCGGATTGACCATATTTTGGCGCGCATTTGGCTCGCGGATACCATACCCAAAACAAACAAAAAAAAAAACATACATGTCGAGGAGGTGAGCGCACCTTTCCATTTTTTGGAAAAAGGTTGCGCTAAAAACGGCTCCTTACTGGGTATTTTTGAACCCGAAAAAACGTGGGACAAACGCGAGAAAGACGATTTTTCGACGAATTTCCGGCGAATTTCCCGGGCGAATTTCCGAATTATTATTATAATTCCAGGTCTGATCTATACGGCTGGTATTTTTTCGTAATTTTTTCGACCCCTTAAACGGCCTTTGGCGCGAGTTGAAAGTGGAAAACGTAGGACAAACGGGAGAAAGACGATTTTTCGACGAATTTCCCGGGCGAATTTCGGATTTACGATTTGACCGACGTCTTCCTCCAGGTCTGATCTATACGGCTCGTATTTTTTCGTAATTTTTTCGACCCCCTAAACGGCCAGCGAGCGGAAAGTGAAAAAACTCACTCGGGAACGCGTTATCCCGTACCAACAAACCACACGGCCGTCTACCACACGGCGGCCAACACGATTTTATATTATTGTATGATGATATGATGATGTATGATGATTGTATAAAGAATTATTCACAACTTTGCAGAAAACTCGTTCTACCTTCTCGTGTTTTGTTTTCTGAAGAAGAAGAGCACGGAATGTTACGAAAATAATGAGTTGTAGCATTTAATCTTCCACAGTTCAACCGTTGACCTTCAAAGTAGGTAGTTCTGGGGGTCAGCTTCCTACCATTAAAATCGTCCCTTCCAGCAAGCTGACGAGCATTCGACAAGACATGGAATCGTTTGCCTGTTTTGGTCAGATGGGATGCTGCGTCTTCGTTCATTGAATACGATTGAGGTTATGTTGATTTGGTGGCGTGGCCGGGGGGGGGTCTAGCGGCCTTACCTTACAGTGGCTTGGTTGATGGGACAGACGGTGGATTTATAGCGGTTGTTCGGGTCTGGGATAGTCGCCGGGGCCCAAGTAGCCGAAGGACCTTCGATTGCCATCTCGACAGTATTGAGCGGGCCGATTAAGAGATGAGCTCGAAGTCATTAAATGAGAGAAATTTTCTCGAAGTCATTAAATGAGAGAAATTTTCTCGAAGTCATTAAATGAGAGAAATTTTCTCTCTTCACGTCACGGTACGTCAAGAAAAAACGCTGCAAATTTTACACAAGGGTTTATTATTGTGTGATATAGGTTACTTGTACAGACATTTAATTCTGTCAATAAAAAAAATTTTAAATTTTTTTTTTGGATTTTTATATTTCAAAAAAATTTTTTGGGGGGATTTTTTTTTCAAAAATGTGTTTTTTCAAAAATTCTTTAATTTTTACTCGAAAAATATTGAACTTCTTGGGATCCTTCAAAAATCCCATTTTTAGCCCCATGAAAGCCCTATAGAACGCCACAGTGAAATCGGATCGTTCCGGGACCCCCAAAAATGGATTCTACGTCCAAAAATACTTCGAAAACGACACCTAACTCGATCCCATAGCTAAAAGCCTTCAAAACACCCCTCCTGTAGCCCCATTTTAGCCCCATAGCGCCCCACGGGTTTGGGCGATCGGACTGAAAACCTTGCGGGCACAACTAGATGGTAAACCAAGTATTTTGCCAAAATTTCAGATTTTTAAAAAAATTCCTACTGCCCAAAACGGCCCGGACGGCGGACGGCGTACGGCGGACGGCGGACGGACATTTCGGATTTTGAATGTAGACCTCTTGAAACGGATAATGTCAAATTTTGAGGCCGATCGGAGTCGTCGACCCGTGTCGCGAAAACATAGGTGTATTATTCCAAGAATAATAAACCAAAATGGGTGGTTCTCAGAGAACTGGCCATTTTAGCGTCCGGTATAAGTATTATTGAGAGAATTATTCTCCCCATTGAAGGGAAAAGCTCATTATTGGTCGTGGATTGCAAGGTAGGATGTCGTTTTGCAAGGAAACACATTAAAATGATCGCAATTCCTATAAATTATGACGTTTTTGGAAGGTTAAAGTTGTGAAATGTCATTACCGTAACTGTCCAATGACGAGCATGTCAATTTTTCAGTGTGTTTTTATACTGATAGAAGCCATGTGGGGGGTTGTCTTACAGGGTTTTATCATCTCTAAGGGTTTGTGAACACGTTTTCATAGTTACTTCCTCCACTCCAACGGCATTTTGGAATTTGTAATGTTCGATGTAATGAAAAACACCTGTCCCACGAAAAACGTTTTTGTATAGGTAGCAACCTCCAAGTAGGGACACCGTAAGGAGTGAGGATTTTGACTCTTTAACATATAATTAAAGTACTATAGAATACACACTAAGTCTTAGAGCCTTGTTTCACCTTGCATTGTATTAAGCTCAACAAGATCTAATCACCCAAATAAGAAAAATCGATCCAAGTGTTTCAATTTTTGAGAAAACTGTTTTGGACAAGAATAATACAATTATTATACCATAATTGCGAACTGGCCAAATTCGCAAACGAGAATTGGCTACTCTCGAGCCGCTATGTAAACTGTCTTGTTTAAACCTGAACAGCTTTCCCTGAACTCTTTCCCAGGCAACAAGAAAAGGTTTGGAGACCGATTTTCTATCATAACAGACATCATTGTAACCGTATGTAGGTATATGGTGTATACATCATACAAAATGTTCATTTCCGTCTTTAGTTTTTCGATTTAATTGCAGCTAGAAGTCCCAAACACGCTACTGTGCGTCGGAATTAGCAATTATCAAGGAGGAATCAATGTTCTATAGAAGCTCTATAGAGCTTTTCTACGAGACAAATCTTTTCTACTAAGTAGAAAGATTTACAAGTCTTGTAAACCTTGAAATTATTAAATCGAGCAATTATTCGCCCCTCCGACTTGCCTGAAAATTCTGTTAACAAAAATGTCCTTGGTTATTTTATACAGATCGAATTTTGGCGAGAAAATGAATTCCTTTTCATTTTGCTGAAATTGCATCGATCAACATTGAAAATATCGTTAAGGAGAATCGTGAGCATTATGTAGGTTTTTACGATCGCCTACTGTCGTGAAACCAGCTTGGGCACACTGTTATTCATAAAATGTTATCACCTGCACCTTTACTACTGACTAATCCAGAGAAAGTAGGTACTTGAATTAATAGTTTTGAACGGTTTTAGCGTTTTTCACCCACTGTGCGGCGTTGAAATCCCTTTGTCTCTTTAAAAAAAAATTTATTAAATAATAATAGCATGAAAGTGCTTGGGAATGAACGCCTGCTAACAGATTAGCCCAATAATCTACTAGCAGGATTTCCGTCAATGTATTTTCAACTCGTATTCTCTCGGCTGATGTTCTTATACCTAGTTAACCAGTTTTCAAGCGATATCGTTTAAAAACTGGTTCGTTGAAGCGATGGACGAATATTCGTCCATCGCTTCAACGACCCTTTCGTGAGGTCTTGTGGAAAAGTCGTCCGCTTTTTGCTCGTTCGGCGATCTTCTGCATCTTCTCCTCCAACAGGCCTCACGAATCGGGGCCCAAACTCGGCTCGTTACAGCCTTTTCCTTCGTGGATCCTAAAAACTCCCTCGTGTTCTCATTATTTCCTAAGGGACCTTCCAAAGAATACTAAAGAGGGCAGGCGTACCCTTGAGGCAACCGTCCATTGCTAGCATTGATGATACGGTATCATCAATGATACAGGTATCATTGATACCTACCTTTCGAAGGCGTAAAGGTCCGGTTGAGACATCTTGTTCAACTTCTGTGAGCCTGAAGAGTGAGGAACTCTGCCTAGAAGTAGCTCGAAAAACAGCACAATAAAATGCTTAAGGCATTATCGGATTTTGTGTTTTAATGACGCCTTAACCTAAAACTAGAAGTTGTTTGCAAGTCCACCCGAGGGACCTTATTAGTAACTAAAACAACTGTTGTAAACCGACCTTGCAATTTCACTTCTTTACTCTCTGTTATCTAGTGGACCTCATATATCACCGGATCCGATTTCACCGTGGGGATCTATGGGCATTTCATGGGGCTACTAGTGGGGCTTTTAAAGGATGCCAGGAAGTCGAATGAGGTGTCGGTAAGGTGCCGAGTAATTGGGGCCATAATCCATTTTTGGGGTCCTTCATCTGATCTAACACATTACAGGACTGTATTCTTAAAAAAAAATACCTCACCAAATTTAGTTTTTAGAGGCGTGTAGCCACAGTTCGTTCTCATTTTCACGAATTATGCGGGTGAGGGAGTTCGAGGCCTCAAATGAATTTCAATTTTCATGAGTGGTGGACTCTGCGCATGCGGGAATGTGAAATCCACAAAATTGGTACGTACATTCAGAGACCTAATGATATAATTTGGCTGAAAATCGGGATAGTCTTTGTAGCGTACCCTGATTAACGGATGTGACAGGTGTCCCTTCATGCACAAAATTTAATTTAGTTCCTAAGTAACTCAAGAGGATAGAACTATTAAGAACTGTTCTTATTAGTTCTATCAATTTTTGTGTTGTGTGTTCGGGGGATGGCCAGGCCTTCACGGCTTCCAGCGTAACTTGGATTTCGCCCTCAGTGTCTTTGAAGGAAGGTGACCTGAATACCCCTATCTAGGGCATAACGCGAGATGTCGCGATCTGTTATCCTCTAGGAGGCGGTATCGAGGCAATAATGGGAGACCCGCGATCTCCAGACCGACAGGAAGTGACGAGGTATTCTGGAATGCGTTGGTCTCCGGAAGGATGTCCAGGGGAGTCTAATATATTGATATAATATTGAAGCTGAAATGTCAGCATCAATATTAGTTCTCCCTGGATCCGCATTTAATACGAGAATCAGAGGGCTGGCTTCCCCAGACAAATTGTCGCCAAGGGAGGCCGGGCCCGCTGACACCACCTTACGAAAACCCGCTCTCGCGGCGACCCCAGAGGAATTGTCCCCAATGGTTGCGCGGGCAATGGGTTCGTGCGAAATAATTGGGTCCGCTGACCTGTCTTCACCAGACGAATTGTCGCCAGACCCGGTCCTCGGTCCCAATAAAAAAATGCACTTTTTGTTGACGTTGTTATAATTCTAGTATATTATGTAACAATAAGAATAGCCGGTCAGTTAAATGATAACGCCTGCGGAGCGATCGGGACTTCCCGATCACGCCACCGGAAGTGGCGCTTCCCGTGGCCCGCGCCTGATCGAAGTGGGGCGAAGAGTTTGGCCCATGCGGCAGTCTTAAACGCGACATGATAGATAGATTCTTGAGAGTATTTGCATGTAAATGTGTTTTGCAGTCTGTTGCTGTTTTAGTTTTATTGCGATTCCACATTAACGGGCAAAAAAGTACCTGTTCCCCGAGACCTGAAGGGAAAACTCCGAAAATTTTCTCCGTCTTAGGATTGCGAACTCCTCCCCAGCTGCCCTCGTCACGGAAAGACCCCACCCCCCATTCAATCTATGTGGAAGGCCCTGAGCCTCTGCTGGCCTTGACGCTGCTCCAAAAAAGAAGCTAGTTGCTCGAGGCGTCTTTCACCAACTAACCGCTCCGCAAATTAAATTTTTGTCCAAGCTTCGCACAGTTCCCGTGTTGAAATTTGAACTCCATCGGGCGTTTATTCGAGCGTTAACGCTAAACTCTCGGTAGGTAACTCTGGCTGATAGGTGAGGTTCAGGGAGAGGGTGAAAGTGGTAGCCTACAATACGGGAAGATTGGGACGAACAGAGATAGAGATATTAAACGGCCGAGAGAATGAACCAGGTGGTGTGCGACTCAGCGCCAACTGACACCCTCCACCCACACCTCCCACCCAAATGTACTGAGTTCATCCCGTCAGGTCGGATGGCTCTGAGGTTCACGGCGTTGATAGGCTATTCTCCGGTGGGGGGGGGCTTTTCTTTTTTTTCTTTCTTTTTTTTTTGCTCCTTTCTTTCGCTTACCTACCTATCATTATCGGCTAAAGACGACGTGTATTGCGGTTTCATTCATTAGGCTCGTGCGAGAAGTCTATTCAGAGCCGTAGCGAGCCATTCAAGGAGGCGTACCTATCTGTGTGGAGGATGCCTTGACCTTTCTCACGAAAATATCGTGTTCGTTATTCAATTAGATGAGCTTTTGCCCATTGAACAGAATTGAATGAGTTATTTTAGGAAGGGCGTTTGTCCAAAATGGCGATTTTTTTTGTATTGCGAAATATGAAACTAAAGTTTCAGATGCATGGGCAGACGTGAGAAACGGCAGTTTGTCGATGCTCCTTCCCATTGAAATATTGAATGATCTTGTTCGACAGTGTCTATTTTAGAAACGTCAGTTGTCCTTTTCTCTGATGAGGACAATTTCAGGTCATATTGCTGGTAATTCCCATCTATTTGGTTCAAATCGTGGCTTATTTAATGCTGAATTCAAATATCACCAAAGGTTTTCATTTACCGCTGTGCATCATTTTGAAATGACAATTTTTGTAAAAGTTCTCTGTAGTACACATTTCCCCAGGAAAAAGGGGGAGTTGTATAAATTGCATCCATTTCTCAGAGTATTTGTATTCAAGCATCGCGGAACAAATGTGTGAAACACTGGCTAATAGTGAAACACTGACTGCCTCAGACAAACAACAGCACCTTCTCAACAGGTGGCCCGAATTCCGCCATTTGTCTACTATATTAAAGCTCCAACACCAGGAGGAGGAGGAGGGTGACACGATTTTGGTCATCTTTATTCTAGGGCACTTATAGCGGTCGGAAAAATCTGAAATTGACCTTAAACAATCCGAGCTTAGCGCGAGAAAAGTCTGAAATCACCAAAAAGTTGCTCCACATGGCGCATCTAAGCTCCAAAAATGGAGAAAAAAATCGGGGCTAGAGCAGTTGACAAGATGTTGAGGTTGCTTTGGGAAGAGGGGTGGTGTTTGAAGGCTATGCAGCAGTCTCCTCTTCCCCTTAACACAATCAGCCCCAACCCCCCCACCCGTCGGTTTTTTTTTTACCTAGTTTGTTTGTTTGAACACATCAGGTATTTCATAATATAGAATAATAAGGTTGAAAAAAGGGTAGCTATCTGCAGATACCTGTGATCACATGACATTTGATCAAAATGTAAAGTTCCCCATTTTCTCGTATTACTCAATAATTAAATGCAGGATGAAGGTGTTTTGTCGAGGCACAAATGTGTAATGAACATAGGAAAGCGAAATGTAGAGAAGTCGCTGCTCCCAAACACTCAAGAAAAGCGGCCAGGCCGCAACGACCGCCAGGGCGGAACGAGGGGGGTTGACTGGCGTAGCCAGCAGGGGTTGGCCCCCAATTCTCTGATAAGTCTCATTGGATATTACAGTACACACTGTAAAAATTTCAACATTGAAGCTTCATTTGGCGGCATTTTATGAACCGTTAACACATTTACCCCGTTTACACAATTACCCAACTTAACCATAAGTTTGGTAACTGCCGTCAAAAAATGTCTCTTTGCCGTTGATTTGTCACGGGTTTGATCCGTTTATTGGCATGTTTCATGTCCTAGGATTGATTTTTGCTGGACTGCGAGGCGGGATGCACTACGCTCTGTTGACATCATAGCGATGCTGAATTTATAGCGATTGATATTACATTTATTACATGGAAAGAGATAGCTCCACATCACAAGGTAGTAAACCTATACTATAATAAGGATAGAGAATCATACTATGAATATAATTATTTTATTATAAAAGTTTTCGCGACATGTCATGTAGTTTTCGCGTCATGCGTCGAACTTTTTGATAGGACTCAAAATTGGACGTTTCAGGGAAGATTAGTTCATAAAACTCAAATCAAATCTTTGATTAATTGTTCCGCTTCTGTTAGCTGCACGGAGTAACTCAACAACTGTTGTGTTTAGAGGTTTATGATGTTTGAGTGATGGTTT
This sequence comes from Pilophorus perplexus, assembly GCA_955831195.1. Lineage (NCBI taxonomy): Eukaryota > Metazoa > Arthropoda > Insecta > Hemiptera > Miridae > Pilophorus > Pilophorus perplexus. The sequence continues at coordinate 20,909,154 of OY037008.1, forward strand.
TGTCTGAAATGTTTTCTTTTGGCTCCGGAACCCCGGGGTTTGAATTGCCTTCGGCCTTTCAAAATTTCCAAAAATTATGTGGCCCGATGTATACGTGGAGTGTCCGCAGGGATCGTCATGACTCAGTGCTTATCCCTTACATCTATATAAAACATAATTACACCTTAAGGTCATTAAATCAGTGTTGATACCTCCCACGCATATAAAAGCAGCAAGTAATTTTGAAACTTCGAACATACCGAAAAGTAGATTATTCACACCCCCCCCCCCCCCTCCCCACCCAAGGAATTTAATCACTTCCAAACGGCTCGGCTGAAAATTTATGGCAAGTGAGAGATTTTAATATCTGAGGTCGGGAGCGAGCCTGGGAGACAAAAACGACAGGCGGGTCGAGAGTTTTCGGATATACAAAAGAAAAGAAAGGCAATAATTGTTGAAAAATGCAAAACAAGAGCGGCACCCGAAATTGTGTAAATCACAAGCCATCGCTTGAATTGGAGCTCCAAGTGTGGTTTTTTTTTTTTTTTTTTTTTTCATAGGTAGGTAGGTAGGTATATGCGAGCGGAGGAATGAGGAGGGAAGCAGTATTTTCCCCGGCTGACCCAACATTTTTTAATTAAAACGTCGGAAAGTAAAAGTCACCTTTTTCTCGCCGGGTCCCGCAACGCGTGGCAAATGAAATACTACGCCCCACCCCACTTTTCACTTCTTTTTTTTTTCAGGTGAAAAGGGAAGTTCCAGAGGGATAACGGGTTACACGATTTTCTCCGCTTGCTTGCATGAGTTTGTTAACCGCGTGAAAAACGGGCCCGGTTTTTGCAGACGGAAATCTGAACGGCATGAAGTCATGATGATGAGAAAACTTGAAATTGCAGATTTCAGTTAACATTAAATGTTTAATAATGAGAATGTCAAATGTTTATCATAAAAGTTTTCGTTTTGCAGACGATTTTTTGATTATAATAACGCGTATGTAATCGTGACGATGGTCGAAAATTCTTATCGGCCTCAAAATTTGACAATATACATTTCAAGATGTCTAGATCCACGGGTTTGAACCCCGTTGAAGACCATGGAATTTCCAGGAACAAATGAGCAGCTGGGTTGAAGTGATTAATCAACAAAATTTGCATTTACTTACAGCCACGTCGAAAATAACACTCACTCGACCAACCGGCCTTCAACCCTCCCAAGGAGGCTCGAACATAGCATTAAAAATTTTTCGAAACCCCCCGTTAGGAGATACCATCTTTTGAGGCCGGATTACAAAATTACAGCATTAAATTTTAATGCTGAGCATAATCAGCAAAAGAAAGAAGGCTGCAAATTTTACACAATTTTACCTAATTTTGTGTCATTAAGAAAATATTTTAGCCAAGAAAAATTGTACAAAGTTTGGACAGATGTTGGTACTCGAAAAATCGATTCTACGGGCAAAAATACTTAGAAAACGACACCTAACTCGACCCCATAGCCGAAAACCTAAAAAACCCACTCGTAAGCCCCTTTTTAGCCCCACGGGTTTGAGCGATCGGTCTTAAAACCTTGCGGTCACAACTTGATGGTAAACTGAGTTTTTGTCATAATTTCATATTTAAAAAAAAAAAAAAAATCCTACTGCCCAAAAACGGCTCGGACGGCCATTTCGTTTCGGAATCTAGACATCCTTGAACGTATAATGTAAAATTTTGAAGCCGATCAGAATTTTCGACCTCCGTCGCGATTACATAGGTGTATCATTCCAAGAATAATAAACCTAAAGGGAACTAATGCGAATGAAACTGGGGAAAATAGCACGTAGGACCCCCTTAGTTGGCAGCACCTAGTTTTTCACAGGTCCTAGTGCGTCCGTGGTAGCCCCGTGGAAAGGTGTTTCTTCTGACAACGTTTCGACTCAACGAAAAGCAATAATTGAGTTTTTTTTTGTTTTTTTGTTTTTGCGATTAAGTACGGTGGAATAGCAAAATGCAGGATTTGCGGGAAGAAGCTCAACATTTCGGGCAACACTACGAATTTGAGATGCCGTAAACAGAGCACTTGCCCCTTGTTGCTGCCTTCCAATAAAGGAGAAAGTGAAACACTTCCATAACACCCGAAATCCAAATTATTGTAAAGTATACCTGATATGACGAATAAAACTGATTGACGAGTTGAAACAAGTTAAGAGAACTATCCTGGATAAGCTGTAGCCTATAGGCTACAATTGTATACTGCATTTAATTATTGATAGCATTAAATGCAGAAAAAATTTCTTTTTTTATTGTTGAAAACATAAAATTAATTTATAACCAACATTGATGTTAACATCGATGTTTTCCTTGCGATGTTGAACATCGGTGTTCTAGACAACGATGTTTAACGACATTGATGTTTCCCTCACGATCTTGATATCGATGTCAACATCCATGTTGTACCTTCGATATCCGAGCCCTACATTGACGGGCGATTGCAGACTGGGCCCTAATCCTCGCCCCCCCTGGGCCCACCCAGCTCATCACCTAATCCCTTCCTCAGAACGGAGGTGTATGCTGGGCCACTCCTATTTATCATGGATCTTTGAGAAATGAGGAAAAAGCGAAGCGTCTCTGAGGGTCAATGCCGGCAATCCCTGTCTTGCCAAGCTCTGGAAATGTCCTCTTTCCCGGTACTGCCAGGATGAGGAAACCCCAGTGCCTTCTGATCAAGCACTGGACCCCTTCGCGGCTCTCGCCATTGCAGCCACACCATGGAAGACACTGGTTTGATCTCTGAGGATTCCACTAGAGAGCGTCTGTATACGCTTCTGGTGAAATTATGCTTGAAGAGCCGTTGAGATTGTAGACCCAGGAGGTCACACAGCCGTCTCCGACAGCCTACCTGATAAACTCTTCTCAGTGCTCAATGTCAACTCCTCCATAACACAGCAGCAAAGACCTGGACTTAGCGCCTATGATTTTCCTCCACTCCACACACACAACCCTCTCGGGTACTGTTCCCCAAGCCTGTGCTATGTTGGCCCAGTCCACATTGCGAGAAGGCTCGCGGATTAGGAGGGGTGGGCCCAGCCTACACTCCGGATTATGTCCTTGTCCTCTGCCCCTCGGGCTTGGGGGCCCACTCTACACCCGCCCACTTTGACATTATGTATTCCAATTGATCCCTGCTGATGAAAATCGTCACTTTAATAATTACTAATTAATAAAAATAATTAAATTATAGTGCATTTGGCCCGCGATAGGGTTTGGGTGTTTTAAAATCGAGATCCGCACGCTCAAAACTGAGATCTACTCGACCATGTCCTCATCTCGAAAAACAATGCATAAATAGCTATTTGAAGTATTTTACCGGTTACGTGAAAGAACCTTCCGGAGCTGGAACCGATTGGGCTCGTGAGGCGTTTCCGAGTCGCTACCGAAACCCCGCCAGAGCACAACATCTGGCGACGGATCGCATTCTCGCTCACATACACATCCTCTCCCTCACCAACCACACAACACAAGTCACACGAAAAAAGGCCGAATATGCGTTCAGCAGGAGCTAGTCTGGTATCATCCCCTTCTAATCTTGGTGCCTCACTTCCTCGCTGATAGGTATATTACCGATATTGTGCTTTGGCTTTCACGAGTGTCGGAAGAATAGAAATGCCGTGTGGAACTCCGATTACGTGCACCAGAGTAGCGAGTTGCAGAGATAACAACAATCATCATTCCACCATCTACAACGACCGCAAGAAATGGTTGGAAGATGGCAGGCGTCGTACTACCAGTGCTCTACCAACGGCCACGCTAAGGTATGCCAAGTGCCTACACCAGCTGCTTCGTCTATGCTCTCCTAACTATCTACTAAACAAACCGGGTGTGAGAAGACGCGCTGGTTACTACAACCGAAATTACCCTCTGATTTTGACGTATAATTCATTTCTATCTCCTCCGCGTAGGGTATAGGTAGAGTAATCTTACGGAGTATACTATACTCCGTAAGATTTGAATAAACAAGAATTATAAACCTTATAATTACCACTTTATTGAAAAAACAAAGCAAAGCTTTTCAGCTAAATTTTAGCCATCGTCAGGCAACTACAAAAGAACAAGGATTGGATTGAGAGTAACCTCCCTTACAACATTAAATTTTGTAACCTTACACCACACAGGGGGAGAAAAAAAAACGCTGCAAATAATAAACACAAGGGTTTATTATTCTTTGATATACGTTACTTGTGCAGAAATTTAATTCTGTCAATGAAAAAATTAAAAAAATTTTTTTTTGGATTTTTATCTCAAAAAAAATTTTTTTTTGGATTTTTTTGTTCAAAAATGTGTTTTTTCAAAAACTGTATTTTTTACTCGAAAAATATTTAACATCCTGGGATCCTTCAAAAATCCCATTTTTAGCCCCACGAATGCCCTAAACATCGCCCCAGTGAAATCGGATCGTTCCGGGACCCCAAAAAATGGATTCTACGTCCAAAAATACTTCGAAAACGACACCTAACTCGATCCCATAGCTAAAAGCCTTCAAAAAACCCCTCCCGTAGCCCCATTATAGCCCCATATCGCCCCACGGGTTTGGGCGATCGGACTGAAAACCTTGCGGGCACAACTAGATGGTAAACCAAGTATTTTGTCGAAATTTCAGATTTTTTTAAAAATTCCTACTGCCCAAAACGGCCTGGACGGCGTACGGCGGACGAACATTTCGGATTTAGAATGTAGACCTCTTGAAACGGATAATGTCCAATTTTGAGCCCGATCTGAGTCGTCGACCCCCGTCGCGAAAACATAGGTGTATTATTCCAAGAATAATAAACCAAAATAAGAAGAAAATTCCCTATCATGAAAAACTACATATATTATTGTAAGTGCTGTACTAATAAAATTAACCAACTTAAACCATTATGTAAAAATACCTATAATCTACTGGAACTGGTAGATTATAGGTATTTTTACATAATGGTTTAAGTTGGTTAATTTTATTAGTACAGCACTTACAATAATATGTGTAGTTTTTCATGATACGGAATTTTCTTATTATTTTTTTTCTCCCCCTGTTATGTGTGGTGTAAGGTTACAAATGTTGTAAGGGAGGTTACTCTCAATCCAATTCTTGTTCTTTTGTAGTTGCCTGACGATGGCTAAAATTTAGCTGAAAAGCTTTGCTTTGTTTTTTCAATAAAGTGGTAATTAAAACGTTTATAATTCTTGTTTATTCAAATATGGAGAATTACCACACAAGGTCGGCGGCCACTTTGGCAAATTTGATATACTCCGTAAGAATTTATTTAACTCTCATAATTTGTGAAAGTGTTTTTCCAGTAGTCAGCGAATGGAAATTTCGGTGCTCTCAAATAACGCAGAGTCACGAAACGTCGTTAATGACTTGGGAAAACTGGAGCTGCCGCAATGTTCCGAAACTTGGAAATAATTTCCTCGGCAAGCGATATGAAACGCTTTCAGTGCTTTACATAATACTTTTTGTTCCTCTAATCTTTTCGCTATAAATAGCGAAATTACCTTTATAATATTTAGCTAAATAGCTAAATTTAGCTTTTTACCTCTCAATGGATGGTTTTGGTTTATTATTGTTGGAATAATACAACTATATAATTATAATATTTTCGAGATATATATTGTAGCAACTCCAGTTGCTACGTTAGATCATGTGGGGCTGTCTTGTCTAAAAAAGTAGTGGTCAAGGAATACAGTCTTGTTGAAACATTGTTAAAGATATGTGTTCATACAATTGGCGCCCAACGTGCGTTTGAACTATGTCTCGGTCACAGCCGCCGAGGAGGACGATGGCTACGCGCCTCACACCGGTTGCCGATGTCGTTCTTCCGCCTTCTGTACCTCAACTTCCGGCGTCCACTTTGCCGACCACGGAGGAGGCCCCTTTGCAGCGTTCGGTGCCAGCGCAGACCCACGTCGAGGCGCCGCTGACGCAACGGATGGCAGTGGTTGAAACAACATTGAACGCGATGCAACAACGCCTCTGCCAGATATCCTCGATGCTCGAATGTCAAGCCTCCGCAGCAATAGGCGGTTCGACACTACACACTGTCCCGCAGCCAGTTCCTGACCCTTCACACGTAGCAGCTCTCCCTGGGCCGTCGCCACAGCCCGCCAGTATGTTGAAGCCAAATACGTTCGACGGGTCCACCTCATGGGAGGAGTACCGTGCACAGTTTCTCGTCGTCGCTGAGGCCAACAGATGGGTCACAGATAGGGAGTTGGGTGTGCACTTGGTTGCCTGTCTGGCGGGACCCCCTTTGGCGGTGCTTCTCAATCTGCCTCGGATGCCCAGCGCAGTTTTACGGCGCTGGCTGAAGCGTTTCAGGTGCGGTTCGGCTCCGAGCACCTTCCCTCGATGCTCCATGCTCAACTGGATGCCCGGCGTCAACAAGTCCACGAATCGCTGGCCGAACTGGCTACGGACATCGAACGCCTGGCCCGAGGCGCATTCCCTGACTGCCCATATCACGCCGTAGAGCGGATTGCAGTACGCTCCTTCGTCCGTGCGATCTGCCGTGAAGATGTGCGAATGCAGGTCAGTATTTCCTATCCGACGTCGGTACGACAAGCACTGCAGAGGGCGCAGGAGCGGGAGGCTGACCTGGCGGCCTGTGTGGCTCCACGGGAGTCCGTACCGCAGGAGCACACGGAGCATGCTACCGGTGCAAGCAGCCTGGACACTACCACGGGAGTGCCCGAAGCGAACTGTGGAGGAGTCGAAACAAACAAGCCTCCCACCCGGCTCTCACAGTGGTAACTCCAGAGCCCGTTTTGTTGAAGTAAATATAGATGATTCACCGTGCAGGCTGTTAGTTGATACGGGAGCCACAGTATCCCTTCTCCGGCCAGATGTAGCCAGGGCCTGTGGCCTGCGCATTAGGCAGTCAACTGTGCTCACACTTAAGACAGCAGGTAAGGGGACTGTTAGCGTTTTGGGGGAGTGTCAGGCCTCAGTCAGGGTGAAGTCAATTCACGTCATACAAACATTCCTTGTTTTGGATATGAAGGACAGGGGTATACTAGGCTTAGACTTCCTGGAACGCGTGGGGGCCAAGATAGACCTGCCCCAAGGGATAGTGTCCATGTCTGGCCAGGCTGTGCCCATGCATAAGCAGAGTAGGGCTGAGAGGGGGTTTCAGGTGATTGCAGCCGTAGCCAGAGCACCCGACCTGCCCAGCTGGGTGCAGCAGGCTCTAGCTGACTCCATTTTGCAAGAGGGCTGTGAGGAGTACGGCAAAGCTGCAGCCCTGTTGGTCAAATATGCTGACATTTTTGCCTTAGGTGATCGGCCTTTAGGGAAGTGCTGTGTCGCCACCCACTCCATTGACACAGGGAACAGTAGGCCCGAAACTGCAACCCCAGTGGACGGGTCCATGGGTCATCACAAAGAGGAAGAACGACGTGCTCTTTGAAGTCGGAATGGGCCGGAAACGACGATTGCTGCACTCCAACCGACTAGCAAGGGCTGATGTCCATCCAGCAAAGTCAGCGACGCAGGAAGAACAAGGCCAACCAAGAATTCCCCCCCCCCCCCCAACGGGGGTAATGTAGCAACTCCAGTTGCTACGTTAGATCATGTGGGGCTGTCTTGTCTAAAAAAGTAGTGGTCAAGGAATACAGTCTTGTTGAAACATTGTTAAAGATATGTGTTCATACAATATAATATAAAAGATAATATAATTATAATATAGATTATACGTCCGAAAATTATACCTACTCGACCTCTTATCCACAATTATTCAAAAACCCTACTCGTAGCCCAATTGAAGCCTACAGAGGAGAGTGATAGGGCTGAAACTCTATCGCGACTCTGCTGGAGTCCTCACTCTCGTCATAGGAAACCATAGTGCTGAAATTTGGATTAAACGCTGTTCTATCGCTTTTGAGCATTTCTGACTCAGAAATGCTCAAAAGCGATACAACTTAAGGAGTCCTAAAGTTGTCCTCCGTTCATGCAATTTATAAACAATGTTATACTTTTACCCATTTTCTGGTATACGTAACGATATTACGTATACCATAAAATTAATATATATATAAATATTATGATACCATAAAAGTTAGTATATTATAATAACAAGCAAACAAATAATTTTTTTACAATTATTGTGATGGCTGCTAAGAGTATCTATCTACTTACTACTTACCCACGACCAGGTGTAAAAAGTTCAGCAGGTAGATTTATTTTATTTATTTATTTATTTATTAGATAAGATACATTTTATTGCTCTATCTGATTAATTTTTCAGGTTTATGTTTACTTAACTCTTTTTCCTTGCCTGCAATTATCATTTTGTCTAAATTGGAGGCAGGGCCCTCCTCACTGAAGTGCTCTGGTTGCTACGGCGGACGGAGAATATCGACGCTAACGTGTCATTCCCGCTCGACAAACGACCCGAACCGAGTTGAAGACGAAATATTGCAGCTGGAGGCAGCTGGCCCTTCCATTCCACCGGGACATTTTTCGGGGCTCCATTGTGCCAGCCTTCACGGCCCATAATCACGGAGAGCTCCCGAACCTCGGGCAGAAAAAAAAAAAAAAAAAAAAAACACGTATCAACCACGTGTGCCAAATCACGCGTCTCATTCACCGATCACAAAGGTCGAATCAGCGTTTGAACCAACATTGTGACCGGAATCACGGAATTACTTTTTCTTAACTACTGATCCAGGGATTTTCAAATTTGACTGTTTTGTACAGTATTTGAACTAGTCACATTAAATATTTCAAATTTTGATAACTGCTGCAATTTTAAGCCAAGTGATAATTATCATTCTCTTAATTGTGCAGAAACATATCGTCGCACAGGTGGGACCAAAGGTGTCAAAAAGTGGCGGAAATTATTTATGGTGTCTGAGAGGTTCGTGGGGGTTTGGACAGGAGTGTGCTCGTTGTTAAGAGGGAAAATGAAGTTTTGATTGTTTTCTTATTTTTATTTATTTTTTTTCACTAATTGTAGTGTTCACATTAAAGCTTTATTTTTTACATTTCAATGACGAAGAAGCCTGCACTGCAGAACTTTTCTACTGTAGATGATACGGATACCTTCAAAAAGTGTTATATTTGCATAATATTGTATACAAAAAATGGAAAACAGGAAAATAGTCGGCTAGACTGCGTTTTGACTAAGTGGAAAAATGTGATCGGTTTTCAACGCGCTCTAGCTCCTGTTCTACTGGGTCTACTATCAAAGTTGACCGATGAAATTTATAGAAAATTTAATGCTTTGTCACTCTTATAATAGTGACTTTTGCCGCAGGACGCATAGTTTAGAAGTGATAAGCAAAAAACTGGAAAAAGTACCGAAAACGCACATTTTCTTGTCCTGCAGGTCTTTACGTGATGAAACCTTCATCCAAACTCGGACCAATAGTTTCCGAGCTACAGCCAAAAATGCACGCGTAACGCCACTGGCGTTTTGTGTACGTTTCGGTGCGTTTTCGTAACACATGTTGTTACAACTCTGCCTGCAATTCGTACGGAAGGCACTTTTCGACAAACGTTGGATGTCAATCATATATGGAGAATGTAACGCTCTACAACTTCGTGTAGCTCGATACATCTGTTGAAACAATGACCGATTTTTTTTTTTTTTTGTTCAAAAATATTTTTTTATTGACAGAAAATTAATTTTCGAACAATTAACCTTTATCAAAGAATAATAAACCCTTGTATAAAATTTGTAGCCTTTGTTTTCCACGTCGCTATCATTTTCGGATTAACTACGGATTAACTGGGCTAAACGAGATTTTTTGAAAAATTTCACTCTCCTATTTCAAGATTTTTGCAACACCTCATAATGTGTGGTAGATAATATTATTATCTAACAATTCTCTACAGGATCGCTGTGGGAGCTTTTGGGAGACTAGATGAAATAAATAAGTTGAGAGAACTTTGACACTGACGCTAAAGTCGGCAAAGCGCAGAATCCGCGAGATTTATCTGGAAAAAAATAATCTGTAAGGTTATAAATCAACTGCGAGAGGTCGGATATTTTCGTCGGGGAAAGGCACCCGGGGGGATGTCTCTTTCGAAACTTTCGGCAACCCCCGAATAGAGAAAAAAAAAACGGGAAAAATTCGAAGGACGACGGGGGTTGGGAGGGAAAAGTTGAAATGCCGACGAGAAGGAAAATCTTCCCTTTTTTTCGCCTACCGGAATGACGGGTTTATCGATTCGTTTATGCTTATAACCGGCAGAATCTCCCGAGTTATTCCATCTCGACGCCTCCGCCCCGCCGGTATCATCAACGGAACCATTCCAGCTTTCAAAGCCGAGATCGAAGAAAAAGTTCTCCGAAAAAATCTCATTCCGAGGAAATGGAAAACCGGTTCGTTTCCAGAACTCGGGCCGAATCTAACGATGGGATGGCCGAAGAAAAAAGGCTGCGAATTTTACCCAAGGGTTTACCTATAATAGGTAAACCTTAATTAACACTAATAATAATAATAATAATAATAATAATAATAATATTAATAATAATAATAATAATAGCACAATTAACCTACTTACATCAAAGAATAATAATTATTCTTTGATGAAATTAGGTTAATTGTGCAAAAATTATAATATAACATAATATTATTATGTGTGTCAATAAAAAAAATGTTTTCGAAAAAAAAAAAAAAAAAATTGTTCAATGTTTGGATAAGATGTTGAACCTCCAGAAATGGATTATGCGTCCAAAATGACTCGGAAAACGACGCCTTATTTGACCTCCCTCGGATCCTTCAAAACAACTCAATATATCCCCCCCATAATATGGGGATATATTATATCCCCACGGTGAAACCGGATCGTTCTGGGCCCCAAAAATTGAATTCTACTTCCAAAAATAGTTCGAAAACGACACTTAACTCGGATTAAGCAAGACGATGCGTATTCGAAAGCTCAAATATTTAAGCTGGAGTAGTGCATGGTAGCGTGCAGGTCTTTTTCACCGGAGATCTACCCGAAAGAGAGGAGAACACCATAGCGACGTTTGCAGATGACACTGCAATCCTTGGTGTCGGCGATACCAACTTGGAATCAATTTCGAAACTGCGTAGGTCAATCAAGAGACTGCACAACTGGACTTCGAAGTGGAGGATCCTAATGAATGAAATCGGTACATGTCGACTTCACAAACTGTTGGTGTGAGTAAATACCCGTTCATCTCTACAACAAACTCATACCGTACGCAAACGAAGCCTGGGAATGACCCTCGATGCTTAGCTTCGGTGGAAAGCACATGTCAAAAAAAGAAGATGGAACTAACCAACAAATTTCGGGAGATGGGTTCGGGATTTCTTGACCACTTGGGGTTGGTTCTAGGGATTGCAATCCCGAACGTTTTTCTGAATCCCGGGATCCCGGGATTTTTCAGAGGCAATCCCGGGATTAATCCCGGGATTGATGATTTTTGTTTGAACGTGAAAAAATTGATTAAAAACGACGAAAAACTTGTTTATTTACAATAATTGTAAATTATATAAAATATTACTTCTCTCATGAAGGAAAAATTTCACTCATGTACTCAAAAAATGTGCTTTTAGAAATCATAATGTTGGATCTTAGAAAGCACTCAAAGTTGGATCAGCCAATTAATTTGCTTCTTAGCTTTGTCGAAAATAGTCCTGCTACCCAAAAGACCCTCTCAGCTTCCACGGAGGTCACTGGGATAGTCCTACGTGTTCTGCTTGTGCTCAAATTGAAGCTGAATCACTGCTCTACAATTTCATTCCTCATAACTTTCCTCGTGGGATGAATATTATAGCCGATATTCCGTACTGAAGAAGGATAAAACCACGATTTCTAACATTTGGGGGAAAATGGTCAATGTTTGAAGAGGGTTAATCTCGGGGCCCATTGGTCCTAGAAAGCTGCCGTTGCGCTCAAATGGTAGCAAATCTTGTCTACTTGAAAATAGTATACAGTGACTTTTTCGTTAGGGCGCACATTTTTGAAGTTAAAAGCCAAGAACTGAAAAAAAAAAAAAAAAAAAATCCGAAAATTTTGCGGTTTTTCGGGCATCCAGCATTTAGCACAAGGGTTTCGAAGCTGGTACCGTCCCTGAAAACATTAAAAAAAAATTAGAACGTGTCTATTTTTCCGTTCTAAGCCCTCTTTTTTTGTCCGCTGACCGGCCTAACAGGAGATATTAAATATCCACAAATTTTGTATACTAAATCCAAATGGCTGCCTCCATTTTTGAACAGGCTCGTTTCTTTTTTAATTGTGGTCGACAAATCTTTTCGTATTTTCGGCACCGGCACCGGCTGGTTCATAGTTTTCCGAATCCTTTCTTCAGGGGACTTCACAGTTTTCATCTTAGAGCACTTTCACTTAGCCTTCGAATTATTGTCCGTTATTAAAAGATTTTTCCCGACAAGACTTGAGCAATTTACGTACGATGTGCAATTAATTCTCGAACCCCGGGATCCCGGGATTGACTCTACGAATCCCGGGATTTCAAATTGGCAAAAATCGACCGGGATCCCGGGATTTCGGGATCCCGGGATCCCGGGATTGCAATCCCTAGTTGGTTCTCAAGGTTTGGTCCAAGTCAACAACGTCCACCACTTGGACCAACCCTTGAGAACCAAACCCAGTTTCGGGAGATGTATGTGGCGACGGTCATCCTTGTCACACTATAATAATTATAGTATAATACAATATTATTGTATAATACAATCAGGTTCTTGAGCCAGTCTGGGCCTACTACGGTGCACAATAATAATTATTATTATAATAGGTAATTATTATAAAGATCTTTTGTTGGATGGAACGTTTCTAGAGGGACCCATTCAGTTGTGCAATTATTGTGGGCCTGCACCGCTCCGAGCAATCGCGTGATCATTTAGCGACTTCAAAATGGAATCCATAGTCATGAAACGGTTAACGCAAAAATTTTCAACCTCCGACACGAATACGCTGGCGTATTATTTCTGGAATAATAAACGAAAATCGGCACAATAATGACGCTCGCAAGCTTTTTTATTAGCGGCTTTTCTAGCCAACAAATTTCAGTCAGTCCTGAATCAGACCGCAGATTTTTTTGGCCTAATGAACTTGTATGTAAAATGACATTACATTGTAGTGTAATTGTTTAGTTTTGTAAACCTTTCAGGGATAAAATTTGCAACGAGTCTCTTTGCACAAGTTCATTCGGAAACTGATGATGCATTAATGAGGGATCTTGACGGATTCGCTTGAAGTTGGGCTCATAGGAATAATTATTGTCCCTGATAGACAGTTATTACCACACTTGATTGACAAACATTGGTGTGGCTAACAACAGGTGGCCTTGGCCCTTGTTTACCTCCTGGGGGAATGCTCCCCCCCCCCCCCTCCCAACGCAGAAATGGCAAGATAAGACCAAGAGCCAAGCTGTTGAAGGAAGAGAGAGTGCGAATCCGGCGTTGAAGGACCAGAATAGATTGCTTTGGGCCATGAACATAAGAGTTCCTGATGGATTCGAGTTGGGATGATCAATGCTCCCGGTGCTCTTTTGGTGGTTAAAACCTTGGACGGGGGGTTTTTATCTGTACGCCACGGGTAGGGGAAGACGCTCGGCCACCCTGTTCCCAACCAATGCCAACTAATTTTCGTTATCTTTTGTAAATCCAAAAACATTTCCCCCCACGAAAAGTTGTTTCCATTTACTTCCTCATTCTTACTTAGCCAACTTTCCACGTGAGAAATATAGCATCGTAATCACGACGTGCCTTCCAATTCCTCCACCCCCCTCATTCACCTTCCACCAAGCACACCTTTAACACCCTTGTCACTCGAGCGTTTCTTTCGAGATCATTTCCCGAACCCCCCGGCAACCACCCCGCACGAAAGTCTCAGGAAATCACGACTGACTTTAGCCGCTGTTGTGGGAGGTGTGGGTGGCGGGGGGGTGTACGTGACGGTACTGAGGAAAACCGCGCTAACTGCTTCCGCCCGCCGGTTAGAAGCCTGATTCATCCGATTTGGTTTATTATTCTTAGATAATACACCTACCTACGTATTCGTGTCGAAGGTCGAAAATTCTAATCGGCTTCAAAATTGGATTAAATCCAATTTTGAAAACAAAAATTGGCATTATAAAATTTTTATAATGCCAATTTTTGTTTAATGTATGGAAACGTATAAGTACGTGTAGTTCGTTTCACGATGTCTTGTTTTCAAAAACGAAATGTTTTGCAGTTTTAACCCTCACCTAAGAATAATAAAATCTTGTGTAAAATTTTTGGTTTATAAACCTTGGAATAATACACCTATGTATTTTGAAATTATACATTTATAATGTCAACATTTGACATCGAAATTCAATTTCGATTTCATAGGTATGTTTCAAGATGTCTTGATTCTAAAACGCTGCAAATTTCACACAGGGGTTTATTTTTGATATAGGTTACTTGTACAAAAATTAAGTCTGTATCAATAAAAAAATTTGAAAAAGAAATTTTTTTCACTCGGAAAATGTTTCACCTCCTGGGATCCTTCAAAAATTCCATTTGTAGCCCAATGAGAGCCCAACAGATCCCCACGGTGAATTTGAATCGTTCTGGGACACCCCGAAAATGAATTCTACGTCCAAAGATGCTTCGAAAACGACACCTTACTCGATGCCATAGCCAAAAGCCTTAAAAAAACCTCCCGTAGCCTCATGTTAGCCCCATAGCGCCCCACGGGTTTGGGCGATCGGGCCGAAATCCTTGCGGGCACAACTAGATAGTAAACCGAAAAAATTGCAGATTTAAAAAAAAAATCCTACTGCCCAAAACGGCCCGGACGGCGGACGGACATTTCGGATTTGGAATCTAGACCTCTTGAAACGGATAATGTCAAATTTTGAGGCCGATCGAAGGCGTCGACCTCTGTCGCGATTACATAGGTTTATTATTCCAAGAATAATAAACCAAAACCCTTGTGCAATATTTACAGCGTTTTGACTCAGTTCTTGATTTGACTACTTTTATCGATGCATCTTCTCTGGGACGTAAAAATTATGTTGTAGGTATGTACGTAATGTTTGTACGTAATAAAAGCCAATTTTCCCGCTTTCTAATTGGAAATCTTTTGTTTCAGGTATGGACTGAATTGCACTCGACTCAAACTTTGGTAACCAGGAATCTCTTAACCAAGGCAGCAATATTATCAGCAATAGATGGGCTTTTACTAGCTATACTACGTTGTGGGATCTTGAGGTTCAGTCAAAAAGATCCACAGTCAAGATCCCACAACTTAGTTCTGAGCCTAGCAGTCGAGGAACCCAGCCTTATTTTACTAGCTATCTCTTAGTGGGAAAAGGCAAAGCTTTGGGAAAAGGACGGCATCAAATGCCGAAAATAGAAAAAGTTGTGGATCCCATTGGGACAAGTTATCGACTGCGTTTTAGTGGGAAACTTAGTTTTAACTTTTTTGACAATTTTGGAAAAAATGGTTCAACTTTTGAGAAATCTTGGAAACTATAAGACTTCGACCTTTTTAGCCCCACGGGCCTGGGCTGAAAACCTTGAGGGCACCACTGTTGATATGAGTAGGTTGATATTGTCGCAACTTCATATTTTATAAAAATTGCTCAAACGGCTCGGACGGCGGTCGGACTTTCATTTTGCTTCCGAGTCTGCTTGTGTTCACTTTCGGGAGAAAAAAAATTTTTGTTGTCCGAATTCAAAATTTCCACTCGCATTTTGCGTTTCATAGCCTACTGAACAAATTTGGTTCCGTGTCTGTCGGTCTGTGGGTCTGTCGGTCTGCCCGCATTTCCTTGTTACAGCCATAATTTCCACAATTTTGAATGTATTTAGCTCAAATTTTGAGGGATTATGCGGATAAGGCTCCTTGAGGTCCCATACGAATTTCATCACAATTGAATCAGCGGTACGCTCTGCGCATGCGCTAACGTGAAATTCTTGAAACAGGCATAACTTTCTCAATTTTGATCGGATTTCAATCAAATTTTCAGGAATTGTGTGCGTATAGCTCTAGATGGTACCCTGTCAGTTTCATCACGATTGAATCAGCGCATGCGCGAACGTAATTTCCTTGCCACAGCCATAACTCCTACAATTTTGATCGGATTTCAATCAAATTTTCAGGAATTGTGTGGGTATAGCCCTAGATGGTTCCCTATCAGTTTCATCACGTTTGAATCAGTGGTACTCCCTGCGCATGCGCGAACGTAATTTTCTTGTTACAGTTGTTACGTTCATTTTGAACTTGGCACGAGGAAGCTCATGTGCCATTGCCTTGGCAGTGTATTTGGAATGTGCACATCGTGAAACCTACCGATAACAACCGGTCATTTTCGACCTCTTCCGTGAATAATCCAAATCGTGCAAGTCCGGAGGTTCATCAAACTACGATTCAAGAAAATTATTAATTGAAGCAAGCAGCTTAATCATCCATTGAAACCGAACCTTTTGAGTCGCGGTTGAGGAGCAAAAATTATATCAGACACCCGCGGATTTGATCATTGTCGCGGTACTTGCATTTAGGTACGTGGACGCGAATCTCCTCCTCCTCAGTTGTTCCAGTATCAGCTGGGTGGTGCTTCTACCTTTATTGATTTGGCAGAAAATTATAGGAACCCCCCCCCCCCCACCATCTTACCCTTTTCGTCGTCTCTCCTACAGAGAATAGGTAATGGAATTCGCTGCGTTTTATACTTGCGATCCAGTCATCTATTAGACAACATTGATCGGTGATTTCGCCTCAGACCTTTCAAGATGCCATTTTCTTGTTTTCTGCTCTCACTAGACTAAATGTCTACCGAATCTACTAACCCAGTTTGGTGGGTTTAACCTTTCCGGTGTACGAACATCCCACGGGATCGTCTTGTTGTAAATGGAAAGGTGCCTGTTGGGTTTGCCGTCTGTCCAGACAATGAGGCAGCTGCTCGGTTGCTTCTTACCTGAGTCTGAGTCCTCCCTGATGTGACGAAGCTTCACCGGTCATAATGTGCGAGTTTAGACGCGATGGTAACAATTTTCAGGGTCAAAAATTAGGTCGTCTTCAGCAGCTGGAAAATTCAGCCTGTGATAGCCTTATCTCTCCTGCATAGTGGTTTATCAACGTCCGTACGTTGTCCGTCGGGTTGAATTTCCCTGATTGTTCCCTCAGACGCTTTTACAGTAACTGTTACTGTTTTAAAACTGTTATGCGAGCCTGGGTGCCGTTCATAAGCGCCAAGTCGGTTTAATCCCCATTTAATGACCGTTCATAAGCGCCAGCGCCTTGGTAGACGGGATCCCAGTGCGACTATAAATTTCCAAACCGGTACAATTTTGCCCAATTCGCTTCAAATTCAAGCTCTTTGCCGCACGCAAAGAGACAGTTCACGTGGTCAGGAAAATATGAAAACCCCACGTGTTGAATATCAGTAAGATTCCATTTGAATCCCAAATATGATGAGCCTTTCAACAATCAACCAATACATGGGTGAAGTAGGTTACACAGGTTTTCAAAAAATGCCACCTTCAGGCGCGACGGAAAAAACCATCGATTATGTTTTTGAGGTGCTGAACCCGAATCTGACCTCCGTTTTTCCGATGACGTCTAATTTTTCGAGATATTGGCGATGTTTACGTTTTTTCTCCCGTTAGCCCCACAGAGCCCCACGGGTTTGGGCGAATAGTAAACCTAAATCATATTATGAATTATATTATGATCATTTTTGGGTACTCACCAGCTAGGTTATGGCAATAGGTTCATGCTAAAACTTAATAAACATTCGTTTCACTTTAAATTGTGCTCAAAATTATTTCACATCAAATAATAAATCTTAATAAATTTTATTTTATGTAGAAACGATTTGCACAAAGTGGGACATCATTTCGTCGATGGATTCTTTTTTCGGTCGGTTATACCTTCTACTAACAAATTTTTTGTCCTCCAATATACTGCATTACTCAGACCATTCGACGCCTGCATGACAAAATAGTCCCAAACGAAAGGACCTTTTAACCGATCGATCTTCTTCATACGTAGAAGTTTTTCTAATCGTTCTATTTTCTCTCTCATCTATAAAATTATATACATATTGTATGCATCATCATTTACAACATAAAATTTTACAACATCATTGATTTTAAAATGAAGAATTGTATTTTATGACTAGCTGGGACACCCGGGCACGAAATATCAAATTTCCGTTCAATAATGCATCCACGTACGCAAGGACGTCCTAACTCGTTGACCCGATTCTTGTCATGAAGTATCCGTGGGCCGGTACAATTAGAATGGGTAAAATTACTGGTCTTCGATTTATCCTCAAGAAGTTGTTCCTGTACCAAATTTTACCACTCTGGGAAGAGCAAGAGAGAAATTTGTTATTCTGCAAAACCCCCTATCAATAATGGAACCCATGGTTCACTCAGAACACCCGTGGCAATCCGTAAGCTTGTAACGAACAACTCGTAACTTTTTTAGTTGTAGCTGGGACACCCGTGCTTTGCACGAAATATCATATTCCCGTTCATAACCTTGTCAATAATGCATCCATCCCTCACTCGGAACACCTGCTACAGTAGCAAACCGTTTCTCGTCGTGAAGTATCAATCTGCTTCGAATTGAAGGCTAGCAAAAGAAGGTTGTAGCCACCTAGCTGGGGCACGAAATACAAAGTCCCGTCGATCACCTATCAATACTTCACTCAGAACACCCGTAACAATTTTTCTTAGTAACAACGCTTGTTGACCCCACATGCTGGCCCGTACAATAAGAGAGGATAAAATTACGTGTCCATGTAGGTTCACTTCCATTGATCCTAAGGAAGCTGTACCTACACGTATCAAATTTTAGCGGTCTGGGAGGAGCAGGAGAGAAATTCGTTTTTTTGTTTTCGCAAACCCCCGCTCTTTCCCAAAACCTGATCGGATTTTCTCTTGGCTGTTGACGAATTCCTGCAACTCATAATTTTTCGTAGTTACGTTGTCACAATAGCTCTGCCGTTGTTAACCATTCAATGTCATGTGTATCTCGTACCTACCGACCATCTTCCAATAACTTCCGAACGGGTTATCGCACAGAAATCGTTTTGTACTCATTGAAATCAGCGTGAAAAGAAGAAAATTACAAGTAGGTAGCAACACAGAATAAATGCAATCTTCTTCATTGATCGAGGTCGACTCCGCACGCTTACTCTAAAAACTGAACAATAAAACTCGCATGCAGATAGAAGTTGGTTATTAGTTTTCTTGGGGGAACTTTTTTAATTTTTCCAAGTTTTTTTAGGCCTTCTGTTCTTTTCATTATAATTTTCCCTTTGCCATCCCTTTGCCACCTTATTATAACTTTTCGCAAGAGACAACCGTCAGGAGGAAGTTACGAAAAACTTCTCAGGTTTCATCTGGCAAACCATGGAAAGAGAATGCAAATTGTCGTTGTATCGGATTGAATTATTAGCGCCCTGCTTTGTGAGCAATTCCTGTACGGGGGTAAATACACCGAGGTGTGTTTATAGTAATTCTTACACATTTGGACAATTGGTGAGCGACGGTATGTGCGTCAGTTCAGTGGGCATTAGGTACCATCATTGTAGCTTCTTGGCCAAGGACTCGGTTTTAAGGTGTTGCTTCCGGTAATTCAATGTCTTCTGTATGCAGGATGATTAGGTTGATGCTTATAGTCATTATGATTATAGATGATTATAATTATGGCAGAATGATTATAGTTCGGTCAATCCGTATATATAGCAAAAATGATAGCGACGAAAATATACGTAGGGTTTTATGCTTATTCTAGGTTTTATTGCTATGTTTTTTGGGGTGCTGAATCCGAATCTGAAGAGATCCAACAAATATCTGTTAGGAGTTTTGAGATATTCGAAAAAAACTCCAAAATTGTTTCCTTTTTTTCGGTTTTTGTTTGTGTTCGCATACGTAGTTTCGGTTTGTGTACGAAACTATGCGTCCTTCGCCAAAAGTGAAATAGCATTAAATGTCCTATAAAATGCACATCCTTATCATTCACAATACCAAAGTAGGTAGTCATTCCAGAAACCTGCATGGCAAGAAAATTTGTATTTTTGGTTTTTATAGAGATACCTTAAAAAAGTGTTAGATTTGCATAATATCGTATAATAAATGGAAGAAGAGGGAAATAGTCGGCTAGAATACGTGGAAAAATGTGATCGGTTTTCACCACGCTCTCGCTCCCGTTCTCCTGCAGTTCTCCCATGGGTGAAATGTTAATAAACTGAAAGAAGTGCCGAAATGACACAAAAACCGCACATTTTCTAGACCAGCAGGTCCACAGGTGATGAAACCTTCATCCAAACGTCACATATCAAGTTCGATAGGGAATTTATTAAGCTTTCACGTGAAAAAATTTGAATCGGACCAATAGTTGCCGAGCTACAGCCAAAATTCTACTTTCTGGTGCGTTTTCGCTGTTACCACTCTGCCCGCCATTCGTACGGTAGGCACTTTTCGACAAACTTTGGACGCTCAATAATTGAGAAAGTGGAAGTAATTATTACTTCCATTATTTACCATTTCTCGATAGGACTGGCTGTTTTGAAGGTACAGCTGTTTGAAGTGCGAAAAAGTGATTTCTCGAAAAACGTGTACCTACCTAAAAAATCTTTATCAAATCGCTCTAGCTCCTGAACTATTTGGAAATGTAATGCTCTTTCACTTTGATGACGTTTGCCGTAGGACTCATAGTTTCGGAGTTGTAAGCAAAAAAATAAAAAAAGTGCAAAGATTTTGGAGTTTTTTTGCGAATTTCTCAAAACGCATAATAGATATTGGTTGGATCTCTTCAGATTCGGATTCAGCACCCAAAAAAACATGGAAAAATTCCAAAAAAATTCAACCATATATTTTTTTGCCACGTCCTGATCAGGACGCGTATCAGTACGCACTGACAGGTCTATGTATTAGAAACATACGGGGCCATGACATGAGCGCTGAGCTTTGTCTTTTTGGTAACGACGGACTGAAAATTAAGGTAGATTTCGCTTTTATTACTTTACATTTCACAATGTTTTGAATAAATAAGTTGCTCGTAGCTTCAGATTCATTAAGTTTTGCGTATTGTGTGAAGTTTGAGTGTTTTCGGGGGAATGTCACCTACCGGCACAAATAGAAAGAAGCGTACGCGTATGTGACACGTAACTGAGGCACCACAGCCTAGCAGCTACTATCGATATCGCTCCCGGATATCCTCCCGTAATGAGTTCTATACTACGTACAAAGTGAATGTACCTATATACGCTAATTTGAAGTGATAAATAATCCTACAATGAAAAAAGAACATTTCTGGCTCCTCCAAGGCCTAGTCGAATGCGCAGAAAAGTTGTTCGAGCCGGCATGTTGGTGGTTGGTAATATCGATCAGGCCACCCCCTCCCTTGTTTATGGAACGTCGTGCAGCTCCATGAATCGTGCTACTGACGAGATGATGAAGTTGGAAATCAAACGACAGAAAACTTTGTTGAGCACGGAAGTAGATGGTCCTGGTATCAGATCGATACATTGCTCAACGTTTCCTCACTATTCGGCCTAAACATTTGTCCTTACAATAAAGTGGTGATCGACCCACGATAATATTATATTATGATGATGTCCAATGATTGGGAGCATGCTCCCTGCAGGGTCAAACAGTAAGTAAAGTTTTCGCCAAGCTTTCGGCATTATATCATGCCTTCCTCGGGGTTTACACGGTGATGTCGCACGTATAACGGTGACCATTGCTGAATAAGTTTCCGTAATTTCTAGTTTAATTTCATTATGTCTTTGTTTCAGCATTGATAAATTTTATGTAATGTGTAGGCCCGGAGGAAGGCATAATATAATGCCGGAAGCTTGGCGAACGCATTAGAGTTTGTTTGATCCAATCATTGGACATCACTTGTCCTTACGTTTCATGATGCGTAGATTTCATAAATTAAATGGGCGTCCACCGTACAGACCGTTTTGGGCGGCAGTTTTTGTTTTTTTAAGTTTGAAATTTTGACAAAATACTTGGTTTACCGTCTAGTTGTCCCCGCATGGTTTTCAGGGCGATCACCCATACCCGTGGGGCGCTATGGGGTTAAAATGCGGCTACGGGAGGGGTTTTCGGCTATGGGATCGAGTTAGGTGTCGTTTCCGAAAAACTTTTGGACGTAGAATCCATTTTTGGGGGTCCCAGAACGATTCGATTTCACCGTGGGAATCTATGGGGCTTTCATGGGGCTACATATTATGTGATTTTTGAAGGATCTCGGGAAGTTAAATAAGGTTTCGTTTTCCGAGTAATTTTTGACGCAAAATCCATTTCCTCGAGGTCCCACATCTGTTCAAATATTGTACAGAAAATTTTATTTTTTCCAATATTGACACAGAATTAATTTTTGCACAATTAACCTCCATCATACAATAATAAACCCTTGTGTAAAATTTGCAGCCTTTTTTTCTTAGAGGTCATCGTTCAGCTAATAAAGTGACTTTTTACGGTTAAAAAAAACTGCTGCAAAAATGAAATTTGAATTTAAAAATATACCAAATTTTTCTATTTATATCAAAGAAAAATTTTCTGTTTTAACATTTAATGTTAAAATGCCAATGACCCCTACTGACCCCTATGTGCAACAAGCAAAAACCTCCATTCTTAAAAAATGCCATGTTCATTTATCTAAATCAAATTAATAGACATAAGGAGTTTTTCGTCTCTCCTGTAAAATTTTCAAAAATTGAACCAACTGGGTTTCCAACCAAACGCCTCATTTTTTGGAACAAACCTATTTTGTAGCTAACTGAATATTTGACGGTTTGATTGACGCATCCATTGTGAGAGTAAGTGAAAACGTCCGCAAGAATGTTGGGCGTCAGCGTCGAAAGAGGGAACCCAAAACCTATTCCGGGGATTTTATGACGAAACGGTGCCAAACCCCTGAGGTGTCCCTCTTTCTCAGAGGTGGTCATGTTTTTCTCTGTTGCGCCTGCAAGTCAGAATTGTCTGAACTCCCGAAGGACCCCTGGGCGTAAATATAGAATTAGGAGTCTGGAAAGACAAAGAGAAAAAGCCTAACGGAATTAAAAGGGGAGAAAAGGAGAGAGAGAAAAAAAAAAAAAAATCGCCGACATTGTGAAGGGGGCTATACGTTTTTGGCAAGTCGGTAACATGTGCCAGGCTAACATAACAGGGCTACCGCGCATGCTACAGGCAAGAAATCACTCTGACGAGGCGTTTTCTTTTTGTCACTGACTTACAGCCGTTCATTCTGTGGAAAATTGGTGTCTGGGGACGTGTGGGATCTGCGAAAACATTTTGTAGAACTATTCAATTTATTCACTCTTTTTCAAATCCGTTTTGGTTTGTTATTCCTAAAATAATTTTCGTGACTGGGTCAAACTTTTTTTAAATTGACGTCAAAATTTGTCGTTATTTCCAGCTACCACTAATATTTTCCAAAACGTATAGATTGCAAATTTAACATCCGTCCGCCGTTCAGGCCGTAGGACTTGGGAATAATTAATAAAAATCTGAACTTTTGACAATATGCTCTGTTCTTCTTTTAGTTGTGGCCGTAAGGTCAGTCCTATAGCTCTAATGCGTGAGGCTCTTGTGAGCTAAAAAGGCGGTGATTTTCAAAAGCGCTAGAAGGGTCAAATCTACCAATTATTTTATGTTCAATATCGCGAGTTTTGGGAGGAGTTTTTCTTTTTAAAAGTGCCACCTCAATGTTTATGTAAAGCGCGGGGTGGAACCGTTACATTTTCTAACACTTAGTGAACCTTACTTGGGTGTGACTAGGACAGGGAAAACCTGATGAACTAGTTGTAGGGACACGATTAATTGTGGGTGAATTACGTGTTATTATCTGTAATTGTGTATGTCTAAGGACTCATAATTAGTTTTTATTGTGAGTAGCGGTGCGCCAGAAGCGTCGTATCTCTCCAATTACGTTGCCAGGTGTTTTGGGGGATGACAGAGAGAGTTTAGGGACATCCCCCTCTGGACCATGACACGAGTTGTCGTGATCTGGTATTCCAGAGGTGGATGCAGCTACAGGAATGGAGGACTCGGCTTGGCCAGACTTACCTGATATGTCAGGATACCTTTGCTTCCTTGATTCTTCAGAAGGGAGATCCGGGGTGGGTGATACCCATCACAAATTGGGTGCGGTACGGGACTCAGAGAAGAAAAGACTCAATTTTACGAAAAAATTACTGGCCTAGATGATACGAGCAAGTTACGCGAGAGTTTGGGAAAATGTCAGTGAACGCACAGTGCTTCAAAATCCGAAATGCAGTGGGTTGGAGCAAAAGTAACAAAAAAACAACAAAAAACCTAGGTTGGAGAAGAGAAATATGATTAACATGTTGATTGCTCTACGAAACAACGAACCTCAACAAGCCAACGAATCATGAAGAGGCCTTCATCGCTGGGGTTTCAGATGGATTGCTAAATCTCGCTCCCTTGAACTGTGACTCACCTGTTGAACTGTTCATCTGTCAATGTTATAATACAACATAATGTTATTATGTAGGTACCTGTTTGAAATGTACATCTTGAAATGAATGTATAATGTTAAATTTTGAGGCCGATCAGAATTTTCAACCTCCGTCGTGATTAAATAGACGTATTATTCGCAGAACGATAAACCAAAAGGGCGTGAGACATGGTATTGGTTTCTTGGGACTGTTCTGTGAAAAGTTAACGGAAATTATTTTTCTTTTTGGATTTTAGTCTCGTATGGGAAAACAATTGAGTTTCCCGAGTTCAGAAATTATTGGTCACGCTCGGCCGTGCCTCACAACCGCTCCTTTTGCAACTCAATTGGAAACAATTTGGTTCTGTCTCGAAATAAAATTCTCTTGTCTCGCCCCTTAGAGCTTGGAGGGGAATGCTTTCCCTCTCCAAACCTACTGGTTGCTGAGCTGCCCTTCTATGTCGATTGAGTGGGGTTGTTCGTCATGCCGGTTTTCGCCAGTTAACCACGAACTATGCTAAACCTTGCGAAGAATTAGTGTGTGCTGGTTTTCAAGTGCTGTCTTCGACCTGACGACGAATACCTGATCTCAATCATTTTCTCGGAACAATCGAAAAACAACAGTTTCAGTCTGCAAGGATCAATAATTGGGACATTGGGAATTGGGATGGGAATTCCTCCCTTGCATTTGCACCCGAAAGAATTTCCTAAAATGGTCTCGAAAGTCTATGCGACGGGGCTTCAGATGACTGGAGGCCTTTCGAAATAATTATTATGGAAAAGGAACCCTAGCAGCAGGAATGGTGGTGGTGGTGGTGGTAGAGGGCATGGCCTCTTTAACCCCAAACCTTCCCCTACTTTACCCGTGGGCGATTCTAGCCTGAAACCCAACGCCATCCTAGGGAGAAGTATCTCAGCATTCCCCAGAGGGCCCTTATTAAATTCCGGGGATGTTCCCCCTCTCCTTCGTCGCAGTGTCTTCAGTTCCGTAGGAAAGCTATTCCTTCCAACCATTTTTGAAAGGATCCCGCCACCCCTCATCCTGCGGAACCCTTGCGCGAAATATGTTCTCATAAAGAGCAATCGGCCGGCAAAAATTTATCTGCAATTTTCTCCTAGTTGCTAACAGCAATATTTGAACAGTTTGTGGAGGGGTAGTCATGTTTTCTTTGGGTTTCATTTTCAGAATTTGTATACCTACTTCCAAGCCATATTGGTCTGAGGAGACCACCTTGGCTCTGGTGTTAAATTTTTCCTGAGGTTGGTTCTGGATGTTTCGCTCTGGATGTTATCAAATTAAACTACCCAAAATGTCTGTTTGTACCATATTTCAAGTGTACACACGAACACTGCGAGAAGAGAGAAGAGAACCTTGAATCTAGGTTAAATTCAATTGTTTTCCTCCGGCCTAGATACTGGAGAAGCTTCATAAAAGTGAAGTCGTAGCTGCATTCCATGCTGCTTTTATGATACGTGTAACTTATGCCATCTTCTGATGGCGCCAGGCCCCGTCGGCTGGCACAGTTTTTGCATGCCAACGCAGGGCTGGGCGAATGGTCGCTGGGTTGAAGTACCAATTAATCACACCATTACACCAGTGTAATCGCGATGGAGATAGAAAATTCTGATCGGCCACAAAAATTGACATTATACGTTTAGGATGTGTAGATTCCGAAAACGACATGTCCGTCCGGCGTCCAATCCGTTTTGGGCAGTAGGATTTTTTTTTTTAAATCTGAAATTTTGTCAAAACACTCGGTTTACCATATAGTTTTGCCCACAAGGTTTTCAGTCTCATCTCCCCAACCCGTGGGGCGCTATGGGGCTGAAATGGAGCTACGGGAGGGTTATTTGTAGGGTTTCGGCTATGGGGTCGAGTGGGTTGTCGTTTTCGAGGTATTTTTGCACGTAGAATCCATTTTTGGGGGTCCCAGAACGATCCGATTTCACCGTGGGGATCTAAGAGGCTTTCATGGTGCCAAAAATGGGGATTTTGAAGGGTCCCGGGAGGTTAAATAAGGTGTCGTTTTCCGATTAACTTTGGACGCATAATCAATTTTCCGAGGTCCCACATCTGCCCAAACATTGTACCTACAAAAACATTTTTTTTTTTTCAAAAATTTTTCGTTAATGACCCTGAATTAATTTTCGCACAATTAACCTTTCGTTTAATATATAACAAAGAAAAGAATAAAAACCCTTATGTAAAATGTGCAGCGTTTTCGGTGGTGATATAAACGAGTTGAAAATTCAAAGATGCTAGGCACTGCGTTATCCTTAAAATGCCGGTAGGATGGTTCTGGTTGATTTGATACGATACCTCGGCAAAGTGCTTGCTGCACAATCGGGATTATTTTGTTGGCTTAACCCTACTCTTTTTGTGGCTATGGTCAATTTTTTCGAAGTTCTGGGTTCTTGGGGAAACTGAAATTAAAATATAAGTTTTATAACTTAAAATTTACTTACCTACTTACTTGAATTGTTTCGTAGAACACACATTAAATAATAATCATCGTCATCACGTTTTTCAAATTTTGAAAAACGTGATGACGATGATTATTATTATGGTACCTAAGTACATAGTTGTTATATCAACAGATACCTACCTACACCAGAGAATTTGAGTTAGACGAATGCATAGAATAGTAGGTATGAATATAAATTGAAATCTAGAATAAATAAAAACGAAGCTTGCAAGTTAGTAACTTCTACAAATATCACGAAATAACTTCTTACCTGTGGAATGTCAGTTCGCAACCTTTTGTGTGCAACATTCTTGCAACAATAGGCAACACCCACCAATAACCCACCATTTCTTCGAACTATTAATTAAAGAAGCACGAAAATCGGTCGAAAACTAACTGATCCCGGTGATGGCCAACTTAAGGCGAAAGGGGACCACAAGTGTGCGAGTGAGAGGGAAGATCCGCGAACATATTAGCGTGATTCCGCTGAACTATTCATTAAAAAATTCTGAAAAAAATTGAGAAGCATTCTTATTTCATTTGAATCTTCGCCAACATGCCGAAATTTAAAAAAGTTGCTATATCAAATTTTAAAAATTGCCTTTTTTAATTTGATGAGTTTTTAGAAATTTCAAGATATACAAAGCATAGAATGTCATTTTAAAATGCGAAAGAAAAAATCGTTTATTCTCTTTTTTCACTCTATAGCCATCAAAAATTGATTCTCCTGGTAATGGTAATTGGTGCATTGGAAGAAATTTCCTCGATGTGTGAGGGGGGCTGGGCAACCGGGCTGGCCCCTATCCCCACGTCGGCCGGACAATGAGACCCTCTGCGAGCATTCGCATCGTTCAGGTACCTACCCTCGAATGCAACTTGAAATGTGATCCCTGCATTATTCGATCATTCCATTCACGCAGAAAATGCGTTTCAACGTGTACATAAACATGAACTAGTTGTACCAGAAAATAGTGTTGTACTGGTACCTAAATGGTGTTGGGAATATTTACGGCCATTTGGATCCAAATTTCTAGTAAATGTTTGACCCACTTTGAACGTTTTCTCTGGTTCGCTGGACACAAATATTACGTGTATTTATTCGGAGTGGGTACCCTGAGCCATAGGAACGTCAAACAACGCTAAGAGTTGTCACAATCTACAGTAGGTATAATAATGTTATACTAATATATTATATTATAAAATATAGTAACAAAACAGTACAATGTATGTATGTCATACATATAGTAACAAAAGAGTCAAATGTGTACGAAAATTGAATTATTGTACCTGCATGTTTACATAAATTATTTTATTCATATTGTTGGGAGGAAACTCCATAGCAGTTTCCAGGTTCAAGTTCGGATGATTTTAGGACACATGTTTTTGAATAATTAAAGAGTTCAGTTGCGGTTTGGTTGTGGAACGAGTTGTCATTTTTACAACACTGGTGTCAGAAGTGGTTGAACATGTCGTCGCCCGCCGCCACCTCAACTGTCGAACGTCCTGCAGGCGCTCCGCCGGGGGGCTCTCTGCCGCTAGGGGACCTCTATCAAGGTATCCAGCAGTTGGCAACCCGTTTAACTGCCATTGAGGCAGCGTTGGCGGCTCAAGACGCTAATCGGCGTAAAGGAGTCAAGCCGCCCACGTTCGACGGTACTGCGGCGTTCGAGGATTTCCACTTTCAGTTCGAGCACGCGGCGCGGACTAATGGTTGGACGGAGCTGGAACTACCTTCGGAGTTGGTTGCCGTTCTACGGGGTGCAGCCCTCACGGTTGTGACGTTGCTTCGGCGTCCAAATCCGACGTATGCCGAGATGCTGGTGGCGCTCCAAGAGCGGTATGGGAGCGAGAGTCGCCGGGAGCTGTACCGGAGCCAGCTGCAGGCTCGTCGGCAGGGGGTGGGTGAGGATTTGGTTTCGTTCGCCAACGACCTGTACATACTCGCTTATCGCGCTTTCCCCGGGGGTACGCCTAGCGAGATGGATGAACAGGCGCTTAGGCAGTTTTACCGGGGGTCCACAGCGACAGGTTACGCGCAGCTGTTGTGGGCCGGGAAACGACGTTACAAGCGGCCCTCCAGCATGCGTTACGGGCGCAAGTTTTCCTGGAGGACACCCCCTGGAGGCCGACTAGGGCTGTTTCGGCGGCCACGAATGAGGAAGGGGATCCAGGCGAGCTCCGACGTCAGGTCCTCCAGCGCAACGGTAGATCCAAGGGCCAGCCATGGGTGTGCTACGTCTGTGGGGCCCAGGGCCACAGGGCTAGGTGGTGTCCCAAGAGGGCCGGCTTGCCAACTTCTTCGGCTCCATCGGGAAACGGACAGAGGCCGGTGCATGCTACGTCCCAACCGATCCTCAGCGTGGTGGGACAGACGGTAGCCGTTCGAGGACTCGTTGATGGCGTTCCCCGCAGGTTGGTGATAGACACCGGGGCGGCCGTCACCGTGGTGAGACCAGAGGTGGTGGGTGACCGAGGGTGTCTCAGCGCCACGAGTCTAACACTTTGGGGTGCCTCCGGTGATCCGATCACGGTGAAGGGGACTACGAATGTGACCGTTGATCTGGGGAAGGGTCAGCTTTCGTCATAATGTGGTTGTCGCCCAGATTCATGAGGAGTGTCTCCTTGGACTTGACTTCCTGTTACAGCACGGATGCCAAGTCGATTTGCAGAGAGGGGGATTTCGTGTGGGAAAGGTTGAAGTTCCATTAGTACGGGTACAACGTCCCAATAACGACAAGAACGGAAATTTGACCGACTGCCGAAAACCCGCTTGGTCGAACACGCCGACGCCGGAGCAGATGCGGGTCAAGCAAAGGAAGGGGACGAAGGAGGAGTCGATCGTGCCGATAAAGACCGTCGAGCCGAAGACGAACACGCCGACGCCGGAGCAGATGCGGGTCAAGCAAAGGAAGGGGACGAAGGAGGAGTTGATCGTGCCGATAAAGACCGTCGAGCCGAAGACGAACACGCCGACGCCGGAAAAAGTGATCGGCTCGACGATCAAAGTCAAACTGAAGCGGATCATGGACGCGACGCAGAGGTCGGCGGACGAAGTGTACCTGGCGTTGCAGGATTCGGACTTTGACGTGAACCAGGCAGTGGATTTGTTGACCGAAGGGCAGGTTCAGATGGCGAACTGGTGTACGCAAGAGAAGAGCAAGAAGAAGAGGAAGTTGAAGTTGACGAGAAGGAAGAGTCTTCCTCCAGAGGACGAGGGGACGGTAGGAAACGGCCCAAACGTAATGCACGACAAGAACCCCGAAAACCAGTGGGAACCAGTTTGGAGCCAGTGGGAGAAACCGTTTCTGCGAACGAATCCGGGACCGCGAGGTATTTCAAGGGTCTTTGGCTCAACCAGAGGCGGACAAAACGCCAAAAGTGACGAGTCCAGTGTCGTCGTTCACAAAGGAGGAGCGACAAGAACGGCCAATCGTCATCCCGGCGCAGGAAGACCAGCCCCGCGACTACCTCTACCGCCGCTACTACCAGGAAGACGAACGACCACCCTCCAACTGGTCTACCTCCAAGCGGCCTGGGTGGTGGTTCTGAAGAGGAGGGGAGAAGTGTTGGGAGGAAACTCCATAGCAGTTTCCAGGTTCAAGTTCGGATGATTTTAGGACACATGTTTTTGAATAATTAAAGAGTTCAGTTGCGGTTTGGTTGTGGAACGAGTTGTCATTTTTACAACAATATATTTACGAAATTACAATTGCTTCATAGTAAGGGCATTGATCTGCACGTTCGAGGGTCAATTATCTCTGGCAGCATGTGATTTTCGAAAAAAAAATCAATTACTTACTTTCGGTTCCATTTTCTCGCAGTATGACCAAAAGTCTGTTCATTCCGAATATATAAAGGGCTGTAGGTATAATACGGTCGGATTCACGCAATTGTTACTAGAGAGATTCTACTAGATGCGAGGGTAACTACGGTGACGGGAGTAACTTACGGAAAACGCAAATACTAGGGCGAGCCAAGGTGAATGCTAACCGCACAGCCACTTCTTACGAGACGCTATTTACGGGATTTCATTGGTAGGGGCACCAACGTGGAATGAGAAGTCACGTCAAGCGTCACTCAACGGTTGATGGTGTCTCTCATGGTGTTGAAAGAAGTAGTGTGATTGTTTTGTTGATACAGGGATTTTAGACTAGGTGTTACTTTTTTTGAGAGAAAGTGAAAAATATAATTGAGATGAGTTGTAGGATACACATTGTTTTTAATATTGTGTTCTAATTCTGAAATATTTACTTATACGAGTAGGTATGTTTAATTAGCACAAAAGGAAACAAAACACTGTTTGAGAATCTGTGACAAGTAGAGGGGGCTGGCTCATCTTTTCCTGAATAGGTTACCTGTCGAAGAGGATGTACAAGTGCTCATTACTTTCAATTTTTACTGTTACCTTGCTTACGATAACTTACAATTGGATAAAGCTTGAAAACCCACATTTTTAATTAGGTATGTATTAGTTTGAAACATTGAGCAAACTTAAGGGAAGATGAAGAGACCAGGAAATTTCGACGGCAATACCTAAGTATGTGTAAAAATTTTGCTACTTCAACCTGTTATGCTACATGAGTGACTGTTTATTCCCTTTTTGTCTGGCTATTTTACTCACAAATGCAGTAGGTATGTATTTTAATCCAAGCACAAAATAAGTAGAAGCGTGGCTGTAAATTAGATTGTGCAAAAAGCCAAAGTTGAATAATAAAATGTTTAGACATTTCAGTGTCATGCGATTTTCAAATTGAGTGGTCCACTTCGAAACCTACCTGAGTAGGTACCTACCTATCCTAAAGTTTTCTTGAATTACTGGCGGGCCTCATTAGATTTAGTACCAAAAAAATTACAAGTAACACTATTCATGAACAAAATATCATTTCATGTACCTAGGTACCACAGTACCAACAGATACAGAGCGATTTCTGTTTTTCGCATTATACCTAATACAGCACGCTACTGATGTACACACGCGTGTATTTTATGTACACGCTCTTCTCTACTTTACTACAAACTGCTCCTTACCTACCTACTGCTCATGAATCCACCAAATTTTCTAATCTAATCTAATGAATCTATCTAATTGACCGTCAGGAGACTCTCAAGTAGAGTGGGTTTCGCCCATCAAACATTTCATACCATTTTAGAAGTAGGAAAACTGATTAGATAGATGCATATCACTTACCTATTCTGTGCAGTAGTTTAGTTAGTCACCACAAAAATACTAATGAAGAACGAGGACGGAATTCCCTTCTGACCTGAGCAACTGATAACCAGCCAGACGGTGAAGGGTTATCTATCCAGAAGGTACTGGTTCAACAGCCTTACTACCTTACGGGGTTCTATTTGCGGTTCTATATGCGGTCCCTTCCCGGATTAAGAGCCCTTTATGCGGTTGTGGTCCCGCACGTACGACTACCTGCGTTCCCGCGCCGCCCGTATACCGTATTTACGAACGCAAATAGGGCCGCATCAAGCCCCGCGCAGGTATTAGAAACTCTCTACTGACTACTCTCTCATCCTCTGTGGCTAATGGATAACGGTCTAAACCGATTATGGGGTCTTCCCTTCGTTCATCAATAATAATTATTACGGCTGAGTCATTTTCTATACACTTCCAACGATAGCTGCACTAAAAAATTAAAGATTAAAATTGTCTGATTTTCCTTCTTTTCGTTTCAGGATAGAAAATCTCTATCCTGAAACGATCAAAATTTAATTTTGATGGATTCTTTCGTCATTTTTTTCGGGAGGCTTGAAAAGTCGGACGGGACACCTCGAGAATCGGATCATGTCCCGAAAAATTACGGCTTAGGTACTATTGGTACATAATCGGACAATTTTCCCCCGGACGAATTTTCCCGGAGATTTTTTCCCCAAGGGCGGACAAAAAATCCATAAGTTGCCAATAGACTGGAAATCGCATAAATAAAATTTCGTATTTTATTTTGTAGGTATGCTGTATTATTACATCTCTCTGGCGGGAACTGTAAAAATCCTCCACCGTTTTTAGGTTCCTGTCAAGCGAGAGGATCGTACATCGCACCCTTTCTGGGGGACCTCAAGTGTCAGACCGACCTCTCCTGAAGTCGCAACAATTAATTAACCCCCAGCATACGCAAAACAGTTTTAGACAGGGTTGGAATTGTTCAATTTTGATGAATTTTTTTTAAAATTCATGAATTGAATGTGAGCATGCTATGTATAGTTCAGAATTCCAAAATTTCTTTTCATTCAAAAAATAAATTTTCTAAATTCCTCACATTTGAAATTTTCAAATTTTGGGCATGTTAGCGAGTTGTGCATTTTCCTAAGGATCTCAGATAACTTTTCAGATTTGAAATACACGTGGTATTCCGCGAGCTAGAACGCTAATACTTTTATAGCAGATGTGCTGCGATCTATTATCTGAGAATCACACTACCCAAGGCTCCCCTTTCGCCTTAAAAGTGTGGGGCTGGGTCGGTGATCGTCCCTTATTTAGTGGGTGATGGCAGGAGATTTTTTAGGCTCGCGTTCGATGCAGGGAGAGATAGGGGGAAGCCCGGGGTTGGGAAAGTGTCGACCTTGTCTTTGCACTCGGTGTTCTTGGCAGTAAAATTCTTGATTCTGAATCTGATTGATTCTGTACTCGGAAGCTTCAGAAATCAAAACGAAATGTCCAACTATGCCAACTTGTGTGGTAAATTACCACTGGTAATGCAATGTAATGTAATGGGTCAAATGGCCTGCAGGCCATGGATGACTACCTTGTTTCGTGACAATTATTGAAGTGCTTCTGCAGGAAAGCTGGAGGCCGCACCTTCCTCACACGCCTTGGTCAGTGGCCGCCGGGGGTCCTCCCGGGTTCCTCTCGAGCTTACTTTATTTTTATCTCATTAGTAATTCTGAGATATATTATGCTCGATTTCGACATTTTGTCTGGAAAGGGGAAACTCTGAGACGGAGCGGGGACTCTGTTGGCCAGATGTGTCCGTGGAACTTTAGAGGGCCACTTAACTGCCTGAGGGCCGCAAGAAGAGCCGTGTTCTAGCTCACTCCACCAGCTAGTGGCTCGGTACCCGAGTTTATACACATTTCACATGCCGCTGATGAGTAGGACAGAACTTGCAAAAAGAGGGTAACCAACCATGACCAACTTCGAATCCAACACTATTTGATGCGGATGGCCGGTGGTGATTTGCGTGAACAGAGCACCGAAGCGCTTGCGTGCTGGGTGCTCACGGGTCCGTCAGGGAATGGAATGGGAAAAATGGGACCCATCAGTTCGTCTAACATCGACCGCAGCATCCATTTCAACTATTTAGTGACGGTTAGGGCGTAACCGGCAGTAGCCCATTTGAGAGATGTTTACACCCATGGGCACTCTTGGTCAGAGGGAATGGACGCTGGCGTGGCAGTGGCAGACGTTGTATTCTATCTGGACAGCTCCAGTGAAAATCCACTGCTCTCCCCCACTTCCTCCATCAGTGACGAGCAGCAGACCCAGGGATGACACATGACACTTCAAGGGCGGACCCTGGAAATGCAATCCTGGCCCATACCATTCCACAAACACCATGGGGCAATGGCAAGATCTGCTGAGCTGTTGTAGACAAATAAATCAAAATAGAGACTGAATTCAGTCTTAGTGACTAATTCAGTAATTCTGTCGTTCATTAAATGAATTTTTTCAATGAACAAAGTTTGTCCTTTGTTATACGCATTTGGCATTCAGTTATTCATTCTCTCCCTTGTACCCTTAGTGCTAGGAATTTTTCTCAAGTCCATTTGTCGAAGAGGACATTGCGCCAAAGAGTGCCGCGACCGAAACCGTATTTGGAAACGAGCCCAAAAAGATTTGGAAACCCAATAAATCACGAATTAAAGGTGGTGGCCGAGAGAGACGGACGAAAACCATAAAAAATCGATGTAGGAGGGGGGTAACCGAAGAGAATCCGTAATCGGCTGTCTTCAGAAGTCAAGAGAGTGTGACCCTGACCAATTGTTTATGGACTAGGAACATTCATCTCCGGTGGCAAGCAACTGTAAAAGGTCGACGAAAAACCGCATGATTCGCTTTTGCTTCGACGAATGGTGGAATTCTGATAGTAGTTTTGCTATATTGCGCAGAACAGCAGGATTTCTCATTAAATTTTTTCAACTGCAATGGGTTTCTTTTGGAGGTGAGACTTGTACGATTTGACCTATTATTCGGTTTCATCACTTTCCAAAACCCTCCCTTCTGCAAGCACTGTGCAGGCAGGGCACGTCTTCGATAATCCCAAAACTCGACTTCAAAGGGTTTTTCCAGAACTGCCCGGAATGGACCGATTTTTTGTGGAGGGTTTTAAATGCCTGAGCAATATTGGTCTTGAAGGGTTTTCTAATTTGAAAACCAATTTTCTGCAACTTTGACCTATGTAGCATTTTAGGCGGCCGGATTAGGTCGAAGAGGGTGGTTTGGTCACTTCGTATTCTGAAGAGGGGTGAAAGTTATAGAAAAAAAAAAAACGCTGCAAATTTTACACAAGGGTTTATTATTCTTTGATATACGTTACTTGTGCAGAAATTTAATTCTGTCAATGAAAAAATAAAAAAAAATTTTTTTGGATTTTTATCTCAAAAAAATTTTTTTGTGGATTTTTTGTACAAAAATGTGTCTATTTCAAAAATGCTGTATTTTTTACTCGAAAAATATTTAACATCCTGGGATCCTTCAAAAATCCCATTTTTAGCCCCACGAATGCCCTAAAGATCGCCCTAGTGAAATCGGATCGTTCCGGGGCCCCAAAAAATGGATTCTACGTCCAAAAATACTTCGAAAACGACACCTAACTCGATCCCATAGCTAAAAGCCTTCAAAAACCCCCTCCCGTAGCCCCATTATAGCCCCATAGCGCCCCACGGGTTTGGCCGATCGGACTGAAAACCTTGCGGGCACAACTAGATGGTAAACCAAGTATATTGCCGAAATTTCAGATTTTTTAAAAAATTCCTACTGCCCAAAACGGTCTGGACGGCGTACGGCGTACGGCGGACGGCGGACGGACATTTCGGATTTAGAATGTAGACCTCTTGAAACGGATAATGTCAAATTTTGAGCCCGATCGGAGTCGTCGACCCCCGTCGCGAAAACATAGGTGTATTATTCCAAGAATAATAAACCAAAACGCTGCAAATTTTACACAAGGGTTTATTATTCTTTGATATAGGTTAGTTGCGCAAAAATTATTTCTGAGTCAAAAGAAAAAATTTTGGAAAAAAAAAATTTTTCAAATTTCTTTTTCAAATTTCAATTTCAATTTTTCAAATTTCTTTTCAAATTTCAATTTTTTCAAAAAAATTTTTTTTGGATTTTTTTTCAAAAAAATTGTTTTTTCAAAAATTCTTTATTCTTTACTCGAAAAATATTTAACCTCCTGGGATCCTTCAAAAATCCCATTTTTAGCCCCATGAAAGCCCTATAGATCGCAACAGTGAAATCGGATCGCTGCGGGACCCCAAAAAATGGATTCTACGTCCAAAAATACTTCGAAAACGACACCTGACTCGATCCCATAGCCGAAAGCCTTCAAAAACCCCCTTCTGTAGCCCCATTTTAGCCCCATAGCGCCCCACGGGTTTGGGCGATCGGGCTGAAAACCTTGCGGGCACAACTAGATGGTAAACCGAGTATTTTGTCAAAATTTCAGATTTTAAAAAAAATTCCTACCGCCCAAAACGGCCTGGACGGCGGACTGCGGACGGACATTTCGGTTTTGGAATCTAGACCACTTGAAACGGATAATGTCAAATTTTGAGGCCGATCGGAGTCGTCGACACCCGTCGCGAAAACATAGGTGTATTATCCCAAGAATAATGAACCAAAATTGCGGCTACGGAAAGGGTTTTTGAAGGTGTTCGGCTATGAGGTCTAGTTAGGAGTTGTTTTTGGACGTAGAATCCATTTTTCGGGTCCCAGAATGATCCGATTTCACTGTGGGGATCTATGGGGCCTTCAAGGGACTACAAATGGGATTTTTCAAGGATCCCAGGAGTTGGTATGAGATGTCGTTTTCCGAGTTATTTTGGACGCATACTCCATTTTTCGAGGTCCCAACATCTTTCCAATCATTGTACAGAATTTTTTTTTTCTAAAATTAATTTTTGCACGATAAACCTATATCGAAGAAAAAAACTGTCGTGTAAAATATGCAACGTTTTTACTCCTATACCGGCTGACCTATTCGCAAAACTGACGTACCCTGTACAAGATTTCGTGTTTCTCTGCGATATTTACGCGAATTGGCAAATTTTGTGTTCCGAGGTCCTTCGTGACTACCGGCCGTTTCACCTGACTCGAATAGCTTCTGGTCAACAGCCGTGTAACCACCGGATTGGCACTTTCGATCCTACAAATGGGTTTAATTGAGGTAATTCTTCGCTCGGGGAAAACTTCCGACGGGGCAATTTGTCCGGTTTTAACCGGCACTACAGATTTGCTAAGAAAATTAGGGAAATGCTGGAAAACCACATGGCTGCCCTCCTTTCCTCACTACTTCTAATATCTTTGTAAACTCATATATTTCTTACTGTCTGTCCACTCACTACCGTTCTCCATCTTTGCAAGCATACTCTCGTTTTCTAGGTATCTTCTCGCTTCGCTCGCCCATTAAATGTTGAGCGCTGTTCCACTAATGCGACCCTTCAGGTGGTGACAAACCCCAAATTCCCCTAATACTTGCGAAATCAGTGGGAAATAAAATCGTCTCGCACGTTTTAGAAATGCTTTATTAATGACCTGCTCTCGAATCATTGGCACAAGGGAAGTAAATTTTCCACCACAAGTGGGTTTCGAACGAGGGTTGCCAGGTTTTTCGGCCAACACCGTAAAAAATTTTGTTGTCATAAAAATCATATTATTATTATAAACATAATTGAAGGAAAAAGATATTTGGCTATAAAATGTTGATTATTTGTTTTTTCGGCATAATTTTTAACCTTTGACACTCTGGGTCATGTGATTATACCATGAACACTTTTTTTTTCAAGTATTGATACGTTTATTGTTGAAAATATTAACTTTATCCGCTATTTTTATTTTTGTAGAAAGCACAAATTGATGACTGAAATGCCGTGATAAAATTAAGGGATACCTAAATGGCTATAAGCACAGACGTAGTATCACCTCTCAAATTCAATTGGACAAAAATATTAAGAAAGTTGCTCACCTGCACACAAAATTACCTATGTAAGCTCCCCTGTAGCTAACGCTAATCGTCCTTGAACTTTCGAAGGCTAGTGAAATGTGGCAACAAAAAAGTATTCCTTTCCATTTTTAAAGCGTGAATACCGCCTTTGCCACAATTCCAATTTGTTAGTGCTGGTCAAAGTGGTATGAAGGTAGGTGTAGGTATTCCAAGCAGAATGTCCCACACGCGTGGGGGTTTTTGTGGGGGAAAGGTTTTCAGGTTGGGGGGGGGGGGATTTAATTTTCATCTAGGCTTGAATTGGAGGCTATTCGGATGCCATTTGGCAGCACTGACTCCAGTCATAACTGTAACTATGGACGGCTAGGAATTAATTAACGGTCAATAGTTTGTTGAATTTCCCGTTTTCTAAAAATATAGTAGATTTGCAACTATTTTTATATAGTATAATATACTGTATACAAACAGTAGTTCAGTATTATTATAATAATTTTAGATCTGAACTATTATAATAGTAGTTCAGATCTAAAATACACCACATTTTATAGTAGGCCTGGCAACGCTACTACTAACCCAAGGCTCACATAATATCACGATGTCATCGTGTACGGCCAATTTGAGGTCTGGGAGACTGACGGTAGGTAAAATACTACACATTTTACACAAGGGTTTATTATTCTTAAGTATAAATTGTGGTCAAATTAATTCTGTTTCAATAAAAAGCATCATTTTTCAATTAAAAATTAAAAAAACAAACAACAACTAGATATTTCCGTACAGTGCAAGAGCACCATGGTTTTCGAGCGATAGGACAGAAAACCTCCTTACGGACACAATAATAATTATTATTATTGTATAAATAGAGAACCGAGCATTTTGTCAAAATTTCAAATTTAAAAAACCTACTGCCCACAGCGCGCAGGCGCTGCAGCATCTGGACGGCGGACGTACATTTCATTTTTGAAATCTACATGTCTTGAAACACCTCTCCTTATGTATAAGGACAAATTTTGTGGTCCGTCGGTTCAAGGGGGGGGGGGGGGGTTGAGTTGGCATCACTGGAGAAAACCTGGTCTGGCGGTGACTGTGATACACAGATGAAGAGGTGAGATCGGGTTGGAAGGAAAAGAGAGGTGTATTTGCGGGAGTAGCTCTAAGGTCGGGTCAATAATATTTCTACCAGGAGGGGTTGCATCTCACCCCACTCTCAGCATCACTTAATCCCCCACAACCCCGTACAACACCGCCGCCTCCGCCTCTTCCGCTCCGCCCCCGAGGGGGAAACCCTTTAAAACCGCCTACCGTCTCCCGGTTCACGGTCACAAGATTGAACTTGACCCGCCTTCCTCGTTTACCGGCTCTGTCGTCAGCAAGCGCCACCGTTCATTATAATATAATGGATATTAAGATTAAGATATTATCATAACTGCGTATTAACTGTTTACTTCAGGGATTACCAAAGTGGTCGATACCGGTGGCCCAGGGGCTGACGAGTTCTAATAATCAGCCGGTGTAATAAATATTTTGATAGTACGGTTTTGGTGACGTTTCTCCACATAATATTATGAAGGGCCCTATTCATAATAATGGCAATAATGGCACGCCACAAAAACGTGCTTTAAGAATGTAATGGAGATTAAGTGGAAAATTTTAAAGACGATCCTGGTCCTGAAAATAAATTCTGAAAGCAACTGCGACTTGAAAAATACGGCCATCTCGTCCGTTGGGGACGAGTGGGTTGCCAGAATTTTTTCACCAGTATAATATACATATTATGTACCTACTATAATATAGTACATATCATATTATGATATATGTATAGCACAAACTACATAGTACATACATATCATGTAGTATATTTTGGCGAAGACCGTAGAAAATATAGTATGTATTTTCAAGAAAATTATAGTAAGATAAAATATAGTATTTGAAAGAAAAATATAGTAGGCTGTAAAATGTCGATTAGGTATTTGTTTTTCGGCATAATATGTAGGGAGGGAGCTCTACATAACCTTCGAAAATCCGGGTCATGTGATTATAATAAACTAGCCCCATTTTAGCCCCATAGCGCCGCACGGGTTTGGGCGATCGGGCTGAAAACCTTGCGGGCACAACTAGAT
Source organism: Pilophorus perplexus (assembly GCA_955831195.1). Lineage (NCBI taxonomy): Eukaryota > Metazoa > Arthropoda > Insecta > Hemiptera > Miridae > Pilophorus > Pilophorus perplexus. The sequence goes on from OY037008.1 coordinate 20,949,297, forward strand.
GGTAAACCGAGTTTTTTTCTCGAAATTTCGGGTTTTCAAAAAATTTCCTACTAAAATTTGGAGCTTTTTTGATTCTATTTTCCATTCGTTACCTACTTTTTTTGATTCCGGATATTTTGCCAACAAAAGTAGGTAGATACCTACTTTTAGTACTAGATAGTACCTACTTTTGTTGGCAAAATATCATGTCATGTATCAAATAGAAATTACCGATATTAAAAAAACTTGGTATTGGTAGAAACTTGGAAGAAAAGTATCGATATTATATAATATATAATTATATAATATATAATATAATTCGTAATATTATTACGAATACCGACAAGTATCGGAAATCCCTGGGCGTTACCATTATGATGCACGGGGTGGGGGCGCTGCATTTTGAAGTGGAAGGACGCCGTGATTTTTAAGCGTATGTGTACATAATTGTTTTATACAGTTTTAATAGTTTTTAATGTTCTGTTGCAGCACCTGTTGTACCTGAATCATGATTACCCCCGAGGCGAACGTGGAAGGGGGAGAGGAAAAGGCCGAGGAGGTGCTGTAAGTATAAGCTACTGTATCGTAGCAGATTATTAAATAATTTTAAATTGGTTTCAATTTTGAGTGGTAGTCAGTTGAAAAAAAATTTATTTAATATACTTAATATATTTAATATACTTTTTTTTATCTAAATGCGCAGAAGCTACTGCAGCCTGAAGGGATTCATGTCCGCTTTGGGTTGTCGGCGGGTAGCAGGGGATCATCCCCTCAATTCATGAGTGCGGAAGGCCTGTTTGGGGGGGTGGGGGGGGGGGGGGTTGAGCTGGTAATGTGGAAAAGGGTTTTGATGGGGCGGGGTGGTGTGAGGGTTATCCGCCAAGCGCCACCAGCTTCCGTACACGGTGTCGCTCTCTATTGGGGTTGAGAGGAACCATCGGGTTCAAAGACTTTCACGCTTCCTGCGCCAGTAATAATTTCGTGTCCCCGATGACACCCGAATGGAAGTCGTTACAAACCCGCTTTTCCCATTCGTAAGAAAACAGACTATAATCCTTTTAATAACGGGTATAACACGATGAACTGATTTTAGCATAATACCACTCTGAACCTAATGTTATAACAGGACTAATTAGCACCGATTCCTTGGTCTAACAGTGGGTTGTTGAATTAAGATGTTCGACAATCTTGAAATAAAAAACGGAAAAAATAATGGAACGTCGTTAAAACCAACTTATTAAGTTTGTTGATGAAAATCCTCCCACCGCGTTATAACGTAGCGTTCCCTTGTGAAACTCTTTCGTCAGTTAATTCTACCAACCTCCGAGGGATTTCAGACCTGTCTCCGTTTACCACAGAGCCATCACTTCCCTTCACTGTGAACACAACAAGCTAGTAGTGAACACAACACATAGGTAGTGTGAACGATTCACAAAAAAAAAAAAAATCCCCAGAAAAAAGTCCCGAAATAAAAAGGGCCCGGAAAAAAATCCTCCGGGAGAAGAAATAGCGTTGACTGAATGGAAATGACAGGAGATGATAATATTATCATGTACGTATTATATGATAATATTGTCGTAAGGCGTAAGGTAATCAGTTGGTGCCGTTGAATCGGGTGAATAGTCCTATGCTATTGTTCCTGGACAAGTTTTTTTTCAATTTCAAAGCTCCGGCTAACCCACTCATCGTGCACTATGTACTTATTTGAAAATTTTTGGAGCCCAAAAGTTTAATCTTGACGTCTACTTGAAGCCCTCGTCCACTTTTATTGGGGGGGGGGGGGGGGGGGTAAAATTGTTTCTTTAACGGCACTTTGGTAAAATGAACCTAGGAGTTGAATACTCCGAGTGAAGACCGTCATCACTACAAACGTCTAAAAATTGTTCCTGTTGTGATTGAATGATTAGTAACTAGATAACTGTTATCTGTTGATGCATTTGTTGGTGATCTTCGTTCTTGGGTAGGTACACATATTTTTTACCAAAGGTAAATTTCAGGCAGACTTGTTGTTGCTTATATTTGGTATGATCATTTACCAGGCTTTGGTGGCCATGGTATATTGTATTATGGTGGTAATGTATAGTAGGTACCTGTTAGTATACTGTATTAGATTCTCAAACGCAGTTATGCCCTTTATTTTTGCGAATTGTCCTCTTCCAGACTCCATCCTACTCCTTCAATATTTTGAATTTTTACTTTGAAATTTCCTTGTTCACAATTACCTACTGAATTTTTTGGGGATAATGTCAACATTGGGGGAAATTGTGATTACCTGAGCTGAGGAAGATTTGGCTTGCCGTAAATGCCTCCTCCAGCCTCCTGCTCCATGTTCAGGCAGTGGGGAGGACATTAAAGGACAAGCGGCGCACACTCAGAAAATGCCTCATGTAAAAACCCCAATCAATAGCTCCCTTCCTCAACGCCACCCTCGGCAGGACGTATGACAGGAGCTTTGTGAGGGAAATCCGGCGTTATTAGCGACCCCTTGCGGGCTTACGCCCGTCAAAGACGACTTGTAGGTTGTTCTTTCGTTTTGTTGACGCACCTTTCAATCATGTCTCACTTTGAACGATCAACTATGTATATAGGTTAGTAGTCGCGAGGAACTTGGAGTGTTACTGCTTCATGAATTAGACCCAGCTCAGTAATCGAGTGTCGCCATGGTAATCGGTGCTCTTTAGGGGGTTTGAGCTCGACGTTGGGTTTAAAGTTTAATAACTTATGTAGACTCTATAAACTCAGGTAAATATTATATTAACCCTTTTCCTAAAATTAAACAAAGCATTTTTAGATTTTTAATTAAAACTAATTTTTAGTTTAACACTAAGAAAAAGAAACCTAAACATTTTGTCGACTTTCACTTGGCATCTTTCACTTCCTGTGACGTAGAGGTTTAAAGTTTAAACCATCTCGGGTGTCAATGGTAATAATATTATTATTTACCTTATTACGTAGTGCATTCTTACTTTCTAGTTGTTGGGGGCAATGACTGTAATCGAAATGAGCCTCTCAAGTTATATAGCTGGACGAAATGAGCCCCGGTTTGAAAATTTAATTGAAGAATGTCTCAGAGACGAAATTAGCCCCACCATCGTATTCATTTTGTTCGATAAACAAATCTAATTACATTCGATGTATGCCCATTTTTGGGAAGTAAACTCCGGTTTTGAGGGAGAAGACATTTAATTGAGGAACGGAAACCGGGTTTGAGGGATCGGACCCTTATTTGAGGGGCAGAAATCAGTTTTATGGGAGCAGACACTTATTTGAGGGGCAGACACCAGTCTTGTGGGATCGAATACTTATTTGAGGGACAGAAACCGGTTCTGTGGGATTGAACACTAATTGTGGGGCCGAAACCGGTTCTGTGGGATTGGACACTAATTGTGGGGCAGAAACTGGTTTTGTGGGATTGGGCACTTACCTATGTGTGGGGCAGAAATCGGTTTTGTGGGAGCAGACCCTTATTTGAGGCGTAAAACCGGGTTTAAGGGATCAGACACTTAAGTAATAATTATTTGTGGGGCAGATACCAGTTTTGAGGGAGTACTTTTATTTTAGGGACAGATACCTGTTATTGGGAAGTCAAAACTTCGATTTTGTTTTATTTTTCTTGGAATAATACACCTATGTTTTCGCGACGGAGGTCGACGACTCCGATCGGCCTCAAAATTTGAAATTATTCCGTTTCAAGAGGTCTAGATTCCAAAACCGATTTTTTTTAAATCTGAAATTTTGAAAAAATACTCGGTTTACCATCTAGTTGTGCCCGTTAGGTTTTCAGCCCGATCGCTCAAACCCGTGGGGCGCAATGGGGCTAAAATGGGGCTACTGAATGGGTTTTTTGAGGGCTTTTGGCTATGGGATCGAGTCAGGTGTCGTTTTCGAAGTATTTTTGGACGTAGAATCCATTTTTTGGGGTCCCGGAACTATCCGATTTCACTGTTGCGATCTATTATAGCCCTATAATAGGGCTTTCATGGGGCTACAAATGGGATGTTTGAAAGATCCCAAGAGGTCAAATATTTTTCAAGTAAACACAAAAAAAATTTTTTTTTGAAAAATAAAATCTAAAAATTTTTTAAAACTCATTTCATTGACACAGAATTAAATTTTTGCACACGTAACCTATAAATAATAATAAAACCTTGTGTAAAATTTGCATCGTTTTTACCTCATAGAACCAAATCCTTCCACTTAGCGAAATCTACTGCACTGCGTTTAAAATTTAAAAAAAGTGAGCCTCTCTTTGAGCCACTTTTTGCGAAGGTGGTAAAAGTGGCCGGATGGCGGTGACATGAGGAAGGTCAGGTTCGAGGTTGGTGTAAAGGGAATCCCAAGGCCCTTTTCCAAAGGGATCGCAAGACTGAAGGACGAAGGGCTTTGCAGACAACCCCCGCCCTTCCACGATGAACCCCATGACTATACCATGCCCCACTTGGGGGAGAAAATCCCCCCATCTCCCACAACCTAGTGATGTTTCCCGGGTAAAATCTCCCCTCTCCCGACCTATCAGACCCTGTTTCATTCACGACTCGGCGAAACTAAAGCAACAGACTGGTTTCAAATGTATTGTTTTAATATGTTCTCAAATTTTATTGACCCTGAATGTTTCGAAAAATCCTCAAATCATGAAAACCCATTTTCAGAGGGGGAAAAGATCGGGATTTGGAACATCTGGCGCTCCCAACGAAGTGAGTACAGAATGATAACTGTGAAGTTGGTAGTTGTGGTTATTTTAATTAGCGTTTCCTTTGATATTTTTTACATTCATGTAGTTTCTATTGAATGTCGAATGTCTTAACGGTGCAAGAGTGCTCCACATTTTGAGGAAGGACCACTTTTTCAGGCGGTTATTTGTGAGTGGGCGTCGTGATATGCTGTAAAGGTCAAACATTGGAGATTTAGCTTCTTGAGGACACTTTTATGAACATTTTAGGCCCAATTTAATCAAAATCGGTTGAATATTAAAGGACAAAATTTATTAAAACGGCAGAATTTCTATTATCCAATCGATTTGGATGAAATCGCCAGTCAAAACCGTTTGTGCAGACCCCTTATGTGTGGCCCTTCCTCATCAAAGTGTGAAACCGTTCAACCGTAAAAAGCAGAATTATAATTTGAGAAGAAATTGACTATTTGGGGGATTTCAGTACAGAAATTGCAGTTAATTCGTAGAAGAAACTTTGGAGAAAATTAAATTAAACTTACTGCTTAACGTTGCTATTTTGACTCTTTGTGTGACAAATTTGTGAATATTAAATAAGAGTCCGTATTATGTAACACGTACTTTTACAACGTTTCCAAAGTTTCTCCTTCAAATCCATTAATTAAAAAAAAAAATAATATCCAGCCTAAATTCGCCATCTGAGGAATGAAAGGATTATTATTTTTAAACTTTATCTACTTCGAGATTTCAATGATTGAAAAATTATTATTATTGTTCGGAACGTTTGACGTTGAGAGCTTTTTGGAAGTCTTTACAATCGCCTCTCGTATCCTGGACAGTAGCTGAGCCGATGTTACCTTTTTTACGTGTTTTGCGTGGTCGAATTTGGTGTTGTAGCTATTTACGTATTTTTGATGCAGACTGTGGAAACACATATAATCCATTAGTAAATATAAATTAATATTGTATAAATTCATTTAGACACAAGTACAATAAGTCCCCAAATAGTAATAATTACTTATTATTTTCGTGAAAAATTATTTTCTGTGATGCCCCTGATGAGTGAACGCGGAACTTCCGTCTTCCCTTCGCTGATGATGATCATTATAGATTGACGAACGGAGGATTCCCCGCGCGAACAATTAATCAGGACGAACCCATAAAGAAGTTGCTTAAAATCCCCCCATTTTTCGAAAGTACAAAATAATCCCCTCCTCTAATTTTTTCTCACTATTGACGCCAACGAATCAGCTTTACTTCCAAACTCTAGTTAACACCAGGTTCGGCCCTCCCCTGGGTTTATTTTTGGAGCCATTGGAGATCCACACGGCTGCCTGACCTCGCCATCTGAGGAATGAAAGGATTTTTTTTTTTACTTCATCTACTTTGAAGTTTCAATGATTGAAAAATAATTATTAGTGTTCGGAACGTTTGACGTTGAGAGGTTTTTGGAAGTCTTTACCATCGCCTCTAGTATCCTGAACAGTAGCTGAGCCGATGTTACCTTTTGTGCGTGTTTTGCGTGGTCGAATGTAGTGTTGTAGCTATTTACATATTTTTGATGTAGACGGTGGAAACACATAGCCAACCAAGTCATTAAATCGACATTAAATCGGGAAAATACACAAATTTTTTTTATTTTTCCGAGAGTGCAATAGAATCCATATCTGATATGGATACGTCTTCTGGCTGGTGTCAGCGATCAACCTCGCCAGAAGAGTAGGGGAAAGTCGTGATCCTTGAGAAGGTTTTCGTTTTTTCCTTCATACTAGGTGATTTCATACAGCTGAATCTGTTATAAAATTTATAACTTAAATTTAATTTTCCTACACTATTTAATTTGAGGATTTTTTATTTATTTATTTTTTAAACGACTACTACATTCAAGTAAATTTCACGTGTTTATGGGTCATTTTCTCAGAAAGAGCCAATCCATACCCCCAGAACTGCAACTTAAATCTCCTCCAGAAGCTCCCAAATAAAATAGATTCCCGGCGGGAAATTCCCGCCGTTTTCTTTCGTAACCAGACTCGGGGTTGTAATCCCGAAAGTTTTTCTAAATCCCGGGATCCCGGGATTGAGGGGTTTTGAATTAAAAAAATTGATGAAAAACAACGAAAAACTTGTTTATTTATAAATATGTAATAATTGTATACAATTACTTCTTTCACCAAAGGAAAATTTTACTTATGCACTTAACAAATGAGCTCTTAGAAACCATACTCAAAAGCACTCAAAGTTGGATAAGATAATTTGCTAGATTAGGCTTAGGTACCTACGGAAGACAGCTAAAACCACGATTTCGAACTTTTTGGGAAAATGGCCGATGTTTGAAGAGGTGTATCTTGGGACCTATTGGAGCTCCCTACAAAGCTGCCGTAGCGCTCAAATGGTAGCAAAATTTGCTACAAGATTGATCTTTTCTACTTGAAAAAATTATACAGTGACTTTTTTGGTAGGTGGTTTTAACCTAAAAAATGAATTATACATGTCACCGTTTGACGGGGATGCTATATAGCATCCCCGGGTATACATCGGGTCTGTATAAGGAAAGATATTATCTTTCCTTATACAGACCCGATTAACTTCACCTCAATCGTGTACAAATAGCATCCAATCGGGTTGTTTCCACTATAATTAGTCCCATGCGAGGCTTGCAAACGGGTAAAAAACGCCATTTTTTCTCTCAGTGCAGTGACAGAAAACTGAAAAACGTCCGAAATTTCGCGGTTTTTCGAGCACCAAGCATTTTGAAGGTGCAAACTTGGTCATACCTGCTTGGTCATACTGCTGATACAAACACCCCCCCCCCCCCCCACCTCCTGACTACATACCAAAAAATCAGAACGTGTCGATTTTTTCCGTCCTAAGCCGTTTTTTGTGTCTGGTGACTGGCCACGGATTAAACTTCTGGCCAATCGTGAGATATTAAATAATATTATTAATTTAATTATTATTAAATATTATTTAATATCTCACGATTGGCCAGTAGTTTAATCTGTGGCCAGTCACCAGACACAAAAAACGGCTTGTATTTGATATTATCAAATACAAATTTTGTATACTAAATCCAAATGCTGGCCTCGGTTGCCTCCACTTTCGAACAGGCACGAGCCTGTTCTTTTTAAATTATGCTCAATAAGCATCTTCGCATTTTAACCACTGGCACCGGCTGGTTCATCGATTTCCGAATTAATTCTATTAGGGGAATTAACAGTTTTCATCTTAGAGCACTATCACTTAGCCTTCGAACTATTTTCCGTTATTAAAAGGCCTTTTTCCAACAAGACTTGAGCAAGTTACGTACGAGGTGCAACTAATTCTCGAATCCCGGGATCCCGGGATTGACTCCACAAATCCCGGGATTTCGGGATTGTAACCCCTAAACCTGACATGTACCTAACCCCACATCATGTGGTGGTAGAGAAGCTGCGTAGAAGGAGAATACGACGTCAAAATGCGAAAACACACGAAAGGCATATTAAAGACAGAAACTTCCGCGCAACCACACTTTATCCCCAGCTCGCTTTGTTCGCCTCCGAAAAATGTGTCGTGTTCTTTATAAATTTTATAAATAATGTGGGTTGTCGCTCTCATTAGTGAATCATAGTGTTGAAGCAAAGCCTAGGGGTTCGGACATGGCAGATTAATTGACATTTTGGTTTTAACCTAAATTTCTATATGTTGGAGTAAATATTTCCATAATATGGAAATCAATAAATTTAATATTATTTAATTGATTGAGTTGAGGAAAATTGATACGAAATTGGTAGTTTGTGGAACTTTTTTTTTAAAGCCCAACTAGGGCATTTGGAATCCTCTTCAGACAACGATTGGCCCTTTCTGGGAGAACAACCCTTTACTTACTTATGATTGAGAACAACCCCTTACTTATGATTCCCATATTTTTTTTTTTTTTTTTTAATTGCTGAAGGACCCCATTCACGGTCAAGTGGTTTGGTAAACGATGTTTCATTGAGGCAGTAGGTAGTAGTTATTCTTCTTACTTCTTCTTTGTCTACTATTTTACGGGGCCTCCAATGAACCAACCAGAAGATTCCCCGCCTGGGCCAGGAAGGGTGGCAACCCTGGACGTCACATCCGCGTAACGAAATCTATGCAGGATTTCAACGGGTAGTTTGTACGATCGAAACCCTCTGCGGTGGTAGTTGTAGGTCACCAGAAGAGGGGAGCCAATAGGAACCGAGGGGGTCGCGTGCTGGAGCCTGAAATCAATAGAATTCTGCCTCATACTTCATATCTGAAACTCGACCCCTTCCTTTCATCCCCCTGCTTTGCCTCAGACAACAAAACAATACCAGACAAGATGATTTTTTTGGCTTTTCATACATTAAAAGCTTTATATTGTATTCATTTGAAGATGTTACGATACCTAATAAAAAGATGAAAACAAAAAGTTGGTTCAGCGACTCGAATGACGATCCTCAGTTGAAATCCCCAATAGAAGACTTACGAAAGTGACAAAATAGCCTGAAATACCGTTTGTACGTTTTCCCAGGTGGTTGGAAAAACTTAAATGAAATGTTGAATTGAATAATTCATATTACTCGTTTCAAAATTTCAGATTAAAAAAAAAAAAAAAATCCCACTTGCTGTCCTGTGCGTGGGTGGCGGGCGGCGTACGGACATTTCGTTTTTGGAATCTAGACATCTTGAAACGTGTAATGTCATATTTTGAGGCTGATAAGAATTTCCGACCTCCGTCGCGATTACATAGGTGTATTATTCCAAGAATAATAAACCAAAATGAATGTATAATAGGCAATAAAAGTAGAAATTTAAAAATGTAAAATCAGAAAGGAAAAACAAAAATCGGAGAAATAAAAAATTAATAAAACATGAATAATAAAATGAAAACCAAGATATTGAAATTTAAACATTGAAAATTAATATTGAAATGAAACAATTAAAATCAAAATCATAAAAAATATAGCAGGAGGCCTGGTTGAGTCCTGGTGGGCTTGCTCTGCCATCCGAATGTTCAATTTGGTGGCGTTTCCCGGAAAAATATGTGTTTAATGTGATATATTTTCATTAAATTATTATTATTTCATAAAGTTATTTTTTTTTAATATTTTCTCATTCGCACGTTGCATGCTCTACAAGAATAATTCGTGTAAATTATTTAGCATGCCTCCGTGACATCAGTTGATCGATAAATTAACAATCACCCCCAAATCCATAATAATTATTATGCCTTTGTTGACCCCATTGCGTAACCTTCTGCAGGTTACTGGAAGGTTGTAATGAGAAACTTTCCCTCATCTTATCGTTGAGACTTCACGAGGCCTATTTCTTTTGGTAACGTTTTTAATGGAGAAAGGAGGGCCCGTGGCAAGACCATTCACAGGAAAGGAGTACATTTTTAAGACCTTTCGCGGTTTCTGTGGACTGCTCACGACATGGCAAAGGGCCTTCTGAAAAATACCTCTAATCGTCCTTTTTGACACGCCGTGAGTCCATGAGCACTAGTTCTGCATACTGTCCTGATCTGAAACGTCTCCTCGTCTCACAACGGGATAGTTATCCCTACTCCTGTCTGTTACAAAACCAAGGCCCTTTCTGATGAACCGAAAGCGGAACGCGCGTGTACTCCAAGGTCGATGACCTACTAGAAAAAACAGTGAGCTGTTTACATAGCCGTTATTCCATTAAAATGTAAAAAAAGAAACCTTTTCTGTCACTCAAAATATGACATTATACGTTTCAAGATGTCTAGATTCCAAAAGCGAAATGCACGTCCGCCTTACGCCGTCTGGCGCGTTTTGGGCAGTATTTTTTTTTTAATCTGAAAATTTGACACAATAGGTACTTGATTATCTAGTTGTGCCCGTAAGGTTTTCAGTCGGATCGCCCAAACCCGTGGGGATCTGTGGGGCTAAAAAAGGGCTACGGGAGGTTTTTTAAGGGTTTCGGCTATGGGGTCGACTTAGGTGTCGTTTTCGAAGTATTTTGTGACGTAGAATCCATTTTCGGGGGTCCCAGAACGATTCAATTTCCCCGGGGGGAATAATTGGGCTCTAATGGGGCTACCAATGTGAGTGATTTTGGGCGCATAATCCATTTTTCGAGGTCGTACATCTGTTCGAACAATGTACAGAATTTTTTTTTTTCTTCAAAAATATTTTTTTATTGACACAGAATTAATTTTTGCACAAGCAACCTATATCAAAGAATAAAATAAAAAACACAAGGCTTCCGCTGCTTCGCAGACTCGGAAGCAATACACTGCCAAGGAGATGGCACAGCAGCTTCCTCGTTACAATCAAAGTGACACCATTATAAAATGCGCTGAGCGTACCCCTGATTCAATCTTAATGAAACTGATAGGGGACCATCTAGAGCTATACCCACACAATACCTGAAAATTTGATTGAAATCTGATCAAAATTGTGAAAGTTATGCCTGTTTCAAGAATTTCACGTTTGCGCATGCGCAGAGCGTACCGCTGATTCAATTGTGATGAAATTCGTATGGGACCTCAAGGAGCCTGATCCGCATAATCCCTCAAAATTTGAGCTAAATTCATTAAAAATTGTGGAAATTATGGCTGTAACAAGGAAATGCGGACAGACCGACAGACTCACAGACCGACAGACACGGAACCAAATTTGTTCAGTAGGCTATGAAACGCAAAATGCGAGTGGAAATTTTGGATTCGGACCAAAAAAAATTTTTTTTCTCCCGAAAGTGAACACAAGGCTTCCGCTGCTTCGCAGACTCGGAAGCAATAAACCCTTGGGTAAAATTTGCAGCGTTTATATATATATGCCCCCCCTCCACGGCTAAATCCTGCCTACGTTTATGGGTAATTAACCTCATTACGTCATAATCGGCAAAAATCTGGCCAAAAATCTCATACCTCATACCTACGTATTGCAAATGACTCTCGAATCCGAATAAATAATAAAACTCAGCAGACAGGATGTCTTCAGGTTGAAAGCGGTCGCCATTACAATAATTGTGATGACGAGTGTTGAAACAACGAGCAGTTATTGTGACGGCCGATTCGCATTATCTCGGAATAGGTAAGTTGGAAAAGATAGTACACCAAACACTTTCGTTCCTACCCATAAGGATGACGATATTAATTTTGTTGGAGCGTTATAATATAATTGCTAAGGTGACCAACTTCTGAAAATAAAAAAAACAAGCACAGTGTCTATATATATATATATATTCATCATCATGAATGATCATTCATGATGTTAAAGAATTATCATTCTTTAACCCTCTGATGAAGCCAAAACGGCGAAAATTAAGGTATTTGTTTCCCGTTGTTCTTTGAGTGTTCCCTTAAATAAAAACCCTCTGTTTAGCAATCAATAACATATATATATTCATATATATTTAATTACCTACATATTTATAAATCTTTGACATATTAACTTCAATAAAATATTATTGGTACCTAACTTCAATAAAATATTATTGGTACCTAATATATAAATAAACTATATTAAATATAGTTTATTTGTATATTAGGTACTATAGTAACTATAGTACCTAATATACAACTATATTACCTAACTGTTAGGTAATATAGTTTTCGACAAACGTTTTGCTGTTTTCCCTTAGTGTTTAAAAAATTTTTAAACACTAAGGGAAAACAGGCAAAACGTTTCTCGAAAACGTTTAAGATAGGAAATTTTACAAATTTCTGAATTCGCTGCCAAAAATTGTTTTTGAACACTTCGTTTATGCCATTTTCTTTAGTAGCAGGATCTTCGTACCGACCCTGAATTCACCATGATAGCCGTAAATTGCCGTTATTCTTTCCACACACAAAAAACAAAAAACAAAAAAACAAAAACAACAAAAAACCATCAATTGAATTGAATAGAAGAGCGCAACCTTTCTGTTACTATGAAACCAAAACCGTACCTAACTAAGAATTCGTAACTTGACACACTAGGTATCTAACGACCAAACTATGTCGTCGGGATCGGACGAATCGTCGACGACGGAGGTGATTTTGATAGCCTATAACCACCCCCAGAACTCGCTGATCACAATGAGACCACCCTCATGAAAATCTGTTCAGCCGTTCGCGCGTGATGCTATGATACACAAAAAATAAACAAACACAAAAAAACAAACGTCGAAGAGATGAGCGCACCTTTCCATTTTTTGAGGGAAAGGTTGCGCTAAAAATGAAACCCATTCAAAAAAATGAATACCTAAATAAAATGAAACAATTTTAGGAAATGTCAGTGTTTTCATCTACAATTTGTGTGAAAAATCCCTATGTCCTTCTCACATCCAAAAGTTCTACGTAAAGGTAAAGTCCCTACGTTTGCCACCACTGGTTTCATAACTTAACCAATACAAGTAGGTATGTAACCTCTCTCTCCTCCCTCTTAAGCTTGATTGGTTTCTATTTCCCCCAGTAGCTGCATTTTCCAGTAGCTGGTAGGTTTGAAGTAGGTAATACCTCCCAACAGGCAAAAAGCGGGACAAAACAGGACTTACTCACAAAAAGCAGGACAAAAGCAGGACGTAACTCTTGGCAGGACGGAGGTCTAAAAAACAGGACTAACCTGCCAAAAACAGGACGGTTGGTCGCCTTATATATAACGCTCCATATAATATATTATAACGCGCCTATTATATTATAGCGCCTTGCGAGCACTTCTCGATTTTTCAGCTCTAACAAGGATAATAATTATCTATTATAATTTTTGTTCAATTGCAGTTGTTTGGGAAGACGAATCATAGAGTGTAGATGCAGATTGAATTTACGCCATGCGTTGTAAAAAAAATTAATTTAAGTGGGGATTTCCTTGAGGATCATGAATTGGCCGACGTCCCACAGTGGGACTCCCACTGGACACTGTGGCTAGGCATCTCAATGCTGACCACAGCGCGACGATCTTTATTAGGTACTTCCGATCCACTGGAAAGGTGGACACCCCATCCTGAAGATCCCCGAGGGCCTCGTCTGCGTGATGGACTAGAAAGCCAGGACCTACTGGTGGGAAGGTCGGAGGGCGTCTTTGAGACTACGGTAGTGGGTGTCGAACATCTCCAGTGCTGCTCGTCTTTTGCTATTGAAATGCAATGTTTGGCTGGTGGATAAAGCTTCGGTCTATGTCTCCTGTGAGGCTTTCCTAAGACTGCTTCAAGGGGCTCATAAAGCTATCGGCGAATTTCCCGGATCCTAAGTTCAACGGGGCTTTGCATCAGGAAGTTTCTCTAGAGACTTCAGGGGAAAGAGAGCTTCAAGGTAGGTAGTAAAAAAGCTCAAAACGTATTGAAAAATATAATTTTTGTTTGAGAACAATAATTATTATTGTTCTGCATTGCAGTGTGACTCGCTTTAACTGCTCCCAAAGATTCTTTATCTGCAATACCTACACATAGTTCCTACAGCATACGGAGTCCAGTCGGACAAATTTTGAGTCCGTTCAAAATTTTCGACACCCGTTGCGGAAACAGGATATTCCAAGAAAAGCAAACCAAAATTTGTAGGCATCATGTTCTCACTTTTGGTTTGTTATTCTCAACCTTCCTAGTTTTTGCGATGAGGGTTTAAAATTTATGATCGGCCTCATAAGTCTATTATACTGGCCGGTCTGTATACTGTTTTCCTTTACTGTGTTGTGACGGATGTGGGAACGCGAAAACGCCGAGAATTTTACACAAGGGTTTATTATTCTTTTATAATATAAATTCTATATTATAGAAAAACTTGATGGTACACCGAGTATTTTGACAAAAGTCAGATTTTTAGAAAAATTCCTAGCTACTGCCCAAAACGGCTCGGACGGCGGACAGACATTTTGTTTTTGGAATCTATAGGTACATATAATCTTGAAATATACCTATAACATTAAGTCCAATCAGAATTGTCAACCTCCGTCGCGATTACATAGGTTTATTATTCCAAGAATAATAAACCAAAATGGACTCTACGTTCTACATTACTCGGGAAACGGCATTTCATTCAAACTCCTGTTATCCCTATCAAATAGGGGTATGGGGCTACAAAATTTTTAGCTCCACAGATCCCCACGTCTGAAAATTCAAAGAAACGACACCTAACTCGACCCCATAGGACGCCCCCCACCCCCTCCCCCCCGCATGGGGGAAAACTAAAAGGGGAACCTGATTAAACCCGTGGGGCTTAGAAGGCTGCGAAGGGATTTTTAAAGGTTTTCGGGCGAGTTAGGAGTCGTTTTCCTAGTGTTTTCAGACGTAGAATCCACTTGCTTGGCAAAACCATCCTATTTCACCGTGGGGATCTACGGGGCTACGACTGGGGCTTTTCGAAGGATGTCGGTGATGAACGTCGTTTTCCGAGTAATTTTTGGGCGTGTAATGAAAATTTTGGAGCTCAGCATCTGTCCAGAGTACAAAAAAGTGTATCTTTTTTATTTTTTTATTTTTTATTGACAAGTAACCTGGGCACAATTTATACCAAAGAATAATAAAGTTTACTTAATAAACCCTCGTGCCAATTTTGCAGCCTTATTGAAGTAATTCTGGGCGTAGTATCGATTTCATTATATTCTGATGATTCAATCCGACGTTATCTTCCCCTCTCCCCTCCCATCACAGGTGATGTTCAGGTTTGGCTCCAACACTTTATGGTAACCTTCATAACATGCCTTCTTACGTTCCTCAACAGTTCCAGTTCAGTTCGTCCTGGTTGGTTAGTCGTCCTCCGACGGGCCCGTCCGCCGTTCACGACCCGAAGCGGGGAAATTTTCCCACGTGTTTATCCCTTTTTCCCCCCTTCGGTTTTGTCGAAGGGCTTCCTCCCCCCCGTCTTCCCTTCATTTCCTTTTCGTCCATGTTCGCGTGCGGCCTCCCACCCAGGCTGACGTTTTCCGAACGGTGAGTACACTCAAACTACAGTGGGGGGGAGTGGCCTGGGGAGCCGCACTCGCGCACAACCCTGGGAGACCCTTTTCAAAATCTCCAGGCGCGTTCTGTTCTTTCTGCCTGTGAGCCACTTGGTTCGTTTTTATTGTTGAGAAATTCTACTTCGATCGTTATGTATATCCAACGGTATATACCTTGTTGTGCGGTTATATTCAGAGTTTAACTACGGCCAGTTTCCCTTCTGTTTTTTCCCTTTACGCCGTAACGTTTTATCTTGTTAAGTTCTGGGGAGAAATCGATCCTTGTTTCTCTTCCCCCTTTGGAATAATTAATTTTTTTCTCGTACGGTTGTGCCTAGTGTCTAGTGTATTTCTTCGGCGACATTCGCCCTTGAGGATTTATCTCCAACTCGAAGGATATTCTCTCTCAAGGTAAACACGGACCCAAAACCTTCTCAAAGCTCTTATCGTCCGCATCGTTCGCTGAGGGCTCTGTTATGATACGGGCGGTCGCCATGACGCCCGATTGTTCGATAGGGTAGGCTAAACCTTCACAACATATCTTTCTCTCGTAACGAAAACATCAACATCACCTTTTATATTTTTTTCGTCGTTTGGCACACGGTTTTTTAATTGCATAACATGCAGACGAATTTGCTCGCTAACCTAGATGTTTCACTGAGCCAGCACAAAATGTATTTTCTTACTTAGCATCACAATCGAAAGTATTTACATAATACTCGCATTTCGGACAAAGTTTGGACATTGTTTAACGATGAGTTTCATGCTACAACCGCTGAAGAATTAAAGGCTACATTTTAAGGGAGGCCGTGCCGTGTTAACGAGCAAATTTCCGTTCTCTGCAATGGTTTATCGGAAATCATCAAATAAGACGTGACGGCAGGTTATTTTTCCCTGAATATCAAGACCAAAAGTGACTCTTTACGCGGAGAAACAAAACAACAAAACTCTCCTGGGCGCGTTTGTTGTTGTGTAGCAGCCTTGAAACTCGGTCTTCGATAGGATCCCCCGACTCGGCTGCTCGATACGACCCCCCTCCCATTGCATCCATGATTCCGTGACCAGATTTTAAAAAGACTTCGGAACAGCAGAATGCGCCAAACGGTAACTTCAAACAACTTCAAGCCAATATCAGGACCATCACAAATGCACAGAAAAGTTGGGACGTTGATATACCTAACGGGTTTTTGGTGGGAAAATTTGTTGGCACCTGTTCTAGGTACTAACATCTCAACATAACTGGGTCAAATCAGAGTTGGGCACATTTTTATTTATAAATAAGGTTGTGAATTAATTCACATCATGCTTTGTTTGTGAATGTGAATGTGAAATAATTCATACTTTACCTATTTGTAAATGTGAATTAATTCAAATTCACAACTTTTTCTGTAAATTAAATTAAATTCACACAAAAAATTGTAAATTATTCACAAAAATGTAAATAATTACAGAAAAAAGCCTGTGATTTTTTTTTAATTCACAAATAATTTGTGAATTTTTTTTAAATTCACAATTAAATATGTGAATTTTTTTAATTCAAAACTAAATATGTGAATTTTTTAACATTTACAGTGAATTAAGACCAAATTCGCGGTAATTACAGTTCTCATGGGTCTGCTGATATTGTAACACACTGAGAAAATTCGATGAATACAATTTTTCTGGCAATTTCCTACCACTTAATTGAAGTATATTATTAAGTGGTATTATTGTGGTAGTTAGGATTAAGTGGTAGTAATTGCCAGAAAAATTGTATTCATCGGCTTTTCTCAGTGTATTACAATATCAACAGACCCATGAGAACTGTAATTACCGCGAATTTGGTCTTAATTCACTGTAAATGTAAAAAAATCCACATATTTAGTGGTGAATTTAAAAAAACTCACATATTTAATTGTGAATTTAAAAAAATTCACAAATTATTTGTAAATTTAAAAAAATTCACAAATTATTTGTGAATTAAAAAAAAATTCACAGGCTTTTTTCTGTAATTATTTACATTTTTGTGAATAATTTACAATTTTTTGTGTGAATTTAATTTAATTTACAGAAAAAGTTGTGAATTTGAATTAATTCACATTTACAGTTGTGAATGTGAATTAATTCACATTCACATTTACAAATAGGTAAAGTATGAATTAATTCACATTCACATTCACAAACAAAGCATGAAGTGAATTAATTCACAACCTTATTTATAATTAAAAATGTGCCCAACTCTGGGTCAAATTTATTGGGGTCGAGATTTTTGAAAAATGAGATATGAAACAATCGTGAATGGGCTACTAAACCGATACGAGCCTGCAGACGGATCCTTATCAAGGAGTGAAAATACCCCGAAAGTCCGGTTTAAAGGACGAATTTTCTGTACCCCTCGTGAAATTGAATAATAACTGAAGTCAAAACCTTTGCGCGAAAATCAATCACCATGTGTTTTTAAGGCCAAATTGTCTTCAAATTTTTTGACATAGATATGTCTTTTGGCTGGGGGTCACGACAAAATAAGCGTGATCGTGATCAAAAAGTATAATAGGTAACTAAGTTGTTTACTGTTTAGTTGTTTTCTTGGATATTAAACTATCCTATTTACGAGTAAACTAGGTATTTTTCGTGACCAGGTGATACGTCACGCTACTCTAGTCCAGAAAATGAGGAAGTAACTTTTTCTTAGCAATTAACGAAACCACAACAAATAATTGCCAAATGACATACCTATGCATGAGTTTTTTCCGTGCAAGCGGTAAAATTTTTTTTCTTATTTGTTTTATTTTTATAATTTAATAATGATTAACAGGACGTTTCCATTTGTTTTCGTCACGTCACGAGCGTCACGTCACGGGGGATTTTGAGCGCAACATGATCGCGAAAACTATAATCACATGATTGGTCTCTAAGGAAGTTTAGCGGTTGGTTACAAGTAGAGGGTTGGTGTAAAATTAATCATTATTAAATGATCTGACTGAAAATAATATTTTCAGTATAATATATTATATTCTTTCCAAAGGTGCCTACCTAAAAATATTCTTTTTTTTCGTAATCATGAAACGGGTTAGGTTTTCGTCGAATCTTGATGATTGCCTCGAACAACTGGTGGAATTCGCGTTTTTATAACGTTTTTTTATGACGCAGGATAGTAAATGAGGGCGTTGACACTATCAAAATATTTGAAAGCCTAAAAATATCTTTTAGGTCCTTATATACGAAAATGTACAATTACATAGCATTTAAGTTGTTACAAATAGCTCAAACCCCCTCAAAACAGATTCCTATGATCATTCTGACCCTAGAAATCAAATATAGGTGTCACACCTAGTTATTCTTATAGTTATAAACTAAAGAGAACGAATTCACTAGATTCACCGTCAGTTACTAGTGAATTACTAGTGAATCAATGCACGTTCTTTCCTGTAATCATTGCATCCTTTCCCATCCTTGAGAAGGAAATTGTCTCAGCGGTCTGTCGAAAGGGTTTGAATGAAAGGGAATTTCTCTATAAATAGACGATAGCAACGTACCCCCTTCTACTTGACGTCGACCTCACCGAAATAGCTTGAACTAACCCCTCCCTTTGCCATGGAGTTGTATGCGTCATCGTCAAGCTTTTCGCTACCTACTATACCTACCGCCACGATACTACTTACCGCCTGAGTAGAGGAGGATCTGACTTCTGGTGGTGGCTGGTGTTTATCGTGAAAACAAGACACTTGCGAAATTGTAACAATTTGCCATTCAGGTTTCATGGTCACCATTAACGTTAGATTGAGGTTCCTGGGCGGAGGGTGACATCAGTTTTGGTTTATTATTCTTTGAATAATAGACCTATGTAATCGCGACTGAGTTCGACGACTCGGATTGGCCTCACAATTTGACATTATCCGTTTCAAGAGGTCTAGATTCCAAAACCGAAATGTCCGTCCGCCGTACGCCTACGCCGTCCGAGCCGTTTTGGGCAGTAGGAATTTTTTTAAAATCTGAAATTTTGACAGAATACTTGGTTTACCATCAGATGATAATACTAGATTCTAGTTGTGCCCGCAAGGTTTTCAGCCCGATCGGCCTCAAAATTTGACAATTTTTGAAAAATCCCATTTGTAGCCCCATGAAAGCTCCATAGATACCCACGGGAAAATGGGCTCGTTCTAGGACCCCCAAAAATCTACGTCCAAAAATACGTCGAAAACGACACCGAACCCGAGTCAATAGCCAAAAACCTTCAAAAACCCCTCCCGTAGCCCTATTTTAGCCCAACGTAGCCCCATGTGTTTGGGCGATCGGGCTGAAAAGCTTGCGGCCATAACTAGATGGTACACCGAGTATTTTGTTAAAATTTCAGATTGTAGAGTTGTGTACGCTAAGGGTACAGAGTGCCCCAATCGGGCACTCAAATCCGTCATTGACACACACCCTTGAGAATAGGTTTGTTCCAGGTCTGACTAGGGATGTGCGATACTTATCGATATGGGTAAAGTATCGGGTATTTCCTTTCGATACCGGGTACTTTTGGTATCGAATCCTGCGATTCGATACTACTACTGGTATCGATTCTTTTTCCAGTATCGGAAAAAATACCCAAATGGAAACAGAATCTGTTTCAAGTAGGTACATCTGATGTACCTACTTAAAACTAAAATAACTTCACTTGAATCGTTTATTTATAAATGTATAGGTACTTGAATCACAGGGAAGCTCTCTACCAATAAATTATATAGGAACACTCACACACATAAGTTATGTGACAACGTCTCGTCTGAGTCTGATGTTGTAGTTGTTACTGTGTGTACTATACCTCCTTGGTGCTATAACCTACACGAAAAGCGAGGAATCTACTCGCCACGCTCACCTCTGTCGGCCAACACAGATACTAGAGAATCTCTAGTAGAGATTATCAGTCAAACCTAGAGATGTAAGGTACCTACTTCAAAATGAATTGATACATAGGTATCAATATACCTAATATGTATCAATACATTTTGATGTGATGATATTATCATGTATTGATACATTATCACATCGACATTTTTGATAAAAAGTATCAAAAAGTATTGGATCGATATTTTTCAAAAAGTATCGATACTTTTATGAATCGGTACTTTTGGATACTTTTAAAAATGCATTGTACTAAACTAAAACATTATAACCATGGTTTAATTTTTTTTCTATAAACATTATAAGCAGGGAGTTTTTACTGACGATAGCGACGCTAGACTCAGGCGGTGTTCTCAGATTGCTTATTTTCATTTATCACAATCGACCTCGTGGATGATTAGGTAAATAATTTTCGACCAAACTTATTACTGAATTTTGAGAAAAGGAACATTCTCGGTTGTCACCAAAATATGTTGACAAATTGTGTTTTCTGAGAGGCACAGACGACGAATGGTGGTAGAATTATATTTTATATATGTACAATATTTTCTTTAATAAATGAATATAATATCATTCTTCTTCTGACTCTTTGAAGTAACAATAATGATGATAATAATAATAATAAATAATAATAATGATAATCCAGGATTCGATTTTCAAACTGCCCCTATTCAATACAGAAATTTTCTTTTTTCTTAATAAAAGTACCCATATGATCCAATACTTGTAGGTATCGAATACTTGCTTCCGATACTTCGATAGTATTGCATACTTTTTTCGATACTAGTATCGGGTACTGGTATCGGGTATTGTATAGTATCGCACATCCCTAGGTCTGACGGCGTCTGTCGACAGACGTTGAGAGCAGTCCCAATGCTTCTGAATCGCTGTTGAGTTCCGCATGCGCACTGACAGACCTGGAACGCCGATCCGTCAACAAACTCCACAGTGATTCACCTCATCATTTTGGGGGGGGGGGGGGGGGGGTCCCAGAACCATTTGATTTGGGGATCTATCTATCCACGAAAGCCCCATAATCATCATCATTTAATAGCGCTTTTCAAGGATATCAGGACATCGATTGATGAGGTGCCGCTTAGCGAGTAATTTTGGACGAACACATTTTTTTGGGGTCCCCCTAACCCTTCAAACATTGTACAGGAAATTTTTTCTATTGGCATAGAATTAATTTTTGCGCACAGTGATATTGGTCAACTGAGCAAAAATTTATTCTTCAAAGCGTTTTTTGAATGAGTATTAAAATTTTAACGGTTGACTGTTGAGTTACTGATGACGTAAAAATCCAAAATTGATAAACTCGGATACTTTTTGGTTTATTGTGTTCAGAATAATCAACCTCTTTTCGAAAGAGGAGTTTCAGAAGGGCAGGAATGAGTCATTTAAGGGTATAGATACCGGGTGTACCATATACATACATAGATCTACGAGGACTCCTCCAGTAGGAGTCCAGGAGGAGATGAGAACTTAACACGCCGAGCACCTAAATAAAGCGAGAAGGTTGTGAGAGAGGTTTCACATGGGTAGGGTTATCAGGTTCGACAGCTCCCAACCACACTCATTCGAGCTGTTGGTTCCCGACCGAGGTAACGTGGCGTGAGCGAACATCCCAGGGCACTTAGTGATCGGTCGTGGCGTTAGCGGACAGGCGCACCAGTCCATTATGATTGTTCCTTTTAGATAGCTCGTCCATTGATGCCAATACTATTTTCAGGAATTCGAAGAAAACGGGTGACTTGCCAGAAACTCTTGAGCGACTCTAGCGAGGTAACGCTAATCGCTCACTTCTGACGTCACATTATCATTTGAAGTGAAAGCTACGGTTCCTCATTTAAGTGGTTTGTCCGCTCACGCCACGGTCGTCAATTGCCTAGGGCACGTTCAGAGTGGTTTGTCCGCTAACGCCACGGTCGTTAATTGCCTTGTCCGCTCACGCCACAGTGCCCCGACCGACTGCATTTCATCTGCTGTCAACCCACAGATCGACCTGGAACAGCAGTAAGTGCTGTCTCAACTTCGCATGTCTCCGTCGACCTAATGTATCTACCACCAGATTCTGTTTCCCCCTCCTCTGCACTATCTTATTCTAGTACTATGACTTAGGGCCTTAGGGCCTCTTTCACCAACTAACAAGGGCCGAGTGTGGAGGTATCACGGCTACCAGGAATCAAACCCTCAAGTTCTGAGGCTCTGCAAATTCGTTCAGAATTGTTCAGAATCGATTCCGGCGGTTTTGCTGATTTTTTTAGAGCACCCAGAACCGACTGCCTGGATCGTAAATAGAAATGTTGTGCACGCGCATTTCATTCCCTTCTCAGATCTCGTGGTGGTCACTTCGTCGGGACTACTTTGTCGTTTTCTTGAGGAGCTGAAGTTCTGGCCATTATAAAAGTGGAGGGAAGAGTTTGATTCCTGGAAACATTTGAGTTCTGAATCTATTCCGAACGGCCAGAACTTGCTCTGCAAGAGACGTCCTCACTCACCGCCACATCAGTATCTTCTCACTGAAGAAAATCAGTACATCAGGTCTGTTCAGTGTCTACTTCTCTGTTCCATCATAAAAAGTTGGAATGAGATCAAGTGATGAGAGTAGAATCTAGGAAACTAGATGGAGCATTACTAGAAATAAGCCTCGTCAGTATGATGACACAGGACAACAAAAAACGGCATCATACGCTCGAAAGTTCGGAGAGGCATTTATTGTTCTTGTGAGCTGAACATGAATAAAAGTCCGATTTTTGAGCACCCCTATGAATGAATTATACGACCATTTCTTCAGAAAAATATCCAGCATACAATATCCAGCAACCTCCACTTGCGTATGCTGGATATTTTGAGCAGACGGAGACCGTGCTGTACGAAGGTCGACGGTGTCGGATTGTAAAACATGGCTCGCTTATTTTGACAATTATCTCCACGAGGGTTAGTTTTGGTTTTATTTTCTGGTCATTTTTAGAGAATCAACATTTCACTATTCATTGTTTCAGAGTTACCGCAAGCTTCACCAAACGCCTAGAAGTCCTCTTCCCAGTCCGAACCTTCAAATGAACGGCGGTGTGGATAGCAATAATATGATGACTTCGTTACCTGATCATGCTGTAAGTACAGACCAACTAGGTAAAACGGTTAGGGTAACTTTCACCACCCAAGTTAGGTATACCTAACAAACATACAGGTTAAACGCATTACGTGAATTCTCTGCAGTCTGTGTGTATATGCAAGGAGTCCCAATCCAAGACTCTTGGTGGGCGGGTGTGAGTTGGCTCCGAGCCCGAGGGGCATGTGTTGTGTCGTGATGTTGAGGAGGGCTCGCCCCCTTCCAGGGTTATGCCCTCCTGCAAGCAGACGACTTAGCAGGGTCATGGAGTCCCAGCCAGTATCCCCTCACCACAGGTGAGATTACTTGTTTGCCTGAGCAGCACAAGTGGGGCAAGAACAGTGCTAAGCGGGCTGGTACCATAGCTCCTCTTGACTTATGAGGGCAGCTATTACCATGACCAACATCGAAACCAACGCCAACTGAGGGCGACGACCGGTGGCACTTCACGGTAGTTAACACCTTCCATAGCCTGTGGCAGCGAGGGCTCCCCCCATCCTGCGCTGTTGTGTCTTGCAGCCAGTATTGGTAAAGCCTTCTTTGCAAATCCCTGGAGTCTCCATTGACCTTCCTCTTTCTTCAGCATTTCCGTGATGGGTTGGAGGCCACATTTAAGTCTTAGCCCATTAAAGTCCTCACATTCCTCGATGATATGAGCTGCAGTTTCTTCGTCTCCACAACTGCAAAGCATTGGAGATCTGAGGTGAAATCTAGTAAGGTAGGATGCAAATTCACTGTGGCCCACCACAACCTGCACCCACTCGTGTTCAGGAGTCATCCACTTTTTATCCATCTGCTCTCTTACGTTAGGCAGATATCTGTAGAGTAGTCTTCCTGTGCTGGTTCCGCTCCATTCTGCCCCGAGGGGCAGAGGGCAAGAAGATAATCCTAGCTTATAGGCTTGGCCCACCCTTCTCCTGCCATAATCCGCGAGCCTTCTTGCAAGGTGGACCAAGCCCCTGCAATCAGCTCACAACATGGCACAGGTTTGGGGAAGAGTTCCTACCCGAGAAGATTGAATGTGAGGAGAACCGGAAAAATCCTATTCGTTCGGTCTTTGTTCTTTGTGTGGAGGAATTGACATTGAGCACTGAGAAGAGCTTCCCAGTTTATCTGTAAGGGATGGCTGTGTGACCAGGGGTAGCTTCCAGGTGGAGTCCTCAGTGATGGAAACAGTGTCTTCCAAGTTGTGGCTGCAATGGCAAGGCTGCTAAGGGTTCCAGTGCTTGAGCAGGAGGCTCTGGTGTTTCCTCATCCAACCATTACCAGGAAATTCCCAGAGCCTGGCAAGATATGGAATTTGTAATTCACAGCCACGACTGGCGTAATTTTCATTTTCATTTTCATTTTGTTTATTAAGGGCTAGCCCAGGTACAAATTTACACAATAAGTCATTCTAACGAGGGGTAAAAAATAAGTACAGAACATTGATATCTAAACTCAAAAAAATGGCGATTATAGCAGCAAGAGTACATAAGGGGTTAATTTAAAAATAATTGAACAATTTTTCAAAAAAGAATTCAATTCTTCAAAATTTTTTCAGAAGAAATCAATAGGGGAGGAGGCAATCCGCTTTTTGAGGGAGGGAAGGGAGGAATTGAAGAAGTCAAAGTCCGGAGCAGAAGACAAGAAAAGGTTGGCACTGCGTGGAAGTCTGTATAACGGCTGGTTTCTTGCGTAGTTGGTGGGAAAAAACGGTACGTGGAATAATAAGGGCGAACGGGACACAATGCGAGGAACAAGCAGTCCAATCTTCGCCAGGATGTACGAGCAGTCGATGTGACTATTCAGTATCCTGAACAACAAAACGAGATCGGCACTACTACGACGTCTTTCCAGGGTATCCAAATGGCATCTTGCACGAAGAGCATTGTAGTCGATGTCAGGTGAAAGGATGCCCAACTTGAATGCGATGTAGCGCAGAAATTTATTCTGGACCCGCTCCAATCGGTGTTTGTGGACTGCATAGGTAGGTGACCAGATGGTAGAAGCGTACTCCAAGATCGGAAGAACAAGAGCCTTGTAAAGGGTCACTAACGCTGTGATGTTCGAAAAGTCTCTGGTGTTTCGTTTAAGAAAACCGAGAGCGCGCATTGCTCGACCCGCAAGAACTTCAATGTGGCTTGCAAAATTTAGTTGCTCGTCACATAGCACCCCTAAGTCGACCAACTCGTTGGATCTTCGCAGCCGAGTCCCACGGAGAGAGTAGTCAAATATAAGTGGCGTGGTTTTACGATGGTATGTCATTACCAAGCATTTTGATGGATTCAGAAACAGTTGATTAAGTGCACACCAATCCTCTAGGCGGGCTATAGCATCTTGAAGCAACTCCCTATCCAACGTGGCGGAAAATTTTGAGGTCATCAGCAAAGAGCAAGCACCGCACTCTGGAATCGAATTAAGTAATTAACCCGGTACGGGTGTATTTTGAACACTTAAGATAGTGTGTGTTTCCAGATAATTTATTTCAGTGCGGGGTGTTTGGTGCAGTTCCGAAGACGCATACTCCATGTTCACCATGTGCTCTGAGGAAGGGACTGGTAATAAGGATAGATAGTAGCTCTCTGGGATAGTAGTGCCCGTCCCAGGTAGGGTGTTTACTGTACAGTGGGCCCCGAGCTTTCACTTTTTCCTCATTTTTCTCATAAGTAGGCTCTCGTTCCGAGGGTGGGCCCTGCTTACATCTCCGTTCTGATGAAGAGATTAGGTGATGAGATGGGTGAGCACAGTCTACGATAAGGGGCGAGAGTTAAGGCCCAGTCTACAATCGCCCCTCCTCGCAACGTATCCAGACGCCCCAGTGTCTACAGCATGACCTCACGTCTATCGTTAATCCAGGTCTCAACAAAATTATTAAAATTTTAATACAACCTTGTTCCCACTACGGATATAATTAACCTGTAGTATAGGTACGGATCTGAATCCTGAATCTGGCTTGTGCCTTAATGGTGCGCGGCGTCTTGATACTGGGTTGTCTGCTTCTTGCCACCGCTTCAAGTTCCTTTGCCGTGAAAAGAGCATCCCACACTGAACCAGGGTTACTTATAATCGAGCTCTGCATTTGAGCTCGTTCAAATTGCTCTCAGCTTTGGTCAGAGCATAGAGGTTTGATGTTTCGCTTTCCTCTAACTCTGCCAGCAAAGTCAGAGCCGGGCCCCTCAAGCTGCAAGCTAGCAAATCCCACTTGCTGGCAACTCTCCAGTTATTAGCCCGTGCTGTAACATCGAGATAACATCCAGACTGCTGTTTCGTCGTTCTCATGGGGCTGCAGGTGGGATTTTTGAACCGTCGGAGGGTAGAAGAATTGTTTTTAAGTAATTTAACATAGAATCGATCGAGTTTTTGGTGAAGGACAACTTCCTGAACTTACGAAATGGGGGGGGGGGGGGGGGGGCTATTGGAATTGAGAAACTACAACTTCGTTAGGTAGACTTACGCACTTATGGAGCTTGCGAACGTGTATTTTTCGACAAATCTTACGTAGGTATTGATCCACCGGGGTCGTAGGGTTGGCCTGCGGCGGTGGGTGGTAGTACGATGAAAGTTAAAAATGTGGACCACATGGCTTGCCCTGAATAATACCGAAAATAGCTTGAATCGAAATGAATCGTCTTCCTATTATAGGTGAATAATGTTGTTTTCTAATGACATGAGTACGTATAATACATACTCATGTCATTAGAAAACAACATTATTCCCCTCAAACCAAACAATTGGTATCTTTCCAGTTAATGCTCGATTCCTGAAATGTTTTAAATAATTGATACACAGATAAAAATAAACTTGTACTCGTACATCAAAGGAAATGTTGATAAGAAGAGATTACACATGAAACCTTGACTGATATTGAGAAATTCCTTTCACGAATTGTCTAACTTATCATAGGGGCAGTCATTCATTGCTTGTAAAACCGAAAGTGGGGAACCTCCGGTTTTTGTGTCGAATCGTTGAAAATTGATGAGCAATATTCAGGTACATACCCACAATTTTTCCATTTTTCCTTGACTAAAGGAAAGGACGTCAACTTGGCAAACCGTCCTGTAAATAAGTGTCAATCTTCGCTCCAAGTTCCACCCCCACATTTTCACCCCCCCTCCCCGTTCCACCACTATGTAGCTGGGATTATTGCTTTGAGATTTGAATTTCGGGAGAGAGGAATTCGCTCGAACAGCTCGACAGCTCGATGGCCAGCGAGGCCCAATGTGTGACTTCACCCGCCTCAGTTTCCAGTCCAAAATCTCAAAAATTTCTATTCAACTTCATTTCAACTTTGCGCGTAAATGGATTTTCAAACTGAAAACTGGTATGAGGGAGTTCCAAAGAGTACTGAACCCGAATGTGATGTGAGAAATGCGAAAATCCGACCATTTCAGGGATATTGAACTTCATATGAGTCAGAAAGTGATAATTTTATTTTTTTTCAGGCTGGCGTACGAGGAGAAACGAAAATAGAACCTCAAGTAACTCAAACGAATCTTCCTCCCATCGTAAGTATTCTTTGTGGAAATGCCGTATGGCAATAGGCTCCCATTGTCCCACATTGAGATCAGAAGTATTTTCTTTTTAATGAGTAGGTTCTATAGATGCTCTACTGCATACAGACCCGGAGACCAGTTTCCAATTTATGCTTCACTGGTCAAAAGAGATTAATAGGGTGGAACTGGTCCTGTCGTTCGCTGCCTTATCAGCTCATAATAATTCATAATAATAATTATTATGAATTATTATAATTCATGGGCTGTATGACAATATACTATAATAGTATAATATACTATATTATAATAGTATAATAGTATAGTATATAGTATAATAGTATAGTATATAGTATAATAGTATAATATTGTCATACAGCCCATTCTAGCGGATTCCAGGCGAAACGTTCGTATGAAATCAAGTCCCACGTACAAACAGGTCCAGCGGTTTAGGAATCAATCAAGTAATCCCAGCGGTTTAGGATTCTAATCTAGGAAACCCAGCTCGTTTCAAGCTTACCAAAGCTTAGATAGACGTGAGGCGTTTTTCGTCTCTCCCGTTAAATTTTCAAAAAAGGAAAGAGCTGATTTCGCAACTTAACGGCTTTGATGTAGATGTAAATGAACAGCATTGTATTTTTGCATTGCAGACGGGGACAACTATGCCTCTGTACAGTGGACCTATACAGCCTGGAATGGACGCAGGAGGCTTCACCACACCGCTGCGGGAACATCGGTTCGGTAATTCTGTTTGGCAACCTGCCGCCCCACCGCCGGACCCTAATGGTACGTTTTAGCTGATTGTCTAGCATTCTGAAGCATTGTTGGCAACTTTCACTACGTCAACTGAACGTTAAATTTTTGTCGTCAGGATCGTGGACACCGCAAGGGCAGTTTATTCAGCAGATTCCTCCTAATCAAATTGAAGAGATCAGATACTCGCAGTATGCTGCTCCTGCTGGTTACCCTCAAGCCACCCCGGGTACGTGTATCGGTATGATAAGTGTAGGAGAACACTCTCACACCGGAACCAGGGAAAAAAGTCCCAAGTGTTTACCAGATGATCGTGGAAGAGACGCTGGGCTTCCCGAACTTTTTGGCTTGCCGTCCCCTCTTACTCAATATTTAGATTGAGCTACACGACACTAAATTTGTAGTTCGCAGAAAAAAATTAGTGAAATTGGGCTATAAGTGAGTGAAATTGGGATTTTACTGGTTATTGGCAAATAGCGAAAAAGGGCCCTTTTTTCAGCGCGCTCTAGCGGCCTTACTATTGTTCCGATCTTCAACTGTAGTAGGTATATGCATTTAGTAGGAACTAGCTGGGACACCCACCCGTGCTTCGCACGAAATATCACATTCCCGTCCATCCCCGATGCAAACACCCTTAGCAACCCGTCGACTTGTAATTTTCTTAGCCCGTTTCTCGTTGCGAAGTATCAAATTCTCGTCTATCACCCCAGCCCATAGCATAAGCAGCCCATAGCAACCCATCAACTCAACAATGAAATTACCTATCAAACTAATCGAAGGCTCGCAAAAAATGCTCGTACCCACCAACCGACGATCTCTGAATAACTTGCGAACGGGTTATCGCACAGAAATCGTTTTGCAGTCGTTGAAATCAGAGTGAAAAGCTCGTTTTAACCGACGTAGTTTCGTTCAAACCCGACGCCAAAAGTTGTACCGGGTTTCGGCGTTTCGAAAATTTTCCTAGCAATCCCTAGAAACGACGCTATTTGACGCGGCTTTTCGTCGCGAAGGAAAGTTCCGTTCGCGACGAAGGAATAGAGTTCACGAAATCTAACGTAGCCTATTATCTAAGTCGGAACACGCGGGTCAATTTGCGCCCACCCGCTGCGACATTGGTTCAGCCGTTCGGCAGTTTACTGGGCACATACATACATACATACAGAAAGAGAATTTTATATATTAGCCCGTTTCTCGTTGCGAAGTATCAAATTCCCGTCTATCACCAATTATAAGCAGCCCATAGCAACCCATCAACTCAAAATGAAATTACCTAGTACCTATCAAACTAATCGAAGGCTCGCAAAAAATACTCGTACCCACCAACCGACGATCTTCGAATAACTTGCGAACGGGTTATCGCACAGAAATCGTTTTGCAGTCGTTGAAATCAGCGTGAAAAGCTCGTTTTAACCGACGTAGTTTCGTTCAAAACCGACGCCAAAAGTTGTACCGGGTTTCGGCGTTTCGAAAATTTTCCTAGCAATCCCTAGTAACGACGCTATTTGACCCGGCTTTTCGTCGCGAAGGAAAGTTCCGTTCGCGATGAAGGAATAGAGTTCACTAAATCTAACATAGCCTATTATCTAAGTCGGAACACGCGGGTCAATTTGCGCCCACCCGCTGCGAAATTGGTTCAGCCGTTCGGAAGTTTACTGGGCACATACATACATACATACATACATACAGAAAGAGAATTTTATATATTAGTATAGATAGAAGAAGTAGTAGAAATTCTTCCACGAGAAACGCTGAGTTTTCAAATATAAGCCAAAAAACTGAAAAA
Organism: Pilophorus perplexus; assembly: GCA_955831195.1. NCBI lineage: Eukaryota > Metazoa > Arthropoda > Insecta > Hemiptera > Miridae > Pilophorus > Pilophorus perplexus. The sequence continues at coordinate 20,979,802 of OY037008.1, forward strand.
GTACCATACAGTTTTGAGGTTTTTTTTTTAACTTTCGACCTGGCAAATTGTGCCTTAAACTGCTCCTATCTCAATGAGGTGGTTAGGGAGAGAGAACGACTCCTCTGCTGGTTTGAATACTAAATTGTTTATTTCGGTAAACAATTATAGCGTGGGGACCGGTTTCGACCAACTAAGCTCATCTACAGCCCTGACAAGAAAACCATTTGTCATTAGCATCAGAGAAAACCATAAAATCATATTATACTGAAGGTACATGAACAAGTACAAATAGTGTAAAGTATAACTGATGAAATCGGTCCAGAATGGTGGTAACTTGACAATAGTAATTTTGGAATATTGATCCACTGTTAAAATTGGCTCCATGACTGATGGCCAGTGAACCATTTGAAAACCAGTTAGGCTATACCTACTACACTACTGAAATGAGAATTGTTTGTTATTCTAGTGGTAATACAAATAGGTACTCGATATATGAGTAGTGACAAGGAAAGTGACGTAGTGACCGATTTCATCAGTTACACTTTACACTATTTGTACTTGTTCATATACCTTCAGTATAATACAATTTTATGGTCTGATGCTAATGACAAATGGTTTTCTTGTCAGGGCTTTAGATGAGCTTAGTTTCTCGAAACTGGTCCCCACGCTATAATAATTATACAATGCAATAATTATTATTCTTTACCGAAATAAACAATTTAGTATTCAAACCAGCGGAGGAGTCGTTCTCTCTCCCTAACCTTGGAAGAGATAGCTATCCCCAGTCTTCCAGATGGTCCATAATGGGGATGGGATGACGGACCGCAATCTGGGGAAATACCTTACAGCTACTCACTCTTTTATGTCTGTGGAGTGGTGTCGTTAAATTTTACTGCAGGCGTTACACTCTTCAAGCTAGTTTACTCCACAAGATAGAAATTCCTGCCGCTTATGACTGAGGATGGATTTACCACGTATCAACTTTTAATACTGAATATTATGTTTTTATTCAAAGAAGGAAACGCAAAAAGGCATTTACCTAATGATTTCATAACTATTATCAAATCACTCAAAGTTTTTGTTCCCATTCAGAGAAAGTGTGGGTTGTTTATTAAGAGAATAATAATAATTCTCTTAATTCTTTAATTATTAAAGAATGGTGGCATTCCAGATGGGGATGTAATTTTACATGAAAAGTTTTCATGTTTTTATTAATCAAATTATTCTGAAGATCAAAAGATTTTATAATTTTTTTTTCGGATAAATTTCCCCCCTGTTGCGTTAAACTGACCTATTCTTTTTCTCTTGCAGTGGTCGGGTACCAGCAAAACGCCTTCATGCAAGCCAATGGTAATTTGTACAACGGTACCCCCCAGCCACAACCTTCGCCACATAGTATACACAACGGTACTGCCAGGAGCACCCCGACCCTTAACGGCAACATGGAGTATGCTGTGGAACAGTCTCCAAGACCTTCTGAATACATGAACGGCTCCTACCCTCATTCGAATCAGGTTCATTCACTAACGATGCGCAGTCTACTAGTTACTGTTATCGTTGTAATAATTGTGAATCTCTTTCTCCAGCCTGATGTCATGGCTCCACCTACGTCATCAACTCCTACGAGTCGATGCGGTTCGGCTCAGCAGCTGGAAAACGGGGAAGGAAAATACACGAATCCCTCCACCCCCACCACTCCGAGCAACCAGGGAAACGCGATGCCTGGGTACCCACTTCAAATAACTCCCCAATCAGTACAGAGTTCACGCAACTCTAGTGGGTAAGTATAAGTCGATATTAACGTAGTTAGATGTAGCTGTCTAAATTTCTCGACTTTGTGGTGAAAGCAGTCGAGTTTGGACCCTGGTGTGGGACCTTTGTAAATGCACAGATGACGTAATTTTATATCTAGTTAAGAAACTATTCATTTAGATTAAAAGCTTATCCTCTAAAACGTAAAATTATTTTCTAGGTATCCAGGGCAAGTAAATGAGTCCACAGAACGTGGCAATAACGGGGAGATCAACAACTCAAAAAGTAACGACACCAATGAACTTTGGAGCAGTTCTCCAAGAACTGCAGACTCCAACAAAGATGACATCCAGCAAATAGATAATCATCAAGTGCACAAAAACGGAGACAGATGGGGTGAAAACGGTAGCACAAGTCAAAGCGGCGTTCCGGGCGTGTGGCAGTTGCCGGGCAACGAGGTGTCTACGTCACAGCCTCAAGAGTGGCCAGGCAGCCCTCAAAAGTCTATACCGTCGATAGCTCAGCAAAGACAGGAGCATCAAATGTACTCTCATCAGATGAGCCAAATTGCCCAAAAATCCCCTCAAATTAAAGAAGAACAGCGTCGACAGCTGTCCCCACAAATCCACAGAACTCCCACCCCCAATATGCAGATGCAACAACAAATGATGTCACAACAGCAAGCTCAAGCCCATCAGCAGTCCCAACAAATGCAAATGCATCAACAGGCGCAGTCAAAGCAACAGGAACTGCAACAGCAAATGGCTCAAATGCACCACATGCAAGCTCAATCCCACCAACAGCCTCTGCAAGTTCAACCTCCCCATCACATGCACCATTCCGGTCTACCTTCTCCCATCCACCCGCAGCTCCAGAGCCAAATGCAACACATGCAGCAACATCCTCAGCACATGCTGCAAAATGTACTCCCAAACCAACAAATGATGCCGCCACAGTCTGCCAGTCCCCAGCGACGGGAGATGTGGCCTGGCCAACCTTCGAGGCCTCCTAGTCAGAATCCACCAGAGCCCTGGCCCAACGAGCCGTCATCCCAACAACAAATGTGGGCAAATGACAAAAAGCCCCGCCAATTCAATGAAAGAGCCGAGCTAAACAACCGCCTCAAAACAATGATTCTCAACAAGCAACAGCAGGTAATGTTGAACCTTTGTTGAGCTACACTCTGAAAAACGTAAACAAATTTCCATAATATATATTATATTGAATATATATTATATATTAATATATTATATTGAAGTGGTTCTTTTTCGAATTTGCAGGAAATTAAAAAAATTCAAGATGGACACTTGGGCTACCAGGATCCAAAAAACCATACACCAGTCTCGAGCGGTAATTTTTTAGCGCAAGGCCACCATCCTCCGAAGTTAGTTTTTGAGGGTGGTGGCTTCCGGAGCAGGGGCTCCTACACCGATGGTCTGGTCGCTATGGAAACCATCGTTAATTCAGTCAAGTGTTCGGATTTTACCTACGGCAATCCCAATAACGATCGGCTGGATGGGCAACCGAAATATGGACAGGCAAGTAGCAACGGCTCGTGCTGGCCGTGTAAACTAAGATGCTAGATGTGGGACACCCCCTACAATGGATGTTGGGTGTGTTGCTACATCTTTCTGTGTTTCTAAAATTTGATTTAGGTTCGTTAGTGAACTACCTCTGGCGGGCTGGCGATCTTACAACTTGATTGAGCGTAGTATCCTCCAAATTTCCCGCAGCAGACTTTGTGGTTTTGTCATAAGGTGGTGTGTTTACCGTCATTATTCACATTTAGTTTTGCAACATCCAAACCAGATAGATCAATCAATAGAAGTAGCTGTTTTCCAAATGTACGGATCCCTGTGTTTTATGAGCGAATTCTTGTGATCAGCGGTTGGTCAGCTCCCGAAAATAAACTTCCCTCGTTTTGTATTGTATAAAAGTAGTTTGAAGGATTATTTTTCCCAAGATTTATTGACCAAACAACTTCTCAACAACTTCTCTTCTTTCTTTTCATTTAGTTTCAATTGTAGCACAAACGCTACTGTAATTTGACCTTTGGTTTCCATTTTAGGTTTCAAGTCAAACACAAACACAAACCCAGATTCACGTCTCTGGACCTCAACCTGCTGGTGACCAACGGGCAACGTCTCCCTCTCCGGGGAACCAAAAAATCAAACAAGAGCCGCCCTGGGATGACAAACCCTCATGGGCCTCTCTGCGCCTGAGGTAACATCCACTTACTTGTACCTTTCTTTGTTGGACGAGAAGGTTTTCGCTGAATTTTATCTCATCACCATGTATAGAAAATTTGTACCTTGATACCTTGACGAAATTTGTATGTAAAAGAAGTATCGATAATCAGGTAGGTATGTATCTTTATCGATTATTTTTTTAAAGTAAATCAAAGTAAATAAATCCAAAATAGCGTTGCATTATAATATAATATAATATATTATATTTGTTCAGGCGTCCTCAACAGTTTCTGGGCAAAAATAGAATTATTAAAAATTCCCCTCGCTCTGTTGGAAAGTTTCACCCTGTTCATCCCCCTCCATGGACCAGGAGAGTCAAGTAGTGGCCATTGATCACGTGTAGGCCGTCCGGTATCTGGAGGCTACCACTCAGGAGGCAAATAGAGTCTTTAAAAAAACGGACACTCGGGAGTACAATAAGCCAGAAGGCTCCCGAAAAATTTTCAATTTACAATAATTATTGTAAATTATTTACCACCGCATTCCAATCCATTCCTGCTTGGCCGGGGAGTCGAAAGTCAATTCAAAAACGTAAATAACATAGACATTTCAATTAGAATAAATTATCGATTTTCTGGGTGGAAAATTAATTCATTCATTGAAACGGCCAACATCATCATCAACAAATTATTAATTTTATTTTTTTAAGTTTGGTAAACAGTTATGAACATTATAATGTAAAATTTAAATTATAATGTTCATAACATACCATTTAATGGTATTAAAATTACTAATTAACCGATTATTCAAAATAATGATAGTTCTGTCAACCCTTTCCCGAGTGGGCTCCCCGGCCAAGCAGGAATAGATGTGATGCGGTGGTGGCTGTGCTTGGGGTCAGAAGTGACGTGTAAAAGCCAGGATGTATTGGTTCAATCGATTGGTTGGCACAACTTTGATATCAAGGCTTTTAATGCTTGTCACCTTTTTAATCCCTGTGGGTTTTTTTTGGCGGGTTGATACTCACAGATGCAAACGGATGCCCATTCAGTTCTTTATGACAACCAAACGGCTTCACTTTCAGGTCGCCAGCTGCTGCCCATCAGCCCAATCAGTCCCCCAACATGGCCGATCTCAAATTCAAACAGGAAAAAGACGACGGGGTTTTCCCAACTTTCAAAGTCGAAAAAGATGAAACCTTAGACTCCGACTCACCCAAAGAATTCACGTTCAACGAAAGTGACATCAAGACTGAACAAGATATTAAAATGTCACCAGATCACTTGGATAATTTGGAAAGGTTAGTACCATCATTTTCTTGTGGTTCAACTATGTTGATGACTCTCTCAATCCTCGTAATATTTTTTATTTTATTTTTTATTTTTGGTCATTATTAACTTGTCGTTTGATTTTAGGCTGAAGGCAAGTAAATTAGATGTGGCGGTTCCGAACTGCCACTGTTTTCCACCCGACCACATCCCGAACGAACCTGGTCCATACTACACTCATCTGGGCTACGCCAACTCACTTGAGGAACTGCGGGCCGACGTAGAAAAAAGAACTGGCCTTGCTGGCAAAGCTATCAGAATAGAAAAGGTATTGATTGTGATTTCCAACTTAACAGGGACCTTTATGTTGTGAGGGTACCTACTATTGTTATACCTACAGTGCCTATGATACCTATAGTCCACGCAACGAAGCATTTGGGGTAGAAAAAATAGGGTAAAAGCCAACATTTGCACACACGTAGGGGGTCTCCAAAGGTCCCTTTTTCAGGTTTTTCGTGAATATCTCGGAAACGGCGCCTTCTTCGATAAACCATGACCTATAGTAAATGAAACATGATACAACTCTGTAAAACTTTGATTACCTACATATAATTTAATATGATTTTATATGATATAAACACTTTATCATAATTCCGAACCGTTGACATGAGAGAAAAGCTGTACAAGTAAATTTGTAGAGGCTAGTCACGAATTAATCAGTGATCATTCAAAAGTTACGGCAATTTTAAAACCTTAACGATTTTTGTAATTTCCCCCCAAAAGTTGACAGGTCACTACCACTATTCTGAGCTTAAACCGTCCTACTTGTCCGACGTTATTACTTTTCCAGAATTACATACCAATTGGTGAGGGAGTGAGGGGGGGGGGGGGGGGGGGGGTTGGAAAAATTGGTAGATTGCCTCCATTTTTGTAGATCGGTAGAGTTGGCAATACTGTCCAAAAAATAGATAATTTTTAACACTTTTTTTTTACAATTTCAGGTGGTATTTACTGGCAAAGAGGGCAAAACAACGTCTGGGTGTCCTTTAGGGAAGTGGATAATCAGAAGAAGCGGTCCTGAAGAGAAGGTCTTGATAGTCGTCAAGAATCGCAGAGGCCACACTTGTGCCACTTCATGGCTCGTTATAGTGACTGTTGCATGGGAGGGGGTCCCGTCCGACATGGCCGACAACCTTTATACAACAGTAACTGACAAGCTTAGAAAGTAAGTGGTGGTTACACTCATCGAAATAGTTCAGCGAGAAGGTTTTATGGTAACGGCTTCGTTTAATTCAGTTATGGAGTGGTCACGTCAAGGCGATGTGGTGTCAATGAGCCACGCACGTGCGCCTGCCAGGGTTTGGACAACACAACATGCGGTGCGTCCTTCTCCTTCGGGTGCTCATGGTCAATGTACTACAACGGGTGCAAATTTGCTCGAAGCAAAACCGCCAGGAAATTCAAGTTGAGCGTTCGATCCGAAGTAAGTATTCGTTTTACACTTCTCCAACTCGATGCGCTCATTGTCATTACTGACGTGGAATTGTCCATGTCCGCAGGAGCAGTGCATAGAAGACGGGCTTCAGAACCTGGCAACGTACCTGTCACCTCTGTACAGGACGATGGCTCCGGACTCGTATACAAACATGACTCAGTACGAAGAGGAAGCTGGCGACTGTCGATTGGGTCTGGCACCTGGTCGCCCCTGGTCAGGGGTTACAGCTTGCTTCGACTTCTGTGCTCATGCTCATCGGGACATACACAATATGAACAACGGGTGCACGACGGTGAGAAGAAAAATAGTGATAAAACATGTCAGTTAGATCCCCCCAAAGTTCTTGTAAATGGGCGCATTTGCTCCCAAATTTCTTATTTTAAAAGAGAACCCCTAATTTTTTTTTTTTTTTAATGTCGGATTTGTATTCCCGAGTGAATTTTACGTCCAATAAGCCCGTTGAGCGCAATTTCCGACGCCCGCAAATCCCCGCAACTATCCGTAACATCTTCGTTGTTTACGGACCGATTGAAATGGGGTTTCCACTGTACCCAAACTAGTAATCCGAATTTTAATAGTAAATTTCGAACGAACGAATTCCGACAATCCGGAGGTTTTGACAGCGAGAAGAACGTAATAGAATCTTAAATACTACTACTAAAACTAGAATCTTAAATACTACTACTAACAACCGGTTGGTGGAGCGCTTGCGGTCTGTGCAGTTGTAGGGGACCTTGGCGTTGTTGCTTGAGATGATGCGTTCGATCCCGACGCGGGGCGAGATTTTTTTTGCTTCCGAAATTGGCTAAACCTCGGGAGACAATTTTATTCTCTCCTCGCTAATTTTGGGTATATTCTGGGCTTTAAGTATATTCAACACCCATGGGATGGGATTAGATTGCCAACGATCGGGTGGGTTTTACGCTCCCAACTTTGGCGAGACATTTTTTACTTCCCACGGGACTTGGAAGACGATTTTCAACATGCACGGGGTCGCATTGGAATTCCAACGATACGGAGGGTTTTACGCGTTTGAAATGTATATAAATAATCATTCCTTGACATATTATTCAAAGGGCTAGCGAAGCGAACCCCCCCTCTCTAAGAAAGTGGTCGAGCGAAGCGAGTCCTGTCCGCGTTACTATAGTCCCTTAAATCGGGAATGTTTTCTGTGTAGGTGGTGACTTTGACAAAACATCGAGGCTTTGAAAAACCTGATGACGAACAGCTCCACGTACTTCCGCTCTATGTCCCCGACGAATCGGACGAGTTTGGTTCCAAAGAAGCTCAGCAAGAAAAGATGAGGAACGGCTCCATCGAAGTCCTCAACAAGTCGGTTGATTTCATACTGAGCCTGAGTTGTCAACTTCCTTAGAAGCTTGATTTTGACGTTTTCACACAACTTGTTCTTTGGATTCAGGTACCCCTGTGAAATCAGGACTCGTCAAACTCCCTTAGAGTCATGCCGAAAGATGGCCAAGAAGAGAAAAGACGAACGAGAACACGCCAAGAGGATGTTGGCTTACAAAATGAGTCTTGGTTTGGACTGTGATTCTCCTAATAAAAATGTAGGAAACCTACATCTATACTAATCCTATCAATGTAGTAGTATCGAAATTTCAGCAAGTAAACTTGTACCTACTTCTTGTTTTTCAGAACATTCCCGTTGAAAACGGCCTACCTGATAACGTTGAACGAAACTTCTCATCCCTATCCAATACTCCAGAGAAAGGTGAGTCTCGTGTAGCAACCATGTCTGTAGCGATTCCTGCCTCAGTTCAAGTACGGTGGGCAGATTTTTTTTTTTTTTTTTTTCAAAACCGTATTGCGTGCCAAAAAGGAAATATTGGTTTTAAAAAAAAAGTGCCTAGAGAGGACCTCGGGCTCAGCTCAGCTCATATGCGTGTTGACGTTTAATATAGTAAATTACATGAATTCAATTAATCAAGGCTCACTTGAACATTATATTTTCCTCCTATTCGTTTTCAGGTGAAAAAGGACTGCATCCAGATTTCTACGGGCGTTCACAGAATGTGCCGTCATCTCCACAGAGAGCACCCAGTTTTCCGACCAGTCCGTTCAGAAGCCCTTTGAGCGTTATGACTCACAGCCCAGGCCCGAGTTCAGTGACGTTGTATGCTGCGCAGCCTTATCCATCACCGTCCAGTGCAGGTCACGACAGGTCGTTCAGCCCATCGGCTCTACCCAAGTCAGTCTTCCGAAGGCCCGTTGGGCGCCCAAGGAGCCGTTCAAGTAATCCGGCTACCCCTCAACCAAGCATGGATACAACATATTTGAAGCCTCACAGCCCCTTTTCCGACAGTCCACAGTCGGGTTTTCATCCATACGGTGGTTCGCCCTCGCCTCATATGCAGCCATATTATAGCGAGCAAGCATTACCGTCGATAGGCTCCATCATGAGCCCGTTAAGAACTTATGGCAAATACCAGAGCTCTGCTCCGACGAGTCCAGTTAGACCGAGATCGACGTACTCTTTTGGAAACATCAATCCTCCTACTAGTCCCGGAGTGATCAGGTCAACTGCTCATTACTCACCTACCAGTCCAGTCCAGCATATGTCTTGTCCAAGTCCATCTTCTTCTGGGTACTGGAGCAGTAACAGCATGTCTGAGAAAGAAAATTCATCAGCACCAGATTACGCTCCTTCCCCACCCAAATGGTCTCCACTTTCCAGGCATTCTGGTCTCTCATCGCCTTCTCATTCATCGTACTCGTCTCCACCAACGCCAACGTCTCTTTCTTCCCGGAAATCGCCTTTGCATCACAGGCAATCACCAGTTCCATCCCAACCTGCTTCACCTCATCATCAGCAGCTGTTCCTGTCACCCTACAAGTCTCCAATATCTCAAGAATCCAGGCTTTCTCCATCCCACAATCACCAATCCCGTCAAACGTCCCATGACTTCCGACTAGTACTACCGTCCAGCCAGTCACCGCTCCAGTACCCACAATCCAGACAATCCCCAATGTCAATCCACCAGTCGCCTCAATCACCCCTCAAACACCCTCCTTTGTCTCCACGGCATTCCCCCATGCCTCCCCAGTCCCCACTGCCTTCATTCCAAAACCTCCGCCGCGCTCCGGACCTTCCCAACTTTCCCTGGGGAGATTCGAGCCTACCTGGTCTGCCAGGTTTCACCCAAGACCAAATCAAAGTGGAGAATTCTTCCATCAACTCCACTAGCACCTACCAGAATCAATCCAGCCCGAGTAACGTCACTCCAAGATTTCGAGAAGAGTATCACAAGGACCGGACAACTCCAACCAACTCGTACTTCCTGTCCGATACATCTACAGATTCTCCAAGTAAAATGGTGAGCCTTTTTTACAAGTTGCCGTAATTCTGGCATTATTTGACTCCGTCCATAACGTTCATTGTTGTTTTCAGTGGGAAAGGGAGAGCCAAACACCTCCTCCAAATCCTAGTCCTGTTCATCGATCCCCAAACGTTGAGCCTCAAAACCTGCTGGGTTCAGTCACCGACTTTACAAACAACGAAGATGTGTTTACGGTAAGAACGTTCTCCTTTTGGTTTATTAGTCTTGGAATAATACACCTATTCGTGCCGGAGGTCGAAAATTTGTTTTATACGTATCAAGATGTGTAGATTCCAAAAACGAAATGTCCGTCCGCCGCACAGTGGGGTAGAAGCAGAGAAAAGTCAATTTTCCAAAGTCACTTTTTCATTGATCTTGTGCACTATTTACACAGCCGCTTTTTCATTGATCTTGCACAAGATCAATGAAAAAGCGGCACATGCACTATATTTCCATAGTTGATTACCTGATGAATCGTCCTTTACTAATAATTTGCGGTTGTAGTGTTCATGGGCGTATACAGGGTGGGGCAGGGGGGGGCCGCGGCCCCCCCCCCCCCCTAGAATTTTCGGGAACACAAAAATAAATTGTGCTGAACTCAAAAGAAAGAATGCGTAGGTAGGGGCAAGTAAAGGAAATTATTGGAATTTGTAAACACTAGCACTCCGACATGGGGGCCTCACTTCGCTTGCCCATTTGAATAATAGGGATTTAGTATTAAAATTTAGATCTGTAGATAGGATACAGAACAAACGCCGACTCAATTGGACTGTAAACAACGAAAATAGGAGGAGTTGTACGGATTTGCGAGGGTCAGAAATTTCGCTCAATGCGCTTATCGGACGTAAAAATGGCCGTGGATTCCAAATGCATAAAAAAATTAGGGGTTCCTATTTAAAAAAAGAAATTTGGGCGCAAATGAGGCCCGCATTTTGGGAGGATCTCAACCCCCCAATGAGTAGCTAAAATGGATCCCGAGACGATAGAAAAACGCTGCAAATTTTACAAAAGGGTTTATTATTCTTTGATATAGGTTACATGTCCGAATATTATTTCTGGAACAACAACAAACTTTTTTTAAATTTTTTTTTCTTTAAAGCAATTTTTTACTCGGAAAATTATTTATTATTTTTTACTCGGAATATTATATTCGACAGGTCGAATTCTGGGAGTCTGAATTCGACAGGAGGTCTCTTGGAATTTTTAGGCTGGTAGGTCCGTTGCGATGACTCCTGTCCCAAAGAATTACGAATGAAAGTTGAACAAGACCCATGGGGGTCTTTTAATGCATTAAAACCCGCCACCTCCACGTTGGTCCATCCCGGGCGCACCAGAATGGTGTGGCTAACGCCGGAGAGGGCAGAAGTTCCTGCTGTACTCCTCCCCGCTGTACTCCCCCTAGGGCAGTGCTGAAGATCAAGAACAAGAAGACATCAAAATTTGATTTCTTATGTTTCTTCAAAATTTAATTTTGAAGAAACATAAGTGCACTTCCCCTAGGGGAAGAAAGCGAGTAAGAAGTTAGGTACGCGAAAGATTGTTATGGGCCAGAAATGGCCTTAGATACAATCTAAGAAGCTCGGTACAGCGGGCGTACGGCGGACGGACATTTCGGTTTTGGAATCTAGACCTCTTGAAACGGATAATGTCAAATTTTGAGGCCGATTGGAGTCGTCAACCTCCGTCGCGATTAAATAGGTGTTGACAAAATACTCATTTCACCATCTAGTTGTGCCCGCAAGGTTTTCAGCCCGATCGCCCAAACCCGTGGGGCTCAAAAAAAGGGCTACGGGAGCGTTTTTAAAAGGGTTTCGGCGATGGGATCGAGTTATAACTCGACCTATAGGTTTTCGAAGTACTTTTGGACGTAGAATCCGTTTTCGGGGCTCCTAGAACGATTCAATTTCACCGGGGGCTCTAATGGTACTACAAATGGGATTTGTGAAGGATCCCAGGAGGTCAAATATTTTCCGAATTATTTTGGATGCTTAATCCATTTTTCGAGGTTTCATGACTGTTCGTTCAAATAATGTGCAGATTTTTTTTTTTTTTCTCAAAAATATTTTTTTATTGGCAAAGAATTAATTTTCGCACAAGTAACTTATGTCAAAGAACAATAAACCCTTGTGTAAAATTTGCAGCGTTTATATGTATATATATATGTAAAATAGCTCTTAGTGGGGTGGCCCCCCCCTTGGCAAAATCCTGCCTACGCCCATGGTAGTGTTCGATTAGTGCGAAATTCTGATCTGAACTCAGCTGATCAGGAGAATTCCCGTCATTAGAATCGTCTAGTACCTAAGTATCACACTAATCGAAGGCTCTCAAAAGAAACTCGTAGAATAACTTCCAAACGGGTTTTCACACAGAAATCGTTTTGTACTCACCGTGAAAAGCTCGTTTTTACGCCAAAAGTTGTACCGGGTTTTGGCGTTACGAAACTTTACCTAGTAGCGACGCTTTTTGACCTGGCTATCGTCGCTCAGGAAAGCCTCGTTCGCGATGAAAGAAGAGAGTTCGCGAAATCTACTACACCCTTTGTTCTAAATTGGAACTCACCCCGTCAAAATCCGTTGAGCCGTTTCGGCGTGATGTTCGGACACCCAGCCAGCCACAAACATTGGATTTTATAAGTATAGATGCTATTACAACTGTAATAAAATCAATGAGTTTTACCAATTGAGATGACATCTGATTCGCCCCTTTTTTCGCCTCTCAGAGCCCCACGGGTTTGGGCGATTGGGCTGGAAACCTTGCGGGCACAACTAGATGGTAAACCAAGTATTTTGTCAAAATTTCAGATAAAAAAAAAAAAAAAAAAAAAAAAAAAAATCCTACTGCCCATAACGGCTAAACACGAATCCAAAGCTTCCCAACAAAATTTGTGGGACACTCAACGTCAAAAACAAAAACAAAAACACGAAATTTCGGCACTTTTTTTGGTTTTCAACGGATAACTTTGATTGGGTGCGATATAAAAAAACAAGCCATCAATCGAATGGAATAGATGAGCGCAACCTTTCTGTTATTACGATATATTTAATGAGCGAGAGAAACTAAGAAACAGTAGTTATCTAGCGAACAAACTATGCCACACAACACATCAAAAATATCCACGTGATGTTCATTACGTAAACAACTGCACCCTAACGACCGATGCTTATATATATTAAGAAAACCTTATGCCGATCAGAGGTAACGAACGGATCAGGCTGCAAAAATCGTTTTGGAGCCGTTGGAATCAACCTAAAAAGCTCATTCCATAGACCCTTGTACCAACGAAATCGGACAAAAACTTTCATCCCCCTTTTGAGGCCTCCTTAGTTACACATCAGAGATAAACAACTTTCGTCGTGAAGGACCTCCCGAAAACCGATGAAGGGGATGAGGGACGAAAAATCAAGGTAGCCTATAACCACCCCCCGAACTCGCTGATCACAATGAGACCACCCTCATGAAAATCTGTTGAGCCGCTCGGGCTTGATGCCGTGATACACAAACACACACACACACACACAAAAAAAAGGGAAAAAAAACGTTGAAGAGGTGAGCTCACCTTTCCTTTTTTGGGAAAAGGTTGTGCTAACAAGCCATCAAAATTGAATTGGATTCAATTATTGAATTGAATAGAAGAGCGCAACCTTTCAGTTACTACGAAACCAAAACCGTAACTAAGAATTCGTAACTTGACACACTAGGTATCTAACGACCAAACTATGTCGTCGGGATCGGACGAATCGTCGACGACGGAGGTGATTTTGATAGCCTATAACCACCCCCAGAACTCGCTGGGGGTGGTTATAGACTCGCTGGGGGATCACAATGAGACCACCCTCATGAAAATCTGTTCAGCCGTTCGGGCGTGATGCTGTGATACACAAAAAAACAAATATGTCGAAGAGATGAGCGCACCTTTCCATTTTTTGAGGGAAGGTTGCGCTAAAAACATGCTATGTAGTAAATTAAGGAGCGCAGAATGCTGCGTCTACAGTTCGAAAAATGTGTTAACGTGTTTATGTGGTAACTCCCACATAAAAACTCATTGAATGGAAGTTGTAGAGCATCTAATCTGTATAGTAATACAGAATATTTTTACCTGTAACGCACTCTTTCAAAGTTATCAGTTAAAAACCAAAAACGTGCCAAAATTTCGTGGTTTTTTTGCGTGTTTGACAGTGAGCGTCCCACAAAATTTAATTTTGTTGCGAAGCTTCGGATTCGTGTTCTGCACCCCATGCTTGCAGCTTCGGATTCGTGTTGGCGACATCTGCATGAAAAACAGTTGAGAAACACTACACCTCGCGTTGCATCGAAAAATTACCTGGTGACTGGACTATAAGCTGCAGTTCATTGCTCTTCACACAGACAAACCATTGCTCCCTTTTAATACATCATAATATGATTATGATTATACTTATACTACCCTTTACTTGAATCAGTTTCACTTGTTTGTCCTGACCATTGCTGACGAATCGTTCGTGTCTTTTTCAGGATCCAGGCGTCGGTGGTGTGGCCATTGCACTGAGCCATGGCGCTGTCCTCTTTGAAGTGGCGAAACACGAGCTTCACGCCACTACCGCCCTGAAGAATCCCAACCGGTTTCACCCCACGAGAATCTCTCTCGTGTTTTATCAGCATCGGAACCTGAACAAGCCCGATCACGGTCGGAGCGAGTGGAGGGAGAAACAAAGGTGCAAGAAGGAACTCGCGGAAAAACAGTTGTCGCTGGCAGACCAACCTCAGACGACGTCGACGGCGACACAATCGACGGAAGAACCAGAAGAGCCTGAATCGCATTCTGTTGGAACGGGGACGAGTGAATGTTTCAGTAATGGCTACTATCCTGCACAACCTCCGATGTATGCGCGAAGTTCTGTCTTCAGAAGTCCTATGCAAGGGTCATATTTACCCGAACATGTTTCAATATCCAGTGCAGGTTCCCTTCCTACGCATAACCTTCCACCAATTTATAGCGTTCCGTCTGGTGGTCCTCCCTCTGGTTACAATCTCCCATTGCATTCTCTCCCTCCGGCTCATTCTCTACCTCCACGTCATCCTTCAACCCACTATCCTCTCCCGACGGCCGTCTCTTCGCCGACGACATCTTCGTCACCTTTACAGACCCATCCTCTCATCCACTCCTCTCCTCACCCTCCGACATCTTCGTCCACCCAGTCTGTTCAAATGTCCGGAGTACCTCCTCCTTGGGGCAACCTGTTCCCTCTCCACCCTTCTGTCGTACAAGGGCCTTACCAGGAAAGTGAAACACTCGGATAATCTTTAGTTTTTGACGCTAATTATGACCACGGCAGAGGATCTGGCAATGTCACATTAGTCCTTGGTCCGCTTGAGAACGATAGCCAAAAGACATGAGCATTATAGGATTAAAAAAGACCCTTACGTGGTCCTATCTATGGTGATCTTCATCGATCTTTTCACCAATTCTCGTGCCAAATCCGAATTAGAAGTCAATTTTTCGCTTTCAACGCCCTGATGTAATTACAGAAGGTTTGAATAGGAAGGTCGAAAATCACAAGATTGACAATCCTGACTTCGAAAAACCTCAAATTCAGATTTAGTACCAATTTTTGAAAAAGATCTTGCAAAAGTAGTCATTTTGGCACTTGAAACTTGGCTTTCTCTGTCCGCTAAGGGCTCAATTTTACTTCGTAAGCACGAAATCGGATTTCAAATTGGCGCCTTGACTGGAAAAAATCAAGTAGGTTCTTAACCTCTTTTCGAAAATGCAAGACAATTGCTTGTAACGCTTAATTTCAAGTCACTCCCTAGAGCTGATTGCTAGAGTGCACAATTTATTTCTAAATGCCGAAGACTGAAGTAAATTAGATTAGGAACGTTAGGGAACTGATTTTACTATTATTTGTTAAATTCCGAAAACTGAAGTCGTTTTTTATTTTCATTATTATTGATTTTTTTATTTTCATTATTTATTCTTTTTTTTTGTTCGCTCTTGTTGGGACAGGTCTGTTAAAGGCAACAAATTTCTTCTTGATAAATTTGTAAAGCATTTACAGTGCTTACGGGCTACTTAATGTCCTCGTAAAATCTCATCAGCAAGCAGAACTGGTTTTCGGTTTATAGTTTTGGACAACTTTCCTGGTAGTGCCTGTACAATCCAGCGGTGACGGTCGGTAACTTGTCCAATGAGACTACCGTTTCAATTGGCAACTAGTTGAATTTTGCCCAGCGGACTTTGTGGAAAAATGAGGAGCAATTAGGGCGTGTTAGCCATATTTCTTACCACCATTAAAGCCCAATTAGGCTGATCGTTGAGAAACGCAGCTGAAATTTAATTTTAATAGCGTAAAACAGCAATTACCTAATTCAGTCGTGATTCCCTTATCTCCCGCTAGGGCAGACCTGTTAAGGCGTACAAACGGGTCATTCTGCAAAAAGTGGCAAACTAGTTTTTGAAAAGCGGCCATTAGATGACCAATGGTGTGAGGATTTCTGAACAAAATTTAAGTTATACCTACGATCCGCTGTTGAATGCTGTTTTTTTAAAATGAGTTGTTTGGTTATTGTTGATGATAATTTAAATACTCACTGAGTCAGTGTGACAGCCTCCAGGGGTATGAGGTCGTATGACACACGCTCACATCCTCTTCCACAACTGACGGTGCAGAGTGATGATGCTAAAAGGTGGCAGACTCATTGGTAAAGCTAGGTTTAGCATAAAAATGTCAAAATATGAGTGTAGCTGTTTATCACATTTCAACAAAAAAATATTTTTTATAATTTAGAATAATTTTTTCCTCTATTTTTACTAATCGTTCTGTAGGTATTTCAATCACATCGAACCATTAAATTTTGCACTGTTCTTCAATACACACCCCAACACTCCTCCAGACAGCTCGAAACGATTAAACCAGTATTGCTCGTTATTCATATAGTATATCCTAGTATATATATTGTTTTATTTTTTAATTTATTTATTTATTGAAAACGGGCAGAGCCCAATTATACAGAAATAATATAACACACTCGTTGAACGGCTAGATGCGTTTTTAATTTTTCGAATTTCCGCTACGTTTTAGCGTCATCGGCCGGGGGAAGTTGCAATTGGTTTTGAAGGGGAAAAGGCGGGAAGGCCGACCAATACAAGTCTTTCGAACTCCTGTTTTCTAGTATTCACGAAGCCCTCCTCTCTCGAATATGAGAGGGAAAACTAAATTCCTCACTCGGATTCCCGCCAAATGACAAATCCCGAGCCAGAAGCACTGCTCATTGGAATGAACCAGCGGACATAGTAGGGGTGTGAGAAAATTCGAATGCAATGGTATTTTCCCCCTCTATAACAGCGTCTGTTTGACACTTTTTGAACCATTTTACCCTCTTGGCAAATACTTAAATGAGGATATTTTTTTATAGGCGCTAAGTGAATGACACTCCACATTTTATTGAATATTAAATAGGCCATTATATTAATTGGCCTGGCCTATTGTATTAAGGCCAGGTTCATTGCGGGGTGTAAGAAGGCTGGCGAGACGATAAGTCAGCCTCTAATACGCTTTATTGTGGATACTTTTCCTTCCAAGCTTTCGGTAGCATGGCACCATCTTCAGGGATTTTTGGTTATAAGTGAGGTTGTGTCTCTGCTCTGCAGTCTTTCGCCTGCCGCCTTTGGCTACTCGTGGACTCCCGGGGTTAATTATGTCCATGGAGTGGGTGAGTTTTTCCTTGTGACAGTTCCTTCCTCGCAAGAGTGAGTTTTTCTTTGTGAGAGTTCGTTCCTCGCAAGGAAAAACTCACCCACCCCAGAAAGACTGCCCGAATTGACATAATTAACCCCGGTAAGTCGCCGAGTAACCAACGGCGGCAGGCCAAAGCGTGCAGAGCAGAGACACAATTAACTCACTTATTACCAAAAATCCCTGAAGATGGTGCTACGCTACCCAAAGCTTGGTAGGAAAAGTATCCACAATAAAGCGTATTAGAGACTGACTTATATCGTTTCGCCAGCCTTCTTTCATCCCGCAACAAACCTGGCCAAAATAATATTTTGTCATATTATGTCAAGAAGGAACTCCCAACCACTCGTGACCGTGGAGAGAAGTTTGCCAATTTTTGTAGAATGAACCAAACCTCCTTGGAGCCCTATTAAAAAATCCATTCCAGTCCGTTCTTGTGTTGCAGTGTTCTTCGGGGGCAGCCCGACGTTTGCTCGAAGGTGTCCCACCGAATAAAAAGCTAAAATACAAATTTTGAGATTATGGGAATGGCATTGAACGGTAAAACCTCTTTGACGCCCACCGTCACGTCACTCCCAGTATTAACATATCTTTTGGCGAGTACAAAATTTACTATCCTCGAAAAGAAAACCTTCACAGACTGTACCTTTTGAGCGATCTCACCGAAATTTACGGCACTAGTTTTCCTCTTTTGTGCCGCACTGTACATATTAATGTTTTAATGTAATCTTACAAACTTGTGTGTTCAGTGTGTCAGTTTTTATTTATTGTATGAATGTGTGAGCGATTTTTTTTTTAATCATGACGTTGAAAAGGACGGTTTTTTTTTTACTAGAATTTAAGCTGAAATTTGCCAAACCTGTCGGGAGCGTGTGAATCATGCCGGTTTTTCACGTGACAATTGAATTTTCATTGTATATTATTTCCCACATGTAAATAACTGGAATGCTTTTTTTTGACAAAAAACTAAAATTGTCTTCGTCTCTTAGGTTGCTCCATTCGAGTAAAAATATTTTGAGTCTCTTGAAATCGTTGTACATTTTTTCCCCGAGGGGGAAAACTAGTCACACGAAAAATTTTCCGACATCACATTTTTCCGCCAGTAAAATGGGTTTTGTAGCGTGTTACCTTCAAACGGTGGCGCTTGTTTTTTTTGAACAATTGTGTGGTTAACGTAATATCTTATGATAAACTCTTGCCTAGTTAGGGCCCCCCCCCCCCCCCCCCCAGTACTGACTAGGATAAGTTGATATTATGACATTTTAATTTGAAAAACATTTTTACAGTAAGCCTTTCGGCGATTTTTATTGACTAAATTGGGGGGCTTTTTTTACAATTTTTAATCTACTTCACGTGGATTCCAAACCCGTTGAAAATGAGGTGTTTGATAAGGCTGAGGTCGTACTGTGAGTCGATGGGGTCAGGCCTTGAGTTGATGAAAGCTTCTGTAAATTTCACCTTGGCGGAATCCCCAAATTGAACGAAACTCATTTTGATGCCGTCACTTGCACAATCATTTAAAACGCTGTCTCAGACACCCGATCTCATTTCCGTTACTATCTCCATCAGGACATCGCCACTGCCAATCGTATACTTCACTAATTTGATCCTTTTCATAGACCAGGGACAATAAAAACTCTTGAATTCACGTTTAGTGCCCACTTACTAGACATCCTCTGTACTATAAATCCTTCTTGAAAGTAGACGTTAAGAGACTAGAGAGTATTTTCATGCCAATAGATTGACATTTGTTACCTAGTTAGAAATTATACATCACAAACAATATCTTTTTTACAAATCATCAAAATATTTTAAAAAACTATGCTTGCCTTGTGGAAAGATAGATTTTAAAAGTGAAATATTTTTGAAAATGTATTAAAAATGAAGACGAAAGCAATATTCTATATGTTTGTGAATGTCATGAAATGTCTGTCATGTGATTTGTGAACAAAAAAATTACATTTTGGGAACTTTTTGGTAATGAAAAGCTTTTAAATTTGGCGAGCTTCAAAACCCAAGTACAAAAGCCGTTTTCAAATGTGAGAAGAAAAATTTTTGTTTCTGAAAAATTTAAACCAATGTCGCTTGGAGCTGTAATTTTCTCGTTTTCTCTCCCGGTTGGTGTTTGGATACATTTTCAGGATTTTTTAATTGAAAAAAAAAAAAAAAAACAAAAAAAAAAACGCTCTTGTTGAAAATTGACGGCGTGTGAAATCCGACTCGCCTCATTTTTCAACGGGTCCTCCTCCTAAAAAGGGAAAATACTCAAGAAATATCAGCTCCAACTTTGTCGACATTAAATCCATCGATTTGTTTTATATGCGCAACATTAAGGTAAAAACTATAATAGTGAATCTTTAGTATGTAAAATATATTTTTAATAATGGGAAGAAAGTAGAACAAATAAAAATAGGAAATAATAATATTGACTTATTATATTTATATTGCAATAGCCTTGTGAGCATTATTGTAAGAAGGAAGCGCATCTATCACAGATACAAAGGCTCAGTTGATAATACTGGTATTTAATATTGTGATTACATGATACGCCAATTTCTTGAACACATGTACAACTCTGGTTTTTTAATTCATGTTTGGTAAATTATGTTGTATTGTTGTTGTCTTCCTTATAATTTAAATGAATAAAGAGCAATTTGTCAGTCCCCCTCCATCGGGGGGAAAAGTCTTTTTTGAATTGTAATTTTTTTGTCTGGTTGTTTATTTCCGTCTTTAATTACTTTTTGTAGATTTATGTAGTCTAGTTTTAGTGGTAGAATTGTGACGCGATTGTGACGTTCTACAATATTGTGAAATGAAAATGAAGTATAGGAAGAAAATTAGTCCCATATTGTCAATTGTTTTAAATGTGAATATAATACCATTTTGAATTTGTGATTTCGTAGTGAATTTATCTGTCGTCTCTCTTGATAAGTCCTGGGGGGACATTTTTGAGGTTTTGACGTTTCTTATTTTTTTGTAGGGTGACATCACTTTTCGAAAACAAATATTTTTTGGTATATTCTATTTTGGCGGGTCTAATTGATCCGTCCTGTACGAATATAACCTGCACTCCTCCAGCATATACACTAGACCTAGCAAAACCACATGGTTATAAGTACGTCAAAAAATGGTTTATTACGATGCCACTCGCGTACAATGCCTTGATTGAAGGCCTATTTGCGGGAAAATTGTTCGTTACGTTGATCCCTGCGCCTGGCTCCCATTCGAGAGCTGAAAAAGCACCATAAAATGGTGAGTCCGAAAAGGCCCAAAAATAATGGAAGTGCCTCGAGATGTTTGGAAGCCTCGTACAGATTAAAAAAACAATTCGAGTTAAATTATTACTCGCGATAAGTGTTGTATGGCCCATAAAACACTCGCGAGTATGGGTTTAGTATAATAATAATCACATGTCACGCCTGTACACAGAGGCGTTAGTATGGTTCTGGCCCCCCTTGCCCCCATCACCAGGTCATAAAATTTATGGATATCCATAAATATACCTAACACTAACATTGAGGGTAATGTTATTGTTTGGTATTAGGGGAATTTTAGGGAATCACCCTTAATATTCAACCAATTTTGATAGAAAACGGCTGAAATCAAGAAGCTATAAGCCCGAAGAAGCTATGAATTCAATATTTGACCATTTCCAACCATCTATCACACGTGAGAAACATAGGTAGCGTGGAAACAGTTTTGTGCCCTTGAGCCGTGCCCAGGAAATCCAGAGAATCGCCTTTCAAGGCCCTCAGCACTTGTTTCGGTCGTTTTCCCAGACCGCCAGAGGCCCTCAGCACTCATCCGATGTCCACCGGCCCATCTCGCTGGATCGTCACGCTTCCCAAGGCCTTCCTTGACCCGTCACGTCGGGAAGAATTAAAGTAAGTTTCCAACAGGGGCCCTCTGACAATATAGATGGAAAAACTTACAACACAAATTGGGGAAGTGATATGTGCACCGGCTGAACTCGAAAGGGGTAGCCGTGTCGCACAAAGTGCAGGGTCCGCTGGGCACGTAGATGGGTTTCCCCCAAGTGCATCCTCCAGGAGCGTAGTTGCATACGAGAAACGACACTTTGGACGTGATGTCTTCAAACACAGCGAAAGCACAGCCGATCATGTACGACGTAGCCCATACTACTTGCGTGTAGTCACAAGGTGAACTGAAAAGTCACTGGACAACATTAACACAACAGTTGGAGTAATAGGAGTAGAAGTAATAGGGTTGGTGGAGGTAATAATTTTAAGTTTTTATAAAAATTTTAATAGTGGTTGGTGTAAACCAGTTTACTCGTCGATTTCACATTTGAGTCTTAGATTATCTTACCAAGAGCTCCTCTAAGTCCTGCCGTTCTGGCCACTTTAGCTACCTACCGAGAAATTTGAAATATAAAAAAATAAATAAATGAGGGGCTTTTATCCCCGACCGAATTGTTGGCAGGGAAGCCGGGCCCCCTTCAGTTTGCACCCCAGATGAATTTCATCTAATCTGGCGCTTCTAAAGTTGAACACAGCCGCAAAACAGCCAGTGGTCACTTTCTCCCATGGCCACTTTCACCCGATCGATGCTCCCGTACATGTGTTAAACACACGTGTGTGTCTGTTCAAAAACCAATGCGGGGTTTACCCCCACCTACCCTAATTGGATTAGTAGCAGGTAGGTAGCATAGGGGAAATAGCAATAATTATTATTGGGCTCGCGATACAACAAACTAAGTACCTACATTTTCAGTCTTTTTTTTTTTTTTTTTCGCTTCTAAGGGCTAAAGCCAACAGTTATAACTACAGAATTGGGCCATGCGCCTTCATCAGTCAATAGTTTTGAAATCAAGTTTTTGGCACTGAGGCATTTGTACCGCAAGCCCTTATAAGGGGGGTGTAAATAATTTCAAGCTGAGCCACATTTCCTACCGTTTTACCCCTCTCGAAATCTGATCTACACACCTCTTCAACTCGGGTGAGTATTCCAAAATGTCACTGACCGATCGGCCTGGGAACTTATCAGATTGATTCAGCCAATCATTGAATATATCCCTGTGCGAGGGCATCTGATCCGTCGTCTTGAAACGCCTCCAGCCGATGTTTTGACTTACTTCGAATACTCTCATTTTTCTCGTCCCTATTGCAGAGCCAATCATTAATTTTGTGCTAAGGGTGAATCGTGGACATTCCTGAAATCGAATTCAAGAGTCATTGAAGGTGAAAGCTTACAAGGGTCAATAAAGTAATTATCCCTGCACTTGTCATGCTCAAGACGGCATTGTCTGATCCATCTCTCTGCAATCGTCTGAAGCCCTTCATCCCAGTGCTGGTAAATAGAAAACATACGTTCTCATAAGTTGGATTTTCATTTGAAAGTAAACTCACCGGGGAGGGCGGGGAGAGGTTGGACGCGGGAGCCTTTGGACAGTGACATCATAATCATAGACACTTTCCACTCAGAAAACTAAGCTATAACACGTTGGTACATCGGAAATAGAGGATGATTTAAGGGGATACTATACCAAAACGCTGCAAATTTTACTCAAGGGTTTATTATTATTCTTTGATTCATTTATTTGATCTTTCATTCATTTGATTCATTTCCTTCATTATTCTTTGATGTAGGCTACTTGTGCAAAAATTTAAATCTGTGTTAACGGTAGCACGACACTTCGCCCAATTTTTTTCGCCCAATGCACTTTCGTCTAAATTTTTTCGCCCAACTGCCTTTTCACCCAAAAAAAATTTCGCCTAAAACCCACATCGCCTACACTACATTTCACCTATATTCACCCGTTCACCTAAATTTCACCTATAAACAAGAAATGTAAAAAAATGGCAAAATTGGAAGTGGGAATGGTCGTACCAAAAAATCAGACAGCAGAAGTCGTCGTCAGGTTGTCAGCTGATCAAGGTTGGCATATTTTTCCTTTTTGGCCTTTAATTTTCCGACCCTGCTCCAGCTGTTCCACTGTTCTTTTTGAATTTACCGGATGAATCGATGGATCACAGAGTAACAGAGAGGATAGTCGGGTGATTTTTACTCATCATCGTCTGGAATCTATTGTGCCATCCTTCCGTTACGTTGTTCGTCCGGGGTTCGGTTTAATGTCGCCTGGTACTGATTCCACATGATGGGAGGGTATTGGGGTGGAACTGGCCGCCGACGTTTTCCTTTGCGGAGTATTCCTTCCACGTAGGTTTCCGAAAATATTTCATTAAACCCTGTAATGCCTTGGGAATTCATTGTGAGGTGTCAAATTGAGTCCCGAAAGTTTGGGTGAAAAATCCTTTGGGCGAATTATTTTTAGGTGATTTTTTTTTTGGATGAAAGGAGTTTTAGGTGAAACTGCGTTGGGTCAAACGGACTTGGATGAAACGGTTTGGGCGAAGTGTCGTGTAATCGTGTTAACAAGAAAATAATTTTTTTGGGGGATTTTTTTTTTCAAACTTTTTTTTAATATTTGACCTCCTGCGATCCTTCAAAAATCCCACTTGTAGCCCCCATGAAAGACCCACAACTAGATGGTAAACCAAGTATTTTGTCAATATTGCAGATTTAAAAAAAAAATTCCTACTGCCCAAAACAGCTCGGACGGCGGACAATATGCATATTATGCCGTCTATAAAGACCTCTTGAAACGGATAATGTCAAATTTAGAGGCCGATCGGAGTCGCGATTACATAGGAGTATTATGCCAAGAATAATAAACCAAAATAATAAAATAAAAAGAGTATCACTCAATGGCCAGACGATGATGTTTTCACATCGAAAGTGCTCGCCGCCACCACCACCAAAACAGCCAGTGTTGACGGACTCAACCAGTGTTATGAAAGAATAATAAACCCTTGTGTAAAATTTGCAGCGTCTTTTGTACTAATGCGGCATCTGATAGCATAATAATGTATAGGAAATCGTTAAAAAGTTAGGGGTCACGACGTGAATACGTCGTATTCTTAATGTTCCTGGGTGATGTATCCTGGACAACCCTCCTTTTAGAAAACGCTGCAAATTTTACACAAGAGTGTTATTCTTTGATATAGGATACTTGTAATCGCTGCAAATTGCAAATTTAAGGGTGATTTGAAAGGGTGAAAAAGAACCTACAGACGGGCGGTCTTGAAATCGGCACTTAATCCCCTAGTTACCCATTGAGATGTTTGAATTCGGCACTGTGCTCCTTAGGAGCCCCCCTCCCAGTTTATTGAATTCGTCACCAAGCTTCTATTTGCCCTGCTGTAAGATTTTCGAATTCGGCACCAGTACCGGTTCTCTTGAGAACTGTACCGTGGAACCTGGTACCTACCATGGTACTTGTCAAAAGAAGGTATATCATAGGAGTGAACACTACAATCCTAGTCCTAATCACGTTTATTTTTTTTAACGTGGTTAACTTTAAAGAAGTACCCTACTTGCTGTACAAATTGGAGCCTGCTTAGAAAGCCATCGCGCAAGCCTTCTATTTTTGACGATAAAAACATGCCTCAATTTTACTCTGGCATCCTTACACTAATTTGTCTTTGGTAGTTCAGTTTCATGTAGGTCCGTGATTCTATGTCGTTCAGTCCGTCTAAAAATGTAAAAATGTCAGGATGACAACGTGCTAGACTGGTGGGCAATGCTATGTTCCTAACTATCCAACACATGGCACAGGTTTGCATTTTTTCTCGTACGAACTCCGGAACAGGTTCACGGGGTGACTGAATACGATACGAGGGCAGTGCCGAATTCAATATTGTCTTGAGTAAACTCTGCCCTCGGCTGGTGACGAGTACTTGAATCACTTTGTTTACCTCTCTCGTGGCTCAAGATGAACGGTCATTAGCGGTGCCGAGTTCAACTACGCCCCTACAGACGAATTGAACAAAATGAGTTCAGAAGTATGAAAATTGACCTTGTTTTTCACTGTTTTCCAAAATTCGGAGGAAGAAAATTTCCCCTACATTTCAAATTGACCTGAAACGTTCAATCCCTCCCCATCCTCCCTTATGACTCAGAGGCAAACCTAGTGGTTTAAGGATTAATTAATGTTGGATCAAGAAGTTTCATTTTTCGCCATTTCGGCGCAAAAGTTGGGTCCTGCCGCTGTTGCCCATTTGGGGGACAAGACCAGCATTTCAACATTTTACTTGCGCTCGGTTAACATTGGCCTTATCGTATTTTGCGTGTCACCCGTTAACACATTATGGTGTTCGACAATGATTACAAACCATTAGCAACATATTGCCCGGCAAGTAATGCGGTGACCCGGCTGATCCTTCAGCAAAGTCGTTGCGATACTGGTTGTGAAGACGAAGAAGGTCGTCAATCACCATCGTGTTGGTCATGCTCAGAAAGTCCTTGCACCTGCGGCCATTTTCGAACACCGATGACGTGCCAGTCGTAAATGACGGCTCAGTGGCATTTGTGTGGTTTGAATGATCAGTCGTGTTGTCAGGGTTGAAGTCGGTTGTCGCATTGTGGGTGTTGTTGGCATCTGCGATAGTCAATTATAATTATTAGTAACAGAGCTACCCAATAGCGGAATTTTGTCTGGTTAGACCAAAATATGATAGTACCTACGTCTCGGGAGTTTCACCATTTCAAGACCATCGTTAACCCTCAGAAATAATCCCCCCCCCCCCCTGCACAGTCAAAGTGTCCCTTTCCAATACCGCTCGTGGGTCTTGGGCATGCCGGGGCACTTTTTGGATAGATAGGATAGAAAAGTTGAGTGACTAAATAATTGAGTTGCTTTTTTTAGCTGACCAGTACCCAATGGGGAGGTGGCTGTCTGGTGGGTCAATAAAATTTATTGAATCACCTTCCCCGGTTTCCGGTTCAGAGGAAAATTTTCTATTCAACCTCCGTATTTCGAAGTGTTTACCTCCCATTTCCTTAGGTATGTCTGGGCCGTGCGTGCTATTTCTACGAATAAAAAAGAACAACTTTATAAGGGTTTTTATATGCAAGGGTTTATTATTCCTTGATATAAATAGCGCGCAAATTAATTTTATAACAGCGAAAACAACAATTAATTAATTTATTAATTTACTTTTTTTTTTTAAGTTAGTGGAAAAACTCTGAAAATGGCCCACCATTTGACTTTCTGGCATGCTTCAAAAGCTCCATAGATCCTCACGGGGAATCGAGTTTGATCGTAGCGGTACGAGTTGGCGCATCATGGTTTCTGGATGAGTGCATAGCAATGGAAGAACGATGGAAGTCCTTCAAGTGCCTATTCAACCTTTTCTTGTGTAGGTCGGTATTTAGCACCACAGAAATTGCATGCATGCACTGAATCCAACAAACTCACGATAAAAATCCAAAACCAGGCCACCTGTGCCGCTAGACATGCGCAGAAGGCTGTTCGACGTGCCACAGGCCCTTCAAACCCATTCCTAACCTCTTAAAACAGGATAGCCCCTCAAAACCTGCCACCTCCTTCTAAACGGTTCTTAACCTCTCCATTCAGTTTGTAACCCCTCCACATCTGTTTGAACCACTTTGAAAGCTGTTATTGACCTCTCTGAACCGCTTTTCAATCCCTCAAAACTGGCAAATCCCTTTAAAACTAAACTTATCCTTTCCAAACCTGTTTTCTAACCTTTCCAGCTAGTTTTGAGCTGCTCTAAATCCTAACCTCGCAAAACGAAGCCCCGCTTCAAACCAGTTCCTAACCATTTCAAGCATGTAATTATCCTCTCCATACCTGTTTTAAGGTGATATGGTTTGAGATGAACAACACTTCCACATCAGAGTTTTCCACGACACGATTTCCACCGATCGATTTTGAAATGTACCAAAGTTTTCCTCACCTGGCGACGTCTGGTCCTCTCCGCCCCACCAAAGTCGAAGAGATTCTGTCGAAGATGTGCAGTAGAATGAATCAACTACCAACACTAGCTAGTCCTATTGATGGATTTTGTAACGTACCAGGGGTACCATAAGGAATCTCATTATCAACATCGCCATCATCAACAGTGGTTGTTAGGCCACCCTTATCTGTCGAAAGAGTTGATTCCTTCTTGATTGAATGAATCGAGCTGACTTCGTATTTCTTGGTCGAATGAGTTGGGCGATCCAAGTCATCATCTTCGAACTGGTCCTCCTGAAAACAGTGTGTACAGGAGGTCAGCCTGCCCCCAAGATCGCCAAATATAAATTCCAATCCATCTCAATCAATCGAGGGCACTGGCCCTCAAACCATCACTTTTAACCCCAGGGTATACAACCGAGTACGGCGTTAGGACTAGTAACTAGTCTGAACTGTTTAGACACAACATAAGGCAACCCTGGATTTTACATACTTCGTACATGCACATGGTGTGCTTGTATCTGCTCCTACACACAATAGAACAGTAGTCTGTCCCCTTTTTATGGCTCTCCGACTCCATTCCTGTTGCGTGTTGGGGTTCACTGGGGGAGACTTTTTTATGTTTATTCACGTCAGTAGAATTCGTTACCACTGAAGAATTGACTCCACGGTGATCAGTACCATTCACGCTCCTCATTGTCTCCTCCAAATGCCTCGTCAGGTGACAGGGCCGGCCCGGGTGTGGCTTAGAATTTTCCAGTTTTGGATCTGCGTATAAAAGACATCACAAAATTTAATGTGGGGTTTAACGACATGCATATAGTCCATTGACAGGCCTCTCCCGAGCTGTCGTAAATCCCTCATGGTTTACGAATTAAACAAACACTTATGATAGTAGGTACCTATGGTATACGGTATTACACATTAAAAGAAACAACATGTGGAATGGTATGGTATGGTTCCGCGAACCAGGCAGCATTCAGCCTCTAAAAGTTTTAGTGTAAAGTGCCCTCCTCCATCCGCGAATATGATTAGGAATATCACCAATGCAAAGGTTTCTTTCTTCAGCAAGGGTTTCGGGAATAATATTCTGCACGACATAATAATCCGTAAAACACGGGTGGTTATCAGGACAATCCCTGAAAGAAAGGAGAAAAGAACAGAGTAAAAAATATGCCATGAAATATTTTTCATGTAATATTGATATTACGTGAAAAATATTTCATGGCATATCAACGCTGTCAAGCCAGCGAAATAGGAAAGAACTACCTACAAGATATTTCTGGTAGGTAGGTCATCCCCCATCATCACCCTACCAAAAATGCGTGGTAATGGTACCAATTGTGTTATACTTTCTGCCCTGCGGAAATACTTCGAAAACGACACCTAACTGAACCAGCGGAAAACCTTCAAAAATCCCTCCCGTATGTATACGTATACGTCCTATAGGTCCACAAAGCCCCATGGGTTTTGAGCGATTGGGATGAAAACGCCTCAAATTTTAAGCAAGGTTTAAATGATAATTCATCTGTCGTATCGGGATTTGGGTCAAACGAATTTCATCACTCTTTCGTCGAGATTTCGAAAATTATATTTTCTTCATCAGGGCTCAGAGGGAGGTTATCGTGTGGATCTCACAACGATGTCGAACATGAGTAGATATGAACCGGGAAACATCAATCTTTTGAATAATGTTAAAGAAAATCTATTGGTTGAGTGGGGAAATAGTATTAGAACATCATTAACAATTTTTTTTCGAAAATATAATTTTCTAAAGCTCGGCGAAAGAGTGATGAAATTCGTTTGACCCAAATCCCGATACGACAGACGAGTTAACACATTCGGGTCGATCTCCATAGTCTGCAATTTAAATGATACTTAATGAATTATTCTTTGGTATCAATTGTCCAAAAACTAATTCTGTCAATATAAACAATTTTTTTAATAAAAATGTTAAGAATCTGTAATCTTGTACAGTAATTGTATAGATGTGGGACCCCAAAAAATCAATAATTGATTTTTATCAAATCAATAATTATTATTCGTCCAACATTAATCGAATCGTAAAAGGACACCTCATTCGACCTCCTGGCATCCGTTCACGTTTTCAGATGTTGACGAGCTGAGCTTTTCACTGTTTCACCTTGGGGGGGGGGGGTATCAACCCCTTGAGGGAGGGACCTCTGCTATTGATCAAAATTTTTGTCCACTGCTATTGATCAAAATTTTCATGACCCTGTCCTTTAATTATGCTCTAAGAGACGAGACAATTGAAGTCAGAAATTCAAGATTCCGGTGATAAAATCTTTAATGATTTCTCAACATTTGTGTTTGAACGTATTTGGAAAAATCTCAGGTTTTGATGCCTTTTTTTAGTTTGAATTTCCATCCCCCCTTAATTTTAATGTAAGCGCTCCCAAAAATAATTATAGCTAAAGCTACCGTTAGGAAGAGATTCGCATTTTCGGATTGAAAATCGAGCGACTCGTTTACCATCAATCATCCAAGTAAAATTGCTTCATTATGGTGCTGCGACGTGGTGGCCAACTCTAGAACTAAGAGGGGGACATTACATTAAATGTAATGTCCCCTCTTTAGAATCAAAACCGGACAACTCCAAAATTTCAGAAAATGATTTTTTCACATTTTTTACAAGTTTGAACAAACATTATTATGCTCTTAAAAGTGTGGGTTCATAACTGGACTAAAACCATGAGAAACAATATGCCGAAATGTCGGGTTAGTTTCAAAAGCGGACAATTCCAAAAAAAAAAGTGAAAAAATCATTTTCTGAAATTTTGGAGTTGTCCGGTTTTGAGTCTAAACGCCTCTAAAATTATTTTAGCCTTGAAATGCCTGCAAGGTTTTCAACCCGAACGCCCAAGCCCGTCAAGCACTTTGGGGCTTTAGCAGGTTTTCGATAATGATATCGCGTGGGGGTGTCGTTTTCGAAGTATTTTTGGACGTAGTATCCATTGTTAGGGATACCAGAACCCACAGCGGGGTTCTATGGGGCATTTGAAGCATGCCAGGAAGTGGAATGATCGAGGTTTTGCTTTCGAATAATTTTGAACTCATAATCCATTATTCGGGGTCCCAGATCCGTCTTCGGACAGTGTGGAAGATGGTTGATGGAAAAACCATCTTGTTATCTTGTTTTTATAGGTACCTAGGTACTATTTTATTGGCATTGAATTAATTTTTGCACAATTTGTATTTTTTTAATAAACCCATGTGTAAAATTTGCAGCGTTTTCTTAGAAGGTTCCCTTTCTCAAAATTGAGACCTTGAACTTAAACTTGAGGTATTTCATTTTTGTTTTTTGAATCGCCCTTCTCACACAAAAACCATAAAAATGTTTGATGGTTCACAGCAGAAACGGGGAATACGTAGGTACCTACCTACTCATGGAGGCACGCGAGCCCCATCAGTTAATAATAATCTCACTATCACCCTGACCAATGAATTGGTTTCAATGATTCTCACCGGCATGGCCAATCCTCCTCAGGAGGGTTCTTCGGGATCCCCTCGAACGGTCCATAGTTGCAGACGAGTGTAGTCGTGTGATAAAACCGCCCTACTTCCACGGCCCAAACTTGATATTTAGCCAAAGTGCACCCCAAATACTTCACTCGGGGATTGTATATCACGTACAAGGGACTCGAAGAATGTGCTGGGTTCCTAGAAAAAGTTTAAAGAGCATCACAGACTAGCAAAATGAATCCATGAGAATTCATACTCAGAAAACCAGACAGATAAATATCATTTAGATCCATAAATATTATGTAGATCCAGTACGTGGCAAAAGTGAACAGGTAGGTACTGATTTTAGGGGCTTCAATCCCATGATTAGAGCATAAAAATGGATTCTTTTTAGGAGGGTCTTTCCTCCAGTAGATTGAGCACTAACGTAATCAGGTTTCCCCAATAATCTCTGTCGTAGAAGGTGAAACGGTTACTGTTCAATATGTCAGTCCACATGTCGCTCCAGTTATAATACGATGAGACCTCTTGCCTGCTCCAGACGACTTGAGCAACCTTAAATCTACCTGCGGTCACAAGAAAAACGGACATTAAGTTGCTACATTATTAAATCGATAAATTGCATTGCCAGTAACAGGTGGCTGACCAGCCAACACCAGTGTAGTTGAACACAAATGAAAACATCAAAATGCTTGTGACCAGAGAGCGTGGGAGTGGTCACTTATTACTCAAATTTGCATTCGCGGGCCCCTTTATATAATATATTATTATATATTTATATTATAAAGATATATCTCAATCCCTGACCCTAAACTTCCCATGCTTGAGTGTCCTGAACCTCCCAAAACTGATAAAAAGTGAAACAGCCATACAGTTTTTTTTTATGGATAATTGACCAAAAATCAAGATTGCTGGGATTGACTTGACAACTTACAGAAGCCATTGGTCCAAATATAACTGGCATAAATCGTGAAAACGCACCCAAAAAGAGATGGTTTGAGGAACAAAAAAGCTAAGATGGAGACTGAAAAACATGACAACCCACAACTTGTCAATGACAAGTTGTCATCAAAATATAACCTTCCAGAAATTGCAGCAACTGGCATGTGTTGCCAACCACCAAGACCTTGTGATGTAGCCTATTTTCAGCGGATCAAGGCTTTGGTAGAAACCACGGATACTAAACTAGAACGGTAGGGATCACGAGAAAAAGGGGCGTGTTGCCGGGACGTCAGCGGTACCAAAGGGCTGTTTGAGGCAAAGCCTGTCAAACAGTTTGACTCTCCCCATGGAGGAAAAGAATCTATTCCTCCATGGACTCTCCCATTAAGAAATTCTCTACTCTCACTAGGACGCATCTCTTTTGGAAAACGCTGCAAATTTTACACTTGGGTTTATTATTCTTTGATATAGGTTCCTTGTGCATAAATTTAATTATGTGTCAATGAAAAAAATTTTAGAAAAAAAAATTTATTTGGATTTTTATTTTTCAAATACCTACTCTTCTTTCTTGGATTTTTTTTTTTTTCTAAATTTTTTGTTTTTTTACTTGAAAAATAGTTGACCTTCTGGGATACTTCAAAAATCCCATTTTTAGCCCCATGAAAGCCCTACAGATCGCAACAGAGAAATCGGATCGTTCCGGGACTTGGGATTATTCATGTCTACATTCACCCAGACAACATATCAAAAAACGCTGCAAATTTTACAGAAGGGTTTATTATTCTTAGATATAGTTGATTCTTAGATATACTTGTGCATACATTTAATTCTGTGTCAATGAATAAAAGTTTTTGGAAAACACTTTTTTTTTCTTTTTTTTTCAAATATTTGTTTGTTTTTTACTCGATAAATATTTGACCTCCTGGGTTCTTTAAAAATCCCATTTGTAGCCCCATGAAAGCCCTATAAGTACGTACCTAGATCGCCACAGTGAACTCGGATCGTACCGGGACCCCAAAAATGGATTCTACGTCCAAAAATACTCGAAAACGACACCTAACTCGATCCCATATCCAAAAGCCTTCAAATAACCCCTCCCGTAGCCCCATTTTACCCCCATAGCGCCCTACGGGCTTTGGCGATCGGGCTGAATACCTCGCGGGCACAACTAGATAAAAAACCGAGTATCTTGTCAAAATTTCAGAGTTTAAAAAAATTCCTACTGCCCAAAACTGCCGTAGGTTGATGCCAGTGATGCTCACTGGCGGACTTGGCTCTTGTCCCGCATGTGACATGCGGCATGTCCACCCCTGTAATGTTCAGGCTGACACCTCGGGTAACGCTGAGGTGTTGGGGGCATGCAAAGCCGTAGAGGGGCTAGTCCCTTCGGGCCTCTGATCGGAGGGGCCTTAATGGGGAGGAGTTGCTCCCATTAACGCATTTAACACCCGAGCTTGGAGCAACTCCTCTTCTCCGGTACCTCTGGCGAGGGGTAGCCAGCGGCCTCTGATCGGAGGGGTCATCCCGTTGGTCCTTGGCCGCCCCCCTCAGACTGGTGTCGGACTCGAGGGGGTCGTGGGGCCTGCTGGGAGGGTGGAGGTTGGAGCTCCCTTCGGGGGGCCTGCTTGATAGCTAACGCTCCATAGCAGTCTCCACAGCTCACACTGCCCAAAACGGCCGGACGGCGGACGGACATTTCGGTTTTGGAATCAAGAGCTCTTGAAACGGATACCTAATGTCAAATTTTGATGCTGATCGGAGTCGTTAACCTCCGTCGCGAAAACTGGTGTATTACATGTTCCAAGAATAATAAACCAAAAATATCTAGTACCCCCATTTTGCAAGGTAACCCCATTTTTAGATGACTATTTGACTGGACTAAGCACACCATCACGTTGATTAGAAGGAGACACAGAATCTGTTGGATCTGATCCAACTGACAAGCATGAAGGAGAGGTAGAGTGTTGGTACCGTGACGTCACGGAGCCGTGGGATTCCCCAAGCTCGAGCGTCGTGTCCCTACCGTTTAGTTTAGTTTAGTATCCGTGGTAGAAACAATAGGGATTTTCCAACCACGCTGCTACGCGTTGCTCCGAGCAGTGGAGTGGAGAGAAAGTTGACGGGGGTGCAATCCAACCGGGGCCAGTGTAAGTTCAGAGCAACTTGCACTGCATTCCAAGCGTCCCTCGGGCTTACTACTCCGAGCTCCTCCGGCTCGAGGTTGGAGTAAGGTGCCCGGAACACTGAGCTCTCATTTTCCATTCCAACCAAACAAGAGTCAGTGTAGCACGGAACTCGTTCCGAATTACTCTACCCTCACTCACCTTGCTCTGGACTTACTCGGAGCAGGCTACTAATAAATTGAATAGGCTGCACTCTGTCTATCGGTCTTAAAATCACGCAGTACACCCAAAGGCGGCTACCTACGCATTTTTCTCCGACCCCCGAATTTGAAAAGAGCAGAAGAGAAAAAAGATTCGGGGCTTCCCTGAGAGGTAGGTAGTATTGTACATGTCATGCAAAAAACTCACGGACGTCACGATAACTATCTTTGTGTGATCTGCATTGACACGCCCATCTTGAGGAAACATCAGCAAGTTCTTGATCCCAATACTGTAAAGATAATACAATGGCAAATTCACCAAAACGTTTTCTCTTTGTTTAGTGCCATTACCATAGGTATTTGTAAAGCAATAGGTACCTATTCGAAATTGCTACTTCTGTGAGATGTTTGGACAGATGTGGGACCTCCAAAAACGGATTTTGCGTCCAAAATTACTCGAAAACCCGCACCTTATTTGACATCCTGGGACCCCAAAAATGGATTCTATGTCCAAAAATACATCGAAAACGACGCCTAAGTACCCCCTGCCGTAGCCCCATAGCGCTCCACGGGTTGGGCTGATCGGGCTGAAAATATTGCGGGCACAACTAGATGGTAAAACGATCATTTTCTCAAAATTTCAGATTTAAAGAAAAATCCTACCGCCCAAAACGGCTCGTGCGGCGGACGGAAATTTTTTTTTTTTTTTTTTTTTTTGAGTTAACTGCAAAGATATATATGTACCACTGGTATATATCTTTGGTTGACTGTTTCTCTCACCCAAATGTGGTCGGAGCTGATTGCAGAAATGGGTAGGTACCTACCCAGCTGTAAAGATGCGCTCTCTGACTCCACACCACAGCAAACTGGAGACAGCGCCTCCTCTTTCCCCTCAGATAGGTCAGATAGTATCTGGATCTTGGATAGACCGCAAGAATAGCAAAAACATTGTGAACTACAGCACAACAGGCATGAGAACTTATAAGTTCTCATGCCTGTTGATTCATATTATGAATCACAGGAAATGGGAATGTGATTTACAGTGTGCAGGCTGTGATTCACTCCATGGAGAACACAGAAACGCGGCTTTTTTTAAACAAGAAGAATCCCGCGATGAGAATCCCGCATCTTCAAGACTGGAAAAGCAACGGGGGATCCCGCGTTATTGTGGGATTCAGCATTGCGGGATTGCGACCCCTAAACCCATTCGTTCCGATTTTCGTTGGTCCTCCTGTATTGTACCAAAACTTATTTTGGTTTATTATTCTTGGAATTATACACCTGGTATGTAATCAAGACGGAGTTAGAAAATTCTGATCTGCCCCAAAACTCGACAGTATCCGTTTCAAGAGGTCTAAATTCCAAAAACGAAATGTCCGTCCACCTTCCTAGTCTTTTGCAACGTTTTTCAACTATCAGCTTTGTCCTACCTATACGGATCCGTTTTCTTACCAGTTTCAACATGTTTGGAACGAAAAATCCTGAGTGTCCACTAGCAAACTTGCTTCTAGCTTTGTTGTGATCTTTGATTATTCTCTGAATTGTTTCTTCATCGCGATACGCTCCATACTTGACGCACACTGAAGAAGTTGCCTGCATTAAGTGAAAATCGAAAATTCAAATAAATAAGTATGTACCTACTATTTGATCATGCCGAATCCACTGCTCGATACCACTCAAATATTGAAAGGTGAATACCTACCAAAATATTGAATAGGTACCTGCAAATTCACTACGTACTTTACTGGTTTCAGTATCAAAACGCTGCCAATTTTACATGCGCTGCATTTTACACAAGGGTTTATGATTCTTTGATATTGTGCAAACTGTGTCCTTAAGAAAATGACGACGATGGAAAAACGTCGACGGCTTTCTCAAAAACATCGATGGATCTTTGCCATCCCTAAACCGAACTCCATGAATTCGGGTTTGAAGTCAGAATTCCTCCCAAAAAACCATTACGTGTCTTTGCCCCGGAACGCGGGAAAAAAGTCCCCGGAAAAAAATCCCGGCCTTTTGGAAAAAAAAAAAATCCCCAGAGTAGGGAGGTACAGTGAATGTTGGCTTTGATAGTATACATTTATATTTAATTGAGGGGGGGGGGGGATAATAAAATGTATTATATTTTATTACCCCCCATCAGAATTGAATGAGGTGGATGAAAACTGCAAAACGTCACATCCACCTCTACCACTTTTCTGGAAGAAAACATACCTAGGTGATGGTCGGCGCTGAGGAGGAACTAGTTCCTCCTAGTTCGCAGAACTAGTTCCTGCTAGTTAGCAGTTCGACGTCCTACCTAACGATTATCACCGATTCAAAAGGAGCGCTGTCTTACCCTACCTTAATATATATATTCAGGTAGGGTAAGACAGCGCTCCACAAAAGCACCTCTTTTGAATGTTTGATATATCAAACATTCAAATCTACCCGTTAGTTTGCGATTTTAATAAGGGTTAATATTGTATACCTACAATAGACTGGTCACTATCATTTAAAGAAGATAATGAATAATAATTGAGTATGTATTGCGTTCATGTGGGGCGTGTGAATCAAAGTTGAAGTAGCAGATAGCTTGAGTTGTTGTTTACCCAACCTGTATTATACAGGTATAATACTAGTTGGCTTCTGTTGACCATTGCTATATAAATTATTTGGGAAGGTGTCGCATTAATTTTCTGCTCGAAATAGCGAAGTTTTGATTTATCAGTTTGTTATATTTAGTTTTACCCCAATTTGTGGTTACTTACAGGATGAACATGTCAGATTATTCAGATTCTGAGTAGGCCAACTTGCCTCTTGAGGATGATAGAACCTACCGCAGAAAGTGATAATGATCGTCACCGACTCACCTTAGACGAAATCAATGATATTATCAAGCAAATTGTCTTAATGTTATGATAAGTCAAATTGTAACCGTATAAACAATTGAACAGTATAAACTTGCCATTTTTGAGATAGGTTCCACGTTTTTTGTTGGTTTGTTATCCACTTCCTGGTTGAAAGCCCTGATTTCTAACTTGTCTGGATTTAGGTAGAGTCACCGTGGTTTAAATTTAAACATGACATGTTAACACATTGTGTTAACACAACAAACATTTTTAATACAAACAGTGTTAATTCAAAATTAAACATGTAATTAAGATAATTTTAATACAACCAAGGTATCCAAATTTACGTAATAACATTGGCTATCTGCTCGGCAGTTGTCAACAACACTGGCTACCTATCTACTCAATTTCCCCCAAAAGCAAAATTTTATTGCTGGAAACTCAGGGGGTCTGTAGGAGACGGAAAGGGTTCAATTAATGAAACCTTGAAACAGTATCTTGAAAGTAAATTATTAAAAACGAGTTTTTTCGCTCCCCTGAAAAGTTGGCTTATTAGATAGCCACTGTTGCAGTTGCGGGGACGATTTCTTAAAGCAGGTCCTCCTTAACAAGATCGATTATCAGCACTAACTGCAAGTCTTGCTTCCTCTTAGCAACATTTTGAGCTCGGGTATTTTATTTTTCCGGGGACTTGCTTTCCGTCGTTTGGGGATTTTTTTACGGGGATGTCCGGGGTAGTAAAAGCATAATAAATAAAATTCTATTTATTTATTGTAAGATAAATAAGATTTCAGATAAATACAATATTTTCATCATTTCGGGGGGGGGGGGGGGGCTCCTGGCCACGCTTATAAACGCCACTGGACCTTTCCCCCACATACCCTAACCAGATTAATTTTTAATTAATTTGTCAGTGATTAGGTTTTATTGGGTTAATGATTAAACTCACTTGGTACTTGCACATTGTGTGTTGGCTGTTCAGTAAGCAATAGTCCTCGAACGCTAAACCAATCTTGACTGAAAATACAACTATCTGGAGAAATAATATTATCACGCTTGTTGATTTTCTAAGGGTGGACATCGCAACTTTTGCCATCGCTATTGTTGATTTTCGAAGGGTGGACATCGCAATTTTTGCCTACAATGGACCTACCTAACTTTAATATTATGAGACATTTATGATCTATACTAACCTAAAATCAAACCTATCCAATAATAATTGATTTGTTAGTTTTTCAGTGAAATATCGTTTCCTAGCGTTGGGAACATTTTTCTGAGATTCAGAGAATGATAGAGTGGCTCTACTCGGAAGAATAGTTTTTGTTTTGGGTTATTCTTAACGTAACTATCACTCCAAGAAGCACACAATAGCGTGATGTTCATTTTGTGCTCAGGTCATAAAGGTAGACATTTTTCTTTCTCTGCGGGCTAGAACACTAGCTACTGGTCGTGCATGACATGCGTCCGGTAACAGAATGGGTCATTTAAAAGAGACCATTCGGTTAATGAATTAATTTAATGAATCTTCACAGCCAACGGCAGCGTACCAACCACTAAAACAACATTGCGTGAAGAATCACTGAGTCTGCTAGATGACGTCCCCCCAGTAACTGGGGCCCAGTTTGGGAGTATTTTCATTGAGGGAACGATCGTTCGAGATAATAAAAAGCACACTACATTCATCACTCTAATAATACTTTATTTAGTGTACCTATAGTAATTCATCACTAGAATAATAAATTATTCAGTATGCCAACCGTTTTCCGGTGCATAGAGTGAGAGATAATGTCGTGCATCCAAAATAGGCAATTACACAATACCTAATTATGTATATTAATAATGCATAATTATTGATTAATGTTCATCTTCCGTCATTTACATCATTTTCCTCATCATGCTTAAAATGTTGAACGAACTTATCATTGCCTGAAATACCAAAGAGCGTAGGTAGGTAGGTACCGAAATAAAAAAAGTGCATTTAAAAAACGCTGCAAATTTTACACAAAGGTTTATCATTCTTTGATGAAGTGTAATTATGCAAAAATTAATTGCGTCATTAAAAAATATTTCAAAACATTCTGTATAATGTTTGGACAAATCTGGGGCCTCGAAAAATGGATTGTGCGTCCTAAATTAATCGGAAAACGACACCTCAGTTGACCTCTTCACATCCTTTATACAGTCCCTACAAATTTTGCAGCCTAATGAAAGCCCCATACATCCCCGCGGTAAAATCGGATTGTTCTAAGACCCCCGAAAAATGGAATGAATTAATTTTGAACACTTTTTCTACATTAAACAATAATGAACCTTTGTGTAAAATTTACAGGGGTTTCCCCATTCGCGAATGGGCGTCTCTTCTTTCAGGCTAAGCCTTGATCAGACCATCAAGATCGTAGGTAACTCACATTGTAGAAGGTCTCCCTCGAAGCCTTCAATCCTCTGAATCCGGCTGCTGAAATAAGAAGAGGGTGACGACTGAATGTCAATCCGTTCAAAACTACTCGCCTGAACCGAACGTTACACTTGTACCAAACACAGTTGTACAGGGCATGGAAAATTGTGGTATTCTGGATGAAAAACAAACACAATGTTATTGTCCAGGTAATACGGACTACAAGAATTTTTGTTGCCAAGCATTCTGACTGTACCCGATCTGCCATCATTTCCATCCAGTCGTTGGCAATGTAGACACAAAGGATCTGGACTATCAGAAACACGAAGCCTTTAGCTGCCACAAATAAAGTCAGATTATCCTGCAACAAATCAAGTTTGATTTCAGTCCAGCAAATCACTGAAATTAGGGGTCTTTTGCACAATTGCTAAATAATAATAATAATAATTTTATATTATCATATTACATGTAACATAATATTATTAATATATACATACTATCAGCTAATATTACAATTCTGCTAGTCCTGATATTGCAAGTAGCAATATTTTTTGAATTGCCCTTTGTTCCGCTAGCCTTTGACAATATGACAATTTTGGATGATCTCGTACTAATATCCTGTTATTATTATTATGACAATAATATATTAAGGTATATTATTGGCATAATACAATTATAATATTGTACCTATATTATATTATTTGTAACTACATAATATTATTGTATACTATATTATATAATATATAATATAAAATATAATGTTGTTGGAAACTTGTTGAGGGTCAGTCAAATAAGACGAGATTTAGGCAAAAATCTCGTCTTATTTGACTGACCCTCAACAAGTTTCCAACAACATTAATTGAAACGGTCAACATCACCATCAACTATAAAATATAATAATGATTATACAATATTATTGTATAATCATTATTATATTTTATATTGTATAATAATATTGTATATTATATTATTGGCATAAACAATAATATATATATTATATTATTAGTAGCTACATAATATTATGTAGGTAGGTACTAATAGTAGTAGGTATAGCAATAACAGTAAGGTAGCCAATTTTGGTAATGACAGGTATTAGTTAGTTCATACTCGTAAATTCCAGGTGTGCAAACAAAAGCTAATAACTTAAGTTATAACTTTTGTACTTAATAGTTAGTACTAAACTATTGTGCAACGGCCCCTCTAAGCTTCACTTTAGTCTGTGGAACAATGACACCTTTCAACCATACCAAAATGAGGGGGAATGCTTCACAAGCGATGATCAGGGACATGCACAGTGTGTTGGCGAAGTACGTGAATTCCATGTGTGGCTTCTCAACTTGCAATTCTCTAGATAAACATAAGGGCATTGCATCTCCGTTGAGATTTTATTAAAGGAAACGAATAATTCATGTTCATTCAGAACAATAACAATAATATAAGAATACAGAGACAATAAGATATTATTGTTGAGAACAATAACAATAATTATCTGTTGAACGTACTTGAGAAGTTCTTGATGATGTGAGATGCTTTCATTAAGGCACTCGTACATACTCTGCTCCCACGTTAGCCCAAGTTGTTCTACTTTTCTCAAAGCCCTCTTCTCTATATTTTCTATGCCCATTATAACCACATCAAATAACGCCGTGATTTGTCCGCATATTGTAGTTATATGACACATCACGGTGATTCCTGTATTGAATAAATTTAAAATGTGAACAGGAAAGTGGCAACTTAATCTTTGCGTTGTGGATTAATGACCTAAACAATGAGCAAACGCTATTCCAACGAGCTGCAGGAGTAAACATGCGCAGAAAGTCACGTCATCTGAAGATATGGCCCAGGGAAACGCAAGCTGTTTCCAGGATTTTCCGCTGATTGACTGTTCGATGGGTTTGGTGATAAACATCATTGGGTAGTTGACGGCGAATAAAATCGTGAAAAACCTAACGTTGAAGGCAGCGTTTTTTCTGGCTTTGGTCATAATTTCTTCTTCCTCCTTCAAATTGTACCTGAAAATAGAGCAAAGTGACGAGGGAAGGCTTCAGATTATGAGTGAGAAAAATTTATGGCCGTCCTGCTGCTGTGAGGGCAGGTACTCTGTACCTACCCAGAGTCATTACACAAAAGTCGAAACTCCTGGAAAGCAGAAGCCCGTTTTTCCCTGCACGTCATAATCATGATCGCTGCAGCGATCCCCTGCTTCCCTCGCGTACCTATTTATACGCGCACAACAGGTTTTTCAACTCGTTAAAGTTTGGTTCGAATCGGAGCGATGGGCTGCTGACCCGTCATCTGGTCCCGCGAGATATGGGGAATCAGAATCAGAAGCATTTTATTTGCCGTTTTGCACAAGTGCTTTTTACAATGGTCAAATTTAATTAAAGTTAGTCCTAAAGGCACAAAGTAAAATGGTAACATTAAGATTAAACGGTAAATTGATGAATTAAGGGCATGTAAACGTTATGGACGCTTCAATTGATTGATACCTATTCACTCTAATTGTAAAAAAAGGCTCTTCTCGGACAGATTTTGGAAGTGCATTAAAAAATTTTATTCCTCACCACGATGTAAAAGTTCTACTGACGTCCAAACGTGAGTAGGGTAACGAAAGCTGGCTGGCACTTCTTGTATCGAGGGTGTGAGAGGCTGAGAGTTACGATCTGATATTAAAATTTTTCCGTATAAAGGTAAGGCATGCGAGGATGTACAGGGCTGGTACTGAATAGAATAGAATAGAATAGAATAGAATTTATTAAATGCCATAGCACCAAATATAAATATGGTAGAGCACAACGTCACACCATAAACGAGTTACAGAAATAATTATAATTATAAATAGGCACATGAATTAGTCATTGGACTTATAATTGAAAAATTCTTCGAGTGAATAGAACTCGCGTTCAACAAGAAAATCCTTGGGACGTTTTTTAACGTTGTTAATTCGCTCGGAATTTGCCGCTGCAGGAATTGGGTAATATGGTTGATGATTTTCGTCGCATTATAATCAACACTTTTCTTGAAAAACTCTCTCCTATGGCGTGGAATGCGCAACAGATCATCGCAGAATCTGGTGTTGTGGTCGTGGCCTAAGTGATCGAGTGGATTAGCCGACAAATGATTCCGGTGGAACATAACAGTCTCAAATATGTACAGCGAGGGAACCGTAAGAAATCCTTCTCTTCTGAAGACGCCCCTGCAAGACGTCAGAGGAGGAATGCCTGCCATTATGCGTATTGCTCGCTTTTGCAACTTGAAAACAATATCCAAATTGTAGGGGCTAGAATAGAAGATGAGCCCGTACCGTATTCGAGAAACGAATAGCCCAAAGTAAGCTGTCCTCAAAGTTGACTTAGAAGTAATTGGGCGTAACCTTCGCAAGCAGTAGCACGTACTACTGAGTTTTGAGACTAGTTTATTCACGTGGGGCGCAAAAGAGAGGTGGTCATCAATGGTCATACCCAGGAAATTGGCCGAACTCACAAGCTCCACATCTATTCGACATAGATTGATGGGCTCCCGGGGCGGATCTTTCCTGTGAGACCTGAAGAATAGCAATTTGGTTTTCATCTCATTGAGTTTTAGCTCGTTCGAGGAAATCCAGTTAGTGAGAATTGTGTATTTACCTTGGAGACTCGCCACACACTCCTCCAAAGACTCACCTCTGATCAGGAAGTTCGTGTTATCAGCAAAGTTAACAACCGGTGAACCATCGCCGTCCAGGAGAGGAGGTAAGTCATTGACCATTATCAAAAATAAAATTGGTCCCATTAAACTTCCTTGTGAGACTGGGCGAGTA
Organism: Pilophorus perplexus; assembly: GCA_955831195.1. Taxonomy (NCBI): domain Eukaryota; kingdom Metazoa; phylum Arthropoda; class Insecta; order Hemiptera; family Miridae; genus Pilophorus; species Pilophorus perplexus. Next base: position 21,023,092 of record OY037008.1, read on the forward strand.
AGGTGTTGGACCGATGAGAAGCAGGGCCCATCATCCCCATTAATCTTCACCTGCCAAGGTCTCCTTTCCAGGTACGTCCTAAACCATTCAAGGGAGTTGCCTCTTATTCCAATCCTCTCAAGTTTCGCAAGCAAAATCACGTGGGAGGCAAGGTCGAACGCCTTAGCTAAATCGACAAAGCAACCAAGAACAACATTGCCCTTGTCAACAGCATCATAAATGAAGCGAGTCATTTCCCAAATGGCGGTGTCGGTGGACCTCTTTTTCAAGTTACTGTTAGGATTCCCAGCTCTAAAAGGTAGTGCTTCCCCCTCCCTCCTACCTCCAGCCGGCAGTGATTTTCCTTCGTATGAATGATATGAATGAGAAATATCGCTTTCGCGACACTCCCAGCAGAAAGAGAATGGAATCGAGAAGCCTCGCATTCGCGACAAACGCTTTCAATTCTCTCAGCAGACCGTTAGTCCTCTGGAACGCTAGAATTTTGAGGCCCAGGTGTTCACGTTTTCTGTATAATACCTATCGGGGCTTCCCCACCATCGTCTTCAATCAAAGTAAGGACCCTAGGGAAGCTAACCTGGGCCAAAACTCAAAATCCTTCACAGCACCTTCGGAACTCCACTCAACACCCTACACCAAAATAACACCTTTATTAGGAGCACTACCACTCTCAGGTATCTGCTCACGACATCTCACTGAGGGGTCGGTTCCCATTACTTATCAGTTCAAATTTTGAAAAATACTTTTGTCCCCACGTGCTCGTCCAACCCCAACTCACCTCGGATGGGATGTACATTTTTCAATATAATTGATAAGCCTTTCCATCCTTGCCCGGCTCTTGAGTTCGTTGTAAGCAAACAAAAACACCATCAGGTCGAGCAGGAATCCCTTCAAATTGTCAAGTCGTTGTTCCGTCGTGTTTGAGAATGGCACTGATGCTAAGCAGCCAGACACCACTGCCGCTACTGTCATCATTACAGCTTTCCCACGTATCATCGACCTTCCAGCATCGTCGTAGAGAATTCTGAAGAACAGGTGACTCCTGTAGTCCACAGCTCCACTTTCCTCATTTCTGTGAACATTTCATATTGTTAAGAACTGAATTAAGAATGCCTTAGGTATCTAATGTTATTACACGAGCCTCGAGGTCAGGTACATACCTATGTAACAGTACCTAGCATAATAGTTAAAATTCAGACTCAAGTCACTTATACTTCTACTCAAATGTATTCTATCTGTAGATACCTCCCCTTCCGTCGACCTCGAGGAGTTCTTCCCATTGGTGGTTGGAGATGACGTGAGTCGGCCAATCAAAGAACCTCAGTAACTGAGCAGTCACAGAGACTTCCGGGCAACCCTACACTGACTAAAACTTGCTGACGAACTTGGCATGGTGCAACACCCAGAATGCTCAGCGCAGTGCCTCGCAGCTGCCCTGCATTTGTAAGGAAGGAATGGAGCAGGTATATCTCCCACCCAGATACAGGATGTTCCCTGCCTATGCATCAGCTTGAAACCTCCTAGCTCGCCTTACCTCCGCCTCCACAGACCTCCTCCATGATGCACGCAGTTATCTCCAGCACTTCCTTCTCTCTTGACGCATCATCCTCGCGGAGTGTGGGGCTGACCCATTTCCATTTTTACTGATTAATCTCCGCTGAGATGGGCTTAAGCTCTCACGAGGAGCTGATCGTTGAAAATCACCTCTGGCGAACACGCTCAGGATGTCTCCTCAGGCATGAATCGATTGCCGAACTCCTACCCTGGTCTCCTTCCTTATAATAATTATTAGTGGTATAGTTTATTATGGTGGAGCGGTTGCTCGTCCCCAATTAACTTCGCGGGCAGCAGGAGGTGGAGCCAGGCGGTAGCCGAGTCGTCCACCTGGTGTAGCCCTACCAAGCCCTAAAGGCTGTATAGCAGTAGCCACTTTGGGAAAAAAAGCTCGGGAATAATTCGATTACGTACTTCAGTGCAATTGAGATTTAAAACTAAATTAATCGGACCCGTGCAAACTAGCCAGACTGCGGTTTGGATCTGTCCCTGAATAGAACCTGTTCATCCGCCAGACGTCATCCACGGTCGTCCGCCACCGGGCCCGGGGGTTTGTCGTTGCCACTACGTACCAACTACGCTACCAACTGCCACTAACTGCTGTTGCTGCTGCTACTAACTGTCTGACTATTTTGTCTGATGCTCGCGGTAAGGAGATGATATAGTAAGCTTATCTGATGTGATCTTGGCCACAACTTTGTTAGCATGGAACATGCTGTAGCCGTGACCTAACTGCCCAAAAACGTCAGTCCGGGAGGGAGACGCGGGAGTGTCACGTTTATATTATAGATTACGTAATATATAAATGAACATTTGACCACTAGTTCAGCATCCTCACTTGTCTTACCGTTAGGCCACTAGTTCGGCGTTGGACAGTTACTTTTCCATCAAGCAAGATGAGTTTCAATCCCACGGTTAATGAAGCATGTTCCATGTTTCTCGAATTTCAGCCGTACGGCTCTGAATAAAAAGCATCCGAAGATCCAGGGGCTTGCCCCCTGGCGAGGTCCAAAAGGCCGAGTTTTATTTCTACTTACTTGGAAGGCCTCGATAGAAACCGAAGAATCCTCATCACTACTTTTACATAGGTAACTGAATGCCCCCCAAATCTTCAATTCCGTCTTTATCGACAATTTAAACGGTTATCTGGCGCCTTTGGTGAATTATTCCAACTGGTGGATACTGAAGGCCGATTTTTCTAGTCAAATCATCGATTGTTCCTTTGCACCCACTTGTAATATGCACCTTCAACATCTACGAAGAGGAAGTGTTGGTTAATATAAAAATTATGAAGGAATTAGGTCTCGTCTAGTGATACGGTTCCCTTAAGAGTCACCGCGTATGGCAAATGGCGTATTTCATTTTTAATGTTCGCTTTAAGAGCCTTTGGGAGGCAGCCGGAAGACCAAATTGGCGCTGTCGCCAGATTAATTCACACAAATGGCTTCTGGTTCTATTATGCTTGCAGGGGGGGTGTTCTATCTCCCCTGGTGTGGGGGCAAGGGACTAAATGTCAACCCTGCTAAAACACACATGATACCATCATCTGCGTTGTCACGCGAAAGAAGTTACAGATGAACTATTGGGACATCACTCTTTGGTGAAAGGCTGCAGGTGGGAAGGGCCTAACCTGGTCTCCTGGATTTACACGGCAATTGTCAGACCGGGGATCACACACGGCTGCGTTGTCTGTTGGAAGAAAGGCGAATACAGGACAACCACTGTGGCTCTGACTAAAGTACTAAGGTAGGCGTGCCCTATGGCAGAAATGGATCCTGGAATTTTACCTCCAACAGATCTTCTAAAAGCCCAACAGAGACCCCAAGGGCTGAAACCTTGTGTGATCCGGTGGCTCCTGCATCGATCGACGCATTATTCCCCATCAGCGGCCTCAGCGATTTCCCTCCAGGGCCGTCTTTCAATCCTGAAGCCTAGGTTGTTGGAGCTGTGAACACTGGAACCACCACCACCACCTGTTGAAGTAGAGGGGCGCCCGAGAGCTCAGCCAGACTAGGTGATGCCTCATTCACTTCATCAGCTTGGGCAGTGGCCACTGACAAGAACCAAAACCTGTGATTCCCAGTTTTCCCCCCATTCCGATTTCAAATCACCAGGATTACCTTAGGGCTCGCTGTTCCGTTAACTGAAGGTAATCGTCAGGCGGTGGATCGGGATCGCCCAAACATTCATCAGTTAATCTGAAGATGTTGGACTGCAGTTAATGCGGACTGAAGGTGTAGGGGCGTCGGACAGGCGAGGATCGTACGAGAGATCCGCGACACGTTGATCTCACGTGCCCTTCGCTCCCACACTCTCAGTTGGCCTGCAGGCGAGCGATCCGTTGACTCCGTTTTACCTTCTTCTGTAAATAATTTAAATATAATCTGTATCGCGTTTAACCACAGCCTACATACCTTATTTGTAGAGCAACAAGGAATTATTTTTTTCAGGATTTATTGGTAAGCAACACGCTACCCTCGAACATCGATAATTCACCAATTTAATGTATTATTGGTTCAAAATTTGAACCGAACAAGCTTACACTAAGTAAGTCTTGTGAACACAGCTAGATAGAAACCAGAATAACAATATTGTATGCAATCCAAATTTCAGGTTAAAAAAAAACGCTGCAAATTTTACACAAGGGTTTATTATTCTTTGATATTGGTTACTTGTGCAGAAATTAAATTCTGTCAATGAAAAAATTAAAAAAAAATTTTTTTTGGATTTTTATTTCAAAAAAATTTTTTTTTTGGATTTTTTTGTTCAAAAATGTGTTTTTTTTTTCAAAAATTCTTTATTTTTAACTCAAAAAATATTTAACATCCTGGGATCCTTCAAAAATCCCATTTTTAGCCCCATGAAAGCCCTAAAGATCGCCCCAGTGAAATCGGATCGTTCCGGGACCCCAAAAAATGGATTCTACGTCCAAAAATACTTCGAAAACGACACCTAACTCGATCCCATAGCTAAAAGCCTTAAAAAACCCTCCCGTAGCCCCATTATAGCCCCAGAGCGCCCCACGGGTTTGGGCGATCGGACTGAAAACCTTGCGGGCACAACTAGATGGTAAACCAAGTATTTTGTCAAAATTTCAGATTTTAAAAAAAATTCCTACTGCCCAAAACGGCCCGGACGGCGGACGGACATTTCGGATTTTGAATGTAGACCTCTTGAAACGGATTATGTCAAATTTTGAGGCCGATCGGAGTCGTCGACCCGCGTCGCGAAAACATAGGTGTATTATTCCAAGAATAATAAACCAAAAAAAATCCTACTGCCCAAATAGTCTAGGCAACGAACGCTCAAAAATGGTGAAAGCTGATTAAATTGTATAATATAATATACAATATATTATCTTTTATATTATATTATAATATACTTATAAGGGACAACAAAAGTGCCATTGTTATTTTGCCTCAATTAAATTGGGGCAAGAAAAAAAAAAGAAATTTTCATGCCATGTCATTTGTTTGCCATGCCTGCCCCTCCCTTCTCAAAGCCCAAATCAAAATCTCACTTGAAACAGCTGCGATGGGAAATTTGAGCTTTCACCAGAAAAAAGAAATTTCGAATCGGGCCAATATTTTCTGAGCTACAGCCGAAAACGTTCATGAAACGTCCGTTCGCCTTCCAGGCTGTTTTTAGTCTAGGCAATAAATGATTCTAGGTGGAAATTAGGTTGTTGAGAGCAGAAGCGATTTCTTCACCGATGTTCTTCACCCCCACGGGGGGATAAAAGTCCACGACAAATTTAGTGTAATCAGCACATCTAGAAAGTGTCAATTACAAGGGAGATCATTAAATGATTTAAAAAAAAAAAAAAAATCCGCGTCGCGGAAGCTCATGCTCTTTATTTATTCCAAGAATAATAATGTTTCTGGAATGAGTACACCAAATTATACAATGTATGCGATCGAGGTCCAGCGCCGCACACACTGTGTCCTTGGTACTCTTACTCCCACAAGTTTTTGATTGGCAACACAGGCGGATTGATACCCACAGAGTAAAGAAGCATAATAGGTATTATTCAGGGGAAGGTTGCGGACAAAAAATCAATTTGGAGTGGCAAAATAATATAATTAATGAATAATTCAATTCTTCAGCAACAAGTTCTCAAAAACCAACACATGATATGAATAAATTGATAAAAAGACGTGATAATTGTGAACTGAAAATATTATAACCTTAAAGTAAGAAATAAGATAGCACATCATATTGCAAAAAAATATAAATCGAAATTTCCAAGTTATTGCAGAACAGAACATTTTACAACAGTGTCTCAAAGTTATTACAAACGGCAAAAGCGAATTTGATTGGGACTTGGAACGTGAGAATTTGGCAACAACTTTTGATGAAATTAAATTTACTTGAACGGCGATAAAACACATGAAAGGAGTTACTTAATATATTTTTTCTCTAGTAATTTACGAAGAATGCTCGACAAATATGCGGTCGAAGGACAACTAACCATTATTGTGTACCATTTGAAAGAAACACAGCGAGATTTGAATGTGTCGATATTAGTTGGAGGATTGAATAAAATGAAAAAAATAAGCTGTGATTAATCGACGAGGCAGTTGAACAGGGCAGGTTGAAGCGCCAGAGTAGAGGTCAAAATTGGGAATTCGCTAGAAATGGCTTACAAAAAGTCTCAACTACGTTTCGGAAGATATTTCACCCGACACGGTAGGAAGTTGGACTGATTGATTCTGCGGTTTATTCACTTTCAGATGATTGATAACCAAAATACCTCCCATAGACAACAAAATTGCCACCACAAAACGTTCCAAATTGAGTGAGCTTATCGATTCGCCTCTACATGGAAAATCTGGACGCAAAATCAATTGTTGTGAAGTATTTTATTTTTCATAATGGTAGGGAATAGACCACAGCCATGCTATGCGTTAATATGTTTGTTTATACAACCGATATCCACGTAGCGTGTTAAGGGGAATACTGAAGCTTTTCTGTACAATCATAGCTGAAAATGGGGGTTCAGACTATAATTTTGAACTGGCCTATTCAACATCGAACGATATCGACACCGAAACGGACTAGGGTTATTTCCGGTCTAAAAGAAATTGAACAAAGGAGGAAAAAAGGGGGGGGGGGGGAAGAAACTTGCAGGGCGAAGCTTGAAAGGGGTCTGCGGGTATTTTGCTATGTTTGGTTTCCCTTTTCAAATGGTGTCGATGTCGACGTCGTCTTCGTCGTCATCATCTGCAGCGGCGGCGGCGGCGGCCGGTTTGTTGTTGACGGGCTTGTGTTCTTTCAGCGGAGATGCCTTGGCTCTGTCATTGTACTCGATCTGGAAATGAAAATAAATATGAGCAGTGTGGCACACGAGTACATGCGGGAGTAATAATTACAAATGTGCCTACATGTTCATTCTTGAGTATGTTGTGTGGAGGAAGACGGAGGGAGTGTTACACACCAGAGTTACTGTACTGTAGGCCGTACGACTGTCCAACCCATAACAAGAATTCTCGTGACTGGGAAATGCGGCGATGGTATAACTGTCGAGATACATTGGTCACCTGGAGTCTTCGGACGGGTGGTGGCCACTGGACGTCTTGCATGAAGTGTTATGGCCAACGTCCAGGTTCCTCGCATAATTTATCCTCTCGCATTCCTGGGCTGGACTGGGGTCATTTCCGAGTTGTCGTAGCCGAAAACCCAGGCGATGAGCCCACGTGTTTTAGGGTTTAGGGTTTGAAATGGCGGGAGAAAATAATGAGTTGAATAACTGGATTTCGAGGCGAAGATGGTTCAACCCCGCTCAGGCGGGTTAATTGGTCCCAGCAATAACGAGGGGTGAGGAGCGGTCTCCGCCTATTGTTTCCCACCCCGGGAGGGGTCCCGCCGCTCCCGTATCACCTCTGACGGAGCGCTTGGCTGATGTGAACAGACAGGAGTGGGGATAAGTTCCACAGACGTAGTACCACTGAAAAAGATTCCATTTCGACAACCGTCGGATTTGACTACACAAGGGTATAGCCCGTAGGGCTCATAACTTTTTTACTGTCGAGTACTGATTAGCAACTCTGGTCCTCTTCGCAGTGAGGTGCTCGCTTCATGAGGCTCTAGAGCCTTTTTATGGAGTTGCCCGCCCATCACCATCCAGGCGGTATTGGCAGTATTTTCTTCCACAGTACCTAGCAGTGTTTCAAGCTCTCTACAGGCTTCGAGAGGGGCATTTAATGCCACCGACTAGGATATCTGGTACCAGCTCCTGCCAGATAAAATGAGGGGAGCCATCAACTGCCGGTTAATGGGAAGCGATCATGGCCCCCACTATTGGAAGCTGTCGCTGGCTAACCGTCCTCCCCTACTGGGCCACTGGGCTCTCAGGGCATCATCAACTCGGAGGCTAACCCAGAGGATAGAGTCCTCTGCCTCTGGGACATAGGAAATTCCTCTCACTCTTTCGGAGTTTGACGCAGTGCTGGTCTCGTTGTCGACGCAGCCCAGATCAGATCATGCATAAACCTCTTGCAGAGAGGTTGGCTGTCTTTGCTCAGGGTGGCATCTAACATCATCACTTGCTGAGAGGGGTGAAGCAGGATATATCTTGGGCGTCACGCCTCATATCAACTTTCACTGCTTTACCACTACTAGTATTGTATTTATTTTATTTTATTTTTTCTTACAACAAACTTCATTATATACTGAAAAAAATGGTATCGAGATCGATTGCTTTAAGAAAATGCATTTAGGAGGGTGTTGACAAGTCGGAGCCTGCTTGCAGAATGAGATAAGCTCTGCCCACTTTGTTCCCCACTCCCTTATCATCAGGTGAAGGGGAGCGTCTATGGGTAGGAGGGCGTGTTCGGAGCTTATCCTCAGAAGGGGTGGCGCCTCGTCAACAGTCACCTTTTTTTTTTTACGGCAATCGGGTTTGAACTACAAATAGCTCGAAAGGCGCCTGCTTCATACTCTGGCTCTCCTTCTTTCTCCCCTGATCAATGGAAAAACAAAACACGCTCAGATAGTTTTTGGGCTCTCCTGAAAAGTCGCATTTCTCGACGCATCTTTGGACTACTCCAAAATCTGTTTTTCGCAGATGCAGATGATTTTTCGTGTAACGGTAAAGCAAGTGACGCCAGAATGCCACTGAAAACTGGCAAGTTTGCTCCCCCTGTTGTAAATCTCCATTTCCACAAATTTTCAGATCTCTACAATGCTTTTTTCAAGAAAATCACAAAAATTGGACCAGGGAGTAAGTAGTGGGATTTTTGCGCATAAATTTCGCTGTTTTCAGGGGGTACCAACTGTCATAAATACATCAAATTTCCAATCCAATTATGATCACAATATTATAAAAAAGACTAACCTCCAAGTCGTCGTCTTCGCTCTCACTTTCCTCGCTCTCCTCGTCAGCCTCCTTCAGCCAGGTAAGGAAAGGTTCAGCCTTGTTGTGAATCTCCTGACTCAGCTCTTTAGACACATATTTCTTGCTCACTTTCCCTCCCCATTCTAACAATACTCCTTCCTCCAGTATGTCCATGTCATAACACAACTGAAACGAAACAAAATAATTCCAGTAAGTGGTTGTTTCGGACGGTGCAAAAGCCCATTCCAATGAGATAAGGAGAAAAATGAGTCCTCTGCTCTGATTCTAAATTGTAGAGAGTCTTAAAGATGATGTCATCATCTAAGAATCTCATGCCCTACTTACTTTGTAGATAGCCGGGACTTTGGGCAGAAGCGCAGCTTTGTGCAAAGCAATGATCTGCTCGATTCCACCAATCAGTGATTTCTGGGCTTTGGCGTCTTCATGCGTGAAGCGAAGGAACAGAGCACGGTACTTCTTGATCTGCACAGGAAAAAATAGATAACATAATAGATAAGAGGATCGATCTGGAGCCAGCGGACCATTCCGTGTTGACTGTTTCGAAACAATGCTCACCTGCACGTGTATCTTATCGTCAAAAAGAAGCTCGGCAAGAACGAGAGGGGCCTTGCTTTTGATTTCGAGGCGCTCAGCCTCGGACAGCACGGCCTTGGCAGATTGCGGGTTGCCCAGATCGCCCTCTTCTTTCCGCTGTTTGACAAAACCGTAGAAAATGTCCATCCGCTCTTTTTCAGTTTTCTCCAAATCGTCGGTGAGCGTGAGATGTTTGGCTCCGTCGGTTAGGTCTTGCATTCGGGCCCGAACGGCCTCTTCGGACGTGTCGACAGCCCACTCTTCGTCGTCGTAATCCTGAGTCCATAATTTACACCAGGGATCAGAAAATACTGTAGAGATGGGTATCGAATACAAAAATATCGATATGTAGAGCTCAAATGTATTTGGGCCGGCCGAGGAATATCAATATTTAAACAAATTAATTTAAAGAATTTCAACAAATTTTCGAGAGAAGATAAGAACAACCTCTTGGTTGGCTCTGATCCCAGAATGACCTGATTATTTACAAAACCAGATAACATCTACCAATAACTCCCCTCCCTAGGTAATCAAAAAGGGTAGAATTTAAGATGTTTTTTGAAGTCATTTTGAGATCGATCGAGGAAGGCCAACATTTTGCCTTTTGGACCAAAATTGCGGCAAAGTCAGTCGTGCTGGTTGCGGTCCAAGTTCCTTCACACCGGGCTGGACCTATTCTTCCAGGCTTAGAACAAGCGGCTTAGTAGAATAAGCAGGCTTGTTTAAATATTTGTCAGGTGTTTTGGTACATACTTTCGCTCAGTCGAATAAATGTAAATAGAAAGTGGGTAACGTCAAACAAGGCTTTGAACACGCGCCAACGCTTTTAGTTCGGCGTAGAGGTCCGTGTATTACTAGGGGAACTCTCTAGCCTCAGTTTTCTCATTCATATAATATAATATATTATTAACAAATTATGTTTGATTTTATCTTTTACTACCCGATTCACCGATCTCGAATGATTGAAGTTTGAAACCAGCCTCGGAAATCACTTCATCGGTTTACATTTATAAAAATTTAAAAAAAATGAAAAAAACACGTCGTCACAGATTCTACAGCGTTCATATCTTCACATATCCCAAACATTCAATTTCTGTTCCTGTCTGCTGAGTAATCTACTTTCAAAAAATCGCTACCGTCTTTGGACCACAAACAGCACGCATTGAACCCACGGTCGGACCGTGCCCGCACGATTTGATGACCGACGCCTCACGCACGGAGCTTCAAGATCTGGAGGGAAACATCTTTCCGTTATGATTGATAGGATACGGAGGTTTGATGTTCCCACCTCGATTTATCAACACTGAATATCTAAGCTTAAGAAGCAACACCACATATCTAACTTTTTGACGAAAATGAGGTTTTTATATCACTGGATGCAGAATTTTGCTCCGCGTAGAATGGTAACATTGGTGTTTCGTTAAAACGCCGCCAAAAGCTCTAAAATCGCTTACATGTTAACACCACGTATCTAACTCTGATGAGGCAATACCACGCATCTAACTCCTGCCGGTATGCATGTTTAAAATCAGTTTTTTCTTCCTCCTGAAAAGTTGCCAAAAGTTAGATACGTGGTGTTGCTTCTTAAGCGACGAAATATCACTTCAAAACTATCAATATTACGATATATATATATCAGACCATCTTCTTACCTTCTCATCCTTCTTGCTGGGTGCCACAATCAGCTCCGACTCTTCCTCGGATTTAGGAGATCCAGAACGGTCTCCATTGGTGACGTCTCCGTTCTGTTTCTGGCCCTTACGCTTGGAGCGCTTGCCTTCGGTCAGTGAAGCTCCCTGAGTTCCCGGGTTCAAATCTATAGGCAACAAATGTTTTGAAACTGAACGCACGAACGATACAGTCCTATAACATTTTCCTACCAGGCCGCTGTGAATTATGTCCCAGACCCAGAAAAAATCGCGACTTTAGATACAAATTCAGCTAAATTGTTTACTGGTGTACAGTTAAGTAGTTGCATTTTTGATGGCATCATCCTGAGGCGCAAACGTCATTATTCACGTTTTACATTAACCTCATTCTGATAGTAAATATTATGATGATATTAAAAAACTGGAATGAGCTGGTTTTGATAGTAACGTTATTATTGTTCTTCTCGCCTTCTTCTTTCAGAGCGCTCCAAATCGCCGTTTCTTGTTGCAGTGTCCGGGTGGGGGAAAACTACCTACCTCCCTACATACTGTGCTGTGTGATAGGTAAAAGTAAATTTGAGGGGGATCGGACCACTGCGAGGCAAGGTGTTTTTCGGGGGAGACCCCAAGTACAGAAGCCTTCTGGTTTATTGTACCTACTCCCCAGTGGCCGTTTTTGACTCCTGGGTGGTCCAGGTCCAATTCCTACGTACGTTCCTCAGATCTTGTGTGTTGAAGACAGATACCTTCAAGCCTCTACAAGGATTCACGTGAACTTCAGAGGTGAATTGCCTGCCGAAAAGACAGGAATTACAACACGTGATTTACTTTTGGTCAAACATCTATACAGGCGAAACACTGTCGCCTTAGTCCTCGGGGCCAACCTGTCCCCTTTGTGTGATAGGTAGGAACCAACTTTATTGGAGCTTTTCACAATAATTAGTACGATCATGGTCCCGATTTTTCTCCATTTCCAATGTTATTTCCATATCCCTTTATGGAAAAACTGACCAAAACCACTTTCCCCACTTCCTCTTCTTCACCTCGTTGGCTCCTCTTCAATAAAACATTGGAACTATTTTATGCAAGCTACTACCGTAGTAATATTATGTTTTCAGAGATGTCATGCTTACTCTTTCCCCGGATTACGCTTGCTGTATCTTGTTCTTCAACTCCTAATAATTAGGAGTTGAAGAACAAGATGCTAGAAAAAACTTCAACACAAAATACGCCCCTTCATTTTTGCACTTTAGTCCAGCTGAATTAACGATCTACCCAGCTGAGCACCCAAGGAAAGCCTGAGCCAGTGGATTAGTCCCACTTTAACACCGTCGAGTTTATGAAGGGAAGATGTTTTGTTAATAACATGTCTGGAGCTTTTTTTGAGGCTCGGCCGATTCCCAATTCGCATGGAAAACTCGTGACTTATTCCCGTAAAACGGGTTAAAAAATTTTTCTCAAAGTTGGAAGGCTTTGTTTGACAGATGAACATCTTAGAACACAAAATAATTCACGATTTTTTCCCCCTCTTTTCCCAGTAGGTACAAGTCGAATTCACACACAAAAAATTCATTATTTTGACTGTGAGCACCAATTTACGGTCTTTGGTGAGAATCCCTGCTGTTACTAGATTCTATGGCTAATATACTGAGAGAATGATGAACCAGATAATCGAAATCAGCATGTTCGAAAATGGGGGTTTGTGCCGCTCCCACCACACTGTGAGGCGCCAGGCCAATAATCATAAAAAGGATCACTCACTGGGCGGGTTCTTGATGATGTACGTGTTCAACTTGTGGTTGAACTGTAGAAGCCCATGGTACCCACAGGCTTTGCACCCCTGGCTGATCGTCTCCTTCTTCGAATTCACTATCAGATCAGTTTCGGGGTTGTCACATTCCGGGCAGAGGACGAATTTGCGGATGAACCCGTCGAGTAAATCCTGCAGCCTGCCAGCATCGTGAGACCCGTTCACGATGAAGCGATCGTTTTTGAAGTCGACCAAAGTTTGCGCGCCAAGTTCGCAACCAAAATATTTGGTAGGATCTGGAAAATTGGAAGAAGAAAAAAAGAAGTTAGTTGAGGGTAAAACCCTGCAAGGATTCGCTTGAAAATAGAAAATGGGCATCCTTGGTAAGTAGGTTTCAGTTTCAGCCGTGCTAACCACATCAAAACCCTCATCAATTGAATTTCTCCTAAAGGGAGAAATCAGAGTATCCAAACTTCATGCACATACATCAATACAATGTATACAATGTATGACTATGTCGTGGTCTGTCAGCAGCGAACTCATCAAGTAGTACACAGATGACTAGGATCTGATTCACTACTCTTCTAATTTGGCTCCTAATTAAGTGTTCAGCAAACTAGCTCTCAATTTATCTGACAGGTCTCTGCATCACACTCTGATCAATTTTAACATTTTGTGGGGTTGAAGGAAAATTTCCCTAGCCAAAAGACATATCCACGCCAATGAGGATTTAGTGATATACTTACAAGTAGCAGGGCGACCGAGAGATTTGGCAACATCAAGCATATTAACAATGACGGTTTTGATACCGTTTCCTTTGCCTTCAACTTTGGCCACAAGCCTGGGCATTTTGTAGCGGTAGAAGGCATCGGACACTTGGCGGTTGACGTTCACGCTGCCCATTTTGCTGGTCGAATATACTGGAGGTCGTAATGGGGGGAAATGGAGGTGCCTACGTAACTACAGTTCTTCTTTAAGCTATCAGGTTGGGCCAGTCACGTCTCTCTAAAAGGCTGAGATTTCCTGTGCCGATTACTCGAAAATTTTGATGTCCTGCAACAGAAAGAAAACACACGTGTGTTAAGTAGGGGCAAACAACTATTATGACGTTGTAAAGGTAGTAACACTTCTTTTTTCGAGGATTCATCCTAAACAGGGCTTATTAAAAATCAAGAACATTTAATAACGCTTTAAATTGCCCTCATCCATCGAGTTGTGAGGGAGATAGACAGCGGATGTGAGAGATAGACCGTAAAAAAATTCTTTTATACAGGTTAATCGTACAAAACATAATTAAACGTCATTAAAAAAATTTAAACAAATTTCGACTTCAAAAAGTGGATTATGCGTCCTAAATTACCCGGAAAACAACACGTCATTTGACCACACGTGATCCTACAAGTCTCATTGGTAGCCCCCCCATGAGTGTCCATGGTGCCTCGTGGATACCCACGGTGAAATCGGCTCACTCAGACACAGCGTGGGTAGAAAACATGGAAAAATATCAAAATTTGCCTTTTGGTTGATGACAGAGACTGAATTCAGAGCTTCATTTATAAATACCTAATTTAAAATACCTAAATAATTTAGGTATTTTCTAGATCCAAGAAGGGTAGTCTCTCATCAAAGGACTCGCATAGTAGCTGCATTTTCAAGTGCATGGCTTAATAAGCCTTAATAAGTATTATAATATAATAAGAACAAGGTATCCAAGAATGTGGTGGGATGGGGGATTTGAGGGTAAGAATTGCATTGACATGATGATGATCCCTATAAGCGTGTTAAGCGACCTACTTTTGCAGGACGATAGTTAAGAAGGGTACATAAAGTAGAATTTCAAATGGAAATTATTTTCCAGAACTTGAAGTGGTTGAGAAACAGTAGGTACCTAACGAGATTTCAAAACTATACATTTCTTTACAAACTATTTTTCTTTAAATAGATTACTTATTGCCGATTCCCAATCACTAATTGAGGCCTAGTTACGAGTTAACTCTTAATCTATCTCGTGTGCTTAATAATGATTCATTCATCATTATTAATGAACCAATCCCAACTTTCCTCATACATTATTTATCTGGCCTGATTGTTCTGCAGCTCTGAGAATGTATGCACTTCCCAATTAATTACCAACTTGATTGGCTCGCCGGATGTTCCAGAATCCGAAATAACGAACATTGCTTGTGCAAGTTCCATTGCCAAGGTTTGCTATGTTAAATGTCGGATGGGAATTTTCGAGCTTCAAATCAGATTCTGATTCTGTTCACTTTCGTCAACCTCCATGGCGAAAAAATTTACTTGGAAAATCCCATGTAATTGATTCGAATTGTGTACAAAAATTACTATAAACGCCTCGAAATTCATTCCCCAGCCACGTTCCTTTGGTAGCGATTTTTGAAAATCTTTACAATGAAAAAAAAAAAAAAGTTTGAAAAGAGTGTTCTGCTGTCGGTTTTTCGTTTTTACGTTCACTCGAAGAAGATCTATATCGAAATGAATACTCGTCCCCCTTAATCTCACTTCATTCCTCTGCCAGTTTTTGAATACGCATTCCCACCCCAACACAAAAGCGAGAAAATATTTCTATCATTGGCATTGGCAATCCTGAGACTTGCTCATCCATTGCTCATGTTTTTCTGTCAATAATTGACAGAATTATTGGTAAGTAAGTGAGAAGAAGAAATTCTATGAAGTTTGAACAAATGAGATGCCTAATCTTACTTTTATCAGGAATGTGCCTAATGCGGTTCAGCTCCAACGCTGTAAGAGGGGAGTAGGGGGCCACCCCCTGCTGGCTAAAGCCAGCCAACCCCCGGCCTCTCCCTCCTGGCCCTAAACCCCTTCTACTCGCTTTTCGATAATTAAGATTTTTTTTTTTTTTTTTTTTTTTCAAAGAAATAATATTTATATCTATATTATAGGATGAGAGTAAAAAGATTTGGAAAGTGAAATATATTTTTATCCCTTCTGTGCCATCTCTTAGCCAAAGATCAGCGGTTCCCTTATGTTGTTTGAGAATGTTCATTACGTGGGGGTTCAATTCTTCATGATCGGGGGAGGGGGAGTTGTTTCTTATCGCTGCCTTCCTCTGCCCCCCTTACCGCCCGCATGATGACCCCCCCCCCCCCCCCCCCTCCCCAACAGACTCTTGAATCCCCTTGTTCCTATTTTCGAACACTTTTTGGTTGAAATTCTCTCATTATCTACTCGCTGAGAAGAATTGTTTGGTATTTTTTTCTCACATTTTTCCGACTTTTAGAAGTACTTTAGAATAAACTTTATTCTAAACTTTAGAATCCAAAGTACTTCTAAAAGGTGGTTAGAAGTACCCTTTAAGGTGGTTCTCATTCTCCTCGGGCTGGAGATTTAATTTAATAGGATCAGGGGGGGCCCCCTGCTGGCCTCCATCTACCAGCCAACCCCCGACCTCATAAAAATAAAAAATAAAAATAAATAAACAACGCAAAAAAGCTCACCTATAACTGACAGGCCACTGTAGCTTCGATGAAATCATACACCTTGAGACAAGGCCAGCTGTTGGCTCTACTCCCCTGTGTAAACTCCCGGGCCTTCTCGATAATGATGATGTTTCTGCAAAAAAAAAAAAAAAAAAAAGAAGAGGAATGAAATTAAAAATCAACCAAAGCGGTCAGAATGTAGAGAAATACATGATACATTCATATTTCCAATCTTTTGTAGATACCAACCACCAAGAAGAAAATATGAAACCACGTGTAAAAAACTGGCCACTAGCTAAGATAACCGACCACGGAATATTAAGGACTACGGAAACCATTTGAAAAGGACTACAGATTGTTAATGCGGGAAATCTAATCTAAAACTGTAGAGATACCTTCAAACATAAAATAGGTGGCTAGCGGGCGTCAAATCCCGATCATGTCAATTTCCCGCAAAATGCACTTCATAACTAATTCCAACGTAAAATAAGTCACAACAACATTAATCTTCAGATCGATCTTGAAACTTGAATTTCTTCATTCACCGGTTTTTATATCACAACCCACTTGAAACGCCTCCCTTTGCGACCCAAAAACGTGAGCTTGTGATTTTGGTAGGATTCAGAAAAGACAATGACATTACTGATAGCGGGTGTGGAATTTGACATTTGATTTAGAATGATTTCAAACGGCAAATTTGGTGTCGTAATGAGGAGGGAAAATAACGAAATTCGAGCGTGATTTTTTTTTTTTGAACGGCACTTAGAAATGATGATTGCGAAGATTTTCGTAACAGTTGTGAGCGAGGAGTCAAGGAGATTTTCCAACACCGGCGGTGACAAAATTGTCTCTTAACTTGAAGCAATGAATTTTGCACAAAGTTTCGAATAAAAATGCATGGCAGACGGAACGCCAAGAGTATGCATTGACTTTCGTAAGATGAACAAAGTCGTTACAAAAGATCGATACCCAGTCCCTCTGATTGAAGACGTGATTGACCATCTGAAGGGAGCAAAAGTATTTTCAACTCTGGATCTGAAGAATGGGTTCTTCCATTTTCCGTCGGGGGGGGAGTACTCTAGCGTTGGACGAGTCCACGGTCGGCTCACACGCTTAAGTCATCACGTGAAGTGCCCGCGCACTCAAATCCTACAACTCGGCCATTCTGACAGTCCATACGTCCCGTATGGGTTGGCCATGGCTTCATGAACTCGGCGCAGGTGGAGGTGTTTCTTGGGCCTCCAGTGTCTTCAATCTGCATGACAGGGCGTCTGCTAAGGGCGTCGACGTGTTTCATTTTCACCCCAGGCCTGTGTTCGATGGTGTAGTCAAAAGATGTGTATTTACGACTCTCAGGGGCTACGTCTTTATTACTGTCGCTCAAGTTCTCACACCACGTAATTGCCTTTTTGGTGAACATGAAACAGTTTTGAACATGAATCAGATTTTTAAAAGAAACAGTTTTCAAGCGATTCAGTTAAATGAAACACCTACACGAAACTGACTTGTTTTTAATCTAGAAACAGGTTTTAGCAACCCCCCTCCGCGAAAAGTGCGGCGAAAAAGCGACATATTTCATGTCACGAAAATAAATTAGACGTTTTCATGTGACGAATGTAGTAGGTAACGATTGAAGAGCGAATGATTTGGTATGACTCCTTAGCAACAAACCCATGTATAACGATTGAAGACGTATTACCTGTTTTCAGGTTTTATAAAATTTAATTTTAGCCGACAGGCTTCAAGTATATAGATAAAAAGAGACCACCCGGGGAGTACAGTGGGGCGGAGCCCCCATGGCGGAGTCAAAAGATGGCAATCCCCCCCCAGGCGGCAACTTTTTTTTGTCTCCAGTAAGGTTAGGAAAAATCAATTACTTGGTGTAAAGGTGATGGTATTTTGAGGGTCGTTTCCCGAATAATATCCTCATCACACTTGATTATATTGCTTTCATTTTAGTTCTGTACGGGAGGATCTACGAAGTGACATTTTAGGCTCACTTGAGGGCCAGATGACCAGACGAATGACCAGACATTCTTCTGACAATAAATCACCTATTCGAGTAGATAAAGGTGCACGTAGAACAGGGACTCCTGGAGTCGGCAATGTAACTTGATCGCAACAACACTTTTTACCGAGGAATATATTGGACATGAAGGCTTGAATATTGAATGGCACATTTGGCCGAATCGCGATTATCGTGGTTTTTACGTCTTTACCCTCGGTTCCACCGATTTTTTGCTGATCATTTTGCTT